>CM062289.1:252469510-253728232 GCA_031216915.1 Pictodentalium vernedei
ATCTCAATTTTACATGGCCTTAGTTTCAACATATGCCCCATGTTTAGAATTTCACCCCTGTGCAATAGTGCGAAACTGTGGAGCGGAACCTTAAAGAGAAAACAAGAGTGATCTCCCCTTGGATTTCACTTGGGCAAAAGAATCTGGAGTCTATCCTGAGTTGAATGAACAAAAACCACAAGTCTATTTTCAACCAGTAAAAAGATACAGCATGGCATTTCTGACTGCCTAATAGCTTTTGCAGCCAGTTTTCGCCTGATTTTCACAACCACACCACACCCAAACCACACCACCTCAACCCTCACATTTCTCTGAGCCACTTCAGAGAGCATTTTTAGCTCAACTTTGGCGAAGCCAAATTTGAGCTTATGCCATGGCCCGTCGTCCGTCTGTCCGTCTGTCTGTCAACAATTGGATACGGCTCGGGCAAGAGGCCGTATTTATGAACCGATCTTTACAAAACTTCTTGGGTACCTTTGTCATGACCGTGGGACGAGAACAAGTGTTTTTGGGTTTGGTCCGAAATTCAAGATGGCTGCCAGCCGCCATTTTGTACCGACGATGCAGAAATCTGTTTTTTGTACAGAACTTCCATATGAAAGCTATGATTTGAATAATTTTTTGTATGAATGTTTAGTACCATGGGATACATCACATATAATACGGGTTTTTTTCTCGTGCGTAAATTATGCAAATTAGACTAACTTTGATGTTTTTTGGTGTTACTTTCAGCACTGTAAGTGCAAATGCCAATACGGCTCGGGCTAGAGGCCGTATTTATGAACCGATCTTTACGAAATTCCTTGGGTACCTTTGTTATCACCGTTGGACGAGAACGAGTGTTTTTGGGTCCGGTCCGAAATTCAAGATGGCCGATGGCAGCCATTTTGTACAAAATTTGGTGCAATCAGATTTTTGCACAGAACTTCCATATGAAAGCGCTGATTTGAATAATTTTTTGTGTGAATGTTTAGTACCATGGGAAACATCACATATAATACAGGTTTTTTTCTCGTGCAGAAATTATGCAAATTAGATGAACTTTGATTTTTTCAGTGCAACTTACACACAGTAAGTACACATGTCAATACGGCTCGGGCTAGAGTCTGTATTTATGAACCGATCTTCACGAAACATCTTGGGTACCTTTGTTATCACCTTGGGATGAGAACGAGTGTTTCTGGGTGCGGTCCAAAATTCAAGATGGCTGCCAGTGGCCATTTCGTACCGAAATTAGGTCTAATCAGTTTTTTGTACACAACTTCAATATATGGCTCAGGCTAGAGGCCGTATTTATGAACCGATCTTTACGAAACTTCTTGGGTACCTTTGTTATCACCGTGGGATGAGAACGAGTGTTTTTGGGTGTGGTCCAAAATTCAAGATGGCCACCAGCAGCCATTTTGTACCAAAATTAGTGCAATCAGTCTTTTGTGCAGAACTTCTGTATGAAAGTTCTGATTTGAATATATTTTTGTATGAATGTTTAGTAACATGGAATACATTACATATAGTACGGGTTTTTTTCTCGTGCAGAAATTATGCAAATTAGATTAACTTTGATTTATTCAGTGCTACTTATACACTGTAAGTGCACATGTCAATACGGCTTGGGCTAGAGGCTGTATTTATGAACCGATCTTCACAAAACTTCTTGGGTACCTTTGTTATCTCCTTGGGACGAGAACGAGTGTTTCTGGGTGCAGTCCTGAATTCAAGATGGCTGCCAGTGGCCATTTTGTACCGAAATTAGGTCCAATCAGTTTTTTGTCACAACTTCTACACAGCTCATATTTGTGAACTGATCTTCACGAAACTTGTTGGGTACCTTTGTTTTCACCTTGGGACAGGAATGAGTGTGTTTTGGGATGCCTTTGTTATCACTGTGCTATGAGAACAAATATTTTGGGGTTCAGTCAGACCCACTCTGGGACTCAAAGATTTTTTTCTAGTTTAGCATCTGACTGTCACCCACCTTTACAATACTTTACCTATACATTTGTTACAGGCAACGGTCAGTAATTTATGTACAGACCGTTACAATACTTTATATGTACCTTTGTTATCAGGTCATTACCTAGATCTTTGTCATTGCTGTGTCACATACTATACATTTTCAAGTCTTTGTCTTGACAAGTTGAGCTACAGTGTCATTGACACTTTCATTTGAAAAAGCATTAGCAAAGTATCTTACCTTATTTTTCAAAATCAATAAAGCTCAATAAAATTTAAAGGACAGTTGGGTACATTCGCTGGTGTCAGGTTCAGAACTATTCAATAGTTTGTAATCAATATACTGTAATTAAAACAGCAGTTGTGGTATCAAATAATGACACTTTACAGAAAATGTCCTTGAAGTTATTAGATTATAAGGAAATAATGTATCGTGCTTGTCAAAACAAAACATAAGCATAAACTGCAAAACAGACAGTCTGTGTGTGTGTGCACATGTATGTATATGAGGGTGTTTATGTACATGTATGTGCAGAGTGGGTGTGTTTGTGTGCAAGAGTGAATGATGGTGTGGTGGGACGTGTGCATGTATGTGCAATGACTGCCGGGAAGAGAATGCAGGTGAGTGAATAATCACTCTCCTCATTTTGATTTTGCAAGAGTGAAAAATTCAGGAGAATGATTTTAACCCCTTAGCTAATGTGACAGCCCAAAACTGGCCAGCACTGTACACAAAAATGACCATACAAATTTTGTTATTTTTTCATTTTTAGCTCAACTTTGGCAAAGCCATGGCCAGTCACCTGTCGTCCGTCTGTCAACAATTCAATACGGCTCGGGCTAGAGGCTATATTTATGAACCGATCTTTACGAAACTACTTGGGTACCTTTGTTATGACCGTGGGATGAGAACGAGTGTTTTGGGGTCCGATCCGAAATTCAAGTTGGACGCTGGCGGCCATTTTGTACAGACTTAGGTGAAATCAGATTTTTGCGCAGAACTTCCATATGAAAGCGCTGATTTGAATAATTTTTTGTATGAATGTTTAGTACCATGGGATACATGACATATAATACAGGTTTTTTTCTCATACGTAAATTATGCAAATTAGAATAATTTGATGTATTTAGTGTTAATTTCAGCACTGTAAGTGCAAATGCCAATACGACTCAGACTAGAGGCTGTATTTATAAACCGATCTTTATGAAACTTCTTGGGTACCTTTGGTATCACCGTGGGACAAGAACGAGTGTTTTTGGGTGCGGCCCGAAATTCAAGATGGCCGATGGCAGCCATTTTGTTCAAAATTAGGTGCAATCAGATTTTTGCACAGAACTTCCATATGAAAGCACTGATTTGAAAAATTGTTTGTGTGAATGTTTAGTACCATGGGATACATCACATATAATACGGGTTTTTTCTCGTGCAGAAATTATGCAAATTAGATGAACTTTGATTTTTTCAGTGCTACTTACACACAGTAAGTACACATGTCAATACGGCTCGGGCTAGAGGCTGTATTTATCAACAGCTCTTCACGAAACTTCTTGGGTACCTCTGTTATCGCCTTGGGACGAGAACGAGTGTTTTTGAGTGCGGTCCAAAATTCAAGATGGCTGCCAGTAGCCATTTTGTACTGAAATTCGGTCTAATCAGTTTTTTGTACACAACTTCTGTACGGCTCAGGCTAGAGGCCGTACTTATGAACAGATCTTTACGAAACTTCTTGGGTACCTTTGTTATCACCGTGGGATGAGAACGCGTGTTTTGGGGTGTGGTCCGAAATTCAAGATGGCCACCACGGCCATTTTGTACCAAAATTAGTGCAATCAGTCTTTTGTGCAGAACTTCTGTATGAAAGTTCTGATTTGAATAAATTTTTGTATGAATGTTTAGTAAAATGGGAATACATCACATACAGTATGGGTTTTTTTTCTCGTGCAGAAATTATGCAAATTAGATGAATTTTGATTTATTTAGTGCTGCTTATACACTGTAAGTGCACATGTCAATACGGCTCGGGCTAGAGGCTGTATTTATCAACCGATCTTCAGAAAACTTCTTGGGTACCTTTGTTATCTCCTTGGGATGAGAACGAGTGTTTCTGAGTGCGGTCCAAAATTCAAGATGGCTGCCAGTGGCCATTTTGTACCGAAATTAGGTCCAATCAGTTTTTTGTCACAACTGCTATACAGCTCGTATTTATGAACTGATCTTCATGAAACTTCTTGGGTACCTTTGTTTTCACCTTGGGACAGGAATGAGTGTGTTTTGGGGTGCCTTTGTTATCACTGTGCTATGAGAACAAATATTTTGGGGTTCAGTCAGACCCACTCTGGGACTCAAAGATTTCTTTTCTAGCTTAGCATCTGACTGTCACCCACCTTTACAATACTTTACCTATACATTTGTTACAGGCTACGGTCAGTATTTATGTACAGACCATTACAATACTTTATATGTACCTTTGTTATCAGGTCATTACCTAGATCTTTGTCATTGCTGTGTTAAATACTATACATGTACAAGTCTTGACAAGTTGAGCTACAGTGTCATTGACACTTTCATTTGTTATTACCACCAGCCACATTGACTAACCAGGTCCTGCCAATAGCACTGTTAAATACAATCAAAATGTAAAAACAATAAGCAGTGATAACCATAGCTTTGGGCGGGGGGGGGGGGGGGGGAGGGGGGTGTTGCTCTCTAGATATATGAAAGCGTTTAACAGCTTGACGGACGGATGACACACAGACATGACACCAATGACCAAACTGAAAAAGTAGACACCATGACTACAAACCTCTGGTCAACAATAGCAGCCAAGCTGTCCATAACTGCATATATTTGCCATGAATACAAGGCTCGGTGTTTAGGAAAGGCAGTGCTGTACCTTGATGTTTTCGAAATCTTGACGAAAATTCAAAACAAGTGCGAAATTAGGCCTAAGTCCCTTCAAATAGATTTCTTTCGCTAAACAAGATGGCTGTTTCTTCCACAAGTCGAGGGACCTGCGGTATATTAAAACTATCACAAGCTACCAGAGGGCCATATGAATTATTTCCCTGCCCCCCCCCCCCCCCCCCCCCCCAAAAAAAAAAAAAAATTCTTGCAATGTACCACACCATTCTTGAAACAAGGAACCTGCCAGTGCTGTAGAACAAAAACTATCAGAAGCTATTGCATGGAATTGATGTATTACCAAGACAAAAAAAAAAAAAAAAAAAAAATTAAACTGTTTTTTAGTTATGACCAAAACTGGTTATTATAATATATTTTTAATAATACCACAGGTCGCTTGTTTTGCTGTGACCTTCACAAAACAATGGACCTGTGGTATAATAAAACTATCACAAGCTACCGCAGGTCCCTTTTAGTTTTTCCAATCATCTTCACTCTCTCCGTCATTTACTGCAGGTTAATACTGATAAATGTTTTGTTTCGCGGGGACTCCGTGGTGAGACCGGTCTACTCTGTAGTGGTATCCTGTACCGCAGGTCACTAAATCTCTTGTGACCCGGTATTCTTTGGTGTCAGAAGTATTACCATGAAAAAAAATAATGAAGCTATATTTTGGAACTTTTGATATCTAATCAGTGACAAGGATATCTAATCAGTGACAATGAAACAATGAAACTTTTAAGGAGATAATGTATATTTTTTGCACGGCTTTATCTTTCATTTTTTAATATAGGCTACCTCGAATTGGGCATAGTTGATTCGTTGTTTATACAGTAGCTAAATAAACCCGAGCTGATGTTTTTCAAACTGACCAGACAGATGGGGCTTTTGACAATCGGGGCCGACAGAGTGTTTGTACTGCATTTGCATCATTTTAAAGGAACTCCGTCTTTGTCGGCACAGAATACTTAAAAGTAGCGCGTTTTCAAGAACAAGGCCGACCTGCGGTTTGTACTACCATCAAAGGGACCCAAGCAAACTGTGTACACAAAAAGTGGTGTAAAGTATTTAAGACCAATGCTGGTATCACTGGCAAATCATTTTCAAATTTGGAGTCGATATGCGTCTCACAGAACCTCATTTTCCTTGTGGCATTTGTAGCCTCAGGTGTTTCAAAGATTGCATCGAATGTTCTGGTTGCAAATCATGGAATCATTTTCAATGTGTTCCAATGCCACGCAAGCTTTTTAATACGTGGTCTTCAGATCTTGGTTTGAAATACTTCTGTAAAAAATGTGCTTTCAATGAGAAAGACCAATACAACATTACAGCGGCACTAAACAGGTTATATATGGGTATAACGAAAGCAGATTCACCAACCAGTTTTGAGTACAGGATTCAAAAGGCAAAGGGCACAATAGACACGACCGTACCCAATTTCTCGGAGTATTTCCAAAATAGAATGGTGCCACTTTTGACGGAAAATTTTCAAACATCGCAGCTACCAGGCCTATCGACAAACACAGCTTCATGGACAAACAATAATTGCGAATCTCTAAACCATCTCTTAAAACAAGCCATAGACTGGAAATTGAAACCATTGTCAGAACTAGTCAATATAATTTTCGAAATTGTTAGAGGGGAGTATAAAGAAATAGAAAGGAGTTTATTTAAATTCGGCCAATACAGACTCACAGAGGATTTCGCAAAGTTCCATATCTTACCCGAGGTTTGGAATAGGAAAAGCTCAGAGGCGAAACAAAAGCATTTTGAAAGATTTTTAAAACAGGTTGCCCCAGTCCAGGATCGAACAGTAAGAACAACGAACGGTGAGAGAATGGTCCTTGCAGCATTAAATGGGGGGAAGAAACCGGGCCAGGTTAAAAGAAAAATATCTGCTAAAACAACTACGGTTCCCAAAATCCCGCGTTTAACTGATTGAATCAATAGGTAGAACCCAAATTTACCAATAAAAGCTTTAAAGAAATTTTCTGTGTTATTGTTCTTACACCACACTAGTTGAAAACTCTCTTATTATACAGTTATAGCCTTTGTTTGAACACTACTCACTTGGTACTTTTTGCTTTAAACCGATACCCAACGATTGGAGCAGACGACACTGGAGAAAAAAAAAATTGAGTGACCTAAAATGTTCATTTTTGCTTCAAAAACATAGGCTATGGTCCCTTATTCGAACGAGTGTGGCGCGCTCATTCGAACGGGGAACCATAACCTGTGTTTTGGAAGCAAAAGATGAAATTTAGAATAGGCCAAGTTTGAATAGCGATTTCGAGTATAGCGCTGGCCGCATTCGGCCATAACGTTGGTTAAAGGGCCAGCACTTTCGGTCATATGTGGATATTATTGGAACCAGATCAATTCGCCGGTTCGACCAATTTGCTAAATGATGGTGCCTGTGGTACCTATTTGTTTTGTTTATATTTTTCGTTGTGTAGTTTTTACTCATTATCCGTAAATTGAATAAAATAAATTAAATAAAAAAAGTTCTATCATTGTTGTCCTTTTTCTTGCCAGTAGCTCCATAACGAACTCTGAAGTTATATGGAGCAGGGGCAAGAGTGATACCAGCAAAACAAGGGCCTGCATAAAATCAGAAATATAATATGGTAGATCACGATAGTTTCTAACATGCCGCAGGGAAATAATTAAAAAGGACCCACGGTAGCTTGTGATAGTAACGTTTTTAATATACCGCAGGTCCCTCGATTTGTGGGAGTAACAGCAAAACGAGGGACCTGCGGTATATTAAAAATAAATATGCGAAGGATTTAGTGACCTGTGGTAAGGATACCCCTACGGCGCAGACCGGTCTCATCCCAGAGTCCCCGCGAAACAAAATAGTTATCAGTATTAACCTGCAGTAAATGACGGAGAGAGTGAAGATGAGGGGAAAAACTAAAAGGGACCTGCGGTAGCTTTTATTTTACCGCAGGTCCGTTGTTTTGTGAAGGTAACAGCAAAACAAGCGACCTGCGGTATATTAAAAATATGTTAAGATAACCAGTTTTGATCATCAACTAAAAAACAGTTTCATTATAATTTTTTTTACATGGTAATGCATCCCAATTCCAATAGCTTCTGATAGTTTTGTTCTGCCGCAGGTTCCTTGAATTTTTCACCCTAATAGTGAGGCTTGGAGTGGGATGACCAGGGGACTTATGTTAGATCACGATAGTTCTAACATGCCGCAGGGAAATACTTAAAAAAGGACCCGCGGTAGCTTGTGATAGTAACGTTTTTAATATACCGCAGGTCCCTTGATTTGTGGGAGTAACAGCAAAACGAGGGACCTGCGGTATATTAAAAATAAATATGCGAAGGATTTAGTGACCTGTGGTAAGGATACCCCCACGGCGCAGACCGGTCTCATCCCTGAATCCCCGCGAAACAAAACATTTATCAGTATTAACCTGCAGTAAATGACGGAGATAGTGAAGATGAGGGGAAAAACTGAAAGGGACCTATGGTAGCCCTCTCTCCCCCCCCCCCTCCCCAACCCCCCCATAAAACTCTGGTACATTGCCTGAGTTTTTTTTTGGGGGGGGGGGGGGGGGGGCAGGGAAATAATTCATATGGACCTGCGCTAGCTTGTGATAAAGTTTTAATATACCGCAGGTCCCTCGACTTGTGAAAGAAACAGCTATCTTGTTTTGCGAAAGAAGGGACTTGTGGTAGTTTATGGTAGATTTTGGGACCTGTGGTCATGCTCGACAGCCTGCCTTTTATGCCCAATAAATGCAATAAATTACCAAAAAGCCGCAACCAAGAAATACGATATAGTAGTGTTAAAAAGTTGCAACGCTGAAATATTTTGAATCATGTTCCCGAGTGTGGCGGGGGCCACATGGGGTGGGATGCCATCATGGGTAATTTTCCTGACACATGGCAAGCTCTGAAAGCCTGATGAATTGCATATCGGAATGTTATGTACAATAGAAGACAGTTTTTATATTAGTTATAGTTTTATAGGTCTGCACACGTTGTTTTGACACGAAGAGCGTGATAAGTTTATGTTGTTTATATAGCGTAAATGGAAAAATATGCTCCGTTATTATTGATTTTTGGTGTAAAATACCCCCAAATATCAACGAGACGACAGTTGCCTCGAACTATTAGTTAAAACATATTAAGATAATACCCCGCAAAACAAGGGACCTGCGGTAATTTTGAGGGACCTGCGGTAGCCTGCGATAAAATCGAGGACCTGCGGTATAAAGGCGCACCCATATTCCTTAAGGGCCTATATAAGTAATGAAATTTTGTTTATTTTGAAAATTCTCACCTCTGATATTCCTTCAATTCAAATTAAATATACACAAATTATACATCAAAATGAAGGTTGGGATGTATAGAACACAAAACACATATGTAATCAACTCATCGAGTTGACAGCAGGCACCACTGGTTTCTGGAAGTCTGCTATCGTATTCGCACCAGAACTGATAATAAAATAATATTTCGCAAGAACAACTCGTGGTTGAATGTGCTTCAGATATTCAATAACAAAGCTAGGCATTCAAAACACTTTCTAGTGCAGCTACAGGAAAGCATTTTGGAAAAGGACAACGCTGTCTGCATTTTTTATTGATGGTTTCCATGCTCGACAGACATGCACAAATCACTCGATACCACAAATTTCCATCGAAAAACAAAATTGTAATTCTAAGAAATTTTAACAGGTATCATGATACCTTGCATTGAATATGGCAACTGTGCAATCTCAATCTAATAACAGTATACTGTATGAAGGCGATCTTTTTCATTATTTTATTTTAGACAGCGTTGTTTTTACATTCTATACTGTTTCAATTCAGAAAAGTATCCCAAATCATGTGATAAAAAATGAAAATTATTGTCAATGTTATATTTTATGGATAAGGAAATCGTTGGACCTACCCATTTTACCATTTTCGAACCAATTTATGATAATCGAATCACCACAAATCTTTTCGTAAATTGAACTTAATTGCCGGAATTTTTTGTTTTAAATGCCATAGTCTGAAACACGGTTATGTTCTTTCACATACTGCGTGAAATCATTGGCCAGTTTTCTCTTCTGTGCGCTGGATAACATGGATTTCAACTTGGGGGTGTTTTGAAATGAAATTAGGCGACAACAATGCGCGTTACTGACGTTCCAAGGACTAAATATTTGTGTAACCAGTACTAACCACTGGGAACGGATTAGCACATTAAATATTTCGCTTCTGGTGCAACAGGAGACACATCTGCTTGCTTATTCTGAATATTTTGTGTTGTGTGTGTGTGAGGGGGGGGCAGGTGCATCCTCAACTTTCATCCATGATTATTATTTAGTTAGGTAAAAATACACGCAAGCAAAACTAAATTCATCATGAAAAATAGAATGCAGATAAATATATACTTTTCCTCCTGCTGAAAGGTGAATGAAATGGCCATGCTTTCAGCCAAAAAGTAAGTCTCGGTCTGATGGACTGACCCTGTTGTCGAAGAGTGAAAAAAATAGAATGGGGAATTCCCATACACGAAATTTGGAAACTAGACAGGGTGCTAATGATTTCCAACTAAATAACATAATATGCAGATGGCAGATAACACTGTAACTTTATCAATTAAAGAGTAAAATATTAATGAAACTCTTGATTCAAAGTTTTGTTACTTTGTGTTACCTTTCTATTTTTGCGACGTGATTAAAGTTGAAGTGACCTGCATTTGGTAAAGATTCGATATCGGTAAAATGACTGTACAGCGATGGGACTGCATTTTGGAAAAGGACAACACTGTCTGCATTTTTTATTGAAGATGGTTTCCATGCTTGACAGACATGCGCAAATCACTTGATACCATGAATTTCCATCGAAAAACAAAATCGTAATTCTAAGAAATTTCAATAGGTATCATGATACCTTGCATTGAATATGGCAACTCTGCAATCCCTTTCTAATAACAGTATACTGTATGAAGGCGATCTTTTTCATTATTTTTTGATTTTAGACAGTGTTGTTTTTACATGCTTTTTCTGTCCGATGACGTCTACCGGAAATCGAAAGCATACTCATACGTAAACAAAAGCAAAGGCTTTGGAATTTTCCCCAATGCAGCTCTGTCGCCGTGTTTTGAAGAATTTTTATCCCCTAGCTTTGTTCTTGGATATGTAAAGCACATTTGACCACAAGTTGTTGTCGTGAAATATTATTAAATTATCAGTTCTGGTGCGATTATGGCAGCAGACTTCCAGGAACCAGTGGTGCCTACAGTTGACGACTCTATGAGTTGATTACACATGTGTTTCGTGTTCTATACATCCCAACCTTTATTTTAATGTACATTTTGTGTATATTTAATTTGAATTGAAGGAATATCAGAGGTGAAAATTTTCAAAATTAACAAAATTTCATTACTTATATAGGCCCTTAAGTAATGAAATTTTGTTTATTTTGAAAATTCCTAAGGGCCTACATAAGTAATGTAATTTTTGTTTATTTTGAAAATTCTCAAAATGAACAAAATTTCATTACCTATATAGGCCCTTAAACACCAGAACCACACAACTGGTGGAAATGGCTTTTTCAAAATGTGTTTTTCTTCCTTAATTCTTGCTTGATAACTTTTTGATCACAGCAGTGACGCTGACATGCCTATAGTTAGGTTTATGGCAGATATAGGCCTAGGCCTCATTATATGAATGAATCTTATTGAAAGCAGGGGTGGAGGTTGGATTTTTTTCAGTAGAGTAAGTACGTTGCTGTCTGAGTTCGGAATTTTTATAGCGTAAGTTTCAGAATTAAATTAATGTAACGTCATTATTCACATTTAGACGCATTGGGCCATTATAGGCTTCCTTGGCTCTTATATTCAATGACAGCCCAATATGTTATGTGACTTTTACTTGTTGAGCATTAATAGTTATATTATAGATGGGGGAGGGAAATAAAGAAAGTGCCAGTCAGAAATATTATAAAACGGGTAGGGAGATTAGAAGGGACAGTTGGGTTGGGATTACACGTGTGGGACGTGGGAATGAAGGCCTCCTCTGTAGAGGGGAGCGGCCAATTAATGAACATCTTGTGTTGGAAATAAAATTTATTCTACGAGTGGGCTTAATTTAATTAATTAATGTAAATTACTGGTTTGTGTTATGTTACAGTACCCTCAACAATTCCAGTTTTCTCTCTTGTATAAATAATTAACATTTTCTCACTCATCTCAACACGGACAGCCAGCTTGTTTATTACCATGCAGACTGAAATAGTTCCATTTTAGTCAATGATTGACAGAATCTATTTGTAGCTAGCTGATCGTAATTACCCTTGATTAACAGGACTCAGATTTTTAATGCAAGGTACTTGTAATGAGCTTATTAAGTTATTCCGTTTTTCCCCACTCTTCTCTATTGGCAACCCACTCCCAGTCCGGCGAATTAAATACTTCGAATTCCCCCGCGGGAACCCCAGGAAGTGAAGCAGTGCCTGTTCACTGCGGTAAACAGGCTCTGTTTTACTGGTAAAATATGACCCAGTCACCAATTCACCAATGCTCGGGAGGTGAAACCCTCTCTAAAATAGGCAAACATGGCTTATTAACGCTCACCCCCTGGTCTTGAGTTGATACTCATGTTGTGGCCATGATTGGCCATTGTACAAAATATGTGACCTAACACCAATAAATAAATATAAATAAATATAAATACTTTGAATATCTCCTTCTTGTTGTATCATCTTTTAAGTGGGTCGTTTCGTTCATTTTTAGCTGTCATTTAGGTCCGCTCGCTACTTCCCTCTAAAACTGAGTCGTTTCATCCCCCTTTTTATGTAAGTCGTTTCATTCCTTTTTATTTTGGTGAGTCAATTTGTACCTAAAAGGGTACGAAAATGACCCAGTACGAAAAGGTAAAGGTACTAAACGACCCAGGGGACGAAAAGGAAAAGGAACAAAATGACCCATCACCAACTGGCTTACAGACCTTATGAACAATCCTCCATGACCGATGCATGATGGGATAGTGGGGGCCTCCTGAAAAATGTAAACATAAATAGGCCTAATGCCAGTCAATCTCCTTGTGATTCAATAAACTTAGAGGCTGGTATATCATCCAGCCAGAAATTAATTTACTTAATTTATATTTCTAAATATATTTATTATTCCATTTCAGGATACCTACCAGCTCATAGGCAACAAAAAATTCACACATGCTTACCATACTTCATCATTCATCACATCAACTCAAGCATGATCTTCATCAACTGAAAAGGTATCATCCTTAATTTTCAATTAATCAAGTTTGCAAGTTACATCTTCTTTTTAAACCTAAATAATTTATCACAGCTCAGTAGGGTAGTACTAAAATGAGACTGCATGTGGAAAATGAGACCGCAAGAGACCACAGGCAAAGTATAGGGGGTAGAGCCTCAAAATAAATGCTGTCTGATCATATACGGTGTACACAATATATATTTGAAGTTTGGTACCAATATTTTAACGATAACCCATAAAATTCCACTTTTAATGTATAGCGCTCTATCAAACTTGCGATCTCACTTTACTGCAACTTAGGACAAAGAGACCGCAAGTAATCTACTGGTCCTAAAAACACCAAATAAACGCTATCTGGTGAATTTGGGTATATTCCATATATATCTGAACTTTCATATCGATACTTGAAACTTAACCCATAAAATGCCACTTTTAATGTAAAGCGCGACTTCTGATTTGCGGTCTCAATTTTCACAATCAGGGAAAAAGAGACCGAAAGTAAACTACTAATTGTAAAACACCAAATAAACTCTATCTGGTGAATTTGGGTATAGTCAGTAAATATCCGAACTTTCAATCGATACTTAATCTCAACCCCTAAAATTTCACTTTTTATGTATAGCTCGACTTCTGGTTTGCGGTCTCAATTTTCACAATCAGGGACAAAGAGACCGCAAGTAAACTACTAATCATAAAAATACCAAGCGTTATCTGGTAAGTTGTGGTATATTCAATACATGTATAAAGTTGGGGGGGGGGGGGGGGGGGGGGGATGTCGATATTTTAACGTTAACCCCTAAAATTCCATTTTAATGTATAGCGCTTTATCTGACTTGCGGTGTCTCTTTTCCGCAACTAGGGAAAAAGAGACAGCAAGTAACCTACTGGTCCTAAAAACACCAAATAAATGCTATCTGGTGAATTTGGGTATAGTCAATACATATCCAAACTTTCATTTCGATACTTTAATCTTAACCCCTAAAATTTCACTTTAAAATTTTATAGCGCAACTTCTGATTTGCGGTCTCAATTTTCACATCCAGTGACAAAATACCGCGAGGAAACTACTAATCCTAAAAACTCCAAATAAAAGTTATCTGGTGAGTTCTTGTATATTCAATACACATCCGATGTTTGATGCCAATATTTTGATTTTAAGTCATGAAATTTTGTTGATATTAAATGTGCAATGTGATTTCCGACTGGCTGTCTAAATTTTCAGAAGAAGGGAGAAAAAAAAGAGACCACAAGTGGACTACCGGTTTTACAAACACCAAATAAATGCGAAAGTATACGCTGTATCATATATAAAGCTTTTTCCAAAGATGGTTGTAATACCTTGATTTTTACCCATATTATTTTATCTTTAATGCCTGATAGAAAATCACATTTGCAGTCTCACTGGGGAAATTGTCTGCAACTAACTACTGTTCACAATAGATATTCTCGTTATTGCATCTATCCATCTCTAATTTGAACATCAAATAGACGCCGCTAAGGATGTGTCCAGTCTTAGCAAGTGTTATAATTAATTGTACTGGTAGCCTGTTTGATCTGTGATCAAAACTACCGTTACTTTTGCTACTTTTGCATTTTATGAATCATGCCATTCCAAAACATAAATCAAATCTGTAAGTCCTTCATATACTGATGCATTAATAGCTTGTTCAAAATCGGGACTATTCCAAGGGTAGAACTGACATCCAAAAAGCCAGGACAGACAAAAAGAATAAAGACTTGTAAAACTAAAACAGATGAACATTCTGCTAAGCGACCAAACAATGACTGCTGACGACTTTAGAAACAGGAAGTTGTGTAAATGTTCATAAAAAAATTTTAAAAAAAAGAACAAAAAAGCAGCAGCCAATTAGAGGCTCAGCAAAAAAAACAGTAGTGAAATGCACTGTAAAAGCCCAAAGAGGCCGAGAAAAAATACATTAGCAAAATGCACTGTAAGACCCCGAAAGGCTGAGAAAAAGAACAGTAGCGAAATGTGCTGCAAAGGCCCAAAGAGGCTGAGATAAAAAACAGTAGCGAAATGCACTGTAAAGGCCCAAAAAGGCTGAGATGAAAAAACAGTAGCGAAATGCTCTGTAAAGGCCCAAAAAGGCTGAGAAAAAACAGTAGCGAAATGCGCTGTAAAGGCCCATAGAGGCTGAGAAAAAAACTCTAAATCTGCCAGGTTTCTTTCCGGGTCCCAAGCATGGGTAAAATATGAGGGGAGTATACAAAATTTAAAAATAGTATCAAGATGCACTGTAAAAAAAAACAAAAAACTCTAAATCTGCCAAGTTTTATGCTTGCCGGTCCCAAGCCCAGGTAAAAGATGAGGGGAGTTGATAGATTTATGAAGAGAACAGTAGCAAAATTCACTGTAGAAAAAAACATTAAATCTGCCAAGCATTATACTACTTGATCTTGATAAAATGTGAGAAGTGAATGAATGAATGAAAGGTGAAAAGTGTTGATAAATTATAAACTATTTATTTCAAATCAACCTTGAAATCTTCACACTTTCCATCTTGAAGCTCCATAAAGGATAAGTGGAGTTTTTATTGTTATTCACACCTAATAACAATAGGCAAATCCACTTAATTGGCTCACTGCAGCAGAGGGTTTCCCCATAATATCTGTTGTTGCCCGGTAGAAAATGAGACCGCAAATGTGTCATTCTATCAGATATAAAACATAAAATAATAGACAGTAAACTCTAGATATTATAATCATCTTTGGAATATGTTTTATATGTGATATTGCGTGCACTTTCTCATTCATTTGGAGTTTCTGAGCTTAGTAGCTTACTTGCAGTCTCTTTGTCCCTGCCTGTGAAAATTGAGACTGCAAATCAGAAGTCGAGCTATACATTAAAAGCAAAAGTTTAGGGGTTAAGATTAAAGTATCGATATGAATATTCAGATACGTATTGATTATACCCAAATTCACCAGATACCGTTTATTTGGTGTTTTTATGATTAGTAGTTTACTTGTGGTCTCTTTGTCCCTGATTTTGAAAATTGAGATCGCAAATCAGAAGTCGAGCTATACATTAAAACCAAAATTTTAGGGGTTAAGATTAAAGTATCAATATGAAAGTTCGGATATGTATTGAATATGCCCAAATTCACCATATAGCATTTATTTGGTGTTTTTAGGACCAGTAGATTACTTGCGGTCTCTTTGTCCCAAGTTGCAGAAAAGTGAGGCCACAAGTCTGATAGAGTGCTATACATTAAAAGTGGAATTTTATGGGTTAACATTAAAATATCGGTACCAAGCTTCGAATATATATTGTGTACACCATATATGATCAGATAGCATTTATTTTGAGGCTGTACCCCCTATACTTTGCGTGTGGTCACATTTTCTACCTGCGGTCTCATTTTAGTACTACCGGCTCAGTATACCTTTGTCCACTTTGAAGTTAAAACTACCACTGCTGTTAAATAGCAGTTATGTTGTTTAACTGGTTGAATGCTAGAAGCCACAAAAGCCACTTTAGTGGCTTTACACTGCAAAAATTAGCTTGAAGTTTGCTCAGCAGTAGAACAAAGAATATTTGTATAAAATTGTTTTGTTATAGTTTGTGGGAGAGTGCCAACAGGCAACAGGCACTCTCCAACAGACTGAAACAAATAATTATTTACCAAGAAAATCTTGCTGAAGCCTAAACTAAAGCTTTACTTGTTTTTAGCAATAGAATCTGTTTAGTGGCTTTACAATGCAAGCATTACCTTGGTGTTTGCTCAGCAGTAGGCAAAAATATTTGTATGAAATTATTTTGATATAGTTTGTGGGAAAGTGCCAACAGGCACTCTCCAATAATCTATAACAAATAAATTATTTATCAAGAAAATCTTGGTGAAGCCTAAACTAAGACTTTCCTTGTTGGTAGCAACAGAGTCTGAAAAAAATTCACATGTTACAAATTGCCATTGCAAAATAATTTAGCACTCTACCTGATTCTACCAGTTATAATTTCTACTAAAGATACATGTAGTGTACCACCTACAATTAGTATATCATCAACTTTTAATTAACAAATGCAGTTACACTGCTACTTATGTTTTCGTTAATCTTCATTCACTCCCATTATCTCAAAATATCTCATGATCTCAAAACCTTCATCTCTTTCTCTTCACTGCATAATTATTTGATGTGTATCAGCATTCTTGTCTACTTTGTTCTGTTATTTTGCAAAATAGGAATTTTTTATTCGTGTGCAAATTAGAACAATTCAGTTCAATTCCTAAACAAACCCATGCTTTTGGTCTGATGCTGCAATAACTGACTGGTTTGTTTGTGTTCAGGTGTGTGACAGTCGGTCATAAACAATCACAAAAAGTAATATACATCATGTTTAACAGGGTTATCATAATATTGTCTTTATATTTTGTGTATTTGCAAGTGTTTTGAACGAATTATCAGTGACAATACAGCATGCGAGAATGCTCAGAGCTCAGCCCTGAAACGACTGACTGCTTCCATGATCAAGTTCTTTGACTGGTAAGAATGACGAAATAAATTGTTTTCAGATAACTGATGATAATTATCAAAATAATCAAAGCCCTTCACAGAGTATACTCTCTCAGTAGGGTGCCAAGTCTGGAATGGTGGGGGGGGGCTGTGTACATGGCTGGTAGTGCCTCATGTCCCCTACCACCTGGGGTAGGGGTGATTTACTGGTCTATACAATTAGACCAAGGTCGTACTGCTTGATTTTGAAGCCCTTGTTTATTTTTTTTTGCCTAACCTTACTTAGTCAGGCTTAGTGGCAGACGAAACTTGCCAAAATTTTCTCCAACAACCAAAAATTTTTATTTTTTACTTCAGAAGCATCGGTTATGACCAGCTTTAAGAGCTCGTTCCAATGAGAAGTCATAAGTAGGTTTTAAAAAGCTCTCTATGTTTTAAAAAACTTAACTTCTCCCCAATTTCTTCTGTCCACCCTGACTGGGTAGTTCAGCAATTTGAACAGAATGACTATCCCACTGCATACCACACCACATTTAGTTCACCTAACTGGGGGATGGAGTCTCTGAACGGGGGTGTAGCAAATTGTAACACGTTAAAATCGCTGAACTGTTCAAGAAAAGAGATGCATTTTTTTTTTACTTTGAAAGCCATATACTAAGATTGTTCAACATAGAGTAACTTGTGTGATGTGCCCTGGGCTGGGTACGATTATTTCTTATCAGTCTACCTTACAATTGTTTACAACAGGCTCGCACTACAGTGGAAGTCTCTTAACTCGAAAAAATACTCTCTATTTTCTTCTTTCCCAAGCGTTTTGGGAAAGAAAAGTAATGCAAAAGCACCAAGAAAGCATAAGCCTAAACTGGGTCAAGTGTGACCGATGCACACCCAGTAGAGGACACTCTTCTCCTTGTACTAATCCACGGCCTCTGGAACCAGTGCGCAGACGTATAACCAACGTATCATTCTATTTGTTTCCACCATCTTACAGGATGCGGATCGTTTTGCTCATCAACAGTAATACCTTTTGACTCGGTGTTAACAATGTTTCCTGTTCTGAATTGTGGATTCATAGATGTTTCTTCACTATCCAGACATATAGGACTGTGTTTTTATATATTCTCTTGATTATTCACTTATTTTTCATGATAAATCTCTATACTAATTTCATGCGTGATTTTCACGTTCTGTGCTGTTTTGGTCTTTTGTTCATTAATGCTAACCCTTTAGGTTCTGCTTTTATCTGAGTTAGGTGTCGTTTACCGTCCACATGTGCGCGACTGGTAATTTTACTGCAACCCCAGTCAACGAAGTTTAACACTGTAAAAAAATGTTCAGTTTAATGTAGTCCTTTCGAACCTCAATTTGCCTGGTAGTGCACGGTATTCCAATCGGAATCAGCATCAGAATCGGCCAATTGTAAGCTCAAATTTTAGGTAATCGGTCAGTGACCATTTTTGGTAATCGGTTGAACACTACTTTGTGTTTGAGTTTCTTTAAACCGTCAGACCAGCTGGAGGTTTCAGCCAGGTCGCGATCATAGGTTGCATGCCTACAACTTGTGGAGCAACCTGCTTCTGGGCGCCTTCGACCAAGCCAGTCAGTACAAGTGGTCAAAGCTTTTGCAGCATTGGACTCAAAACAGAGTTTCAAGGCTCTGAAGACTTCGGTCTTCACCAGGCTGATACCTTTTTGCCCCCTGCGCGTTATCGTTCCTACGATTCCGCCAATCCGTTAGTCTGCAAGACTTTGACGATCTTGGATCTGGACTGCAAGCCAAGTCTGCCTTTATTCCTATCGCGACTTTGGAGTCCATGTTTGGATTATCCAGAGAGATGCTAGGTGTGCTTTCTCTCTTGGATCATGTCACCTCTGCCTTGGCTGCTTATCTGCCTCCAGTAAGTTTGCTGACATACAGGCTCCTTTGCATGTGATGGACGCTGTGTTGGGCACAAGCTGTACCCTTCCTGAAGGTCAAGACGTTGCTCTTCGATCTGCTTCTTTGGTGGGCGACTATTCCATGATTCTGTGGCGATGGTCTAGGATGACGTCCTGCGTCATTGCAAAGATCAGCTGCTGCTTCGCCAGCTTGATCCGCCTTCTGTTGGAGGCCGGGGCTGTTTCAAGCCTAACAAACGCCCTTCTGTTTCGTCTGTTAAGCCAAGAGCTGATCCTCCTGCTTCCATGTCTTCCTCTTACTCACGTGGTAAGGGTAAGCATCGGCAGTCCAGAAGGAGGTCTCAGGTTCCTTCATCCAGCAGAGGAGGTGGTTTCTCCTCTCACAGGCCTCGCCGGGGCTAAAAATGAAAGTCCTCACCTTGATTCGTCCCAGGTTGGAGGAGGGATATCTGAGTTTGCAGACCGTTGGGCCACGATCACATCCGATCCTTGGGTGTTAGATGTTCGGTCCAGTCTGCTGATATCCTTTCGGAGGCACTCCACTCTGTTGAGAGTGCCTCTTCCAACCCAAATACCTTATGATGTTTCACACCGAGAACTTTTGATCATGGAGATAGACAATCTCCTGTCAAAGGAGGTGAAGAAGGTCGTCAAGAACATTTATTCAGTTGGATTTTATTCCCGACTGTTCTTGGTTCCGAAGAAGGACAACCGACTCTGACCAATTATCGATCTGAGTATAATGAACCAGTCTATCATTGGGCCAAGTTCAGCATGGGGACTTTCAGGTCAGTTCACCGCTCCATTCACAAGGGAGATTTTGCTTCCAGCATTGACCTGTGAGACGCTTTCTTTCATGTTCCGATTCATCGGACTAGAGCTGGTCGGTTCTGTAAATTAAATGAACAAAAAATTATATCTTCAATCTGCATATGCCTTCATAAAAAGTCATTCAAGCCCAAGGGCGTAGATATTAGAGTTGGGAGTGTGTGTCGAGGGGAGGGGGACTCAAACATTTAGTCACAGAGATGCCATTTGAGACGGAAACTTTATGATTCCACCGTCCTGTCCGATTCGTTTTTCATTTTCATTCACAGCATTGACGTGTTGCCTGACATGAAATTAAGTGAAGAGGGTTGGAATTTGAGAAAGCAACCGCCCAATTTCAAGGAGAAATGGCGAAATTTAGAATACGCCATTTACTTTCAGTAAAACAGATACCTATTTCACAATCTAACTAACTTGAAAAGTTGACTTTTGTACCCGAAAGGAGCAAACTCTAAATCCCAGAATCATTCATGTACAAAGCACTGAAGAGGTTGTGCAAATTACCGACAAGATCGGCACCTGACCTGATTTCCATGTCCATTCTTCTTTTCAGTTTGCATTGAATTATTATTGTCAGAGAGTCACTGTATGCTGAGAATTCCCATAACTTTGAAAAACAACCTAGCCACGTGCATTTTGCACGAATAAGTGTATTTTTGTTTTTTACTTTCATTCTATTCAAATTTCCGATTGACACTTTGTATGAGAGGTATTGGCAGCTAACATTTTATTAATATTAATTTAACCCCTTTCCTGCAAAAAGGGGTTCCCCACATCAACTGAGCTTTGAGCGAATTGATTCTTTGCAGGTGTCCCAGTCCGTTCTTTTTCAATAACAGTGTTGTACTCTTCGGCATGATGATTCGGTATGTGGTGACGTAGGTTGGAGGTATTTACGTACTGGGTGATGACAGACTTATCGCATAATAGGCATTTGGCATTTCTATCGTCGTTTCTCATTGATATGCTACCATGCATTTATGTCTATGGCACACTTGCCTTATGCAGAGTTAGTACGTTGGGGAGTCTGACAGTTGCTCATTGCAGCTGGGTGGGTTTCTCCGGCTTCCACCACCCGAAAAAACTGCTGGACATGAGGTGACCCTGGCTTACCGTAAATAACGTTAAACCGCAATAAAAGAATTCAAGCTTGCAGTTGGGCTCTATTCCCATGCCAAAACCAGCCACAGAAATAGGATACCTCCCCCCCCCCCCCCCCCTCCTCCAGAGATGGTGGGTTGAGAGGTAAATATTCAGACCGTGTTCCCAGATTGCTAACCATCGGTATGAACATGAATCCAAACTCAATATTTTTTCGTAAAACAATAATTAACAAAACGGGGCCCCAAACCTTTTTTTTTATTACTATTATTTTCAAGAATTACTTTCGTTTCACAAAATTAATTCTTAAAATAATAATAATATAAAACTAGACATTATGATTCTGGAGAATCATGGATTTTCCAGATGAGATTCCATGATTTTTCATGACCCCAGAGTGTCTGATGAATTGTTTTCAACTGTCTCACTGAAGTTCCTTTATTGATGTTGTGAGAATCGTGGGTACAGTAGTCTCAAGTGACTCAGTTTGACAAAAAAAAAGTTTAGATAAAAACCATCATTAATGGTGGAGAGGGTTAATATCAGTATCGTTGTTTGACAAGTTAATGACCGACAAAATGAGTTATGTTTGTTTGACACATACCCACTAAGTGCTGTGGCTATTTGAAAATGATTCATTTATTCTCAGATGTATCCAAAATATTGATGTCTGGTAGCTTGTAGAGGGTTAACAATGGATAACAGGAATATTTTTCCATGCAACATGTAATGTCACACCAAGAACTGCGAATGGCCATTTTTTCTTTAAAATCTACAAGATGTTTTCAGAGAAATCCAGGGAGAACATGGATTTTAAGCTGTTGATGGGTATAATTGTTTATCCAGCCCAAAACAGGTTAAAGGTTGTTTTTTGAATACTCTTATTACTTCCAAAAATAATTCTCAGTGTATTCTGCTTCCACTTATGTAGATCTCTCCTCTCAACTTTGGGTGCTGTGGGTACGCAAACACAGCCCATTTTATCAACATTTTGATGTTTGAGAACCTGCATAGGGTTAACAAATGCTTACTGAAATATTTTGTACATGCAGCTTGTAATGTCACACTAAGATCTGAGAATAGCCATTTTTTCTTGAAAATCTACAAGATGTTTTTAGAGAAATCTTCGGATAACATGAATTTTTAACCTTTTGAAGGGTATCGCTCTGTAACCAGCCCTAAACGGGTTAATGCTTGGTTTTGTGAATACCTTCATTACTTACAAAAATGATCCTCAGTGAATTCCGCTTCCATTGAAGGAGGTTATGTTTATCTCGCATGTACACATTTGGTATTATGGGTGCCCAAGAACAGCCCATTTTCTCAAAATGTCTATGCTTGGCAGCCTCTGGAGGGTTAACAAATGCTTACTGAAATATTTTGCCCCTGCAACTTGTAATGTCACTCCAAGACCTGCAAATGGTAAATTTTTAGCTCACCTGACTGAAAGTCAGGGTGAGCTTTTCTTACCACTCTTCGTCTGTCGTCCGCCCTCTGTCGTCCGTCGTCTGACGTCCGTCGTCCTGCGTGAAGGTGGTGTTTGAGCCTCTTTCTCCTAAACCACTGGCCACATTTTAATTAGATTTCCTGTAAGTAGTTGTTATATAGGGTCATTTTGATTTTTATCCAAATTAGGTTTCGGCTCATATTGAGCAGAGGTGTGGGGGAAAAAATGGCCAAATTTTTTGAAAATCTTCTTGTAATGAACCATCAGTAGCAGAGACTTGATATGTGGTATACAGAGTCCTTTTGAGGTTTAGAATCAAGTTTGTTGGTATACAGAGTCCTTTTGAGGTTTAGAATCAAGTTTGTTCAAGAGAAGTTTGTCGGGCATTATTTGCCTTCGTTATGGGAGGGGCAAAAATTTTGGTCACGCCTAAAATTTCTATTTTCTGAACCCTGAGGTCGATTTGAACCAGATTTGATATGAGATGATAATGGGTCATAAGTAGTTGATTGATGCCAAAAAAATTTTTCTCATTGCCCCGTGGGAACCCCGGGAGCTAAAAAATAGGAAAAACCTTAAAACTGCCATATCTCCAAAACTACACTGCACAGAGAATTCTTATTTTGTATAAAGCTTACTTTTATCCAGTAGAATGGAATGGTTAAAAAAAATCCCTATTGGTTTGATCACAAGGTACTTCTTTCAGGACTTTTGAAAAAGTGCTGAGTCAGCACTTTTTAACACCGTAGGCAATGGGAAAAAGATCAAAAAATCTTGTCCAGATCCAGCAGGCAGAATCTTTTGATATTTGGTATGCAACATTGTAGGGTGGATCTGATTCAAGTTTGTTCAAATCGGCCCCCTGGGTTCATATTTGGGCTCCGTATAGGAGCCCGATTTCAAACTTAGTGCATTTCAGGCAAATTTCTTAAAAAATCTTCTTCTCCAGATCCAGCAGGCAGAATCTTTTGATATTTGGTATGCAAAATTGTGGGGTGGATCTGATTCAAGTTTGTTCAAATCGGCCCCCTGAATTCATATTTAGGCCCACTATAGAAGCCCGAATTGGAACTTAGTGCATTTCAGGCAAATTTCTTAAAAAATCTTCTTCTCCAGATCCAGCAGGCAGAATCTTTTGATATTTGGTATGCAACATTGTGTGGTGGATCTGATTCAAGTTTGTTCAAATCAGCTCCCTAGATGCATATTTGGTCTCACAAAAGAAGCTCGAATTCAAACTTAGTGCATTTGAGGCAAATTTCTTCAAAAATCTTCTTCTCTAGATCCAGCAGGCAGGATCTTTTCATATTTGGTATGCAACATTGTGGGGCGGATCTGATTCAAGTTTGTTCAAATCGGCCCCCTGGATTCATATTTGGGCTCACTACAGAAGCCCGAATTCAAACTTAATGCATTTCTTGCAAATTTCTTAAAAAATCTTCTTCTCCAGATCCAGCAGGCAGAATCTTTTGATATTTGGTATACAACATTGTGGGGTGGATCTGATTCAAGTTTGTTCAAATCGGCCCCCTGAGTTTATATTTGAACTTAGTGCATTTCAGTCAAATTTCTTTGAAAATCTTCTTCTCAAGATCCAGCAGGCAGAATCTTTTGATATTGGGTATGCAGCATGCTTTGGTGGGGGTGGGGTGGGGGGGGGGGGGGCTGGGGGGGATTTGTTCAAGCCAAGTCCCTGGGTGCATATTTGGGCTCACTGGTAGCCCAAATTATAACTTATAGGAATTTTCTTTAAAAATCTTCTTCAGATCCAGCAGTCGGAATGTTTTGATATTTGGTGTGCAGCATCCTGAGGGTGAGATTCAAATTTGTTTAAGCCATGTCCCTAGGTCCATATTTGGACTCACTGTGGGAGCCCGAATGATAACTTAGTTCAAAATGAGGGAATTTTCTTTAAAAATCTTCTTCAGATCCAGCAGTCGGAATGTTTTGATATTTGGTATGCAGCATCCTTAGGGGGTGAGATTCAAGTTTGTTCAGCCATGTCCCTAGGTCCATATTTGGACTCACTGTGGAAGCTTGAATTGTAACTTAGTTCAAAATGAGGAATTTTCTTTAAAAATCTTCTTCTTCAGATCCAGCAGTCGGAATGTTTTGATATTTGGTGTGCAGCATCCTTAGGGTGAGATTCAAGTTTGTTAAAGCCAAGTCCCTGGGTTCATATATGGGCTCCTTGTGAGAGCCCGAATTATAACTTAGTTCAATATGAGGAATATTCTTTAAAAATCTTCTTTTTTTTAGATCCACTGGTCAGAATCTTTGGATATTTTGTTTAAGCTTTTCTAAGGAGGAGCAGATGCAACTTGTTGAAATCAATTCCCTGGGTTGATATTTAGGCTACCATGTCAGGTGAGCGCTCTCAGGCCCCTTGGGGCCTCTTGTTCTTGATATTTTTTTGAAGAAATCGACAGAAAACTGGAATTTTAAGCTTTTAAGGGTATATCTCCTTAACTAGTCAAAAATGAGTTAAGACCTCCATTTTTGAATACCCTCTCTACTTAAAAAAATGTTTCCCTGTCAGTTTTGCATCCGGTAAAAGAAGTTTCTCTGTGGCATTCCCATTTGATGTTGGTATCCAAAAACAGACTATATATTTTTATACTGTACCAATGACCCAGACTTAGCTGGTGCTAACTCTAACAAAACCAGGGCCAAACACAAATTTTGCCCCCCAATCCCCAAAATTTGCATCAAAAACAAAATGAAATCATGTCCTAAAGGACTTCCATACTACGCCTCTACTGCGCATGCGCAGTGACGCAGACGTTCCGAAATTGGCGCCAATTATCATTCTCTGTTTGGCCCTTCATCAGTCAACATCTCACTGATCTTTGTGCTTGTAAATCTCAGTTTAAAGGATGCCAGACACGTAATTTTTGGAGAAAATGTGATTCTAAGGAGGATAGAAGGAGGAGAGGAAAAAGAAGTGACAAAAAATAATCAGGGCTGTACTTAAAATTTTTGGATGAAATTATGTTAAGTTGCCTATTTTCGAGGCATGGGCCTCTTGTTGTCATTCTTGCTAAATGTTGCACTGCTTATTCAGTGTTTCCTCTCCCCTAGCCTTCTAAAGTCCCCCCTTGCAATTCTCCCATGCTTTTGGCATATTTTTGAGAAATTTCATTTCTAAAATTTCCTGGGAGAGTTGCTTGGTTACAGAATGTTTTCTGTTATTTTCCCCATAGTTACATTTTCACCCATGGGTGTATAACGTTTGTGTTCTGCATCTTCCATCTGATGTTCTGCAGATTCTCCCCTGGGAGTCTCTGTTTTGCATCAGATAGAGTGTAATTTGATGACTGATTCCGGGCCAGTTTTTTCAGTGCCTGGAATCATGTTTTCTGGTGTTTTTACACTGTTTGTTTCCATTGGCAACAGCCTTTTTTGAGGGGGGCTGTTTGCCTTTGCTGTAGTTTATCTCACTATAAGATACATTTATATTATCCGAAAGTGTCTCATTAATTATTTAATATAAATTTAAAATTTTTGACCACACTTTGCCATCGGATCCATCGGGGCTCAACGTTACTTTTCAGCAACTTGGGCTTCGCTGAAAAAATATTTTTTCAAAATTATTTTGATTTGCAATTGTTTTTTCATTTATTAATGGATCATGTTATTATGTATCTTTGTGTCAGGGGTTTTTGCGAGTAACTAGGACTTTTTGTTGTTCTTTCACAATGAAGGGACATTGTTCAAATTGTAATAGGAAGAAATCTTCCTCTGACTTTCATGATCTTTGTATTAATTGTAGTCAGTGTTCTCGCATTAATCCCTGTCCTATATGTGAATATTGGGATGAGAAACATTGGAAACGTGTGTTACGATATGTTGTTTCTGGAGAAAGAGCTATGCCGGCTCTTTCTCCGCAAGGTCACTCTACTCTCTCAGTTTCTATTTCAGAGGAACCAGATCAGGGTGATGTTTCCATGTTATCTTCTACAAGTGTGCGTCCGTCGTCACAAATGAGTTCAGAGCTAGCGGCAAAAGTGCTCATGGAGATTAGACAAATGTTGTCCGCTAGCTCGCCCGGTGTAGCGTCCATTCACCGAATGGTTCGGCAGCCGGGTTCGTCCGATGCGGTCCAGGAGGAAATTTTGGGTGATGCGAGCACTATAAACATAATAGATGCACACCCAGTGACGGCGGATAGTAAGCGAGAATGGAGGAAGCCTTTGAGTCCGGTTCCTAGCTCGTGCAGGTCCAGCCGGGCCGCGAGCGAGAGAGGCCCCTCTCTCGTACAACAACATCTGGGACCAGATGTTGTGGTACAAAATGTGTCTTTAGCGGAGCATACGTCCGTCGCTCGGGACGCTCCGTTGTATAAGCAGTCCGCGGAGACTGTTAAGGCTTCCTCTTCTCGTCAGCGCACACGACCGCACCTTGGCTGCGTGACCGCCGATATATTACCAGCTTCGCCGATCAAGGATTCTTCGTCGACCAGGTCACACCATCCGGCAGCCAGGGATTCGAGACCGATGGACTCCGGACGTTCGCATAGGAAAAGTATGCGGGAGCCATCTGATGCGGAGCTGCCCTCGGCGAAGCAGCGAAGGACGGCGCCTCCGCAGGTCTCGACGCCGGACATTCTTGTGCAGATAGCACAGCTTTTCGCAGCATCCCAGCAGCCGACAGAAACGGTGTCGGATCGAGAATCATCCGACGGCGCTGGGTCGGTACGCTCCGCCGAAGCATCGGGGGCGGATGACCGGGAACATCATGAGGTCCGACCGGATGGTGAAAGGGATACGGATGACTTGGAGCGATCCCTTTCGGAACAACATAAAGCTGCCGTGGACTTCATCCGGCACTTTCTCCCTCAAGTTGTTCCGTCGGGCCAGACTGCTGCGGTTCCGGACAAGAGAATTATAGCATCATTGGACTCTGAATTTTTTGAGCGGTTCAGGGACATCGCTCCCGAGTTTCCGTCGCAGTCCAATAATGTTGCAAGAACATTTGAATTATTGAATGACGCTATATTTAAACTTGCTTCCAGGACGGGGAAAGCAGGTTTCTTGTCCGCTAATACTCTCAACCTGCCTTTCATTAATGCAAGGAATAAATTCGATACGGCAGGACAGGGTATACCGAGAGTTCCTCTGCGTATGGACGACGAGGCGGAAGACTTAGAGCTATCATTACCGTCGTCGGCTTCTATTCCAACCGCGGTGTTGGAAACAGCTATTGCGTCTAACAGAGCCAATTTAGATGCCTTATCTTACGCAGATCACCTTACTAAGGCGTTATCACTGCGCCTTCAGGGGAAAGAGTTTCAGGATATACAATCCTCTTTGAGACTTCTTTCAAGGGCAGTAGCTTATTCCACGTGTAACTCCGCCCTTTCAGTGGCAAATCTGGAGTTGGTTAGACGTGACGCAGCCCTAGCTACATCCACACTAGTGGATACTAAGGTGAAGAACTCTCTTAGAGTCGCTTCGGTCTCAGGAGTACTTCTCTTTGACGGCAAGCTTTCTGCTATTTATGATAAAATTACAAAGAAAGCTAAAGATTCTCTGTTGTTCAAATCTGCTCCTAAGAAGTCGGATACAGCAGACACGAATAAGACAGGCACTTCTGGGTCTAATGCGCCCAAGAGAGGTTCCTATAGAGGTTCCGGTGCGTCCTCTTGGTCTTATTCGAGAGACCGTCAGGGTAGCGACTCTCGTTCGGGACGTCTTTGAGGCCGGGACAATCGGTCGGACGCCCCGAGGTCGACGGGGTGAGGTGCGGGCCGTGGAGGACGTGGTTTCTCCTACCGCAGGCCTCGCAGGTCCAGGAGGTGATGGCTTAAACCTCTATCGCGTACCGGTTGGCGGAAGGTTGTCGAGCTTTTCACAAGAATGGGCGTCGATTACGGACGACCCTTGGGTGAGAGGAGTGACTTTGGAAGGTCTAAAGATATCCTTCAAACGAAAGCCTCCATTAACTCGAAGTCCAAAGTGGACTCATCTTCCGTCAAATCCGCAGAAAAGAGACGCTCTGTTATCAGAGGTGCAGTCTCTTTTAATGAAGAACGCGGTAGAGGTCGTAGAAAACCAGGAATCTCCGGGATTCTACAGCCATCTGTTTCTGGTTCCGAAACCAGACGGCTCGTTCCGTCCAGTCATAGATCTGAGCTGGATAAACAAGCTGATCGTCGCTCCGAAGTTTTATATGGAGACGATTCGATCGGTCAGAGCGAGTATTCGGGTGAACAATTATGCAACGAGCATAGATCTCAAAGATGCGTACTTTCACGTCATGGTACATCCGACATTCCGAAAGTACCTACGCTTCGCAGTCCTAGGAGTGGTGTATCAATTCCGGGCGATGTGCTTCGGATTGAATCTAGCACCCTGGGCTTTCACTCGGGTAATGAACTCGGTAATGATCTATTTCCGAGCTCATTCGTCTGCGGTAACGTCGGCCTACCTGGACGACATTCTTCAGAGGTACGGCAACGAGTTAACGCTTCAGAACGATGTTCAGAATCTTCTTCTATTGCTCCGACGTCTCGGTTTTATAGTAAACGAGGAGAAGTCGGATCTGGTGCCGTCCAAGTCATTCACTCATCTGGGAATGAGCTTCGAGACGCACAACAATCTCGTTCGTCTGCCGTTAACCAGAGCGAAGTTAGTCAGTTGTTACGCTCGCTATTGTCTGCACGCAGACAAAGTCACGGCGAGAGAATTTATGAGACTGATAGGTCTGTGCGGAGCCGCCGCGGATCTCATTCCGATGGGGCGGTTACGCACACGTCCTCTTCAAATTTTCTTGACTCAGAATTGGAGTGTGAAAATTCATTCGCTCGATGTAGACGTTCTCTTGTCAGATCAAGTGAAGCAAGAGATTCAGACTTGGGCAAACATTCAGTGGTTAACTCAGGGAGTTCCGCTGCAGTTGCCGGATCCGAGTTTTACCATTATGACGGATGCTAGTCAAACAGGTTGGGGTGCATCATTAATCCCAACGGATTCAAGATGCCAGGGTCTTTGGGATCCGCAATTCCTGTGCAAGCACATAAACATCAAGGAAATGATGTCAATTTGGCTTGCGTTACGTCACTGAATGGACATTATTCACAATGCTCATGTCCAAATCCTATCCGACAATACGACACTAGTGGCGTATATACGGAATCAGGGAGGCACTCATTCAGTTCCGTTGTTCAATCTAACAGAAAGAATCCTTCTGTTTGCGCTAGAACATCACGTTCTTCTTTCGGTCCGTCACATACCGGGTCGTCTGAATGTGCTAGCAGACTCCCTTTCACAAAAGGGTCGCATGTTGCCGTCGGAGTGGACTCTCAACAAACAAGTATTCAATCAGATTTGCTACCAATGGGAACGGCCAATGATAGACTTATTTGCGACACATCTCAACAATCAGTTGCAGACGTATGTGTCTCCGTGTCCGGATCCAAGAGCATTTGCAGTAGACGCTCTGTCGATCCCTTGGGATGGAATGATAGGATATGCGTATCCTCCAGCGCCGTTAATTCAACAGGTATTGCTAAAGATAAAACAATCTCAGTGCAAGATTCTGTTGGTAGCATCTCTGTCGCCACAGAGACCGTGGATAAATCTACTCAGGTGTCTGTTGTGGGACCTACCGCGAAAGCTTCCTCCACGGGAGGATCTTCTTTCGCAGGGGAAATCGCGCCAACTCCATCACAACCTGCAAGGTCTCAACCTTCACGTTTTTCCGTTGTGCGGTCCTTCTTGCATGGCAAACACTTTACAGGACGAGCAGTGGACGCGATTTCTAACTGTAGGAGGACCTCCTCTTCGCTAAACTATGCGGCTAAGTGGAAGGTTTTTCGTCGTTGGTGTAGGGATCATTCTGTAGATATATTCGATCCCTCTATACCAGACATTGCAAACTTTCTAGTATACTTGTTTGACGAAATCAAGCTGCAGCCTGTTACTATAAAGGGTTATAGATCTATGTTATCTGATACCTATGCACATCATGATAGTTTACAAATTGGATCTAATGTCTCTTTATCTAAGTTGGTTAGAAACTTTTCGATAAATAGACCCAGAACTCTTAGATTAATTCCTAAGTGGAATTTAGCTTGGGTTCTTCTTAAATTGAAGGAAAAGCCATTTGAACCTCTTGGGACAGTAGATTTCAAATTCTTATCTTATAAGACAGCTTTTCTCTTAGCTTTCTCTTCTGCTAGAAGAGTCAGTGAGCTTCATGCACTGTCGGTGGATGATTCTCACTATCGTAGTGTTGGGAACACTATCACCTTCACTACTAATGTGGGTTTTTTAGCTAAGAATCAGGCTCCTAATAAATATCCGGAACCTATTGTTATTAAGGCTCTTCCGTCTTCAGACGGGCGTAGGCCTTTACTCTGTCCTGTTAGAGCATTACGTATCTATAAACAGAGATCTCAGTTTATCAGAAAGGGACGGAAACGTTTCTTTCTGTCTTTGATGCCTAATAGAAAGGACATTTCGGTCCATTCTATTGCTAGATGGATTCAATTAACTATCCGTACTGCTTATGAAGATTTATCTTCTTCTCAGCAGTCTGTGCTTAAGATTTCTGCTCATGAAGTAAGAGCTCTTTCTACATCTTGGGCTTACGCAAATAGTGTTGCTATTACAGATTTAATGAAGGCTGCATATTGGTCTCAACCATTCACATTCACAAACTTTTATCTCAGAAATATTGAGTCCATTTCTGGAGACCTGCATTGTTTAGGTCCGTTATCTGTTGCTCAGAATGTCGTCCACTAAACAGTTGCAACTATAGTTATGCAGGCTTTCTGTTCCGGCAGTGACTCCTCCGTCCGGCTGCCCTCTTCGCTCTGGGCTATTTGACCCAGGGCAAGGGGAAGGGGGGGGGGGGGGCGGGTGTTCCCTTAGGTCACCTGCTTTATAGTGAAAAGCAAGGGAATACCTCCTCCGGAGTCAGTAATTCTGAGTCGTTACCGGGATGGTTTTAAAGTGTAAAGCTAATGTTTAAAATTCATTCATGTCATATTTTTAAAGTGTAGCTCGGTGTGAAGCATTTGTATATGTCAAGTGTCAAACGGGCTTTAATATACAATACTCGGACACTTTTAAATGTCTATAAAGAGTCTCAATTCTCTGGACTACTTTATTTATTGGCTTGCTTTAAAAATAATTAGTATAAGGGATATACTGGATGTTAATAGAGAACATGAATGTTATTGTGCTCAATTATTAAGGGTAGTGTATCTTTCTAATTTAATATTAAATAAGAAAGATACATGTAAAGCCTAATACTCCTTTTCTCCTTAAGGGGTTACCTCTTTACTATATAGTTGAGCTTATTGGATTTTCCTCGCCCTCCAGCCTGTTTACTATTCAGCTAAGTCTGGGTCATTGGTACAGTATAAAAATGTTAAAAAATTTATAGTAATTTATATATTTTTTATACTTACCAATGACCCAGACGGGGATGGCCCTCCCTGGAGTTGGGAACTCTTGCCTCCCCGCTGAGTACATAGCGCTGACTAGGCACTGCCAGTAAGAATGATTATTGGTGCCAATTTCGAGACCTCCTTGACACTGCGCATGCGCAGTGGAGGGAAAGTATGGAGGACCATTTAGGTCATGATTTCTTTGGTTTTAGATGCAAATTTTGGGGATTGGGGGGCAAAATTTGTGTTTGGCCCTAGATTTTTAAGAGTTAGCACCAGCTATGTCTGGGTAATTGGTAAGTATAAAAAATATATAAATTACTATAAATTTTTTAACTTTTTCAAAATTTTGACATTTAGCAGCCCATGGAGGGTTAAAAAATGCTTACCAGAATAATTTATCCATGCCACTGGTAATGTGACACCAAGACGTATCAATGGCCATTTTCTCTAGAAAACCCTACAAGATGTTTGTAAAGAAATCCCGGGAAAACATGAATTTTTTAAGCTTTTGATGGGTATCACTATTAACCACCACAAAAGGGGTTAACGCTTGGTTTTTTGAATACTCTTATTACTTACAAAAATGGTCCTCGGTGAATTCCACTTCCAACAAAGGAGATTATGTTTATTTCTCGAGTATACATTGGGTGCTGTTCATGTCCGAAAACAGCCCATTTCAACAAAATTACGATGCTTGGCAACCTGCAGAGGGTTAATAAACGCTCACCGGAATATTTTGTCCATGCCATTTGTAATGTCGCACAAAGACTTGCGAATAATCAATTTTTCTTGAAAACCCACAAGATGTTTTTAGAGAAATCCACAGGAAATGGGAATTTTAATTTTTAAGATTTTAAGGGGTCTCTCTCTTTAGCCTGCGCAAAATGGGTTAAGACTTCGACTTTTGAATACCCTTACTAGTTACAAAAATGTTTCTGTATAGATTGTGCATTCGATAAAAGAATGTACTCTTCTTTGTGGCATACCCATTGGGTGCTGTTGGCATCCAAAAACAGCCCATTTTATCACAATTTCGACATTTAGTAGCCCGTGTAGGGTTAACAAATGCTCACCGGAGTATTTTGTCTATGCAACTTCTATTGTCACACCAAGACCTGGGAGTGTCAAATTTTTCTTGAAAATCTACAAGACTCGTTTAGAGAATGAAATCCACGGAAATCATGAACTTTTTAGCATTATGGGGGTATTGCTGTTTAACCCGCCCAAAACGGGTTAACGTTTGGTTTTTTGAACAACTTATTACTTACAAAAATGATCCTCGGTGAATTCCACTTACAATAAAGGAAGTTACATTTATTTCTCCTGTATCATTTGGGTGCTGTGGGGGCCCGAAACTGGCCCATTTCATCAAACTTTTGATGTTTGGCAGCCTGTGGAGGGTTACCGTATGCATCGCCTGATATGTCTTGTGTATCAATGGTCGTGTCACAGGCAGATCTAGCAATGATGAATGTTTAAAGAAAATCTACAAGACGCATTTTGAGAAAGTGCCTTTAAACCCTAATTTTGACAGTTTTTTGCTAATTCTGGTGAAATAAGGGTTAATTCGAAAATTCTGCTTCGGTACATTTTTAGATTTTGTGCCCCTCTATGCATGTGCAAAATTGTGTGAAAATCGGTTTGATAATGACTTCTGAATCGTACGGACAAAATGTGTGGAAAAAAAAAAAACCCACAAAACTAGACTTCAGGATTCTGGAGAATCATGGCTTTTCCAGATGAGATTCCATGATTTTTCATGACCCCAGAGTGTCTGATGAATTGTTTTTAACTGTCTCACTGAAGTTTCCCTTTTGATGTTACGAGAAAGATGGGTATAGTAGTCTCAAATGACTCAGTTTGATAAAAAAATGTTTAGGTAAAAACCATCATTAATGGTGGAGAGGGTTAATATCAATATCGTTGTCTGACAGGTTAATGACCGACAAAAGGAATTACGTTTGTTTGACACATACCCACTAAGTGCTGTGGCTGTTTGAAAATGGTCCATTTTATCTCAAGTGTATCCTAAACATTGATGTCTGGCAGTTTGTAGAGGGTTAACAAGTGCTAACAGGAACATTTTTCCATGCAACTTGTAATGTCACACTAAGAACTGCGAATGGCCATTTTTCCCTAAAAATCTACAAGATGTTTTCAGAGAAATCCAGGGAGAACATGAATTTTATGCTTTTGGTGGTTATCATTGTTTATCCAGCAAAAAATGGGTTAAGGGTTGTTTTTTGAATACCCTTATTACTTACAAAAATAATTCTCAGTGAATTCTACTTCCACTAATGTTGATCTCTCCTCTTAACTTTGGGTGCTGTGGATATGCAAACACAAACCATTTTATCAAAATTGTGATGTTTGAGAACCTGCATAGGGTGAACAAATGCTTTTTTACATGCAACTTGTAATGTCACACTAAGATTGGAGAATGGCCAATTTTTCTTGAAAATCTACGAGATGTTTTTAGAGAAATCCTCAGATAACATGAATTTTTAACCTTTTGAAGGGTATCGCTCTGTAACCAGCCCTAAACGGGTTAATGCTTGGTTTTTGTGAATACCTTCATTGCTTACAAAAATGATCCTCGGAGAATTCCACTTCCAATGAGGGATGTTATGTTTTTCTAGTAGGTACACATTGGGTGCTATGGGTGCCCAAGAAAAGCCCATTTTCTCAAAATGTCTATGCTTGGCGGCCTCCGGAGGGTTAACAAATGCTTACATGGATATTTTGTCCATGCCACTTGTAATGTGACTCCAAGACCTGCGAAAGGTCAATTTTTCTTGAAAATATTTTTGTAGAAATCCACAGAAAACTGGAATTTTAAGCCTTTTTGGGGTATATGTCCTAAACCAGTCAAAAATGGGTTAAGACCTCGATTTTTTAATACCTTTACTACTTAAAAAATGTTTCCCTATCAATTAACCCTTTACCCAATGCAGACGATTTCAAAATTTATTATTTTAAATATAATTTAAAAAAAATTTTCAAAACATTTCAACAAAACCATATCATGTGACCCCTCATTGGAACGAGCTCAGTGCCAATGAGGGGTCACATGATATGGATTTGTTGAAATATTTCGAAAAATTTTATTTTTTTCAACTGCTCATTTTGCACATTACGTGGGCGGATGCGGGCAATTCGTTAGGTAAAGAGTTAAAGAGTTTTGCACCCTGTAAAAGAAGTTATGTTTGTCTGTTGCATTCCCATTTGATGTTGTTGGTGTCCAAAAACAGACTATTTTTTCAAAATTTTGACTTTTAGCATCCCATGGAGGGTTAACAAATGTTTACCGGAATAATTTATCCAATAAGCTGGTAATGTGACACAAAGACCTATCAATGGCCATTTTCTCTTGAAAACCCTACCAGATGTTTGTAAAGAAATCCAGGGAAAACATAAATTTTTAAGCTTTTGATGGGTATCACTATTGACCACCACAAAAGGGGTTAACGCTTGGTTTTTTGAATACCCTTATTACTTACAAAAATGGTCCTCAGTGAATTCCACTTCCAACAAAGAGATTATATTTATTTCTCAGGTACACATTGGGTGCTGTGTGTGTCCAAAAACAGCCCATTTCAACAAAATTACGATGCTTGGCATCTTGTAGAGGGTTAATAAACGCTCATTGGAATATTTTGTCCATGCAACTTGTAATGTCACACAAAGACATGCGAGTAGTCAATTTGTCTTGATAACAGGATGTTTTTAGAGAAAACCACAGAAAATGGGAATTTTAAGACTTTGACTTTTGAATACCCTTACTACTTACAAAAATGTTCCCGTCTAGATGATGCGCTCGATAAAAGAAGGCACTTTTCTTTGTGGCATACTCATTGGGTGCTGTTGGCGTCCAAAAACAGCCCACTTTTTCACAATTTTGACTTTTAGCAGCCTGTGGAGGGTTAGCAAATGCTCACCGCAGTATTTTGTCCCTGCAACTTCTATTGTCACACCAAGGCCTGGGAGTGACAAATTTATATGTGTACCCATACTATGTATGGTACACATAATGCCGGCATCTGGGTTGGCCATCCATCGTTTGTCCATCCGTCTGTCCGTCCGGCATCTGTATCCATTTCTTTGTCATTCGATAACTTGAAAAAGTTACTTTATATTTATGTTCAGGTTACTGATGTGCTGAGCTGTATAGTTTTGGGTGTAAATCTGTTATTTTGATCCTGAGATATTAACCCTTTATCCTTCAAATTGAAAATTCCTCTAATCCCTTTGGCATTCGATAACTTGAAAAATATTGTTTGGATTGTCTAGTTACTTTATATTTGTGTTCAGGTTACTGATGTGCCGAGCTGTATAGTTTTTGGTGTAAATCTGTTATTTTGATCCTGAGATATTAACCCTTTATCCTTCAAATTGAAAATTCCTCCAATCCCTTTGGCATTCGATAACTTGAAAAATATTGCTTGGATTGTCAGGTTGCTTTATATTTGTGTTCAGGTTACTGATGTGCCGAGCTGTATAGTTTTTGGTGTAAATCTGAAAATTTAATCCTGAGATATTCACCCTTTATCCTTCAAATTGAAAATTCCTCCAGTCCCTTTGGCATTCGATAACTTGAAAAATATTGCTTAGATTGTCAAGTTACTTTATATTTGTGTTCATGTTACTGATGTGCCGAGCTGTATAGTTTTTGGTGTAAATCTGAAAATATGATCCTGAGATATTAACCCTTTATCCTTCAAATTGAAAATTCCTCCAATCCCTTTGGCATGAGATAACTCAAAAAATATCAGTCCGATTGTCATTTTACTTTATATATCTATTCAGGTTACTGATGTGCTGTGCTGTATAGTTTTTTTATGTAAATCTGATAATTTGATCCAGAGTTATTAACCCTTTATCCATCAAATTAAACACTCCTCCAATCCATTTCTATGTGTACCCATACCATGTACTGTGTACATAATGTGGGCATCCGTGGTGGCCCTCTGTCATACAGCTTTCTACTAGTTGCGCGTATGGGTACACATCTGACGATTTCATCAGCCTATTTTTCTTGAAACTCTACAAGTCTCGTTTAGAGAAATCCACAGAAAACATGAATTTTTGAGGTTTATGGGGGTATTGCTGTTTAACCAGCCCAAAACGGGTTAACGCTTGGCTTTTTATGTGTACCCATACTATGTATGGTACACATAATGCCGGCATCCGGGGTGACCATCCATCGTTCGTCCATCCTTTGTCCGTCCGTCTGTCCGTCCGGCGTCCGTATCCGTTTCTTTGGCATTCGATAACTTGAAAAATATTGCTTGGATTGTCAAGTTACTTTATATTTGTGTTCAGTTTACTGATGTGCCGAGCTGTATAGTTTTTGGTGTAAATCGGATAATTTGATCCTGAGATATTAACCCTTTATCCTTCAAATTGAAAATTCCTCCAATCCCTTTGGCATTCGATAAATTGAAAAATATTGCTTGGATTGTCTAATTACTTTACATTTGTGTTCAGGTTACTGATTTGCCGAGCTGTATAGTTTTTGGTGTAAATCTGATGATTTGACCCTGAGATATTAACCCTTTATCCTTCAAATTGAAAATTCCTCCAATCCCTTTGGCATTCAATAACTTGAAAAATATTGCTTGGATTGTCAAGTTACTTGATATTTGTGTTTAGGTTACTGATGTGCCGAGCTGTATAGTTTTTGGTGTAAATCTGTTATTTTGATCCTGAGATATTAACCCTTTATCCTTCAAATTGAAAATTTCTCCAATCCCTTTGGCATTCGATAACTTGAAAAATATTGCTTGGATTGTCAAGTTACTTTATTTTTGTGTTCATATTACTGATGTGCCAAGCTGTATAGTTTTTGGTGTAAATCTGAAAATATGATCCTGAGATATTAACCCTTTATCCTTCAAATTGAAAATTCCTCCAATCCCTTTGGCATGAGATAACTAAAAAAATATCAATCCGATTGTCATTTTACTTTATATATTTATTCAGGTTACTGATGTGCTGTGCTGTATAGTTTTTTTTTATGTAAATCTGATAATTTGATCCAGAGATATTAACCCTTTATCCATCAAATTAGACACTCCTCCAATCCATTTCTGTGTGTACCCATACCATGTACTGTGTACATAATGTGGGCATCCGTGGTGGCCCTCTGTCATACAGCTTTCTACTAGTTGCGCGTATGGGTACACATCTGACGATTTCATCGGCATATTTTTCTTCAAAATCTACAAGTCTCGTTTAGAGAAATCCACAGAAAACATGAATTTTTGAGGTTTATGGGGGTATTGCTGTTTAAACCCTTTACCCAACGCAGACGATATCAAAATTTATTATTTTAAATATAATTTTTTCAAATTTTTCAAAAACTTTCAACAAAACCATATCATGTGACCCCTTGTTGGAACGAGCTCGACGAGCTCGTTCCAACGAGGGGTCACATGATATGGTTTTGTTGAAAGTTTTTGAAAAATGATATTTTTTCAACCACTGAATTTGCATATTACGCGGACGGGTACAGCCGATTCGTTGGGTAAAGGGTTAACCAGCCCAAAACGGGTTAACGCTTGGCTTTTTATGTGTTCCCATGCTATGTATGGTACACATAATGCCAGCATCTGGGGTGACCATCCGTTGTTCGTCCATCCTTTGTCCATCCATCCGTCCGTCCATCTGTCTGTCCGTCTGTCTGTCTGTCTGTCTGTCTGTCTGTCTGTCTGTCTGTCTGTCTGTCTGTCTGTCTGTCCATCCGGCGTCCGTATCCGTTTCTTTGGCATTCGATAACTTGAAAAATATTACTTGGATTGTCAAGTTACTTTATATTTGTGTTCAGTTTTCTGATGTGCCGAGCTGTATAGTTTTTGGTGTAAATCGGATAATTTGATCCAGAGATATTAACCCTTTATCCTTCAAATTGAAAATTCCTCCAATCCCTTTGGCATTCGATAACTTGAAAAATATTGCTTGGATTGTCTAGTTACTTTATATTTGTGTTCAGGTTACTGATTTGCCGAGCTGTATAGTTTTTGGTGTAAATCTGATGATTTGATCCCGAGATATTAACCCTTTATCCTTCAAATTGAAAATTCCTCCAATCCCTTTGGCATTCAATAACTTGAAAAATATTGCTTGGATTGTCAAGTTACTTGATATTTGTGTTCAGGTTACTGATGTGCCGAGCCATATAGTTTTTGGTGTAAATCTGTTATTGGTCTCGCGGAACTAAATATTTAGTTTAGAGTGATCTTCCTTGAAATGTTGCACTCGGATATTGCATCATAGTCTAAAATAAGACTCCTAGAAAAAAACTTATTGCTTGAGAAAACTGTTAAAGCATTTTATTAGGTTTTTACAACAATACTGAATATTTCACAAGAAAAAGGAGATTTTCTAAGTATTTTCTGGGTCTTTAAAATTCAGTTAACTATTTGTGTATTTATACCACCCACTTGAAAAGTGGGTGGTATATAGCATTCATGGTGTCCGTACTTCCGTACTTACGTACTTCCGTACGTCCGTACTTCCGTACGCCCGTGACGCTTTGGGGGTACACATCTGCTATCCGCTACTCCTCTTAAACCAGTGGGTGGATTTCATTGAAACTTACAGGCATTCTTTTCTATACATTATAGATGTGCACCTCCTATTTTGCTTTCAGGTATTTTTATTTTTTACTCTTTCCCAAAGGGCGAAATGAACTTAGCCAAATTGTTGTGATGCTTTAGGGGGGTACACTCCTGCTATCCGCTACTCCTCTTATACCAGTTGGCGAATTTCATTGAAACTCTCAGGCATTCTTTTATATACATTATAGATGTGCACCTTCTATTCTGCTTTCAGGTATTTTTATTGAAAATTGCTCTCATGTTTTCGGAGAACATACAGATGTACTGTGTATATTAAATACTTTTTTACTGTTGTGAAATGTTTCTTGGTTGGAGTGGGTGGTATCTTTAGTGAGCAGTGCTCACAGTAATTCTAGTTTTGTTGGGAATTCCCAGAAAAAACTAAGTTCAAGGTCGGTACTTCAATTCCTGGTGGATTTTCTCTCTTATTTGTTGCATGACCCCATGTTTCTGGCCAGAGAAAATTGTGTGAAGGTCTGTACTTTATGTAGGTATTTAAATATTTAATTTAAAGTGATGCGATCATATTTTTTTCCACATAAGTGTTATAATGGTCGCCTATGGGAAAATATTTAGTTCTGTGAGACCTATAGGAATGCTGTTTTTCTGCATTTCCTTGGTGATTGTTGCTAACAGAATGAAGATGCACGTGCATTATTGTCTATTTTCAAGAATGGCATCATTTTTTGACGAGCTCAGAGAAAGAATTATGTTTAGATCATCAAGGGATGGGGGTGGACATGCTTTTTTGTTGTGGAGGGGGGCAAAAAACAGCCGAGGATATGGCTTAATAAGAGTAACATGGGGAGATTCTAATAATTCACTGGAATATGTACGCAGAACCATGTACATGACTGTCAATGCACTGATGAAAGATGAAATGCCACATTTTGGTGCAAATGGACAGCAGCTAGATGTTAGCCACTTGTGTCATCAGAAGCTTTGTGTTGAGCCTGGGCACCTAGTTTTGGAGAGCCATTCTACCAATGAATACAGGAAATTGTGTCTCCAAAATGGTATTTGTTCGAATGAACATACCCCTGCATGTATTTTATAGGTTATTACATACATTTATAAATAATTATTAATAGATGGCCAATTTCAGCAGCTAGGGCTATAGCTTCAGAAAAAGTGTGAATTCTATGGCAAATTTCATGGCCGATTGACTATCCATTTGAAAAAAAAGTATTCAGACTGGCAAAATTAATCCAGGCTACTCATTTAGTTCAGTTAATACTTGTTAAACTATTTCATTTTGTTTTAAAGTGTCACACTATGTTCCAAGTGGACAGGATAGAAAGAGTGTGGGGGGGGGGGGGGGGGCGTGGCGGCTTCAGGCAAGCAAGTGCAAGAATGAAATCTTACCAGAAAATTATTGCTCGTGATATCTGTGGTGATCTTTCTTATTTTTTTACTTTTGCTATGGCCCTTTGAGCTTTGGCTTCTTCCTTGTCTAAGGCTTTTCTGTAAATTTCATCTTCTTGGTGTTCTTCATATAATTTATACATTTTTCACATCGCTGAAGTTCGAATTCTATTGATTTCTGTCTCTTTTTATCTGAATCATTTTTGCTCTGCAGCTGCTTCAGCTGTTTTGCTGCTTGAGAACCAGATGCCACTGGACACTCACACTTTTTACAGAGTTTCACAATAGATTCTCCTGGGCCATTGTTCACTGAATGTATAGCACTGTGTGCTCTTCCCGGAAAGTTCCTAGCAAAGGTGATATTACGTGCCAAAGACCTCCGTAGACAACGATTCACTGCCTCAGCTTTTTGGGTATTGCTATGAAGTTTGGTCTTCAGTATATTGCACCTGGACAGTCGTATATTAGCACATTTTCGTAACCTTTGACTTGCCATTGGTGATAGAGGAATTTTAAATGAATCTGACAAATATGCACTCTTGGAAAGCCAAGTTTTCTTGATAGAACAAACATATGAATATCGCTTGCACAATTTATGATTTCCTTGGTAACAATCGACAATTGCATCTACAGCATATGACATGGCATTTATAACTTTATTTATGTTTCCAAAATGTTTCTTGTGACAAGCTAACAGTTCAGCTGTGCATCTGGCTGCTATATCCAATGCAAAGCGGTTACAGTGTGTTTGTCTTTCAGTCTTTGTCTTCCCAGGCATTATTGCAACAATACTCTTGTCATTCTTTATTTTCTTTCTGTGATTTGCAGATAAGTGCCTTGTATCCAGTAAATGTTCAGGGCGTATTGAACTCCTTTTATTCTTGTAAATGTTCTCAGCTGCTTTAAAGGCTTTAGAATCAGAATCAGTTGTCATGTACTGGACCTCCAAGTCATCTGATTTTAGTTGTTCTAGGCAAGAAGTATTCCATGCCTTTTCATTGCCAATACTTTCTTTCATATTCAATGCTACTGTGCACTCTGGGTTTTCCGGCCCACAGGGCTGTTGGTTAATGTGTTTTCCTCTCCTGGAACATAGTTTATTCTTATTACAAACTGAAATCACTTGTTTTTTGCTGGTAACATTCTCTGCATGAATATAAGTACACTGAGTAGCAGGTTGGAATGGTGTTTTCCCTATACCTGAATACAGTGGATTATTGTACACTGCATCACATTCAACACTTATAATATTTCGCTTCACACGTCTCAAAGTGTTGATTTCTTTGAGTTCTTCTCGTCTGGTCTTCATTTCATTCTCATTAGTTTTCTCTATTTGTGAACATACCACATTCCCTGTCTTCTGCATCCCTTTTTCAGAAGGGGCAGGTGAATTTAGTGTCATGCACAACCTGCGGAAACTTGCATTACCTATACTAGTCTGTGAGAGCCCCACTTGAAGTGCTCTGTTTGTGCATGCTGATCTGCGACCCTGTTTTGGGCTGGAAATTTCCTCATATAAAGAGAATCGAGTAGAAACATAGGAGCAGGTATTGCAGATGACTCGCTCCCTCCAAACAAGTCCATGCCTCTCCTCCCCATTCGGATCAAAAGAAAGGTATCCATCACATTCTGGATTAAGTTGCCTGTGTTTTTTGAAAACAGTATTCCACATCTCTGCCATTTTACCCACATGTACCAGTCTGTAACTATCTTCTTCAGGCCTGAAATTTGAAGAAAATTGCTCAGATATGAATGAATGAAAACACGCCCGCCCGCCTGCTTGCCTGCCTGCAGGAAGGCAGGCAGGCAGGCAGGCATGCATGCATGTATGTTTGTATGTCTTGATAACTGTCCATATGATTATTTACCATTTTTCATCTATTTTCTCATTGCAGATGTCGAGCTCAGATTTTAATCTTGACAATGGGCGTAAGAGTTTGAAGCTCTTTCCAGGCTCTTCTATTGCTGCTGTCACTGGAAGTGGACTTGAAGTAACCATATCATGCTTTTCTTGTGTGAGTCTTACATATTTTACTACATTTTCAGGTTCTGCACTTGTAGCAGCCACACACTTGGAAATATTGCAAGGCGGATGATTTTTCTGAAATGCAAATTTTCTCAGATGTGTCCTGCAATTAAATTTTAATTTTCTTGCACTCATTTCGAGAAAGAATTGAAAAAATATGCTTAATAAATTCTAAAAATCAGGTAGACTTCTCAGGAATTGTATCATTCAAGAACTGTTACACATAATAGTTGTGTTTCAAGTGTGATTTGGTAGCTTGAACTCAGCATGTGATTTTTTGTGAAACATCCTCACATCTGTTGGGACATTAATCACCAACCCATCGGGTGGTATACCTTTCTATTTTAGTAAATAGATAAAGTATACATGAATTATGATATTTGGAAGGTTTTCAGATGAAAATTGTACTTTTGAACAGCTTTTTTGTGAATGATACCTGTGTAAATGTTCTCTCTCGGACTTAAATTTTCAGCTATTTGACACATAAATCACCAATTTTTTCTCGAATTGAGTTCTTCTGTGCCGATTTTGGACTTTTATCAGGTAAACTGGCTAAATTCCAGTAAAAAACATCAATTGGTGAACTGCTCTGTCAAATAGATTGGCAGCAGAATCAAGATAAGTAACGAAAGCAGTATACCGAAATTTCCTAATTTTTGGGGCTTTTTTTCACAATTTAACAGCTTTTTTAAAAAAGCTATATTTTTAATCTTATTGGATGAATAGAAGCCAAATCTTGTATTTTAGTGTAGAAATGATTGTTTTATCACATAAAACAGGAAAAATGAAATTAGGGCATGGGTGAGAAGTATTATAGGTCTCGCGGAACTAAATATTTAGTTTAGAGTGATCTTCCTTGAAATGTTGCACTCAGATATTGCATCATAGTCTAAAATAAGACTCCTAGAAAAAAACTTATTGCTTGAGAAAACTGTTAAAGCATTTTATTAGGTTTTTACAACAATACTGAATATTTCACAAGAAAAAGGAGATTTTTTAAGTATTTTCTGGGTCTTTAAAATTCAGTTAACTATTTGTGTATTTTTGTTGGGAATTCCCAGAAAAAACTAAGTTCAAGGACGGTACTTCAATTCCTGGTGGATTTTCTCTCTTATTTGTTGCATGACCCCATGTTTTCTGGCCAGAGAAAGTTGTGTGAAGGTCTGTACTTTATGTAAGTATTTAAATATTTAATTTAAAGTGATGCGATCATATTTTTTTCCACATAAGCGTTATAATGGTCGCCTATGGGAAAATATTTAGTTCTGTGAGACCTATTTTGATCCTGAGATATTAACCCTTTATCCTTCAAATTGAAAATTTCTCCAATCCCTTTGGCATTCGATAACTTGAAAAATATTGCTTGGATTGTCAAGTTACTTTATATTTGTGTTCAGGTTACTGATGTGCCGAGCTGTATAGTTTTTGGTGTAAATCTGACAATTTAATCCTGAGATATTAACCCTTTATCCTTCAAATTGAAAATTCCTCCAATCCCTTTGGCATTCGATAACTTGAAAAATATTGCTTGGATTGTCAAGTTACTTTATATTTGTGTTCAGGTTACTGATGTGCTGAGCTGTATAGTTTTTGGTGTAAATCTGTTATTTTGATCTTGAGATATTAACCCTTTATCCTTCAAATTGAAAATTTCTCCAATCCCTTTTGGCATTCGATAACTTGAAAAATATTGCTTGGATTATCAAGTTACTTTATATTTTTGTTCAGGTTAGTGATGTGCCGAGCTGTATAGTTTTTGGTGTAAATCTGATAATTTAATCCTGAGATATTAACCCTTTATCCTTCAAATTGAAAATTCCTCCAATCCCTTTGGCATTCGATAACTTGAAAAATATTGCTTGGATTGTCAAGTTACTTTATATTTGTGTTCAGGTTACTGATGTGCCGAGCTGTATAGTTTTTGGTGTAAATCTGATAATTTAATCCTGAGATATTAACCCTTTATCCTTCAAATTGAAAATTCCTCCAATCCCTTTGGCATTCGATAACTTGAAAAATATTGCTTGGATTGTCTAGTTACTTTATATTTGTGTTCAGGTTACTGATGTACCGAGCTGTATAGTTTTTGGTGTAAATCTGTTATTTTGATCCTGAGATATTAACCCTTTATCCTATAAATTGAAAATTTCTCCAATCCCTTTGGCATTTGATAACTTGAAAAATATTGCTTGGATTGTCAAATACTATTATAATTGTGTTCAGGATGCTGATGGGCTGAGCTGTATAGTTTTTGGTGTAAATCTGGTAATTCGATCCAGAGATATTAACCCCCTTTATCCTTCGAATTGAAAATTCCTCCAATCCCTTTGGCATGAGATAACTCAAAAAATATCAATCCGATTGTCATGTTACTTTATATATTTATTCAGGTTACTGATGTGCTGTGCTGTATAGTTTTTTTTATGTAAATCTGATAATTTGATCCAGAGATATTAACCCTTTATCCATCAAATTAGAAACTCCTCCAATCCATTTCTGTGTGTACCCATACCATGTACTGTGTACATAATGTGGGCATCCGTGGTGGCCCTCTGTCATACAGCTTTCTACTAGTTGCGCGTATGGGTACACATCTGACAATTTCATCGGCATATTTTTCTTCAAAATCTACAAGTCTCGTTTAGAGAAATCCACAGAAAACATGAATTTTTGAGGTTTATGGGGGTATTGCTGTTTAACCCTTTACCCAACGCAGACGATATCAAAATTTATTATTTTAAATATAATTTTTTCAAATTTTTCAAAAACTTTCAACAAAACCATATCATGTGACCCCTTGTTGGAACGAGCTCGACGAGCTCGTTCCAACGAGGGGTCACATGATATGGTTTTGTTGAAAGTTTTTGAAAAATGATATTTTTTCAACCACTGAATTTGCATATTACGCGGGCGGGTACGGCCGATTCGTTGGGTAAAGGGTTAACCAGCCCAAAACGGGTTAACGCTTGGCTTTTTATGTGTTCCCATGCTATGTATGGTACACATAATGCCGGCATCTGGGGTGACCATCCGTTGTTCGTCCATCCTTTGTCCATCCATCCGTCCGTCCATCTGTCTGTCCGTCTGTCTGTCTGTCTGTCTGTCTGTCTGTCTGTCTGTCTGTCCATCCGGCGTCCGTATCCGTTTCTTTGGCATTCGATAACTTGAAAAATATTACTTGGATTGTCAAGTTACTTTATATTTGTGTTCAGTTTTCTGATGTGCCGAGCTGTATAGTTTTTGGTGTAAATCGGATAATTTGATCCTGAGATATTAACCCTTTATCCTTCAAATTGAAAATTCCTCCAATCCCTTTGGCATTCGATAACTTAAAAAATATTGCTTGGATTGTCTAGTTACTTTATATTTGTGTTCAGGTTACTGATTTGCCGAGCTGTATAGTTTTTGGTGTAAATCTGATGATTTGATCCCGAGATATTAACCCTTTATCCTTCAAATTGAAAATTCCTCCAATCCCTTTGGCATTCAATAACTTGAAAAATATTGCTTGGATTGTCAAGTTACTTGATATTTGTGTTCAGGTTACTGATGTGCCGAGCCGTATAGTTTTTGGTGTAAATCTGTTATTGGTCTCGCGGAACTAAATATTTAGTTTAGAGTGATCTTCCTTGAAATGTTGCACTCGGATATTGCATCATAGTCTAAAATAAGACTCCTAGAAAAAAACTTATTGCTTGAGAAAACTGTTAAAGCATTTTATTAGGTTTTTACAACAATACTGAATATTTCACAAGAAAAAGGAGATTTTCTAAGTATTTTCTGGGTCTTTAAAATTCAGTTAACTATTTGTGTATTTTTGTTGGGAATTCCCAGAAAAAACTAAGTTCAAGGTCGGTACTTCAATTCCTGGTGGATTTTCTCTCTTATTTGTTGCATGACCCCATGTTTTCTGGCCAGAGAAAGTTGTGTGAAGGTCTGTACTTTATGTAGGTATTTAAATATTTAATTTAAAGTGATGCGATCATATTTTTTTCCACATAAGTGTTATAATGGTCGCCTATGGGAAAATATTTAGTTCTGTGAGACCTATAGGAATGCTGTTTTTCTGCATTTCCTTGGTGATTGTTGCTAACAGAATGAAGATGCACGTGCATTATTGTCTATTTTCAAGAATGGCATCATTTTTTGACGAGCTCAGAGAAAGAATTATGTTTAGATCATCAAGGGATGGGGGTGGACATGCTTGTTTGTTGTGGAGGGGGGCAAAAAACAGCCGAGGATATGGCTTAATAAGAGTAACATGGGGAGATTCTAATAATTCACTGGAATATGTACACAGAACCATGTACATGGCTGTCAATGCACTGATGAAAGATGAAATGCCACATTTTGGTGCAAATGGACAGCAGCTAGATGTTAGCCACTTGTGTCATCAGAAGCTTTGTGTTGAGCCTGGGCACCTAGTTTTGGAGAGCCATTCTACCAATGAATACAGGAAATTGTGTCTCCAAAATGGTATTTGTTCGAATGAACATACCCCTGCATGTATTTTATAGGTTATTACATACATTTATAAATAATTATTAATAGATGGCCAATTTCAGCAGCTAGGGCTATAGCTTCAGAAAAAGTGTGAATTCTATGGCAAATTTCATGGCCGATTGACTATCCATTTGAAAAAAAAGTATTCAGACTGGCAAAATTAATCCAGGCTACTCATTTAGTTCAGTGGGCACTCACACTTTTTACAGAGTTTCACAATAGATTCTCCTGGGCCATTGTTCACTGAATGTATAGCACTGTGGGCTCTTCCCGGAAAGTTCCTAGCAAAGGTGATATTACGTGCCAAAGACCTCCGTAGACAACGATTCACTGCCTCAGCTTTTTGGGTATTGCTATGAAGTTTGGTCTTCAGTATATTGCACCTGGACAGTCGTATATTAGCACATTTTCGTAACCTTTGACTTGCCATTGGTGATAGAGGAATTTTAAATGAATCTGATAAATATGCACTCTTGGAAAGCCAAGTTTTCTTGATAGAACAAACATATGAATATCGCTTGCACAATTTATGATTTCCTTGGTAACAATCGACAATTGCATCTACAGCATATGACATGGCATTTATAACTTTATTTATGTTTCCAAAATGTTTCTTGTGACAAGCTAACAGTTCAGCTGTGCATCTGGCTGCTATATCCAATGCAAAGCGGTTACAGTGTGTTTGTCTTTCAGTCTTTGTCTTCCCAGGCATTATTGCAACAATACTCTTGTCATTCTTTATTTTCTTTCTGTGATTTGCAGATAAGTGCCTTGTATCCAGTAAATGTTCAGGGCGTATTGAACTCCTTTTATTCTTGTAAATGTTCTCAGCTGCTTTAAAGGCTTTAGAATCAGAATCAGTTGTCATGTACTGGACCTCCAAGTCATCTGATTTTAGTTGTTCTAGGCAAGAAGTATTCCATGCCTTTTCATTGCCAATACTTTCTTTCATATTCAATGCTACTGTGCACTCTGGGTTTTCCGGCCCACAGGGCTGTTGGTTAATGTGTTTTCCTCTCCTGGAACATAGTTTATTCTTATTACAAACTGAAATCACTTGTTTTTTGCTGGTAACATTCTCTGCATGAATATAAGTACACTGAGTAGCAGGTTGGAATGGTGTTTTCCCTATACCTGAATACAGTGGATTATTGTACACTGCATCACATTCAACACTTATAATATTTCGCTTCACACGTCTCAAAGTGTTGATTTCTTTGAGTTCTTCTCGTCTGGTCTTCATTTCATTCTCATTAGTTTTCTCTATTTGTGAACATACCACATTCCCTGTCTTCGGCATCCCTTTTTCAGAAGGGGCAGGTGAATTTAGTGTCATGCACAACCTGCGGAAACTTGCATTACCTATACTAGTCTGTGAGAGCCCCACTTGAAGTGCTCTGTTCGTGCATGCTCATCTGCGACCCTGTTTTGGGCGGGAAATTTCCTCATATAAAGAGAATCGAGTAGAAACATAGGAGCAGGTATTGCAGATGACTCGCTCCCTCCAAACAAGTCCACGCCTCTCCTCCCCATTCGGATCAAAAGAAAGGTATCCATCACATTCTGGATTAAGTTGCCTGTGTTTTTTGAAAACAGTATTCCACATCTCTGCCATTTTACCCACATGTACCAGTCTGTAACTATCTTCTTCAGGCCTGAAATTTGAAGAAAATTGCTCAGATATGAATGAATGAAAACACGCCCGCCCGCCTGCCTGCCTGCCTGCCTGCCTGCAGGAAGGCAGGCAGGCAGGCAGGCAGGCATGCATGCATGTATGTTTGTATGTCTTGATAACTGTCCATATGATTATTTACCATTTTTCATCTATTTTCTCATTGCAGATGTCAAGCTCAGATTTTAATCTTGACAATGGGCGTAAGAGTTTGAAGCTCTTTCCAGGCTCTTCTATTGCTGCTGTCACTGGAAGTGGACTTGAAGTAACCATATCATGCTTTTCTTGTGTGAGTCTTACATATTTTACTACATTTTCAGGTTCTGCACTTGTAGCAGCCACACACTTGGAAATATTGCAAGGCGGATGATTTTTCTGAAATGCAAATTTTCTCAGATGTGTCCTGCGATTAAATTTTAATTTTCTTGCACTCATTTTGAGAAAGAATTGAAAAAATATGCTTAATAAATTCTAAAAATCAGGTAGACTTCTCAGGAATTGTATCACTCAAGAACTGTTACACATAATAGTTGTGTTTCAAGTGTGATTTGGTAGCTTGAACTCAGCATGTGATTTTCTGTGAAACATCCTCACATCTGTTGGGACATTAATCACCAACCCATCGGGTGGTATACCTTTCTATTTTAGTAAATAGATAAAGTATACATGAATTATGATATTTGGAAGGTTTTCAGATGAAAATTGTACTTTTGAACAGCTTTTTTGTGAATGATACCTGTGTAAATGTTCTCTCTCGGACATAAATTTTCAGCTATTTGAGACATAAATCACCAATTTTTTCTCGAATTGAGTTCTTCTATGCCGATTTTGGACTTTTATCAGGTAAACTGGCTAAATTCCAGTAAAAAACATCAATTGGTGAACTGCTCTGTCAAATAGATTGGCAGCAGAATCAAGATAAGTAACGAAAGCAGTATACTGAAATTTCCTAATTTTTGGGGCTTTTTTTCACAATTTAACAACTTTTTTAAAAAAGCTATATTTTTAACCTTATTGGATGAATAGAAGCCAAATCTTGTATTTTAGTGTAGAAATGATTGTTTTATCACATAAAACAGGAAAAATGAAATTAGGGCATGGGTGAGAAGTATTATAGGTCTCGCGGAACTAAATATTTAGTTTAGAGTGATCTTCCTTGAAATTTTGCACTCGGATATTGCATCATAGTCTAAAATAAGACTCCTAGAAAAAAACTTATTGCTTGAGAAAACTGTTAAAGCATTTTATTAGGTTTTTACAACAATACTGAATATTTCACAAGAAAAAGGAGATTTTCTAAGTATTTTCTGGGTCTTTAAAATTCAGTTAACTATTTGTGTATTTTTGTTGGGAATTCCCAGAAAAAACTAAGTTCAAGGACGGTACTTCAATTCCTGGTGGATTTTCTCTCTTATTTGTTGCATGACCCCATGTTTTCTGGCCAGAGAAAGTTGTGTGAAGGTCTGTACTTTATGTAGGTATTTAAATATTTAATTTAAAGTGATGCGATCATATTTTTTTCCACATAAGTGTTATAATGGTCGCCTATGGGAAAATATTTAGTTCTGTGAGACCTATTTTGATCCTGAGATATTAACCCTTTATCCTTCAAATTGAAAATTTCTCCAATCCCTTTGGCATTCGATAACTTGAAAAATATTGCTTGGATTGTCAAGTTACTTTATATTTGTGTTCAGGTTACTGATGTGCCGAGCTGTATAGTTTTTGGTGTAAATCTGACAATTTAATCCTGAGATATTAACCCTTTATCCTTCAAATTGAAAATTCCTCCAATCCCTTTGGCATTCGATAACTTGAAAAATATTGCTTGGATTGTCAAGTTACTTTATATTTGTGTTCAGGTTACTGATGTGCTGAGCTGTATAGTTTTTGGTGTAAATCTGTTATTTTGATCTTGAGATATTAACCCTTTATCCTTCAAATTGAAAATTTCTCCAATCCCTTTTGGCATTCGATAACTTGAAAAATATTGCTTGGATTATCAAGTTACTTTATATTTGTGTTCAGGTTAGTGATGTGCCGAGCTGTATAGTTTTTGGTGTAAATCTGATAATTTAATCCTGAGATATTAACCCTTTATCCTTCAAATTGAAAATTCCTCCAATCCCTTTGGCATTCGATAACTTGAAAAATATTGCTTGGATTGTCAAGTTACTTTATATTTGTGTTCAGGTTACTGATGTGCCGAGCTGTATAGTTTTTGGTGTAAATCTGATAATTTAATCCTGAGATATTAACCCTTTATCCTTCAAATTGAAAATTCCTCCAATCCCTTTGGCATTCGATAACTTGAAAAATATTGCTTGGATTGTCTAGTTACTTTATATTTGTGTTCAGGTTACTGATGTACCGAGCTGTATAGTTTTTGGTGTAAATCTGTTATTTTGATCCTGAGATATTAACCCTTTATCCTATAAATTTGAAAATTTCTCCAATCCCTTTGGCATTTGATAACTTGAAAAATATTGCTTGGATTGTCAAATTACTTTATAATTGTGTTCAGGATGCTGATGGGCTGAGCTGTATAGTTTTTGGTGTAAATCTGGTAATTCGATCCAGAGATATTAACCCCCTTTATCCTTCGAATTGAAAATTCCTCAATCCCTTTGGCATGAGATAACTCAAAAAATATCGATTGTCATGTTACTTTATATATTTATTCAGGTTACTGATGTGCTGTGCTGTATAGCTTTTTATGTAATCTGGTAATTTTCTCCGAAGATATTAACCCTTTATCCATCAAATTAGACACTCCTCCAATCCATTTCTATATGTACCCATACCTTGTATGGTGTACATAATGTCGGCATCCGTGGTGGCCCTCCAGCATACAGCTTTCTACTAGTTGCGCGTATGGGTACACATCTGACGATTTCATCAGCCTATTTTTGTACACCCTTATTACTTACAAAAATGATCCTCGGTGAATTCCACTTTCAATAAAGGAAGCTATGTTTATCTCTCGTGTATCGTTTGGGTGCTGTGGAGGCCTGACACTGGCCCATTTCATCAAAAGTTTGATGTTTGGCAGCCTGTGGAGGGTTACCATATGCATCGCCTGATATGTCGTGTGTATCAAAGGTCGTTTTACAGACAGGTCTAATAATGATGAATGTTTAAAAAAAGTCTACAAGACGTGTTTCGAGAAAGTGCCTATAAACCCCAATTTTGCCAGTTTTTTTCCAATTCTGACGAAATAAGCGTTAAATCGAAAATTCCGCTTCGGTACATTTTTAGCTCAACTTTGGCGAAGCCAAATTTGAGCTTGTGGCCAGTCGTCCGTCTGTCCATCTGGCCATCTGTCTGTCTGTCCGTAGGTCAACAATTGGATACGGCTCGGGCTAGAGGCCGTATTTATGAACCGATCTTTACGAAACTTCTTTGGTACCTTTGTTATGACCGTGGGACGAGAACGAGTGTTTTTGGGTGCGGTCCAAAATTCAAGATGGCTGCCAGATGCCATTTTGTACCGACGATGCAGAAATCTGTTATTTTTATACTGTACCAATGACCCAGACATAGCTGGTGCTAACTCTTAAAATATAGGGCCAAACACAAATTTTGCCCCCCAATCCCCAAAATTTGCATCTAAAACAAAAGAAAACATGTCCTGAAAGGCCCTCCACACTTCGCCCCCACTGCGCATGCGCAGTGTCAAGGACGTTCCGAAATTGGCGCCATTAATCATTCTAAGTTTGGCCCTTCATCAGTTAACATCTGACTGATCTTTGTGCTTATAAATCTCAGTTTAAATGATGCCAGACACATAAATATTAGTGAAATGGTGATTCTAAGGAGGATAGAGAAGGAGGAGAGGAAAAAAATGTGTGACAGAATATTATCAGGGCTGTAACTTAAAATTTTTTAATGAAATTATGTTAAGTTACCTATTTTCGAGGCAGCAGCCATTTTGTTGTCATTCTGATTATTTAGTTACACTGTTTTTTAAGTGTTTTCCTCTCTCCCTGTCCTTTAAGTCCCCCCTTGCTATTCTCCCATGCTTTTGGCATAGTTTTTGTGATTATTATTACTAAATTTTCTTGGGAGTTTTAGCTGAATAACAGAATGAATTCTGTTCTTTTCCCCATGTTTACGTCTTCACCTACGGGTGGTTAGGCGTTGTGTTCTGCATCTACCATCTGATGTTCTGCAGTTTCTTCCCTGGAAGTCTCTGTTTTGCATCAGATAGTGTATTTTTGGTAACTGATTTCGGGCCTGGGTGCCTGGAGTCTTATTTTAGTGTTTTTACACTCATTGTTTACATTTACAACAGCCCTCTGTGTGAGGGGGGGATTTCTAAAAAATAATATCTTGATGTTATTTTAATCATAACTAGATACATTATTATTGTTCGTAAGTGTTGAATAAATTGTTTAAAATATTTTTAAAATTTTTGTCCACACTTAGGCTTGGGATCCATTGGGGCTCAACGTTACTTTTCAGAAACTTGGGCTGTTCTGAAAAAATATTTTTTCAAAATATTTTGATTTCAATTATTTTTTCTATATTAATGGATCATATTATTATTATGTATTTTGATTGCCAGGGGTTAGTGTGAGTACCAGGACTTGTTGTCTTTTCACATTGAAAGGATATTGATCAATTGTTTTAAGAGGAAGTCTTCCTCTGACTTTATTATCATTCTATATGTGGTCAGTGTACTCGCATTAACTCCTGTTCTGTATCGTATGATTTCGATGACAATATGGGAAGCGTATGTCACGGTATGTTATTGGGGATTTGGACACTCCGGTCCTTTCCCCGCAGGGTCACTCTACTTTATCAATTTCTATTTCAGACGATCAAGATTAGGGTGATGTATCTGTGATGTCTTCCAACAGTGTGCCTCCGTCGTCACAATTAATGAAGGGCTAGCGGAAAAGTGCTCATGTAAATGCGCCAATTGCCTAAGAGGACCCTAGTAGGTTCGACGGCCTTTGACGTCCGCTAGCTCGCCCGGTGTAGCGTCCATTCACCGAATGGTTCGGCAGCTGGGTTCGTCCGTTGCGGTCTAGAAGGAATTTTGGGGTGATGCGAGCACTATAAATTAACCTAATGCACACCCAGTGACGGCGGATCGGAGGGAGAACGGAGGAAGCCTTTTAGTCCGGTTCATAGCTCGTTCCGGTCCATCCGGACGGCAAGCGAGAGAGGCCCCTCTCTCGTTCAACAACATCTGGCCCCAGATGTTGTGGTACAAAATGTGTCGCAAGCGGAGCATACGTCCGTCGCTCGGGACGCTCCGTTGTATAGGCAGTCCGCGGAGACTGCTAAGGCTTCCTCTTCTCGTCAGCGCACACGACCGCACCTTGGCTGCGTGACCGCCGATATATTACCAGCTTCGCCGATCTAGGATTCTTCGGCGACCAGGTCACACCATCCGGTAGCCAGGGACACGAGGCCTGCAGACTCCGGACGTTCGCATAGGAAGTGTGCGGGAGTCAACGTACACGGAGCTTCCGGCGGCAATGCATCGTAAGACCGCTACTGCACAGGCCTGGGGAATGGACGTGCTTTCCTTAATAGCACAGTTTATCGCAGCATCCCAGCATCAACTGAATCTGTCGCATATATTTTATCCGACGATGCTGGGTCGGGACGCTCCGCAGAAGCGGGTACGGACGTCCGAAAGTTTCATCCGGTCCGACGGGATACCGAAAGGGATTCGGAGGATTTCGAGCTTTCCCTTTCGGAACAACATATGCTGTTGTGTATGTCATCTGACTTGGTCTTCTACAGCTTCTTTCGTCGGACCAGAATGCTGCGATGCCGGATAAGAAACTGATAGCGTCGGTGGACTTAGAAATTTTTGGTTCGGTTCAGGGACATCGTCCCTCAGTTCCGACATAGTCCAATAATGTCACACAAACTTTCGAATTATTGAACGACGCTATATATATTATTATTTTATGCTTGCTAACCAAGCATTTCTGGTTTCTTGTTCGAAGAGTTATGGAGATGTCTTTCAAAAGTGTCGTCATAGTTAATGAAGAGCTAGCGGCAATAAGTGCTCATGGAATATGTCTATCGCCTGCGGAGTGACATTCGCTAGCTCACCCGGTGTAGCGTACATTCATCGAATGGTTCGGCTGCCGGGTTCGTCCGTTGCGGTCTAGGAAGGAGATTTGGGTGATGCGAGCACTTTAATTACTTTAGTACTCACCCAGTGACGGCAGATTGAGGACAGATCGGAGGAAGCCTGTTAGTCCGGTTCCTGGCTTGTCCAGGTCCGTCTGGGCTGTGAGCGAGAGAGGTCCCTCTCTCGTCCAACAACATAGGGGACCGCATGTTGTGGTTCAGATATTTTACATTCGGAGCATATGTCCGTCGGTCGGGATGCTCCGTTATATTGACAGTCCAAGAGACTGTCATTAATGCTTCCTCATCCTCACAGCAGGGCACACGACCGCACATTGGCTACGTGACCTCGAGTATCCGATCAGTTTCGGCATTCAGTGATTCCACGGCGAATAGGTCGCGCCATCCGGTAGCCAAGGGACACGAGGCCTATACACTCCGTTCGCTCGCATATTGGTAGTATGCACGGGGTAACGATCACGGAGCTTCCAGCGGCAATGCATCGTAAGACCGCTTCTCCTCAGGCCTCAGTGACGGACGTGCTATCCGAGTTAGCACAGTTGTTTCGCAGCATCCCAGCAATTGACGGTTTCTCGGTCGAATCAGGAATTATCCGACGGCGCTGGGTCGGTGCGGTCCGCGGTTGCATCAGGTACGGACGACCGAACGCTTTATAGGGTCCGACAGGATGGCGAAAGGGATTCGAAAGATTTCTAGTTTTCCCTTTAGTAGTATCGGAAGATGCCTTTCATATCTTCTGGCATTATCTTCCAGTGATTGTTATTTCGGACTTCATTGCTGCGATCTTGGATAAGAGACTTATAGCGTCATTGGACTCGGATTTTTCGATCGGTTCAGGGACATTGTCCCTGACTTACCGACGCAGTCCAATATTGTCATTACAACATGTGTTTTATTTTTCGACGCTATATATATATATATACAAGCCTGCTACCAAGCATGATAGTTTAGTTTCTTGTCCGCGTTGCTCATTTCTGCCATTTTATCATTTATACGAATAGTTTATTTTGGCAGAGCAGGGCATACCGAGAGTTCATATGCGTCTAGACGGTGTGATTAAAGACTGCATATATTCTTTTTCGCCGTTTATGTCTTTTCCAATTTCAATGTTGGGAACGACATGATGTATAGTAGACTTAACTTAGACGCTTTATCATACGTAATCTGCCTTACTGAGGCGTTATCATTACGTCTTCAAGAAAAGATTTACGGGATATTATTCTCAATGTAATTTCTTTTGAGGGCAGTAGTTTGTTCACGTATAACTCCGCCCTTCAGTGGCTGATTGGAGTTGGTTAGACGTGACGCAGCCCTAGCTACATCCACACGCGTGGATAGTAAGGTTAAGAACTCTCTCAGAGTCACTTCGTTCTCGGAGGAGCTTCTCTTCGACGGCAACTTTTCGGCAATCCATGAATTGCTCGATTTACACGTTCTCTTGTCTATCTAGTGTTACAAGAGATTCAGACTGGGGCAAACATTCGGTGGTTGACCCAGAGAGTGCCACCGCAGTTGCCGGACCCGAGTGTGGCTGTTATGACGGTTGCCAGTCAAAAAGATTGGGATATAATACTGATCCCTACGGATTCGAAGTGCCAGGGTCTTTGGGTTCCGCAGTCTCTTAGCAATCAGTTTTCTTCCGCGGAATAATGTTTTTTAGGCTTGCTTTATGTCATTGCATGAACATTATTCAGAAACGCATGCCCAAATTCCTGTCCTTTAATTCGACAGTAGTGGCGTATCTCCGGAACCAGGGAGGCACTCTTTCGTTTCCGTTATTCAATTTAATGGAAAGAATCCGTCTGTTGGTTATAGTACACCAAGTTCAGTTTTGGTCCGTCATATTCCGGGTCGTCTGATTGTTTTATCGGACTCCCGTTCTCTTACGGGTCGCTTGTTGCTGTCAGAATGGACTCTCAACAAACAAGTATTCAATCAGATTTGCTATCTATGGGAGCGCCCAATGATGATTTATTTATGACACAGCTTGCTAATCAATTGCAGACGTATGTGTTGGCTTGTCCAGATCTCTGAGCTAATGTTGTTAACGCTCTATTGATCTATAGGACGGAATGATAGGATACGCGTATCCTCCGGCGCTGTTGTTTCAGCAGGTATTGCTAAGATAAACAACCACAATACATTTCTGTTGATAGCATCTCTACCTTCACAGAGATCATGGGTAGTTTACTCTCTTGTCTACTGTGGGTCTTAACGTGAAATCTTCCTCTATGTGAGGATCTTTTTTCACTGGGTAAATCGTGTCATTTTTATCACAACCCGCAAGGTCGCAACCTTCATGTATTCCGTTGTGTGGTCCGTATTGCATTGTAAGCACTGTACTGGACGAGCTTTGGACGCGATTTCTTACTATAGGAGATCCTCTTCTTCGCTATTCTATGCGGCTAAAGTGGAGGCTCTTCCGCCGTGGTGTAGGGATCATTATGTTCATATTGTTGATCCCTCCATACTACTCATTGCTATTTTTTAGTATACTTGTTTCACAAGATCTACTGAAGCCTGTTATTATTTAGGTTATAGGTTTATGTTACCTCATACCTATGCACTCTACGATAGTTTACAATTGAGTCTTTGGTCTCTTTATCTAAGTCAGTTAGTAACTTTTTGATAAATAGACTTAGAATCTTTAGATTAAATTCCTATATGGATTTTAACTTCGGTTCTTATTTAGCTAAGTAATCATTTGAGCCTCTGGAAACAGTAGTTTTCAAATTCTGACCTTTTAGACAGTAATTCTGTTGGTTTCTCTTTTACTGTAGAGTCAGTGAGTTTCATGCACTATCGATGGATGATTTTCACTTTCGTAGTTTCGGAATCACTACTTCCGTTACTATTTAGGTTGGATTGTTGCATAAGAGTTAGGCTCCTATTATCCGGAACCTATTATTTTAAGGTCCTTCCGTCTTCGTATGGGCATAGGCCTTTACTCTTTCCGGGTACAGTTTATGTATTTATAAACAGATATCTGTTTATTACTATGGGCGTAAGCTTCTTCTGTCTTTGATGTCTAGTAGAAGGACGTTACGCTCCATTTTTAGCTCACCTGAGCGAAGCTCAAGGGGAGCTTTACTAATCACTTTCCGTCCGTCGTCCGTCGTCGTCCGTCGTCGTCGTCGTCCGGCGTTAACTTTACATTATCGACTTCTCCTCCTAAACCACTAGCCCAATTTTATTCAAATGTTGGCTAAATGTTTATTACCTAATGCCAATTCAGATTTGTTCAAATGAAGTTGCCCCTCCTCCTGGGTGGTGCCACGCCCCCAAGGGGCACCAAAATCTTTGTAAATCTTCTTCTTATGAACCAGCAGTAGCAGAGACTTGATATTTGGTGTGCAGCTTCCTTTTGAGGTGTAGACTCAGATTTGTTCAAGAGAAGTTTGTGGGGCTATACTTGGCGTCGTTATGGGAGGGGCAAAATTTTTTGCCCCGCCCAAAATTTCTATTTTCCAAACCGAGAGGCTGATTTGAACCAAATTTTATGTGAGGGCTTATTGGGTCATGAGTACTTGATTTATGCAAAAAAAAATTTTCCCGCAGCCCCGTGGGAACCGCAGGAGCTAAAAATAGAAAAAATTTAAAACGCCCATATCTCCAAAACTGCACGGCACTGAGAATTTTTATTTGGTGTGCAGCTTCCTTAGGACCAACAGAAAGGATTGGTAAAAAAAAATTGCCATCGGTTTTATCATAGGGTACAGTTTCGGGACTTTGAAAAAGTGCTGAGTCAGCACTTTTTAACACTGTAGGCAATGGGAAAAACATTAAAAAATCTTCTTCTCCAGATCCAGTAGGCAGAATCTTTTGATATTTGGTATGCAACATTGTAGGGTGGATCTGATTCAAGTTTGTTCAAATCGGCCCCCTGGGTTCATATTTGGGCTCAGTATAGGAGCCCGATTTCGAACTTAGTGCATTTCAGGCAAATTTCTTAAAAAATCTTCTTCTCCAGATCCAGCAGGCAGAATCTTTTGATATTTGGTATGCAACATTGTGGGGTGGATCTGATTCAAGTTTGTTCAAATCGGCCCTCTGCGTTTATATTTGGGCTCAGTATAGGAGCCCAAATTTGAACTTACTGCATTTCAGGCAAATTTCTTTGAAAATCTTCTTCTCCAGATCCAGCAGGCAGAATCTTTTGATATTTGGCATGCAACATTGTAGGGTGGATCTGATTCAAGTTTTTTCGGCTCCCTAGATTCATATTTGGGCTCAGTATAGGAGCTTGAATTCAAACTTAGTGCATTTCAGGCACATTTCTTCAAAAATCTTCTTCTCCAGATCCAGCAGGCAGAATCTTTTGATATTTGCTGTGCATCGTTGCGGGGGAGATCTGATTCAAGTTTGTTCAAATCGGTCCCCCTGGATTCATATTTGGGCTTACTATAGAAGCCCAAATTCGAACTTAGTGCATTTCAGGCAAATTTCTTAAAAAATCTTCTTCTCCAGATCCAGCAGGCAGAATCTTTTCATATTTGGTTAGCAACATTGTGGGGTGGATCTGATTCAAGTTTGTTCAAATCAGATCCCTGGGTTAATATTTGGGCTCAGTATAGGAGCCCAATTTCGAACTTAGTGCATTTCAGGCAAATTTCTTAAAAAATCTTCTTCTCCAGATCCAGCAGGCAGAATCTTTTGATATTTGGTATGCAACATTGTAGGGTGGATCTGATTCAAGTTTGTTCAAATCGGCCCCCTGGGTTCATATTTGGGCTCAGTATAGAAGCCCGATTTTGAACTTAGTGCATTTAGGCAAATTTCTTAAAAAATCTTCTTGTCCAGATCCAGCAGGCAGAATCTTTTGATATTTGGTATGCAACATTGTGGGGTGGATCTGATTCAAGTTTGTTCAAATCGGCTTCCTAGATTCATATTTGGGCTCACTATAGAAGCTCGAATTTGAACTTAGTGCATTTCATGCAAATTTCTTAAAAAATCTTCTTCTCCAGATCCAGCAGGCAGAATCTTTTCATATTTGGTAAGCAACATTGCGGGGTGGATCTGATTCAAGTTTGTTCAAATCGGCCCCCTGGGTTTATATTTGGGCTCAGTATAGGAGCCCAAATTTGAACTTAGTGCATTTCAAGCAAATTTATTAAAAAATCTTCTTCTCCAGATCCAGCAGGCAGAATCTTTTGATATTTGGCATGCAACATTGTGGGATGGATCTGATTCAACTTTGTTCAAATCGGCTTCCTAGATTCATATTTGGGCTCACTATAGAAGCTCGAATTCGAACTTAGTGCATTTCAGGCAAATTTCTTAAAAAATTTTCTTCTCCAGATCCAGCAGGCAGAATCTTTTGATATTTGGTATGCAACATTGTGGGATGGATCTGATGCAAATTTGTTCAAATCGGCTCCTTAGATTCATATTTGGGCTTACTATAGAAGCTTGAATTCGAACTTAGTGCATTTCAGGCAAATTTCTTAAAAAACCATCTTCTCCAGATCCAGCAGGCAGAATCTTTTGATATTTGGTATGCAACATTGCGGGGTGGATCTGATTCAAGTTTGTTCAAATCGGCCCCCTGGATTCATATTTGGGCTTAATATAGAAGCCTGAATTCGCACTTAGTGCATTTCGGGCAAATTTATTAAAAAATCTTCTTCTCCAGATCCAGCAGGCAGAATCTTTTGATATTTGGTATGCAACATTGTGGGGTGGATCTGATTCAAGATTGTTCAAATCGGCTTCCTAGTTTCATATTTGGGCTCACTATAGAAGCTCGAATTCGAACTTAGTGCATTTCAGGCAAATTTCTTAAAAAATCTTCTTCTCCAGATCCAGCTTCAGAATCTTTTCATATTTGGTAAGCAACATTGTGGGGTGGATCTGATTCAAGTTTGTTCAAATCGGCCCCCTGGGTTTATATTTGGGCTCTGTATAGGAGCCCAAATTTTAACTTAGTGCATTTCAGGCATATTTCTTAAAAATTCTTCTTCTCCAGATCCAGCAGGCAGAATCTTTTGATATTTGGTATGCAACATTGTGGGGTGGATCTGATTGTGATTCATGAACGTATTTATTTGTAAAGTTGATAGAATCTTAGACAAAATTTGCAGAAAAGATCTACTATAGAAGGGGTGGTATCCAGGGTGAACCGTTTACCCAAATCTAGCAGTACTAATGCATTATTCACACAAATCTCCGTTCAAATTTTATGACCCCTCATTGGAACACACGCATTCAGCTCATTCCAACAAAGGTCATATGCCATGTTTTCGAGACAAAAGAATAAAAATTTTAGTTATTCATGAAATTTTTAGGCAACTGTTGTCTGTTATTCACATTGCTTCATGAAATTTCAGTACTTTTGGAAGTTACCTCAGTAATCAAGGGTTAATTCCCCTTAATTAAATGTCGCCTCTAAAAAACAACCACTTTGCATATCTTACCTTTTTACCAGCATAACTGCCAAAACTTGTCAGCATTCTTCACAAAAATCGCTATTCAAATTTTAATTTTTGTCTCTTAAACATACATGTACTTATCGCTTGTAAATACCCCATTGGAATGAGCTTTTTGAGCTCATTCCAATGAGCGGTCGCACACCATGCTTTTCGAGTCAAAAAAGCAATTTTTTAGTTATTCCAGAATTTCGTACGTAAAACACAGCCTTATGACTTCACATTAAAATGAGCTCTCTAAGCTTGTTCCAATCAACATTCACGCACTATGTCTTTCACACAAAAAATAAAATTTTCCATTTATTCCGGAATTTTGTTTGCAAGAACACTCTTACCCCCCCACACACACACACACACACACACACACACACACACACACACACACACACACACACAGACACACACATCTAAAAGTTCGGCAGCAAAAAAACAGTTACTTCAATTTTTAAATGCATTATAGGAACAACTTGCCTAATCAAATTTAAATACTTTTGCATCATTCTGTATCTAGAACAAACCATTTACCATATCTTTACGCAAAATTCTCCAGCATCATTCACAAAAAAACACCATTATTTATATATTCACATTTCTGTCTCAAAAATATACCTGATCTTCCCATACCCCTATTGGAATAAGCTGTTTGAGCTTGTTCCAATGATGATAAAAAAAACTAATATTTTGGAAAATTTGTGAAAATTTTTGTTTTCTTGCATACAAATATGTACATGTAGCACATGGAAGATATCCACAGTTGGGGAGAGATGTCCAAGGCTATCTCTTCACATTTCTTGTTTGTGCTTCATGCTAAACCAGTTTGTCTGCAGAGATAAATTTGCTTTATTAAAAATCATTGGAGATTGGCCACACACCAATGATTTTAAATAAAACTAATTTTAGGTAACAAATGTTGAACTTCAAACAAAATCTATCACTCAACCAGTTAATGTTGATGAGGCATGACATGGTGAAGGTGACCTAAAATACTTCTTAGAGTCACTTTGTCAGGTGAGCGATTAAGGCCACGTGGGGCCTCTTGTTTTGTTAATGGATTCTATTAACTATCGGTACTGCTTATGGTATATCATTGACTTAGCAGTTGTGCTTAAGATTTCGGCTCATGAGGTAAGAGTTCTTCTACTTCTTGGGCTTACATTAATAGTGTCGCTATTATAGATTTTTGAAGGCCGCTCATTGCGCTCAGCCATCCACATTCATGAATTTTATCTCAGAAATATCGAGTCCATTTCTGGAGGCCTCTATTGTTAGGTCTATTATCTACTGCTCAGAATGTCATTCACTTAACAGTTGCTACTATAGCTAGGTAGGCTGTCTGTTTCGGCAGTGTCTCCGTTCGGCTGCCCTCTTCGCTCTGGGCTATTTGACCCAGGGCAAGAAAAAGGGGGGGGGGGGGAGGGTGTTCCCTTGGGTCACCTGTTTTACTATGAAAACAAGGGGATACCTCCTCCGGAGTTAGTAATTCTGAGCTGTTATTGGGATGGTTGTTTAGTGAGAAGTTTAGGTTTTTAAAATTCATTCAAGTCTTAGTTTTTAAAGTATAGCTTTTGAATATTGCATATGTCAACGGACATGATTATGCAATCCTCAGACACTTTTAGGAGTATAAGAGTCTCTATTCTCTAGACTTACTTTATTTATTGGCTTACTTTAAAAATTATTAGTATAAGGATTATATTGGATATTAATAGAGTACATGGATGTATGAAGCTCAATTTTGGAAGGTGTTGTATCTTTCTAATTTATCATAAATAAGAAAGATACATGTAAGGCCTATTACTTCTTTTTCCCTACAGGGGATGACTCTATTTTATTTTATTGAGCGTATTCCATTTTGCTCTATGTCCTTGGCCCTCCAGCCTTTTTACTATTCAGCTATGTCTGGGTCATTGGTACAGTATAAAAATGTTAAAAAATTTATAGTAATTTATATATTTTTTATACTTACCAATGACCCAGACGGGGATGGCCCTCCCAGGAGTTGGGAACTCTTGCCTCCCCGCTGAGTACATAGCGCTTACCAGGCACTGGTTATTAGAATGATTAATGGCGCCAATTTCGGAACGTCCTTGACACTGCGCATGCGCAGTGGGGGCGAAGTGTGGAGGGCCTTTCAGGACATGTTTTCTTTTGTTTTAGATGCAAATTTTGGGGATTGGGGGGCAAAATTTGTGTTTGGCCCTATATTTTAAGAGTTAGCACCAGCTATGTCTGGGTCATTGGTAAGTATAAAAAATATATAAATTACTATAAATTTTTTAACTTTTGTACAGAACTTCCATTTGAAAGCTCTGATTTGAATAATTTTTTGTTTGAATGTTTAGTACCATGGGATACATAATATACAATACTGTTTTTTTTCTCGTGCGTAAATTGTGCAAATTAGACTAATTTTGATGTTTTTTGGTGTTACTTTCAATACTGTAAGTGCTAATGCCAATACGGCTCGGGCTAGAGCCATATTTATGAACTGATCTTTACGAAACTTCTTGGGTACCTTTGGTATCACCGTGGGACGAGAACGAGTGTTTTGGGGTCTGGTCCGAAATTCAAGATGGCCAATGGCAGCCATTTTGTACAAAATTAGGTGCAATCAGATTTTTGCACAGAACTTCCATATGAAAGCGCTGATTTGAATAATTTTGTGTGTGAATGTTTAGTACCATGGGATACATCACATATAATACGGGTTTTTTTCTCGTGCAGAAATTATGCAAATCAGATGAACTTTGATTTTTTCAGTGCGACTTACACACAGTAAGTACACATGTCAATACGGCTCAGACTAGAGTCTGTATTTATGAACTGATCTTCACGAAATGTCTTGGGTACCTTTGTTATCACCTTGGGATGAAAACGAGTGTTTCTGGGTGTGGTCTAAAATTCAAGATGGCCACCAGTGGCCATTTTGTACTGAAATTAGGTCCAATCAGTTTTTTGTACACAACTTCTATACAGCTCAGACTGGAGGCCATATTTATAAACCAATCTTTACGAAACTTCTTGGGTACCTTTGTTATCACCGTGGGATGAGAGTGAGTGTTTTGGGGTGTGGTCCAAAATTCAAGATGGCCACCAGCAGCCATTTTGTACCAAAATTAGTGCAATCAGTCTTTTGTACAGAACTTCTGTATGAAAGTTCTGATTTGAATAAATTTTTGTATGAATGTTTAGTAACATCACATATTGTAAGGGGTTTTTTTTCGTGCAGAAATTATGCAAATTGGATGACCTTTGATTTATTCAGTGCTACTTACACAATGTGAGCACACATGTCAATACGGCTCAGGGTAGAGGCTGTATTTATGAACCGATCTTCACAAAACTTCTTGGGTACCTTTGTTATCACCTTGGGACGAGAATGAGTGTTTCTGGGTACGGTCCAAAATTCAAGATGGCTTCCAGTGGCCATTTTGTACCGAAATTAGGTCCAATCAGTTTTTTGTCACAACTTCTATACAGCTCGTATTTATGAACTGAGCTTCACAAAACTTCTTGGGTACCTTTGTTTTCACCTTGGGACAGGAACGAGTGTGTTTTGGGGTGCCTTTGTTATCACTGTGCTATGAGAACAAATATTTTGGGGTTCAGTCAGACCCACTCTGGGACTCAAAGATTTCTTTTCAATTTAGCATCTGACTGTCACCCACCTTTACAATACTTTACCTATACATTTGTTACAGGCAACTGTCAGTATTTATGTACAGACCGTTACAATACTTTATATGTACCTTTGTTATCAGGTCATTACCTAGATGTTTGTCATTGCTGTGTCACATACTATACAAGTACATGTCTTTGTCTAGACAAGTTGAGCTACAGTGTCATTGACAATTTCATAAGATTTTGTGACCGTCTATGAGTGTGCAAAATTTCGGGAAAATCGGTTCGAAAATGGCTTGTGAATCGTATGGACAAAATGTGTGGAAAAAAAAAATAATAATAATTATCCATAGAATAACTAGAGGGAAAAGCCTAAAAAAAAAAAATAATAATAATAAACCGTAGAAAAACAATAGTCTTTTCCAGAGGGAAAAGCCTAACAAACAAGCGTTTACACACAAAGAATATATAAAACCTAAAGATAGTTTTGCACAATGAAAATTGTGGCATCGTTGTCGTGCGGGTGGCCATTTTTTCTGACGGACAACTTGAAAAACTGACATGGACAGGGTCATGGGATGCAGCCCCCTCTCTCCATCCATTTAGCTTGAGGCCTGGGGCATACCATTCTAGAGTTAGTTTCATTAAAGCGTTGGGTGCCAGTGTAAATAAACTATGGAAGAGTGTTGATGCCACCAACACAAGTGATGATCAGCATGCAGCTCTGCCAGTCATAGTGACCGAAACCATGCTGAAACAACCAACAATTATCTCAGTTATCTGACTATACCTACCCTGTACCTGTCATATTGAATACAGGTGACCCCCCACCCCCCGCCCCCATCGCTACCACCACAATGTTATCCCCAAGAGAATAAAATAATTTCCCAATGCATTAGAATGCACGACAATACACTGGCTTCTGATTTCTAACAAACTCTCGCCATACCGACCCAACACGAATAATACCCCCCCCCCTAACACCCGAAGCTTGACATTTCTGCCAGCTTGGGGTAGGCCTCCTTCTCATTCATTAACAACCACTCCAAGTGGAATATTATTTTCCAAACGAGTGCAACAGACCTCGCCCATACATATGCCCAATTTTGTCCAACTTTGCCATCCGTTATTTAAAGGTAAATAAGAATTGAGTCCAACCCCACCCAGCATCCTAAAGTTGATGATCAAATAAACTGACGCTCTATTCCAAACCGTATTTACAAAGGATGCAGCTTGACAGATGCTATTCCTCAAGAAATCCACCCCCCCCCCCCCCCCCCCCCCACACACAGGTATGTCCATCCAGTAAACATTCTAATAAAATACTAAACAACACGTTATTGACAAGTACCGTTAAATTATGTTGCAATACAAGTCCAAATAGTGCTTCTATAATATACATGAGGCTCTGTGAAGACGTCCCACAACTTCGGATGCCTTCCCCATCACACCAAAATAGCCCACAAAAAGAGCGATACACCCAAATGATATCGGTGCACGCATGTTTCTCCTACCCGCCAATGAGCAATGCTGCAGAAGTTGCCTCTCCCCACACACACTACTCGAAAAGTGCTGCCAGTAAATATCACTGGAGTGGCTCACCCGTACGAAGATATGCGACTTTCACTTAGTGCAGTACCCCAAAATTATAGCAGAATTCAACTTCGATCTAATCTAGCATTTCCCCATTTCGAATCCCAATGCACCAACACCCATAACAGTTGAAGATCAAAATGGAATAAAAGATAAAAAGTCGAAATTTTATGTTGAAATTTTGATATTGTGAGTCAAAATTTCGACATAAAAAGTCAAAATTTCGAGATTTTATGTCAAAATTTTGAGATAAAAAGTTGAAATTTTCGAGATAAAAGTTGAAATTTCAAGATTTTAAGTCGAAATTTTGAGATTTAAAGTCGAAATTTCGAGATAAAAAGTCAATATTTCAAGATAAAATGTCGAAATTTCGACTGTCTGGGTCTGAGAATTATTTTTTATCATGTCCCTAATATGCTTCCGTAGGAAACAGATATTTGATTTAAACAGATATTTGATTTAAATGAAAAAATTATTAACTCTAGCTATCGTTGGACTCAGTGCCCAAAATAGAAACTTAATTACAAGTTAATTTTATAAGGAGCCATGAAGCTGAAGAATTAAAAAATTTTTGCTGCGACTAGCAGCTCTATAAGTGGCAATGTCGGTCTGTCTGTCGGTCAGTCGGTCGGTCGGCTCGGTCTGTCTGTGACCAACGAGTTTCAAAACTCAATAACTTTTGAAATACTTGATGGAATGACTTTATATTTGGCATGTAAGTGTATCTTATTGATGTCTAGCCACTGTTCAATGCATGTGTTGTTCCAAATATTTTTCTTGGCGTTATGGCCCTTGATGTACTTAGAATGTCGGTCGGTCTGTCTGTGACCAACGAGTTTCAAAACTCAATAACTTTTGAAATACTTGATGGAATGACTTGATATGTGGAATGTAAGTGTATCTTATTGATGTCTAGCCACTGTTCATTGCATGTGTTGTTCCAAATATTTTTCTTGGAGTTATGGCCCTTGATGGACTTAGAATGTCGGTCGGTCTGTCTGTGACCAACAAGTTTCAAAACTCAATAACTTTTGAAATACTTCATGGAATGACTTTATATTTGGCATGTAAGTGTATCTTATTGATGTCTTGCCACTGTTCAATGCATGTGTTGTTCCAAATATTTTTCTTGGAGTTATGGCCCTTGATGGACTTAGAATTTTGTGAAATTGCACCACCCATCGCAGCTACGGCGATTTTTTTTTATTAAGTACTCTCTAGAGATGAGTAACTAAGATTAATCCACATAGGTTGTATCAAGTGACTCCATAGCAGAGCTCCACTTTTTAATTATGAATAACTGACAAAATGGCATGATGCTTGGACTATTTTAAGCACTCCTGGGGGGTCTCAAGGATTGACAATGGATCTTATGGAGATTGATTGCTTAATGAAGATTTGTTCTTGGACTCGGTTTATATCGGGTTCTGTTCAAGGGGATCCTCTCACAATGCCATCAGGGTATTATTATTGTAGGATTAATGGAGGTGTGAATAATCCAATTATAAAGTATTATGGGGTACTTGAAGGTAGCGGTGGTTTTTAGCTCACCTGACTGAAAGTCACGGTGAGCTTTTCGGCCGTCGTCCGGCGTCTGTCGTGAAGGTGGTGTTTGGGCCTTTTTCTCCCAAACCACTGGCCGCATATTAATGAAATTTCATGTGATTAGGGGTTATATAAGGGCATTTTGATTTTTTGTCAAATTAGGTTTCGGCTCATATTGAGTAGAGGGATGGGGCAAAAAATGCTCCAATTCTTAAAAAAATCTTCTTCTCAAGAACCAGCAATAGCAGAGACTTGATATTTGGTATGCAGCTTCCTTTTGAGGTGTAGACTCAAGTTTGTTCAAGAGAAGTTGGAGGGGCTATATTTGACGATGTTAAAGGAGGGGCAAACATTTTGGCCCCGCCCCAAATTTCTATTTTTCCAAACCGCGAGGCCGATTTGAACCAAATTTTACGTGAGTGCTTATTGGGTCATAAATACCAAATTTATGCAGAATTTTTTTTCCCATAGCCCCGTGGGAACCACAGGAGCTAAAAATAGAAAAAAATGAAAACGCCCATATCTCCAAAACTACACGGCACTGAGAATTCTTATTTGTTGTGAAGCTTTCTTAGGACCAACAGAATGGAATGGTAAAAAAAAATTGCCATCGGTTTTATCATGGGGTACTTTTTGGGGTCTTTGAAAAAGTGCTGAGTCAGCATTTTTTAACACTGTAGGTAATGGGAAAAACATAAGACTACTTTTCTCCCAAAGCACTGCTCCAAAAGCTTTAAAATTTCACATATAACATCTTTGGAAGATTGTTTCACATGTTTATTGAAATCAATTGCCTGGGTCGATATTTGGGCTCTCTATGGGAGCCCAAATGTTTAAATTAGTGCAGTATGAGGAGTATTTTTTAAAAATCTTCTTCTTCAGATCTAGCAATAAGAATGTTTCGATATTTGGTATGCAGCATCCTTAGGGGAGTGGGATTCAAGTTTGTTGAAGCCAAGTCCCTAGGTTCATATTTAGGCTGAAAATTTGGGGTCCCGTTGCGGACTTAGAAATTTTGGACCAAAATCCTAAAAAAAATTTTTTTCGTTTTTTATGCGTTTTGGTCAATTTTAAGTCAATATGAGGACTTTTTCTTTAAAAATCATCTTCTTCAGATTCAGCAGTAGGAATGTTTTGATGTTTGCCATGCAGCATCCTTAGGGGGTGAGATTCAAGTTTGTTCAAGCCAAATCCCTGGGTTCATATTTGGGCTCACTGTGGGAGCCGGAATGATAACTAAGTTCAAAATGAGGAATTTTCTTTAAAAATCTTCTTCAGATCCAGCAGATGAATGCTTTTGATATTTTGTATGCAACATCCTTAGGGGGGTAAGATTCAAGTTTGTTCAAGCCATGGCCCTAGTTCCATAAAATTTGTCTCTCATGACTTCATTCCTTTGTAGTATTGATGAACCACGTCGAACTGAATGTGACCCCCAAATACTTCTTTGAACCACTTTGGCCGGTGAGCGTTTAAGGCTTCTTGGGGGCCTTTTGTTTTTAAAATGCTGATAGATGAAACCTTTAGAGGAACTTGAAAAGAAACATAAAGCAAATGACCAAATAGCAAAAGGGCAATTCAATTTTATGATGCATTTTCAATTCCTTTGCATTCTATACCATAAACATGTCAAGAGGTGTGAAGGGTTTTTAATAACATAAATATTTAATAAACTCGCTTTCAACAATCATTTTTATGCCCCCCCCCCCCCCAACTTAAGTTGGGCGGCATATAGTGATTGAAGTGTGTGTGTGTGTCTGTCCGTGTCCGTGTGTGTGTGTGGGTTTGTCTTACCAACTTGACGAGGTAACTAGACAAAAGAGTTTGCGTGTTTCGCCTTACCGAGGTACAAAAGACAAAAGAAACCCTTTACCTCGGTTGTTTTCCCAGAACTGTAACGGCAAAACAAGGTAGAAACCGTTAGTCCACACAAAGGACAAACAATGGGGTACCTCGGTATGTAGGGTAGACAAGACTGTGTGTGTGTGTGTGTGTGTGGTGTGTGTGTGTGTGTGTGTGTGTGGTGTGTGTGTGTGTGTGTGTGTGTGTGTGTGTGTGTGTGTGTGTGTGTGGGTTTGTCGTACCAACTTGACGAGGTAACTAGACAAAAGAGTTTGCATGTTTCGCCTTACCGAGGTACAAAAGACAAAAGAAACCCTTTACCTCGGTTGTTTTCCCAGAACTGTACCGGCAAAACGAGGTTGAAACCGTTAGTCCACACAAAGGACAAACAATGGGGTACCTCGGTATGTAGGGAAGACAAGACTGTGTGTGTGTGTGTGTGTGTGTGCGTGTGTGCGTGTGTGTGTGTGTGTGTGTGTGTGTGTGTGTGTGTGTGTGTGTGTGTGTGTGTGTGAGGGTGTGTGTGTGTGTGGGTTTGTCTTACCAACTTGACGAGGTAACCAGACAAAAGAGTTTGCGTGTTTTGCCATACCGAGGTACAAAAGACAAAAGAAACCCTTTACCTCGGTTGTTTTCCCAGAACTAATAATATATAATAACACTTTGGCCAGCCGCTGATTTGTCGCGGTTCTCGGACGAGAAGGCCTTGGTTACCCCCTGAACTCCCAACTGCCTCCCTGTTCCCACGCTTCTCCTCTCCTCCCAACATTCGGAGACAAACTGCTTGATGACATCCCTTGCCTCAATCTTCCCAATCTCTCCGATTAGCACATTAACCCTCTCCTTTGAGTCTCCCCTAACCACATGTCCTTCATTCTCCCATCCCACTTCCCCATTATACTCCCATTGAATCTCATTCTTCTAGACTGATACTTTGGGCATTCTAGAAGGAAGTGTTCCAGGGTCTCCACCATGCCCAAGTTACACATCTGGCACTCCCTTTCACCGTCTTTCCCAATTTTCCCCCTCAGCTCCAGGGATCACGACCTCAGCTTGAACAGCAGTGACCCCCCAAAGGTGCCATCAAGGTACTCTTCAAAACCTGGCCTCTCTTTATCATGCAGGCCACCCAAAGACCTCTTTGATTTGACCCCCTCTCGCCAATTACGGTTACAATCCTCCATGACCCTTTCTCTGACGATTTTTTTTACCCTGGTTTGCCCCAACGTCCAGGTCCGAGATCTCCAATGAGTAGTTCTCTACTAGCTCCCTCACTTGGGCCATCCACCCCGTTTTGATATTTGAGTTGAAAATTCGCAGGAACATTACTTTACACCATCGGCTGTCGGGGGAGATTCACCAAATAATTAAGATAACCGAGTTTCAACAGGTCTATCCTGTCCTTGATCCTCATCACCCAAGCTCACCCCTGATTGCTTCTAGCGCTGCGGCATTACTCGACCCCGTTATCCATCGGCCTGCATCGTTCTGTAAGATTTCCAAGCTCTTTTCGGCCGTCTGGTTTAGGGGTACCACTTCCGTACCATATGTTATACTTGGCAGCCCCACCATTTCCCAAATGGTTTTCCCCACGAAAACCTTATTGAAACTGTTTCTCCCTATAAGTTTCATTTGGTTAAGGATTCGCTTCCCCTTCAGAATCAATTTATTTGTGTGGTTTCGGTAGATGCCTCTTCCTGTAATGTTTATATTTACCCCCAAATACTCGTAATCACCTGTCTCTCCTACACTGAGAAGTTTGCTGCTCCCTTCTGGAATGCAGAACTCGCCCACTCTCCACCTTCGAGTGGGGTCCACTTTGAGGCCCACAGGTATAACTTTGCTCTTGCTTTCATTAAGTTTGAGTCTCCATTTGCTCCCATATTTCCCACCAATTCCCAGCATTTTCGTTAGCCCCTCTTCGCTTTCTGACACTAGAACCATATCGTCTGCAAAAAATAGCCCTGGGATCTTCAAGTCCCCAACTGCTACCCCCTCGTCGCTACGCAGGAGTTCATCTCCTAAACCTTTGATGTACAATGCAAACAGGATTGGCGAAAGGATACACCCCTGTTTTAGGCCTATCTCCATAGGCACACGTTTTGTTGTAATGTTTCCCAGGCTAAGTTCACTCTGTACATCTTTATACAATGCTTTCATAATTCCAACAAACTCGCCTCCTAAGCCCAGAGCCTCCAGCTTGCGTCACATGCCCTCCCTCCGTACTCTATCAACTGTACTGGCAAAACGAGGTAGAAACCGTTAGTCCACACAAAGGACAAACAATGGGGTACCTCGGTATGTAGGGTAAACAAGACTGTCTGTGTGTGTGTGTGTGTGTGTACACAATTATAAAAGACAATGGGAGGATGTGTCACACACCATAGCCGGGTTTGTACATTCAAGGTCAAGGTCACATTTCACGGTCACACTAAAAATCGGCCAATATTCGTGTCTCAGCCATAACTCAGAAACAAATCATAGTACAATTGTTAAACTTTTTACAAATGTTAAGGACAGTCAGAAGGTGTGTCGCGTATAATAGTTTCTGCCGCATCTGCAAGGTGAAGGTCACAGGGAGGGTGGGGGGAGCATGTTTTACCTTAGTAACATTCTTCTTGTGTCTTGGAATTCATTGTCCATTGTTGTGAGATCCAACCTCTACAAAATCACTGTCAACAGGTCTGTATTTCTATGGTTACTTTGGGCTGAGTCCTGGAAATTTGATATATTGTACCAAAACGAAATAAAGTGGGAAAATTTTGAAAATATGCTAATGAAGCTGATGTAAACAAAAACTTCCATGTTGATGTGGGGAACAGATTTTATCTCAAAACTTTTGTGGGTGATTTCAGTCACGTTTACCGTGAGAGTTTTTTGCTCAGACCAAGTACCACTGTGCTGAAAACTGCAGAATCCCAGAAACACACGAATATACGAATATAATCAAACTTGATTTGGCAAACAGTTTGACTCGGTCATGTTTCAATTATTGCATTTTGCTTTTTGTCCCAGTTGCAAACGAAGAAATGTTACAAATAATGTAATATTTCAACTCACCAGAGAGAAGTCCAATGACATATACCTGCCACTTTTTTTTTAGCTCACCTGACTGAAAGTCAGGGGGAGCTTTTCTTATCACTCTTCGTCCGTCCGTCCGTCTATCGTCCGTCCGTTCATTGTCCGTTGTCTGTCATCCGCTGTCCTTCGTGAAGGTGGTGTTTGAGCCTCTTTTTCCTAAACCACTGGCCACATTTTAATTAAATTTCATGTAAGTAGTGGTTATATAAGGGCATTTTGATTTTTATCCAAATTAGGTTTCGGCTCATATTGTGCAGAGGTGTGTGGAAAAAATGGCCAATTTTTTTGAAAATCTTCTTCTAATGAACCACCAGTAGCAGAGACTTGATATGTGGTATACAGAGTCCTTTTGAGGTTTAGAATCAAGTTTGTTCAAGAGAAGTTTGTCTGGCATTATTTGCCTTCGTTATGGGAGGGGCAAAAATTTTGGCCACGCCTAAAATTTCTGTTTTCTGAACCATGAGGTCGATTTGAACCAGATTTGATATCAGATGATAATGGATCATAAGTAGTTGATTCATGCAAAAATAAATTTTCTCATTGCCCCGTGGGAACCCCGGGAGCTAAAAATAGGAAAAACCTTAAAACTGCCATATCTCCAAAACTGCACTGCACAGAGAATTCTTATTTTGTATAAAGCTTACTTTTATCCAGTAGAATAGAATGGTTAAAAAAATCCCTATCGGTTTGATCACAAGGTACTTTGAAAAAGTGCTGAGTCAGCACTTTTTAACACTATAGGCAATGGGAAAAAGATTAAAAAATCTTCTTCTCCAGATCCAGCTGGCAGAATTTTTTCATATTTGGTATGCAACATTGTAGGGTGGATCTGATTCAAGTTTGTTCAAATCCGCCCCCTGGGTTCATATTTGGGCTCAGTATAGGAGCCCAGTTTCAAACTTCGTGCATTTCAGGCAAATTTCTTAAAAAATCTTCTTCTCCAGATCCAGCATGCAGAATCTTTTGATATTTGGTATGCAACATTGTGGGGTGGATCTGATTTAATTTTGTTCAAATCGGCTCCCTAGATTCATATTTGGTCTCACTATAGAAGCTTGAATTCGAACTTAGTGCATTTCAGGCAAATTTCTTAAAAAATCTTCTTTTCCAGATCCAGCAGGCAGAATCTTTTGATATTTGGTATGCAACATTGTGGGGTGGATCTGATTCAAGTTTTTGTTCAAATCAGCTCCCTAGATTCATATTTGGGCTCACTATAGAAGCTCGAATTCGAACTTAGTGCATTTCATGCAAATTTCTTAAAAAATCTTCTTCTCCAGATCCAGCAGGCAGAATCTTTTGATATTTGGTATGCAACATTGTGGGGTGGATCTGATTCAAGTTTGTTCAAATCGGCCCCCTGGGTTTATATTTGGGCTCAGTACAGGAGCCCAAATTTGAACTTAGTGCATTTCAGGCAAATTTCTTCAAAAATCTTCTTCTCCAGATCCAGCAGGCAGAATCTTTTCATATTTGGTACGCAACATTGTGGAGTGGATCTGATTCCAGTTTGTTCAAATCGGCCCCCTGGATTCATATTTGGGCTCACTATAGAAGCCCGAATTCAAACTTAGTGCATTTCAGGCAAATTTCTTCAAAAATCCTCTTCTCCAGATCCAGCAGACAGAATCTTTTAATATTTGGTATACAACATTGTGGGGTGGATCTGATTCAAGTTTGTTCAAATCGGCCCCCTGGGTTTATATTTGGGCTCAGTATAGGAGCCAAAATTTGAACTTAGTGCATTTCAGACAAATTTCTTTGAAAATCTTCTTCTCAAGATCCAGCAGGCAGAATCTTTTGATATTGGGTATGCAGCATGCTTGGGGGGGGGGGGGGGGGGGGGGGGGATTCAAGTTTCTTCAAGCCAAGTCCCTGTATTCATATTTGGGCTCACTGTGGTAGCCTGAATTATAACTTAGTTCAAAATGAGGAATTTTCTTTAAAAATCTTCTTCAGATCCAGCAGTCGGAATATTTTGATATTTGGTATGCAGCATCCTCAGGAGGGTGAGATTCTAGTTTGTTCAAGCCATGTCCCTAGGTCCATATTGGGACTCACTGTGGGAGCGCCGAATGATAACTTAGTTCAAAATGAGGGAATTTTCTTTAAAAATCTTCTTCAGATCCAGCAGTCGGAAAGTTCTGATATTTGGTATGCAGCATCCTTAGGGGGGGGAGATTCAAGTTTGTTCAGCCATATCCCTAGGTCCATGTCTGGACTCACTGAGGGAGCTTGAATTGTAACTTAGTTCAAAATTAGGAATTTTCTTTAAAATCTTCTTCTTCAGATCCAGCAGTCGGAATGTTTCGATATTTGGTTTGCAGAATCCTTTGAGGGGTGAGATTCGAGTTTGTTCAAGCCAAGTCCCTGGGTTCATATATGGGCTCCCTGTGGGAGCCCGAATTATAACTTATTTCAATATGAGGAATATTCTTTAAAAATCTTCTTCAGATCCAGCAGTCGGAATGTTTTGATATTTGGTATAAGCTTTTCTTAGGAGGAGCAGATGCAACTTGTTGAAATCAATTCTCTGGGTTGATATTTAGGCTACCATGTCAGGTGAGCGCACTCAGGCCCCTTGGGGCCTCTTGTTTTCTGATGTGATGCTGACTGTATGATTTGCATCATACCCAGTCAATGGAATGTTGTCGGAAAAACAATTACTTGGGGGTTTTCTCCACAACAGCCAGTAGATCATACACCGACCCGGCTTGCATTGAAACTACATCGGTTTTTCCTAAAGAAAAAAAACAGCTTCACTAGCAGAGTTAGAGTTATTTTACTCACCTTTCTTTCATGATACAAATTACAATATATCAAAACTCCAGGTCTCCTGCAGGGTATATACACTAGAAAAATACAGACCTGTCAATATAGTGTTTATGAAGGCTGGGGTGTACGAGAATGAGAATAACTGCTGAGACACAATGGTCTTTAAAAGTGAAATTATCAAATATTTAACGTATAAAATAATTTTTTTCATAGTCTCTGCATACCTTATTTATGATTTTGGATGAACGTGCTCCAAGAGTACATCCTTAACTAGGAATAAATAAAAACGAAATTCCATGCGATGATTTTCTCCATTGTTTCTGATTACATTCCCCTTAAGCAAAATGTAATGAAATAATTTTTTTTATTTTTCAGTTCCCAGACTTGGCGAGTCGTGGTTATTCAGAATGAATACAAACCTTAATGTTTGTGGGAAGAATGGTGGTTGACAGTTTTATCTTGTGATGGGAATTTCGCATTGGAATCGATGCTGAATACTGAACAAAATGAATAACATTTGATTTGAAAAGTATTAAAGGGATTTTCTTTTGTCACTATACGACAGAACTTATTGTTATTCCAGAATGAGACAATTTGAAAAAAGAGAGAAGTCATTGCACAACATGGAGTAACTGATGTCACTTTACAGATCAGTGATGTTTATTTAAAGTAATATAAAGTTTCCAAAATTAAGGAGTTGGAGAGCGGCTTGCATCGTCAGTGGCTGTGCATTGAGCACTCGTTCCATTCAACACACAGCAATAGCTGAAGTTTGATGTGTCATTGTGGGAGAGCTCGAGATGAGGGACCCTCTCATAGTATGGGGTCCACCTCAAAGGAAATTTTGAAATTTAGTACCCCAAACTCCTACTTCTTCAAAAGATGTGGGAATTGTTGTTCCGCCGGGATGCACAAGTTACACATGGTTAAAATGGGGGGGGGGGGGGGGGGGGGGGGGGGGGGGGGGGGGAGGGGAGTGGCGTGGTGGTGGTGGCTCAGTAGGTAGAGGTGCAGACTGCAAGCCAAGAGGTCCTCGGTGCGAATCTCACCTGTGTTCCTGGGCAAGACACTTCATTCCCATTGCCCACGTGGGAGCACGGTGGAGTTGTGTACTAGGGCGTACTGCATGTTGCTGGTGCACCTGTCTTCAACCAATGCTAACTCTGCTTGTGTGCAGTTGGTATGTTGGGAAGCTGACAGTTGCTCGCCGTTGCTAGGTGGTTCTCTCTGGGTACTCCGGCTTCTTCCTCCTGTAAAACTGTCATGGTCTTGAAAGTGTGAGGGAACAGCAACGGCGTCCCCATTAAAAGATAGGGGAACTTCTCTAGCCCCAAAAGTGTGTGTCCTAGATCACGTAAAATACGCTACAAATGAATGCCAGAGTGTTTCTCGGCTATCGGAAAGTAAAGTCTTTTTTCAATTTTTGCACTTCAAGCAAAAAAAAGAACACGCTGCCTCCCTTTCCTCAGGGCAGGGATGTAGCCTCCTGCTGGCCCACACCTTCAATGGTCTGTTTACATTCTAGATAGACACCATTTTGTGTCTAAGCATTTCATTCACATCATAACATCACTGTGATGTGTACAGTAGAACCTGTCTTGAGAGACCGCCCTTTGGGCCACACAAAAGTGGTCTCTCAAGACAGGTGGTCTCTCATAACAGGTTTCAGGTTTTTTCAAGTCAGTAAATAATAAACCACAAAATTCAGAAATGGAGAAGAATGGATTTTTGTAATTACTTTGTAGTTCTTTTTTATGAAGTTTTTGTAACAAATTGAAATGGACTGTTATAAAAATTATAAAAATAAATTAGTGTTGAAAATCTTCATTGAAGATTTTCAACACAAATTTATTTTTATAATCCTATCTGTCACATTTCAGGTATGTATGAAATTGTTTATTCAGCAGTAATCCTAATCTTTTCACAGGGGTCTTATAAAAACATCTCAATCTTTAATGAGTTATGTAACTGAATAGCAATTGAAACCCAATTAAGAGCTTGTAATACTTTTAATTATGTTAGTATAACCACAATGGATTATCCAATTCCAGAACAGGTAAAAAGTTTTTGTCATGGTTTCAGTCTTCAAAGGGGCGGTCTCTCAAACAGGTCCATTATGGCATAAAAATACAAGTTGGTACCAGGTCACATGTCGTTATGATGTGAGTTCACACCTTGGATTCTGAGGTGTCAACATCTAGAAACAATGGAGCTACCTTTAGTTATCCAAGAGACACTGATCAAAGTGAAGGCTGCACTTGCTACCACCTGGAGTATCCAGGTGCGCAAGGGAGCAAGTAATTTGACAGTGGATTTTGACACTAAGACAGAACCGACGGGATCAGGTGACTTCGGACTTCGGTAACTTCGGACCAGAGTGACTTTGGCCCATTTTTGTGACTTCGGACCAAAAATCGTCGGATGACTTCGGACCTCCCAAAGTTATTTCGGACCAAATGCTTCCTTTTGATAAAAGCTCATTATTTTGTTATGTTTGTTCTAAATTTCTATGTCTCGTTTTTTCATAATAATAATACTCAACTGTAATGTGATAAAAGCTCATTATTTTGTTATCTGAATTTGAATACTGTGTAAACCGCATTTTCGCGTATTTTAACACAGGAGGAGGTGTTGATGTTTATATGTGCATGGCGGAGTTGCCGCAAACAGCATCGATGGCAGCCTGACTGCTGGCATTCCAATCCACAATAGTACGTGGGAAAAAGGAAATTTTTATACTGTACCAATGACCCAGACATAGCTGGTGCTAACTCTTAAAATATAGGGCCAAACACAAATTTTGCCCCCCAATCCCCAAAATTTGCATCTAAAACTAAAGAAAACATGTCCTGAAAGGCCCTCCACACCTCGCCCCCACTGCGCATGCGCAGTGTCAAGGACGTTCCGAAATTGGCGCCATTTATCATTCTAAGTTTGGCCCTTCATCAGTTAACATCTGACTGATCTTTGTGCTTTTAAATCTCAGTTTAAATGATGCCAGACACATAAATATTAGTGAAATGGTGATTCTAAGGAGGATAGAGAAGGAGGAGAGGAAAAGAATGTGTGACAGAATATTATCAGGGCTGTAACTTAAAAATTTTTTTAATGAAATTATGTTAAGTTACCTATTTTCAAGGCAGCAGCCATTTTGTTGTCATTCTGATTATTTAGTTACACTGTTTTTTCAAGTGTTTTCCTCTCTCCCTGTCCTTTAAGTTCCCCCTTGCTATTCTCCCATGCTTTTGGCATAGTTTCTGTAATTATTATTACTAAAATTTCTTGGGAGTTTTAGCTGAATAACAGAATGAATTCTGTTCTTTCCCCATGTTTACGTCTTCACCTACGGGTGGTTAGGCGTTGTGTTCTGCATCTACCATCTGATGTTCTGCAGTTTCTTCCCTGGAAGTCTCTGTTTTGCATCAGATAGTGTATTTTTGGTAACTGATTTCGGGCCTGGGTGCCTGGAGTCTTATTTTAGTGTTTTTACACTCATTGTTTACATTTACAACAGCCCTCTGTGTGAGGGGGGGATTTCTAAAAAATAATATCTTTATGTTATTTTAATCATAACTAGATACATTATTATTGTTCGTAAGTGTTGAATAAATTGTTTAAAATATTTTTAAAATTTTTGTCCACACTTAGGCTTGGGATCCATTGGGGCTCAACGTTACTTTTCAGAAACTTGGGCTGTTCTGAAAAAATATTTTTTCAAAATATTTTGATTTCAATTATTTTTTCTATATTAATGGATCATATTATTATTATGTATTTTGATTGCCAGGGGTTAGTGCGAGTACCAGGACTTGTTTTCTTTTCACATTGAAAGGATATTGATCAATTGTTTTAAGAGGAAGTCTTCCTCTGACCTTATTATCATTCTATATGTGGTCAGTGTACTCGCATTAACTCCTGTTCTGTATCGTATGATTTCGATGACAATATGGGAAGCGTATGTCACGGTATGTTGTTGGGGATTTGGACACTCCGGTCCTTTCCCCGCAGGGTCACTCTACTTTATCAATTTCTATTTCAGACGATCAAGATTAGGGTGATGTATCTGTGATGTCTTCCAACAGTGTGCCTCCGTCGTCACAATTAATGAAGGGCTAGCGGAAAAGTGCTCATGTAATACGCCAATTGCCTAAGAGGACCCTAGTAGGTTCGACGGCCTTTGACGTCCGCTAGCTCGCCCGGTGTAGCGTCCATTCACCGAATGGTTCGGCAGCCGGGTTCGTCCGTTGCGGTCTAGAAGGAATTTTGGGGTGATGCGAGCACTATAAAATTAACTTAATGCACACCCAGTGACGGCGGATCGGAGGGAGAATGGAGGAAGCCTTTTAGTCCGGTTCATAGCTCGTTCCGGTCCATCCGGACGGCAAGCGAGAGAGGCCCCTCTCTCGTTCAACAACATCTGGCCCCAGATGTTGTGGTACAAAATGTGTCGCTAGCGGAGCATACGTCCGTCGCTCGGGACGCTCCGTTGTATAGGCAGTCCGCTGAGACTGCTAAGGCTTCCTCTTCTCGTCAGCGCACACGACCGCACCTTGGCTGCGTGACCGCCGATATATTACCAGCTTCGCCGATCAAGGATTCTTCGGCGACCAGGTCACACCATCCGGCAGCCAGGGATTCGAGACCGATGGACTCCGGACGTTCGCATAGGAAAAGTATGCGGGAACCATCTGATGCGGAGCTGCCCTCGGCGAAGCAGCGATAGACTGCGCCTCCGCAGGTCTCGACGCCGGACATTCTTGTGCACATAGCACAGCTTATCGCAGCATCCCAGCAGCCGACAGAAACGGTGTCGGATCGAGAATTATCCGACAGCGCTGGGTCGGTAGCCGGGGACTCGAGGCCTGCAGACTCCGGACGTTCGCATAGGAAGTGTGCGGGAGTCAACGTACACGGAGCTTCCGGCGGCAATGCATCGTAAGTCCGCTACTGCACAGGCCTCGGGAACGGACGTGCTTTCTTTAATAGCACAGTTTATCGCAGCATCCCAGCATCAACTGAATCTGTCGCATATATTTTATCCGACGATGCTGGGTCGGGACGCTCCGCGGAAGCGGGTACGGACGTCCGAAAGTTTCATCCGGTCCGACGGGATACCGAAAGGGATTCGGAGGATTTCAAGCTTTCCCTTTCGGAACAACATATGCTGCGATGCCGGATAAGAAACTGATAGCGTCGGTGGACTTAGAAATTTTTGGTTCGGTTCAGGGACATCGTCCCTCAGTTCCGACATAGTCCAATAATGTCACACAAACTTTCGAATTATTGAACGACGCTATATATATTATTATTTTATGCTTGCTATCCAAGCATTTCTGGTTTCTTGTTCGAAGAGTTATGGAGATGTTTTTCAAAAGTGTGCCTCTGTCGTCATAGTTAATGAAGAGTTAGCGGCAATAAGTGCTCATGGAATATGTCTATCGCTTACGGAGTGACATTCGCTAGCTCACCCGGTGTAGCGTACATTCATCGAATGGTTCGGCTGCCGGGTTCTTCCGTTGCGGTCTAGGAAGGAGATTTGGGTGATGCGAGCACTTTAATTACTTTAGTACTCACCCAGTGACGGCAGATTGAGGACAGATCGGAGGAAGCCTGTTAGTCCGGTTCCTGGCTTGTCCAGGTCCGTCTGGGCTGTGAGCGAGAGAGGTTCCTCTCTCGCCCAACAACATAGGAGACCGCATGTTGTGGTTCAGATATTTTACATTCGGAGCATATGTCCGTTGCTCGGGACGCTCCGTTATATTGACAGTCCGAGAGACTGTCTTTAATGCTTCCTCATCCTCACAGCAGGGCACACGACCGCACATTGGCTACGTGACCTCGAGTATCCGATCAGTTTCGGCATTCAGTGATTCCACGGCGAATAGGTCGCGCCATCCAGTAGCCAAGGGACACGAGGCCTATACACTCCGTTCGCTCGCATATTGGAAGTATGCACGGGGTAACGATCACGGAGCTTCCAGCGGCAATGCATCGTAAGACCGCTTCTCCTCAGGCCTCAGTGACGGACGTGCTATCCGAGTTAGCACAGTTGTTTCGCAGCATCCCAGTAATTGACAGTTTCTCGGTCGAATCAGGAATTATCCGACGGCGCTGGGTCGGTGTGGTCCGCGGTTGCATCAGCTACGGACGACCGAACGCTTTATAGGGTCCGACAGGATGGTGAAAGGGATTCGAAAGATTTCGAGTTTTCCCTTTAGTAGTATCGGAAGATGCCTTTCATTTCTTCTGGCATTTCTTCCAGTGATTATTATTTCGGACTTCATTGCTGCGATCTTGGATAAGAGACTTATAGCGTCATTGGACTCGGATTTTTCGATCGGTACAGGGACATTGTCCCTGACTTACCGACGCAGTCCAATATTGTCATTACAACATGTGTTTTATTTTTCGACGCTATATATATATATATATACAAGCCTGCTACTAAGCATGATAGTTTAGTTTCTTGTCCGCGTTGCTCATTTCTGCCATTTTATCATTTTTACAAATAGTTTATTTTGGCAGAGCAGGGCATACCGAGAGTTCATATGCGTCTAGACGGTGTGATTAAAGACTGCATATATTCTTTTTCGCCGTTTATGTCTTTTCCAATTTCAATGTTGGGAACGACATTATGTATAGTAGACTTAACTTAGACGCTTTATTATACGTAATCCGCCTTACTGAGGCGTTATCATTACGTCTTCAAGAAAAGATTTACGGGATATTATTCTCAATGTAATTTCTTTTGAGGGCAGTAGTTTGTTCACGTATAACTCCGCCCTTCAGTGGCTGATTGGAGTTGGTTAGACGTGACGCAGCCCTAGCTACATCCACACGCGTGGATAGTAAGGTTAAGAACTCTCTCAGAGTCGCTTCGTTCTCGGAGGAGCTTCTCTTCGACGGCAACTTTCCGGCAATCCATGAATTGCTCGATTTATACGTTCTCTTGTCTATCTAGTGTTACAAGAGATTCAGACTGGGGCAAACATTCGGTGGTTGACTCAGAGAGTGCCGCCGCAGTTGCCGGACCCGAGTGTGGCTGTTATGACGGTTGCCAGTCAAACAGATTGGGATATATACTGATCCCTACGGATTCGAAGTGCCAGGGTCTTTGGGTTCCGCAGTCTTTTAGCTATCAGTTTAACTTCCGCGGAATAATGTTTTTTAGGCTTGCTTTATGTCATTGCATGAACATTATTCAGAAACGCATGCCCAAATTCCTGTCCTTTAATTCGACAGTAGTGGCGTATCTCCGGAACCAGGGAGGCACTCTTTCGTTTCCGTTATTCAATTTAATGGAAAGAATCCGTCTGTTGGTTATAGTACACCAAGTTCAGTTTTGGTCCGTCATATTCCGGGTCGTCTGATTGTTTTATCGGACTCCCGTTCTCTTACGGGTCGCTTGTTGCTGTCAGAATGGACTCTCAACAAACAAGTATTCAATCAGATTTGCTATCTATGGGAGCGCCCAATGATGATTTATTTATGACACAGCTTGCTAATCAATTGCAGACGTATGTGTTGGCTTGTCCAGATCTCTGAGCTAATAGTGTTAACGCTCTATTGATCTATAGGACGGAATGATAGGATACGCGTATCCTCCGGCGCTGTTGTTTTAGCAGGTATTGCTAAGATAAACAACCACAATACATTTCTGTTGATAGCATCTCTATCTTCACAGAGATCATGAGTAATTTACTCTCTTGTCTACTGTGGGTCTTAACGTGAAATCTTCCTCTATGTGAGGATCTTTTTTCACTGGGTAAATCGTGTCATCTTTATCACAACCAGCAAGGTCGCAACCTTCATGTATTCCGTTGTGTGGTCCGTATTACATTGTAAGCACTGTACTGGACGAGCTTTGGACGCGATTTCTTACTATAGGAGATCCTCTTCTTCGCTATTCTATGCGACTAAAGTGGAGGCTCTTCCGTCGTGGTGTAGGGATCATTATGTTCATATTGTTGATCCCTCCATACTACTCATTGCTATTTTTTAGTATACTTGTTTCACAAGATCTACTGCAGCCTGTTATTATTTAGGTTATAGGTTTATGTTACCTCATACCTATGCACTCTACGATAGTTTACAATTGAGTCTTTTGTCTCTTTATCTAAGTCAGTTAGTAACTTTTTGATAAATAGACTTAGAATCTTTAGATTAAATTCCTATACGGATTTTAACTTCGGTTCTTATTTAGCTAAGTAATCATTTGAGCCTCTGGAAACAGTAGTTTTCAAATTCTGACCTTTTAGACAGTAATTCTGTTGGTTTCTCTTTTACTGTAGAGTCAGTGAGTTTCATGCACTATCGATGGATGATTTTCACTTTCATAGTTTCGGAATCAATACTTCCGTTACTATTTAGGTTGGATTGTTGCATAAGAGTTAGGCTCCTATTATCCGGAACCTATTATTTTAAGGTCCTTCCGTCTTCGTATGGGCATAGGCCTTTACTCTTTCCGGGTACAGTTTATGTATTTATAAACAGATATCTGTTTATTACAAGGGCGTAAGCTTCTTCTGTCTTTGATGTCTAGTAGAAGGACGTTACGCTCCATTTTATTGTTAATGGATTCTATTAACTATCGGTACTGCTTATGGTATATCATTGACTTAGCAGTTGTTCTTAAGATTTCGGCTCATGAAGTAAGAGTTCTTCTACTTCTTGGGCTTACATTAATAGTGTCGCTATTATAGATTTTTGAAGGCCGCTCATTGCGCTCAGCCATCCACATTCATGAATTTTATCTTAGAAATATCGAGTCAATTTCTTGAGGCCTCTTTTGTTAGGTCTATTATCTACTGCTCAGAATGTCATTCACTTAACAGTTGCTACTATAGCTAGGTAGGCTGTCTGTTTCGGCAGTGTCTCCGTTCGGCTGCCCTCTTCGCTCTGGGCTATTTGACCCAGGGCAAGAAAAAGGGGGGGGGGGGGGGAGGGTGTTCCCTTGGGTCACCTGTTTTACTATGAAAACAAGGGGATACCTCCTCCGGAGTTAGTAATTCTGAGCTGTTATTGGGATGGTTGTTTAGTGAGAAGTTTAAGTTTATAAAATTCATTCAAGTCTTAGTTTTTAAAGTATAGCTTTTGAATATTGCATATGTCAACGGACATGATTATGCAATTCTCAGACACTTTTAGGAGTATAAGAGTCTCTATTCTCTAGACTTACTTTATTATTGGCTTACTTTAAAAATTATTAGTATAAGGATTATATTGGATATTAATAGAGTACATGGATGTATGAAGCTCAATTTTGGAAGGTGTTGTATCTTTCTAATTTATCATAAATAAGAAAGATACATGTAAGGCCTATTACTTCTTTTCCCTACAGGGGATGACTCTATTTTATTTTATTGAGCGTATTCCATTTTGCTCTATGTCCTTGGCCCTCCAGCCTTTTTACTATTCAGCTATGTCTGGGTCATTGGTACAGTATAAAAATGTTAAAAAATTTATAGTAATTTATATATTTTTTATACTTACCAATGACCCAGACGGGGATGGCCCTCCCAGGAGTTGGGAACTCTTGCCTCCCCGCTGAGTACATAGCACTTACCAGGCACTGGTTATTAGAATGATAAATGGCGCCAATTTCGGAACGTCCTTGACACTGCGCATGCGCAGTGGGGGCGAGGTGTGGAGGGCCTTTCAGGACATGTTTTCTTTAGTTTTAGATGCAAATTTTGGGGATTGGGGGGCAAAATTTGTGTTTGGCCCTATATTTTAAGAGTTAGCACCAGCTATGTCTGGGTCATTGGTAAGTATAAAAAATATATAAATTACTATAAATTTTTTAACTTTTTAAATTCTGCTGTTCTGTAAACTGCCAGCTTGGTGTTGTTATTGCTTCTTGTGCGTGTCTGGCCCATTTGGATGTACTGTGCCTTAGGGATCGCATCGCATCCAGAGATGATATTATGTAGTGTCTGGATGTATTTGTTTTTACGGCGTTCCTGTAGGGTTGGCCAATTTAGGGCACTGAGCATTTCACTAACGCTGCTTGTTCTGCGGTAGTCATTGTATATGAAACGTGTGGCTCGCCTTTGTGTCATCTCAAGTTCCTGGATATCTCTTTTGATGTAGGGGTCCCATGACGATATGTTGATACCCATATCACTAATAATGGAAGTTATGTTTGTTCTAAATTTCTATGTCTCGTTTTTTCATAATAATAATACTCAGTTGTAATGATGAACAAATCTTTTGTTTGTTTTATTAATTTGTTTTGAAAGATTAGATAAACACTCATGGAAAGTGGATTCATGAGTCGATGTTGCAAATGTTGTTAAAACAACAAAACAACCTGGAAAAGAATGATCAAACAGTGTTCAACCAGACTGTGTGAACAAACAATGACGTTGAGGTCTGGCACCGAAGATTGAACTATGTTGGTCAAGCCGGCATGCCATTTTGCACATTAGTAAAAAAATTATTTGAAGAGAGCAATTTAGTGACTGTTCAGGTCAAGCTAGTTTCCGACCTTAAAGTTATGAGGTTGCAATGAAAAAAAATTAGAGAACTACAAGCAAAACTCTTCACCGCATGGGATGAATTCATTGCTGGTGAAATATCTGCAAAAAGACTGGTGATGGCCTGTGCTAAACTTAATGGTCCACAAACATGACTTTCACAAAACATCAATCCTGTTATTATATATTAATATATTCTGTGTTGATTTATTATATATTCGTCAAATATCAAAAAGATGGGCAGTTTCTTCCGACGGGTCTGAAGTCACTTCTGACAGTCCGAAGTCACTTCCGACGGGTCCGAAGTCACTTCCGACGGGTCCGAAGTCACTTGGTCCAAAGTCACTTTTTTGGGTCCGAAGTCACCAAAATGGGCCGAAGTCAGTCTGGTCCGAAGTTGCAAAGGTCCGAAGTCACTGTAATTCGAACCGACGTCCTTGGAGTGACTCGGACAAGCTGGATGAAGACCGCCGGAGCAATACAGCCATCACTAAGAAGAAAAGGAAGAGAAAGAAGGGACCCTCCGCCAGACGACGAGATTCCCGCCGAATGACTGAGTTTCTGGAGAAAAAGAAGAAGGAGAAGGAAGAGAAGGAGGCAAGTGAGGGCATCATAGGGTCTACACCTGTCACCCGTGACCAACCCTTGTCCAGCTCAGCACCCCCCCTCCCAGAAGGAGGGTCTGGAGGACTATGGGTCGTCAGGGGACCGATCAATCTCCAACCCATCTGACTCCTCATCTGAAGAGGAGATGGAGGGAGGATCTGTCTATGGTACAGGAAGTTGTCCCAGATGATGCACCTTCCACCCCTCCAGCTCTTGCTTCTTCGGACCAGGAAGCTCACACTGCGGAGTCCATGGAGAGCATCCTACCCAACAAGGTCAGAGACGACGGGCATTGTGCCTTTCTTCAACAGACAGTACAAGCCTTGGAAAGCCGCAGACTCACGGAGACGACAATCAAAGGAGTTACAGAGAGCTTCAGCAATCACTACCTCCACACCACTCCTAAGAGCTCTACTCCAAAGAGCTCTCTGCCACCAGCAGCTGCAAGGGCTAGACCATATCAACCTAGTCAGCCCTCCATCACCCCTCCTTCAACACCACCAGAGGAGGTATCACCATCACAGCCACCTCCATCAAAAAAGAACAGGAGGAGGCACAGATGGCGCTGAGCACCTTCTCCACTTTCCTCCTTTACCACAGCCAGACAAATCAAAATCCTATACAGTTAAAGAGGGTCGAAAGGGGCCTGCCCCAAACCGTCCCTGCGCGCTTTCGTCGCACTAAACCATTTGATCCCTTTGGTCACATGTCATTCGCACCTCTGACTTCAGAGTGTGAACAATAACAACATGGGAGCACTGGAATTACCGGCAAGACTACAGGAACACCATATCAGCTCTGGGCGTCTCTCGTCCCATCACCTGGACTATCCAGGAGAAGGGCAAGAGCATCTATCTGACCCTGGAATCCGCTACAGAAGTGAAGATCACACCACCTTTAGTGAGAGGATCCCCTCTCACACTGGTCCTCACCCAAGGGGGTCTGGAGGCCCTGAAAAGGGAAGGAAACCAAGAAGAAAGAGCCTGTCCACCAAGCGGAGGGATGCCAGATGCTTGGAGGCATTTTTGGAGAAGAAGAAAGAGAACAGTGAGGAAAAGAAGAGCCAGAGGCGGCCACCACTTCCCCTCCCACTCCCACAGACAGTCCCATACTTCTGCCGGCTCTCCCAGCCGGTGTTGTCGGATGTGGAAGAGTCTGTGGAGACTGAGGTGGAAATGGAAGCTGCCCTCTCGCCTCTTCCTGATCCCCACTCGCCCCTTCCTTCGAAGCCAAAATGCCGGGACACAGACAATTGGCTGGAAAAAAATCATTGAGGACAATAAGATCAAAGGGGACCTGCATAGGAAAGAGATGGACAGGAAATACGAACTATTCCTCCTACAAGTAGAAGAAACAAGAAAATTAATAGAAACCCAACTGCAGCAAGAGCCTCAGCCATCAAGCACGACCACTCCAGACTCAGCCAGGACCAGACCATACAAACCACAGCAATCACCATCAGGCAGTCCACCAACCACACCGACTGCCACTGTCTCTCCTTCCAAACCACTACCTCTGAAAAAGAAGCAAAAGAGACATAAGCGCTGCTAATCACCCATAACATCTCTCCCTTTACCACGGTCAGACATAACAAAATTCCACAGCTAAAGAGGGTCGAAAGGAGCTTGCCCAAAATTGTCCCTGCGCGCCAAAGGTGCGCAAAACAATTTGATCCGCGGGTCACAGTGATCTCTCAAGACAGGTGTTCTCCCATAGCAGGTCCATTATAGAGTAAAACCAATCGGTGCCTGGCAGATGTGGTCTCTCAAGACAGGTGGTCTCTCAAGACGGTGGTCTCTCAAGATAGGTTTTACTGTACCAGCCAATCGGAATCATTCTTAAATCACGCTTTTACACGTAAGCTGGATTCTATGTATGGTGTTCTGAGCACATTTCTCAGTATCTGTAATGCATCATGTAACGTTGAATACACACAGCAATCGTATTATAAAATCACAATATTTTTATACTGTACCAATGACCCAGACTTATCTGGTGCTAAGTTACTAACTCCTTAAAATCTAGGGCCAAACACAAATTTTGCCCCCCCCCCCCCCCCCCATCTCCAAAATTTGCATCAAAGTCTGAAATTTCAATGTACTATGTGGTCCTCCATACTTTTTATCCACCACACATGCACAGTGTCAAGGAGGTCTCGAAATTGGCGCAAAAAGTCATTCTTTGTTTGGCCCTAAAATCAGTAACATCTCACTGATATTTGTGCTTGTAAATCTCAGTTTAAATGATGCCAGACACAATTATGAAAGAAATGGTGGATCTAAAGAGGAAATATAAGGATGAGAGGAAGAAACAGTGGCAGGATGTGTTCAGGACTGTAACTTATAATTTTTTTATGAAATTATTTCATGTTCCCTAATTTCGGAGCATGGGCCTGTTTACATTCTTGTTATGAAATTTCCACAGTTTGTTCAGTGTTTCCTCGCTCCCTTTCCTTAATACCCCCCTTGCTATTCTCCCATGCTTTTGGCATAATTTTTGTAATTTTTTTTTTACTAAAATTTCTTGGGAGTTTTGGCTTGGTAACAGAATAATTATTCTGTTTTTCCCCATGCTTACGTCCTCACCCTTGGGTGGTTAGGCATTTTGGTCTGCATCTACCATCCGATGTACTGCAGTTTCTTCTCTGGAAGTCTCTGTTTTACATCGGATAGTGTTTAAATTGGTAACTGATTTTGGGCCATGTTTACAGTGCCTGGAGTCATATTTCCGGTTTTTGTACACTTTTGTTTACGTTGACAACGGTTACTTCTGATAGTGATTACTTGTCTTCTGTTTAGTTCTGCTCATGGCCAGATACATTAATATTGTCCGTAAGTGTTACATTAATTTTTAAATATGTTTTAAAATTTTTGTCCACACTTAGGCTTTTTGGGGATCCATTTGGGCTCATTGTTCCCATTGGGAACTTGGGCTCTTCTGAAATTTTTTCGAAAATTTTTTTTTCTTTTGAATTATTTTTTTGAAATGTTATAATGGATTATATTATATTATGTATCTTTGTTTTCAAGGGTTAGTGCGAGTACTATGACTGTTTATATTTTTTCATGATGAAAGAATATTTTGTTCAAATTGTAATGCGAGGAAGTCTTCCTCTGATTCTCATTGTGTTTCTTGTAGTCAATGTACTCGCACTAATTCTTGCTCAGTGTGTGTCAATTGGATGACAGACGTCGGAGACGTGTGTCACGGTATATTGTTAGCGGTGAGAGGTCCATGGCGGTCCTTTCTCTGCAGGGTCACTCTAGTTTTTCAGTCTCTTTTTCAGAGGAACAAGAACAGGGTGATGTCTTCAAGAAGTGTGCCTCCGTCGTCGCAGTCCAGTGAAGAGCTAGTGGCTAAGTGCTCATGGAAATATGACAATTGCCTAAGCGGTCCCAAGTAAGATCGATGGCGTTGTCGTCCGCTAGCTCGCCCGGTGAAGCGACCATTCATGGAATGGCTCGACAACCAGGTTCGTTCGTTGCAGTCCAGGGAAGGAGTTCGGGTGATGCGAGCACTATAAATATTGAACGTGCACACCCAGCGACAATGGATCTGAGGGTAGTATGGAGGAAGCCTGTCAGTCCGGTAGCTAGCTCGTCCAGGTCTACCCGGACCGCAAGCGAGAGAGGCCCCCTCTCTCTTACTACAACATCTGGGCCCAGATGTTGTATGTAACGTTCGTTAGTCGGAGCATACATCCACTCCTCCTGCTCGGGATGCTCCGTCGCATAGACAGTCAGACCCGGCTTGTCTATTAGCTTCCTTATCCTCACGTCGGCACACACGACTGCACATTGGTTATGTGACCACAGATATTCAGCCTGCTTCGCCGACCAGGGAGTCCACGTCGACCAGGTCACGCCATCTGCTAGCCAAGGACACAAGGCCTTTCCAGTTGGAACGTTCACATATGAGAAGTATGCTGGAATTAACGTCCCTGGAGCTTCCAGCGGCTAAATTACGTAAGACCACGGCTCCACAGGCCTCCATGACGGACTTGCTATCACAGATAGCTCACTTCATAGCAGCATCCCAGCAGCTATCAGAAACTCTTTCAGTAAAGAAACTGTCTGAGATTGCTGGGTCGGTTCGCTCCCCTGTAGAGTCAGTAAGGGACGACCGAGATTCTTATATGGTCCAGGCGGATGGTAAAAGGGAATAAACACAGCTGAAATTTTCCCTTTCCGAACAACTTAAGGTGGCCGTAGATTTCATGCGGTATCACCTTTTAGAAGTTGTTTTTCCAGACCAAAATGCTTCATTACCTGATAAGAAACTGAAAGCGTAACTGGACACAGACTTTTTCGGCCGGATTAGGGACACTGTCCCTGAGTTTCCGACCCAGTCCAGAAATGTTACGGACTCAGCAGGGAGGAGTAAGGCATGTACTTCGGGGGCGAATACGTCCAAAGGAAGTTACTATAGAGGATCTAAGAAAGCCTCTACGTCTTACTCCGGAGACCGTCAGAGAAGCGACTCACATGGGGGTCGTAATGCTGGCCGAGATATCCGGTCAGACGCCCCTAGGTTGACTGGGCGAAGTGCAGGTAGTAGAGGACGTGGTTTCTCCTTCCGCAATCCTCGCAGGGCCAGGAGGTGATGGTCTAAACCTCTATTGCGTTCCAGTGGGCGGAAGGCTGTCGAGATTCTTAACCAATTGGTTGTCAATTACGGATGACCCATGGGTGCAAGGGGTTATTTCTGAAGGTCTAAACTGTCCTTGAAGGAAAAACCTCTGTTAACTTGAAGTCCACGCTGGTCTCAGCTTCCGTTAAACATTCAGAAGAGAGATTCGCTTCTATCAGAAGTTCAATCTCTTCTGGACAAGACGCTATAGCCGTCGTAGAAAACCAGGAATCTCCAGTTTTCTGCAGTTACCTGTTCCTGGTTCCAAGATCAGATGGCTCGTTTCTGAGCTGGATAAACAAGCTGATCATGGCTCCAAAATTTTATATGGAGACCATCCGATCGGTCAGAGCGAGCACTCGAGTGAACGATTAGGCTGTGAGAATAGATCGCAAGTATACATACTTTTACATCATGGTACATCCGGCGTTTAGAAAGTACCTTCGCTTCGCTGTCCCAGGAGTTGTTTTCAGTTCAGAGCAATGATGCTCTGGTCTGAACCTAGCACCCTGGGACTTCACTCAAATAATGATCTCGGTAATGACTCATTTCCGAGCTCATCTGTGCTAAATCGGCCTACTTGGATGACATTCTTCAGGGTTACGGCAGCAAGTTAACGCTTCAGAACGATGTTCAGAGTCTGCTTTTATTGCTCCGACGTCTCGGTTTCATAGTACACAAAAAGAAGTCAGATCTAGTGCTGTCCAAATCATTCACCCACATGGGAATGAGCTTAGAGATGCACAACAATCACATTCGTCTGCCATTAACCAGAACGATATTAGTCAGTTGTTACGCTCGCTTTTGTCTTCACTCAGATGTAGTAACAGCGAGAGAATTCATGAGACTGACAGGTTTGTGCGGACCCGCTGCGGATCTTATTCCGGTGGAGTGGCTACGCACTCGTCCACTCCACATATATTTTATCTCAGAATTGGTGTGTGAAGACTCATTCGCTCGAATCGAACATGGTCTTGTCGATTCAAGTGAAACAAGAGATTCAGACTTGGGCAGATATTCAGTGGTTAACTGAAGGAGTGTCACTGCAACTGCCGGATCTGAGTTTTACGATAATGACGGATGCGAGTCAAACAGGTTGGGGTGCAACTGTGAGCCCAACGGATTCGAGGTGCCAGGGTCTTTGGGATCCGCAGTTCCTAAACACGCACATAAACATCAAGAGATGATGTCAATATGACTTGCGCTACGTCAATGAATGAACATTCTTCAGAATTCGCACGTTCAAATTCTGTCCGACAATTCGACAGTAGTAGCATACATTCGGAACCAGGAAGGCACTCATTCCATTCCGTTATTCAGTTTAACGGAAAGGATCCTTCTGTTTGTCCTAGAGCATCAAGTTCTTCTATCGGTCCGTCATATACCGGGTCGTCTGAACGTTCTAGCAGACTTCCTTTCTCGGAAAGTTTGCATGTTGTCGTCAGAATGGACTCTCAACAAATGAGTATTCATTCAGATTTGCTACCATTGGGATCGTCCAATGATAGACTTATTAGTGACGCATCTCAACAATCAGTTGCAGACATATGTGTCACCATGCCCAGATCCTTGAGCGTTTGCAGTAGACGCTCTCTCGATATCTTCGGACAGAATGATAGGATACACATATCCTCTAGCGCCATTGATTCAGCAGATATTGCTCAAGATAAAGCAATCTCACAGCAAAATTCTGTTGGTAGCATCTCTGTCACCCCAGAGACCATGGATAAATCTACTCAGGTGTCTGTTGTGGGACATGCCGCGGAAGCTTCCTCCACGGGAGGATCTTCTTTCGCAGGGGAAATCGCACACACTGCATCACAACCCGCAAGGTCTCAACCTTCATGTACTTCCGCTGTGCGGTCCTTCTTGCATGGCAAGCAATTTACAGGATGAGCAGTTGACGCAATATCTAACTGTAGGAGGATCTCCTCTTCGCTAATTTATGCTGCTAACTGGAAGGTTTTCTCACGGTGGTGTAGGGATCATTCTGTTGATATTTATGACCCCTCCATTCCAGACATTGCTACTTTTCTAGTCTACCTGTTTGATGAGATCAAACTGCAGCCTGTTACCATTAAGGGTTATAGGTCTATGCTATCTGATACCTATGCACATCATGATAGTTTACAGATTGGATCTAATGTCTCTTTATCTAAGTTAGTGAAAAACTTTTCGATAAATAGACCTAGAACCCTTAGATTAATTCCTAAGTGGAATTTAGCTTGGGTTCTTCTTAAGCTAAAAAAAGCGCCATTTGAGCCTCTTGACACGGTGGACTTCAAATTCTTATCTTATAAGACAGCTTTTCTCAGAAGAGTTAGTGAGCTTCATGCACTATCTGTTGATGATTCTCACCATCGTAGTATAGGTAATACTATTACCTTGACTACTAATGTTGGATTTTTGACTAAGAATCAGGCTCCTAATAAGTATCCGGAACCTATTGTTATTAAGGCTCTTCAGTCTTCAGACGGTCATAGGCCTTTACTCTGTCCTGTTAGAGCTATACGTATTTACAAATGTAGATCTGAGTTTATCAGAAAGGGACGCAAACGTTTCTTTCTGTCTCTGCTGCCTAATAGTAGGGACATTACGGTCCATTCTATTGCAAGGTGGATTCAATTAACTATCCGTACTGCTTATGAAAAATTATCTTCAACTCTGCAGTCTGTGCTTAAGATTTCAGCTCATGAAGTAAGAGCTGTATCTACATCTTGGGCTTATGCTAATAGTGTTGCTGTTACAGATTTGATGAAGGCTGCATATTGGTCTCAGCCTTCCACATTCACAAATTTTTATCTTAGAAATATTGAGTCCATTTCTGGCGACCTGCGTTGTTTAGGTCCGTTATCTGTTGCTCAGAATGTCGTCCACTAAACAGTTGCAACTATAGTTATGCAAGCTTTCTGTTCTGGCAGAGACTCTGTCCTGCTGCCCTCTTCGCTCTGGGGTATTTGACCCAGGGGAAGGGGGGGGGGGGTGGTGGTGTTCTCTTAGGTCAGCTGCTTTATAGTGAAAAGCAAGGGAATACCTCCTCTGGAGTCAGTAATTCCGAGTCTGTGCTGGGATGGTTTTGTGTAAAGCTAATGTTTAACTCATTTATGTAATATTTTTAAAGTGTAGCTCGGTGTGAAGCATTTGTATATGTCATGTGTCATACGAGTGTTAATATACAATCCTCGGACACTTTTAATGATTATAAAGAGTCTCATTCTCTGGACTTCCTTTATTTATTGGCTTTCCTTTAAAAATTAGTATAACGGGTTATACTGGATGTTAATAGAGATCATTGATGTTATTGTGCTCAATTACAGAATGGTATTGTGTCTTTCTTTTTTGATACAAATAAGAAAGATACATGTAAAGCCTGTTTCTCCTTTTCTCCTTGAGGGGATAATTCTGTTTACACGTATTTGAGCCTATTGGATTTTCCTTTATGTCCTAGGCCCTCCAGCCTTTTTTCTATTCAGCTAAGTCTGGGTCATTGGTACAGTATAAAAATGTTAAAAAATTTATAGTAATTTATATATTTTTATACTGTACCAATGACCCAGACATAGCTGGTGCTAACTCTTAAAATATAGGGCCAAACACAAATTTTGCCCCCCAATCCCCAAAATTTGCATCTAAAACTAAAGAAAACATGTCCTGAGAGGCCCTCCACACCTCGCCCCTACTGCGCATGCGCAGTGTCAAGGACGTTCCGAAATTGGCGCCATTAATCATTCTAAGTTTGGCCCTTCATCAGTTAACATCTGACTGATCTTTGTGCTTTTAAATCTCAGTTTAAATGATGCCAGACACATAAATATTAGTGAAATGGTGATTCTAAGGAGGATAGAAAAGGAGGAGAGGAAAAGAATGTGTGACAGAATATTATCAGGGCTGTAACTTAAAATTTTTTAATGAAATTATGTTAAGTTACCTATTTTCAAGGCAGCAGCCATTTTGTTGTCATTCTGATTATTTAGTTACACTGTTTAATCAAGTGTTTTTCCTCTCTCCCTGTCCTTTAAGTTCCCCCTTGCTATTCTCCCATGCTTTTGGCATAATTTCTGTAATTATTATTACTAAAAATTTCTTGGGAGTTTAGCTGAATAACAGAATGAATTCTGTTTTTTCCCCATGTTTACGTCTTCACCTACGGGTGGTTAGGCGTTGTGTTCTGCATCTACCATCTGATGTTCTGCAGTTTCTTCCCTGGAAGTCTCTGTTTTGCATCAGATGGTGTATATTTTGATAACTGATTTCGGGCCTGGGTGCCTGGAGTCTTATTTTAGTGTTTTTACACTCATTGTTTACATTTACAAACAGCCCTCTGTGTGAGGGGGGGATTTCTAAATAATAATATCTTTATGTTATTTCAATCATAACTAGATACATTATTATTGTTCGTAAGTGTTGAATAAATTGTTTAAAATATTTTTAAAATTTTTGTCCACACTTAGGCTTGGGATCCATTGGGGCTCAACGTTACTTTTCAGAAACTTGGGCTGTTCTGAAAAAATATTTTTTCAAAATATTTTGATTTCAATTATTTTTTCTATATTAATGGATCATATTATTATTATGTATTTTGATTGCCAGGGGTTAGTGCGAGTACCAGGACTTGTTTTCTTTTCACATTGAAAGGATATTGATCAATTGTTTTAAGAGGAAGTCTTCCTCTGACCTTATTTTCATTCTATATGTGGTCTGTGTACTCGCATTAACTCCGGTTCTGTATCATATGATTTTGATGACAATATCGGAAGCGTATGTCACGGTATGTTGTTGGGGATTTGGACACTCGGTCCTTTCCCCGTAGGGTCACTCTACTTTATCAATTTCTATTTCAGACGATCAAGATTAGGGTGATGTATCTGTGATGTCTTCCAACAGTGTGCCTCCGTCGTCACAATTAATGAAGGGCTAGCGGAAAAGTGCTCATGTAATACGCCAATTGCCTAAGAGGACCCTAGTAGGTTCGACGGCCTTTGACGTCCGCTAGCTCGCCCGGTGTAGCGTCCATTCACCGAATGGTTCGGCAGCCGGGTTCGTCCGTTGCGGTCTAGAAGGAATTTTGGGGTGATGCGAGCACTATAAAATTAACTTAATGCACACCCAGTGACGGCGGATCGGAGGGAGAACGGAGGAAGCCTTTTAGTCCGGTTCATAGCTCGTTCCGGTCCATCCGGACGGCAAGCGAGAGAGGCCCCTCTCTCGTTCAACAACATCTGGCCCCAGATGTTGTGGTATAAATGTGTCGTTAGCGGAGCATACGTCCGTCGCTCGGGACGCTCCGTTGTATAGGCAGTCCGCTGAGACTGCTAAGGCTTCCTCTTCTCGTCAGCGCACACGACCGCACCTTGGCTGCGTGACCGCCGATATATTACCAGCTTCGCCGATCAAGGATTCTTCGGCGACCAGGTCACACCATCCGGCAGCCAGGGATTCGAGACCGATGGACTCCGGACGTTCGCATAGGAAAGTATGCGGGAGCCATCTGATGCGGAGCTGCCCTCGGCGAAGCAGCGATAGACTGCGCCTCCGCAGGTCTCGACGCCGGACATTCTTGTGCACATAGCACAGCTTATCGCAGCATCCCAGCAGCCGACAGAAACGGTGTCGGATCGAGATTTATCCGACAGCGCTGGGTCGGTAGCCGGGGACTCGAGGCCTGCAGACTCCGGACGTTCGCATAGGAAGTATGCGGGAGTCAACGTACACGGAGCTTCCAGCGGCAATGCATCGTAAGTCCGCTACTGCACAGGCCTCGGGAACGGACGTGCTTTCCTTAATAGCACAGTTTATCGCAGCATCCCAGCATCAACTGAATCTGTCGCATATATTTTATCCGACGATGCTGGGTCGGGACGCTCCGCGGAAGCGGGTACGGACGTCCGAAAGTTTCATCCCGTCCGACGGGATACCGAAAGGGATTCGGTGGATTTCAAGCTTTCCCTTTCGGAACAACATATGCTGCGATGCCGGATAAGAAACTGATAGCGTCGGTGGACTTAGAAATTTTTGGTTCGGTTCAGGGACATCGTCCCTCAGTTCCGACATAGTCCAATAATGTCACACAAACTTTCGAATTATTGACCGACGCTATATATATTATTATTTTATGCTTGCTATCCAAGCATTTCTGGTTTCTTGTTCGAAGAGTTATGGAGATGTCTTTCAAAAGTGTGCCTCTGTCGTCATAGTTAATGAAGAGTTAGCGGCAATAAGTGCTCATGGAATATGTCTATCGCTTACGGAGTGACATTCGCTAGCTCACCCGGTGTAGCGTACATTCATCGAATGGTTCGGCTGCCGGGTTCGTCCGTTGCGGTCTAGGAAGGAGATTTGGGTGATGCGAGCACTTTAATTACTTTAGTACTCACCCAGTGACGGCAGATTGAGGACAGATCGGAGGAAGCCAACAACATAGGGGACCGCATGTTGTGGTTCAGATTTTTTACATTCGGAGCATATATCCGTTGCTCGGGACGCTCCGTTATATTGACAGTCCGAGAGACTGTCTTTAATGCTTCCTCATCCTCACAGCAGGGCACACGACCGCACATTGGCTACGTGACCTCGAGTATCCGATCAGTTTCGGCATTCAGTGATTCCACAGCGAATAGGTCGCGCCATCCGGTAGCCAAGGGACACGAGGCCTATACACTCCGTTCGCTCGCATATTGGAAGTATGCACGGGGTAACGATCTCGGAGCTTCCTGCGGCAATGCATCGTAAGACCGCTGCTCCTCAGGCCTCAGTGACGGACGTGCTATCCGAGTTAGCACAGTTGTTTCGCAGCATCCCAGCTATTGACGGTTTCTCGGTCGAATCAGGAATTATCCGACGGCGCTGGGTCGGTGCGGTCCGCGGTTGCATCAAGCTACGGACGACCGAACGCTTTATAGGGTCCGACAGGATGGCGAAAGGGATTCGAAAGATTTCGAGTTTTCCCTTTAGTAGTATCGGAAGATGCCTTTCATATCTTCTGGCATTTCTTCCAGTGATTATTTTTCGGACTTCATTGCTGCGATCTTGGATAAGAGACTTATAGCGTCATTGGACTCGGATTTTTCGATCGGTACAGGGACTTTGTCCCTGACTTACCGACGCAGTCCAATATTGTCATTACAACATGTGTTTTATTTTTCGACGCTATATATTTATATATATATACAAGCCTGCTACTAAGCATGATAGTTTAGTTTCTTGTCCGCGTGGCTCATTTCTGCCATTTTATCTTTTTTACATATAGTTTATTTTGGCAGAGCAGGGCATACCGAGAGTTCATATGCGTCTAGACGGTGTGATTAAAGACTGCATATATTCTTTTTCGCCGTTTATGTCTTTTCCAATTTCAATGTTGGGAACGACATTATGTATAGTAGACTTAACTTAGACGCTTTATTATACGTAATCCGCCTTACTGAGGCGTTATCATTACGTCTTCAAGAAAAGATTTACGGGATATTATTCTCAATGTAATTTCTTTTGAGGGCAGTAGTTTGTTCACGTATAACTCCGCCCTTCAGTGGCTGATTGGAGTTGGTTAGACGTGATGCAGCCCTAGCTACATCCACGCGTGGATAGTAGGTTAAGAACTCTCTCAGAGTCGCTTCGTTCTCGGAGGAGCTTCTCTTCGACGGCAACTTTCCGGCAATCCATGAATTGCTCGATTTATACATTCTCTTGTCTATCTAGTGTTACAAGAGATTCAGACTGGGGCAAACATTCGGTGGTTGACTCAGAGAGTGCCGCCGCAGTTGCCGGACCCGAGTGTGGCTGTTATGACGGTTGCCAGTCAAACAGATTGGGATTTATACTGATCCCTACGGATTCGAAGTGCCAGGGTCTTTGCGTTCCGCAGTCTTTTAGCTATTAGTTTAACTTCCGCGGAATAATGTTTTTTTAGGCTTGCTTTATGTCATTGCATGAACATTATTCAGAAACGCATGCCCAAATTCCTGTCCTTTAATTCGACAGTAGTGGCGTATCTCCGGAACCAGGGAGGCACTCTTTCGTTTCCGTTATTCAATTTAATGGAAAGAATCCGTCTGTTGGTTATAGTACACCAAGTTCAGTTTTGGTCCGTCATATTCTGGGTCGTCTGATTGTTTTATTGCACTCCCGTTCTCTTACGGGTCGCTTGTTGCTGTCAGAATGGACTCTCAACAAACAAGTATTCAATCAGATTTGCTATCTATGGGAGCGCCCAATGATGTTTGATTTATGACACAGCTTGCTAATCAATTGCAGACGTATGTGTTGGCTTGTCCAGATCTCTGAGCTAATACTGTTAACGCTCTATTGATCTATAGGACGGAATGATAGGATACGCGTATCCTCCGGCGCTGTTGTTTTTAGCAGGTATTGCTAAGATAAACAACCACAATACATTTCTGTTGATAGCATCTCTATCTTCACAGAGATCATGAGTAATTTACTCTCTTGTCTACTGTGGATCTTAACGTGAAATCTTCCTCTATGTAAGGATCTTTTTTCACTAGGTAAATCGTGTCATCTTTATCACAACCAGCAAGGTCGCAACCTTCATGTATTCCGTTGTGTGGTCCGTATTGCATTGTAAGCACTGTACTGGACGAGCTTTGGACGCGATTTCTTACTATAGGAGATCCTCTTCTTCGCTATTCTATGCGACTAAAGTGGAGGCTCTTCCGTTGTGGTGTAGGGATCATTATGTTCATATGGTTGATCCCTCCATACTACTCATTGCTATTTTTTAGTATACTTGTTTCACAAGATCTACTGCAGCCTGTGGTTATTTAGGTTATAGGTTTATGTTACCTCATACCTATGCACTCTATGATAGTTTACAATTGAGTCTTTTGTCTCTTTATCTAAGTCAGTTAGTAACTTTTTGATAAATAGACTTAGAATCTTTAGATTAAATTCCTATACGGATTTTAACTTCAGGTTCTTATTTAGCTAAGTAATCATTTGAGCCTCTGGAAACAGTAGTTTTCAAATTCTGACCTTTTAGACAGTAATTCTGTTGGTTTCTCTTTTACTGTAGAGTCAGTGAGTTTCATGCACTATCGATGAATGATTTTCACTTTCATAGTTTCGGAATCAATACTTCCGTTACTATTTAGGTTGGATTGTTGCATAAGAGTTAGGCTCCTATTATCCGGAACCTATTTTAAGGTCCTTCCGTCTTCGTATGGGCATAGGCCTTTACTCTTTCCGGGTACAGTTTATGTATTTATAAACAGATATCTGTTTATTACAAGGGCGTAAGCTTCTTCTGTCTTTGATGTCTAGTAGAAGGACGTTACGCTCCATTTTATTGTTAATGGATTCTATTAACTAGCGTACTGCTTATGGTATATCATTGCCTTAGCAGTTGTGCTTAAGATTTCGGCTCATGAAGTAAGAGTTCTTCTACTTCTTGGGCTTACATTAATAGTGTTGCTATTATAGATTTTTGAAGGCTGCTCATTGCGCTCAGCCATCCATTCATGAATTTTATCTCAGAAATATCGAGTCCATTTCTGGAGGCCTCTATTGTTAGGTCTATTATCTACTGCTCAGAATGTCATTCACTTAACAGTTGCTACTATAGCTAGGTAGGCTGTCTGTTTCGGCAGTGTCTCCGTTCGGCTGCCCTCTTCGCTCTGGGCTATTTGACCCAGGGCAAGAAAAAGGGGGGGGGAGGGTGTTCCCTTGGGTCACCTGTTTTTACTATGAAAACAAGGGGATACCTCCTCCGGAGTTAGTAATTCTGAGCTGTTATTGGGATGGTTGTTTAGTGAGAAGTTTAAGTTTATAAAATTCATTCAAGTCTTAGTTTTTAAAGTATAGCTTTTGAATATTGCATATGTCAACGGACATGATTATGCAATTCTCACTCACTTTTAGGAGTATAAGAGTCTCTATTCTCTAGACTTACTTTATTATTGGCTTACTTTAAAAATTATTAGTATAAGGATTATTGGATATTAATAGAGTACATGGATGTATGAAGCTCAATTTTTGGAAGGCGTTGTATCTTTCTAATTTATCATAAATAAGAAAGATACATGTAAGGCCTATTACTTCTTTTCCCTACAGGGGATGACTCTATTTTATTTTATTGAGCGTATTCCATTTTGCTCTATGTCCTTGGCCCTCCAGCCTTTTTACTATTCAGCTATGTCTGGGTCATTGGTACAGTATAAAAATGTTAAAAAATTTATAGTAATTTATATATTTTTTATACTTACCAATGACCCAGACGGGGATGGCCCTCCCAGGAGTTGGGAACTCTTGCCTCCCCGCTGAGTACATAGCGCTTACCAGGCACTGGTTATTAGAATGATTAATGGCGCCAATTTCGGAACGTCCTTGACACTGCGCATGCGCAGTAGGGGCGAGGTGTGGAGGGCCTCTCAGGACATGTTTTCTTTAGTTTTAGATGCAAATTTTGGGGATTGGGGGGCAAAATTTGTGTTTGGCCCTATATTTTAAGAGTTAGCACCAGCTATGTCTGGGTCATTGGTAAGTATAAAAAATATATAAATTACTATAAATTTTTTAACATTTTTTATACTTACCAATGACCCAGACGGGGATGGCCCTCCCATGAGTTGGGAACTCATACCTTCCCTCTGATTACATAACGCTTACCAGGCACTGGTTGTAAGAATGACTTTTGGCGCCAATTTCGAGACCTCCTAGACACTGCGCATGCACAGTGGATAAAAAGTATGGAGGACCACATAGGACATCGAAATTTCGGATTTTGATGCAAATTTGGGGGATGGGGGGCAAAATTTGTGTTTGGCCCTAGAATTTAAGGAGTTAGCACCAGCTAAGTCTGGGTCATTGGTAAGTATAAAAAATATATAAATTACTATAAATTTTTTAACTTTCATTCTACAAACGTCCCCTTATGTATCATATATCATTAGTTAGAACTTGGAAAGCATTCGCGTCGATTAAATAAATTAATTTGAAGGTGAGAATTTTCTCAAAAAAGGTAGGGGGCCTATTTTCATCACGATCCAGTAAGGTGATCACATGCGGATAATTCTGTGCAGTGTCATTTTTCATCTTCGTAGAAATTATCTTAGAAGTTCAAAGGTGAAGTTTGTGTTCACATGTTTCTATTTATAGCATACCCGTCCATGCAGTTTATTTCGGATTGCAGTTGTCGATAAATAAGCTGTGGGCTTTATCTAAAACATAACTGCGCTTTATTTAAAATAATAAAGTTTTTTTTTTTTATCTTTTTATCAATTAATGCTAAAATAATGCACAGTTGTTCATAGTGGTCATTGATTCGACTAGAAGCAAAGTTGAGTGGAAACTGCATAACTGCATGCATTAAGAAATTAGAGAATCTGACAGTTCTCGCAGCTGCTCAGTGAGTCTCTCTAGGTACTCCGACTTCCTCCACCCGTAAAACTCCGACACGATGTAGCCCTACTGAAAGACGTTAAGTTACAGTAAACAAATAACTAAACAATATCGATCCATTCTCATAACTGAGATTGTTTGTCAGTTCAAGTTTATGTAACATTTGAATGAACCATAGAGAAATAGCAACCTCTTTTACACGTGAATAGGTCGAAGTTTCTGAAATGAATTTTGTTGAAAATATTTGAGACTGTCAAAGGAACTGTTTTCCTCTCACTAGAATAAAATATCGTACATGAAAGCTGTATCTGTGTGTTTGGGGCTTGCATATATCCACCTGATTCACAGTTAATGGTTGTGCGCATTGTTGTAACAATTTGGGTTTTTGTCAAGCTCTTAAGTCATCTGTCAATTTGTGTAAGGAATGTGACGCTGTTATGACTGCCTGGAACCAGTCCAGTCTGTGTATAGTCCATCGCCGTTGTTTAGGTTCAATCAGCTTGAATATTTCAATTGGTCAGAAGGGGGTGCGGTGGCTCAGTTGGTAGAGGTGCAGGCTGCAAGCCGAGAGGTCCTCGGTCCGAATCCCACCTGCGGCAACCGCGTTGCGTCCTTGGGCAAGACACTTCACCCCCATTGCCTCATGGGGGCACGGTGACGTGTACTAAGGCATACTGCACGTCGATGGTGCACCTGTCTTCAGCCAATGGTCACCCTGCTTGTGTGGAGTTAGTATGTTGTGGATCTGGCAGTTGCTCGCCATTGCACGGTGGTTCTCTCCGGGTACTCCGGCTTCCTCCACCCGTTAAACTGTCACGGTCATGGTTAGCCACTGTGCAGAAATATGTTACCTTAAACACCAATAAATAAATAAATAATTGGTCGGAAAAGCAGCCAATTTAATTAAAAACCTTTCATTTTTTTTAATCAACCCAAGAAATATTTCTCCATCGAAACTTGATCCAATCTTTGATGACAACACCAATACTATTGCAAATGTTTGTTAAATAATTATGAAGAGTCACAACAGCTCTAGTTTTATGAATACACTGCGTAGTTCCACAGTGTTAATGTCTTTAGATTTTCAAGGTGAATTAAATACTTATTGGTGGGAATATCTATAACTGGAGCCTGAAAGAGTATATGTATATTATCTTTGTGAGTAAACAACATCACATCGAATCAATGGTAGTCTGTGAGCAAACTCGACAAAAAGTGGATAAGCCCTAAGAAAGTTAAGAATCTGTTTCTCAGGCCCTCCCGCATGGTAATTTTGGCTGCCGCATTCTCTTTTTATAACCAATGCAAACCTAAAAAAAATAAAAATTAAATGGTTTATGTCTGATATTTTACCCAAGTTAATAAAATTGATAAATTTGTTCTTTGAGCGCAACAAGGTTTAGCATTGCAAAGCCTTCTTGCACTCAAGGGACAAAAACACCACCATCCATGCTATTCTGTAAATTATGAGGCCTAAAACATAAACAAACCAAGCACATGAACATTTGACTGCAAAGATTACAAAAATAAAAAATAAAATAAAAAAACCCTAAAAAGTGCCTGCATGCAATTTTACAAAAATGTCCGGAGAAACAAATGATCAACTTTGTGAGGCCTAATCAAACAACCAATAACACTGAATTTCACTGGAGGCCTGAGATCATAGTTTTGTATCTCTTTCCAGTAAAGATAGTGTTATTTTATCGAAATAGATGCTTTAGGTTCCGCTTTACAGTTTTGCACTATTGCACAAGGGTGAAATTCTAAACATAGGGCATGTGTTGAAACTAAGGCCATGTAAAATGGAGATATATTTGTGGTATCAGATATTTAATTACATGAGACTATCAGTTGGACAAGAGAATTTGAAGTTTTGATCCCAAAGTTGGAGTCTGATACATTGGGGTAAATGAATTATAGCAAACAGTGGCTTTGAAAATTAGCTATTTTTTAAAATGTCATTTTTACAGGGGGTTGTTACCAGACATGTAGCTAAAAAATGAAATGGACACATATAAAATTTTTTTTTGCATTTTAGAGACCGGGGATGCTATGCCCCAGGGGTAGGTAGGTGGGGGTGTTTTGGTAAATTCTGCTTTCGAGGCTGCTAGGTGGCTGAAAGTGACTGGTTTCAGCATTTTTTTTCACAATTTTGCAGGTTAAAGTCTTGCCTTTGACAATAAATTATTCCACACACGTTCAGATGGTTTATTTCTACTTAGATAGTGTTATATGTTTTTTGTGGATTTGGGAAAGGTAATACATGTTATGGATTAGATAACTAAGTTACAGAATATTTACATTTGAAGAGAGTGTATGGCATGTCATTTTTGGAAATGCCTGGAAAACTGTGGAACGGAACCTTAATTGAAGGGTTAGCCATCTTTCTGATGTCTTGGCCACTTCTAGTTCAGTCGTCAAAATTACACCCCTCCACTATCAATGAAGATGTGAAGGCGGTGGCAGAGTGCTTACGGCATTGGACATCAAAGCGAATGGTTCACGGTTCGATCCCCGCCAGGGTAACTGCATTGTGTCCTTGGGCAAGGCACTTAATCTTGATTATCCACGTGTGCAAACGGTGTACTGCACGTCGATAGCAAGTCAGAAAATAAGCAGACTGTCATCTGCAAAATGAGGTCCCCAGAGGGTGACTTTAGTGATGCTACCCTGCACAGAAGGGTAGCATCACTAAATTTACCCTCTGTGAACCTCAGTCTGAATCAGGTTCTCAAAACTAAACAGAAAGAGGTACCCAGAGGATAAATTGGCCCACTGTATGGGATAGCATCATCAAATTCACCCCCTGGGGGACCTCATTCTTCAAATGTCAGACTGCTTATTTTCTGGCCTGGTCGATAGTACACTTATCTTAACCAATGCCAACCCTGCTTGTGCGTTTGGGTGTCTTACAGTTGCTCGCCGCTGCTCGGTGGTTTTCACCTGGTGCTCCATCCGTAAAACTGTCCGACATGAGGAGACCCTGGCTGTCAAGTGTCTTTAAACTCTAATAATAATAATGATAATACTGTACAGTACAGTACAGTACAGTCGCCATGGACTGATTGTAATCTACACGTGGACAGTCTATGCATGCGTTTACCAGGTGCTAAAATTAATCATCAACAAAATTTTCATTTATGAAGCACTGGGTTAGACCCGGTGCTTTGTTAATTAAATTTGTGGTGAACAGTCCTATAATCAGTGTTTGGAATCTAATATTATTGCGTCCGTGTAAATATTGCCAGTCCAATAGCTGGTGTACTGTAGTAATAATAATAGTAATAATAATGTGGAAGTTCTCGAAAGTTGGAAACAGAGGTACAAAGACATATGTGGCAAAAAATGAGAGCAGGAATATAACTATAGTGCACTTTGTTTCCAGGAAACACTGGAAACAATTATACTTTGCTCATGTATTATCGCCTGGTAACAATTCTGCTCAAGTATTATCATCAAGTAACAATATTCGGTATTGCAATCGTTTAGAATGTTCAAATCCTGCAAGTACTAACATTTTTGGAAACGGTGGAAACAGTGGAAACGGAAACAGTGGAAACAATATTTAGAAAATCTTTATATCCTGCAAATACTAACATTTTGCAAACAGTAGGAATGGTGGAAACAGTGGAAATGGTCTTATTTAATCTTATTTGTTTTACAAGGATTGGCGAACAAGTTATGCAACTTATATTAACGCCTCTCCTTGGCCCAATGGTGTAGGTGTGTGGGATGACCTTCATAGCGGCAGCTTCGTGGCCTAGCTCTTCTCAAATACTACGAAGGGATCTTTAGCCTGCACGGAGTATGTCTCTCTCTGCACAGAGGACAGCCATTTTACGTCCCCACCCGATAGGACGGTACGCCGTGACAGCATCAACCTCACAATTGATGCTGACAGAGAGTGTTTGGACACCTCGAGAACGTTCCCCGACTGGGAAATGGTCAGTGGGAACAGTGGAAATGGTCAGTGGGAATGGTGGAAACGGTGGAAACAATATTTAGACATGTTTAAATCCTGCAAGTACTAAAATTTTTGTAAATAGTGGAAGAAACATTGGAAATGTGGGAAAATGTAGAAAACAGGGAAATTGTGGAGAGGGTGGCAGCTGCGGGAAACGCTGGAAATGTCCGATTAAATGCTCCAAGTCCCCTCCTCCATTTCCAATGTTTCCACCGTTTCCATTGTTTACACCGTTTCCAATGTTTCCACCGTTTCCATTGTTTACACCGTTTCCAATGTTTCCACCGTTTCCATTGTTTACACCGTTTCCAATGTTTCCACCGTTTCCATTGTTTACACCGTTTCCAATGTTTCCACCGTTTCCATTGTTTACACCGTTTCCAATGTTTCCACTGTTTCCAATGTTTCCACCATTTCCAATGTTTCCATCGTTTCCAACGTCTTCAGAATTTTAGTACTTGGAGCATTTATGACTTATCATGTAAACACTGAAATAAATTTTAATACCGACTGTACTTGCTGGGTTATTTGAAAAAAATAACAAAAATCTCATTGTTTCCATTGTTTCCTGAAAACAAAGTGCCCTTTTGTTATATTTCTGCTCTCATTTCTTGCTATAGCTATACAAAGAACTGGCTGAACATTTTTCTTGTTCTATTTAAGTGTCTTTTGTAGGATTTTTAGCTTAACTTGACATAGTCAAGATAAGCTATTGCCATCACGCATGCGGAAGTCTGTTAGTCTGTGAGTCTGTGACGTCTGTTCACATTTTCCTTTAGCACGGGCTACACCCCGCAGTTCTTGTCTGATCGTCACGAAATTTCATATGCAGGTTTGGGATCATGTCTAGATGAGAACGTCCCCTTTTGGTTGCGATCGGGCAACCGGTATGGCGGCCCGAGCCCAAAACCCGAAAACCATTAGCACAGTCTACAGTTCGTATTTATGAAGGGATTTCATTGTAACTTGGTAGGATGCCTCTGTGTAGTGCCTAGATGAGAACGTCCCCTTTTGAGCATGATCTATCAACCGTGATGGCTGCCCAAGCTTGAAACCCAAAAACTTTTAGCACAGTCTGCAGGTCATGTTTAATGTGGAGGGATTTCATTGTAACTTGGTAGGATGACTCCTTATGATGTCTAGATGAGAATTTCCCCATTTGGGCATGATCTGCCAACCGTGACGACTGCCTGAGCCCAAAACCCGAAAACCTTTAGCACAGTCTACAGGTCATATTTATTGAGGAATTTCATTGTAACTTGGTGGGTTGACTTCATACAATGTCTAGATGAGAAAGTCCCCCTTTGGACGTGATTGGGCAACTGTGACGGCTACAAGAGCCCAAAGCCCGAAAACATTTAGCACAGTCTAGAGGTCATATTTATGAAGTGATTTCATTGTAACTTGGCAGGATGACTCCAAATAATGTCTAGATGAGAACGTCCCATTTTGATCGCGGTCATGCAGCCTTGATGGGTGCCCGAGCCCAAAAACCTTTAGCATAGGCAAAAGGTCATATTTATGGAAGGATTTCACTGTAACCTGTTAGGTTGACTCCATATAATGCCTAGATGATGGCATCCCCTTCCGGTCGTGATTGGTCAGTTGTGATGGCTACAAGTGCCTGAAGCCCGAAAACCTTGAGCACAGTCTACAGGTCATATTTATGAAGGGATTTCATTGTAACTTCTTAGGATCACTCCAGATGATGCTCAGATGAGATTGTCCCCTATGGTTGCGATCATTCACCCATGATGGCTGCCCGAGCCCGAAGCCCGAAAACCTTAAGCACAGTCTACAGGTCATATTTATGAAGGGATTTCATTGTAACCTGGTAGGTTAACTTCATATAATGTCTAGATGAGAACGTCCCCTTTTGGACATGATTGGGCAACTGTGACAGCTAAAGGTGCCCGAAGCCCGAAAACCTTTAGCACAGTCTACAGGTCATATTTATGAGGGGATTTCATTGTAACTTGGTAGGATGACTCCAAATAATGTCTGGATGAGAACGTCCCCTTTTGATCACGATCATTCAGCCTTGATGGGTGCCCGAGCCCAAAAACCTTTAGCATAGGTAAAAGGTCATATTTATGGAAGGATTTCATTGTAACCTATTAGGTTGACTCCATTTAATGCCTAGATGATGATATCCCCTTTTGGTCGTGATTGGTCAGCTGTAATGGCTACAAGTGCCCGAAGCCCAAAAACCCTGAGCACAGTCTACAGGTCATATTTATGAAGGAATTTCATTGTAACTTCATAGGATCACTCCAGATGATGCCCAGATGAGATTGTCCCCTTTGGTTGCGATCATTCAACCATGATGGCTGCCCAAGCCCGAAGCCCGAAAACCTTAAGCACAGTCTACAAGTCATATTTATGAAGGGATTTCATAGTCACTTGGTAGGTTGACTTCATATAATGTCTAGATGAGAACATCCCCTTTTGGACATGATTGGGCAACTTTGATGGCTAAAGGTGCCCGAAGCCCGAAAACCTTTAACACTGTCTACAGTCATATTTATGAAGGGATTTCATTGTAACTTGGTAGGTTGACTCCAAATAATGTCTAGACGAGAACATCCCATTTTGGCCGTGATCATTCAGCCTTGATGGGTGCCCGAGCCCAAAAACCTTTAGCATAGGCGAAAGGTTATATTTATAGAAGGATTTCATAGTAACATTGTCCCTTTTTGGTCGTGATTGGTCAACTGTGATGGCTACAGATGCCCGATGCCCGAAAACCTTGAACACAGTCTGCAGGTCATATTTATGAAGGGATTTCATTGTAACTTCGCAGGATCACTCCAAATGATGCCCAGATGAGATTGTCCCCTTTGGTTGCGATCATTCAACCATGATGGCTGCCCGAGCCCGAAAACCTTTAGCACAGTCTAAGGTCATATTTATGAAGGGATTTCCTTGTAACTTGGTAGGTTGACTTCATATAATGTCTAGATGAGAACGTCCCCTTTTGGACACGATTGGGCAACTGTGACGGCTTCCGGGGCCCAAAGCCTGAAAACCTTTAGAACAGTCTACAGGTCATAATTATGAAGGGATTTTATTGTAGCTTGGTAGGATGACTCCAAATAGTGTCCAGATGAGAAGGTCCCCTTTTGGTCATGATCATTCAGCTTTGATGGCTGCCCAAGCCCAAAAACCTTTAGCATGTCTGTAGGTCGTATTTATGGAAGGATTTCATTGTAACTTGTTAGGTTGACTCCATATAATGCCTAGATGATGACATCCCCTTTTGCTCGTGGTTGATCAACTGTGATGTCAACAGGTGCCTGAAGCCCGAAAATCTTGAGCACAGTCTACAGGTCATATTTATAAAGGGATTTCATTGTAACTTCATAGGATCACTCAGGATGATGTCCAGATGAGAATGTTCCCTTTTGGTTGCGATCATTCAACTGTGATGGCTGCTCAAGCCTAAAGCCCAAAAACCTTTAGCACAGTCTTCAGATCACATTTATGAAGGGATTTCATTGTAACTTGGTAGGTTGACTTCATGTAATGTCTAGATGAGAACAGCCCCTTTTGGACACCATTAGGCAACTGTGTTGACTACAGGGGCCCAAAGCCCGAAAATCTTTAGCACAGTCTACAGGTGATATTTATGAAGGGATTTCATTGTACCTTGGTAGGATGACTCTAAATAATGTCTAGATGAGAACGTCCCCTTTTGGTCGCGATCATTCAGCCTTGATGGCTGCCCGAACCAAAAACCCCAAAACCTTTAGCATAGTCTAAATATTGGTCATATTTATGGAAGGACTTCATTGTAACCCGTAAGTTTGACTCCATATAATGCCTAGATGATGACATCCCCTTTTGGTCGTGATTGGTCAATTATGATGGCTTCAGGGGCCCAAAGCCCCAAAACCTTGAGCACAGTCTACAGGTCATATTTATGAAGGGATTTCATTGTAACTTTGTAGGATCACTCCAGATGATGCCCAAATGAGATTGTCCCCTTTTGGTTGCGATCATTCTACCATGATGGCTGCCAGAGCCCAAAGCCCAAAAACCTTTAACACAGTCTACAGGTCGTATTTATGGAGGGATTTCATTGTCACTTGGTAGATTGACTAGATGAGAATGTCCCCTTTGGACGCAATTGGGAAACTGACGGCTACAGGGGCCCAAAGCCCGAAAACCTTTAGCACAGTCTACAGTGCATATTTATGAAGGGATTTTAATGTAACTTGATAGGATGACTCATTTTGGAATAATTTCACTGTAATTTGGTAACTTTTGTTGATATACGTTAACTGTGAGGGCCACGTATATTAACTGTGAGGTCATATTAACCCACCCCTCAGATCTTTAGAACAGTGTACACCTCATATTATTTTTATCATAAACATAGCATACAGGGAACAGAAATGAACATATTCCCAATTATCACAATTCTTGTCTTATTTCATAATCCTTTCATAAACATTGAACATTATCCTTTTCATCAAACACAACACACAAGTTAAGCTACAGTGTCATTGACACTTTCATTAAATATAATCTTCAACTCGTCCCCAGTTTTTTTAGCGAAATTTACGAAACTTGTCCAGTATATTAGGTCTAGACCGATCTTTAGTTTGGTCCAGACTTAATTTACCGAACTCATTTTGTGAATTTCATTAGATACACACTTAGGGCTGGGGAATCAAGATTTTGTCTCGCATCAGGGAAAAGACTCGAAACTGAATCGAATCGTCTTCCCTCATTGATTCGTTGGCCAGGGTTTTACATCGCTTCAAAGAATCCATGCTCTTCCCTAAAACACTCAGATAAACATGTGATGTCTACCTTAGCCGCTGAAGCGACATGAAACTCTCGGCAACCATTGGATACAAATTTTCATAACGGGTTGGAAGTTTCCAAATTCGCCATGGTTTGAATTTTTATCTCGCCGAAAAAAATTAAGGAGATAAAGCTGTTATGCTGTCCACCCGTCTGTCTGTCAGTCCATCTGCAGACAGAGTTGGTTTCCACTCTTTAACTAAAATCTTGGTTGGCCGAATGGAACCAAATGTGACGTGTGTTATGTATAGTGAGAAAAAGAACTCTATTCATTTTGTTATCATTGTGCCGAACGTGAACTTGAACTTTAATTTTCTTTTTATTTTTTTTTATCAAAGTTGGTTTTCACTCTGTAATTGAAGTTCCACTTGGCCAACTGAAACTAAACTTGGCATCTGGGTTAGGTATGATGAGAATAAGAACCCTATTTGTTTTGAGGTTATTGTGCCAAAGGTCAGGGTCACAATGACCTTGAACTTAAACATTTACCAGAGTTTGCTTCTCTAATTGAAATTTTGCTTGCACGATCGGAACTTAACTTGGCTTATGGATGGAGCATGGCTTATGGATTGAGCATGATGAAAGGAAGAACCCTGTTTATGTTGGGGATAATGTGTCAAAGGTAAAGATTGCAGTGACCTTGAATTTAGTTTTCGCTCTCTAAGATGTTGTTTGCCTGATTGAAACCAAACTTAGCGTGTGGATCGGGCATAATGAGAGGAAGACTCCTATGTATTTTTAGGTCACTTTGCCAAAGGTCAAAGTCACAGTTTTATCAGTCGGTGTGAGTTTCGGTGCTCCTAATTATTAAAATTATGCATTCCTGTTCAAAATCTAACTTAGATTGTGGGTTGCACATGATGAGAGAGGAAGAATCATACATATTTTTTGGTCATTGTGCCAAAGTACAAAATGACCTCGAACTTAGAATTTTATTGGTCCTGATCGAAACCAAACTTGACATGGCATCAAAACAGGTAATCTTATCTGTATTGTTTGACTAAATACTACCAACAGTGGCTGTGTTAATTTAATGTAATATATTACCAAGGTTACAGTATCAGGGTGATTTTTTCGGGGAGGGGGGAGAGAGGGGATTGGCCACCTCAGGTGGCTGCCTCTTGTTTCAAATAACCGGGATGGTTTCGGAATGCATAGATATAAACACTTGGCTAAACTTGACTTCATACATGTGTTGCAGTCATGATATAGCGAGAGATTCTGGAGGGCACCATATACATTGATAAAGAAGAGCACACTTGTTCTGTTATGAAAGTTTTAACCCATCTATCGCATGATTTACAAATGTTCTGGTCCATATATTTTTTTATTTCCAAATCATGTTCCTTTTTTACAACTTTTTCAATTATGTTAGGTAAGTTCACACACAGCTATGTTTGTATGAGTTGAGTTCACTTTCAGCATCTATGGCTGCAAGTCACTTTCCACATCCACCGTTACAAAGTGATGGCAAAACAACACCGTGCTTCTTGAACTCTTACTAATTTTTTGCTCCAAGTTAGGTAAGGTTGCATTGTGTTTAGGAGCATTCGTTTATCAGAGCTTATTGTAACTTTTCAGAATCTACGGCTATATTTGTTTACTAGGGCGTAGTGTTCTTATCTTATTAATTTAATGCTATGTTTGATAATTTTGTGTGTATGTTTCCATGTTTTAGTGTTGAGGTCACTGCTATCATCTGTGCACTCTAAAATCGGTTGAGTCAAGAATTTACCCAAATTAACAGGGTTGAGTGAATAATGTGGGCAGCATAGGTATTTGGATTCATATTCACTCAGCCCAGCTGATTTGGGTTGATTTTTAACCCAACTGATTTAGAGTGGGGAATATTGAAAACTAAGGTCACTCCCAGTAACTGTACCTATTGTTACTGAGATGCTATTGAGATTTCAAGCGCCCCTTTTTAGGACCCTCTTAAATTTTAGTTAAGATTTATTTGTGTATTCGGTGTTCATGGTCTCTTTGAGCAGCTTAGGCTATATCATAATTTCAGCACGAATGGTGTTTCTCTTTACCGGTGTTTAACCCTTTACCTAACGTAACGGCCAAAACTGGCCAGCGCTATTCTCAAAAATGGCCAATTAATTTTCATTATTTTTTTCATTTTTTGTCTCAAAAACATAGGTTATGACCCCTTGTTGGAACGAGCTCGTTCCAACGAGGGGTCATAACCTGTGTTTTTGAGACAAAAACTGGAAAAAAATAGTTATTCGAGAATTATTTTTGCAAGTGTCGTCTTCTTTTCAGGTTAGGTAAAGGGTTAAACAGTTTGGCATCACTGATTTTTTCTCGATAACTGTGTTCTTTTCATCATACTTCGTTTCCTGCAGGAACCTCGAGAAGTGGAGCAATGCTTGTTTACTGTGTTAACAAGTTCTGCTTTACTGGTAAAATAGGACCCGGAACCAATGCCAGGGGTGGAAGTCCTTTAAACTGGGCATCATAGGTATAAATGATTGGCTATACTTGACTTCATCCCTGGGGTCAAGATATAGCCCAAGATGCTGAAAGTGACCTTAAACACCAAACAAATTGAATAATTAGACCTCATATCCCCGTAAATAAAGATATGTTTTACCAGAATAATGCCCTTGTGAGAACCCCAGGAAGTGAAGCAGTGCTTGTTTTTTTGTGTTAAACAAGGTCTGCTCTGCTGGTAAAATAGGACTTGGAACCAACTCCTGGCATGAAAGTCCTCTAACATGGGCAGCATAGGTATAATCAATTGGCTAAATTTGACTTCATCCCTATTCTGTGGTCAAGATAGCCGAAGATGCTGAAAGTGACCTTAAACATCAATAATTTTTTTAAACATTCAGTGGTATTTTGTAATACTAGTACGTCACAGTTGTCATTTCGTAAGGTTTCCATGGTGTGATACTGCCGGGCATTACTTATCGCAATGTTACTCACTTCAGCTGAGCCCATTTATTTCTTTAGTAGACTTCCGCATTCTGTTGTTTATATTTGTAATGGCGAAAGATTCACAGAGATGTATCAAAATGACACACAGAGCCCAATCGCTGCCATCCTTTAACTAGTGAATCGATTTGAAATATATACCACACCAGTGATTGGTGATTGGGGTGTGACGATGAGCAAAAAAACTTGTTTATTCAGCATAATAAAAAATGATGACTTAGTTTGGGAGGAACAGTGTGGATTGTCTCCCTTCAAGACAATCTGCAGTGTTCATTCTCAAGCTTGGTCATCTTTTTTTCAAGTCTGCGCAAATCAATTCCCCAAGTTCATGTAAGGCTTCACTATGGGAGCCTGAATTTTAACTTGATGCAGTGTGATGAAAAATCTTCTTCAGACCCACCGGTCCAAATCTTATGATATTCGATATGCTCTGAAATTAATTGCGTTAAAAATTAACCCAAATCAACTGGGTTGAGTGAATATGAACCCTATTGGGTACATATTCACTCAACCCAGCTGATTTTGAGTTGACTTTCAGCCCAGCTGATTTTGGAGTGCATACAGCATAATACTTAAGAGGGTCAAATTCAAGTTTGTTTTTTCAAATTAAGTCCCTCGGTTCATATTTGGACTCCTTGTGGAAACCAGAAATTTAACTTGGTGCACTATAAGGGGAATTCTTCAAGGATCTTCTTCGGATCCATCAGTCAGAATCTTCACATATTTGGTATATTGCAGCCCCATAAATCATGTTTAAGTTTGTTCAAATTAGGTTATTGGTTGAAATGATTAGCTGAACTTCGTGAAAGTAACCTTAAACACCAATAAATAAATAGATGCATAATATACCTCAGTTGTATAAGTTTTTGAGTCTGAATACATAGATGATTATCTATTGTTCTTTAACCCTTTACCTAACGTAACGGCCAAAACCGGCCAGCGCTATTCTCAAAAATTGCCAATTAATTTTCATTATTTTTTTCATTTTTTGTCTCAAAAACATAGGTTATGACCCCTCGTTGGAACGAGCTCATTGAGCTCGTTCCAACGAGGGGTCATAACCTATGTTTTTGAGACAAAAAATGAAAAAAATTAGTTATTCACGAATTATTTTTGCAAGTACCGTCTGCTTTTCAGGTTAGGTAAAGGGTTAAGTAGGTATCATAATATTATCTCATGAGTGACTGCAAGGAAACATAAATTTTCTCGAGCGAATGAAAGCCTCTCGTGAAAACTCAGATTTCCATTCTGTCGCAAATGAGGAATTTCTGGTACCTACTCACAAACAGTAAGTATTGTTTTTATTATATACATTGCGTTGTATTAAGTGCAATTAAAACATGTTTTAAATGCACTTGTCACACACAAATGCCAAAAACCTGCAATGAAAAAGATCGACATTAATTGCGTAAAGAGCCTCTCTTCCAGAGTGGTATTCCCTCATATCTATTATGGCAAGACGCCCAAACCTGCAAGACACCACTACCATCACCCTACCCCCTGGACCCTCTGAAACTGAAGGGGTGCTTGTTTACAGTGGTAAACAGACTCTGTTTGACTGGTAAAAAAGGAACCAGTGCTTGGGATGGAAGTCCTCTAAAATGGGCAACATGGGTATAAACGATTGACTAAACTTGACTTTATATTCATGTTGTCATGATTAGCCATTGTGCAGAAATATGAAACCCTAAACACCAGTAAATTCATGAAATAATTGTGACAGGATATTGAAAACTATTTGTAAGACATTTTTTGCTTCAATTCGGCTGCCGTGGACTGGTCACTTTCCCCAGGTGGGCAATATTTCCACGGACACAATAATATTAGATTCCAAACACTAATTATAGGAATCATCATCAAAGGCTAAATTAATGAAACACCGGGTACAAACCGGTGCTTCATTAATTAAAATTTTGCTGACGATGATTTTTATTACCTGGTAAACGCTTGCGTGGACATCACTGCCCACGCGGGGATTACGACCAATCCACGGTGACTGTACTGTATCTTATAAGGTGGCATATAACAAATTTTTTCTGTACAAAAAAAGTGTTCCTAATTGGCAAAACTCGCAATGCAATCCATATATCAGATAACACTGGAATGATCTCGTATTGTGTTTAAAGTTTTTTTTTAATTCAACATTTTATTCATACAAATTTATTTTGTTATCGTTTATTGGAGTGTCATAGTGAACTCTCTTATAATTGAAGACCCTGTGGGAACCCCAGGAAGTGAAGCAGTGCTTGTTTACTGTGGTAAACAAGCGTTGTTTTACTGGTAAAATAGGACCCACTCACCAATGCTTGGGTGGAAGTCCTCTAAAATGGGCAAATTGGGTATAAGCGATTGACTAAACTTTTTTTTTTGTTTAGTCAATCATGTTTTTTTTTAAAAATATGTGACTAAAAACCAATAAATAAACAAATAATTGAAGAAGTGTTCAAGTGGAATTTTTCACTACATAGAAAGGTCCCCATGCTGTACCTATGTAGGTTAAATGGCCTGTGTTCTCTATCTAGCCTTCTAGCTAACTATTTGACTTAACCCTTTGAACCTTGATGGTTTCTTCCATCTCAGTTCAATGGCAGCAGTTGAAATGGCCATATTATTTGGGGTTAGACCAATTAATATTTTCAACGTGCAGCCATAGGGCTGCACGTTGAAAATATTGATTGGTCTATACCACACATTTACCTTGTAGCCATCCTACTTAATGACATTATGACGTAGCTTGTGACCCGGCGGAAAAGGTCTCTGGGGTTAAAACCATACAAATTTGCCTTTGTTCGAATCTGTAGTCAATATGAGGAATCAGTTCCAGTGTATAAGTAGAAAACATCCTCAAGACTGTGTCCTTATGTGCAGGGTTTAGCACTTGGACACAAAGTTCTGTCTTCCGTCATTCTGGGTCGTCCTATGTGTGTTGTGCCTCAGTCAGTTTACTTGTGGGTATTCTCATTTAAGTAAGACATTTTTAGTGAGTCAGCTGGAGGAGGTAGAGGGGCCTCTTAAATCTGAGTTATCCATCCTTTGCATATTGTCTGTTCATCCGAAATATCCTATCGTATTCATAACATTATAATAGCTGTGTGGATTTCACAAAACTTGACCCAACAGTGAAGGACAGAGGGATGGTGTTTTGTGCAGCACCATCAAGTCCACTGACAAAGGTGAAGGCCACATGATTATGAATAACTTTATAAAAAATGGGTAGATTTTGATGCAATTTCACAAAAGTACGAAGAAAATATGTGTAGCGTGACACCACCAGGTCCATCCAACTTTCTGTCCATCATTCTGTTTGTCTATTTGTCAGCTTTCTGGAAAATTGTCTTAATGAGAACTCCATCATAATGGCTGGTGGATTTTACTGTAACACCACACAAGCCAGTGACAAAGGAAAGGTGTGTTATGCATCAACATGAGATCCAAAGGACAAAAGGTCAAAGTCACATAATTATGAAAACTCAAATCTTCTTGAATTCCAAAGTTTACAGATTATTTTCATGTCAGTTGCATATCTGCCCAAGTCAATATTATTTCCTGAGAGTTGTTCACTTTTGAGCAACTAATTCAACACAAGTTATTTTATTTTAGAAAATAAACACATAGGGCATGAGTTGGGGGTATCAGTGGGCCAGCTGTCAGTTTGTCTCGTTTCCTTAAGGTCCCACAAGAATATATTTGCTTAGCTGGGTGCTGCTATGGAAAGACAAAAAAAATATCTTTATATAAACGTTTTGGATACTTCTATTATGTTCTAATTGTTTGTAAACTTAATGAATTCTTATTATAATCTTTCATGATCTTAATATAGTTATATGTATACTTGATATTGAGATATCAACACACACATATACACACATCCCCACCACACACACAAATATAATATAATGTATTATAATTATACAGTTCTAAATTATTGTTATATAATAAACTAGAGGACAGATATTTTCCCGTCGACAGGTGTACCTACATGATGTATCTACAGGAAGGACATCCGCCTTTTATTTTATTTACTTAGTAATTTAATTACTGTTTAATAATACTTTAAACACCCCCCCCCCCCCTCCCTCTCCAATACATGATAGATGTGGTAGGGATTAACTCTTTGAATCCCCGCAGGGGGGCGCGGTGGTTCAGTAGGTAGAGGTGCAGACTGCAAAGCGAGAGGTCCTCTGTTCGAATCCCACCTGCGGCAACCGCGTTGTGTCCTTGGGCAAGGTGCTTAACCCCGATTGTCCACATGGGAGCACGATGACGCCGTGTACTAAGGCGTACTGCACGTCGATGGTATGCGTGTCTTCAACCAATCTAACCCTGCCTGTGCTGCAGTGCGGAGTTACGATATTGGGGAGCTGGCAGCTGCTCGTCGTTGCTCGGTGGTTCTCTCCGGGTACTCCGGCTTCCTCCACCCGTAAAACTGTCACGGTCATGTTTAGCCATTGTGCATAAGTATATGACCTTAAACACCAATAAATAAATAATAAATAAATAAATGAATCCCCGCAGGAACCCCGGGAAGTGAAGCAGTGCTTGTTGACAGTGGTAAACAAGCTCCGTTTCACTGGTAAAATAGGACCCAGTCACTAATGCTTGGGTGCACGTCATCTAAAATAGGCAACATGTCTATAAACGATTGACTGACCTTGACTTTATTTCCATGTTGTGGTCATGATTAGCCATTGTGCAGAAGTATGTGACCTTAAACACCAATAAATAAATAAATCTTAACTCTTTGAATGCTGCTGGTGGATATTCCTGCCCAGTACAGGGTTTCTTTTGTCACCGAAATAAGTACAATTTGGGCACATACGATCAATGATAAATTTTCACCCTGAAAATTGAATGGATTTTTCACCAAGGATTTCTTATTTTACATTTGGATTACTTTTTCATCAAATCTTGTCACAGCTGCTGCTCAGCAGTCATGACCAGATTTGATGAAAAATATCTTGAAAATACTCAGTGGGTCGGGGGGGGGGGGGGGGGGGATTTGGGTTCGCAAAAAAATGCCAGGATACAAGGTCTTTTCCGAGCCCCAAAGTGCAGTTTTTGCAAGTGTCATGCAATTTTTTGCCAAATATCATTTTACAGACACGTAATTACAACCAAAGTGAATTCAAGTGCTTTGATTCATAACTTAGAACAGAATAGAGCATTTATAATGTGTTGGGGGATCCATGTTAGAATTTTTTTCCATTGTTTTACACTTCATTAGGGGGTAGGTCCTGTTCTGGGTCTGGCAAAAATTTGCAAAACAAAAAAGTGATTCCCAACTATTTGGTCATGATTTTCACTCCTTTATATTTCTACTAAGGCAGTCTGCTTCTTATTAGTGCTTTGTAGCTCCTATTATTTAATTCGTCTGTAAGCCTCAGGGTGCCTCATGCCATTGGTCTAGCTAGTGTGCTTCCATGTATGGAATAATTGGAAAGATTGATAGAATAAAAATCTTGATTATGGAAAACGTGTATAATTTCAAGGTAAATATGATTCTAGTGACACTAACATAAAAAAAATAAATAAGAGGCAATTCATCTCAGACAAGCCACCCTGGCATGGCTCAAAGAACTTCAGTATTAGGTCTCTCTCAGACCAGCTGTACAAACTAAACATTTAACCGAAAAGTAATGAAATGAAAAACAACTATTTCTTGTGGACAGTTGAAGATATCCAAGTGGGAACAATATATTTTGGGCAGGGCCTCTTGGTGGTGGGATTCGACTGGTGTCTGAACAGCATAGACATGTTGTATATCGGGGTAAGGGTTGTGTTGTTTGGAACATGAATGGGAGTGTATCTGCAATTCAGTTGGTGGAGGCGGGTTCTAGTGATTGCCTGGGGGTCTGATGCTGCATTTCCGTTGTGGCTTTATATGCAGAGAGATTGTTTTGGGGCCATCTGTGGATAGGGAGGCCTTGGATGCCCAAGAACAGCGCTGGGATATCGGACATGTTGGTTTGCGGCACCTTTCATGTTTGGGAAAAGTATTTATTTATTTATTTTTGATTTAGGTAATTTTAATACTTCGTTAAACAGAATTTATAAATTGGGGATGGGTCCCCAATTGTCTTTGAGGAAAAACTGTCCGGGAGGGGTGGGTGTCCAAGACATGACTGGCAAAAATTTGCATTCCGGGGGTGGTGGGTCCCAAAAATTGAAAATGGAAAAATTTCCACCTTGTATCCGTAATTTTTTGCCTGACACCTCCCCCCCCCCCCCCACCTCCCCCCTGAGTGGGTTCAAAATTAAAACGTCTGCATGGCTAACTATGGGCTTCTTGGAAGGTGTGCTCATCGTGTACACTTTCTTTGGAAGCCTCTATAATCAATTAGAATTAGGACCGTGGTACCCTTCAGTTTCTACACAACTTATGTATGTATTTATTTATTTATTTGAGCAACTGTCAAGAGTCCCCAACGTTCTAACTCCACACAAACAGGGTAAGAATGGGTTGAAGACGATGCACCATCGACGTGCAGCACGCCTTAGTACACAACGCCACCTTACCTCCACGTGGGCTATTGGGATTAAGTGTCTTGCCCGAGGACACAGCGCGGTTGGGATTCTTCTGCACCACTTGGAGCTTGTAGAAGACTGTTGGGAGTAAATAACCCACAATTCATTTTTTTCACGTCAAATTGCAGCAGACAAATGCCTCGATGCAACTCGCGGAGAGTGATGACTCACCCTTCTCTGGTCTACGTACGGTTAGGGAGATTAATGGGACATAGACCCACTCAGTCCACGCCGGGGTGCGGTGGTGGCTAATTACCAAAATTAAAAAATAGTTGGTATGTGGTATTCATCTTCTTTTTGAGATATACACTAAAATTCCACGAGAAGTTTTAAAAACAATATTTTCAGCTTTTGGAGGGTAAAGATTTCTGGCCCCGCCCAATTTTCAAGTTTCCGACTAATAAACCGATTTAAATGGGCGACGTGTGCTTCAGTTATGTAAAGGTTTCTCGTGAGAACCCCGCGACAAATAGAATAACAGTTTCAAATGACCTTCTTTCCCAAACCTATACAGCACAAGCGATAGATTTTTGGTAAGACCCCCCACCCCCTTCGGAAGAGCCAAATCAGAACGAGAAAAAAATCCCGATTGTCTTTATTTTGGGCCCACATATGAGGTTCCGTCATTTTAAAAGTCGGTAATGGGCGAAAGCATCAAAAAAAAGTCTTCTAGAAAATAACCTTTTCAAAATCTAACATACAGTACGACCGCCGTGGACTGGTCGATTCCACGGGAAGGCAATATTTCCACGGACGCAATAATATTAAATTCCAAACACTAATTATAGGAATAATCATCAAAAATTAAAATAATGAAGCGCCGGGTCCAGCCCTTAGCTTCATTAATTAAAATTTTGCTGATGATCATTTTAATTACCCGGTAAACGCATGCTGCCCACGCGTGGAATACGACCAATTCACGGCGACTGTACTGTAATGGATGTATGCTGCACTCTAAAATCAATTGGGTTAAAAATCAACCGGGTTGAGGGAATATAAACAGAGTTTGGTTCATATTCACTTAACCCGTTGATTTGGGTTAATTTTAACCCAACTGATTTTAAAGTGCACATGCATATAAAAAGGTTTTGAACCACCGCATACATTTCGATGTAAAAGACAAAGTTAAATCATTTATTGACAAATGAGTGATTGTTTCCAGGCTCAAGTCTATGATTTCCCTCCCCCGATAATGGCCGATTTCCAGATTGCCTTCAGAACCGGGGGTCGCGAATTTGTCGTTCCAGAGATTAAACCCAACATGTGTGTTCAACCTGGAACTCGATTGACCAAAGACTTCCCTTGCATTTGTTACTAGGTTTTGACTCGAGGCTCGGTAATGATTTAATTCAACAGCTCGCGACAGAGCTGTTGGATTAAATTATTACTGAACCTCCCAATAAACAACAAATGGTTTTGCCCATCCGTCGTTGACAGCATTGACTGAGATGATACCTTCCAGGGCGCCATTCACGTACATTTACTGAACTTCACACAATATTTGTATTAAACTCACCATTCACGTACGTGCACTGAACTTCACACAATCTTTGTAAACTCATTTTGTGAAATGCGTTTTTTACTTAAATTTCAAATTATTGTGTTTGTTGAACATAGTTGTTTTAATAAAAATAGTTTATTAAAGGTTAGCAGAAAAACGGAGCGTTATTGTTATTTTTAATTTTTTTTTTTTTTGGGGGGGGGGGGGGCGGGGGGTGGGTGGGGTGAGTACTTAATTGACAGCATTAGTTCTCCAAACAATTGAAGAAAATTGTGTTTTAATGGGATTCAGGACACTCTTTTCGAAAAATGTATACTTTGGAGATTGATATGTAGCTGTAAAATCTCTGACATAAAGAGAAACGCTGTGGTAGATTTGTGACCGACCTCAACAAAAGAGAATGCCCTATAAATTTGCTTTGTAACGCGTTAATACATTACTCAACAAAGCTATTACCGTTAGGTATTTACCGTTAGTATTTACCGTTAGGTATTATGCAATAAAGTGTTACGCAAGAAACCTATTACGCAACAAAGTGTTACGCAAGAAACCTATTACGCAACAAAGTGTTACGCAAGAAACCTATTACGCAACAAAGTGTTACGCAAGAAATCTATTGCGCAACAAAGTATTACGCAACAAAGTATTACACAACAAAGTGTTACGCAACAAAGTGTTACACAACAAAGTGTGACACAATAATCTATTGAATACTTGAAATGGGTTAGTGGTTTATTGTGCTTCACGCTCCGTCTGGCTGCTGTAATTAAAGGGATATAACCGGAGAGAGAAATAACACAGGATTTCTGAATATATGCATTTTATTCAAGAGCCATCTCTACATTTTCAAATTAATGAATTGAAAAATACATTTATAAATAAATTTTGCATGTTTTTGAACTCTGTGTTCAGAGGGGCATATACAGGGTGGGAATTTACTCACAAATGGCTCATTTTCCACATACAAAATACAGTCCGACTCCTCGTACTTGAACTGGTAGAGTACTGGAAGCCCATATTTGGGCTTTCTTCTGCTGGTACCACAATTTAAAGGCTTCATATTCTGTGGATGTGTTTCATATTACCTTTGAAGTGATATTATTTTGTTACGATTTGCCTTGTTACAATTTATCGGAGAGTGCCCGACACTCTCACATAAATTGTAACAAGGCAAAGATGCTCAAAACAATTTTAAGGACCAAAAATAATTTAGCACTCTACCAGTTGAACTTCCATACTGGGCTATCCCATCAGGGTTTAAGGCTAGATTCGGTGGTATGTTCACCGTTGATACTGCTTGGCTTATACACAACACTCTTGTCCCTAAAAGGGGTGGGCAATTCATGAAATACAAAACACGTGGGCGAGGGTGGGGTATAGGTATATGTAGCACCCAGGTCACACATCAACAGTGTGGAGGTGGGATTTGTTAAGCTGCGCGAAGTTTTGTTTACAACTCCTACACATATTTACCTCTCAACAAAAAACATTTAGGGATAGATGGGAGAGAAGAGAATGCAGGCAATTAAGTACTCGTGCAAAATGCAGGTAGAAATGCGTATATAACCTTTGATGTTATATACACAAGATCGGCGGTAAGCTGTGGATTGCCTACTGTTAGAGGGCGAGGTCTGATAATCTGAATGGAGCGGCTAGGCGCCCAATACTCGGAAATCATAGAATGGTTGCGCTGTCAAATCCAATATGGCATGAGTACACAAACTTTTGATTTCAAGTCGGGGTGAAGTTGGAAGACTGACCACCGAGCGCATCCTTAAGTTTGTGCCCTTAAGACGGAATTCTCTACAACAGAAATGGATTGTGGAAGAGTTTAAATACTGGAAGGAGAACAAAGTCTAAGTTTATGGAGAGGGATGTTAGGGAGAGATAGTAAATCATGCATCTTCGCTGGATATATACTTGACAACCTTGCAGGAAAGTCGGAGGATGGAAGTACGCGAAACAATTAAGGGCGAGCGGTATGACGTCCCACCCCACTACTCAACACGAGTCAGTTTCCTACTTTTAAGGAATGGCGGAGGGGTGGTTGGGATAGGAGAAGCATGTTGTAAAACAAAAATATCATTGTGGAGGACAGTCCATTGCTGGAGGCAGAGAAGACATTTTTTTTTTAATTCGCCGGGTGAGGTCGGGCCCTCAACTGAGAAAGTTTGGACAAATAAGCCCCATCGGATGCTATCTAGAGATATTTTGCGTCTCGACATGTCAATTTAGGCTAGCCCCCCCCCCCCCCCCCCCCCCCTTCCCACGCCACTGGGATGAGTGTAAGAAAACAATGGAAACAGGCATGGGGGGGGGGGGGGGTACAGAGCGATATATGTAGAATCAACCTTTGTCTTCAGGGAACTAGGAATGATGTTCGAGGAAGCAGTAAAGTTGAGGAATTCCTACAAGATAATCGAGAGATGATGCTGTTCGGGGATGGAGACAACCCATTTATGGACTCTTGAGCTTGGGAGGCGGATTTGTTCGAAATTCTAAAAGCATCATATAAAGATGTGCGGAGTGAACTTAGCCCGGGTAACATAACAAAACGTGTGCCTATGGAGAGAGGCCTAAAACAGGGGTGTACTCTTTCGCCAATTCTTTTTGCATTGTACATCAAAGGTTTAGATGAACTTAGCGACGAGGGGATTGCAGTTGGGGACTTAAGATCCCAGGGCTATTTTTTGCAGACAATATGGTGCTAGTGTCAGAAAACGAAGGGGGCTAGCGAAAATGCTGGGAATTGTTGGGAAATGTGGGAGAAGATGGAGATTCGAACTTAAAGAAAGCAAGAGCAAAGTTATACCTGTGGGCCGCAAAGTGGACCCCACTCGAAGGTGGAGAGTGGGGTATTCTGTATTCACGAAGGTAGCAGCAAACTTCTCAGTGTAGGAGAGACAGGTGACTACGAGTATCTGGTGGTAAATAGAAACATCACAGGAAGAGGCATCTACCGAAACCACAAAAAATTGATTCTGAAGGGGAAGCGAATCCTTAACCAAATGAAACTTGTAGGAAGAAAGTTTCAATAAGGTTTTCGTGGGGAAAACCATTTGGGAAATGGTGGGTCTGCCAAGTATGTCATGTGGTACGGAAATGGTACCCTTAAACCAGACGGCTGTAAAGAGCTTGGAAACCCTGCAGAGCGATGCAGTCCTATGGATAACGGGGCAGAGTAATGCCGCAGCACTAGAAGCAATGAGAGGTGACCTGGGGTGGATGAGGATCAAGGACAGGATAGACTTATTGAAACTCGGCTATCTTAATTATTTGGTAAATCTCCCCGGCAGCCTATGGTGTTCCATAGAATTTTCAACTCAAATATCAAGACATGGTGGATGGTCCAAGTGAGTGTGATTATCGAGAACTACTCATTGGAGATCTCGGACCTAGACGTTGGGGCAAACCAGGGTAAAAAAAAATCGCCAGTGAAAGGGTCATGGAGGATGGTAACCTTAATTGGCGAGAGGGGGTCAAACCAAAGAGGTCTCTTTTTGGCCTGCGTGGTAAAGAGAAGCCTGGTTTTGAAGAGTACCTTGATGACACCTGGTTGGGGGAGGGGGGGGGGGGGCATTGTTGTTCAAGCTGAGGTCGCGGTCCCTGGAGCTGTGGGGGAAAATTTTGGAAAACAGTGAAAAGGAGTGCCAGATGTGCAATTTGGGCGTGGTGGAGACCCTGTAACACTTTCTTCTAGAATGCCCCAAAATACCAGTCTAACAGAATAAGATTCACTGGGAGTATAATGGGGAAGTGGGATGGGAGAATGAAGGACATGTGGTTAGTGGGAGACTCAAAGGAGAGGGTTAATATGCTAATCGGAGAGATTGGGAAGAATGGTGGAAGGGATGTCGTCAAGCCGTTCGTCTCTGAGTGTTGGGAGGAGAGAATCGTTGGAATAGGAAGGCAGAAAGGAAACACGGGTAACCAAGGCCTTCTCACCCAAGGACCGTGACAAATCAGCGGCCGGCCAGTGTTATTAATGTTGGCAATCAGTGGGATTTGAAAAGGGAAAAGGATGCTGATAGTAGTATGACTGAATAAATCCATTGCAATTACCCACAAAGCATTGTCCGTTCATGAATGGAAAGGGTGCCACTGCAGGTAGTACTGGGCAGAGCCCCCTCTCCCCAAACTGAAAAATAACTAGCTCCGAGCAACAGGCATACTGATGTTGGAAAAAATTATTTTGAGTTTAAGCCTTTTCCTAACCTAACGGCCAATGCTTCATTGTGGGAACTAGTACACAGTGCCACCATGCCCAACGTGGGCAATCAGGATTAAGTGCCCTACCAAAGGACACCCACCACGCAGTTACTTCTGGTGGGATCGAACAGAGGTCCTTTCGGTTTCAGTAACCACCGAGATATCTCGCTGCTTTTTGACCATACCATGTTATAATATAATAGGTATAAAGACACGTTTGGCAAATCGTTTATACCTATGCTGCCCAATTCAGAGGACATCTGCTGCTTCAGGCGTTGGTTCCGGGTCCTATTTACCAGTAAAACGTACTGACCGCAGTAAGCATTGCTAACCCCCCCCCCCCCCCCGGGGGGGGGGGGGTTGAAACGAGGACATCAATCCAATAAAACAGGACTTTATTTACGACAGTAATCTGGCAACGCTTAATATCCCGGAGCTATCCAAGGGCAAATTGTAATATCTCTTTACACACAAATTATTCTCTCATACAAATTTTGGAATATTTTAAAGTTATAATAACCTACTATTTACTAAAAAATATGTTTGTGAAAATTAATTAATCAAAGCAATGACAAGTGTGATTAAGGATGGCGCTTAGCTTGGATGTGTTTGTTCAACAATTACCCTTAGCTACGTTGTTTTTACATCAGCTTGTTAGTCCGTATGTAATGTTTGTTTGTTCTTCTCTTTTCCTAAAGATAAGAGAAACATTTCTTTTGTGTTGTTGTTTAGGCCACTGTCTAAGAAAAAAAAACACAAGCTCCTTAACTAATATATAAGGGATTTTGCCTGTTAAACAGTCTTTTCTCTTCTTCCCTTAAACTTGCCATCGCACAACATTACATTCTGGCTCGCCACCATGGTGGGACTCAAACCTCTACCATCGCCGAACTGGAACCGAATAGAGCTCGCTCTCTAATAGTTTTAAAGGCGTTGAGGGATTGAGTATTGACCATCTAACACTCCTACGTAAACTGCCGGGTATTCTAACCGCGTGCATAACCCCCTCAGACTCCATTTTGGGCAATAGGAAAGCTAGGCCTGTGTGATCCAAGGGAAAAAAAATAAGGTTAACCGGGTCGCAAGGGATTTGTAAATCCCACATCGGCCCTGCGCGCTAAAACCTTTCATTCTTTCAACAGTCATAAATATATTATGGAGATAATAAAAAACCGGAGAGGTGGATTAATGCTTTGCCACTATGGCTACATGTATACAAAACTAGCCACAAGGAAAAATAAGATATGGTGGAAATGTACAAGAAAAACTAGTATGGGTTGCAATTCCACTCTTTGTACCACTCTAGATATAACAGATCCTGAACCCAGCAAACCACACAACCATCCTCCAGATGAGACATCAATTCAATACACCAAGTGCCGCAATGCAATGCGTTATAGGATTGTACCCTATGTTATGCCATATTGTGATATATCATGTTATGCAGAAAAAAATAAAGACAGCTTTGTATCAACTTATCGTCTTTTTTTAAGTTCTACACACCAACTGTCACCAGAAGCATTATTAATTGTTCTGTTCCTTAATATCGACCAGACCCCACCCACAAAGAACTGCCACCAGCGAGGCGAATTATTATAAAAACACATATTTTAGGATTTTTTATTGGTTAATATATATTGGTTTCCATTACTTTGTTTTAAAATTGACTTTCAATTTTAATTCAAATTTTTGAAACTAAAGTATTAGGTAAAAAAACGGGAAAAGTGTTTCTTAGTGTCCGCTTCTTAGTGTCCTGTTTCTTAGTGTCCTACCCAAAAGTGTTTCTTAGTGTCCTGTTTCTTAGTGTCCGATAACCGGTTTGTAAGACAACCCTGACGTCTCAACAGGCTAGCAGTTAATGACGAGACCAGTACACGCAAGCATGGGAACAAAATCCCGTTCCCTTAGGTCAAGGGTGGTTTGGACGGGTCTAAATACTGCAATCATTCACTTGAAAACTTCCAACAATTATGTTATCAGGATGTCGGAGTTTGTCGGGGTTCGATGGGTAGGGCCGGGTTCACAACGCTAATTTCCTGGGAGGCACATTGGGATCGGTCGACATTAGTATGGAAAACTGCATTTTTCCCACCCGCCCTAATCCTCAGTGCCTCCCCCAACATTCTTGAAGCGAAATAATGATCACGAACCTGTACCATGTTTCACATCCTGCCATCCCGTCTTATCTGTAGAGTCTAGTTAGTACTTGGCTGTATTGTATTGCCCAACCATCAAGTGGGAGTTGTTGGACCATTTGCCCACATGCTTTACCAGTTCTTCACTAATCACTCCATTGTGTCAAGTGAAAAGTTTCGGGAGCGAAGATCAACTTCTCGAATCCACTGACTCAACAACCCTAGCGAGAACTCATGACCGGCAGAGAAATGAATGTGCCAAGGCCTATCCTCTCCCTTCATCTAGTGTTGTTCTCCAAACCGACAGAAACCCAAACTTTACAAAATAATAAGCTCTTGTATTTATTTGGGTTTTGACACTTTCAACAGCCAAGGTCATATCGTGTCGGAGGTTTACAGGTGAAAGAAGCCACCAGTTTATGCCTGTGCTGCTCACGGTAGAGGGTTCCGACCACAGGCATGGGTAAACCGATCATAACCCAGTGCAACAAAACGTATCTCAGTAAACAAGCACTGCTTCAATTTCGAAGTTTCTTCGTAGGTGACGAAACGATACAACTGTTTGCAATGTCCTCTTATAAATAACGGGGTTAGGAAGCCGAGAGCAATAGAGACAGGACATAACCTTACAGTTTTGTATGCAAGCTTTGGTTGTGTCCGTGCAAAGTTGGAATGATGGGACCGGGTAAATCGCAGAAGCACGTAAGTATCGATGGAAGGTGAGTGCTACGATATGGTTGAGAGCAAAACTCATTTGAACGAGAGGAGCGATGAAATCAGTTTCACGCTTGAGCTTCTGGATTTTACAAGAATGTCGAAATAATATGAAACAGACCTCGCTTCGCTGCTGGCGAGTTAGGGCGTGTGAGGAGCATGCAGCCAGGGACTATAAGGTAGCAATGGACAGACGAGCCACTCACCTCTGACGAAGAGTTGTCTCGGACATATAACGCTCACCATTTTTCAAACAGTCTGGGAGAGACTGGTGATAATACGAGTAGGAATGGGCTCAATCACTCAACCCAGTTGATTAGGATTAATTTTTAACCCAACATAGTTTTAGTGTAGGAGTGAGTACTGGGAACGGTTTCAGCGAGGTTGTGTTCGGGGTATCTATACCGCTCTACAGATTGTACCCTATTCTTACTTTTCTGGTTGGAGTGGTTTGTTGACAATATGGACTGCGCTGTGTAAACCAGGAGCGCATCCTCAGTTCTTCACTGGTAAATTAGAACCGACCGAAATTTGGTTTGTTGCTAGTTGGGAGATTGGAGTGCGAGACTAGGTACACACGGTATAAAAGAGGAAGGGATGGTGACACAATATACCCAGCTCTTACTTTTCTTGTAAGGGTGGGCTGGAGACAATGTGGGATGCGTGGTATAAAACGCACATCCGCAATTCTCTCCAGGTAAATCAGAATTAAAAAATATTTTCAACCCGGTAAGCATAAACATTTGCATAAAAGATATTTCGGCGGTCCGTTAGCAAACAACCAATTATGGAGGATTATCATTAAATTAATCCAACAGCCCTGTGGGGGCTTCAGTTATTACCCAACCTCCCTACAAATACAATATGGATTCGCCCAATCGCTATGCCAGTCTGGGGGCGGTACTGCAATTCCAATTAAAGAACTCAAGGCTCCAAGTGTTAAAATTGTTGCTAGTGGGATGGTTGGAGATGAAAAACAATGGTGGCGACTTCTTTGCAAATGTATTGTAATTGTTGGGAAAAGAAAGTTGGCGGGGATAATGCAGGTCAAGATAAGGCACAACTCGCCTTACATGGGGTGAATGGAAATGCAATCTGTTCTGGGCACTAGCATCGTCCTGCATTCAAGTTTGGTAAGAGAGAGTTAAACAAAATTACAGCAGAGAGAGGGCAACAATAAAGGCTCCACTGCAGGTAGGGAAAATGCAGGGACGGAATAGCACAATGTATTCATTTGTGTTTAAGGTCAAGTTCATCATTTAGGGCTATTTATTAACCACAACACAAGAATGGAGTCAAGTTCAGCCAATCGTTTATATCTATGTTGCTCACTTTAGCATTGCCGATGCCACCTCGTTGCACCCAATGGACGATAGTTAACTAACTGGTGTTTGTCGCGTTCAATACTCATTGCTGTATCATAACCACAACATAGGTATAGTCAAGTTTAGCCCCTTTATGCCTTCATAGCCATCTTTCACCCAGTCGTTGGTTACAAAAACTTACTTCCCGAAGGCAAGCTGGAGGGACAGCTAAGATGCAGAATAATGCAAAGGACATCCACAGCACGGGGATGTCCACTTTATGGGAGAGAGGGAGAAGTATGACCAGAGGACTCCGGGCTTCTGAATTCAGCTTTATTTTGGGGGAAATATTTTCTTACTTAAATATGTTGGAAAGGTGCGTGTGTGTGCGTGGGTGCTGAGAGAGAGGGAAGGAAGAAACGAAAGAAGAGAAAGAGGGAAAGACAGCAGAGATGTAAAGTAACAAGTTCGGCGACGCCACCGGGTCCACCTAAATTTGCCGTACACGAGTGTTTCCGAAATGCATAACACGGATTTTTTCCTTTCTCTGGTATACATGTATGTAACAACTTCGAAGCCCCGGCTGGCCTTATGGGTCCAGGAACCCACTCGTTTATAACTCCAGGCCCACCAAGTCCCCTGGCGCGCCCCTGTCCACAAGCAACTAATCTTTGTTCTCATGACCAAGATCACGTTGAGAATTCTTAAGAGGTGAGGAGCAAGACAGAAAAAAATAGTCACTAGTAACACACCTCAAAGAAGCTGTTAGAATGGCTACACAATCCGTCTTCCACAACAAGTAAACTTAGAGTTTGACCAACAACACCAAAAAGAGATCCAAAATACATATTTTTTGTCAGGATTGTTATGGGGTATTGTGGGTTTGGATGGGAGGGTCCATATGGCTGAGCATACACCTTTCCGCGAATTCATGTAAATTAGTAGGAGATCCAGGCAAGAGATATGGAGACCGAAGGGAGATGTGTGGCTGCGTTGGTGGTGGATGCGGTTAGAGCCGACCTTAAAGATTACCTCTCTGCACTAAGAGACTGTGGAACCCCCCTTTGCCTAGATATGGGCTGGGGAACAATGCAATTTTAGGTCAAGGATCGAGTAGATACATAACCATACTCGATAACTGAAGCTGGGGAGGTACTAGCAGATACGAATAGGAATTATGTCACACCTCTCAAGTTGTGTGGAGGGGTTGGTACACAACTCTAAGTTCAGCGAATCATTTATGACAGGCCCTATACTAGTAAATCAGAACTTGTTTACTACGTATAGATCCCATGCACGGCTTGACAGCCCGAAAAGTAGTAAATCAGAACTTGTTTACTACATGTTGATCCCATGTGTGGTTTGACAGGCCCTATACTAGAAAATCAGAACTTCGTGTTTACTACATGTTGATCCCATGCGTGGTTTGATAGGACCTATACTAGTAAATCAGAACTTGTTTACTACATGTAGATCCCATGCGCACTTTGACAAGCCCCACACTAGTAAATCAGAACTTGTTTACTACATGTAGATCCCATGCGCACTTTGACAAGCCCTATACTAGTAAATCAGAACTTGTTTACTACATGTAGATCCCATGCGCACTTTGACAAGCCCTATACTAGTAAATCAGAACTTGTTTACTACATGTAGATCCCATGCGCACTTTGACAAGCCCCACACTAGTAAATCAGAACTTGTTTACTACATGTAGATCCAATGCGCACTTTGACAAGACCTATACTAGTAAATCAGAACTTGTTTACTACATGTAGATCCCATGCGCACTTTGACAAGCCCTATACTAGTAAATCAGAACTTGTTTACTACATGTAGATCCCATGCGCACTTTGACAAGCCCCACACTAGTAAATCAGAACTTGTTTACTACATGTAGATCCAATGCGCACTTTGACAAGCCCCATACTAGTAAGTCAGAACTTGTTTACTACATGTAGATCCAATGCGCACTTTGACAAGCCCTATACTAGTAAATCAGAACTTGTTTACTACATGTAGATCCCATGCGCACTTTGACAAGCCCCATACTAGTAAATCAGAACTTGTTTACTACATGTAGATCCAATGCATTGTTTGGCAGGTCTTGTACTAGTAAATCAGAACTTGTTTACTACATGTAGGGAATGTAGGTCATTATCTTGAACCCAGGCTCCATTGCCTTTTTGGGGTCAACTGAGTGTACTTGAGTCCATGTGTTTTGAAGATTTAACAAAGGACAGGGTGTAAGTAAGTTACCAACCTTACTGTCAGTATTTCATGAATTTAAACAACCTTTGTCCCATGCTGTTACTCAACGCACTCGATAGGTTGTTCATATTCATGAAATACCTCCAGCTCAATTGGAATCTATTAGGCCGAACAAAATTAAATAATTGATTCTCAGGCATTTTTTTTTAAATGAATGAGGGAGGTGGTTTTTATTTTTATTTTGTATTCCTTATGGATTGATTGCCTATGTCTAAAATCCAATTGTGAGAACCTGACATTAAATATTAGAGCTTCCATGTTGATTTCGTGGATAGTTTTTTTTTGTAACAGCGATCACACAACACAAAATAAAAATAGAACTAGAATGGAAATAAAAAATAATAAGGAGTTTTTTAACTGATTGAGTGCTAGAAGCCACAATCAGGCCTTTCCAAAAATGAGGGTACAAGTGCAAAAGTGGATACTCAAGGAATACATGTGGGTGATATTCAGACTAGAGTCCTGCGAATCGAAAATGTTCAGAGTTGATCAAATTTCGAATCAAAGCATCGAATCATGCCATGTCTTCAAAATCAAACCAAACTCACTATCAGATTGAAGTTAAAGGGCAACTCGTTATTAGTGAATGGTGGCGTATTGGAGCGACGGAATCGTATTTATTTCGCTGCAGGTTAACGCACCACTCGGAAGTCCAGTCCTTATTTCCAGGTTGATTCAGAGGTTGGGAAGTAGGCCCAGTGGAAAATACGGTTGGGTTCTTCCAACGCACTGTCCATTCCCAATTATACTGTAACTATCCGTTTACTCTACTGACCACTGTAGTCACTTTGTTTCTCGAAGTTCCAAATGGAATTATGCACCAGAATTTTTTTTTTCAAGGTCACTAAGTATCTTGGGCGATATGATCGCAATACTATACAAAATACTATACAACATATGATATTCCCAAGGGGCTAATTCACTAAACACTGCACGTTAACCCTTTATCCAATGAATCGATCGCATCCGGCAGCTCGTGGAGCTCGTTCCAATGAGGGTGTCACATATGGTTTTGTTGAAAGTTTTGGAAAAAATTGAAAAAATAAGTTTTAAAATAATAAATTTTGATATCATGTGCATAGGATGAAGGGTTAATCCTTTGAACTCTGGTGCCATCTTCCATGTCAGTTCAATGACAGCAATTAGAAGAGTCCATATTCACACCTACTAACGTTCTCGGGCTGTGACGTGCAATTTGACGCTGTGATGTTCTGTTCGGGCGCTGCGATGCGTTTTTTGATGTGAAAAGTCATCGATGCGACTGATTTTATCAATTTTCATTTAAATGGAGAGGTAAGAAACACAGCTTTTTCCTTTATCAGTTAGACGGATGTTTCCCAATCCCAACCAGCTTACTTTCACTTAGCAGATACTATTTCTCTTCGAATAATAGGGCTCACAAAATGCCTAGGTACAACTTCTGTGCATCGCCACTCGACTCGAAATCACCAACCTAGGTGACGCCTCATTGTCTGACGCCAGGAAATGGCCCTTGTAGCCTAAAAATATCCCTTCGATTTAAAAAAAAACTTACCCCGACTGATCCCGGATGCAGAATAACCCCAACACAGCCCGTCAAAGTGAACCATCCAGTTATGAAAAGTGGCAACGGTGCTGTGATGTTAATGGCAACCAAGCTGTGATGTTCATCATTTCTTAACCCAAATGAAAATTTGTAAGTAAAGGCTTTTTTTTTAAACGTCATTATACGTTTACCTTCAGTTTCATTAGTTGGTTCGTTCGTCGGTATCATCTACTTTGTTTTGTCATTGGTAACACACACGTTTTCGCCCACAAATCCACTGTTCCGATTGGCTACGAGTCAGGCCTTTTCGCATTTGACGATTTTCCTTTTGTTGGACTTGCTGGTGATGTGCAGGGACCGCTGACCCATTGGAAGGGGGTGGGGGCGCATCGCAACACGTCACAGGGGTCAGCCGAGAGAGGGGCCCTCGTGTTATCCCCATTCGACATCCGTCATTGTGAAGGAGCCCCACTACCCACCCCTTCTAAACGCCCAAAAAAGAGAGGGGGTTATCTCTCATTGGTGGGTGTTCGGATGGCTTCGGGGGAGGAAAATTGAATGTTTAAGCTCATAAGTTACAATTTACGTCATTCTGAAGAAGAAAATGTTCTGCAGAAAGTATTTGACACCACTGGGCAGAGGGAGGGCAAGAGTCATAATACCAGGCGGCCAGAAGTTCCTGAGCTATGGGTAGGGGGTCCCATCCAATCCACCTGGTCTAGCTTGATAACATATTCCCCATAATACAGCTGCCCTCAGATGGATCTACCTATCAGGTAGGTTTGATAAAGTTAGCTATTCTGTTTATTCAAACTAGTATGGACTGCAGAATTTGTCAATTTAAATTGATTAATTTGAAGTATACCGGTACTTAGCAATCCGTTACCCTATGCTTTGCAAAAAATAGAGACCCCCCCCCCCCCCCCCCCCCCCACACACACACACACTCAGGAAAGGTTATGTGAACCTGACCGAGAGTGGCGTCTTACCCGGTATTACTCAGTGCGTGCATTTGAAGATTATTCGTGGCACTAGTTCTCCTAGGCCTGTCTTGGACATGTGGCTGTCTGTAGAACGGGGAGGTGGCTTTACTGCTCACACCATGGGTGGGTCACCCAAACGTTGCACGTGGAGTTCTCAACATTTATTGATTTAACCTCCATTTTTTTTTGTTACAGAATAATGGACAGCGAAGATCGCGAAGACAAGCTGATTGACGTTGAGTCAGTGTTTCTCGACATAACTGATATGGGGGGGGGGGGGGGGGGGGGGGGGGGCGGGTACGATCCCATTCGGGGACCGTGATGTTTCTCACCTGGGAGTGTTGAGTGCTCAGTCAGATAATGTTGACAATGCAGATAATGTTGTAGAATACTTGCCTATTGCCTCGTCAATGCCCATGGCTTCTTCAACCCCCAGAAAAGAAGTAAGAGGAGACCAGGTGGATTGGATAAGACCCAAGGGGGAAGTGGGGGTAGCCCCCTCCCCATAGCTCAGGAACTTGTGGCCGCCTGGTATTCAACTCTTGCCCTCCCTCTGCCAAGTGGTATCAAATACTTTCTGCGGAGCATTTTCTTCTTCCAAATGACGTAAATTGCAACTTATGAGCTTAAACATTCAATTTTCCTCCCCCGAAGCCATCCGAACACCCACCAATGAGAGATAACCCCCCTCTCTTTTTCGGGTGTTTAGAAGGGGGTGGGTAGTGGGGCTCCTTCACAATGACGGACGCCGAATGGGGATAACACGAGGGCCCCTCTCGTGCTGTCCCCTTTGACGTGTTGCGATGAGCCCCCACCTCCCTTCCAATGGGTCAGCGGTGCCTGCACATCACCAGCAAGTCCAACAAAAGGAAAATCGTCAAATGCGAAAAGGCCTGACTCGTAGCCAATCGGAACAGTGGATTTGTGAGCAACAGCGTGTGTGTTACCAATGACAAAACAAAGAAGATGATACCGACGAACGAACCAACTAATGAAACTGAAGGTAAACGTATAATGACATTTAAAAAAAAAAACCTTTAGGCCTACTTACAAATTTTCATTTGGGTTAAGAAATTATGAACATCACAGCATGGTTGCCATTAACATAACAGCGCCGTTGCCACTTTTCACAACTGGGTGGTTCACTTTGACGGGCTGTGTTGGGGTTATTCTGCATCCGGGATCTGTCGGGATACGTTTTTTAAATCGAAGGGATATTTTTAGGCGTCACCTAGGTAGGTGATTTTGAGTCGAGTGGCGATGCACAGAAGTTGTACCTAGGCATTTTGTGAGCCCTATTATTCGAAGAGAGATAATATCTGCCACGTGAAAGTAAGCTGGTTGGGATTGGGAAACATCAGTCTAACTGATAAAGTAAAAAGCTGTGTTTCTTACCTCTCCATTTGAAAACTGATAAAATCAGTCGCAGAGATGACTTTTCACATCAAAAAACACGTCACAGCGCCCGAACAGAAAATCACAACGTCGAATTGCACGTCACAGCATGAGACCGATTAGTAGATGTGATATTCATTATTTGGGTGTACACTAATTAATATTTTCAACGTGCAGCCCTGGTGCTACACGTTGAAAATATTGATTGGTCTACCCCACACACGCAGTTAGCACCCATCCTACGTAATGGAATTATGACGTATCAAGTTCCTGGTACGAAAAGCGTTTTCTTGAGTTCACAGGGTTAAACATTTATAACTAGGCAGCTGCCAATGTTTGGTGGCGGCATAATACTTACTTGTAGAATTATAGAAAAAAAGGTAGCATATAAAATTTCATCTAAAGAATTATACAAGGTCAGGGGACAGAAAGGCGAGAATCGTGCACTGCATCATTCATGACGTAAACTGTGGACACAGATAGATGGGTTTGTGTTGATACGTTCAGGTTATTGGTACCTCTCTTGCCATAGTAATGGGCAACTTTGATTTTCAAAATAGCCACCATTAAATTTACCATCATATTGATGATCTCCAAATAATGGCTGCACCCAGACAAAAACAGAAGTGTTAAGATACATGCATTAATCATACTTTTATTCAGTTTCTTGTCAACAGGTTTAAAATATTCTTCAACATGATTGTTCGAAGGGTAGAACTTAATTTGTTATATTATAAGCTCACCTGACTTTCAGTTAGGAGAGCTATAGTGATCACTCACCGTCCGTCGTCCGGCGTCATCCGCCGTCCGTGAACATGATATTTGAGATAATAGTTTGTTATGACATCGCAATTTGATTTTGTTCAAATCAAGTTGCCTCGCCCTTTGGTAGGGCCACACCCAAAAAGTGTGCTTAAATCTTAAAACATCTTCTTCTCATGAACCAGCAGTAGCAGAGACTTGATATTTGGTGTGCAGCTTCCTTTTGAGGAGTAGACTCAGATTTGCTCAAGAGAAGTTTGTGGGGCTATATTTGCTGTCGTTATGGGAAGGGCAAGAATTTTTGCCCCTCCCAAAATTTCTATTTTCCAAACCGAGAGGCAGATTTGGACCAAATTTGATATGAGGGCTTATTGGGTCATAAGTACTTAATTTATGACCAAATGTTTTTTCCTGTCGCCCCATGGGAACCGCAGGAGCTAAAAATAGAAAAAAAATTGAAAAAAATTAAAACGCTCATATCTCCAAAAACTACACAGCACTGAGAATTCTTATTTGGTGTGAAGCTTCCTTAGGACCAACAGAATGGAATGGTAAAAAAAAAATTGCTATCGGTTTTATCATGGGTACTTTTTTGGGACTTTGAAAAAGTGCTGAGTCAGCATTTTTTAACACTGTGGGTGATGGGAAAAACATTTAACACTACTTTTCTCCCAAACCAATGCTCCGAAAGCTCTGAAATTTCACATATAACATCTTTGGAAGATTGTTTCACACATTTATTGAAATCAATTCCCTGGGTCCATATTTGGGCTCACTATGGGATTTAAATTTCAACAGCCAGGGTCAAATCGTGTCTGACAGTTTTACAGATGAAAAATGCCAGAGTACCCGGAGAGAACCACCAAGCATACCCAACTTACTAACTCTGCACAAGTAGTGTTAGCATCGTGCAAGTGCACCATCAACGTGCAAATGCACCATCGACATGTAGTACACATTAGTACACAACAGTATCGTTCTCCCATGTGATCAATCGGTTACCGCTGGTCAGCATCGAACCATCAGCCATTCGATTACAAGTCCAATACCCTAACCACTGAGCCACCACGACTCCTCGTATTTAGTATGCTTGTGATATATTCACAACGTTTTTTTATTGTTAAAGAAACAGGTAATAGAATATCACAAGAACTCTCGTTCCGCCCTTGTGAAGGTCAGGCAAAGCAAACAAAATTGATGGAAATAATTGGACTGTCAATAAAAAACAACTAATATTCGAATTTCCAGATAGTAATTCCACCAAGGGTATATTTATTTACTGGCGTTTAATGTCAATTTTCTCCACAATGGCTGATCGTGTGACCGCAACATGGATATAAAGTTAAGTTCAGCCAGTCGTTTATACCCATGTTGCCCATTTTAGAGGACGCCCACCCCAGACACTGGTACTGGATACTAGCTATTTTACACAGTAAACAAGCACTGCTTCACTTCTCGGGTTCCATCCGGTAGCCCAAGTGTACATGTATTTGTACCAAACGGCCTATAACGTCACATAATGTCAATTTCCATCTGAACGAAATATGAACATGACCCACCCAATATAAACCTTGTCATACCTGGAGTTGTTCCCATTAAACTAATCAAATGTTAAACAAGAGGCCCTAGGGGGCCTGAGGGTGCTCACCTGACGTGGAAGTCTAAATATCAAACCAGGGACTTGACATGAATAAGCTGCATACGCATATCCTAAGAAAAGCATATACCAACTAGATGACGCGATTGTGCCCACACAATACACAGGATTTTCCTTCTATTTTCAGTTCCTGCACTTTTACGTCCCAAAATTGAGAAATAAACGCATAAAAACAGATTTTTTTTTATTTTTGTTCGGAAATTTTCGAAGTCCTAAATGAAAAATTTTCAAACCAGAATTTTTTCTTCTTTTTAGAATTGACCAAAACGCATAAAAAACTAATTTTTGGATTTTGGTCCCAAATGGACAATACATTTTCGGTGTAAAAAAATAAATATTTTTTGTCTCAAAATTGACCGAAATGCATAAAAAATGGAAAAAAAAATCTGGATTTGGGTCCAAAGTTTCTTAGTCCGGACCGGGACCCCAAATTTTCAGCCTAAATATGAACCCAGGGACTTGGCTTGAACAAACTTGAATCTCACCCCCCTAAGCATATTGCATACCAAATATCAAAAGATTCTTATTGGTAGAGCTGAAGAAGATTTTTAAAAATATTCCTCATACTGCACTAATTTGAACATTTGGGCCCCCATAGGGAACCCAAATGTGGACCGAGGGATTTGATATCAACAAATATGGGAATCAATGTTCCAAAGATGTTATATATAAAATATGAAAGCTTTTGGAGCAGTGGTTTGGAAGCAAACGATTCTTTAATTTTTTCCCATTGCCCACAGTGTTAAAAAATGCTGACTCAGCATTTTTTCAAAGTCCTGAAAAAGTACCTTATGACAAAACCGATGGAAATTTTTTTACCATTCCTTTCTGTTGTTCCCAAGAAAGCCTCACACCAAATAAAAATTCTCAGTGCCGTTCAGTTTTGGAGATATGGCTTTTCGTTTTTTCTATTTTTGGCTCCTGAGGTTCCCACGGGTCTGCAGGAAAACATTTTTTTTGCAAAAAGCAAGTACTTGTAACCCAATAATACCTCATATTACATTTGGTTCAAAATGGCCTCTCGGTTCAGAAAATAGAAATTCTGGGCGGGGCAAAAATTCTTGCCCCTCTCAGAACAAAAGCAAATATTGCCTGTCAAACTTCTCTTGAACAAACTTGAGTCTACACCTCAAATGGAAGTTGCATACCAAATATCAAGTCTCTGCTATGGCTGGTTCATGAGAAGATATTTAAAAACTTTTTGCATTTTGGCCCCACCCCACTCCACAATATGAGCAGAAACTCAATTTGAAGAAAAACCCAAATGTCCCTATATAACCGCTACTCATGTGAATTTTCAATGAACTGCAGCCAGTGGCTTGGGAGAAAATGACCCACACACCACCTTCAAGACGTACGACGGACGACGGACAAAAAGTGATCAGAATAGCTCAACCTGACTTTCAGTCAGGTGAGCTGATGACGCACATTTGGAAATGTTTCTTAGAGAACTTTCCATCAGAGTGCCATATAATAGAATTTCCCAAGCTTTTCCAAAGGCGCAAAACATTGGTGGCCTTTCACTGGAATAGATCATATCATTTACACAGCTTGGTTAGTGTCAGGTGTGCATATGCTATTGACCGAGTACAGTAAAACACTGTTAACTGAATAGCCACTTTGGCAAAGGAGATTATTCAATTAACATGAATAATCAATTAACATGGATTGGTTCACTTTCCTGTACTCTAGAGACGAACCAAGCATTTAATCTATTATATCTTGTTTGATAGATCTCATAGAGCTCTGTCAAACAAGATATAATAGATTAACAGCCTGTATTGGAAGTACTGAGTCTAAATAAGTCTATAAACAAAAAGAGAATTAGGCGAATATTCAGAGTATTCAGGGACACATTACAAGATCTTTATTCAGGAGTGTACTCTATGACCTATATGTAATTACCATGTCAAATTTGTGAAAGTGTGGTAAATGATTTTGTGCTTGAAAATCATTTTTAATTAACAGGGTTATTCAATACAGAGAAATTTAATTAAGTGGACTGCACTTTATTGGAATACATCCATTATGTCGTGTCTCAGCTTAAATAAGGCTTTTGTTAAAAATCAGGAACTTGATTGGCCAGGTTAACTTAACGAACAGCTAGCCATATTGAATTCACATAACCCTTGCATAGGTTAACCCTTTACCTAACCTGAAAAGCAGACGAGACTTGCAAAAATAATTCTTGAATAACTAATTTTTTTAATTTTTTGTCTCAAAAACAGAGGTTATGACCCCTCGTTGGAACGAGCTCGACGAGCTCGTTCCAACGAGGGGTCATAACCTATGTTTTTGAGACAAAAAATTAAAAAAATAATGAAAATTAATTAGCGATTTTTGAGAATAGCGCTGGCCGGTTTTGGCTGTTACGTTAGGTAAAGGGTTAATGGTTAGTTACAGAAATTTGTTCCCTGGAGAAGCTTACCATCATTACCTGAGTGACATACCCTCAGAGCAATGGGTTCTGGCCGTTTGAAAATGGAACAGTTATTGATAAAACAGTGAGCCTAAAATGCTCACTTGGCTCAAACTGTCAAAAGACAATCAGTAAGTGATCAGTAGCAAGAGCAATTTTTTGATTTGCTATGACACAACCAAAGGCAACTTCTTTGGCCATTCATTTCTGCTGATCCAAGGAAAGCTTCCTAGCAAGCTCTGTTCTGTGAAGTATTAAAAAACAACAACCAAACAAAAATTTGTTTTCAACTACAGTGGTTTGCTCTAAACCCCCCCCCCCCCCACACTCCCACCCCCACACACCCTAAAAACAAAAAAAATAAATACAAAAAAAAACAAGCGACTCGATTTGAACAAACTTGAATTTGACACCCCTAGAGATGTTACACACCAAATGTGAAAGGATTCTCACTGGTGGACCTGGAGAAGAAGAATTTTCAAGAACTTTTCTCAAATTGCACAAGTTAAACTTTGGCTTCAATGAAAAGTCCAAATATTAACCCAGGGACCTGATTTGAACAACCTTCAATCTAACCCTCCAAGAAGTGTTGTACATCAAATATCAAAAGAATCTGACTGCTGGATCTGAAGGAGATGATTTTAAAGGATAATTCCTCATATTGCACTAAGTAAATATTTGGGCTCCCTTGGGGAACCCAAATATTAAGCCAGGAACTTGATTTGAACAAATTTGAACCTTACACCTCTAGAGATGTCACATACTAAATATGAAAGGATTCTCACTAGTGGGTCTGAAAAAGAATATTTTTTAAGAAATTTTCTCACCTTGCACAGAGTTAAAATTTGGGCTCCAATAAAGAACCCATATATTCATAAGAATCTACCCCCCTACAGATGCTGCATACCAAATATCAAAAGAATCTGGTGGATCTGAAGAAGAATGTTTTTAAAGATTATTCCCCATATTGCACCAAGTTAATATTCAGGCTCCCACAGAGAGCCCAAATATTAACCCAGGGGCATAATTTGAACAAACTTCAATCTGACCCTTGTAAAGATGTTGTTTTCCATGTATCAAAAGAATCTGACTGTTTGATCTGAAGATTTTTAAAGCTTATTCCCCATATTGCCCTAAGTTAACTATTTGGGCTCCTGTGTTGGGCCCAAATAGGAACTGAGGGGCTCGATTTGAACACACTTGTATTTGACCATCCTATGGATGCTGTATACCAAATATCAAAAGATTCTGATCAGCGGTTCTGAAGAAAATTTTTTTTTTAATTTTGCAAATATGCAGACTCAGCATTTTTTCAAATGCCGCCCTGCAGACACCCTGGCCATTTTTTTTTTAAATCCATTCTACTGGTCAAAAGAATGCTTCATACCAAATAACAGTTCAGTTTAGTTTGGGAAATATGGGCATTTGAATTTTTTTCTATTTTTAGCCCCTGGGGTACCCACGGGGCTAAGGAAAAAAATTTTGGGGCATTGGGCAAAGTACTTTGGACCCACTTATACTACATGCCAAATTTGGTTCAAATCAGCCCTTCAGTTCTTGAAATAGAAATTTTGGGCAGAGCCCAAAATAGGTATGTGCCCATTGAGAGCCCAAATATTGATCTACCAACTTCCCTTGAACAAACTTTAATCTTCAACACCAAAGAGTGTTCCATATCATATATCGAGGCAATCTCCCTGGTGGTTCATGAGAAAAAGATTTTTAGGCTTGGGCATCATTGAACAGATCCCAAAGAAGGCAGCTGCTTCATTTGAACAAAACAGAAAGGGTATACTCCAGGGATGGTTTGTGGAATATATGTTTGAATTTGGCTGAATGGCTGTGAAGAAGAAGCCAAGTTTGCAAAAGTTAACGGACGACGGACATCAAGTAATGGCAATAGCTCACACTGACTTATTTTTCTGCTTTGGCAGTAGATCTGCTATTAACAGGTGAACAAGATGGTTACTTAGCTGCTGAGATACAGGCATGTACATTTATATGCAGGGGTCGAATTTCATTGTAACATATTTCAAACCCTATGACAAGATGAAACTGCATAAAACATTTTGTGGGTGCTGTTCCAAACTTTACCACACGAAAAGGAGACAATGGAGGCCCTTTTCTTGAAAACAGGGTCGCACTGTTCATTCTGGATATTTCGCTTATCATAAACCAAGATGTATTGTCAAAAGCACGTCGAGAGAAGTAGAAACAATAACTATGCAAGCCGCATGGACGATTGCAGAACATGGAAGCAATACCAACAAGATGTATAATCTATTAAACAGTGTACACTTCGTCCCCTGAGTTCGAATGTGTTCTATGTGCCGGTAGGCACATAGAACACATTGGAACTCGAAAACGCGGGTCGTTTTCAGGTACAAGATCTGTTACCTGAAAACAAGTGTACACTGTTTGATAGATTTTTCATCGCCAGTCATGCTGGACCTAAGACATCTGCAGAATTTCCTCTCCTGCTCAAATAAGCCATGTCCTCTATCCTTATCTGATACAAGACATATTGGACAAGGAACCGGGTTGTACCTCATGGCATGCCTCTCAGTAGATGCGTTCTTCTGTTGAAGAAACATCGGGTGTTCAAGGGAAGATGTTGGGTGGAGCTGTCATCCTTGTGCTCAAACCAAGATAACCACGAACATGCCAGAATTATGCACAAATCACACCTCATGCATACATCTATTCACAGCGACAGCCTGCTGACACACATGATATTACTTGCGCTAGACATAAAGCAATCTATCTGAGTAAAAATGTTGGAGAGTGGTAGTATTCACAGGCAAAGAATGGTTCCTGGCATATCAGTACCGACAAACTGGGAAGCTTCCTCAGAATTGATGTAAATGAAGAGTCGTTCGTAATCCACTAGAAAAGTATTCAGTCTGCCATTGTGCATTAGGACATCTCGCAAAAAAAAAAAAATTCTATTTGTAATAAATGACCTTGAGCGTTGACCTATAGATGACACACGATCAAGTCATCGTCACCTTGTAGGCCATCTATGGCATTAAGGTTGTGTATGCAAAAAGTAAACTAAAGGTATCACACAGAAAAAAAATCTTTTTTATAGTAATTGCGACATAGACTTTTGACCTACAGCTCCGAAAAGCAAACTCAACCATCACTCCATTGTGGGTAACCTGTGTATGAAACATTACCACCATGCGATCAAGGATACAAGTTATTGTCTGGAAATGAGCAGGACGGACGGAGACAAAGTGATTAGTATGTATACTACCTTTTGTAAACTGCATGGTGTGGATATTATAAAAAAAAATGATCAACATCCATCCATCCATCACTATGCCAAGTTTCATGATTTCGCCATGTAGTGCACGATTTTGTCCTTGGGGACGTAAATACTACAAAAATAATTGTACAACTTCCTTCAAAAATTTAACTGTTGTATTGTGACTTCAAGGAAACTCATCAAAAAAATTCCAGTTGAAGCTCATAAGCCAAATCTTATTTATTTATTGGGTTTTAACGACACTTTCAACAACCAGGGTCCTATCGTACCGACAGTTTTACGAATAAAGAAAGTCAGAATACCCGAAGAGAACCACCGTGGTAGGTGACTGCCTGACTATCTAACATCGCACAGGCAGGGTAAAGCATGGGTTGATTATCTGTGTACCATTGTCGAGCAATACGAATTAGCTCACTGCGCCATCGTGCTCACACTTGGGCAATTATGTTAAGTGTCTTGCCGAAGAACACAACATTGATGACTCAAGTGAGGATCGAACCTACAGCCTTTCGAGCCTAAAATCAATGCTTTAATTACAGAGCCATCACGTTCATAGTCACACTATTTAAATTCCTAAGATTATTTTACAATTTTCAAAGATATGTTGAGATATAAATTGTATTACACAAATGTTTAAAAACATCAAGGGAGTGTCCTGGTACACTCACAGTAGGGAGCGTACCAACACAGTGGTAGTGGGGAGTGTGGTGACTCTTTGGTTAGTGGACTGAAGTTTAGATCTAAAGGTTGAAGGTTCAATCCTAAAGCGTCTCATCTGCGTTTTGTCCTTGTCAAGACAACTCTGACTGCACAAATGGGATCATGGTAGTGATATGCTCCAAGGCACACAATACTTCGATGCTACATTTGGCTTCAAACAATGATGACCCCATACGATATTTTCCCACCTGTTGAAAGAGTCATTAACACTTTATCCAACAAAGACATCAAAATTTATTTTAAATATTTAAATATTTTTTTTCAAATTTTTTAACAAATTTCAACAAAACCATATCATGTGTCCCCTTATCAGAACAAGCTTGGTAAGCTCGTTCCAATGAGGGGATCACATGATATAGCTTTGTTTAAACTCTTTGAAAAATAAGGTTTTTTCCTACTGGGGAATTTATATAACGTGGGCGGATGCTGCCGATTCGTTAGGTAAATCGTTAAATTCTAACATACATAAAACACAAACTCACACAACAAAACACTTATCAGCAACCTGCTGACACTCCAAGGCTGGGAAAGGATTTGATATTGTGTACATCTAAAATCTCATATATAAAAACAATGTTTATGCAGTTGAAGATACTGTCATTAAAATCACTTCCCAAATGATAGAAACTTCTAACTTCAGTTTTGCATGATCAAATTGATACGGTTCCATATCTCACTTCATCGGGAAACTGAAACAAAAAAAAGAAAAACTACTTATAATTCCAATAAATTTACCGTATTTACTCGATGAATTGGAACACTCTTTGTTTTGGAACTCCTGAATATTTCAGAAAAATAATTTTTAAAACTACTCAAATTATTGGAACAGTTTAAAAATTATTTTTCGGAATTCATCTTAAATATTGATACAGGCTGAACAGGAAGGCTACATGATTCACAGTTGTACTTCGTTGATACTTTTGATGTACTGTATTAATTAAAAGATATATGAATATGTCAACCGTGTTTGCTAGTATTACTCTCGCAAGGTAGGTACTTTGTTGATACTTTTGATGTGCCGTATTTATTACAAGATATATGTCAATTGTGTTTGTTATTATTCACTTGAGTGAAAGAAGGAAAGATCCAATGCATGCGTATTTATTAAAAGATATATGACAATTGTGTTTGTTATTATTCACGTCGGTGAAAGAAGAAAGGATCCAATGCATGCGTATTTATTAAGAGATATATGTCAATTGAATTTATCCATGGTTGCAAGTGGCTGTCGACTGAAGGGATGAGTCAGGCTTTTAAACAGTTTGGGATGGGCAGAAAAAATAACAAAATAAACAGTAAAAACAAACAATTCACTTGGATCCTTTATTAAATGTGGGCTCCTTTTGTCTTGATTTGTTTTTACTTTCAAAACAATACCATTGTGCTAGCGTTTCTTACATGTACCTGTGATTAATACTTGTTGAATTCATGTCAGCGGCACGTTTGAATGGGGAGTCTGACAGGTGTTCCCATTCATCAATCCGACCTGTAATCACCTTGTATAATGAACTTTTTATTAAGCTACAAGTAATTAGCTCATTGTTTGCCAATAATACAATGGATAAAACCTACCGCCTTTGCAGTTTAATATTAGTCTGTCAGAAAGATTTTGACAAGTTTCATGAACAAAACGTTTAACTCTGTTTGGCTCATATTTCACCAGTGTTGTTTTAATTTATGTCAATCAAACTTGTGGGGGACATTCTCGTATTATCTCTCGAGATTATTCACAGTACCAAGAAAATCTGTGTTGTCAATAACTTGTTTTGAGCAATGATAAGATTAATGTAGGATTGTATGTTCCACACAGAATTAATCTTTTTTCACTATTTAATACTGGGAGAGAGATTGTGATTACTGGTAGGCCTATTAAAGATTGATTTCACTTCAAAATACCGTTAAGTTGGACCTAGAATTATTTCTCCAATGTGCGCTGTGGTTTGATACACTTTCGTTTTCGATGTATTTTCCCATTTCCTAAATATTGAAACACTTCGATTTTGACGAATTTTTCCATTTTCAAAATATTGGAACTACTTCAAAAATTAATTATTTTAGACTGTTCCAATTCATTGAGTAAATACGGTAGACTCAAATTTTTGAGTGTTTTATCGACAACGTACACGAAGCTATTCGGGAAAGTTTGGAACAAATGGCGATTAGCCCGACTTTTATGAAACTCGCATTTTACATTTTGATAAAACAATTTAAAAGTTTCAAGACGTATTTTATCTGCTGAATTGTGGCGAATGTCTGATCATTCATTTATACATGAGCTTTGCACTTCGTAGGAATTAAAAAAATTCTATTTAATTTGATGTTTAAAGTTACTCCGACCACCAGTCTAATTCCGTAAGGAATCCAACACCATTATGGGACCAGTCTAGCCCTTAAGTAGTCTGTCGACTATGTTTAGATTAAATCCCCAATATTGAGCTGGTCGGAAAAACGGATTTACGGTTCGGTTTTCCGACCTACTGAAATAATGATAATTCGAGACGACTGAATCTAAAAAATATCATGAAAATTCATTTATTTTCTTTCAATCAATGCTATTGGGTCTAGGGCTGATTTCACCGAATCTTTGACCCTTTGAAACCTAGAGGCCACTCTTCCCGTCAGGGAACATGATGCGTCATAATTTAATTAAGTGTGGTGACTGCGGATTGAAGTGTGGAGTAGACCAATTAATATTTTCAACCTGCGGCCATGGGGCTGTACGTTGAAATTATTAATTGGTCTACCCCCAAATAATGAACATGGACTCTTCTTCAAACTGCCACCGTTGAATGGACATGGATGATACCACTGGTGTTCAAAGGGTTAATGACATTACAATACTATTAGACATGTTGGTAAACTAAATACTTAAAATACAATTCAGGTAGTTTTCAATTCATGTAGTTTTACGATTGTGCCGTGCAGTTCCATCAATCATGTTAATATCTTTGTTTTGAAGGCAAAACAAATATTTAACAATTGGAATATATATAACTGGAGCATGAAAGAATATCCATCTTTCTGAATAAAGGAGCATCACATTTAATCAATGGTAGTTGGTGCACAATTTCCACAAAAAGTGGGTAAACAAATAACCCACCCCCGTGGGATCCCAGGGAAGTGAAGCAGTGCTTGTTTACTATGGTAAATAAACTGTTTTACTGGTAAAACAGTACCCAGTAACCACTACCTGTAGTGAAAGTTCTCTGAAATGGGCAACATGGGAACAAACGATTGACTAAGGCCTAAAAAAATAAAAAATCTGTTTCTCAGGCCCTCCCGCATGGTCCTTTTGGCTGCCACATGCTCTCTTTTTATAACCAATTTAAACTTAAAAAAAATAAAAATTAAATGGTTTATGTCTGATATTTTACCCAAGTTAAAAAAATTGATGAATTTGTCCCTTGAGTGCAAGAAGGCTTTGCAATGCTTTAGCATTGCAAAGTCTTCTTGCACTCAAGGGATGAAATACACCACCACCCATGCTATTCTCATTTATGAGGCCTAAAACTTGAACCAAGAACATGAACTTTTGATTGCAAAAAAGTAATTACTGAAATAAAAAATAAAATAAAAAACCGCTCGCCCACATGCAATTTCACAAATAATGGCCTGAGAAACAGAAGATCTACTTTGTGTGGCCTAATCTTGGCTATCTTCAGGTTGCGGTCTCAACTGACCATTTTGCATAAATGCGTGACATTAAACGCCAATAAATAACAAATAACACATGACAGCGTTGAATTCCTTATGAAATTATACTTGGAACCTTAGAACTTGGTGTAACTTGTGCTGTCCACTGTAGACAATTTCCACAGCAGGCTACTTTAACAGTGAGGCAGAATATGTTCACTACAGTCAACAAGTCTGTTCCACTTTCAGGGCTTCCCACAGGAGATAAAATCATTTGAAAGTATTTTGAATGATCGATCAATGAATGTTATCTTTTTTCATATTTTTTTATTTTTTGTTATTTTACCAGTAAATTTCTTAATCAATCAGCGTGCAGTGTTCTCTGAATGGATTCAGATGGCCCTGCTTTATATATTTTACAGTAAGACAAATCTACACATGAACATTCAAACTTTTAAAACTATTTATATCTAAAAGTAAATGTCCCTCTTGCTTGCACTAGATCAATATTCAAGATAAATATCCCTCTTGCTTGCACTAGATCAATAGTCAAGAAAAATGTCCCTCTTGCTTGCACTAGATCAATATTCAAGATAAATATCCCTCTTGCTTGCACTATATCAATAGTCAAGATAAATGTCTCTCTTGCTTGCACTAGATCAATATTCAAGATAAATATCTCGCTTGCTTGCACAAGATCAATAGTCAAGATAAATGTCCCTCTTGCTTTCACCAGATCAATATTCAAGATAAACATCCCTCTTGCTTGCACAAGAACAATATTTAGGACTAATTGTGGTTGACTTCTTTTTAAAGGTATATGTTTCATCTTGACATTCTACTTTTTATAAATACTGAAAATTGAAATTCAAAGTGCAAATCGCCTTTTTCAACACCACATTATCAATATAATTCTTATGATGAGGGGATTAGTTCGTTTTTACGCAGATTTTGCAGCTTTAAAGAGAATTGTCTATTTGCCATCAACCTTAACCCTTTCAACACTGGCGCCCTGGAAGGTATCTTTTCAGTCAATACTGTCAACGGCAAAATGGGCGAAACCATCCTGGTTTGTTGGGAGGTTCAGAAATAATTTAATCCAACAGCACTGTCAAGCTGTTGGATTAAATTATCACCGAGCCTCGAGTCAGATTTTTTGCTCTTTATATCATCTCCTTGTCTACTGCCAACTTTTTCTTCATGCAAATATTTATGCACAGCCATTTAGGGTAAAGGTGCCTTATAAGCAATGGGAAACTCAGTTTGAAAATGGGGGCTGGTTATTTCGGATGTCAGTCAAAAATGTGTAATAATGTTTTTCATTTATTTTGTGATTCACAATGGTGGAAAACTATTCATAGGGATGAACAAATAAAATTACAATCACATTTAGATTTTTGATGACATATATTCAAACCGAGTTTCCCATTACTTAAAGAGCGCCCTAAGGTCTATACTAACTCCCCAATTCTCCCAAAACCAACAAAATGAATCTCTCAAAATGAACCAAATTGCCATTTGAATCACAAATGGCACTGCTTCACAGGATAAAATGCAATTTTATTGATTATGCACAAGTGTTAAATAATAAGATTTTTACGTAGAAAACCAGATTTTAAATTTCCAATTTTATAACAAGTGGAATGTAAAGATAGAACATACACTTAAAAAGATTAAGTGAACAAAAATTAATTGCTTCCATTTGAATTCACCATTTGGGAAATCAGTGACACAATGGTTTGTAACTTGGGATGAATATTGTTTTCAAAGACCTAAGAACTGCAGGAACGACCACGCTCTTCTCAAATCTGCAAGGCGATGAAATTGAAAACGCCTAATACACTCACTGTGGAAAGTTGCACTGTTAATGCCATTAATGCAAGAAAAAGTCGAAATTGCAAGACAACTTTTCAATTTCTTCATTCAGGGATGGCATTTTTTTTAGAAATGGAGCACTACGCCAATGTTTTGTACTATAATTTTGTTGCTGCTACATAAAATATAAAACTAGATAATAAGGTTTGGAAAGAAAATATATCAATACAAACATTAATAGTAATCATCATAATTGTGTTTATACGAAAATATTTGATTGAAAGCCGAACAATATTTGTCAGAGAACTTCAGGTATTCTATTTCAATGTTTTGTCTGCTACCCAAGAGTTCGAAACAGGACAGTAACGCTTTAAGCTGTCCATCAGCTGTAATATTTTGGAACGTCGTAAAATTAACTTTCTAAGTTTCTTTGACACACAATTATATTCAGTGTCAAATTGATTTATATCAATCTTAAGAGTAACATGGTTGTAACATGAAATTGGTACCACCAAAATCGCTTGTCAACATGTATCATTAATAATAAACATTCCCCTGTGGTCAGATTACCGAAATGAGGCCCAAATGATTATGAAATGACAGATCAATGAACTCATAAACTGAAATAATCTTGGTTTTGTTCATGTCTTTCATTGGCTGCCTATCAAATTGGATTCAATAAAAAAAATAAGTTATTATTTTTGAAAAATCAGCCGGTTCTGGTAACAGTTTAACTTCCCTGAAACTTACTTTTGAAGGACAATACTTTCAAAACAAATTATACAAAATAAAAGATAGAATGAACATTCACATTGTGTAAATCAATAGAGGATATCTAATGTTTTGGAGTGTATACCGAAAATTATCTCATGAGTGACCAAGAAAAATGTTTATTTTTCGTGAGCGCTTGCGCGAGTGAAAATAACCCTTGGTCTCGCTCACAAGTGAGATAATTTTAGGCATCCACTCAAAAACGCTAGATTTTCTTTTTATTATACGCTTTTTAGAAGAATCGGATAATTCCACTCGTTTCAACCATGAATTGATGCATGAAAGTAAACACCAGATTGAATCATTGATACACGGAAGTGATTTGATCGATCCCATTGCAAACAGTGTTAAAAAACTCAGCATTTTTTCAAAGTCCTGAAAAAGTAGCTTATGACAAAACCGATGGCAATTTTTTTTTACCATTCCTTTCTGTTTGTCCCAAGGAAGCCTCACACCAAATAAAAATTCTCAGTGCCGTGCAGTTTTGGAGATGCATACCAAATATCAAGTCTCTACTACGGCTGGTTCATGAGAAGAAGATTTTTTAAAATTTTGTGCATTTTGGTCCCACCCCACTCTACAATATGAGCAGAAACCCAGTTTGAAGAAAAACCCCAACGCCCCTATATAACCGCTACTCATGTGAGTTTTCATTGAACTGCAGCCAGTGGTTTGGGAGAAAATGACCCAAACACCACCTTCACGACGTACGAAGGACCAAAAGTGATCAGAATAGCTCACCCTGACTTTCAGTCAGATGAGATAATAACAATGAATGTCCCCTCCTCCCGAAGGGAATTCCCGCCCCCCACCCCCCCTGAAACAGAAAACTGTTGCAAATGACCATTTTAGAGGTGTCCATGAACAAAGAATCCCCAGGGGTCAATACTAGTGGAGTGGACGGTATTGTGGCTAGGTCGGGGCCTGATCCGGTAGTGGTATTACATGTGGGGTCCAATAACATCAGGGAGAGGAAATCAGTTCGTTTGGTGGACACATACAAGGACCTAATTAGTAAGCTACTTACCAGGAATGCTCGGATCATCGTTTCAGGGGTGCTCCCCGTTATGGGTGGTGGGAATGAGAGGAACTCGTGGATTATGGCACTAAACGAGGAGCTGGAAGAGCACTGCAAAGACTTGGGAATACATTTCATTGACCACTGGGATTCATTCTGGGGACAAGGAGAGTTGTATGGGCGAGACGGATTGCATTTAAGTAGGATGGGTACAGACCTGTTGGGCCAAAAAATTTTACAGGTGGCTGGGCCTTTTTTGGAGAAAAGGGGGGTAGGGGACCACAGCCGATAACCCAGAGGGGCACAAATGCTGGGAACACAGGAAGAACAACAAACATGCACAACACAGGGACATACCAGGGGTATAATAATGTGCCAGTGATGACAAAAAAACAAAGATTCATTAAGTTTGGGTACTGCAACATCCAGGGTCTGCACAAGAAAGTAAGCGAAATATCAACAATGATGGACGAAGGAGACTTCGATATAATGGGTCTAAGTGAGACGTGGATACGACGGGATGAGCGGGTTGATCAGATGAAGGGTTGCGTGTGGATAGGAGCTGGGCGAACTGAGGGTCAGAAACGGGGTGGGGGTGTTGGCATCTACGCTAAAGAGGAATTACAGCCCTCATTGATTACAGATCTCACAGAAGCAAGGACTCAGATTCCAGTATCCAACGAAATAGTCTGGGCAAAAATCAAGTTAGGAAGCAGGAGTGTTGCCGTTGGTGTTGTATACTTAGCAGTGGAGGGAAGTAAGCCCGAGTGGAATGATTCAATATATACAACTCTTAGATCGAATATCACAGAGCTTGAAAGCAGAGGGTTCAGTATTGTCCTAATGGGGGACTTCAATGGGCACATCGGGGATAAGGAGGAGGGCATACAGGGAGGTGATAGGAAAATTAACACGAATGGGAGGAAGATGTTGGACCTATCAAAAGAGCTTGGTTTAAAGATCCTGAACAGGGATGCGAAATGTAAGGGTAAATGGACCTGGGAGAGGAACGATAAGAAAACAATAATTGATTATATACTCACTGACGTTAGCGTATGGAGGGAGGTTATAGATGTAGAAATAGATGACGAGGGAAAAAATGACTTGGGTAGTGATCACAACCTGATAACAGTTAAGATTATGAGCAAAAAGACGAATAGAGACAGAAATACCTTCAAGGAAGTTTGGGGACTAAAACAAGGAGCCGACTGGAAGCAGTTTCGGGAAAAACTAAAACCAAGTCTTGAATGTATACCTAGGGATGCAAATGTCCAGAGTATTTCAGATGGCATAGTAAATAGCCTAACAGAGGCAGGGAAGGATTGTATAGGAAGGGTGAGGGTCCCAACGAGAGAGCTCGGATACAGGGTTAACGAGGGACTGAAAAAGGCTATAAAAGAAAGGAAGGTAAAATGCGCTGCTTACAGAAGAAGTAGGAAGCTTAAAGGGGTGGATAACAATGACACGGGACTAATGAAAGGAGAATATGAACTGGCACGGAAAAAGGTGAATGAGATAAAGAATAATAATAGGAAGGAGCGCAATTGCAGTCTTGCCGGAACAATAAAGAAAACGGGGGGTTCGAGCTCAAACGTATTTTGGAACTGGGTAAATAAACGGGGGAAAAGTAGTGTGCAGAGTATCAAAGTGAATGGGGAAAGTACAGAAGATAAAGGCCGTATCGCTTCAGAGTTAGTCAAGCACTGGGAAAAGATAAACGATAGGCGATGGGGCAGTGGGTCCCCACCAAAAAGAAATACACTGGTGGAGGAGAACCTATCCAATCGTGTATGTAGTGAAATAACGGCAGAAGAAGTGCGGAAAGTGGTCTCGAAATTAAAAAATGGTAAAGCGGGAGGGACTGATGAAATTCCGAACGAATTCCTCAAAAATGGAGGGGAGGCACTTATTGAAGTCCTGACAAACCTTTTCAACCTGGCTCTGCGAAAGCAAAAGGTCCCCAGAGAGTGGAGGGAAAGTAAGGTGTCGTTCATACACAAAAAGGGGGATAAGGAAGTTCTAGATAACTATAGGGGGATATCAGTTAGTAGTAACATCGGAAAAGTATTCTGTAAGGTCATATACGGTAGACTTGAGGAAGTTATTGAAAAGAAAGGTTTTTTAGGAGAAATTCAAAATGGTTTCAGGAAAGGTCGAAGAGTCACTGATCACCTATTTACGCTCACCCAACTGATAGAATCAACAAAGGCTGAAAAGAAAAAGATGTTTCTGGCATTTCTAGATGTGAAAAAAGCGTACGACCGAGTGTGGAGGGAAGGTATGTGGCGAAAGCTCGAGGGCATCGGACTGGGGGGGGGTGACTTTGTGGGAATCATGAAAGCACTGTATACAGATGTGCAAAGCCAACTCAGTCTAGGGAGTATCACTACAAAACGAGTCCCTATGGATATAGGCCTCAAGCAGGGGTGTATCTTTTCACCGATTTTGTTTGCATTGTATGTTAAAGATTTAGGGGACGAACTAATTCAGAGTGCGGAGGGGGTAAATGTTGGAGACATAAAGGTACCAGGCTTATTCTTTGCGAACGACATGGTGTTAATTTCTTGAACTGAACAGGGACTAGAGAAATTGCTGGAAATTGTTGGTAGATATGGGAACACTTGGCGGCTCGAACTAAATGAAAATAAAAGCAAGGTAATACCCGTTGGACGCAAGGTAGATATGACGAAGAGATGGAGAGTGGGGGAATTCTCAATCCCCGAAGGGGAAAGCAAACAAATCACTGTAGGAGAAACGGGAGAGTATGAGTATCTAGGGGTAAGCATAAATATAACGGGAAGAGGGGTGTACAGAAATTACTCAGCCAAACTGATTCTGAAGGGGAAAAGAATTCTGAACCAACTAAAACTTTTAGGGAAAAATAGTTTCAACAAGGTCTTTGTGGGGAAAACACTGTGGGAGAGGGTGGGTTTACCAAGTATAACGTATGGCACGGACGTGATTCCATTAAACCAAACCGTTATTAAGAAGTTGGAAAGTACTCAGAATGATGCCGGCAGATGGATAACAGGGTTGAGTAATGCTGCAGCTTTGGAAGCAGTAAGGGGGGAGCTTGGGTGGATGAAAATCAAGGACAGGGTAGATTTGGGAAAACTGTGTTACTTTAACTACTTGAGAAACCTGCCTGACAACCGGTGGTGCAAATTGATGCTCGATACCATTTGGAATTCTAATATAAGTACGGGGTGGTCAAAACATGTGAGGGAATTAATGGACAATTACTCTATAGAGGTCACAAACATAGAAGTAGGAATGAAAGAAGGCAAAAGGTTTGTCAAAGAGAGAGTCATGGAAGATTGCAATCGAAACTGGCGAGCAGGGGTTAGAGTGAAAAGATCACTGCAGGGGTTACAATATAAAGAAAAGCCAGCTTTTGAGAAGTACCTAGATGGCACCTTTGGAGGGTCACTGCTGTTCAAACTGAGATCAAGATCACTGGAGCTTCGGGGAAAAATTGGGAGAGATGGAGAAAAGGGATGCCAAATGTGCCACTCCGGAGTAGTGGAGACCCTGGAACATTTTCTCTTGGAATGCCCACAGTATATACCTCATAGAATAAAATTTACTGGAAAAATAATGCAGAAGTGGGGTGAAGAAACAAAGGATAGATGGCTGAAGGGGGACACGAGGGAGAGGGTAGGAATGCTTATTGAAGAAATTGAAAAAGAGGAAGTGAGGGACACTATTAAGCAGTTTATATCTGAATGCTGGGAGGAGAGGAGGGGAAGAGGGGGTGGGGTGCAGGGGGAATGATGGCCTTCTCTTATGAGGACCGCGACAAATCAGCGGCTGGCCAAAGAGTTATTATTATTATTATAAAACTTTTACAGTTGTATTTTTCAGGATTGTATTTTCTATTTATGGAAATGACTAATTGAAATAGTATTGGCTCCAGAATGAATTTGAAAATATTTTCAGGAAAGAAAAAAGATCAAGTTAAAAAGGTATGTATACAAATTATTACTGAACGAAGGAATTAATTTTTGTCGAAAAGTATCATCATGAGATATCAATACCTGCATTATCAGTAATCAGTATTTATCTTCTATCCGGTCATTGTCCAACATCCGTTATTTTATCATCATCGCTTTCGACGGGAATGATATTTACCTCTGGAAAGGAAAAAAACAGAGTTTCAAAATTGTAGGTCATTTATAAATCTGTCATTAACCTATCTGGTGGAAACTTTTCTCAGGCCGTGTTTTCCTAGCTACAGTTGACCCCGTCTCGACTCTCTCTATCAGGTCTTTAACAGTTCATCACCCTGAGTTCCAATGTGTTCTATGTGCCAACTGACATATTGAAAACATTGGAAATCAGGGGACGAATTGCAACCAAATTGCCTCATTCAGCCAAGCCTGTATTGATCTTTAAATTTCCTTGACCTATTGCCTGCTAGGATACCTTACATATAAGAAAAGATGTGCTAATGTTTCAATACACATTGTGTCACATTATGTACACATTACAGGGTATTTCATCTCGGTACGTACGGTTTGTTATATGTAAGGGCCCCTAGCGTGCACTTGGTAAAGGGAATGTAAAAATCAAAACAGGCCTAGATAAATGGACCAGACTGATTGCAAGTATTAAACACCTGACCGAAGGAAGAGACGTGACAGGGTCAGGTGAAAACCTCGAAGTATGAAGTAGTGTTACAAGTCAATAATAGTGGTACAAAGCTGTAAGGGTGATGGAAGACTACAGTATTGGTGAATATAATATTACTGGATCACACTACCGAATGAGGGGACTGTGGACAATACAGAAGTGATGCTTTAAAACCTATGAGTGTTTTGGGGTGGCCAAGAAAACCGAGCCAAACAGGTACTAAGAGAGAGAACTATCTTCAAATAGATATCCCCCGATAATTATCCCCAAAAGGTATCCCAAACAGGTTTCCTCAAATGCTACATTGCCATGTCATAAGGATCCGCAAATACACGTGCCTATGTGCTAATGCACAATGTGTCGCATCGTGCATTTGTACATAAGCACATATCAGCACATCCAAGATGTACCCATGTGCTATCTCTCATGTGCACACATTGTGGCCCAATACGTACTAAGATATAAGCAAATCACGGCACGATCAACATACAATTTCTTATATCCCTAGCATGCACTAGGTCAAGACATTGTATAGACTGATTGATTGATTTTATTCAATAGTGCAACATGTTTACAACCAAAACCAAAAATATACACAGAGGTAACATTATTCACTACTACATGACGGCACCGCAGGGAGATGGCATAGCCACTAGTGGCAGTCTTCCCGTCATTCCCGTTTTAAAAAAAAATGAACAAGAAAAAAAAGAAAAACAAAAGAAACAAGAGGCCCCAAGGAGCCTGAGGGCGCTCACCTGACATGGTAACCTAAATTTATATCAACCCAGAAAATTGATTTCAACAAGTTGCATCTGCTCCTCCTGAGAAAAGCTTATACCAAATATCCAAAGATTCTGACCAGTGGATCTAAAAAAAAAAAGATTTTTAAAGAATATTCCTCATATTGAACTAAGTTATAATTCAGGCTCCCACAGGGAGCCCATATATGAACCCAGGGACTTGGCTTTAACAAACTTGAATCTCACCCCCCTAAGGATGCTGCACACCAAATATCAAAACATTCCGACTGCTGGATCTGAAGAAGAAGATTTTTAAAGAAAAGTCCTCATTTTGAACTAAGTTACAATTCAAGCTCCCACAGTGAGTCCAAATATGGACCTAGGGACATGGCTGAAGAAGAAGATTTTTAAAGAAAAGTCCTCATTTTGAACTAAGTTACAATTCGAGCTCCCACAGTGAGTCCAAATATGGACCTAGGGACATGGCTTGAACAAACTTGAATCTCACCCCCTAAGGATGCTGCATACCAAATATCAAAACATTCCGACTGCTGGATCTGAAGAAGATTTTTAAAGAAAATTCCTCATTTTGAACTAAGTTATAATTCAGGCTACCACAGTGAGCCCAAATATGAACCCAGGGACTTGGCTTGAACAAACTTGAATCTCACCCCCCTAAGCATGGTGCATACCCAATATCAGAAGATTCTGCCTGCTGGATCTTGAGAAGAAGATTTTCAAAGAAATTTGCCTGAAATGCACTAAGTTCAAATTTGGGCTCCTATACTGAGCCCAAATATAAACCCAAGGGGCCGATTTGAACAAACTTGAATTAGATCCACCCCACAATGTTGCATACCAAATATCAAAAGATTCTGCCTGCTGGATCTGGAGAAGAAGATTTTTTAAGAAATATGCCTGAAATGCACTAAGTTAAAATTTGGGCTCCTATACGGAGCCCAAATATAAACCCAGGGGGCCGATTTGAACAAACTTGAATCAGATCCACCCCACAATGTTGCTTACCAAATATGAAAAGATTCTGAAGCTGGATCTGGAGAAGAAGATTTTTTAAGAAATTTGCCTGAAATGCACTAAGTTCGAATTCAAGCTTTTATAGTGAGCCCAAATATGAATCTAGGAAGCCGATTTGAACAAACTTGAATCAGATCCACCCCACAATGTTGCATACCAAATATCAAAAGATTCTGCCTGCTGGATCTGGAGAAGAAGATTTTTTAATAAATTTGCCTGAAATGCACTAAGTCCGAATTCGGGCTTCTATATTAAGCCCAAATATGAATCCAGGGGGCCGATTTGAACAAACTTGAATCAGATCCACCCCGCAATGTTGCATACCAAATATCAAAAGATTCTGCCTGCTGGATCTGGAGAAGAAGATTTTTGAAGAAATTTGCCCGAAATGCACTAAGTTTGAATTCGAGCTTCTATAGTGAGCCCAAATATGAATAAAGGGGGCCGATTTGAACAAACTTGAATCAGATCCACCCCGCAATGTTGCATACCAAATATCAAAAGATTCTGCCTGCTGGATCTGGAGAAGATGATTTTTTTAAGAAATTTGCCTGAAATGCACTAAGTTCGAAATCGAGCTTCTATAGTAAGCCCAAATATGAATCTAGGGAGCCGATTTGAACAAATTTGCATCAGATCCATCCCACAATGTTGCATACCAAATATCAAAAGATTCTGCCTGCTGGATCTGGAGAAGAAAATTTTTTAAGAAATTTGCCTGAAATGCACAAAGTTCGAATTCGAGCTTCTATAGTGAGCCCAAATATGAATCTAGGAAGCCGATTTGAACAAACTTGAATCAGATCCACCCCACAATGTTGCATACCAAATATCAAAAGATTCTGCCTGCTGGATCTGGAGAAGAAGATTTTTTAATAAATTTGCTTGAAATGCACTGTTCAAATTTGGGCTCCTATACTGAGCCCAAATATAAACCCAGGGGCCGATTTGAACAAACTTGAATCAGATCCACCCCACAATGTTGCTTACCAAATATGAAAAGATTCTGCCTGCTGGATCTGGAGAAGATTTTTTAAGAAATTTGCATGAAATGCACTAAGTTCAAATTCGAGCTTCTATAGTGAGCCCAAATATGAATCTAGGAAGCCGATTTGAACAAACTTGAATCAGATCCACCCCACAATGTTGCATACCAAATATCAAAAGATTCTGCCTGCTGGATCTGGAGAAGAAGATTTTTTAAGAAATCGGTCTCCTATACTGAGCCCAAATATGAACCCAGGGGGCCGATTTGAACAAACTTCAATCAAATCCACCCTACAATGTTGCATACCAAATATCAAAAGATTCTGCCTGCTGGATCTGGAGAAGAAGATTTTTTAAGAAATTTGCCTGAAATGCACTAAGTTCGAAATCGGGCTCCTATACTGAGCCCAAATATTAACCCAGGGGGCCGATTTGAACAAACTTGAATCAGATCCACCCCACAATGTTGCTTACCAAATATGAAAAGATTCTGCCTGCTGGATCTGGAGAAGAAGATTTTTTTAAGAAATTTGCCTGAAATGCACAAAGTTCGAATTCAGGCTTCTATAGTAAGCCCAAATATGAATCCAGGGGGCCGATTTGAACAAACTTGAATCAGATCTACCCCGCAACGTTGCATATCAAATATCAAAAGATTCTGCCTGCTGGATCTGGAGAAGAAGATTTTTGAAGAAATTTGCCTGAAATGCACTAAGTTCGAATTCGAGCTCCTATAGTGAGCCCAAATATGAATCTAGGGAGCCGATTTGAACAAACTTGAATCAGATCCACCCTACAATGTTGCATACCAAATATCAAAAGATTCTGCCTGCTGGATCTGGAGAAGAAGATTTTCAAAGAAATTTGCCTGAAATGCAGTAAGTTCAAATTTGGGCTCCTATACTGAGCCCAAATATAAACCCAGGGGGCCGATTTGAACAAACTTGAATAAGATCCACCCCACAATGTTGCATACCAAATATCAAAAGATTCTGCCTGCTCGATCTGGAGAAGAAGATTTTTAAAGAAATTTGCCTGAAATGCACTAAGTTCGAAATCGGGCTCCTATACTGAGCCCAAATATGAACCCAGGGGGCCGATTTGAACAAACTTGAATCACATCCACCCTACAATGTTGCATACCAAATATCAAAAGATTCTGCCTGCTGGATCTGGAGAAGAAGATTTTTTAATGTTTTTCCCATTGCCTACAGTGTTAAAAAGTGCTGACTCAGCACTTTTTCAAAGTCCCGAAACTGTACCCTGTGATAAAACCGATGGCAATTTTTTTTTTACCAATCCTTTCTGTTGGTCCTAAGGAAGCTGCACACCAAATAAAAATTCTCAGTGCCGTGCAGTTTTGGAGATATGGGCGTTTTAAATTTTTTCTATTTTTAGCTCCTGCGGTTCCCACAGGGCTGCGGGAATTTTTTTTTTGCATAAATCAAGTACTCATGACCCAATAAGCCCTCACATAAAATTTGGTTCAAATCAGCCTCTCGGTTTGGAAAATAGAAATTTTGGGCGGGGCAAAAAATTTTGCCCCTCCCACAACGACGCCAAGTATAGCCCCACAAACTTCTCTTGAACAAATCTGAGTCTACACCTCAAAAGGAAGCTGCACACCAAATATCAAGTCTCTGCTCCTGCTGGTTCATGAGAAGAAGATTTACAAAGATTTTGGTGCCCCTTGGGGGCGTGGCACCACCCAGGAGGAGGGGCAACTTCATTTGAACAAATCTGAATTAGCATTAGGTAATAAATATTTAGCCAACATTTGAATAAAATTGGGCTAGTGGTTTAGGAGGAGAAGTCGATAATGTAAAGTTAACGCCGGACGGACGACGACGGACGACGGACAGAAAGTGATTAGTAAAGCTCCCCTTGAGCTTCGCTCAGGTGAGCTAAAAAGAAAAAAAAATGAGAGAAGAGAAATGAAAATGAGCAGACATGAGAATCGAGGAAATCCTGACAACAGCATGTTCTCCAACAAGAGGGTACTTTATAGCCCTACTCCAAATGTTAGGCTGGTTCTTTCTGTCATGTGAGAAATCTATTCCATGTTTTCTGACATGTGATGAAGATTGAGTCCAATAGAAAGGTAGCAATGAGACTGATAAAAGAGTGGGTGAAAGGGGTGATCAGATTGAGCCTAGATTTGGCCAGTGGCAGATATCGAGACAGAACCAGGGGTGGCTACTACGCTTACAGTACTGCGACAAGTTAGTAATGATTGAGACATAGGACAGAATAGTGGTATCCAATAGTTATAGTACAAGGCCTTAATGGTACAAGACTGCAGCGTTGGTATTACACCATACTAAAGGTGAATACAATAGTATTGGATTACACGACATATGGTGGTGACAATGGAGAGATGGTGGCCTTGGAGCTATGAAGGGTGTGGGGTGGCCCAGAAGGCCATATTAGGAACATAACGATCTTCAGATATATATTCTGCAAAGGATATCCTATAAAAAGTATTCCAAAAAGGTATCCCCAAAGGGTATCCTTAAATAATGCATTGCCATGTCATAATGATCCCCAAATATACGTATGTGCCTTTGTGATGTGCGCACATTGTGAATAAGCACACAAGCACATATCAGCACATCCAGCATGTGCTTTTGTGCTACCTGAAATGTGTAAACATTGTGCACTAGCACATAAACACATCTAGGGAAGGCAGAATTCTTTATAAGGAGATCGGGGAAGACATAAAATAGACAGGAAAGGCCAAAAATGGAGAGAATAGGTATTAGTAAAAACGAGTATTCTGAAAGAATCCTAACTAGTGAAACTTGTCAGGTCAATTTGGATAATTATACAGACTCTTTTATATAAAGGAACTCAACTATTATTGGGAAAGAGAAGGATTCAGTGGTGGGGGGATCAATACAAAATAAAGTCCATTTCGGTAGTTTTTGGTGTTTTGGGGTGATTTTGATGGGTTGTCAGGTTGTTTGTGGTAATTAGATTTACTCCTGTTCAATCGGACATACCATCAAACACACCCCTTTTGTTTAGGAAGCCATTCAGGGCTCATAGCAACCACGTGTTACCATGGAAACCAAAAGTGTACAAAATGGACGACAGAAACACAAATCACCCTAACAACACGCTCTGTGCATGCACACCAACACCACATATCACTATGGGAATGACATAACATGGCTGCTCACGCAGGCTATCATGGCAACACAACATGGCATCATTGGGTCTTGTGGCATGACGTTACTTCCGAGGTCCCCCTGATGAGGGACGTCCGGGTACACCGTACATGATATACTATTGAGAAACATTTCCTACGCTTTTTCTGAAGAAATTAATGCTGATCGATTTTTCTTTCATTGAATGGGATGGATTATATCAGTTGGTCAAAAAAGCGAACCGCTTGTTTGCTTTTTTCAACCAACTGAAACAAAATTGGCGTCATTTGTGTGCACAGCACACTATGGTGTATCCCCACATTTTCAGTTTGCCATCACGAAGGTCACAAATCATTTCACAAACAACCAAAGTGTTATCACTGGGGCAATAAAAGCTTTATACAACTAGGAATCCTCCATGCGAATCTATGAATCCTATCATAACTTATGAAAACACTTGAATCATTTGGAATAATACACCTTTGAAGCCTTTTGCCAAAAACTGATTCTACAACAACGAAAATGGTGTGATTGCAGTTATACAGGGCTGGATACAAAATTCCAACACCTTTATGCACACCTTATGATTTGTAATTTATATAAGTATCAATATTTTTTTTTATTATTTACACCTCGTCATAACATATACCTTAAATTAGATGAAAGGAAACAGTATATTGAGTGTTTTAATGTCGGATATTAAACGTTCAGTATTCATATTGAATATATGAACACACTTTCAATGTTTCGAATTAAAATGCTTTTAATGGAGCCTTTAGCTGGAAAATGATTCTCTAATGATAAAAGTAGTGCTACGGGTACCACATGGGGCCAAAACAAAAATACAAAATCTTTATACGCATCTACAGACCTTACCTGAACATATGAACACACTTTCAATGTTTCGAGTTAAACCACCTAGGAGTCTTTCACTGGAAACCAATCCTCTGATGACTAAGTGACGCTATAGTCAACACATGGGAATGAATAAAAAATCCCAAACCTTTAACCAGATCTCGACATCCCACCGGAACATATGAACACACTTTCAACGTTTCTTATTAAAACCACTAGGAGCCTCTCACCAGGAACCAATCCTCTAATGACAAAAGTGGCGCTACGGGCGCTACATGTGGCCAAATCAAAAATGCAAAATCTTTCCTGCACATCTAGAGACCCTACCTGAACATATGAACACACTTTCAACATTTCAAATTAAAACCACAAGGTGCCTCTCACCATACACTGATTCTCTAATGACAAAAGTGGTGCTACAGGCGTCACATGAGACCAAATCAAAAATGCAAAACTTTCACGCACATCTAGAGACCCTACATGAACATATGAACACACTTTCAACCTTTCGAATTAAAACCACTAGGAGCCTCTTGCCAGAAACCGATTCTCTAACGATAAAAGTGACAATGAAGGCGCCACATGGGGCCGAATCAAAGATCAGAAACCTTTATGCACATCTTGAAACCCTACCTGAACATATGCACACCATTTCAACATTTCGAATTAAAACCCCTAGGAGCCTTTTGCTGGAAACTGATTCTCCAACAACAAAAGTGGTGCAATGGACACCAAATGGGGACCCGAATCAAAATTCCGAAACCTTTATACACAACTAGAGACCCTATCTAAACACATGAACACACTTTCAATGTTTCGAATTAAAACCCCTTAAAACCCCTCAGAGCTTTTCATCAGAAACCAATTCTCTAACGACAAAAGTGGCCCTATGGGTGCCACATAGGGCCAACTCAAAAATCCAAAACCTTTACGCACATCTACCTGAACAAATGAAAACACTTTCAATGGCTCGAATTAAACCTCCAGGAATCTTTCACTGAAAACCAATTCTCTAGCGACAAAGGCCACATGGGGCCGAATGAAAAATCGAAACATTTATGCACATCTAGATACCCTACCTGAATATATGAATACACTTTCAACATCTCAAATTAAAACCCCCAGAAGCCTTTCGATGGAAATCAATTCTCTTAACAACAAAAGTGGTGCTATGGGTGCCACATGGGGCTGAAATGAAAATCCGAAACCTTTATGCACATCTAGAGACCCTATCTGAGCATATGAACACACTTTAAACAATCAAAATTACATATCCTAGGAGCCTTTCGTCAGAAAGCCTTATTTTTTCTGTCTTTAAGTGGCGCCACTGGCACCACCTGGTGACAGAAATTCAAACTAAACCTAATTTTGTCATCTCTCAATCATACTTAAGTATGATAAGTTTCAAAATTATAGCTAAGGCCTAAAAAAATAAAAAATATGTTTCTCAGGCCCTCCCGATGTCCTTTTGGCTGCCGCATGCTCTCTTTTTATAACCAATTTAAACTTAAAAAATTAAGAATTAAATGGTTTATGTCTGATATTTTACCCAAGTTAAAAAAATTGATGAATTTGTCCCTTAAGTGTAAGAAGGCTTTGCAATACTTATAGCATTGCAAAGCCTTCTTGCACTCAAGGGATGAAATACACCACCACCCATGCTATTCTGTAGATTATGAGGCCTAAAACTTGAACCAAGAACATGAACTTTTGAAGGCAAAGAAGAAATTACTGAAATAAAAAATAAAATAAACAAGAGGCCCCAAGGGGCCTGAGGGCGCTCACCTGACATGGTAGCCTAAATATCAACCCAGAGAATTGATTTCAACAAGTTGCATATGCTCCTCCTAAGAAAAGCTTATACCAAATATCCAAAGATTCTGACCAGTGGATCTAAAAAAAAAAAGATTTTTAAAGAATATTCCTCATGAACTAAGTTATAATTCAGGCTCCCACAGGCAGCCCACCTATGAACCCAGGGACTTGGCTTTAACAAACTTGAATCTCACCCCCCTAAGGATGCTGCACACCAAATATCAAAACATTCCGACTGCTGGATCTGAAGAAGATTTTTAAAGAAAATTCCTCATTTTGAACTAAGTTACAATTCAAGCTCCCACAGTGAGTCCAAATATGGACTTAGGGACATGGCTTGAACAAACTTGAATCTCACCCCCTAAGGATGCTGCATACCAAATATCAAAACATTCCGACTGCTGGATCTGGAGAAGAAGATTTTTAAAGAAAATTCCTCATTTTGAACTAAGTTATAATTCGGGCTACTCCCCCCCCCCCCCCCCCCCCCCACCCCCAAGCATGGTGCATACCTAATATCAGAAGATTCTCCCAGATCTTGAGAAAAAGATTTTCAAAGAAATTTGCCTGAAATGCACTAAGTTCAAATTTGGGCACCTATACTGAGCCCAAATATAAACCCAGATCCACCTCACAATGTTGCTTACCCAATATGAAAAGATTCTGTCTGCTGGATCTGGAGAAGAAGATTTTTTAAGAAATTTGCCTGAAATGCACAAAGTTCGAATTCGGGCTTCTATAGTAAGCCCAAATATGAATCCAGGGGGCCGATTTGAACAAACTTGAATCAGATCCACCTCACAATGTTGCATACCAAATATCAAAAGATTCTGCCTGCTGGATCTGGAGAAGAAGATTTTTTAATAAATTTGCCTGAAATGCACAAAGTTCGAATTCGGGCTTCTATAGTAAGCCCAAATATGAATCCAGGGGGCCGATTTGAACAAACTTGAATCAGACCCACCCCACAAAGTTGCATACCAAATATCAAAAGATTCTGCCTGCTGGATCTGGAGAAGAAGATTTTTGAAGAAATTTGCCTGAAATGCACTAAGTTCGAAATCAGGCTCCTATACTGAGCCCAAATATGAACCAAGGGGGCCGATTTGAACAAAGTTGAATCAGATCCACCCCGCAATGTTGCATACCAAATATGAAAACATTCTGCCTGCTGGATCTGGAGAAGAAGATTTTTGAAGAAATTTGCCCGAAATGCACTAAGTTTGAATTCGAGCTTCGATAGTGAGCCCAAATATGAATCTAGGGAGCCGATTTGAACAAACTTGAATTAGATCCACCCCACAATGTTGCATACCAAATATCAAAAGATTCTGCCTGCTGGATCTGGAGAAGAAGATTTTTTAATAAATTTGCCTGAAATGCACAAAGTTCGAATTCGGGCTTCTATAGTAAGCCCAAATATGAATCCAGGGGGCCGATTTGAACAAACTTGAATCAGACCCACCCCACAAAGTTGCATACCAAATATCAAAAGATTCTGCCTGCTGGATCTGGAGAAGAAGATTTTTTAAGAAATTTGCCTGAAATGCACTAAGTTCGAAATTGGGCTCCTATACTGAGCCCAAATATGAACCCAGGGGGCCGATTTGAACAAACTTGAATCAGATCCACCCCACAATGTTGCATACCAAATATTAAAAGATTCTGCCTGCTGGATCTGGAGAAGAAGATTTTTGAAGAAATTTGCCTGAAATGCACTAAGTTCGAAATCAGGCTCCTATACTGAGCCCAAATATGAACCAAGGGGGCCGATTTGAACAAACTTGAATCAGATCCACCCCACAATGTTGCATACCAAATATCAAAAGATTCTGCCTGCTGGATCTGGAGAAGAAGATTTTTGAAGAAATTTGCCTGAAATGCACTAAGTTCGAATTCGGGCTTCTATAGTAAGCCCAAATATGAATCCAGGGGGCCGATTTGAACAAACTTGAATCAGACCCACCCCACAAAGTTGCATATCAAATATCAAAAGATTCTGCCTGCTGGATCTGGAGAAGAAGATTTTTTAAGAAATTTGCCTGAAATGCACTAAGTTCGAAATTGGGCTCCTATACTGAGCCCAAATATGAACCCAGGGGGCCGATTTGAACAAACTTGAATCAGATCCACCCCACAATGTTGCATACCAAATATCAAAAGATTCTGCCTGCTGGATCTGGAGAAGAAGATTTTTGAAGAAATTTGCCTGAAATGCACTAAGTTCGAAATCAGGCTCCTATACTGAGCCCAAATATGAACCAAGGGGGCCGATTTGAACAAACTTGAATCAGATCCACCCCGCAATGTTGCATACCAAATATGAAAACATTCTGCCTGCTGGATCTGGAGAAGAAGATTTTTGAAGAAATTTGCCCGAAATGCACTAAGTTTGAATTCGAGCTTCGATAGTGAGCCCAAATATGAATCTAGGGAGCCGATTTGAACAAACTTGAATTAGATCCACCCCACAATGTTGCATACCAAATATCAAAAGATTCTGCCTGCTGGATCTGGAGAAGAAGATTTCTTAAGAAATTTGCCTGAAATGCACTAAGTTTGAAATCGGGCTCCTATACTGAGCCCAAATATGAACCAGGGGGCCGATTTGAACAAACTTGAATCAGATCCACCCTACAATGTTGCATACCAAATATCAAAAGATTCTGCCTGCTGGATCTGGAGAAGAAGATTTTTTAATGTTTTTCCCATTGCCTACAGTGTTAAAAAGTGCTGACTCAGCACTTTTTCAAAGTCCTGAAAAAAGTACCTTGTGATCAAACCGATAGGGATTTTTTTTAAACATTCTATTCTACTGGATAAAAGTAAGCTTTATACAAAATAAGAATTCTCTGTGCCGTGTAGTTTTGGAGATATGGCAGTTTTAAGGTTTTTCCTATTTTTAGCTCCCGAGGTTCCCACAGGGCAATACGAAATTTTTCTTTTTGCATCAATCAACTACTTATGACCCATTATCATCTCATATCAAATTTGGTTCAAATTGACCTCACGGTTCAGAAAATAGAATTTTTAGGCGTGGCCAAAATTTTTGCCCCTCCCATAACGAAGGCAAATAATGCCCAACAAACTTTTCTTGAACAAACTTGATTCTAAACCTCAAAAGGACTCTGTATACCACATATTAAGTCTCTGCTACTGGTGGTTCATTAGAAGAAGATTTTCAAAAAATTTGGCTATTTTTTCCCCACACCTCTGCTCAATATGAGCCGAAACCTAATTTGGATAAAAATCAAAATGCCCCTATATAACCACCATATACATGAAATTTAATTAAAATGTGGCCAGTGGTTTAGGAGAAAGAGGCTCAAACACCACCTTCACGCAGGACGACGGACGACAGACTACGGACGAAGAGTGATAAGAAAAGCTCACCCTGACTTTCAGTCAGGTGAGCTAAAAACTGCTCGCCCGCATGCAATTTCACAAATAATGGCCTGAGAAACAGAAGATCTACTTTGTGTGGCCTAAAAAAATTGAAGTACGGATGTAAGACTATTTCAGGGCTAGATGGTTCCAGTTCAAGTCTTTATTCTTTTTTACCAAGTACATGGTTTCTAAGAATTTGAATACCGAATACACAAAAAAATAAAATTGCACATGTGCAAGAAGGTACTTGATAGTATATATATACATTTACAGGCACCCGCAATGGGCCATCACTCTACTTTTAGGGCCACCTCTCTGTCCCAACCTATGACAACTGCTACACTTTAAACCATTCATGTGGTAACCAAACAACCATTACAGTTCCCTAGTATTTTGTTAGTGAAAGGGTAGCAAGAAAATTAAAATCCGAAACATGTTCTCCTTGAGAGTACATTTTTTATGTGTACTTACTCAGTTTTCCATGCCAATGGGCACTTCCAGAAGTGGGTGTGCATCCATATGATTGGACCAAACAACTCAAGGGATAGTCGAAATGAAAGAGTTAGGACTATGTCATGTATCATTTGCTTCTGAATAGAATGTAGTGCAAAGTAACAAAATTACATAATCTCTTAACACATTCCAGACCATAACAGCGCCGAAGACTAACAATTGGACTGTTGGCTCGATAACTTGAGAATATATAACAGTACAGCCAAAAAGAGGTTTATTTAACAACGGTGTGAATTTGTACTGCGAATTATTTTTTCAAGGGATATAAAAATGTATTTTTGTAATGGAATAGTATTACGCATCTATAACGTTTTATCAAAATTTGCAAGATGCGAAACATCTGTAGATATTGTCATATCAGAGACCTGCCGTTAGGTACACCATATTCTTCCAGTAGTCAAAGACCCATGAATAACATATTGAAGGCAGAGTTTATACACAACGTTGCTTAGAATTGAATACTCGGTTTGCCAATAATACAAAGTGTTAACCTTTTTCACCACGATGACCTATGTGGAATTGTCTTATACACCACATTCAACTGGGAAATGTGAATGCCTTTTTACTTGTGGGGGAGTTTCAGTGATAATTTAATTCTACAACACAACAGAACTGTAGGATAAAAGTAGTGGAGACTGGGGTTAATTGTAACATTTTTTGCATTTTCCCAAATTACCATGTAATCATGAGGTAATGGAAGAGAACTTCTGCAAATTGTTATTTGCAAAAGAATCGCAGACTATGAGGAACACGTCACTTTCTATGGTCACCCTCGCTGTTACACCTGTCCCAGTATCGTGCCCAGTTCGTCCCCTGAGTTCCAATGCCAGTGGTCACATAGAACACATCGGAACTCAGGGGATGAGTTGTAACACTGACAGGGGGAAGAAGTAACAGTATTGATGATGGCTTAACAAAAAGAGACATGGTTTGGTTTATCCTAAAAATCCGTAACAGCACAGGAGGAAAATAAATCAGATTATCGACTTACCACCTTATGGTTCAAGTAATCACCAATGTGGCCACATGCGGCAAAATGCCACAATGAAAAAAGACAAAACCCCTCCAAAAACAAACCAAAAGAAACTAGAAGCTCTACAGAGCCTGTAATCGCTCACCTGGAAATACATATAAAAATGTGATTTCCCATAGGTTTTCCATGTAACTAGGAGTTGCAATTGTGGCCATGTTTGCAACATTACATCAAAATTACATGAGGATCATTGGTAGAAGGTGTCCCAGTCTTCAATCACGTGAAGTTTCAAAACATTTGAATCCATCAAACAGAATCATAGAATGTCTCTGGTGGCCAAATTTTCCATTAAAATGCCACAATGAAAAAAGACAAAACCCCTCCAAAAACAAACCAAAAGAAACTAGAGGCTCTACAGAGCCTGTAATCGCTCACCTGGAAATACATATAAAAATGTGATTTCCCATAGGCTTTCCATGTAACTATGAGTTGCAATTGTGGCCATGTTTGCAACATTACATCAAAATTACATGAGGATCATTGGTAGAAGGTGTCCCAGTCTTCAATCACGTGAAGTTTCAAAACATTTGAATCCATCAAACAAAATCATAGAATGTCTCTGGTGGCCATATTTTCCAGCCAACGGGAACAAAAAGAGTATCGTTTGTAGAGGGCCTCCTATAGACCATTCTTGCCAAGTTTTGGGTCACGTCAGCTCAATAGTTCCAGAGAGAAGATGAAAATGTGATTTCCTATAGTTTTTTTTCTATAGTAACTATAAAACGCAATTGTGGCCATGTTTGCAATACGATCAACATTAAAATGAGGAACGTTGGTGGAGGGTGTCCCAGTTATCAACCATGCAAAGTTTCAAAACATTTGGCCCTGTGGTTTCAGATAAGAGTTTTCAAAATTGACCAATCAGAATCAAAGAATGCTTCTGGCGGCCATGTTTTTTCACCCAACAGGAATAAAATGAGTAACAGTTGTAGAGAACCTCTCATAGACAATGTCTGCCAAGTCTGGTTCACATTGGCTCAGTACTTTCAGTGAAGATGATGAAAATGTGATTTCCTATAGGGTTTCTATAGTAACTATAAGCCACAAATGCAGCCATAACTGCAACTCAATGAAGATTAAAATGAAGATCATTGGAAGAGGGGGTTACAGTCATCAGTCACACTAAGTTTTCAAACCATTTGGCCTTGTAGTTTCAAAGAAGATTTTCTTGAAAATGCCCACATTTATGAATTCTGTTTTCAACAAAATAAATCAGTAAAAGAACGTTAAATATTTTTGAAAAATTACAACTTTTTTCATAACAGTATTCTCTTTTCAAAATAGCTTTGGATAGGTAAAAGGGTTACAGGAAACACATTACTCCAATTTTTGTCAAATCTAAAAAGATATACAATAATTACTGTCATTTAAGCTGACATGATTGCAAGAGAATGTTAGCAAAAACTTCTCCTGTTTCTCCAAACACCTGTCAACAATCAAGATTTTCTGATAAGTAACATGAGCAATGAGCATATATCAGCATCCATATATAGTTGCAATGGTTTACATTTAAGTCAAAATAAGTTGTAGGATAATCCTATAAATTATGTATCTTTTTCTCTTTCTACACCGATAAGACCAGAAGCTGACATCATTTTCTGGAAAGCTCTCACTGATAGATTTCCAGAAAATGTCAGATTCTGATCTTGTCAGGGCAGGAGCAGCAGTTTACTTAGTTTATTGCAGTTGGTAGAGAGGGTCCCAGTCTTCATTTATGTGAAATATCAAAACATTTGGCCTGACAGTTTCAGAGGAGAAGATTTTTGAAAATCTACCAATCAGAATCAAAGAATGCCTCTGGCGGCCATGTTTTTCAACCCACAGGAACAAAATGAGGATCGTTTGCAGAGGACCTCCCATAGACTATCCCTGCCAGCTTTGTTTTCACGTCGCCTCGGTTTTTCCAGAGAAGAAGAGGAAAATGTGATTTCCCATAGGGTTTCTACAGTAACTATAAGCCACAATTGCAGCCATGTTTGTGACCCAATCAACATTAAATGAGGATCACTGGTAGAGGGGGTCCCAGTCATCATTTATGTGAAGGTTCAAAACATTTGGCCTAGCAGTTTCAGAGGAGAAGATTTTTGAAAATCCACCAACCAGAATCAAACAAAGAATGCCTCTGGAAGCCATGTTTTTTATCCGACGGGAACAAAATGAGGATCATTTGTAGAGGACCTCCCATAGACCATGCCTGCCAAGTTTGGTTCACACCGGCTCAGCGGTTACAGAGAAGAAGATGAAAATGTGAAAAGTTTACGTACGCCGGACGACAGACAAAGGACGACGACGCACGCCAAGTGATGACAAAAAGCTCACATGGCCTTTTAGGCCAGGTGAGCTAAAAATGAAAGTGTCAATGACACTGTAGCTCAACTTGACAAACTTGAACTTGGTAAGTTATAAATGAAATGGCAAAATTGAATATCATTGGTACCAATGTTATTTGGTGAAATTTCAACATAACAGCATCGTGTGTGCACAACATCAGAGTAATTCATGCATTTTTAAATGTAAACTGTAAGACTGGCTAAAGGAAGAATGTTGATACACAAATGCAGCATGTTCAGAGGTTATTGTAAATGGCAACTTTTTTCAGAAATGAATGCTATCAATAGCTCTTATCTAAAGGTCTTGCCTAATGAGAACACCAAGTTCAAAAACAATCCTATGATAAATGTGGCCTGTAAGCCATGTCAAAGAAGAATGCTGATCCACAAATGCAATAAATTCAAAGATTGTTCCTAACAGCAACAGTTTTTGATGGAAATGAAAAGAAAATCAATAGCTCCTATTTTTGTCACCCTGCATAAGCATACAAAGTTTCAAAACAACCTGATAATGAATGTGCCCTCTGCGGCATGCCAAAGGAAGATGTTAATGCACAAATGGACTAAGTTTGAAGGTCATTGCTTGTGACAATGCTTTTTGTTTTTTTTAATGGAAATTCATAAATATACCCTGCAGAGAGTGCAAAAGGGATAAATTGATGCACAAATGCAGTAAGTTCAAAGGCTGGTGATAACAACAATAATTTCTTATGGAATTGAAAAAAAGCAATAGCTCACATCTAGAGGTCACCCCGAATACGCATACCAAGTTTCAAAGTGATCCGATCATAAATGTGCCCTGAAGGGTGTGTTAAAGGGAAATATTGAGGTCTGACTAAACTAAGTTCAAAGGCCAGCGGCAACATTTTTTGACAGAAATGGAAGAAAATTGACAGCTCCCATATAGATGTCACCCCACACAAGCACACCAAGTTTTCAAGCGATCCAATCATAAATGTGCCCTGCAGGGTGTGTCAAAGGGAAATATTGATGCTTAACTGCAGTAAGTTTTTACTAAGTTCATCAGAGGTCGATGCCAATGGCAACTATTTTTGACGGATATGGAAGAAACTCGATAACTCCCACCTAGAGGTAACCCCAAACAAACATACCAAGTTTCAAACCATCCTGGTAATACATGTGCCCTGTAGGGCGTGCCAAAGGAATATGTTGATCCCTGACTAAACTAAGTTCAAAGGTCGTTGCCAGTGGCAACATTTTTTGACAGAAAATGGAAGAAAATCAATAGCTCCCATGTAGAGGTCACCCCCAAACAAGCATGCCAGGTTTCAAAACAATTTGATCATAAATGTGCCCTGTTGGGTGTGACAAAGGGAAATACTGAGATCTGACTAAACTAAGTTCTAAGAACACTGCCAGTGGCAACATTTTTTGACGGAAATGGAAGAAAATCGATAGCTCCCATCTAGAGGCCACCCCAAACAAGCATACCAACTTTCAAAGTGATCCAATAATAATTGTGCTCTGCAGGGTGTGCCAAGGGGAAATTTTGATGCATAACTGCACTAAGTTGATCAAAGATCGTTGCCAGCGGCAACATTTATTGGCAGATATCGAAAAAAATTGATAGCTCCCATCTAGAGATAACCCTAGACAAGCATACCAAGTTTCAAACAGATCTGATCAAAAATGTGCCCCGTACGGAGTGCCAAAAGAGTATATTGATGCCAGACTAAACTAAGTTCAAAGGTCTTTGCCAGCAGCAACATTTTTCGATGGAAATGGAAGAAAATAAATAGCTCCCATCTAGAGGTCACCCTAAAACAAGAAGGCCTGGTTTCAAAGCAATCCGATCATAAATGTGCCCTGTAGGGTGTGCCAAAGGGAAATATTGAGGTCTGACTAAACTAAGTTCTAAGAGCGTTGGCCGTGGCAACATTTTTCGATGGAAATTGAAGAAAATCGATAGCTCCCATCTAGAGGTCACCCCAAACAAGCATGTGTCCGCACCTCTCACGGTATGTGTCTATCTGTGTATTGCCCATATAAAGTCAACACCAATTTAACAGCTAGAGAATAGGTCGGAATATGTTAAATCTGTCCCCGTGCGGTTTGTTACAAGCGACCCCATTGCAGCATCAACTAACGAAAACGCTTGCAGAACATTTACAGGAAAAATATATTTAAAACACATGCTCCCATTTGAAAGAGAAATCTATAATGTTTTGAAAGTGTAATTCAACCTTTATTATTAAAAGCCTTTCTGGTGGCTATTACCTTTCTTAAAAAGTACCAAAATTTACTGGACATGTTGAAAAAACGTTTTTTCCTTCAAAAAGTCATAAGGTTATTAATCGAGACAATGGTCCGGTAGAGTATCACACAACGTTGTCTCCACTTACCAGAGTGGGTGCATCTCGAGCACCTCTCAAACTGAAGCAGATATCAATCATGTTACAATTGACTTGTGTTACAATTGTCCCCGGTCTCCTCTTTTACTGATCCTCATTCAGTTTACCGATTGTTTTTGTTTTAAGCTTAATATTTTATAAGGAGTGGCAGTCATGTTATGCATCTTCTTTGTAGTGGTAAGTTCGAGGGCTTCACTCTTCTTGAATACTATGAAGGAGTCTTAAGCGTTCAGAGTGTATCTCTTCGCACAGAAGACGCCCTCCCCCCCACCCCTCCACCCTCCCCTGCCCCCCCCCCCCCCCCCCCCCACACACACACCTGATAGGATAGGAAGCTACAAATGATGCTGCTAGAAAGGATTCGGACACCTGAGAATTTTCCCGATGGAGGGTCAATCCCAGGTCTTCTGGCACAAGAGACCAGCACACTCTTCCACCACTCACTCCATCGATTGTTTTGTTGTTTGCTAATAGACGATCGATTTCTCTTCACGCCAAAAAACAAGTAACGTGTTGAAAGGATTAACCTACATTTAAACTTAATAAAGATGGAAGCAGAACTTTTGTACATTTCATCCTATAACATATGGATATAAAATTTATTTCTATTTTCATCCAGGAGGACAACTTAGAATACCGAGAGTTGCCTACAGGACATTTCAAACCAGATTTGTTTGTTTATTGAATTTAAACAACACTTTCAACAGCCAAGATCAGATCTGACAGGGGGAGGGGGGGGGGGAGAGGGGGAGAGGGGGCAGGATTGCCTGCCACTGTGCAACGTGGAGCAATCGTCAGATCTTCAATTTACTAATGCTGCACAAGCAGAGTTAGCAGGGGTTGAAGTTGAAGACAAGTGCGTGATCAACGTACAGACCACGTTTGTACACAGCGTTACCGTGCCCCACGTGTGCAATCAGAATTAAGTGTATTGCCCAAGCACACAACGTAGTTACCGTTGGTCAAGATCGAACCATTGACTTTTCGGTTTAAAGTCCAATGCTCTTACCAATGAGTTACCGGGCTCTCCTCAACCCAGGTGGTAACGTAAAAGGTCAAAATAGTCAATAAACATCACACCAACAGGATACCTGTGGTCGCATTCAAAGAGGATAGTGACAAGAGAGCAAAGATGTATCCAGCGGGGAAAGAACTATTTTGAGTTTTACTAATCATGTTCCTAATATTTATTTATTGGTGTTTAAGGTCACAGACTTATGCACAATGGCTAATTGTGACCATGGCAGTTTTACGGGTGGAGGAAGCCGGAGTACCCGGAGAGAACCACCGAGCATTGACGATCAACTGTCAGCTCCTCAACATTCTAACTCTGTTCAAGCTCTGCTCAAGCAGGGTTACAGCAGTTGAAGAGATGTGCACCATCGACGTGCAGTATGCCTTAGTACACAGCGTTATCGTGCCCCCATGTAGGCAACCGGGATAAAGTGCCTTGCCCAATGACACAACGCGGGTCGTCCCGGATGGGGATCTAACTCGGGACCTCTAGCATCATCATTTTCCTAAAAACTTAAAACTAATGCCTTTACTCACCTGGAGAAAGACATTTTTCAGAAGCAAAGTGTTCCTGAAGTTCTCCAATTACATTGTACACGTCAATGAAAAGTTGTACAGGCTCCAACTTGGTAACCGTTTTGATCTTTCTCCACCTGTCTTCGAACAGATGATGATATTCGGACCCCAAATCTGCTACCGTGAGTTTTACATGTTCTTCTTTATTTTGGTCACCAGCCTGTTACTTCCACTTTGCTAGCATTTGGCGAGTGACTGATATCATCTCCACAAAAGGCTTCTGTTAAGTATTTATATCTGTTTTCACAACAAATATCTGAGGTTAGTTAACTTTCAGTCCAGACTTGTACAAGACAACAAAGTCAATGGCAAGGAGCAGTTAAAATATTTAGATCCTCAACATCTTAACTGACAGCTTCCTCCATTCCACCATTCTTGTTTAAATCGATGTGCCGTGGCAAGTTGGATGACGGTTTCATCAGTAATGCTTGCAGCTTTTCCGAGGTGTTCCATTCTATCGGATCTGAATTGTAGAAATGTTATTACTAAATTTATGACAATTTCTTTCACAAATTTAATTGTTATCAAATCCTCTGTGTCTTTTAGACTTAGGAAAAAGAACCCAAAACAAATGAAACTTTTCATCGTTGATCCCCTCCCAACAATATAGCTTATGACATCTTCTTAGAAGCTCAACGACCTTGTTCCTATGAGGGGGTCATAATCTAGGTTTTGCAGATAAAAACTAAAAAAAGTGAATAGCACTGACTGGTTAATTTGAAAATATATGAGTCAATTTATCAGATGTGACCAAAATTTGAGTTAACAAAAATGATAAAATAAAATGCATAACAAGTATATATTGATATTTTTGACAAAAGGAACATAAGATTGAAATAAAAACACAAAGAACGGAACTTAATGATCCTTTCATCGTCTACATATGTCATCCTTGAGTTTACTTCTCTCACAGTACGTAACTACCAGGAACTTACAGAATTTTTGTTACCCTTCATATCGAACGATTAAAACAATTCTATAAGCTTTTAGTCCTTACCCAGTTTGCCCATAAAAGTATCGGAAACCTGATTTTTGTCAATGGGACATCGCAGCTTCACCTAAATTTGTCCCTGAAGGAAATATTTCACCAGTTAAGACATTTATCTGACTGATAAGATCGTCTGTTAATATTCAATTGAAATATCCAATTAAATTGGACATGTATAACACTATAAATATTATGCAAAAGGTTAGGTATATTCATTCGCGAGGAACTCCTAAAAACTAAAACGCCATAAGTTAGAGTAAGGAAATGACAGTTACATGGTGCACAATATTTGGTGACAGGCTGGAAATTTTCAACATCTCGACAATCTGATATTGATCTACTTATGCAGAATGTCATGCAAAATAAACCGAGTACAGGGGGCGCGGTGACTCACTGGTTAGAAAATTGGACTTAAAACAGGGAGGTCGATGGTATGATCCTGACCAGCAGTAATGGTGTTGTGTCCTTGGACAAGACGTAACCCCGATTGCCCGTTTGGATGCACATTTGCGTTGTGTACCAAGGTTTATTACAAGCCTTGTTCTATGTAATCCCCATCTACAGCAACACTAAACCATGCAGAAAAAGAAAATTTGTTCTGCACATATGTACGGACTGGAAATCGTTGATGGACTATTTTTAAATAGAAGCGAAATTTCACTAGAATTTTGTACATATCGAGCAACGCAATTACAATTTGAATCCCTAGCGGTAGCTGAACATCGTACCCTCACAAATTTGATTGGCGATAAAATGTGTTGCTTTGGTTGATAGTTGTCAAATGAATTGCTGAGTGTCCTTCTAATAATTGTTTTTTTTGAAGACGTGAAGGCATGTAATAAACACAGAACTACACAGGTGTGTAAATGTTTTAATCGATATAGCATTTGTGCCATATCGATACATTTATTTATTGGTGGCTAATCGTGACCGTGACAGTTTTACGGGTGGAGGAAGCCGGAGGACCTGGAGAGAACCATCGAGCATCAAAGAGCAACTGTCAGCTCCTCAACATTCTAACTCTGTTCAAGCTCCGCTCAAGCAGGGTTACAGCCTGTTGAAGATGTGCACCATTGACGTGCAGTATGCCTTAGTACACGGCGGCATCGTGCCCACATGTAGGCAACCGGGATAAATGCCTTGCCCACGGACACAACATGGGTTGTCCTGGACGGGGGTCGAACTCGGGACCTCTAGCATAGAAGTCCAAGAGTCTACCAATGAATCACTGCACTCCATGCCACATCGATTAACCCATTCACATGCGTGTGTCGTTCTGTGTAGGCACTGCACGTCAATGGTGCTCTTACCATCAGCTGCTATTATTTGAGCTTGTGCAGTGAGTTAATCATCTGCCTTGGTCAGGTTTTTCCCATAATATATGTATTTCATGTAACAAATGCTCATTTCAATATGGTTTCTAAACAAAGCAAGCAAAGGCATTATTGTTTGTATGCATTTATAACAAAAATGGAGATTTAGGCCACAAAATAAATTGATTAATTCTCAGGCAATTTTTTTTCAAATAAAACATTCCTCTAAAAACAAACTGTAGGTACCGCAATTCAAAAGCTTCATATTCTTTCGATGCTCTTCATATTATCGTTGAAGTAAAAGTATTTAAATTGCCTCGTTACAATTTATAGCAGAGTGTAAAGGCACTCTCACAAAAATTGTAACAAGGCAAACATATTGCAGACGCAACTAAATAAATATGCATCAATCAAAAAACTAAAAAGTTTCGGGTCTCCCTGAGTTTGTACTAATATTGGGAGACACTGAAAGGAAATAAAAATGTCCAATGAGGGGGTTTAAATTCAAGGAGCAATTGCCTGAGAATCAAAACATTTTTTAAAGCCTAAACTTACACATTTTTGCAGCAAAGTTTGTAACATTTTGTAACAATTTATGTTGCTGTTGTATGATTTATAACTGTTACATTGGGGTCTGTTATGAGAAAGAAATACTGACAGTGTCACACGGAAACCAACTTTACGGAACCGGCTAGGAATCCCAATTATGGAATTCCTTATATTACCTGTCTATATGTATACATGTTATACAGGGGAAATAAAGCAATCAGATTGGACATTTTGAAGGCTTGAGCGAAGGTATAGCTAGGAAGTAGTGTTACAAGTCAATATTAATGGATGATAGTATAGCCAATAGTAATGGTACAAGGCCGCAATGGCACAAGACTGCTGTAGATGCTAATGACAGGACTAATAGACCATAGACAAGTAGTGGACTTGGAGCTTTGGAGATAAAATGGAAGTAGTTGGTACGACTACCGGTATAGGAGCTGTATAGGAGCTGGGTCATAGGTATCCTTAAATACCAAAATGAGGCTAAGAGGGATAGTAAATTTGACCTCATTGAGGGATTTTTTTCATGGCCCTCGTGGCCTCAAACGAAATTAGACTAAGAGGGATAGTAAATTAGACCTCATTGAGGGCTTTTGTCATAGCCCTCATGGCCTCTTTAACTTATGACTAAAAAGGGGCGCCGAAGGCCAGATGTTTTCCAAAAAGGGGTGCTGAAATTGGGGTGCTACGGGATATGGCTGTTAAATACTGAGATGGGGCTAAGAGAGATAGTAAATTAGACCTCATTGAGGGATTTTGTCAATGCCCTTATGGCCTCAAATGAAATAAGGCTACAAGGGATAGTAAATTAGACCTCATTGAGGGCTTTTCTCATGGCCCTCATGGCCTCATACAACAAAAAAGGGATTCTCCAGAAGGTATCCTCAATATGTATCCTCAAATAATACAATACCAAGTCATAGGTTTCCTCAAATACTGAAATGAGGCTAAGAGGGATAGTAAATTAGACCTGATTGAGGGATTTTTTCATGGCCCTCATACGATAAAAAATGGATTCTCCAGAAGGTATCCTCAATAGGTATCTTCAAATAATACAATACCAGGTCATAGGTATTCTCAAATACCAAAATGAGGCTAACAGTCTTATGTGCGAGTCACTTGAACGAGCAATTGTTCGATAGCTTATTTGCTCGATGGGGTTCGAGTCGTTCAAGCAATGACTTATCAATAACTACTTGATAGGTTCTTGGCTTTAGGAATCAAATAGGCTTTCATAGAGGCTGTCTGTCAGTTGGCTATAATCCAAATGTCACCTCGGTACCGAGGGGGGCTCTAAGAACCAATGTATGGCGGTCCAAAAAAGGATTTTGGGTGGATTTTGGTGATTTGTAGGGATTGTCGGGTTGTTTATGGTAATTCTACGAATCGGGAAATTACTCCTGTTCAAAGGAATACACCCCCTGAACATAACCCGTCCTGTTGTAGGCTTTTGGGTCACATAGCAACCACATGCTACCACAGAATCCAAGATGGTGGCCTCCAGTATACAAAATGGACGGAAACACATATCACCCTAACACTCGCTGCGCATGCGCACTAACATCACGCATCACTATGGGGATGAGGTCACAACGTGGCCACTAACGCAGGTTACTGTGGCAACACATGGCGCCACTGAGTCACGAGACATGTCACTTCCGGGGTCATCCAACCTAGAGGTGAAACATACGAGACATACTACTGCTGGTCATTCAAAACACTTTACAATGCAGCGACAGGACTGCATTTGGGGAAAGGACAACACTGAATTTTTTATTGAAGATGGGTACCATGGCTGACAGACATGCGCATATCACGCGATACCACAAATTTTTATCCGAAAAATAATCGTGTACCAGTAATTCAAAGAAATCCAAACAGTAGTCCTGATACCTTGCATGTAGTATGACAATCGTGCAGTCTCCATTTAATAATAGTGCATACTATTAAGGGGTTATATAAGGATTGGAAAATTACCTTGAAATTAGATGACAGGTCATTTTCTATGTCGTCAAAAATCCAAAAAAAACAATTATTTCTGACTTGTTTGTCGTCCATCCGTATATATGAATAATTCTTCAAAATTTTAAACTTCAAAAACTGAAAAATTATAACATTTTTTAGAATTCTGGCAGCATCGAAAATAACACATCACCTATTTTCAAGCTAAATTTCCCATTAAGTAATTGGAGGGATTGAAAAAGATCGCCTTTTGCACCTTAAGACGATCTTTTTCACTATTTGGTTTTGGATGGCATCGTATATGAACGTAATTTTTGGCCTGATGACCTTGAGCGAAATTATAAACGAAAAGGCAATGAAAACCAAGCAGAGAGTTTTGGAATTTACCTCCACGCAGTTCTGTCACTGCATTTTGAAGAATTTTGATGTCCTAGCTTTGTTCTTGAATATTTGAAGCATATTTGTCAAGTTGTTCTCCGGAAATATTTTATCAGTTCTGGCACAAATACGGTAGCAGACTTCCAGGAACCATTGGTGCCTGCTATCAAGTCTGAGTTGATAGCATATATTTTTCATGTTCTATACGCCACAGCCTTCATTTTGATATGTAATCTGTATATTTAATTTGAATTTATGGAATATCAGAGGTGAGAATTTCAAAGTAAATAAATTTCCCTTACTTATATAGCACCTTAACTTGTTTTAGATCTTATTTTTGTCTATACAAGGCTTATGTTTCCATTGTCTATTCCGGATTACATGGAATAGTGTGACATGCGCAGTGAAGATACAGAATAGTAATCACAAGGAAACAGCAAATTGCACTTTAAATGTAAACCAGAAAGGAATTTGAGGAAGTGGCGCTCGCAATTTTTGTTGTTGATGTTGTTAATGACAACATGGATGCTGTTTTTGTCATCTCAGTGCCACATCTGTATAAAACAGCACAGCTCTTCCATGGATAGGTAGGCCAATATGACCAGATTAAAAAGAAACAAAAACTTTACAAAGAAACGCTGGACAGAGCACTTGAGTTTTATTATTATTTCGACTCCCATTTGTTCAGGGGCATAGCCAGGTTTCTATAATTGAGGGGGTGGGGGGCTAGCCATTTTTTGTGGGGGGCATACCATGATATCTGTAATGTTGCAGGGTTTAGGAGGTCCTTGCCTAGTCCAAGCTAGCACCCTCTCGTCGTTACCCACCTCCTCCCACTTCCCTTCATGGAAGTGGGAAAGAGGGGGTAACGACCAGGCCGACCAAGTCAGGATGGGGCCTCCGTCGAGAAAATTTTGCAAAGTTAAGTGCTCTAAGATCGAATCTGATGCAGTCGTAGCATGTGTAGCCCTATACTGGAGAGCATTTGGGTCAATATTTCTTTTTTATTCAGGGGGGGGGCATTAAAGCTTTAGGTTGACCTGAGTCTCCACCCCAACCCACCCCCACCTCCCCCCCCCCCCCCCACCTCCATGGCTACGCCACTGGCAATGACGCCTGCTGATCCAGGAGACTGGGGACAGGTTCTCACCATTGTGTCCATGCAACTCTGCGCGTTGACGTTATCTAAGCGAGAATTTTGAAAAACAATTTCAGTATTTGGTGTCCACTATTTGTTGGTTAGGAGTACACTGAGAACCAGCAAAGCCTGTCTGTGCACTCTCACCACAAAGTTTCCGTGAACAAGAAGGTCACGAAAGCACCGCCGCGTTGTTATGGTTCAGTAACAATATATCCGATCTCACCAGGGGAAAGGTGGGGGAGGCAAACTCACATAGCTTGGCTAGAGCATTATAATGGGGCGGGTGTGGTCACACCCCTCAGTTTTCTAACTGGTGGGGGTGCGGATGGAGAAAGGTTTCCAGATCTTCAATTTTCAGAATCTGCAGGATTTGAGCCTTGTAACCAAGTTGGTTTCACATCCAGATGTAATGTCCTATCACAATAATCAGGGTTTCGGGTCAAGGGGAAATAAATGAGTCAGTTATGGGAGGTCAAGGGTGATTGATCGCTTCGCAAAAAAAAAAAAAAATGAATTCCAGGGTCCAAATAATTCATTTATTCAATGTGGGGGTGGGTCACCGAGCCTGTTGTTTAATTGACTCCATAGTTCTTTCTCTTTATTTTCATCAATTATTTGTGGGTATGCTATGTTTAAATATTTTTGCTGAATTCCATGTACCAAACATATTTGTTATTGTCTTGATTGAAACGTTTTTGGTGAAAACAACGAACAGGGAAATATTTTCCACTATCTGTTGATAACTGCGCATGTCAGGAATAAAAGGTAAACCATCTAAACCTGCTCGCAAGGTGGTTTACTCAGAATGATTCGGAATGATATTCCAGAATGACGGTTTGCAAAGAAAACAACCAGATTGATAATCCGAGTTGTCTGTGCATGCCCGGAATAAACCATGTATTCTGAAATGGACTACGGAAACATGAGCAAGGAAACTGACTGGGTCCCATAGATCTTAAGTCGTCGTCGTCCAGCAAAACGTTTGGGAAAATTTTCACCAGTTCCTGAATCACTGAAAACAGTGAAGAAAGGCATATTATATATTAAAATAATGACTAGAATACAAGGAAATGGAATATATTCACTTTTTTCACGAAAAGGAAAACTATTTCTATGAGTTTGCTGACAGAAAAACTTCAAATGCTATAAGCATACCAGCTTCAACTATCACTAACAGATAGGCAATCTCAATGACCGAGTTTCAAATAAGGGACTTCGAACTTCAGTCTTTGGGAAATTTATTTATTTATATATTGGGATTTAATGACACTGTCGATAGCCAGGGTCACCTCCTGTTAGACTGTTTTACAGGTGGAGGAAGCCGGAGTACCAGGACAGAACCAAGTCTTTGAGAAAGCATATTTTAAAATTTTATCTGTGATGTGTCACAAATGCCCCCCCCCCCCCCCCCCCCCAAAAAAAAAACGTTATTCTCGAAATCGGTCACACGACTGTTTGTAACCATAAATTCTTGGATGTCTGAAATATTTTATTAGCAGTTCTGGTATGAACACGGTAGAAGACTTCCAGGAACCATTGGTGCATACTGTCAACCTTGTGAGTTGATTGCGTATATTTTACGTGTTCTATACTTCACAACCTTCATTTTGATGTATAATTTGTGTATATTTAAGGTGCTATATAAGTAAGGAAAATTTGTTTACTTTGAAATTCGAACCTCAAATATTCCATAAATTCAAATTAAATATACACAAATTATACACCGAAAATAAGGCTGTGGTGTAAAGAACATGACAAATATAGGCAATCAACTCACAGAGTTGACGACGATGCAATCAACTCACAGAGTTGACGACAGGCATCAATGATTCCTGGAAGTCTGCTCCCGTATCCGTACCAGAACTGATAATCAAATAATATTTCGGAAGAACAACTTCTGGCAACATGTGCTTCAGATATCCAAGCACAAAGCTGGGCATTCAAAACACTTTATGATGCAGCGACAGACTGCAGGTGGGGAAAGAACAGTTTGCGGAGCTTTTTTTGGTATTGAAGATGGGATCCATAACTGATGGACTTGAGCATAAAACATGAAACCACGAATTTTCATTGAAAAAACAATCATGTAATTCTAAGAAATTCAAACAGGTGTCACGATACCTTGCAAGTAATATAGCAATTGGGCAGTCTCCATATGATAAAATTGCATAGTATTAAGGCGATCTTTCACACTATTTGATTTTAGACGGGATTGTATATCAATGTTTTCGGCCCAATGACCTTGACCGAAAATATCAACAGATGGACAATGCAAACAAAGCCAATAGTTTTGTAATTTACCCCTATGCAGCTCTGTCCCTGCATTTTGAAGAATTTTGATATCCTAGCTTTCTTCTTGGTTATCCGAAGCACATTTGGCCACTAAATGTACTCCTGAAATATTATTTTGTTATCAGTTCTAGTACAGATAAGGTAGCTGATTTCCAGGAACCATTGGTGCCTGCTGTCAACTCTGTGAGTTTCCATATATTTGTCGCGTTCTATACTTCTGAACCATCCTTTTGATTTATGATTTGTGTATGTTTAATTTGAATTTATGGAATATCCGAGGTGGGAACTTCATAGGAAATAAATTTCCTTCACTCATATAGCGCCTGAATTTGAATTTATGGAATTTCAGAGGTGGGAATTTTAAAGTAAACAAATGTGTTTTACTTGTATGACACCTTAAGGTGCTTTATAAGTAATGGAATTTTGTTTATTTTGAAATTCCCACCTCTGATATTCCTTAAATTCAAATTAAATATACACAAATTATACACCAAAATGAAGGTTGAGATGTATAGAACACGAAACACATATATAAACAACTCGTAGAGTTGACAGCAGGCACCACTGATTCCTGAAATTTTGCTACCGTATTCTTACCAGAACTGATAATACAATAATATTTCCTGAGAACAACTTGTGGCCAAATGTGCATCACATATCCAAGAACAAAGCTAGGCACTCAAAACACTTGCAGATGCATCGATAGGACTGCATTTGGGAAAAGGACAACACTGTCTGCATTTTTTATTGAAGATGGTTTCCATGCTCGATGGACATGTGCAAATCACTTGATACCACGACTTTCCATCAAAAAACAAAATCGAAATTCTAATAAATTCCACCAGGTGTCATAACTTGCATAGAGTATGGCAACCCTGTCACTGTGTTTTGAAGGATTTTGATGCCCTAGCTTTGTTCTTGGATATGTGATGCACAAATGGCCGCAAGTTGTTTTCAGGAAATATAATTTTGTTAGTTCTGGTACGAATACGGTAGCAGACTTCCAGGAACTAGTGGTGCCTGCTGTCAACTCTATGAGTTGATTTCATATATTTTTCATGTTCTCTACCTCCCAACCTTCATTTTGGTGTATAATTTGTGTATATTTAATTTGAATTTAAGGATTGAATATCAGAGGTTGGAATTTCAAAATAAACAAAATTCCATTACTTATATAGCACCTTAAGGTGCTATACAAGTAAGAGAAATTTGTTTACTTTGATTTGTTCACCACTGGTTCCTGGAAGTCTGCTACCGTATTCATACCGGAATTGAAAATAAAATATTTCCGAAAGGACAACTTGTGGCCAAATGTCCTACAGATATCCAAGTAAAAAGCTAGGCATTCAAAACACTTTATGATGCAGCAATAGCAATGCATTTGGGAAAAGGACAACACTGTTTGCATTTTTTGCTGAAGATGGATTCCACGTTCAACGGACATGCGCAAATAACTCGATACCATGAATTTTTGTCAAAACACAAAATCCTTCTTCTAAGCAATTCCAACAGGTGTCATGATAGTATGATGATACCTTGCAAGTAATATAGCCACTGTGCAGTCTCCATATAACAATATATAACAATAGTATGAAATGTTAAGGCGATGTTTCTCATTATTTGATTTTAGACGGCAATGTATATCGATGCTTTTTCGGCCCAATGGCCTTGTCCGAAAATCTATATAAACCAACAATGTAAACAAAGCCGAGAGTTTTGGAATTTACCCCCACACAACTTTGTTGCTGCGTTTGGAAGAATTTTGATGTCCAAGCTTTATTCTAGGATATATCAAATACATTTGGCCTTGAGTTGTTTGCCTGAAATATTATTTTGTTTTCTGTTCTGGTACGAATACGTGGCAGACTTTCAGAAACCATTAGTGCCTGCTGTCAACTCTGAGTTGATTTCATATATTTTTCATGTTCTATACATCACAACCTTCATTATGATGTATAATTTAATTTGAAATTCATGGAATATCGGAGGTTGAATTTCCAAGTAAATAAATGTCCTTTACTTATGGTATTACACTGTCAACATTTTGGTCTTTTACTTATGCCAATACAGGTAGTCCTCCCAACCGCATGATAGTAGTTCCGTGGCAAATTTCAGTTTTCGCGTGGTCTATGATTCATTTCAAACATTTTGGTATATAATTTATCAGGGTTTCTTCTTTTTGGCCATTTTTGGAGTTTGGAGAAAATTTCCTGCATTTTACCACAGTTTTGTTGGACGAGGGTAAAAGTAACACAGTCCAAGAAAAATCGAAGATTATTGCTACTTTTCACCATAAACCTTAAAAAAATCCTACATATGCAAACAATCTAAATAATAAAGCTCTAGTACATACAATACATAAGTTGAGATTTTGAATATTGTTTAACCAAAGTATTCACATAAAGTCTTTAGCGAAACTGCCATGTTGTTCTAGCCTTGTATTTGTTTGTCTTCCCTCATTCAGTACGAAAAAACAAAAACACGAATGAATTGAAAACAACATGGATGCACTGCAGGTTGAGTTCTGACAGGAAGTTAAAGAAAAGCATGAAAAAAACCTCTGACCAAACAAACACCATTCTCCCGACTTAATGCCGACGTGTTTCCCTGGACGGAATTTCACTTGTGTAAAAATCACTCATCCAATACACGATTTCATAAACCGTGAGTGGCAAAAACCAGGATCGAAATTGCATATCACATTCTGTGAAGGAGAAATGGGAAATGTCACGTTTTTGAAATATCGGAGGTGTCTTGGCTCCTACGACATTGAAAGCAAAGAATATACACCATTCCACTTCATTCTCCAACTTATTTCCTGCAAAGATGTTTTTAAAAAATAAAGTAACTGAATAAAAAGAATCGATTACTGTGAGTACAACCTGTATTATACCGTAAAGTACATTTACATTTCTCCGATAAATTGACATTGGTTACGCTTAAAAACATATTCATTCTCCTTTGAAATGGCGCGCAAGTGGCCTACTCATTGAGTTGACTGGGAGTGCTTTCCCCACCTAAAAATCATTAATTCTGCGGTCTGGATGAGTGTTAATTAATATAATTGTAGAAAACATACCACATTAGTAGTATATCATGTAAGTTTCTGGCCTCATCAGCAGGACCTTGGTGCAGAATCTTGGTAGTGATGTCATGTCACATGACCCAGTGGCACCATGTTGGGTTGTCATGGTAGCCCTTGTGAGTGGCCATGTTGTGACACGATTACCATAGTGATATGTGGTGTCAGTGAGCATGTGCAGCGCGTTTTGTTAGGTTGATACTTGTTTCCGTCGTCCATTTTGTATACTAGAGGCCACCACTTTCGTTTCTATGGTAGCATGTGCTTTCTATGTGACCCAAAACCTTCTTTTAGGGCCAATAGGCCTCTAATGAGTGTGTGCGATTGAACAGGAATATATCTAATTACCACAAATAACCCGAGAATCCCTCCAAATCACCCAAAAATGAAAAAAATGACTTGGCGAAGCACAATTTTGGGCTTATAATAGTAGTATGTAGTGCTTCGAGCAGTGTTCACGCTGTCAATAGCCATTTTTGCAAATTGGGAAAAAAAATCAAAAGTGGCAAAAATAAAAGTCAATGGTTGGCGGAAAAAAAGGCTAAAGAATATTTTTGTCCTCTTGGGTAGAAATTACATTGTTCAGCAAAGTTTATGCAGCTTACGTAATTCCCACACTGAGTCTCACACTACATGTGGGATTAATTAGTTGCAGGGCTGTATTCACACCTCCGTGTCAGCCTTTTCAGTGGCTTCACATTTATGTCATTTACTCGTACAAACACGCCGTTATTTGATAAGTAGAGTAAATAACTTTTGACAATTTTTCATCTGAGATAAAAACATTCCGTGCAATTGCTGAAGGAAGGAAGGATTTAAATGATATCGATGACTATGTACAGTTAGCTTTGAGGCAGCTGCAGCTTTTCCCAATTGTGAGCTGACTCGCCGGAATTTTGTATTGAGTTCCTGTTTCAGTAGTGGACTGTGCGAGGGCGTTTTCTAAACAAAACCTCATCAACACTAGCCACAGAAATAGACTCTCTGTTGACTATCTTAATGTTCTAATGAAAATTTCTTTAGAAGGCATACTAATGGATGAATTTAACTTTGATGATGCTTTCAGAAAATGGTTAAATATGAAGTGTCACAGAATTTTTAAATCTATTTGAAAATAAATTTTGTCATTGTTGTGTCTGTTAATAGTTTGGCTCTTTACTATTTCAATTACCGGTAAACTGATCTCTGGTAGGTAAAAATCTCCCATATTATCTCCCTCTGATGATGTTGAGTAAAAAATATTTGAGTGGCTAAAAAAAAGTTTACGTGTGGCTAAAGAAAATTACTAAAGAATTTTCAGCCCCGCATGAACACTGGCTTCAAAGCGCGTTCGATTTCATAAGAGTCAATAAAATTACCCAATTTGATCTGACAGCTATTTTACAAGTTCGGACTTTTTCCCCAATCCTCGGTTTCTACCTGTTATTCGGTTTCCTTTGGAATCCTCTGCTTCTGTCTTTGTATCTATAAGCTATAGTTTCTGTCTACCGATCATGTACATTTGTTCAGGAGTATACCCCGTAGAGCCTATCAGTTGGAACAATTTTGCTTATTGTTACTATATTTAGTTTTTTCTGGCCTGTTCTGGCTTGATATCAACCTATTTTAGGTATTCTTGTTCTTGATCTGAACACCTTAAAATATATGGTTCTTCTGCTCGGATCTAGGGCTGGGCGATATGGGAATCTGAATACCGGTAACGATATCAGAAAAAATATCGCGATATACCGGTATATCGTGCACCAGTGTGTGAAACACATATTAAGTGCAAAGGATATCATGAATAAAAAAGATATTTTTGGAGCAAAAGATAGAAGTATCACTTACTGCTCTGGAAAAATGAGTGATTTGAATGGAAGACCATAATAATCCATGTCTACAAAGTTATTGAACCTATTGTTTAATACGAAAATAAGCCATAAAATTATCATGGGTTTACTGGCTTTCATCTGAATCTGGGATACAAGTAAATTAGTCTTTGTCAATTTAATTCCTGTAAAAACATGGCCAGCCTCTCTTGACTGATAAGCGTTTAATTACTGAGCCAGTCAATTGTCACATTGTGTTAATTGCGTATGTGTCTTCATGAAAACAGTGGCAAACAAAACTTTTTATCAAAACAACGGGTATCCAGTTGATGGAATTACGAGGGCCTGGTTTCACAAAGAACCAGTAGTAGCTCCTCCCCTTCTCCTATCTTCCAGCAGTGAACTTCCGAAGATGACAATGTCAAATGTCATCTGTCACATGCTAGGCCAGTCGGTCTGTTGCTATTAAGCACGCCTCCAAGACGTGTTCACCCTTCACTTTCATGATAGTCTGCAAGTGTCAATCACCAGCCGACAATGTTTTCTCCCAGTGATGGAATCACACCTCTGTCATATTTGACAAAAATTGTTGCACATTTCGCAATTGTGAATATGTGTGGTTTGAAACATTTTTGTGTCAGATTGCTGACAACGAATTAAGCGATAAGTATGGCTTGCTGACAAATGTGACCAACAGCAGGTGACCGTGTTTTTACAGCGTGACAGTCGGGTGTGTTTTCCGTTACTCTCATCATCTCTCGCTGTTTATCATTTGTTCACGAAATAAGGAAAGATAAACTTCCTGTATTTTCAAAGCAACTTTCTGTGCGATTTTACGAAAAAAAAACATGTTGAAATTTTATTATCATGTGACCCAAACCAATATCGTTACAGACGATATACCGGTATTGCCAAAAAATAGACGATATTTAACCGGTACTGATTTCAATACCGGTATTTACCGGTATATCGAAATATCGCCCAGCCCTACTCGGATCATCCAAGTAAATCACTTTATTTTATTACCACGATGTCCTTTGTCCTCTTGAACAAATCTGAGTCTACACCTCAAAAGGAAGCTGCACACCAAATATCAAGTCTCTGCTACTGCTGGTTCACGAGAAGAACATTTTTTAAGATTTCAGCACACTTTTTGGGTGTAGCCCTACCAAGGGGCGAGGCAACTTGATTTGAACAAAATCAAATTGCGATGTCATAATAAACTATTATCTCAAATATCAATTAAATTGGTTCAGCGGTTTGGGAGGAGAAGACGCAAACACCATGTTCACGGACGACGGACGGTGAGTGATCACTATAGCTCTCCTGACATGCAATTTGACACAAAATGGCCTGAGAAACAGAAGATCTACTTTGTGTGGTATAACTGAGTATTTTTCTTTGACAAAGAGTCAATGCATTTAATGGAGTTCCACTGTATAATAAAAGTGTCAATGACACTGTGGCTTAACTTTAAAGTGCAGTTTTGATGAAAAGGATCATTATCATGATCAATGTTTATAAAAGGATTACAAAATAAAATAAGAATTGTGATAATTGAGATGAGAATATGTTAATTTCTGTTCTCCACATGCTATGTTTTCAATAAAAATAATTTGAGGTGTAGACTAGACTGTACCAAGGAATTGAGGTCTGGGTTAACATATGTCAACCAAAGTTACCAAGTTACAGTAAAATCATTCAAAAACGAGACATCCTACCCAGTTACAGTGAAATCCCTTCATAAAAATGACTCGAAGACTTTGCTAAAGGAATTTAGGTCACATGCTGGACGGGCGGTCATCGTGATCGTGACCAAAATAGGACAGTCTCATCTGGATATCATACCGAGTTATCTTACCAAGTTACAATTTATTTATTGGTGTTTAAGGTCGCATAGTTATGCACAATGGCTAATCATGACCGTGACAGTTTTATGGGTGGAGGGGGCCGGAGTACCCAGAGAGAACCACCGAGCAACAACGAGAAGCTGCCAGCTCCTCAACATCCCCACACTGCAGCACAGGCAGGTTTAGAGTGGTTAAAGACATGTGCACCATCGACATGCAGTACGCCTTAGTTTGTGCCCCCATGTGGACAATTGGGGTTTAGTGCCTTGCCCAAGGACAAAACGCGGGAATCTGAATCGATCACTCAGATGGTCACCCATCCAAGGACTAACCACGCTCGACGTTGCTTAACTTTGGTGATCTGACGAGAACCGGTTACCGCAAAGCCACCACGCCCCCTAGCAAATTCCTTCATAAATGAAAGTGTCAATGACACTAGCTTAACTTGTCTGTGTGTTGTGTTTGATGAAAAGGATAATGTTCAATGTTTATGAAAGGATGATGAAATAAGACAAGAATTGTGATAATTGGGAATATGTTAATTTCTGTTCCCTGTATGCTATGTTTTTAATAAAAATAATATGAGGTGTACACTGTACTCAAGGGCGGAGGGGTGGGTTAATATGGGACCTCACAGTTAATGTATGTGGCTCTCACAATTAACGTATGTCAACGAAAGTTACCAAGCTACAGTGAAATTATTCCAAAACGAGTCATCCTATCAAGTTACACTGAAATCCCTTCATAAATATGGTCTGTAGACTGTGCTAAAGTTTTTTGGGCTTCAGGCCTGTGTAGACATGATGGTTGACCGATTTCTACTAAATGAGGACGTCCTCATCTCGACATTATACTGAGTCATTCCACTAAGTTACAATGAAATCACTTCACAAATACGACCTGTAGTCTGTACTAAATTTTTTCGGGTTTTGGGCTCGGGAAGCCATCATGATCGCGACCACAAGGGGATGTTGTCATCTGGAGTGATACTAAGAAGTTACAATGAAATCCCTTCATAAATATGACCTGTAGACTGTGCTCAAGGTTTTCGGGCTTCGGGCCCCTGAAGCCGTCACAGTTGACCAATCATGACCAAAAGGGGATGTCATCATCTAGGCATTATATGGAGTCAACCCAACAAGTTACAATGAAATCCCTTCATAAATATGACCTGCAGACTGTGCTCAAGGTTTTCAGGCTTCGGGCCCCTGTAGACGTCAACGTTGACAATCACGACCAAAAGGGGATGTCATCATCTAGGCATTATATGGAGTCAACCTAACAAGTTACAATGAAAGTCTTCCATAAATACGATCTGTAGACTATGCTAAAGGTTTTTGGGCTCGGGCAGCCATAAAGACTGAATTATCGCGATCAAAAAGGGGACATTCTCATCTAGACATTATTTGGAGTCATCCTTCCAAGCTACAATGAAATCCCTTCATAAATATGACCTGTAGACTGTGCTAAAGGTTTTCGGGCCCCTGTAGCCGTCACAGTTGCCAATCGTGTCCAAAAGAGGACATTCTCATCTAGACATTATATGAAGTCAACCTACCAAGTTACAATGAAATCCCTTCATAAATATGACCTGTAGACTGTGCTAAAGGTTTTCGGGCTTCGGCAGCCTTCATGGTTGAATGATGGCAACCAAAAGGTGAATTCTCATCTGGGCATCATCTGGAGTGATCCTACGAAGTTACAATGAAATCCCTTCATAAATATACCTGTAGACTGTGCTCAAGGTTTTCGGGCTTCGGGCACTCATAGCCATCACAGCTGACCAATCACATCCAAAAGGGGATGCCATCATCTTGGCATTATATGGAGTCAACCTAACAAGTTACAATGAAATCCTTACATAAATACGACCTATAGACTATGCTAAAGGTTTTTGGGCTCACGCAGCCATCAAGGCTGAATGATAGAACCAAAAGGGGACGTTCTCATCTAGACATTATTTGGAGTCATCCTACCAAGATACAATAAAATCCCTTCATAAATATGACCTGTAGACTGTACAAAAGTTTTTCGGCCTTTGGGCCCCTGTAGCCGTCAGTTGCCCAATCAGGTCCAAAAGGGGACATTCTCATCTAGACATTGTATGAAGTCAACCTACCAAGTCAAAATGAAATCCCTCCATAAATATGACCTGTACACTGTGCTAAAGATTTTCGGGTTTTGGGCTCGGGCAGTCGTCACGGTTGACAGATCGCGACCAAATGGGGAAGTTCTCATCTAGCTATCATCCGGAGTCATCCTACCAAGTTACAATGAAATCCCTCCATATTAAATATGACCTGCAGACTGTGCTAAAAGTTTTTGGGTTTCGGGCTTGGGCAGCCATAACGGTTGACAGATCATGACCAAAAGGGGACCTTCTCATCTAGGCATTATACAGAGGCATCCTACCAAGTTACAATGAAATCCCTTCATAAATACGACCTGTAGACTGTGCTAATGGTTTTCGGGTTTTGGGCTCGGACAGCCATACCGGTTGACCGATCGCGACCAAAAGGGGACGTTCTCATCTAGACATGACCCCAAACCTGCATAGGAAATTTTGTGGCAATCAGACTAGAACTACGTGGTGTAGCAGCCTGTGCTAAAGGAAAATGTGAACAGACTTCCGCACGCATGATGGCAATAGCTTATCTTGACTTTGTCAAGTTAAGCTAAAAAACAACCTGTAGGCAGTGCTAAAGGAATCTAGGTCACATGGCCAGGTGGCAGTAATGGTTGACTGATCGCGGCGAAAAGGGGACGTTCTCATCTAGTCATCTAGACATGACCTCGAACCTGCATATGAAATTTTCCGATGATCAGACTAGAACTACGGTGTGTGGCCTGTGCTAAAGAAAATGTGAACAGACCAACAGACTCGCAGACTAACAGACTCAGTCTTTCGAACGCGTGATGGCAATATCTTATCTTGACTTTGTCAAGTTAAGCTGAAAAAGAGTTTTCACATTTTGGTGCAAATATTTTCAGCCCTTTAACCAACATAACCAACCATCTGAATACCGGCCAGTGCAATTCACAAACATCACCATTAAAATTTTATTATTTACTCATTCTTTACCTCAACAGCATAGCTTATGGCCCATCATTAGGGAGAGCCCATTAATATATGATTGGGTTAAGAACTTAAAGATAGAGATAGTGCAAATCAGGCCTGGCAATCTTGAAAATCAAGGAGTGCAAAACAGTTGCCCTCCTAAGATTGCTTGGGAGTGCAATTGCACCTGAAATTTTCAATCCCAAAACTTGTATGCTATTTTGGTTATATTCAATTCAAGGCATTAATATTGTGACTAAAAAATTGTATTACATTCAACTACACAGTGGAAAAATTCGCACACTTCTCATTATTCAAAATGTTGCATTCAATTCTTATGTGACTGTCTTCTACACTCAGAATCTATCGAAAAGCAATACAGAATGGGTCATGAATTAATGCGAATCAATGCAACATTGACAAATCGTCCCCTGAGTTCCAATGTGTTCTCTGTGCCAGTAGGCACAGAGAACACATTGGAACTCAGGGGACGAAATGATAATAGACTTTAAAGGCAGTCCAGACAGGTCGGGCATTACAGAAAATCAAGGGGTGCAAAAAATTGCCCGCCTTAATTTTTTCTAGGCGTGCAGTAGGCATGCAGCACTCCTGCACTCCAAATGAATGCCAGGCCTGGCAAATGCTCCAAGTCTTTCAGCACAAAAGACATATTCCAGATAGATTGGTCAATGTTACCTTGTTGGGTTTGTTATAATATTCTGGATGGAGGTTCTCTATTTTTGTACACTGATAATTAAGAGCGCATATTTTATTTTTTGATTTTAATGTGGCGACCATCAATATACAGCGATGATTTATGGGTAGCTTTGTTATTTAAATCAGCAGGTGGTTAATTAATATTCATCAGGAGACAAGTTACTCATTTCATTTCCCTTTCAACAAAAATGAAAAAGTACTACCAGTACTGTGAACTCAACTTCTCAAGCAATGTTAAGAAGTACTGTTGAAAGTTGAAAAACTTTTGGGAAAGTTAAATTGGAGAGGACAAAACACTGTCAATACAACGAGCAGGTGATTTGTTTGTAAAGCATTTGGTGCATCTGGAATGTAAGTAGCAAAATCGTTGTATGTGCTTTTACATGTAGGCTGGGTTTTATTGGTAGGAATATTGTCAACACACTGACTAGGACGTAGATGAACTCGATTTCTTCTATAAACCGTACCGTCAGTTGTTTGAACTAAATATGATCTCAGATGCGAATCATATGAAATGACTTTTCCAGGAATCCAAGTCTTGGAATGTTTGTTTCAAATATTTATAGCATCATTTAGATTTAACTTTTTCAAAGACTTAGCATTTTTGTCATACATGTAGTAGAATTTTTGCTTGTTTGTTTTGATAAGTCTCTTTTGGTGAACATATTTCTGCTGAGTAGGTTTGAGATGTGATCTGTTTACTGGTAATCTATACTACTCAAAGTTTGCTAAGCATCAAATATTTGACACATCATTGTGAAAAGTGCTTCTGACATATTTGCGATATTGTTGGTGGATATGATTGAGGAATGTATTGAGATGGTCCCCAATGATTACAATAGCTCTCTTGACAGGCAGACTTTTCGTTACAGTCATGGAAAGCATATACCCCTTGATTTTCCTGATGTTTTCGTGAACTGTCTACATGTACATGACATGTGTAAGGTATTTAATCTTCATTTCAACACAAACCCTTGTGATTTAATGATTGAATATGGCAAATGCAAAGACATTTGTCTGAAGCAGAAATGTGGTGGGATACAGGGATGGTGGAGCAAGGGGCTACCCATGGTCAGGTTGGTGAAGCCCTTAATGTGCACCATAAGGTGATCACCAGAGCCTGGGCAAGATTTCAGCAGTATGGCACACCAGTGAGAAGGCATGGTGGTGCCGGAGACAGGGCAACATCAGCAGCTGAAAACCGATTTTTGATCATTCAGGCCTACAGGAACCGCTTTGCCTCAGCAACCCAGCTTCGCAGGGACCTTCAGAATGCATCAGGGATAAATGTTTTGCCACAGACTCTACGGGCAAGTTTGCACGAAGGTGGTCTCCGATGGAGAAGACCATGTATTCGCATTCTGCTGTCCCAGAACCACACCAGGCACGATATGAATGGGTCATGGACACGCTGGATGGACCAGAGAAGATTGGCGACGTGCCCTTTTTACAGATGAGTCGAGGTACTACCTAGACCACACAAATAGGCGTTTTAGGGTATGGAGAAGACCGGAGAGCGATTCCATGCAGCCAACATTGCCAAGCATGACCGTTATGGTGGATGGTCAATCATGGTTTGGGACGGCATCAGCAAGGATGGACATACAGAGCTCTGTGTTCTTGAAAGTGGTACATTGACTGCACAGCAGTATATTGATGAGATCCTGGATGTCCACATCAGATTGCAGTTGCAGTGGGTGATAAGATTCATTCTGATGGACGATAATGCACGTCCTCATGTTGCCCATGCTGTCGGAGAGTACCGACAGAGGGAGGGGATTGAGCGTATGGACAGGCCAGCAAGATCCCCTGACCTCAATCCAATCAAACATGTCTGGAATGAGTTGCAGCTTACAATTTCAGCCCGTCCAGTTCAGCCAAGAAGTGTCCAGGATCTTGGTGCCATGCTGCTCTAAGAATGGCACAACATCCCACAAAGTGCCACCAGGAACCTGATTGGGAGCATGAAAATGCATTGTCAAGCTGTAATTAACAGTAATGGGTCTCATACTTGATATTGAGCCCATACCAGTTCGCTTCGTCAACATTTTGGCAAATTGAAAAATTTCCTCTTTTACCAATAATAACCATTTTCCATGGTTATCGTATTCAAAAGCTAAAATATAATGTCAAACACAAGTAAAATCTTAATTTCTGTACTTAAATCATTAAAGATATAATTAAACAAGACCTCACGTATCGCTGAAGCAATACAATGTCCCCTACCGGACTAATGAGCATTAATAATTATACAAATGTTATAACCTAGATGTGATCAGCATGAATTCCGTTGAAGCATTTCCAAAAAAAGTCAGGAAAACCGATATTTTGGCGCTTTTCCATATTTTCAAGGGCCATAACTCACACAAGAATAATGCAATCATCATGAAACTCAAACTTGATCTGTAAGTCATCGTTCTATAGTAGGTTACCAAGAATGAAATCATTTGGTTGAAGCATTTCAAAAAAAAGTCTGGAAAACTAAAGTGTGACTAACAGACTGACGGATGGACAGAATGAAAATGAAACTTGATCTGTAAGTCATCTTTCTATAGTAGGTTACCAAAAGTAAAATCATTCTGTTGAAGCGCTTCCAAAAAAAGTGTGGAAAACTGATATTTTGGCACTTTTACATATTTCCAAGGGCCATAACTCACAAAAGAATAATGCAATCAGCATGAAACTCAAACTTGATCTGTAAGTCATCGTTCTATAGTAGTTTACCAAAAATGAAATCATTTTGTCAAAGCGTTTCCAAAAAAAGTCTGGAAAACATATTTTGGCACTTTTACATATTTCCAAGGGCCATAACTCACTCAAGAATAATGCAATCAGCATGAAATTCAAACTTGATCTGTAAGTCATCGTTCTATAGTAGGTTACCAAAAATGAAATCATTCCATTGAAGCGTTTCCAAAAAAAGTCCAGAAAACTGATATTTTGGCGCTTTTCCATATTTCCAAGGGCCATAACTCACACAAGAATAATGCAATCAGCATGAAACTCAAACCTGATCTGTAACTCATCGTTCTATAGTAGTTTACCATAAATGAAATCATTCTGTTGAAGCGTTTCCAAAAAAAGTCTGGAAAACTGATATTTTGGCGCTTTTACATATTTCCAAGGGCCATAACTCACACAAGAATAATGCAATCAGCATGAAACTCAAACTTGATCTGTAAGTGAACGTTCTATAGTAGGTTACCAAAAATGAAAGCATTTGGATGAAGCAGTTCCAAAAAAAGTCCGGAAAACTAAAGTGTGACTGACAGACTATATGGACAGAGTGCAAACCTATAGTCCCCTCCGGCGATGCCGCTAGGGGACTAATAAACAATATATACACTTTTTATTACAATATTTCAACTAAAACAGAAAACAGGTAGTTGGATCTGAAAAATTTAAAGTAATTTGTATATTTTCATACTTACCAATGGCCCAGACTAGCTAGTGGAAACTAACTGTTATTAAGGGCCAAACACAAATTTTGAACCCCCCAATCCCCAAAATTTGCTTGCAAAACCGAAAATTAAAGTCCTATCTGGTCCTCCATACTTTTACCCTCCGCGCATGCGCAGCCATCAAGAAGTGACCGAAACTGGCGACAACATCATTCTTTGTAGATGAGCTTACTACATATTACATAATAACTCAGCTGGGAGGTACGAGAGCCCACTCACGGGAGGGCCATCCCCGTCTGGGCCATTGGTTAGTATAAAAAATCTACAAATTACTTTAAATTTTTCATATTTTTATACTATAAACCAATGGCCCAGACTAGCTGAATCATAAAAAGGCGAAGGGCCTAGGACTTCAGAATTAGCAGACAAACATAGTTCCTAAGCCTGCAATCCAAGGTGAAAGGAAAATTTAAATTTAAAAGGAATTACATGTATATCTCTCCATACAATAATAGAGAAGACATATCATAAATAAGGAGTCAGATTCCAGTAATTCCTTATTCTTAGCATGAATGGCTATGCTAATTGGGTGTAACAAGTTCCCAATTTTAAAGGCTAGTTTGAACTAAGCCCCATAAATTAGGATAGCATATTCGAGAGTGAGAGGTTAACCCCCACAAACCACGCCAAATACAATAATAAAACAAGCTGTATCCAGGATTCGATATAATCTACAGACAAAACAGCTTCACTCATAGTTACACGCTATCATTATCAAGCCGGAGGCGATTTTAAGAAATCCCCCCCCCCCCCTTTTTTGAAGGAGAAGGAATCTTCTTCAAAAACAAAGTGGAGAGCGCTCTGGAATCAGTAAAAGCGGTACCAATTAACAATATACATTCGTTGAACAGGCACACAGATATTAATTATTATTAATAAAATAGGTGCTTCACGCCACTTCAGAAGCTGAGGCTATAGCGGCAATCCCAGTATTTAATTGCACGCTTCTTAATTAATTGCACGCTTCTCAATGAATACCTGAGTTGGCATACGTAGATAGGTCAAAAACCGGTGATAAATATATACAAAATACACTTGTTCAAAAGAATATCAATGAACGATCTCTGCAGAGTAAACACGCTTCCAAGGCAACCCACAGGCGACCCCGTTCATGTACTCCCAGACGTACAAATATACATGTACCAGAATACATAGAAATCTCCATTTGATTTCCATGTAAAATGTGTACTGAAACTATATAACCTGGATTTAGAAATGGATCGAGCTATGATTAACAGACTCGTCACGGCCCACCCCAAAATACATTATTTTTTCTGAGGTCCATAACATACAATAATGCATCAGACTAATAAACACGTATTATGTACGCGAGCCTTGAATCTCGCATGTAATAATCAGAATACCAGTTAACTGACTTGTCAGACAAACCGGTACACAAAGACTAGCCATTTAAAGATAATGAATCATATGCTCGTATATGACGTATAACGAACTACCACAGAAAACAAATCAACTAACAAGAGGCCCAGGGGGCCTGAGGACGCTCACCCGACATGGTAGTCTAAATTAAGGCTGTCACGAATGATCGAAAAATCGATCAACCGTCGATTGAGGTCATAATTGACGATTTTTTTCAATGATCGATTATTTGACTGGACGTGCTGTCATACCTTTTTGTTAAACAAAGGGGAAATATTGATTCACAAGCTATTGCTTCACATACAGGACCTATTTCGACAACAAATGTGTGTGTGAACGGAGTTAAAACATAAAACCAATATATAGCATCAAGTCGCGGCACCATGCGATTTAAAGTTAGCCGAAACCCAGTCATCATCGTATGCGTGATCACTCAGTTCCCAATACTTCTCATTCTTTTGATGTGAGTCATGTGACCTGCCAAAAAAACATCAACGTTACGAGGTTGTATTCTTCTGCCGAGTATCAAAAGCATGCTGTCGGTCGATTGCATGTCTTTGATCTTTCCCCTCCTTTTGAACTCAAATTACTCAATTTCCAACCGATACATAAAATTTATAAAAGTCGAAGTAAAACGTGCTATGATGATTTATTTTGTTCTCCGACGTACCACAACTGGAAGTTTCATTTCCATGTGTAAAGCTTTGTTGACTTGACATTCCCCGAAGCTAAATTCATAATCATTACACATTGAGCGCGGATGGGACCATTAGTGAGTTTAGTATGCATTTTTCTATGATTTGAAGTTTGAATCTATGCGATGTAGATTCTGTTTTGTCAAATTTTTCAAGGTTTGGTGTTCGTTTGCTTCATTTACGATTAAGATATTTTAATTTTCAACGCCTCCCAAGTTATTTCATAGACGAAGTTCTAGGAAACGAGACAGAAATATTAACCATAAATAATCGAATAACCTTCGATTTTTATGACAAAATAATCGATTATGAAAATTCATAATCGTGACAGCCTTAGTCTAAATATCAAACTAGGGACTTGATTTGCATATACCAACTAGATGAAGCAGTGTGCCCACACAATACACAGTATTTTCCTTCTATTTTCAGTTCCTGCACTTTTACGTCCAAAATTGAGATAAATGCATAAAAAACAATTTTTTTTTTATTTTTGTTCGGAAATTTTCGAAGTCCCAAACAAAATTTTTTTTTTTTTTTCTTAAAATTGACCAAAACGCATAAAAAACCAAAAAACTAATTTCCGGATTTTTGGTCCAAAATTTTCTAGGTCCCACCCGGCCCCCAAATTTTCAGTGTAAAAAAAAAATATTTTTTTTGTCTTAAAATTGACTGAAACGCATAAAAAACAAAAAAAATATTCCGGATTTTGGTCCAAAATTTTCCAAGTCCCACCCGGCCCCCAAATTTTAAGTGTAAATAAAAAAAAAAATTTTGTCTTAAAATTGACCGAAACGTATAAAAAACAAAAAAAAAATTCTGGATTTTGGTCCAAAATTTCTAAGTCCGGAATGGGACCCCAAATTTTCAGCCTAAATATGAACCCAGGGACTTGGCTTGAACAAACTTGAATCTCACCCGCCTAAGGATGCTGCATACCAAATATCAAAAGATTCTTATTGGTAGATTTGGAGAAGATTTTTAGAGAGCCCAAATATGGACCCAGGGAATTGATTTCAATAAACATGTGAAACAATCTTCCAAAGATGTTATATGTGAAATTTGAAAGCTTTTGGAGCAGTGGTTTGGGAGAAAAGTAGTCTTATATGTTTTTCCCATTAACCACAGTGTTAAAAAATGCTGACTCACAGAAAAGTACCCCATGATAAAACCGATAGCAATTTTTTTTTATCATTCCATTCTATTGGTCCTAAGGAAGCTTCACACCAAATAAGAATCCTCAGTACCGGGTAGTTTTGGAGATATGGGCGTTTTAATTTTTTTCTATTTTTAGCTTCTGCGGTTCCCATGGGGCGACGGGAAAATTTTTTTTTGCATAAATTAAGTACTTATGACCCAATAAGTCCTCATATCAAATTTGGTCCAAATCTGCCTCGCGGTTTGGAAAATAGAAATTTTGGGAGGAGTCTACACCTCCAAAGAAAGCTGCACACCAAATATCAAGTCTCTGCTACTGCTGATTCATGAGAAGATTTCAGCACACTTTTTGGGTGTGGCCCAACCAAGGGGCGATCAACTTGATTTGAACAAAATCAAATTGTGATCTATTAAATTGGTTCAGCGGTTTGGGAGGAGAAGACGCAAACACCATGTTCACGGACGGACGATGATGGACGACAGAAGGTGAGTGATCACTATAGCTCTCCTGACTGAAAGTCAGGTGAGCTAAAAAGTTGATGTGCCCATGAGGTCGCCACAACATGACACAGCCACCAATCGATAAGCCATGAAAGGCATGTAAATACTTAACTGCATACAAGGCTTGTGGGAAGGAAACTACGCCCTGTCCTGTAATCATCTCTTTAACACATTGGCGGTGGGGAGGGGGGATTCGATGAAAATTTCATATCAAACCCCACTCACCCACATTACTTGAATCGTTTGTGTGTTAGTCGTAACAAATACACCGTATTTTCATAATAACTCACACCAAACCATACCAGTTGGGAGAGAATAACCTCCTCTAACAAACAGTATTATGTCCTATAGGACAACAAACTCAGCCTAGCTAAGCAGCTAAAGGTCTTCGTATACGTGAAGACAAAGCTGATAAGACAGATATATTGGTGTAAGCGGCGACCCTGAAGGCACACTAACTGGAGACTATCATCGCACAAGGTAGGGAATGAAAAACGGTTAAACCGTTAAATAAACAGCCCTAATTTCCCAATATTATAGACCGCAGTCTCAAGAGATTTTTAGTTCAGTTATGTCACTGCATAATACTGAAAAAATCTCGTTCATAATTCTAGTTAGACTACAATGGTGTAAACAATAAGACTTAAATCTATGACACCTGGGGAAAAACAAACCGAAAAGAACAGTACTTCTTTTCGGCTTTATTCCCAAAAGACAACGGTCAGAGCCTAACTAACATAGCTAGAAGTCTTCTTCTCTGTGAAGACCAATATCTCGGTATAATTAGTGACTTATTCATCGTCACGCAATTGGGGAATGACGAGCCATTTTCCTAACAGCTATAATTCTCAAACGACCGCTGTAACCATACATAAGGCTACCATGGCATCCACAATGACATAAATGCCTTGCTGCCAAGGAATATCTCAGGCTATTTATGCACTATCCGTCCTGATACAGGATGAGAAACAGGTGATTATAAAAAACTGGAGAAAAATTTCGAAGACATCTAATGCTTTTCTTCAATAGGAGCTTGGACTTCCAGAAGAAAAGCCTTTCTTGGAAGATTGTCCCTCAAGAATTTCTTGTAAATGGAGCTTGCTCGGGGCGATAGCCGCCGGACTGCCGATGGCAGTGTGTGGACCCCAGCTGCAGACAAGATGGAGCAGCCCAAGCAATGGGTGGACCTATGCTCTGGCTCGTGCAAGTTTCTCAAAACAACATTTGGAACCAAATGTTGTTGGGTTAGAGAGGGGACTCTCCCACTCGCAGTCTTATTAGACCTCGCTGAGCCTCCCTAAAAGAAACTTGATGACTTCCTCCCTATTCCTCCCTATTTCCGTTGTCGCTGGGTGAGCCTTTATTTTGAGGTGCTTGCTCTACCCACATCTACACACTTCCCTGGACAGCAACAGACTTACCCGGTGTATACGGCTCTCCGGATGGAGTAACCGCTTCACTGGTCGAGCTAGCTGCTTGCAAGGATCCCTTGCTTATATATGAGCACCCTGCAGCTAGCTCTATTTCCTCTGTAGCTCAACCGAGCGTGACAACAGTAACACTTGGACGTCACAGTATCATCACCATGTTTATGTTCCTCTGAAAAAAGAAACTGAAAAATATTAAATCGCGGAAGAGGCCCCACATAGGAACCTCATTGCCAACAACTTACTGCGACACCAGTCTCCAACATTGTAGTCCCACTGTACACAAGTAGGACAAAAATCCACAGAAGTGCATCGACTAAAGACGATAGCACTACTACAACTCATATATATATATATATATATATATATATATATATATAGAAACATAAATAATAGAAATCAAAATCAAAATAGAGCCTAAGTGTGGACAAATTCCAATTTTTTTTAGCTACACTACCAGAATAATAATAATTGAATCTTCCAACAATTATATAGCAATATAATATGAAATACTACACATATTGAGGACATTGTCAATGTAAACAACGTCAAAAGAAAAACAAGAAACAAGACATCAGGCACACAACAAGGCCCAAAGTCAAAAAGTGTTTGAACTCCGAGGTGATATTAGTCCCCAGGACCCCTACGGCGCTTTTGTGACATAAGGTGTTTTTGTCACATAAGACATGACCACAGTCAGCAGGAGTATCAGACCTGGTGAGGGGGGGGGGGCAGTTTTGGTAAAATAATTGGGGACGGTTCGGCTTGGAGACAATTCGGGTTTCATGACAACAGTCAACAGGAGTGTCAGAACTGGAGAGGGGGGGGGGGGGGGTGGTGGTTTGGGTAAAATACAGGTTATCAGACAGGATTTCAAATGTGAATGGAATCTAAAAATTGAGAACTGAGAGAAGTGTAGCTTGAACCATGTTGGAGGGAGGGGTGGTAACATAAAATTAGAGAAATAAAAAGCTTAAAAAACACAGCAAAAATGGCCGCCATTCTGACATGTTGGATTTTGAAAAAAAAATATTAAGTGTGCATCATCCCTTCAGAACCATTTATCCACGTACCAAATATGAAAGGTGTAGTTTAAAGGTTGGAGGGAGAGGTGGTAACATAAAAACAGACAGACAGACAAATATTGAGCGTGCATAATCCCCTCACAACCCTTTATCCATGTACCATATATGAAAGGTGTAGCTTGAACCATGTTGGAGGGAGGGGTGGTAACATAAAATAGAGAAAAAAGCTTAAAAAACACAAAAATGGCTGCCATGGCGCCATCTTGAATTTTGAAAAAAAAAAATTGAACGTGCATCATCCCATTACAACCCTCTATCCATGTGCCAAATATGAAAAGTGTAGCTTGTACCATGTTGGAGTGAGGGGTGGTAACATAAAATAGAGAAAAAAGCTTTAAAAAAAACACAACAAAAATGGCCGCCATGCCGCCATCTTGGATTTTGAAAAAAAAATATTGAACATGCATCATCCCCTCCCAACCCTCTATCCATGTGCCAAATATGCAAAGTGTAGCTTGAAAATAAAGAAAAAAGCTTAAAAAAACACAACACAAGAGTCCCCAGGGGGCCTGAGGGCGCTCACCTGACATGGTAGCCTAAATATCAACCCAGAGAATTGATTTCCACAAGTTGTATCTGCTCCTCCTAATAAAAGCTGAAACCAAATATCCAAATATTCTGACCAGTGGATCTAAAAAAAGATTTTTAAAGAATATTCCTCATATTGAACTAAGTCATCATTCGGGCTCCCACAGGGAGCCCATATATGAACCCAGGGACTTGGCTTTAACAAACCTGAAACTCACACCCCTAAGGATTTTGCACACCAATTATCAAAACATTCCAACTGCTGGATCTGAAGAAGAAGATTTTTAAAGAAAATTCCTCATTTTGAACCAAGTTACAATTCGAGCTCCCACAATCAGCCCAAATATGGACCTAGGGACATGGCTTGAACAAACTTATCTTACCCCCCTAAGGATGATGCATAAAAAATATCAAAAGCATTCATCTGCTGGATCTGAAGATTTTTAAAGAAAATTCCTCATTTTGAACTAAGTTGTCATTCAGGCTCCCATAGTGAGCCCAAATATGAACCGAGGGACTTGGCTTGAACAAACTTGAATCTCAGCCCCCTAAGGTTGCTCCATGCCAAATATCAAAACATTCCAACTACTGAATCTGAAGAAGAAGATTTTTAAAGAAAAATTCCTCATATTGACTACGTTATAATTTGGGCTCCCACAGGGAGCCCAAATATAGACCCATGGACTTGGTTTTAACACACTTGAATCCCCCCCTCCCCCCAAGGATGCTACTCACCACATATCAAACCATTCCGACTGCTGGATCTGAAGAAGATTTTTTAAGAAAATTCCTCATTTCGAACAAAGTTACAATTCAAGCTCCCACAGTGAGCCCAAATATGGACCTAGGGACATGGCTTGAACAAACTTGCATCTCACCCCCCTAAGGATGCTTCATACCAAATATCACAAGATTCTGCCTGCTGGATCTTGAGAAGAAGATTTTCAAAGAAATTTGCCTGAAATGCACTAAGTTCAAATTTGGGCTCCTATACTGAGCCCAAATATAAACCCAGGGGGCCGATTTGAACAAACTTGAATCAGATCCACCCCACAATGTTGCATACCAAATATCACAAGATTCTGCCTGCTGGATCTGGAGAAGATTTTTGAAGAAATTTGCCTGAAATGCACTAAGTTCGAATTCGAGCTTCTATAGTGAGCCTAGATATGAATCTAGGGAGCCGATTTGAACAAAATAGAATCAGATCCACCCCACAATGTTGCATACCAAATATAAAAAGATTCTGCCTGCTGGATCTGGAGAAGAAGATTTTTTAAGAAATTTGCCTGAAAAGCACGAAGTTCAAATTTGGGCTCCTATACTGAGCCCAAATATAAACCCAGGGAGCCGAATTGAACAAAATTGAATCAGATTCACCCCACAATGTTGCATACCCAATATCAAAAGATTCTGCCTGCTGGATCTTGAGAAGAAGATTTTCAAAGAAATTTGTCTGAAATGCACTAAGTTCGAATTTGGGCTCCTATACTGAGCCCAAATATAAACCAAGGGGCCGATTTGAACAAACTTGAATCAGATCCACCCCACAATGTTGCATACCAAATATCAAAAGATTCTGCCTGCTGGATGTGGAGAAGAAGATTTTCAAAGAAATTTGCCTGAAATGCAGTAAGTTCAAATTTGGGCTCCTATACTGAGCCCAAATATAAACCCAGGGGGCCGATTTGAACAAACTTGAATCAGATCCACCTCACAATGTTGCATACCAAATATCACAAGATTCTGCCTGCTGGATCTGGAGAAGATTTTTGAAGAAATTTGCCTGAAATGCACTAAGTTCGAATTCGAGCTTCTATAGTGAGCCCAGATATGAATCTAGGGAGCCGATTTGAACAAAATAGAATCAGATCCACCCCACAATGTTGCATACCAAATATCAAAAGATTCTGCCTGCTGGATCTAGAGAAGAAGATTTTTTAAGAAATTTGCCTGAAAAGCACGAAGTTCAAATTTGGGCTCCTATACTGAGCCCAAATATAAACCCAGGGAGCCGAATTGAACAAAATTGAATCAGATTCACCCCACAATGTTGCATACCCAATATCAAAAGATTCTGCCTGCTGGATCTTGAGAAGAAGATTTTCAAAGAAATTTGCCTGAAATGCACTAAGTTCGAATTTGGGCTCCTATACTGAGCCCAAATATAAACCAAGGGGCCGATTTGAACAAACTTGAATCAGATCCACCCCACAATGTTGCATACCAAATATCAAAAGATTCTGCCTGCTGGATGTGGAGAAGAAGATTTTCAATGAAATTTGCCTGAAATGCAGTAAGTTCAAATTTGGGCTCCTATACTGAGCCCAAATATAAACCCAGGGGGCCGATTTGAACAAACTTGAATCAGATCCACACCATAATGTTGCATGCCAAATATCAAAAGATTCTGCCTGCTGGATCTGGAGAAGAAGATTTTTTAAGAAATTTGTCTGAAATGCAGTAAGTTCGAAATCGGGCTCCTATACTGAGCCCAAATATGAAGCCAGGGGGCCGATTTGAACAAACTTGAATCAGATCCACCCTACAATGTTGCATACCAAATATCAAAAGATTCTGCCTGCTGGATCTGGAGAAGAAGATTTTTTAATGTTTTTCCCATTGCCTACAGTGTCAAAAAGTGCTGACTCAGCACTTTTTCAAAGTCCCGAAACTGTACCCTATGATAAAACCGATGTCAATTTTTTTTTACCAATTCTTTCTGTGGGTCCTAAGGAAGCTTCACACCAAATAAAAATTCTCGGTGCCGTGCAGTTTTGGAGATCTGAGCGTTTTAATTTTTTTCTATTTTTAGCTCCTGCGGTTCCCATGCGGCTACGGGAAAAAAAAATCAGCATAAATTAGGTACTTATGACCCAATAAGCCCTCACATAAAATTTGGTTCAAATCAGCCTCTCAGTTTGGAAAATAGAAATTTTGGGCGGGGCCAAAAATTTTGCCCCTCCCATAACGACGCCAAGTATAGCCCCACAAACTTCTCTTGAACAAATCTGAGTCTACACCTCAAAAGGAAGCTGCACACCAAATATCAAGTCTCTGCTACTGCTGGTTCATGAGAAGAAGATTTTTTAAGATTTCAGCACACTTTTTGGGTGTGGCCTTACCCACGGGCGAGGCAACTTGCTTTGAACAAAATCAAATTGCGATGTCATAACAAACTATTATCTCAATTATCAATTAAATTGGTTCAGCGGTTTGGGAGGAGAAGACGCAAACACCATGTTCACAGACGCCGGACGACGGACGGTGAGTGATCACTATAGCTCTCCTGACTGAAAGTCAGGTGAGCTAAAAAATGGCCGCCATGCCGCATCTTGGATTTTGAAAAAAAAATATTGAACGTGCATCATCCCCTCCCAACCCTCTCTCCATGTGCCAAATATGCAAAGTGTAGCTTGAACCATGTTGGAGGGAAGGGTGGTAACATGAAAATAGAGAAGAAAGCTTAAAAAATCACAACAAAAATGGCCGCCATTCTGCCATCTTGGATTTTGAAACAAATATTTTGAGTGTTATCATCCCCTCAGAACCATTTATCCATGTATCAAATATGAAAGGAGAGGTGGTAACATAAAAACGGACGGACGGACGGACGGACGGATGGACAGACGGAGACAGACAGACAGACAGACGTACAGACAGACAGACGGACAGACAGAGGACGGAGTGCAATCCTATAGTCCCCTTACGGTTCAAGTAGGGGACTAATAACCAATTTGATGCTACCAGATGCAAAGCTAGATCTTTATATGAAGAAAAAACGATACATCGGATAGAAGATGCAAGTCTAAACGACCTAATACCCCAAAGAGGAAGACGTAACCATGGGGATAAACAGAATCAATATTCTGTAATACACGTTAAACTCCCAAGAAATTTAATGAAAGTGTCAATGACACTGTAGCTCAACTTGACAAACTTGAACTTGGTAAGTTATAAATGAAAAGACAAAATTGAAGATCATTGCTACCAATGTTATTTGATGAAATTTCAACATAACAGCATTGTGTGTGCACAACGTCAGAGTAATCCATGCATTTTTAAATGTAGACTCTACTGTAAGACTGGCTAAAGGAGGAATGTTGATACACAAATACAGTATGTTGAGAGGTTATTGTAAATGGCAACTTTTTTCACAGAAATGAATGCTAATCAACAGTTCTTATCTAGAGTTCTTGACTAATGAGCACACCAAGTTCAAAAACAATCCTATGATAAATGTGGCCTGTAGGCCATGTCAAAGAATGTTGATGCACAAATGCCATAAATTCAAAGATTGCTGGTAACAGAAACAGTTGTTGATGGAAATGAAAAGAAAATGAAAATATAAAGTAATTTATATATTTTTTATACTTACCAATGACCCAGACTTAGCTGGTGCTAACCCAAAAATATCTAGGGCCAAACACAAATTTTCCCCCCCAATCCCCCAAATTTGCATGCAAAACTGAAAATTAGAAGTCCTATCTGGCCCTCCATACATTTACCCTCCGCATATGCACAGACGCCAGGAGTCACCGAATCTGGCACCAATCATCATCTTTTGTAAAAATGATAATAATAATTCAGCGGGCAGGTATGAGTGCCCAGTACTGCCCACTCATGGGAGGGCCATTCCCATCTGGCTCATTGGAAAGTATAAAAAATATATAAATTACTTTAAATTTTTTCATATTTTTATACTGTAACCAATGACCCCGACTTAGCTGAATCATAAAAAGGTGGAGGGCCTAGAACTTCCGAAATAGTAGATCAACATTGATCAAATCCTTCAATCCATGATGAAGAAAATTAGAATAATTAGAATTTACATGTATGTCTCTTTATATCATAATAGAAGAGACATATCCTAATATGGATCTCAATTATGTAAATCCTAAATGCGAGCATGAAATCATGTTAATTAGGATGTAACAAATAAACAATTTTTAAGACTAGTCTGGACTAAGAGTGAAAAATTAGAATGGCATATTGAGAATGAGAGAAAATTGCCCATAAACCTACGCCAAACAATAATACTACAACTGATCACCGTATATAGTATGGACAAAACAGATTCCTTAATAGTTACATACCCAATAAGCCAGAGAAGAGGACAAAATGACCACCCACCCTTTTTTGAACATATCTTCAAAAGAAAGAGGGGAGAGCTCTGGAATCAATAATCAGAACCCGGAAACGATATAAACAAGAGCACGGGTATCACTGAAGCAATACAATGTCCCCTACCGGACTAATGAGCATTAATATTTATACAAATGTTATAACCTAGATGTGATCAGCATGAATTCTGTTGAAGCGTTTCCAAAAAAAGTCAGGAAAACCGATATTTTGGCGCTTTTCCATATTTCCAAGGGCCATAACTCACACAAGAATAATGCAATCAGCATGAAACTCAAACTTGATCTGTAAGTCATCGATCTCTAGTAGGTTACCAAGAATGAAATCATTCAGTTGAAGCATTTCCAAAAAAAGTCCGGAAAACTAAAGTATGACTGACTGACAGATTGACAGATGGACAGAGTGCAAATGAAACTTGATCTGTAAGTCATCGTTCTATAGTAGGTTACCAAAAATGAAATCATTCCATTGAAGCATTTCCAAAAAAAAGTCCGGAAAACTGATATTTTGGCGCTTTTCCATATTTCCAAGGGCCATAACTCACACAAGAATAAGATAATCAGCATGAAACTCAAACTTGATCTGTAAGTCATTGTTCTATACTAGGTTACCAAAAATGAAATCATTCCGTTGAAGCATTTCCAAAAAAATACGCCGATGAAATCGTCAGATGTGTACCCATATGCGCATCTAGTAGAAAGCTGTATGACGGAGGGCCACCACGGATGCTGACATTATGTACACCATACAAGGTATGGGTACATATAGAAATGGATTGGAAGAGTGTCTAATTTGATGGATAAAGGGTTAATATCTCCGGATCAGATTTACATAAAAAACTATACAGCACATCAGTAACCTGAATAAATATATTAAGAAACATGACAATCGGATTGATCTTTTTTGAGTTATCTCATTCCAAAGGGATTGGAGGAATTTTCAATTTGAAGGATAAAGGGTTAATATCTCCGGATCAAATTATCAGATTAACACCAAAAACTATACAGCTCGGCACATCAGTAACCTGAACACAAATATAAAGTAACTTGACAATCCAAGCAATATTTTTCAAGTTATCGAATGCCAAATGGATCGGAGGAATTTTCAATTTGAAGGATAAAGGGTTAATATATCAGGATCAAAATAACAGATTTACACCAAAAACTATAGAGCTCGCCACATCAGTAACCTGAACACAAATATAAAGTAACTTGACAATCCAAGTAATATTTTTCAAGTTATCGAATGCCAAAGGGATTGGAGGAATTTTCAATTTGAAGGATAGAGGGTTAATATCTCGGGATCAACTCATCAGATTTACACCAAAAACTATACAGCTCGGCACATCAGTAACCTGAACACAAATATAAAGTAATTAGACAATCCAAGCAATATTTTTCAAGTTATCGAATGCCAAAGAGATTGGAGGAATTTTCAATTTGAAGGATAAAGGGTTAATATCTCAGGATCAAATTATCCGATTTACACCAAAAACTATACAGCTCGGCACATCGGTATCCTGAACACAAATATAAAGTAACTTGACAATCGAAGCAATATTTTTCAAGTTATCGAATGCGAAAGGGATTGGAGGAATTTTCAATTTGATGGATAAAGGGTTAATATCTCAGGATTAAATTATCAGATTTACACCAAAAACTATACAGCTCGGCACATCAATAACCTGAACACAAATATAAAGTAACTTGACAATCCAAGAAATATTTTTCAAGTTATCGAATGCCAAAGAAATGGATACGGATGCCGGACAGACAGACGGATGGATGGACGAACAGACAGACAAACAGACGGATGGACAAAGGATGGACGAACGACGGATGGTCACCCCGGATGCCAGCATTATGTGTACCATACATACTATGGGTACACATAAAAATTCTGGAAAACTGACATTTTGGTGCTTTTCCATATTTCCAAGGGTCATAACTCACACAAGAATAAGGCAATCAGAATGAAACTCAAACTTGATCTGTTAGTCATCGTTCTATAGTAGGTTACCAAAAATGAAATCATTCTGTTGAAGCGTTTCCAAAAAAATTCCGGAAAACTGACATTTTGGCGCTTTTCCATATTTCCAAGGGCCATAACTCACACAAGAATAATGCAATCAGCATGAAACTCAAACTTGATCTATATGTCATCGTTCTATAGTAGGTTACCAAGAATGAAATCATTCGGTTGAAGCATTTCCAAAAAAAAAGTCCGGAAAACTAAAGTATGACCAACAGACTGACTGACAGACTGACGGATGGATGGATAGAGTGTAAATGAAACTTGATCTGTAAGTCATCGTTCTATAGTAGGTTACCAAAAATGAAATCATTCCATTGAAGCGGTTCCAGAAAAAGTCCGGAAAACTGATATTTTGGCGCTTTTCCATAGTTCCAAGGGCCATAACTCACACAAGAATAAGGCAATCAGCATGAAACTCAAACTTGATCTGTAAGTCATCGTTCTATAGTAGGTTACCAGAAATGAAATCATTCCATTGAAGCGTTTCCAAAAAAAGTCCGGAAAACTGATATTTTGGCTCTTTTCCATATTTCCAAGGGCCATAACTCACACAAGAATAATGCAATCAGCATGAAATTCAAACTTGATCTGTAAGTCATCGTTCTATAGTAGTTTACCAAAAATGAAATCATTCCGTTGAAGTGTTTCCAAAAAAACTTCCGGAAAACTGATATTTTGGTGCTTTTCCATATTTCCAAGGGCCGTAACTCACACAAGAATAATGCAATCAGCATGAAACTCAATCTTGATCTGTAATTCATCGTTCTATAGTAGTTTACCAAAAATGAAATCATTCCGTTGAAGCGTTTCCAAAAAAACTCCGGAAAACTAAAGTGTGACTGACAGACTGACAGACTGACGGATGGACAGAGTGCAAACCTATAGTCCCCTCCAGCGATGGCGGTAGAGGACTAATAAATATCAATCAGGCACTCAAAAATTAACTCATGAATAATAAATGGTGCTTAACGCCACTTCACAAGCCAAGGCTATAGCGATGATTTTGGTAAATAACATTATCTGCTACAAAATATGCACTGCAGACAGAGTATACAGGTACGACGAAATCAGTGAAATAATAATATAACATACACATACAAAAGCGAGATACGATGAACAATCTCTGCAGAGAAAACACGCTTCAAGATCATTCACAGGAGGCCTCTGTAATATTAAATCTGGTAAGAACACTCTCCAACGTGTACTATTTGGTATCTACAACTATAAACACGTGAGAATATGCGATTTAAGAACCGACAAAATAGAGACCAGGATCTAGAAATGGAGGTAGGTATGATACTAATGCAACAGAACTGCATATATGCCAATGAGGGTGCCATCCAACACAACCCAAACGCATAGTATGTATGTATTAAGATATATATACGCGACAGTGTGTGAGTGTGGGGGGGGGGGGGGGGGGGTGGAATTTGACTTCATGTCGAAACCTCCTCTCCCACATTAATCATCGCTGGTACAGACAGCAATAACATAGTGACCACAAAGCTCTTTCATGTCTGACATACTCCGTAATGCCACTGAGAGCGGAGAATGACGTGAAGAACAAAACTTCCCTTGAAGAAGAAAACCCCCTCTTGTGGGGGAAGCTTCTGGTGAACGTACAATAACAGACTATAACCTCAATGTAATCAATAGAAACAAATGAATTGAGGAATACACATATCCTATCATTCATTCCCATGAAAATGGCTGAGCATCAATTGCGCTCAAATGCCTAATACTGGCGACACAAATAATGGAAACTATTATTCCTGTGCATCGCAAACTTAACTATCTTGAAGTGATCCTATATAAGATCATGCAATGGCCATACAGTTAGAATAAGCCCAAGATGTAGCCAACGCTTTATTTCATGCGCTGAAATCTTAAGCACTGACTGGTGATTGGAAGATAAATTTACCTAAGCAGTACAAATAGCTGACTTATTAAACAATAGAATGAACGTAAACGTCCCTTCTACTGGAAATTAATGACAAAAGAAGAGGTCTTCTCTTCTGATAAACTCTGATCTGCATCTAAAACACATGAACTGAACTTGACCTTATGTTAAAAGATTCTCTAAAACAAAACAGGTCATGAGCGAAAAACGTCTACCACTCCAGTTAAGAATAACTGGAGGGGACGTGTGCGTAAGCAACCCATCGAAATAACATTCATAGTTGCTCCACACAACCACATCTGGCGCATAAAATTTTCGCTGTTAATGTGTCAGATAACAGATAAAAGCGAGCCAAACAGCTGGCTAATTCACTCTGTGAAACAACAGATGAACCAGCCAGATGAAAAAGAATTGTGGGATATGTGTATCCTATCATTAATCCCATGAGACATTATCTAGTTCACAAAACAAGTGATCTAAAGAACTATACTCGCTACATTGCCGAACGCTCGCTTTTCGACTGAAAGATAATCATAAATAACCTAATTATCCAATTCCAGTCAAAAACGGTCGGACCGAGCTCTATAAAAGCCTCGAGCCACCGGCTCAGGGGGGTCTGATCAGTAACTGAAACAGACATAAACCCCCTATCCAAGTGGCTGCATAGACAATCCTAAAGAAATATATAGGAGAGATACCTATACTTTCGCTATGAGTTCTTGTAGACGAACTGAGTCTAGGACAACCTTTCCTACTCTTTCTGTTGGTGTGGTCGATTAGACCCCAACTTAAAGAGTCAAGCATTGATGCTTTCTTGTAGCTTAATCCTACAATAATGAAAGCTTACCATCAATGACTTAGGTATACCTATACCTTCACTATGAGTCCTATAGACAATCTGAGTCTAGGACAACCTCTCCTTTAATGAAAGCTTACAATCAAAGACTAGAGTCTGGAAAACTAAAGCGACTATAGCAAGTTTTCCACCTAGTCAAATGTTAAACATCAGAATAACTCCAACTTAACATTAGTTAAGGCAGAGATATATACAGGTCTGGAAAGAATTTTTAAAAGGTACAAACAACCACAAACTTCCTTTCCATATAGACGTTGCGTCACAGTACTTAAAATTGAATTACATAAGACCATGAGTCTAAATTCGCTCTGAATAAGAAATTATCTTCTCAATTGTCCGAGCGAACAGCAAAAGATGAAGTTAAGGCTACAACTAAGATCTTAGTGTGCTCATTAATGCAGAGAAACTCTCAACACATCTTCCCCTGTTGTTTTTAAAAGTGGCTGTGAACAAACACAAACAGTTAAAATTACAGAAGACGATAAGAAATCGAATTACTTCTTCCTGCAGGAAGTTAAATATGGTGTCGTCTACACAATCAAAGACCTGTGACACCCCTGTAGACTTAACCGGAAAGAGATCTTATTATCCTGCTCTTTGTCCGGATGAAGTTAGCATCTAACTACGCTAGTGGTTTCTCATAATTACTCGCAGTATTGTAATTTACTGGAACAAGTTCAAGGAAACGATAATGTATAGTATCCATATCATCCATGAGTTGTTCCGAAAGAGAAAGTTACCGTATCACCTTCATCATTCGTCAAAATCAGTTAGAATCACGGTCACCAGCATCTGAACAGGCAGATAACTGGACCGGTCAAGCACCATTCAACAGCTCAAGTTTTGAGACTGACGTTGAGTGCTTCTGCCTTAGCAGGAATACTGCAATTAGCTGCGCAATATGTGACAGAGACCTGAGGAGCAGCGGTCATGAATTGCTTGTCTGCCGGCTGCTCCTGGGACAGGGTGTCCAAGATGACTATTACAGCGGATGTCCCGATGAATGAAGCCTCATCTCCTTGGCTACTAGATGGTGCAACTTTCTTCACAAAGATGGACCTTTGATGATGCATACTAGATATCCTAAGTCACTTAGCCAAAGTGCGGTTGGGAGTGATTGGTAGACGCTGAACAAGCCAAACTGTAGCCGTCCCCGGCTAAGAATTGAACTAAGCGTACCGGACAATAGCTATGTACGTAAGCTCTGACTGACGCAAGTTCCTGCCAACAACACCTGGCCCCAGATGTTGTAAAAATAGAGAGAGGGGTCTCCCTCTTACTCACGGTCTGGAGAGACCTGAACGAGCGTACCTCAGAACTTGCCGGCTGCTTCCTTCCATCAACACAGGGTGAGCATGAATGGATTAAATAGTGCTCGCTACACCCTTATTCTCTCTCGACCACTACGGACATACCCAGGGTCACACCACTAGTCTACGTGATAGATCGCCAGTTGAGCTAGCTGGAGACAAGGGACATAAATCTCTTTTGAAGCCTAGCCCTTGTCTAATATCATTGAGCACTTTCCATCAGCTCTGAATACAATGTACATGCGTCACATCCGGTGTCGCGGCCCTCATATTCAATCTTAACCGCTTCACCAGCGTCAGGGAACTGAAACCGCTCATCGCGGTTTATAACCCTGTGCAATATAAAGATCACTTTGTCCGTTATGTAGATATATCCGGCGTCACATCACTAGTCTATGTGATAGATCTGCTGGTTGAGCTAGCTGGAGACAAGGGACATAAACCTCTTTTGAAGCCTAGCCCTTGTCTAATATCATTGAGCACTTTTCCACTAGCTCAGAATACAATGCACATGCGACACATTCGGTGTCACGGTCCTCATATTCAATCTTAACCGCTTCACCGGCGTCAGGGAACTGAAACCACTCATCGCGGTTTATAGCCCTGTGCAATATAAAGATCACTTTGTCCTTTAAGTAGAGGAAACAATAAGACTAGCCAACCCCGGCTGCCTATTAAGAAGGGACGTCCCGGACAGGAGGCATGGACGTATACTCCGACTGATGCAAGTTCCTACCAACAACATCTGTCCCCAGATGATGCTGTAAGAGAGAGAGGCCTCTCTCTTGCTCACGGTCCTGGGTGACCTGGACTAGAGTACCTCAGAACTTGCCGGTTTCCTCCTTCCGACGTCACTGGGTGAGCATGGTTGCATATCATAGTGTTCGCTCCACCCTATATCATCTCCTAGCCTGGATCGGATACACCTGGCGCCACAGTTCTTAGGGGCTTGAGTAACCACTTCACCGGTCGAGCTAGCTGGCGACAACTGACTTGTGCGGTCATGTGTGCTTTTCGAATGTAGAGGAAGCTATAAGACTAGCCGACCCCGGCAGTCTATGGAAGAAGCGTCCCGGACAGGAAGGCAAGGGCTTAATCTCCAACTGAAACAAGTTCCTACCAACAACCTCTGACCCCACATGTTGTTATAAGAGAGAGGGGACTCTCTCTTGCTCACGATCACGGAAGACCTGGACGAGCATACCTCAGAACTTGTCTGCTTCCTCCTTCCCGTGCTTCCTCCTTTCCATCATCGCAGGATGAGCTATTTCGTATTTTATAGTGCTTGCTACACCCGTATATCTCTCCTGGACAGTAACAGACTTACCCGGCGTCACACCACCCATTTTAGGGGTGATGCAACCGCCGGTCGAGCTAGCTGGCGACAAGGCAGTAAATCCATTTTGGGACCTAGGCACTTGTCTAATTTCCGACAAGGCCATAAATCCCTTTTGGAACCTAGGCACTTGTCTAATTTCATTGAGCACTTTCCCGCTAGCTCTATAATGCGATGACAGAAGCACACTCCCTAACGGAGTCACGAAACCACACCATGTTCTTGTTCCTCTGTAAATAGAAACTAAACAAGAGGGATGTTACATCCCAACGCTCACCTACATTCGCGCTTGATAATGTCGTTCCAATGTAACATGCCTAATATTTAGTTAATATAAATCATTAACTAGGCATCAAATGATTAATGTGGTTTATGTGATGGCTTTGGAAAGTCTATATTTCTGCATTTATTATATATCAATTCAACATAGAATCATTGTATATAAAAGCATTTTTTTCTTTTAGAAATGTTTATGATTAAGAATATGAATCGTGAGGCCAGATATTAAATCATAAATAAGAATTAGGAAAGGCTTTCATAAATCACTGAAATTGTAATTGAAGTACATTCATTGGTTAAAGAGGAGTTGCGGAAAAACATTCGTTCAAGAAAGTGACTATACGTCCCAACAAAAATACATCACATCAACAACTAAAATAAGCCTTAATGTTACTAGTAACAAGTATGAGAAAGTATTAAATAAAAAAAAAAAGTTAAAAAAAATTTTTTTTAAAGAAAGTAAATATAAGTCCCAAAAATCCCCCTCAAATTCCTCAAATATGCATGTAATAAGGGCACAAAATTACCGCAATGTAGTTCAGTAACCCATGCGTACAATATCAATTGCCTGGAATGACACATAGAAACAGAACTCACCTTAACACAAACTTTTAGAACTTAAAATTAAGTAAGTCAGACAAAAACGTGAACATTGTGACTGAAAAAAAGAAAAGAAATCAGTTAAATTTCTGCATACAGTAGGGTTAATACCTACAGTTGTTACTGAAATGAGAAAATAAACAGTAATGAGAGATGAAGGCACCACAATCTGCACAAAAGCTGACTTTAACGCAAATTCTTACAACACCTAAATGCTAATTCTTACAACAAGTTTTGGCAGAAAATCAGCCTCAAATTCCTCAAATATGCATGTAATGAGGGTTAAATATTACTGCAATGGAGTTCAGTAACCCAAGTGTAGAATATTAATCGCTTGGAAAGACACACAGAAACACAACTCACCTAAAAACAAAGTTTACAAAGTTTTACAACTTTAAATTTACTAAGTCCGAGAAAACATGAAAATTTTGAGTGAAAAAAAAGAAAATTTTCGTTAAATTTCTGTATACAGTAGGGTTAATACCTACAGTTGTTATTGAAATATGAAAATCAACAGTAATGAGAAGTTAAAGCAGCACAATCTGCACAAAAGCTGACTTTAACACAAATTCTTACAACACCTAAACGCAAATTCTTACAACTTTTGGCAGAAAATTTTAGGTGAAATTTGGAAAAAAGTCATAGTATCAGGGTTAAATACTGTTCTGATAGTCCCCTACAACCTACATATGCAATATCAAAGGCCTGAGCCCACTGAAGTTTGAGAAATTAACCGTAACATTAAATCTTACAATATTGGACAAGCCGGACGCCGACACCGACGCTGACGCCCGAGGTTATGACAAGAGCTCACCACATCTTACAGATGTAGGTGAGCTAAAAACTACAGTGACCTTTTGACGAGAGGACCAGTAGTGTCCACTTTCCTAACACAAACCATGACACCCGTCATCCAAAGGAAAAAGAATTGGTGGTAGTATATCAGCTATACTCAAGACAACGACCCAGTAAGTAGAGGAAAGGCTTCCTCCATTTGCCCTTCTATTAGATAAATATTATTAACTAAATTCCAATATATGTCATTGTACCACCGCCAAATCTACATTATAAGCTATATAAGATAACATTAAAATACAATCGATGAAATAAATATATCCAAAAGAAAAATTCCTTCAAAAATAAAATTAAAATTTTGGAAACATTTTTTCTTATATGAGAGCCCAAGTTCCCAAAGGGAATGATGAGCCCAAAAAAGCCTAAGTGTGGACAAAATTATAAAAATCTGCTGTAAAATTAACTACCACACTATTCGAATATTTAATGTTACTTACAACTGTCGTTCCTAAACAAAAATAGGAAACTACCTAGAGCATTGTAAAAGTAAACAAAAACAGGAAACAAGACCCCAGGCAACACGGCCCAAAGTCATTAACAGAAACAAGATTATCCGATGTACAGCAAAATCTTCATTAGAAGAAAAAACGATACATTGGATGTATGATGCATGACCAAAAACACCCCAAGGGTGAGGACACAACCTTGGGAATATACAGAATAATCTTCTGTATAATACGTTAAACTCCCAAGAAATTTTTATAAAAAATTTCAATAAAACAAGCCAAAAAGCTTGGGAGCTTAACTGGGGGGATCAAGGGAAGGTAGGGAAGGAATACTAAATAAACAGTGGACAGGAACGTCGCTACAGGGCGAGGAGGTCTCCCCCTCCCACCCCACCCACCCCCCCCCCACCCCCCCAATATTTGTCAAAACCTCAATTGTTGGAAATTCGGAGGGCAAAAATATCAACAGTTAGAAATTTAAAAACTACTGAATATACAGTATAATTCACTAACAAACCTATTTTTCTGACTGGAGGACCATAATAAGGAAATATTCCGTCTACCGAGACTTTTGGGTGAAAATCGGGTCAAAGAATTCCAACTCCACGCATCCTGCAGACTGATGCTGTATCAACTGCACACACCCACTTTGCGTTACACGTTTTGTTAGCAGCCGCTGATAGTCTAGGGGAGATAATTTGTAAACCAATGTGCCCCATTTTCGTCGACTGGAAATCAATTTCATTGATACAGATTCAGTGTAACTTTGACTAGTTGGAGTGATACCCCCCAAAAAGAAGGTGAAGTTGGACTGTGGGGACGCTGCATGTTGAAAATATCGATTGGTCTGCCCTACAAATTCACTGAGCAGCCATTCTACTTTTTAAATGTACAGTGTGTCATGATCTTGGACCGGAAAAGCGGTCTTACGGGTTCAAAGGGTTAATAAAAAAGTACTTGTTGTCATGTCAATTGCCTGTGAAATGCTCTAGAAACACAAAACTCCCACTTTCCCAAAGGCGATGTTTCAAATTTGTCTGTCAGACAGGAGGCGTACGAGCCACTGGGCACAATTCGTGCAAAGCCTGGCAAAGCAAGAAGATATTGAAAATTTGTATCCAACTCGAATTAAAAAATACAAAAAAATCACTGAATTTGGAACTGAAAATTAGCCTTATAACTATTACCAGAACCCATGAAAACGCATCTTAGCACATCAATTTTTCAAAATTTTCTAGGTGAGGACCCCAGACCCCCCTGCCAAAGATTCGCACTTTTGGCGCTTGCAGTTTCGCGCTTACCATCCTATGGCACTCGTGTGTCGCCACAGTGTCGGGATTCCCAGTTAGAATTTCAAAGGGTCTCACTCCCCATTAAAAGGCCTCTAGCTACGTCCCTGACAGTGGATAGACCATAATCAATTAGTGATAACGTCAGGCCCATGTCTCGAAATTAGGGAACATGAACTAATTTTTATAAATATTATAAAATTACAGCCCTGAAGTTTCAAACCATCGTTTCTTCCTTCCTTCATCCAGTTGTGTCCTTGGATCCACCAATTAACCATTGATTTGTGTCTGGCATCATTATTAATTGAGATTTAAAAAGCACAAATGTCAGTTTGATGTTACCTGACAAGGGCCAAACAAAGAATGATGATTGGCGTCAGATTCGGTGACTTCCTGGCATCTGTGCATGCACGGAGGGTAAATATATGGACGGCCAGATAGGACTTCTAATTTTTGGTTTTTTCATGCAACTTTTGGGGATTGGGGGGGCAAAATTTGTGTTTGGCCCAAGATATTTTTTGGGTTAGCACCAGCTCAGTCTGGGTCATTGGTTAGAGTATAAAAATATCATTAGCTCCTATCTTTGTCACCCTGCATAAGCATACAAAGTTTCAAAACAACCTGATAATGAATGTGCCCTCTGAGGCATGCCAATGGAAGATGTTAATGAACAAATGCACTAAGTAGAAGGTCATTGCTTTGTGGCAATGGGGTTTTTTATGGAAATTCACAAATATACCCTGCAGAGAGTGCAAAAGGGATAAGTTGATGCACAAATGAAGTAAGCTCAAAGGCTGGTGATAACGACAATAACTCGAAGAAAATCAATAGCTCCCATCTAGAGGTAACCCCAAACAAGCATACAAAGTTTCAAACTGATCTGATCATAAATGTGGCCTGTAGGGCATGCCAAAGGAATATATTGATGCCTGACTAAACTAAGTTCAAAGATCGTTGCCAGCGGCAACATTTTTTGACGGACGGAATTGGAAGAAAATCGATAGCTCCAATCTAGAGGACACCCCAAACAAGCATGCCAGGCTTCAAAGCAATCCGAACATAAATGTGCCCTGTAGGGTGTGCCAAAGGGAAATATTGAGGTCAGACTAAACTAAGTTCTAAGAATGTTGGCCGCGGAAATATTTTTTGACGGAAATGGAAAAAAATCGACAGCTACCATCTAGAGGTCACCCCAAACAAGTATACCAGGTTTCAAAGCAATCCAATCATAAATGTGCCCTAAAGAGTGTGCCAAAGGGAAATATTGTGGTCTGACTAAACTAAGTTCTAAGAACGTTGGCAACAGCAACATTTTTTGACGGAAATTGAAGAAAATCGATAGCTTCCATCTAGAGGTCACCCTAAACAAGCATGCCAGGTTTCAAAGCAATCCAATCATAAATGTGCCCTGTAGCATTTGTGGGTCCGGTAGTTTAAAGAAAGTGAAACTCAGACGCTGAAGGCGTCTGCCACATGTGCCTTCGCGTATAGAGGGGGGTTCTCCCCCAGGAAAATTTTAATTTTTAGGTGCTCTCTGTGGCCTCTGGGGGCATTCTGGTCACTAAAATGCTGAATAATTGAAGTGGAAAATATGCATTTTTTCCTCCTACAATTCTCTAAATTCCCACAGGACACACAATACTACATCTGGTCGGAGGTTTCATAAAAATACAAACCCAAAACAACAACGCTTGACCTCAATTTTTTTATACAACCCGATATTCGAAAAGAACCATGATGTGGACGTGTGATGTCATGCACGTTCAATTACATCATTTATCGCTCGAAATAAAAGCCAGTGATTTCGGACCAAACACGACAATTTGAGTCCAAAATTTTATAGGCGACATTTAGGATTTGAACTTTGTTTCCCCCTCTCGCCTGGAGGTTATAAAGTATCAGGTTGTTGCCAGTAATAGTAGGCATAGTATACATAATTATGCCTATATTACTTGGAAACAAAGGATCCTGAGTGTCGTTACAACACAGCATTGTATTCGACATTTTAACCACCAGCTTTTCTGACTGATCATAGTATGATCGGCAGGGGGAATGGGTCCGGTCGATGGACCCACAGCCAGTCTAGCGGAAACCCTGCCTGTTGGGTGTGCCAAAGGGAAATATTGAGGTCTGACTAAACTAAGTTTTAAGAACATTGGCCGTGGCAACATTTTTTGACGGAAATTGAAGAAAATTGATAGCTCCCATCAAGAGGTCACCCCAAACAAGCATACCAAGTTTCAAAGCGATCTGATCATAAATGCGACTTGTGAGGTGTGCCAAAGGAAATTGTGGACGAACGATCTAACGTACGTACGTACATACTAACATACTAATGTACATACGTACGTACGTACGCCGACGGACGAGAAGTAATGGCAATAGCTCAGCTTGACTTTGTCAAGTTGTGCTAATAAAAAATTTCAATAAAAATTAGCCAAAAAGCTTAGGAGTTTAACAGGAAGGGTTCATGGAAGGATAGAGAAGGAATACTCAACAAACAGTGGATAATTCATTTGTGAAAATGATGTCAGGCGAATGTCCCGAAATTGGGAAATATGAAATAATTTTATAATTATTATAAAGTTTCAGCCCTGAACGTAGAAAACCACCGTTGTTCACTTCTATCATCCAATAACAGCCTTGGATCCACCAATTCTTGCATCCTCAAAATGTCTGGCATCCTCAAAAAGTAGATTTTCAAAGCACAGGTGTCAAAACGTGTTATTGACTGAAGGGCCAAACAAAGAATGATGTTGGCGCCAGTTTCGGTCACTTCCTGATGGCTGCGCATGCACCGAGGGTAAAAGTATGGAGGACAAGATAGGACTTTTATTTTCGGTTTTGCAAGCAAATTTGGGGGATTAGGGGGGTTCAAAATTTGTGTTTGGCCCTTAATAACAGTTAGTTTACACCAGCTAGTCTGGGCCATTGGTTTATAGTATAAAAATATACTTGGTGCTTAGCAAACTTTGAATAGTACAGTTCTCAGCTTTCTTCCCATTAATAATTGTGCTGGTGATTTGTTGTTCAAAATTGGTGCATCTCTGTAAGTAAGCAAAGCCAGGTAAGGATCTCTCTTCTCTTCCTTTGCTTTGAGCATAAGGGATGTGGCAAAGCCACAGTACTTTTCAGCAAGCCCGTTAGATTTGGGGTAATGGGGGCTGGATGTGGTATGTTCAATACCCCATGAAGATGTAAAAAGTTTAAATTTTTCACTTGTAAAGTATGTAGCATTATCAGTGAAGAGTATTTCAGGAATACCAAGGCATGATAAAATTGATTTCATTTTTAATACAGTCTCATCTGCAGATAAATTTTCTAACTTGGCAATTTCAAAATAATTTGAGTAAAAGTCAACTACTAACAAAAAGTTTCTTCCATTAAAATGAAAAACATCAATGGCTAACTTCAACCAAGGGAGGTTGCGTCTTTCATGAGATTTCAGGGGTTCTTTTATTTGCCGAGGTTTATGTTGTTGACAAACTTCACATTTATTGACAAAATTCTTAATATCATTTCAGATACCAGGCCAAAATATGCTGCTATAAGCTCATGAAATGCATTTCTCTATTCCCAAGTGTCCATCATGAATTCTATATGAAAGATCAGGCTTCCATTTTCGTGGCATTAACAATTTAGAATTCTTAAAAATGAGAGTTTGTGAATTATTGTATGAGAGTTATATCTGAAGTTCGGGAGACATCGAAGGCAAGTGGGGAAAATTAAGAATATGTATGTGACACCCCCTGCCGCCCCTTCATATTTTCAGCTTGTGGTCCTCCATTAACGTCCAATTAATCCAGGTCCAAATGCCTATGATGCATCTATGCCAGGTTAAATGAAAGTGTCAATGACACTGCAGCTCAACTTGACAAACTTGAACTTGGTAAGTTATAAATGAAACGGCAAAACTGAAGATCATTGGTACCAATGTTATTTGATGAAATTTCAATATAACAGCACAACGTCAGAGTAATCCATGCATTTTTAAATGTAAACAGTAAGACTGGTTAAAGGAAGAATGTTGATACACAAATGCAGTATGTTCAGAGGTTATTGTAAAAGGCAACTTTTTTCACAGAAATGAATGCTAATCAATAGCTCTTATCTAAAGGTCTTGCCTAATGAGCACACCAAGTTTGAAAACAATCCTATGATAAATGTGGCCTGTAAGCCATGTCAAAGAATGTTGATGCACAAATGCAATAAATTCAAAGATTGTTGTTAACAGAAACAGTTTTTGATGGAAATGAAAAGAAAATCAATAGCTCCTATCTTTGTCACCCTGCATAAGCATACAAAGTTTCAAAACAACCTGATAATGAATGTGCCCTCTGAGGCATGCCCAGGGAAGATGTGAATGCACAAATGGACTAAGCAGAAGGTGATTGCTTGTGGCAATAGTTTTGGGGGGTTTTTTATGGAAATTCATAAATATACCCTGCTGAGAATTCAAAAGGGATAAGTTGATGCACAAATGCAGTAAGTTCAAAGGCTGGTGATAACGACAATAATTTTTTATGGAAATGAAAAAAAGCAATAGCTGACATCAAGAGGTTACCCCGAAACACATACCAAGTTTCAAAGTGATCCGATCATAAAAGTGCCCTGAAGGGTGTGTTAAAGGGAAATATTGAGGCCTGACTAAACTAAGTTCAAAGGTCAGCGGCAACATTTTTTGACAGAAATGGAAGAAAATCGACAGCTCCCATATAGATGTCACCCTACACAATCACACCAAGTTTGCAAGCAATCCAATCATAAATGTGCCCTGCAGGGTGTTTCAAAGGGAAATATTGATGCTTAACTGGACTAAGTTTTTACTAAGTTCATCGAAGGTCATTGCCAGTGGCAACATTTTTTGATGGAAATCGAAGAAAATCGATAGCTCCCATCTAGAGGAAACCCCAAACAAGCATACAAAGTTTCAAACTGATCTGATTATAAATGTGCCCTGTAGGGCATGCCAAAGGAATATATTGATACCTGACTAAACTAAGTTCAAAGATTGTTGCCAGCGGCAACATTTTTTGAAGGACGGAAATGGAAGAAAATCGATAGCTCCCATCTAGAGGTCACCCCAAACAAGCATGCCAGATTTCAAAGCAATCTGATCATAAATGTGCCCTGTAGGGTGTGCCAAAGGGAAATATTGAGGTCTGACTAAACTAAGTTCTAAGAACGTTGGCCGCGGCAACATTTTTTGACGAAAATGGAAGAAAATAGATAGCTCCCATCTAGAGGAAATCCCAAACAAGCATACAAAGTTTCAAAGCAATCCAATCATAAATGAGGCCTGTAGGGTGTGCCAAAGGGAAATATTGAGGACTGACTGAACTAAGTCCTAAGAACGTTGGCTGTGGCAACATTTTTTGACGGAAATGGAAAAAAATCGACAGCTCCCATCTAGAGGAAACCCCAAACAAGCATACAAAGTTTCAAAGCAATCCAATCATAAATGTGCCCAGTAGGGTGTGCCAAAGGGAAATACTGAGGTCTGAATAAACTAAGTTCTAAGAACGTTGGCCGCGGCAACAATTTTTGACGAAAATGGGAGAAAATCGATAGCTCCCATCTAGAGATCACCCTAAATAAGCATGCCAGGTTTCAAAGCAATCCAATCATGAATGTGCCCCGTAGGTGTGCCAAAGGGAAATATTGAGGTTTGACTAAACTAAGTTCTAAGAACATTGGCCGCGGGCCCTAAGGCTTCCACGTTTAGACAAAACTGTAAACGTTTAAATGACTGTCTGTAAACGAAACGGAAACGTTTACACGTACTAACAATGCAAGTAGTCAATATTTGATAAAAGTGTGTAATAATACACAGTACGTTCATCATATCTTTGCGTACAGGGCATACAATTTATGTTATTGAGACAGCCGATTTACAGTTCGTCCAAAAACGATGTAGACGAACGATCACAGTATGCAGATGCCGAAGGCAAAGTCGCTTGGTCTATGAAGGGGGGGGGGGGGGGGGGGGGGGTCTGGGGGATTCTCCCCCAGGTAAATTTTGAAATTTATGGGGGTCTCTGAGCTCATTCTGGTGGGTTCAGGGTGAAATTCCTTGTGTTTTTTCAACAGTAATGTTGGAGCGAGTTGCCATAGCACACAATAGTGACAATACAGTCTGTCTCTCCATAAATCGATCCTAAGATCATCCCATGTGTGAATAATAAATTAATAATCCATGTCAGATGAACGAAATCATCGAGAACAATTGTGTATCACTTTGGGAATATATACATGTAAATGCGAATAAACTAAAACATCCCACACGTTTCGAAGGAAACACCAAAGATAAGCATGTGCCATGCAGCTCACGTGACTGTGTCACATATGATATCACATGATTTGAAGATGATTCGTTTGGTTACTGTGGTGGCGGCACCAGTCAGAACCAGTACACAGTTTTTCTGAAGCATTACCAAAATATTGCATTGCAAAGTTGGAAATTATTTTTTTGTTTCTTTGACTTTCTGCATTAATCTACAAATTTTGCAAGTGTTGATTGTGCCGATTGTAGCCCTGGCATACTTTACACTGTGAACTGTAGTGCTGATCCAATTTAACATCAATCCAAAAAGATGCAATTTCCTTGCACAGAATTGCAGACTGCAGAGTGCACTAAAACTTCATTCCGTGTACACGTTTACCAGAACTGTAAACGTTTAATGCCCATAAATGAAACGTTCACGTTTACACGTGTAAACGTGGAAGCCTTAGCCGCGGCAACATTTTTTGATGACGGAAATTGAAGAAAATCGATTGCTCCCATCTAGAGGTCACCACAAACAAGCATACCAAGTTTCAAAGCGATCCAATCATAAATGTGACCTGTAGGGTGTGCCAAAGGGAAATATTGAGGTTTGACTAAACTAAGTTGTAAGAACGTTGGCCGCGGCAACATTTTTTGATGGAAATTGAAGAAAATCGAAAGCTCCCATCTAGAGGTCACCCCAAATAAGCATGTCAAGTTTCAAAGCAATCTGATCATAAATGCGACCTGTGAGGTGTGCCAAAGGAAACTGTGGACGTACGTACGTACGTTACTAACGTACATACGTACGTACATACGTACACCGACGGACGAGAAGTGATGGCAATAGCTCAGCTTGACTTTGTCAAGTTGAGCTAAAAATCACAAAGTAATTATTGACTGAAAATCCCCCACTGCTACCCTCTCCTTCATGACCCCTCCCCTCTTCTTCCTGCCAATCCCCCCAGCACCCTCTAGTGGTTGCCTTTCACCAAAGTCTACTAAGCTAATAATTTGTCATGTGATTTCAAATAAATGGTCGCTTATTTGACGAATGAAAATGCCCATTTATCACACTCAAGCACATTCGATTCTTGAAAATAATCATTTTTATGTAAACCTCGGATCACTCCATTCAGCCTTTCCTCATTTTGGCCAATTTTTAGAGGGCGACTTGTAATCGCCACGACTATTTTTCTAGGCGACTTTGGGCTCAGAAGGGCGACATAATCGCCCTAGTCGCCCTCACGGCTGGTCCCTGGTTTCAAGTTCACTGTAAATTCAGCCAATTTCTGTGGTGAAAATGGTAGACTAGATTCAATCAAACAAACATAACACTGCAAGTCTCTTGCAAGTTGTAAGTCATTTTCAATAGGTGGTTGTGGAGCATGTGATAATGCGTCAGCAATTTTTAAATCTTTTCCAGGCTTCCATATAAATGTAAAATTGTATTTCTGAAGACGCAAGAGCAATCCCTCAATCCTTGGTGGCGCTTGAGCCAATGGTTTATTCAGAATAAATTTCAAGGGTTTGTGGTCATTTTCAACTAAAACATGTCGTGAATAAGCAAATTGATGAAAACGTTCCATTGCAAAAACAACGAAAGAAGTTCCTTTTCTGTCTGGGAATAATTACATTCAGCCTGTGATAAAGTTCTCTAAGCATAAGCTATAATAACATCTTCCTGTATGAGAGCTGCACCGTGCCCAAATTTTGATGAATCAGCAGATATTGTCACATTTTTATTCGGGTTGAAGAATTTCAGAACTGTGCCTGTATTAAAATTTCCTTCAAACTGTTGAAGACTTCTTCATGTTCACTGGTCCAAACAAATACAGTGTCTGTCTTGAGTAACTCTCTTAAAAGTTGTGTCTCATGAGACAGATTTTTGATAAATTTATTCACAAAAGTTAGGATTTCCAAAAATCTCTGAATATCTTCCTTGGAAGTACGACTTGGTATGTTTTTAATAGCATTAGTTCTATCATCATCAATCTGGACACCCTTTTCAGATATTATAAATCCTAAATACTTTACTGAAGTAATATTTATACAGCATTTATCGTTATTAAGCATCGAATTCTTCTCGCGACAAATATTCAAGACTTTTATAACACGTTCATTCAATGTCTTTTCATCAGGAGCATGGATCAATCTGTCGTCAATGTAGGCCTCAACACGATCTAGATTTTCAAACCAATTTGACATGTATTTCTGATATACTTGACTTGATACATTCAAGCTATAAGGTAGCCTGTTAAAGCAGTAGTTCCCAAAGGGTGTAGTAAATGTTGTCAATTTGGCACTTTCCTGATTCAATTTAATTTGCCTAAAAGATGCTCTGGCATCTAAAGTTGTGAAAAATTTTGAACCAGATAATCTAGCTGTCATTTCTTCTACAGCTGGAATTTTATATGTATCAGTTTGTAGATACTTGTTAAGATTTCGAGGATCAAGACAAATTCTGATATCTTGCTTTGAAGGTTTCTCAACAAAAACCATTGAATTTATCCATTCAGTAGGTGCATATATTTAGCTTATCACTCCATCGCATTCCATTTTGGTTAATTCTATTTTAACCTTATCATGCAGGGCAAAAGGTATTTTTCTTGGTGCATTTGGGACAGAAATTGCATTTTCCTTCAAAGTCAAATTATTATTTATTTATTTATTGTTGTGTAAGGTCACATACTTCTGCACGATGGCTAATCATGACCACAACATGGAGATAAAGTCAAGGTCAGGCAATCGTTTATACTCCATGTTGCCTATTTTAGAGGACTCGCACCCCAAGCATTAGTGACTGGGTCCTATTTTACCAGTGAAACAGAGCTTGTTTACCACAGTAAACAAGCACTGCTTCACTTCCCGGGGTTCCCACGGGGGTTCAAAGTCAAATACAATTCGGGTTCATTTAAACCAGTCAGTCGATCAGAAAAATATAGAGTATTCTTGAAAAATTATTTGTTTCAATGTCAACTTCAGTTTCTCACAAGCATCTATATCTAAAATTGGAAAACTTTTCTCAGTGACTACAATAAATTCTAAAACAGTAAACCTGGAATTAACAATATATATTTATTGGGGTTTAAGGTCATATATTTTTGCACTGTGGCTAATCATGGCCATGACAGTTTTACGGGTGGAGGAGTACCCGGAGAGAACCACTGTGCAATGGCGAGCAACTGTCAGCTCCTCAACATACTAACTCCACACCAGCAGGGTTAGCATTGGTTGAAGACAAGTGCACCATCGACGTGCAGTATGGCTTAGTCCACGACGTGACCGTGCCCCCAGATGGGCAATGGGATGAAGTGTCCTGCCCAAGGACACAATGCGGTTGCCACAGGGGGATTCGAACTGAGGACCTCTCGGCTTGCAGCCTGCACCTCTACCTACTGAGCCACCGCGCCCCCCCCCCCCCCCCCCCCCTGGAATTAACAATAACAGGTAACTTTATTTCACCAGCCACATTAATGTTTGTTATTGTAAGCTGTAAGTTTTTTCTTACATGGCTGCAATGGTTTTCTAGTAATTTGTTTGTAATCATTATATGATATGAAATTAGCCTGTGCTCCAGTGTCAAGTTTAAATTTCATAAAATATTGTTTTACACCAATACTTGTTGAAACAGTCCATTCCCATTTTTGTTTGTAACTGTACCAATGAAAATTTGGTCATCTGAATGAATTTCCTGGTCAGAAAAATTAGCTGGTTCATTTTCAGGTTCAGCTGGTTGAAAGTGTGTACATGCGTGTATGTTTTTGGTACGACACATCATTTTGAAATGATTTAATTTCTGACAACATGAACAAGTCTTTCCAAACGCTGGGCAATTATTTACTCTGTGAGTTCTGCCACAATGGGTACAATCGCGAAGCACGTTGTTTTGTTTATTTCTGGCACCGTAATTTTGAACACGAGAATGACTTCCACCGCGAATAGGAAATACACTCCTCCTATTATGCGAAGCTCCTCAATGATTTCTAGGTAATTGGGAAAAACCACTTACACTACCGGGGTGTGTCAGATTGCTCTTATGGAATGCATGAATTTCTTTACTCTCAAATGCAGAGGTCAAAGGTGAAAGTTCCTGAACATTTTCATGTGTTAAACAAATAGGTTTGACAGTTTGTAAATCTAACTTTGATTTGCACAATAAACGCTCTTTAATCTGCATACTGGAAATACCAACAGCAATCTGATCGCAAATATATTCTCCTCTAAATTCTAATGTATCGCCAAATTCGCATTTTACTGCCGGAGTCTGTAACTTGTGTAAACAAGAGCACCGCCTAGCTGAGCAACATACGCCCGTCAAACTTGGAACATGCACAAGTTTCTGTGGGTAAAAATTTGAAATTTTTGTTGACTCGACTATGTCTGTTTCCCCCCCCCCCCCCTCCCAATGATTGCCCATTCCCCCTGGGGTGAAGGGTAGGAAATTCATCTGTTTTCACATTTTCATATTAAGCGATCTGAGGTCTTCATAAAATAAAATGAAAGTGTCAATGACACTGTAGTTTAACTTGTGTGTTGTGTTTGATGAAAAGGATAATGTTCAATGTTTATGAAAGGATTATGAAATAAGACAAGAATTGTGATAATTGGGAATATGTTCATTTCTGTTCCCTGTATGCTATGTTTATGATAAAAATAATATGAGGTGTACACTGTACTAAAGATCAGAGGGGTGGGTTAATATGACCTCACAGTTAATGTATGTGGCCCTCAGAGTTAACGTATATCAATGAAAGTTACCAAGTTATAGTGAAATTATTCCAAAACGAGTCATCCTATCAAGTTACATTGAAATCCCTTCATAAATATGGCCTGTAGACTGTGCTAAAGGTTTTTGGCTTTGGACCCCTGTAGCCGTCAGTTTCCCAATTGCGTCCAAAGGGGACGTTCTCATCTAGATATTATATGAAGTCAACCTACTAAGTTACAATGAAATCCCTTCATAAATATGACCTGTAGACTGTACTAAAGGTTTTTGGGCTTTGGGCTCGGGCAGCCATCATGGTTGAATGATCGCAACCAAAAGGGGACATTCTCATCTGGGCATCATCTGGAGTGATCCTACGAAGTTACAATGAAATCCCTTCATAAATATGACCTGTAGACTGTGCTCAAGGTTTTTGGACTTCGAGCCTCTGAAGCCGTCACAGTTGACCAATCACGGCCAAAAGGGGATGTCATCATCTAGGCATTATATGGAGTCAAACTAACAGGTTACAATGAAATCCTTCCATAAATATGACCTATAGACTATGCTAAAGGTTTTGGGGTTTTGGGCTCGGGCAGCCATCAAGTCTGAATGATCATGACCAAAAGGGGACGTTCTCATCTGGACATTATTTGGAGTCATCCTACCAAGGTACAATGAAATCCCTTAATAAATATCACCTGTAGACTGTGCTAAAGGTTTTCAGGCTTCAGGCCCCTGTAGCCGTCACAGTTGCCTAATGGTGTCCAAAAGGGGCTGTTCTCATCTAGACATTATATAGTCAACCTACCAAGTTACAATGTAATCCCTTCATAAATATGAACTGAAGACTGTGCTAAAGGTTTTCGGGCTTTGGGCTCGGGCAGCCATCATGGTTGAATGATCGCAACCAAAAGGGGACACTCTCATCTGGGCATCATCTGGAGTGATCCTACGAAGTAACAATGAAATCCCTTCATAAATATGATCTGTAGACTGTGCTGAAGATTTTCGGGCTTCGAGCACCTGCAGCCATCACAGTTGACCAATCACGGCCAAAAGGGGATGTCATCATCTAGGCATTATATGGAGTCAACCTAACAAGTTACAAAGAAATTCTTCCATAAATACGAACTATAGACTATGCTAAAGGTTTTTGGGCTCAGGCAGTCATCAAGGCTGAATGATCACGACCAAAGGGGACGTTCTCATCTAGACATTATTTGGCCCCTGTAGCTGTCACAGTTGCTCAATCGTGTCCAAAAGGGGATGTTCTCATTTAGACATTATATGAAGTCAAACCTACCAAGTTACAATGAAATTCCTTCATAAATATGACCTGTAGACTGTGCTAAAAGTATTCAGGCTTCAGGCTCGGGCAGCCATAATGGTTGAATGATCACAATTGGAAGGGGACATTCTCATCTGGAGTGATCCTACGAAGTTACAATGAAATCCCTTCATAAATATGACCTGTAGACTGTGCTCAAGATTTTCGAGCTTCAGGCACCTGTAGCCATCACAGTTGACCAATCACGACCAAAAGGGGATGTCATCATCTAGGCATTATATGGAGTCAATCCAACAAGTTACAATGAAATCCTTCCATAAATACGACCTACAGACTATACTAAAGGTCTTTGGGCTCGGGCAGCCATAAAGGCTGAATGATCGCAACCAAAAGGGGATGTTCTCGTCTAGACATTATTTGGAGTCATCCTACCAAGCTACAATGAAATCCGTTCAAAATTATGACCTGCAGACTGTTCTAAAGGTTTTCGGGCTTTGGGCCCCTGTAGCCGTCACAGTGGGCCAATCGTGTCAAAAATGGGACGTTATCATCTAGACATTATATGAAGTCAACCTACAAAGTTACAATGAAATCCCTTCATAAATTGAACTGTAGACTGTGCTAAAGGTTTTCGGGCTTCGGACTCGGGCAGCCATCATGGTTGAATGATCGCAACCAAAGGGGACAATCTCATCTGGGCATCATCTGGAGTGATCCTACGAAGTTACAATGAAATCCCATTATAAATATGACCTGTAGACTGTGCTCAAGGTTTTTGGGCTTCAGGCACCTGTAGCCATCACAGTTGACCAATCACGACCAAAAGGGGATGTCATCATCTAGGCATTATGTCAGGGCAAAGCCAGCCTAAATATAGGGGCAAGGGGCCTCATATTTAAAGATATTGTAAGTTCAAAATATATTCCGCATCAAGGCGAAAAACCTACAGGAATTTCACTTCTCTGTAAAGCTGGAAAAAAACACGTGGTGTATATCCAGCTTTAGCGCAGGGACCCAGGGGAGAAACGGTATGTTAGATAAGGTCTAATCTCATTTAATTTATACAGTAGTCGGAGTCTTACGAGACGTAATCGGTTGGTGTCAAGATATCGTCACGATCAATTAAGAAACGAGATTCTAAAACGATAGAAATGTCTATCGTATCGTCACCTGATCATTAGGTAACAATCATGGCAAGAACGAATCGGTTTTCTCGACAAGTGAAGTCACCGTTAAGTCACGCGCGAGATGACTTGTATGTATTCTGTCTCGATATATGTCATCTCCCACCGTTTTGACAGGTGGACAGATGAGCGTCGGTCCACCTGACAGTTTAGGGTAAAAAGTATATATACCTGGAAGAGCAGAGCATTAGACACACACTTGGGGTCACACACACATTGGTGAAGTCCAGGACAGGCGGACTCTGTTTCCTGGCATAAGGGTACCTTCGATCACAGGCCCCTGAAACGGCTGGAATCGCCAGAGAGGGCATTCCATGATTGATTTAGCTTAACGTTGATAGGCGGCTACGGGGCCGAATTCGTGAGAAGGAACACCCCAGGTGGAAAGTTAAAGTTTAGATTGTCGAGTAGCAGGTATCGGCCTGCAATAGTCAGAAGTGTAGGTTAATTGTATTGTGCGTATTAACCCTTTGAAGCGTCAGACTGATTGCGTTCTGAGTAGTTTGTTTTGCTGTCGAAGCATCGTAATACCGACTGGAGATCGGTGTGAGTGACAATTTCGCCCTAGCACAAAAGGGGCATTTGTGAATCGTGAATTCAACCAGGAACGGTGAATATTTCAATAGGACTTTCACGGAGGACTTTCAAAAGGCACATAAGGTATGAGTAGACAATATCTGACCCAAATCAGAAGTACGGTGGCTTTATAGATGACGAACATTGCTGGTCAGAACCCTCCGACAGCCAGAGGTACAGTTACACGCAGACGTTGACATTTGAGCCTAAGCGGGTGAAGCTCTTATGGCAAGCTCACAGTAATAACATTTCAGATTTGTGAAGCTCTTATGGCGAGCTCACGGTAGTAACATTTCCAGTGTGTAGACTATAGTGCCAGTACAGGGCTATAGAATGACTATATGATTATTAAGAATTGTTTAACCCTAGCGACCCATTTTCTGTGAAAAGAATCGAATTGTTGATTGTTGAAATATTGAAACGGATTTATTTTTATGTGTAAATAAAAGAATCGTTGTTACTTTAAATCATTCTTTCCATTATACAGCCTGAAGTGATCAGGAATCACACCTAACGGAAATCGAACCTATTTCAGGCCAATTTGGCAGAGAAGGAATCACGGCGTCGGTCTAAGTCAGCTCCCTGCGCCGAGTTCGCGACACTTGGATTCCGACCCTCCACGTTGGTCTAATTTTCCCGCAACTTCATCAGCGGGACTAAATAACCCCACGTCAGCCCAGGCCTTACGGGGCCTCAGGTGTCCCTGACATTGATTGGCGAGTGCTAACCAGGATATTTCTAAAAGGTAAAAAATGGCTATATGGAAATTTTGTTTTATTTTAACGGCGGTTCTGTTTAGGTTTTGACGCGTTCGGTCAGTTGATGCCGTTCAAGGGTTTAATATCGCAATACAGTAGTCCCCAAAAGGATACTTAATAGCCACTATAACTGCGGTAGGTTTCAGAATATTTGGGGCGTTTAATTACGTTAAATTACAGAGGTAAATTAGGATCAATTGGCAAATTTTTTTTTTCTTTCTTTCTTTTCCTTCTTCATTCTTTCTGACGAGTGTTGAAGATAGAAAGAAAAAATCAAAATGGATGTTGTTACACCCCTCGCCCAACTGGTATCATTAGGCAAGGAAATGGGCCTTGAGGGAGCTGAACTTCAGAAGTTCGTTAAAGATGAGCAGAAACGTGAGGCCAAGGAGATTGCCTTACGTAATGACGCAAGGGAGAGAGAGGCCCAAGCAGTAAGGGAGGCAAAAGAGCGAGAGATTCAATTAGAACGAGAGCGTGAGAAAGACGCAAGAGAGGCAAAAGAGAGAGAGATTCAATTAGCAAATGAGGCGAGGGAGAGAGAAGCCCAATTAGAATGAGAGCGTGAGAAAGACGCAAGAGAGGCGAAAGAGAGAGAGATTCAATTAGCAAATGAGGCGAGAGAGAGGGAAGCCCAATTAGCAAGGGAGGCAAGGGAGGCAGAACGGGAGCTCGAACAACAGAGGCACGAGAGAGAATTAGAGCTCCTCAGAGCAAGGGCCGATGTGGAGAATGAAAGTCGGCGCTCAGGGGATGGGAGTGCAGGGGTAGCAATTCATGCCCCACGCCCCCATCTCGCTCATTTCAATGAAAACACAGATGACTTGGACTCGTACTTGGAGAGGTTCGAGCGTTTTGCCTCCAGTCAAATGTGGCCAGAAGACACATGGGCTATGTGCTTGAGCCCTTTGTTGTCAGGTAAAGCCCCGAGGCTTATACCAGTATGCCTCCTGCACTTCTTAACGACTACAGTGAGCTGAAGAATGCCATCCTTCGGAGATACCAGCTCACTGAAGAAGGATTCCGGACCAAGTTCCGAGAGATTAAGCAGGAGAAGGGAGAAACAGTACCTCAGTATTTTGCCCGAGCTAGGCGGTACTTTGACCGCTGGACTGATCTCGCAGAAGTGAATGAGTCATATGGAGCCCTGCGAGATCTATTTCTCCGGGAGCAGTTTTTAACTACATGCTCCAAGGAGTTGGGCCTGTTCATCAAGGAAAGGGGTCCGCCCACCTATGATGAGATGGCAACTGTGGCAGAACGCTACATCGAGGCCCACGGTGGGAGTGTAAACGCACCCAAATCGGCTAGGGGTGGGGAAAACGGGTTGGCAATGGCACCCGTAAGGCAACACCACCCCGATCCTCCTGCATCGCAGACCAGCCGGAAGGGGAGCGCTCCCAAGGACACCACTTGTTTTATCTGCAACAAGCGGGTCATATTGCCAGGGACTGCTGGCAGAAGCAGGTAAGGACCACAGGGAACATTAGACCACCTCAGCAGGGGGCCGGGAATGCAGCGCCAAGGGGTTGGAAGCAAGGTGACCGCGTAGATCCAGGGCTCAGTAGACAGACGGCAGCGTTCTGTCAAACTATCGGTCCAGAACACAGTCCCCTCCGGGAATGTATACAAGAGGGAGAATTAAGGCTGGAAGACGGGAAGGTTGTCCCGATAATAAGTGGCATGTGTGAGAGGCTCACAACTTCGCAGGAGAAGGTTGATATGCCAGTGTACCCAGGGTATGTGGGACAAAGGGAGATCCGTCTGCTCCGGGATTCTGGGTGCTCCTCTGCAGCGGTTAGAAAGCAACTGGTTGACGACAAGCAATTGTTGGGGCGCGACCATTTGTGTATTTTGATAGATGGGACCGTTAGAAGGTTCCCCATCGCGAGGATAACTGTGGATACCCCATTTTATTGTGGCGAAGTGGAAGCCATGTGCATTGAATCACCTGTGTATGACCTGGTCATAGGTAATATCCCAGGGGTGAGGGCAAGCCCTGATGAGTTATGGTCCAGGGATAGGGGGCCAAGTGAGGGCCCAACGAGTAATGAAGGGAAGGTTCCCAGGGGGAACCAACCCGATGGTCCAGGGGATGGCCCCTACACGACGAAATGTCGGGAAGTTTCAGGAGGGACGACTCCTGTCCTATTAGGGAGAAGGGGTCGCAGGCGGTCCAGGCGAAATGTCAAACAGCGAGGGAACCCAATGGGATCATTGGGGAAAGACCCTCAAGCAAATATATGTGGGGGAGTTGAGCGCCCCAAGAAGTCGGTGTCACCCGTGTGGAGAGGGGAGGCCAGACCCACGCAAATGGCTGGGCAAACTTCCCCAGAATTGAGAGGGCACGGGTCAACACAAGTTGAGTATGTTAAAGTGGATGGGACCGCTAAGGTGGGCGCCCAGGGGACCGAGAAAAGGGTCCACAAATCAAAGGAGAAGCATCCTAGGTGGCGGAGACCACGTAGAGAGTGCCGGGGGCGCACAGCGCCCAATGTGCGCAAGAAGTCGTCGCAATGGACCGGGGGGTCGACGGCACAAGGGCCAAGGGCGGCCAGTGTCGTTCGAACGACGGTAATCGCCGGGACGAGTGAGCCTGGGGGATATAGCGCCAAGGGAAGCTCTTGGGAATGCGACAACGACAGGGTATGGGGACCCTGGTGGAATACCCGTAGAAATGGCGGGGCGAGAAGTAGGGGTGTGTCAAGGGTTACCCAAGGGGATACTGGGAACCGGGCCCCTACCAATGGTCGATGGTTATAAAGAAGCAATAGTTGGGTGGCTGTGGGCCTGGTGTCTGGGACGGGGGCTCCAGTCGCAAATGTTTTTATGGATGAGGTGATGAGTTTCGTAAACCCGGAGTTAAGGCCCGGAGGAAATTTTCTTATTTTAGTATTATTATTGCTCTGACTGCTGACTAGAGTTGGTTGTGAGTGCGAATGTGAGATACACTGCCCCGTCTGTCACGTGTGCGTGGACGGGGAGCCTGTGTATCGAGGTTTGTAAGTATGGGATGCACAAACCCGGTGTTAAGGCCCGGGGAAACCGCGCTTGTTTTTATTGACGAGTGTTTGTTGGGAATGTGAGGCACACTAACCTCGTCTGTCGCAAAGGCGCGGTCGGGAAATCTGTGTGTTGAATGAGTGAGTGTGTGAGGCACAATTTTAATCCCCTGGTTGAGCTTTGCGAGGGTGAGGCTCAACATAATGCACGGGTCGTTTGCCCCTTCACAAGTCATAGGGGAATGGGAGGCGAAGTTACACTCCGTTGGAATTAACCCATCTGACGCAAAGGCGCGGACGGTGTTGCTCATCAGAGTGAGTGCCAAGTGAACTATTTGCAAAATGGGCGAATGTGTATAAAAATGTGTATGTTTAGGTGTAAATATATAGTATTACAGAGAGAGAGAGTGCTGCAAATCTAAGAATAAGGCTACTCTCCATATGTAAACCCGCAAGACGGGAGCATGTGGTAGCGTGTGTGTCGTGGGAATCGGTATGGCCGACGCATGAGCCCGGTCAAGAACCCCACGACCACTAGGGCACAGTTTTGTAGTCTTGAACATGATGGGTAGATTGTAAAAAGGTGTGAGAGGCGAGCATGCGTGGGTTTGCCCCTTGTGTTTTAAGAGATACACAGGGTGTTTCTCTCGGGAAGGGAGTTGTCAGGGCAAAGCCAGCCTAAATATAGGGGCAAGGGGCCTCATATTTAAAGATATTGTAAGTTCAAAATATATTCCGCATCAAGGCGAAAAACCTACAGGAATTTCACTTCTCTGTAAAGCTGGAAAAAAACACGTGGTGTATATCCAGCTTTAGCGCAGGGACCCAGGGGAGAAACGGTATGTTAGATAAGGTCTAATCTCATTTAATTTATACAGTAGTCGGAGTCTTACGAGACGTAATCGGTTGGTGTCAAGATATCGTCACGGTCAATTAAGAAACGAGATTCTAAAACGATAGAAATGTCTATCGTATCGTCACCTGATCATTAGGTAACAATCATGGCAAGAACAAATCGGTTTTCTCGACAAGTGAAGTCACCGTTAAGTCACGCGCGAGATGACTTGTATTGATTCTGTCTCGATATATGTCATCTCCCACCGTTTTGACAGGTGGACAGATGAGCGTCGGTCCACCTGACAGTTTAGGGTAAAAAGTATATATACCTGGAAGAGCAGAGCATTAGACACACACTTGGGGTCACACACACGTTGGTGAAGTCCAGGACAGGCGGACTCTGTTTCCTGGCATAAGGGTACCTTCGATCACAGGACCCTGAAACGGCTGGAATCGCCAGAGAGGGCATTCCATGATTGATTTAGCTTAACGTTGATAGGCGGCTACGGGGCTGAATTCGTGAGAAGGAACACCCCAGGTGGAAAGTTAAAGTTTAGATTGTCGAGTAGCAGGTATCGGCCTGCAATAGTCAGAAGTGTAGGTTAATTGTATTGTGCGTATTAACCCTTTGAAGCGTCAGACTGATTGCGTTCTGAGTAGTTTGTTTTGCTGTCGAAGCATCGTAATACCGACTGGAGATCGGTGTGAGTGACAATTTCGCCCTAGCACAAAAGGGGCATTTGTGAATCGTGAATTCAACCAGGAACGGTGAATATTTCAATAGGACTTTCACGGAGGACTTTCAAAAGGCACATAAGGTATGAGTAGACAATATCTGACCCAAATCAGAAGTACGGTGGCTTTATAGATGACGAACATTGCTGGTCGGAACCCTCCGACAGCCAGAGGTACAGTTACGCGCAGACATTGACATTTGAGCCTAAGCGGGTGAAGCTCTTATGGCGAGCTCACAGTAATAACATTTCAGATTTGTGAAGCTCTTATGGCGAGCTCACGGTAGTAACATTTCCAGTGTGTAGACTATAGTGCCAGTACAGGGCTATAGAATGACTATATGATTATTAAGAATTGTTTAACCCTAGCGACCCATTTTCTGTGAAAAGAATCGAATTGTTGATTGTTGAAATATTGAAACGGATTTATTTTTATGTGTAAATAAAAGAATCGTTGTTACTTTTTAAATCATTCTTTCCATTATACAACCTGAAGTGATCAGGAATCACACCTAACGGAAATCGAACCTATTTCAGGCCAATTTGGCAGAGAAGGAATCACGGCGTCGGTCTAACTCAGCTCCCTGCGCCGAGTTCGCGACACTTGGATTCCGACCCTCCACGTTGGTCTAATTTTCCTGCAACTTCATCAGCGGGACTAAATAACCCCACGTCAGCCCAGGCCTTACGGGGCCTCAGGTGTCCCTGACACATTATATGGAGTCAACCTAACAGGTTACAATGAAATCCTTCCATAAATATGACCGTTTGCCTATGCTAAATGTTTTTGGGCTCGGGCACCTCAAGGCTGAATGATCGCGATCAAAATGGGACGTTCTCATCTAGACATTATTTGGAGTCATCCTACCAAGTTACAAGGAAATCCCTTCATAAATGTGACCTGTAGACTGTGCTAAAGGTTTTCGAACTTCGGGCCCTTGTAGCTGTCACAGTTGCCCAATCACGTCCAAAAGGGGACTTTCTGATGTAGACATTATATGAAGTCAACCTACCAAGTTACAATGAAATTCCTCAATAAATATGACCTGTAGACTGTGCTAAAGGTTTTGGGGTTTTGCGCTCGGGCAGTCGTCACGGTTGGCAGATCACGCCTAAATGGGGAAATTCTTATCTAGACATCATAAGGAGTCATCCTACCAAGTTACAATGAAATCCCTCCATATTAAACATGACCTGCAGACTGTGCTAAAAGTTTTTGGGTTTCCGGCTTGGGCAGCCATCACGGTTGACAGATCATGCCCAAAAGGGGACGTTCTCACCTAGGCATTATAGAGGCATCCTACCAAGTCACAATGAAATCCCTTCATAAATACACCTGTAGACTGTGCTAATGGTTTTTGGGTTTTGGGCTCGGGCAGCCATACCGGTTGACCGATCGCGACCAAAAGGGGATGTTCTCATCTAGACATGACCCCAAACCTGCATATGATATTTCGTGATGATCAGTCAAGAACTGCGGAGTGTAGCCCGTGCTAAAGGAAAATGTGAACAGACTCACAGACTAACAGACTTCCGCACGCGTGATGGCAATAGCTTATCTTGACTTTGTCAAATTAAGCTAAATGAAAGTGTCAATGACACTGTAACTCAACTTGTTAAGACATGTTCATGTATAGTACGTGACACAGCAATGACAAACATATAGGTAATGACCTCAGGCTTGGCAATTTCAGGAGAGCGATTTTTTAGCTCTCCTTACTGCCCTCCTGAAAGAATTAAGGAGAGCGAAAAATTGCCCTCCTAAATATTTTGGTCTGGGATGATTGAGATTACATGTATTATGCTCACATTAAATTTTTTTTGTAAAGCAAAAATGTAATTTAACTTCGAAGTCACATAACATCACGTAATTTCATTTTGAAAGTGGTTTAGTGGTAAAAGGTAATGGCTGCAACCATACCCAAACACAGTTGCAATCATTTGAAGCAAAATGGGTCACAGCAATATTTTTTTTTCTGTCAGTTTCAAGTTCAACAACTGACATCACAGTTTGAGGGGTAATTATTCAAGGAATATTGACACTATAATATACTACCATTACTACTATCCTGTCACTTGAAGCACTTGCACCAGTATGTGACTGTAGATTCAAGCAGACCTGTTGTCCAAGAAAATCATGCGCCTACCACTACCACCTTCAACCCCCCTTGGGGGTTGAAGGTGGTAGTGGTAGGCGTATGACTTTCTTGGACAACAGGTCTGGGTACACACACAGGTCTTGTCAAGTGTGTGCTCGGTTGCTGAGTGAGACATCTAGATGTCTAAGAGATTTCGCGTTACCTTAGTAAAGTTAATAGAATCACTGATGTAGTCTGTTGGTTTCAGTTTCAATGAGTTCGTTCAACTGGATACTTAAAATGCTGTGTAAAGCTAATTGCTCTCCTAAGCTGATTGAGGAGAGCGATTTTTTGCCCTCCTGAATTTTTCAGAATGCCAGGCCTGTGACCTGATAACAAAGGTACATATAAAGGTACATATATTGTAACAGTCTGTACATAAATACTGACTGTAGCCTGTAACAAATGTATAGGTAAAGTACTGTAAAGGTGGGCGACAGTCTAATGCTAAACTAGAAAAGAAATCTTTATGAGTCCCAGAGTGGGTCTGACTGAACCCCAAAATATTTGTTCTCATAGCACAGTGATAACAAAGGCACCCCAAAACACACTCGTTCCTGTCCCAAGGTGAAAACAAAGGTACCCAAGAAGTTTCGTGAAGATCAGTTCATAAATACTAGCTGTATAGAAGTTGTGACAAAAAACTGATTGGACCTAATTTCGGTACAAAATGGCCACTGGCAGCCATCTTGAATTTTGGACCGCACACAGAAACACTCGTTCTCGTCCCAAGGTGATAACAAAGGTACCCAAGAATTTTCGTTAAGATCGGTTGATAAATACAGCCTCCAGCCCGAGCTGTATTGACATGTGCACTTACAGTGTACAAGTTATTTATTTATTTATTTATTTATTGATGTTTTAAGGTCACATATTTATGCACAATGGCTAATCATGACCGTGACAATTTTAACGGGTGGAGGAAGGTGGAGTAGCCAGAGAGAACCACCGAGCAACGACGAGCAGCTGCCAGCTCCCCAACATCGTAACTCTGCACTGCAGCACAGGCAGGGTTAGATTGGTTGAAGACATGCGTACCATCGACGTGCAGTACGCCTTAGTACACGGCGTCATCGTGCCCCCACGCGGGCAATGGAGTTGAAGTGTCTTGCCCAAGGACACAACGCGGTTGCCGCAGGTGGGATTCGAACAGAGGATCTCTCGGCTTGCAGCCTGCACCTCTACCTATTGAGCCACCGTGCTCCCACAGTGTACAAGTAGCACTGAATAAATCAAAGTTCATCTAATTTGCATAATTTCTGCACGAGAAAAAAACCTGTACTATATGTGATGTATTCCATGTTACTAAACATTCATACAAAAATTTATTCAAATCAGAACTTTCATACAGAAGTTCTGTACAAAAGACTGATTGCACTAATTTTTGGTACAAAATGGCTGCTGGTTGCCATCTTGAATTTTGGACCACACCCCAAAACAATCGTTCTCATCCCACGGTGACAACAAAGGTACCCAAGAAGTTTTGTAAAGATCGGTTCACAAATACGGCCTCTAGCCTGAGCCGTATAGAAGTTGTGTACAAAAAACTGATTAGACCTAATTTCGGTACAAAATGGCCACTGGCAGCCATCTTGAATTTTGGACCGCACCCAGAAACACTCGTTCTCGTCCCAAGGTGATAACAAAGGTACCCAAGACTTTTCGTGAAGATCGGTTCATAAATACAGACTCTAGCCCGAGCCGTATTGACATGTGTACTTACTGTGTGTTAGTAGCACTGAAAAAATAAAAGTTCATCTAATTTGCATAATTTCGGCACGAGAAAAAACCCTGTATTATATGTGATGCATCCCATGGTACTAAACATTCACACAAAAAATTATTCAAATCAGCGCTTTCATATGGAAGTTCTGTGCAAAAATCTGATTGCACCTAATTTTGTACAAAATGACTGCCATCAGCCATCTTGAATTTCGGACCGCACCCCAAAACACTCATTCTCGTCCCATGGTGATACCAAAGGTACCCAAGAAGTTTCGTAAAGATCGGGTCATAAATACAGCCTCCAGCCCGAGCCGTATTAGCATTTGCACTTACAGTGCTGAAAGTAACACTAAATACATCAAAGTTAGTCTAATTTGCATAATTTATGCACAAGAAAAAAACCTGTATTATATGTGATGTATCCCATGGTACTAAACTTTATACAAAAAATTATTCAATCAGTGCTTTCATATGGAAGTTCTGCGCAAAAATCTGATTGCACCTAATTTTGTACAAAATGGCTGCCAGCGGCCAACTTGAATTTTGGATTGGACCCAAAAACACTTGTTCTCGTCCCACGGTCATAACAAAGGCAACCAAGAAGTTTCGTAAAGATCGGTTCATAAATACGGCCTGTAGCCCGAGCCGTATTGAATTGTTAACAGACAGATGGACAGACGGCCAAATGGACAGACGGGCATATGGCCGATGGACAGATGGATGACTGGCCATGGCATAAGCTCAAATTTGGCTTCACCAAAGTTGAGCTAAACATGGTAGCATCCATTTTATTCATAGAATAACTGCTAAAGGGCTACAAGGCTGCTGTATAAGATTCTCCTCGCCATTTACAATGGTAGCATCCATTCATTGACAGGTTAACTTCATTGATAATGATTGACGATAGGTGGCGCCAAGGAAAAGGACATTTTGAGGATCATAATAGCTATAAACGGCGAGAATTCTCTTCGTTTAAAAATAAAATGGGGTTATCTGCTCCTGTCACATGCACGACGACAACTGATGATCAACATGGGTGCAAAGTTTGAACAATTAAAGAACCTCAGTGAGCACGCTCACATACCCCACGCGACCCGATATTTCAAGCTCTAATCATTTTTTAAAAATAAACATAGATTCTAGGAATACTGCAGAAAACAGTGTTCTGTAGTTTCAACGGTATTGAAAGAATTCAAGCAGAGAAAAAGCCCGGAAAACTGTAATTTTGATGAACATTTCAAAGTCTATAGGGGCCGTAATTTTGGTAAAAATCAGTGGAGCGGAACAAAACCCAAACTTGTTCTGTAGGCCACCATGTTAGACTAACATATCAAAAATCAGCTCAATATCTGGAAGCGTGTAGGAAAAAAGTCCGGAAAACTGTAATTTTGATGAACTTTTCAAAGTTCAAGGGCCGTAATTTCGGTAAAAATCAGTGGAGCGGAACAAAATGCAAACTTGTTCTGTAGGCCACCATGTTAGACTAACATACCAAAAATCGTCTCAATATCTGGAAGCATGTAGGAAACAAGTCTGCAAAACTGTAATTTTGATGAACTTTTCAAAGTTCAAGGGCCGTAATTTCGGTAAAAATCAGTGGAGCAGAACAAAATGCAAACTTGATCTGTAGGCCACCATGTTAGACTAACATACCCAAAAACAGCTCAATATCTGGAAGCGTGTACAAAAAAAGTCCGGAAAACTGTAATTTTGATGAACTTTTCAAAGTTCAAGGGCCGTAGTTTCGGTAAAAATCAGTGGAGCGGAACAAAATGCAAACTTGATCCATAGGCCACCATGTTAGACTAACATACCAAAAATCAGCTCAATATCTGGAAGCGTTTAGAAAAAAAGTCCGGAAAACTGTAATTTTGATGAATTTTTCAGAGTCCAAGGGCCGTAATTTCGGTAAAAATCAGTGGAGCGGAAAAAAATGCAAACTTGATCTGTAGGCCACCATGTTAGACTAACATACCAAAAATCAGCTCAATATCTGGAAGCGTGTAGAAAAAAGTCCGGAAAACTGTAATTTTGATGAATTTTTCAGAGTCCAAAGGCCATAATTTCGGTAAAAATCAGTGGAGCAGAAAAAATGCAAACTAGATTTGTAGGCCGCCATGTTAGACTCACATACCAAAAATCAGCTCAATATCTGGAAGCGTGTAGAAAAAAAGTCTGGAAAACAAGTAAGACTGACTGACGGACTGACGGACTGATGGATGGACCAGTCAAAAACCCCAGCAACTTCGTTGCGTAGCGTATAATAAAGCAAGTAAAATGTTGGAGTAGGCAACACAATAGTGTAATGTCTCAAGCACTAAAAGGGGGCATAACTCTGGAAATACAAAACCGAGTTACCTGCTCTTGTCACATGCACAACGGCAATTGGTGATCAACATGTGTGCAAAGTTTGAACAATATAGCCTGTAAAATGTTGAAGGAGAAGGTGACACAATATTGTAATGTTTTAAGTACTAAAAGGGGACATAACTCTGGAAATACAAAAAGGAGATACCTGCACTTGTCACACACACAACAGCAATTACTGATCAACATGAGTGCAAAGTTTGAACAATGTAGCATGTAAACCTTTGGATGAGTAGGCGACACAAAAATTGTTTACAGACAGACAGACAGATGGACAAAGCCATAACATAATACGTCTTGTCAAAAAATGACAGGCGTATAAAAAGTATGGAAAATCTTGTCACTCTGTTTTATCGTTCTGAACAAATGGCGCTCAAAAGTGCAATTACCTTTACCAACAAAATAGTCATAAAAACATATTGAAAAGATCAGTATAAGTTGTTTGGTCAACATTTGAAAAGTTATTTTAAATCTTTCAGCCATCTTCCCCTATCAAATGAAGAAGAAGTTACTTTTTAATTTTATCTTCCTTACCGTCTGCTCTAGACACTGTGAGGTAAATTTCAAAGCCCTGTTTGAACGATTTCCATGCCTCTGCCCTCTGTTGAGGGGCTATATAAGTAATGGAGTTTTGTTTATTTTTAAATTCCCACCTCTGATATTCCTTAAATTCAAATTAAATATACACAAATTATACACCAAAATGAAGGTGGGGCAATAGAGAACACAAAAAATATATGAAATCAACTCATAGAGATGACAACAGGCACCAATGGTTCCTGAAAGTCTGCTACTGTATTCATACCAGAACTGATAATAAAATAATATTTCCTAAGAACAACTTGTGACCAAATGTGCTTCACATATCCAAGAGCAAAGCTTGGGCATCAAAATCCATCAAAACACAGCGACAGAGCTCCATGGGGGTAAATTCTCAAAGTGACTGCTTTGTTTACATATATTCTTACTTTCGATTTCCGGTCTACATCATCAGACGGGAAAAGCATCGAAAAACAACGCCGTCTAAAATCAAATAATGAGAAAGATCGCCTTAATACAGCATACTATCATTATATACAGACTGCAAAGTTGCCAAATTCAATGCAAAGTACCATGACACCTGGTGAAATTTCTTAGAATTACGATTTTGTTTTTTTATGGAAATTTGTGGTATCGAGTGATTTGCGCATGTCTGTTGAACATGGAATCCATTCGTCCAAATGTTATAGTCCCCATATTTATATCGAGATTGATATATCCTTAGTTGATAATTCTACGAGATTGATATTTTTCTGCATATTCCGGCTGGTTTGACTCATTTGCACTGAGTGACCTTTGAGTGTTTACATCTTTGTTACACATAATGAATTTTTAAATCATTGTATATATAGCTGTTGATTGTTTAATTGTTTAAGCAGGTCAAGGACCTTGTTTACATGAATTTAGACAGAATCACCTAGAAACTGATAGAAAACAGAATATTAGAGAACATTCTATCTGACTACTACTATATAAAGGTTTGTCAACAAAATTCAGCAACTCATTTTTTATATATAGAAAGCCATTTCAGAAAAATTCATTTTCAGAAAGACTCATTTCAGTTAAACAGATATTCTATAACAAAGCAGTTGTTTCCATTGGATTATTATTGTTCGAGAACAGTGCATTTTTCTCGAACAGTGCATTTTTTATAGAAGCAGTGCTTCTTTGTAAATTTGGAAAAGTGATTCCAAAAGAGAATTCTGAAGAGAATTTATTCATCTTATAAAAGAGAATTTATACCTTCTGTGAAACAGAATATATTTATGTGAAAAGCCAAGATTCTATTGGATTATTTGGAAATTACCTGTGGTGCCAATACTTATTGGATTTTTACTCCATTTGAATTTTGCTGAGCATTTTATTACATTTTATTGGAGACTGCTGAAATTTCTAAGTGAACATTTTATTACAAATCTACGGGATACTGTTTCTGAAGACACATTCTTGGATTTAATACTACCAGCTGGAAAATTTCTTGACAAAATTCTTCACCACTGGATTACTGGATTCTGTCAAACTGTATTTTGGACTAATTCAATAATTGAAAAGTACCACTGTTTTTATTTTCTGTAAACCAATTAGTGTAAAAGATCTTTGTATCATTTTTTTTTTATATTAATTTTTTTAATTAAATTTCAGAATAGTTAAATTCCTAGTTATTGTTGCTGATTCTCAGGTTTCTTTCTGTTACCAATATCATTAATGTTTCCACACCGTAACACCAAACACGTCCTGAAAGTCCGTAATATAATTTTTGGGTTTGGTACGTATGTTCAGTCCAACATTCTTCCCATTCCTCCTATGGTAAAACTTAACAGCCGATCAAAATCATCAATTTTAGAAAAACGAATTTGTTTTGTGATAAAAGTATAAGTATTTCTGAGAAGAATGTGAAATTACCTTTTCATTCACTATCTCTGGTCCTAATGTGTCTAATAATGCTGTCATAATGTTATTTTTCTAAAAAAAAAGTGCATTACAGATTTGTAACGCAGCCAGCCATTTTCTTGTTTCTAGAGCTGTGCGGTATTGAAATTTCAGGTTCGGCATCGGTATTTTTCAGGAAAATACCTTGGTGTCGGTACGGTATTCGGTATATGCATGGAACACTGGAAATAGCTGCAAACTGACCCAATTCCCCAACATTCAACCAAAAAGTAACTAAACAGGTTCAGCGCTGACATCTCATGAACTTGACAAGTTGCTATGATAACTGATTAGTCTAGGAAGTTATTTAATGAATCACTCCATTCATTTTGAATCATCACACTGCATCGAGTGATTCATTACATAACTTGCCAAGCTAATCAGTTGGCCTCTCTGTCCTTCATACATGCACAATGCCCCTCCCCCACTGACTCAGGTAGAAGAAATATATAAGTTCCCACTGGTAGTAAAACACTTGGTCAGGCTCGGGCCCCCCCCTTATCTTTCAAAATTGCAACAAGATTAATGTCCACTGTCCAGTGAATTCAGTGTCCAATATCCACACAAATATGCAAGTAAATTGAAGTAAGTCAACTGTAAACAATCTCTCTATGATAATCCCAGTTGTGAAAAGATTGTGCAATCATTGCCAATCATGAAATGCGTCAATGACATGGTGCCATCAACCTTTCATTGTCATCCTTGATAAACATATAAAACAAGAGCAATGCTAACGAGTGAGCTGATGCCCCCGATGGTAGCAAAGTCGGACTTGCATGTAAATAAATAACTTCTGAATATTTGAAGAGAATTGGTTCATCCAAACAACTTTGAATGAACAGAATTAAAAAACACTATGATTCTTGTGTCATCCATATTTATATGAATATATCAATATGTAGTATGTTAAAATGACATGCAAACCTGCCCTGCAAACACTGGGCAGTACAGAAATAGTGGACTAGAAAAAATTGCGATAGTGGACTAAAAAAAATTGGGCAGCACTTCCCCTGTAAGACACTGGCCAGTAAGAATGAAGCTGAAATTGGCATCCATATTTATATGGTTATATCGATATGTAGTAGGTTAAAATGACATGCAACCTCCCCACCAAGCACTGGGCAGCACAGAAATAGTGAACTAAAAAAAATTGGGCAGCACTTCCCCTGTAAGACACTGGCCAGTAAGAATGAAGCTGAAATTGGCATCCATATTTATATGGTTATATCGATATGTAGTAGGTTAAAATGACATGCAACCTCCCCTGCAAGCACTGGGCAGTACAGAAATAGTGAACTAAAAAGAAATCGGGCCACACTTCCCCTGAAGGCACTGGACAGTAAGAATAAAAGCTGAAATTGGGAAATTTGTGATTTTTTAATTAAAAAAGAGGCATAACTCTTGCAAGAATGGTCGGAGTGAACCTCCAAATCAAACTTGACCTGTATTTTGACATTAGTAATAAGCAAATAAAATTTGAAATCGATTGGTGAGGCGATACAATTTTAAATGGTCTGGAACCAAAGTCACTGTAATGCTCGTGTCATCCATATTTATATGGATATATTGATATGTAGAGGTTAAAATGTCATGCAACCTCCCCTGCAAGCACTGGGCCGCAGAAAAATAATGAACTAAAAAAAAAAATTGGGCAGCACTTTGCCCTATAGGCTATGGTACAATTTACCTTAGTCAGAAACAGAGGCCAAAAACAAATGGGCCGTAACTCTACCAAACATGAATCGACGAAACGCTAGGTATGAGGGCATCCGTTCCCACAAGCTGCCCTATCACCATACCAAAGAGCATTAAAATCCAACAACTGATGCTTGAGTTATAATACAAAATGTTCATACGGACGAACGGATGGGCGGACGGAGCCCTCCAGTACATACCCCTCGAAAATTTTTCGGGGACCCTAATAAAATGTTTTATGACAAACACCTAGTTACAATTATTGGGGATTTTAAGTGGAATCATTCTACATATCTGCGTTCACTAACTTCACTTCTGGTTCTTGGCCTCACACACGTTTCTGAAAATTCCAGAGAATCCACGATTTTCCATGACAATTAGGGTAAATTTTCATTTTCCATGAGAAAAAATGTACAAATCAATTATTTACTAATAACAGCAAATCATTTTCAAAGCATTTGTTGCACCTCGATTGACCAAATGAACTTCGATAATGCTAAATCTGATGTCACCTGTTGGTTTCCGTACATTGTTTTTTAATGTGTCTTAAAATTAAGGTCAATCACGTCTTTCCCATGCTCAACAGTGTGCAGTATAATTTATTATTTATTCGATCGGGTGTTAAAGTTTTGGGGCATATATTTTTATTTAGTATTATATTTTTTTTTATTTTTATTTTTTTTATTAGGGTTTTTAACGACACATTAACAGCCAGGGTCATATCATGTCGGCGACAGTTTTACGGGTGGAGGAAGCCGGAATACCTGGAGAGAACCACTGAGCAATGACAAGCAGCAGTCAGCTCTCCAACATCGTAACTCTGAACTCTGCACCGCGGCACAGGCAGGGTTATATTGGTTGAAGACATGCACACCATCGACATGCAGTACGCCTTAGTACACAGCATCATCATATCCCCATGTAGGCAATCGGGGTTAAGTGCCTTGCCCAAGGACAGAACGCGGGAGCACGAATCAGTCGCTGAAATGGTCACCCATCCAACTACAAACCACACTCGGCGTTGCTTAACTTCGATGATCTGACGAGAACCGGTTACCATGATGCCCCCTTGGATTTTAATAAAATGATCGGTTGTAAAAAGTATCTGCAACTTAAAATATTAATGCTGAATTGAAAGAAATGCTATAAAAAAAAATCGGTACACATGATAACCACTGGCAGTATTAATGTTTGTATGTAAAGTTGTCAACATATTGAATTGTAAAAACCAGTGGATTATTTCCAACCAAATGTCAACCAGTCATCCACCCACCCGACCCCCCAATGACCCGTGAATAAATCGCACAGTAGTCTTATTTCCAGAATCAGCCAGAATGTTGGAAACACTGGAACCGGGCCATATTTCTTCTGAAACGGAAGTACGAAGTTAACAACTTGCCATTTTTGTTTTTCAGCAGTCACTTTTTTATTTCTTTCACCGACGTATTTGCAGCATCTGTTGCCTACCTCTCACTTACAAAGTTCACATTTACATGTTTTCTTATCAATTCGATCAAAAGATGTGGCCCACAGGCTTTTACATTTACGATCCACCTTGATGAGCTGACTTTCTGTCAATTTCGCAGAAGAATATAAATACCAAAATAAGCGTTATTTTTATTTGGTTTCGGTACAGTTTTCGGTATCCCTATAATACCGAAACCGTACCGTAAATTTGGTATACCGCACAGCACTACTTGTTTCGTTTTGAATGTTATTGGGGAGAAGGTGTTTCGCGGATAGTGTTAACGAAACACATCGGCGGAAAAGAACGGTGTGCGAGACTGCAGACACATGTTCAGTTTTCTCTTTCGTACGCTATCTTTTTTTAAAATTTTAACACAAGGCGAAGAGTTAACCAACAGTTTGAAGGACTTTATCTACTACATTTTAAAAGAGAAAAACAACAACCGATTTTAACAACAGGCAAGAGATTATGGGAAGACAAAAAGGTAAGTGGAGCTCAATAAAAACAGTTAATTCAGGCCTGATTAAAAACTTAGTTGTTGGAAAATTTTGTTCACGGAGTGCCGACTCTTGCTGCTCGGACGACACAGAGTAACAGTATAAAAAAAAAAATATTGCATGCTATTTAATATTACTATTTTAGTCAGAATGCCCGTCCCCACCTGTTCGAAGTAGACCCACTAAAGTCGGTTCCGGGACGTTTCGTCTCAAAACCGGTTCGTCCCAGGATGATTCGTCCAAAATACATTATCAAACTAGGACGATTCAACCGGGACGATTCATCCCAAATGTATTTAGTGGGGATAAATGATCATACATGTATGAATTGATAAATGAATTGTCGCGAAAATCGGCAATCTTGACAAGCAAACACGTGTGTTGACAACATCTAACATACACTAAGGACGAATCGTCGCTATACCATGACCGGGCCATCTGTAGACTGTTGTTAATATTACCACACTCAAATTGAAGTTATTCAAATTTTTATGTTTAAAATAATAATTGAAGGTATAATTAGTTGGTTTTCAATCGAACATTGTTCACTGCGAGGCACCAGCATTCCGACGCTCAGTAAGGTACCATTCTTTTATATGAACTACAAGTCGCCTCTATGACTCATACTTCACGTAGCGACCACAGTGGACCACTAATTATCTAGAGAATGTTTATCTTAACTCCCAGCACTAAGACTTGCATCAGCATGTTTAATCTAGCATTAGTAAATCAATTTCCTTGTTTACCATTATTTATATTCTTCGCTAATTTGCAGTATTAGTAAAATTGTACATGGTAGAATTAAATCCTTTGTTAAATATTATGAATATAAATGATATCTCAAATGTAGAATTAAATCCTTTGTTAAATATAATGAATATAAATGATATCTCAAATATTCAATACTAACTTTGGAACTACAAGTTACTGACCACGTTATACTTCATCCCTTACTGATCTTCTTCCCCACAAACCTGTCAGAACTCTAAGGTCCAGTTTCTCTAATGACTTAGTTTACACCTCTTGCAACCTTTTATCATGCGGTGGTCGTGCTTTTTCTGTTGTCGGTCCAAAGCTCTGGAATTCGCTTCCCGCTTATATGAAGACGCCACAAACTCTCAACCAGTTTAAATCTGCTCGGAAGACATATCTCTTCAAGCAAGTATATAACACTGAGCTTAACCTTGGTTGATTAATAGTTGCTAGTTGTTACTTTTTCTTTTTGTATATATTCAGCTTCAGCTGCAGAGTCTATTTATATATACACCATGCGTGTACTCGATTGTAAAGACTGCGAGCACATTGTGGAACCGAGGCTGTAAACTTCATTATTATTATTATACGGCTCTCGTAGCCTGGATTTAACATTTTACATGTCATTGTTATTCTTGGAGATGTTTGCTGGATATTAATAAATGTAACATGTGTCTTTTATCATTTGGACATTTTTTGATCCCGTAGCATTCAATACGACAACCCTCTGGTCACAATACTCTGAAAAAGAAATGTTGGGACAAATCGTCCCGATATTTGGGACAAATCGTCCTGGTTGAAATTTTGTGCCGAATCGTCCCGGGACGAACTGGTTTTGGGACGAAAAGTCCCGTAACCCTAAGTCCCCACCCCATCGCCACTCACTGAAAATGGCGATATGTGTAACAGGCCTAAATTAACTGGTTTTATAGAGCTCCACTTACCTTTTTGTCTTCCCTTAATCTATTGCCTGTTGTTAAAATCGGTTGTTGTTTTTCTCTTTTAAAATGTACTAGATCAAGTTCTTCAAACTGTTGGTTAACTCATAGCCTTGTGTTAAAATTTTTAAAAAAAGATCGCGTACGAAAGAGAAAACTGAACATGTGTCTGCAGCCTTGCACACCATTCTTTTCCGCCGGTGCATTTCATCAACACTTTCAGCGAAACACATTCTCCCCAATAACATTCAAAATGAAACAAGAAAATGGCCGACGGCCTTACAAATCTGTAACGCACTTTTTTAGAAAAATAACATTTTTCCTTTTAGTCAGATCAAATTTGTACGGGTTGCTCAAAGACTGTGAGGGCCAGGAGGGCCACTGGGTCACAGTCTTACAAAGACTATACCAAACCCAAAATTTATACTACAGATTTTCAGGATATGTTTGGACTAGGAATCCATCTTCAATAAAAAAAATTGCAGACAGGGTTGTCCTTTTCCCAAATACAGTCCTATCACTGCCTAGCTTTGTTCTTGGATATGTGTAGTTCAGCTGAACTTGGATATGTGAAGCACATTTGGCCACAAGTTGTTCTCATGAAATATTATTTTATTATCAGTTCTGGTATGAATACAATAGCAGACTTCCAGGAATCAGTGGTGCCTGCTGTCATCTCTAGGAGTTGATATATGTGTTTCGTGTTCTATACATCTCAACCTTCATTTTGCTGTATCATTTTTTGTGTATAGTTAATTTGAATTTAAGGAATATGACTCTTACGAGAGGTAAAACTTCAAAATAAACAAAATTCCATTACTTATAAAGTTATATAGCCCCTTAAGGGGTGGTCCAACCTAACTTTGGTCAATTTGTTGACATTTTTCCCAATGCCTCAGAAACAGATAAGAGAAGTAAGGAAAGGCAAATTATATATCAAAATAATGAGTAAAGTGCTTAGAAAAGGTACATATAATTTTTTTCAGGAAAAAAAGTGAATTTAATATGATTTTGAAGAAGATTAATTTGCCAATGGCATAAGTAATGAACCGGTAAAACCACAAAATAATCGGTAAATCGAAAACCTTGTCCTCAATTTTATGATAACATACTACAGACATAGAGAAAGCATTTTTTGACACACATTCTGGTGGGTTTTGATGTTTGTAATAACATCAACACAATTTTTGGATGTTCCGAATGTGGCCATGTTTCAATGATGTTTATTCTGGTCATGTGATTACGATGTGGTTCTTGCAGAAATACTCAATTTGGGCAATCGGAAGAATGCAAGGACGTGATCACGCCCTTTATTTGTTTGAGACAATGTATGAGCAGATTTGCAAACAGGTGAAAGCAATTACTTGAGCTGTTAATGTCATAACTGCAAAATATGGTTCGAAATTCCCTCTCGTGTTTAAGGCCGTCTGTACTTTTTTGACAAAAAATCTGAATTATTGCGCACGAGAAAGACAACATGAACCACTTGTAAAAAAATAACCGAGTGTATAAAATCGGGATGATACACATAAAATAAGGCAATATTTATAACAAAGTAAGCAGAATGCTTCAGAAATCACTTTTTCACGAAGTATATTCCAAGTGACCTGGAGCTATATTGAGCATGTTGATTTCCCCGATGTTGTGAAGTTATTTACTTCACAGTTACCATGGATCTTCGCCACAGGCTGCGTTGATGTCGGCAAAGGACTGATTCAAGATGGGTTGAAAATGATACATTCGCGCTTTTAAATAAGGTGTGTTTGCACCATGCTGAGAAATTAGTTTTTTCTTGCAACCAACCATACTAACACAAGTGTCAATCAGTGTCTTTTGTCATCGTCTTACACTGACAAATGTGACAAATCTCCTTCACCGGAAACTATCTCCCAATTTGCATATCACAATAAACATAACCGCTGTCAGCGTGACCGTGTGGTCAAAACCGAAACGAATTATCGAATCCACAGTCAAAATTAGCTGCAATTGGCTTTTAAACAAATGAAATACACGAAATATTCGCAATTTTTTCATTATCCATGCCGAGTAACTTTTTAACCAGACCACATGCATTCAGTTTCGTTTGTCGGCATCAAACTGGTATTGTTTGTGGTAATTAATAATACGAGAAGGCGAAAGAAGCCAAATATTTCCCATCATCTATAAATTAATTAAAATTGATAATTCCTTTTATTTTACTTTATGAATTGATAAGGTGGGTGTGCTGCGATTATTATGCTCCAGACCTGGAAGTTGTAAAATCAAAGGTGCATCTAGGGCCATGCAGTGGTGACCTCTGTCCTCTTAGTCTTACCCATTTATCATTACATGTACCAACATTCTCCCTTGTATCTCAACCACTGCTACTCCAATTTGAAGGATATTTGGTGTTGTGATCGAGCATCATGGGGAAACAATGCTTGTGTAGCTGCTGTAGCATGTGTTTCTTCCCACGTTTTTTCAAACTTGTGGTATTTTTTCACTCTTTTGAGTTAGAAAATTTGTTTATAACTAGTTGATTGTTACAATTTGTTGGAAAGTGCCTGCTGATACCCTCAAATGTATTGCTACAAAATATTTCTGGGGAAGATTTTGTTCCTATTACTTATCAAGCAACAACCTAATGAATATTCTGTATAAAGCCACCAATCTGATGTTTTGACACTTTTATTGGAGCTGTTATGAAGGGTTATGGAACTCAAAATGTTGATTATGGCAGGACTTTTCTATTCACCCATTAATCGATAAATTAAGTGTTATAGTTGGAAGTAAGAAGCATTGTTATAGCCCCCATATTATATTAAGATTGATATATCCTTAAGTTGATAATTATGTGAGAAAGGTTTTTTTTTATTTCTGCATTTTCTGACTGGTCTAACTCTTTTTGCACTCAGTGACCTTGTTTACATCTTTGTTACACTGATATATTGTACATATAGCTGTTGATTGTTTAATTGTTTAAATAGGTCAATGACCTTGTTTACTTGAACTTTAACAGAATTCCCCAGAAACTAATAGAACATTGCAGAAACTTCCTCTTCTGGGACATTCTATCTGGTTACTCTATAAAGGTTTGTCAACAGAATTCAAAAACGCATTTTTTAGAAAGCCATTTCAGAAGAACTTATTTTCACAGCAGTTGTTTCCATTGGAGATTATTATTGTTTCAGAACAGTGCATTTATTACAGAAGCAGTGCTTCTTTGTGAATTTGGAAGATTGATTCCAAAAGAGAATTTTGAAGAGAATCTATTCGTCTTGGAAAAGAGAATTTACACTTTCTGTGAAAAAGAATAATACTTTGTGAAAAGCCAGGATTCTACTGGATTGTTTGGAAATTACCTGTGGCGCCAATACTTCTTGGATTTTTACTCCATTCGAATTTTGTGGAGAATTTTATTATATTTTATTGGAGACTGCTGAAATTTCTAAGTGAAAATTTTATTATAAATCTACGGGATACTGTTTCTGAAGAGACATTCTTGGATTTAATACTATATCTACCAGCTGGTAACTTTCTTCAGAAGATACTTCACCACTGGATTACTGGATTCTGTCAAACTGTACTTTGGACTAATTCTATAATTGATAAGTACCATTGTTTTTTTTTATTTTCTGTAACCCAATTAGTGTAAAAGATCTTTGTATCATTTTTTTTTATATCAATTTTTTTTAATTAAATTTCAGAATAGTTAAATTCATAGTTTTGTTGCTGATTCTCAGATTTCTTTCTGTTACCAATATCATTAATAATTCCACACCGTAACAGAAATTGGGGGCTCGTTGCCGAGATTGAATATTAGATAACGAGAAAATTGCAAATTGCAATTATTATTTTGGCTCACTTTCAAAACATTTAAATTTTCTTAGAAAATTTCAGTATTATTATTTATATTCTGAGAACCAGCAAACCTTTTCGTCATGGTATTTATTGTGACAGAATTTATTTCTGAATTTGAAAGCTCTCCTAGTTTGGCTCTTTTAGAATCTCTTAAGAAGGAGGATTTATTTCAACTTGCTCAGTATCTAAAATTACCTGCCACCCCTGGTCTGAACAAACATAAACTTAAACAGCTCATTGTTAATCATTATATGGAGGAAGGCCTTTTGCCTCAGTCTGAAACTCTCCCCTCTGAACCACAACCCACTGATGCCCTTGAACTCAAAAAGTTAGAATTCGAATTAAAAAAGTTAGAAATGCAACAAAAAATGAGGGAAATTGAAATTCAGGCTCAAAAAGAAAAAGAAGAAAGAGAAAATGAAATTAAATTAAAAGAAATAGAAGCTCAAAAAGAAATGGAACAAATTCAGGCTCAAAAAGAAAAGGAGGATAGGGAATTAAAATTAAGGGAAATAGAAACTCAAAAAGAAATGCACTTAAAAGAATTAGAAATTCAGGCCCAAAAGGAAATAAAAATAAAAGAATTAGAATCTCAACATCAAGGCGGCGAAAATGTACCTCTGAAGTTACAGAACTCAGATGTCCTGAGAGATCTACGAAATAAAACAGATTATTTACTGCCTGACCAAAGAAAAGATTTAGTTGATTTAATTTTCAAATATCAACACTTATTTCCCGATGTGCCTAGTAGGACATCTGTTATTTTTCATGATGTTGATGTAGGAGAGGCAAATCCCATCAAACAGCATCCATATAGATTGAACCCTTTCAACGCTGAGATCATGCGAAAGGAAATACAGTATATGCTGGACAATGATATCATAGAACCTAGCCATAGCAACTGGAGTTCGCCCTGTATACTCGTCCCAAAACCTGATGGCAGTTACCGATTTTGTACGGATTACCGAAAGGTGAACAGCCTCACCAAAACAGACAATTATCCAATTCCAAGAATTGATGACTGCATTGACAAACTTGGCCATGCTAAATTTGTGACAAAATTTGACTTGTTAAAGGGTTATTGGCAAGTCCCTTTAACAGAAAAAGCAAAAGAAATATCTGCTTTTGTTACCCCATTTGGGTTGTATCAATATAAAGTAACTCCTTTTGGCATGAAAAACTCTCCGGCAACGTTCCAGCGCATGGTTAACCACTTAATTGCAGACCTAGATCACAGTGAAGCTTATATTGATGATGTTATTATACACACAGATACAAATTGGGCTGATCATCTAAAGCATATTCAAGAATTTTTTGACAAAGTGACCCAAGCCAACCTAACTATTAACTTGGTAAAATCAGAATTTGGCAAAGCAACTGTAAATTATTTAGGTCATGTTGTGGGGCAGGGGCAGGTGAGGCCGATTGCGGCTAAAGTTGATGCCATTGTAAATTTTCCAGTACCAAACTCTAAAAAAGAGCTCATGAGATTCTTAGGCATGGCTGGATATTATAGAAAATTTTGTTTAAATTTTTCAGATGTTGTCTCCCCTTTGACCAATTTATTGAGCAAAAGGGTTGGGTTTGTTTGGACTGAGGAATGTCAGAAATTCTTTAACAGAATAAAAACTTTATTAAATAATTCCCCTGTCCTGGCCAGTCCCAATTATGAAAAGCCCTTCAAATTATGCATAGATGCAAGTGACAATGGAGCAGGTGGGTATGTTGCCCAGGAAGATTCCCAAGGTATTGATCACCCTGTATGTTATTTCTCCCGAAAATTTCTCAAACATCAAAAGAATTACTCTACAGTAGAAAAAGAAACTTTGGCTCTAATTTTGGCATTAACCCATTTTGATGTGTATCTAGGAACCGCCCAATGTCCAATTACAGTTTACACCGATCATAACCCTTTAACATTTATCAATAAAATGAAAAACAAGAATCAAAGATTATTGCGGTGGAGTTTAGCCCTTCAAGAATATAATTTAGAGATCAGGCATATTTCGGGAAGAGATAATGTTGTAGCTGATGCTCTTTCCAGAATATCCTAATTTAAAATATGATCGGTCCCTATTCACTTGAAGTGTATATATGTTTAAAAAAAAAAAAAAAAAAAAAAAAAAAAATTGTGAAGATTATGGTGTGTGTGTATTGTAAACCAGTCAGAGTCTGCTAAAATTATGTAAAAAGTTTTCAGTACCTTCAAACTTTTTCTTTTAAGGCGGGGTGTGTTATAGCCCCCATATTATATTAAGATTGATATATCCTTAAGTTGATAATTATGTGAGAAAGATTTTTTTTTATTTCTGCATTTTCTAACTGGTCTAACTCTTTTTGCACTCAGTGACCTTGTTTACATCTTTGTTACACTGATATATTGTACATATAGCTGTTGATTGTTTAATTGTTTAAAGAGGTCAATGACCTTGTTTACTTGAACTTTAACAGAATTCCCCAGAAACTAATAGAACATTGCAGAAACTTCCTCTTCTGGGACATTCTATCTGGTTACTCTATAAAGGTTTGTCAACAGAATTCAAAAACGCATTTTTTAGAAAGCCATTTCAGAAGAACTTATTTTCACAGCAGTTGTTTCCATTGGAGATTATTATTGTTTCAGAACAGTGCATTTATTATAGAAGCAGTGCTTCTTTGTGAATTTGGAAGATTGATTCCAAAAGAGAATTTTGAAGAGAATCTATTCGTCTTGGAAAAGAGAATTTACACTTTCTGTGAAAAAGAATAATACTTTGTGAAAAGCCAGGATTCTACTGGATTGTTTGGAAATTACCTGTGGCGCCAATACTTCTTGGATTTTTACTCCATTCGAATTTTGTGGAGAATTTTATTATATTTTATTGGAGACTGCTGAAATTTCTAAGTGAAAATTTTATTATAAATCTACGGGATACTGTTTCTGAAGAGACATTCTTGGATTTAATACTATATCTACCAGCTGGTAACTTTCTTCAGAAGATACTTCACCACTGGATTACTGGATTCTGTCAAACTGTACTTTGGACTAATTCTATAACTGATAAGTACCATTGTTTTTTTTTATTTTCTGTAACCCAATTAGTGTAAAAGATCTTTGTATCATTTTTTTTTTATATCAATTTTTTTTAATTAAATTTCAGAATAGTTAAATTCATAGTTTTGTTGCTGATTCTCAGATTTCTTTCTGTTACCAATATCATTAATAATTCCACACCGTAACAAGCATGAAAGGGCCAGAATTTAAAGTCCAAAAAGAATATTTTGCAATGTAACATGATTTTTGCAGATACACTTATTTGGAAGGTTACCTGTCTAATAGTGTTTGGAACATGTGTGGCCAGGATCTTAAAAAGAAAAAAAGAGTTAAACTTGAGAAAAAAAGGCATATGCCTTGAGTGCCTGTGGTAGAATCATATTATAAGGAAGAGAGGCCCCCCCCCCCCCCCCAGGAAATTTTTTGTGTCAAATGGAGCTCACTTGTCACCTTTTGGGGATTTCTTTGTGTACTGCATTCTTGGAAAAAATATGTGAGATCCTCTGGATGTGCCCTTCTGGTCTCAATATGCCAATAAGCCTCCTTGGGGAAAGTACATGTAATAACGGTTATGAAAGGTTGATTTGATGTAGTTTGAATAACAATGTACTTTTAAATACGTTGGATGGTTTATTGCAGTGACAGGTTACAGTTACCCTTATTTCTTCTCCAACAGATATCATGACTGTATTGGTGTCCAAGAGTAAACAAAGCTATTATACTTATTGATAAACCAGACAAATTTAACAATTTCATCACTATCAAATTGATGCATGGGATAAAAGGGGTTACAGTGCAAGGGGTTTGTAATATATTTATTCAACTACAATATATGACTTTGCAGTGCACTCTACATAGGAGAATATCATAGTTTCTTCCAAACCACCACAGTGACACATACATCTTTATATTGGGAGACACTCTTTTGTCCTTCCATACTTCTTCTGGTGGACTCCTTCAAGTTGACCTTTGTTGAACTCCCCAAATCAAAACATAAACAAAAGAAAATGTCTGCCTAAGCAGCCTTCAATCAGTGAGCACTCCGCTTATAACATTTGGTCTCAATCTTTATTAATTTCATGAATTAGGAAAAGATTTCTTCGAGCATGTACTTCAATGTTTATAGAATACAGATGTTATTTTATTTTCAGGTATTTTATTGTAAAAATTTTTTTCTCTTATGCCATAGCAGACTTTCAGGTGGTGCTATTTACACATGGCAGCAGTTCCATGGCAAATTTCAGTTTCCACGTGTTCTATGTTTCATTCCAAGCATTTTGGTATATAATTTATTGGGGTTATTCATTTTGGGCCTTTTTTAGACTTGGAAGAAAATTACATGAAATTTTACCAAAGTTAGGTTGGACGTCCCTTTAATTTTAGTTAATCTGGTGCTGGCACTGCTGGCATTGCTGACAAATTTTCCATCTTCAATTTATAAATGTTTTAAATTTGGACGCCATGTAACAGATATATCACTATTTTGTGTACTATAGTCTATATGGGTAAATAATTGTACAGTTGTGCAGGTTTCCGGAGATATTTTGGACGAGGCGAAGCCGAGTCCAAATATTGGAGGACACCTGCACAACTGTACAATTATTTACCCATATAGTACACAAAATAGTGATATATGTGATTTAATCCACAGTCCCTCAATGTAACAAAAGTCAAAAAAATTATATTTTAGAAAGTTTGACATGAGTAAAACCACATTTTAAAACACTTTTTGCTTGCTCTACCCCCGAAAAACAAAATGGGCATAACCCATTGTTTGCTTGCTAGAAAGTCTATTGAAGTTATGACACGCATCAGGAGTTCAGATATTGTGAACCGATCTGTGGCTTCGAAGTGAACTCACATCATGACGTAATTTGTTCACCCGCTAATATAATGTCTCAACTCAAGGGTGGAACACTTATTCAATCCCTCATCGAAAGTCTGGCAGATCAATTTAATAATCGTTCATTTTTAAAGCATTTGGAAGAATAATTCTTTTTTTTATCTGATGAAGAGGTTTGCTTTCCCTCAGGGGTGGTGGGTGGTGGAGCCTGATTGCCGTCTTAATATTTGAAAAAGGACGTTTTTTTAGGTTATTTATTTATTTACTGGTGTTTAAGGTCACTTTTCTGCAGCTATGGCTAATTGTGACTGCAAAAAAAGGTGTAAAGTCAAGTTTAGCCAATCGTTTACACCCATTTTAGAGGACTTCTACCCCGGGCACTGGTGACCAGGTCCTATTTTACCAGTAAAACTGAACTTGTTTACCACAGCAAACAAGCACTGCTTCACTTCCGAGGTTTCCACAGGAATCCTTTTTCGGTTACCAGGGCTGTTGGTTATTAAAAGCAACAAAAAATTAAAAAGTACATTATAATTTGGACACGATGCACACTCAATTCAGTGGCTGTCGAGAAAAGCTTGTCGATAATTCATGTGTTAGAAAGTTTTTCACACCTCCTTTACAGTATCTTTACTTTTGAATGGTTATGATTACAGTACCGTGACAATCGTACAAATATCTAGATATTGAGGCTGTTTCAAAACCGTCCCAATATCCAGATATTGGTAATGGTACTGTTTTACTGAGCTGTTCTCATCAAAACCGTACTTGGTGTGATTATACAGGGCTTGTTTTCATGACAGAGAACAAAAGAAATATCAGGTAGCTGTGGATTAAGTTACCTTGTTGGGTTTGTTATAATATTCTGGATGGAGGGCCCTTCTCTATTTTTATACACTGATATTGATAATTAAGAGCTCATATTTAATTTTTTGATTTTAATATGGCGACCATCAATACACAGCAATGATTTATGGGTAGCTTTTTTATTTAAATCAGCAGGGGGTTAATTAATATTCATCAGAAGACAGGTTACTCATGACAGGTATTCGAACCAGTATCCGGTATTGGATGTAGTGACAGGGAGAAAGATATTGCCAACTATAAGCTGTATCGCGATTTGTAACCTATCTTCACTAGGCCTACATTGAAATGTATAATATATAAGCCTATGAGGGTTAGTTGACAACTTTACATGGTAATTCATAATTTTCACTGTCTTGTTTGGCATCAGCCATTGTCACTTGCAATATATGCATTACCAACAGGGATGTCGCGACAGGGGGGATGTGGGGGGGGGGGTGCTCCCCCCCCCCAATATTTGTCAAAACCTCAATAGTTGGACATTCGGAGGGCAAAAATATCAACAGTTAGAAATTTAAAAACTACTGAATATACGGTATAATTCACTAACAAACCTATTGTTCCGACTGGAGGACCATAATAAGGAAATATTCCGACTACCGAGACTTTTGGGTGAAAATCGGGTCAAAGAATTCGGACTCCACGCGGCCTGCAGACTGATGCCGTTTCAACTGCACATTCCCGCTTTGCGTTACACGTTTTGTTAGCAGCCGCTGATAGTCTAGGGGAGGTAATTTGTAAATCAATGTGCCCCATTTTCGTCGACTGGAAATCAATTTCATTGATACAGATTCAGTATAACTTTGACTAGTTGGAGTGATGCCCCCCAAAACGAAGGTGAAGTTGGACTGTGGGGACGGTGCATGTTGAAAATATCGATTGGTCTGCCCTATAAATTCACTGAGCAGCCATTCTACTTTTTAAATGTACGGTGTGTCATGATCTTGGACCGGAAAAGCGGTCTCACGGGTTCAAAGGGTTAATAAAAAAGTACTTGTTGTCATGTCAAGTGCATTTGAAATGCTCTAGAAACACAAAACTCCCACTTTCCCAAAGGCGATGTTTCAAATTTGTCCGTCAGACAGGAGGCGTACGAGCCACTGGGGACAATTCGGGCAAAGCAAGAAGATAATTAGATATTGAAAATTTGTATCCAACTCTAATTAAAAATGTTTCCCTACAAAAGATCACTGAATTTGGAACTGAAAATTAGCCTTATAACTATTACCAGAACCCATGAAAACGCATCTGAGCACATCAATTTCTCAAAATTTTCTAGGTGAGGACCCCAGACCCCCTGCCAAAGATTTGGCGCTCGCAGTTTCGCGCCTACCATCCTATGGCGCTCGTGTGTCGCCACAGTGTCGGGATTCCCAGTTAGAATTTCAAAGGGTCTCCCCCCCCCCCATTAAAAGGTCCCTAGCTGTGTCCCTGATTACCAAGGGTGGATCCAGAGGGGGGGACTACCCCCCCCCCTCCCGAGCCCACTAAAAAATGTCATGCTCTTATTCCACACAATCTTGTCCTGTAACGCCTTAACTAATGACATCACGTTGCCAAATAAGGGACATAATTCGCAGAATATCGGTTTATTTATAGAACTGACAACAGTCACGTCTGCAAGTATCCACTGTCTGCAAAATCGATAGTCGAAAGCGGGACGCAATGAAGTGAAGTATAAAAGAATGTTTTGTCGCCACAAGGCCGAAGAAATGGTATGTTCCTAGTAATAGTAGTATTGTAGCATTATTTAGGAAGAGACTATAATGTCATATTATTTTGGAATAAAGGATACCACGTGACATCAGGGAGTGCCTCTCGACGTCACGCGGCAGTCCAGGAAAAACGATCTAGAACTGTAGTCGCATGCCCAGGAGCTCTGGTTCCCGAATTTCATGTGTAGTTTTGATGATCCATTATATAAAAAATTCAAGGTTATATGTTCGTTGTCCTTCTTTCCTGAAATACAGATAAAGAATCCATAAATAATTATTGTAGCACTCACTCTACCAAGGAAACGCTACAGTTGGTGGCAGAGGTCGGACCTATTCGTGTTTTTGTGTGGGAAAAACTGTACATTTGTTTCAATTCTTATACCACAGCAAGTGTTAGATAAACAATGGAACAGACTCAACCTAAGAAGGACTTAGAAGAATTCCTTATGAATGGAAATCAAGACTAATGCAGGCTATAAGTGCGGTTTCACATGATACACAGGAGACAGGAAGTGTGATTCGACGGGAGATGCATGAGTTACCGGGCGCAAAAGAGCCAGTGGAGACACTGCTATCCAGAGGAGCATTGGAGCCACCGGAGAGGTTGAGCTTGACAGAACGCATGGTCCAGCAGCAAATGGCTGGAACCATTTTGATGCTGTCACTCCTTCAGGCAAGGTTCGTTATGATTATAACATGTCTATACCTGTGAGCTCTGACTCCACAGTGGAGAGGTGTGAACGACAGGAACCTTATACGGGCATACGCAATCCAGCAAGACGTCTGGAAGTTCCTACTCCAGTTCGAAGCATGGATATGCCCTACAGAGAAGAAAACGTGAGTCCTCTGACACAGGAGACAGACACCCGAAACTATTCGCATGTCAACATGGACCACAGTTTGGCGCCTGCTATGAACTGTGACCATCACGGGCGCCAAAGAAGCGAACTGAGGAAGGTTTGCGTCATCAAAGCACCTTGTCAGAATATGACCAATTAAATTGTGATAACTCTGCTAGAGGTTCTTTGGCTGAAACACGACACTTTGGAAAAGATTTAACATCCCGCACCATACCAGCAATACCAGATCAGTGGTCTCCAAAGTTCTGTGAAAGTTCACGTGGATATTCAAATCAGCATGTTACTGGAGACCCTCAACACGGAACAGAAAACAAAAAGTGGTTGATATTTAGCATTACGTGGCTGGGATTGTTACTTTTGTGTGCTTTCTTGGTAGCAGGAATGTGGTATATGTATCCCGACTGCGCAGCTGTGAAGTATTCACAACAATACACCATGACAGGCCTTATGGGGATAACCAGCATCCTGATATCGGCGATAATAAAACTTGTGAAGAATATACCCAACGAGACTGGTCCAGTGAGTAATAACCAGAGTAAACAGCCTTATTGGGCACATACGGAACATTATCCTCACGTTTCCGGAACACATGAAAATCTACATGCTACAAATCATGAACTCTCGATGAATCCGAACTTTTCTGGTCACCATTGTCGTCACACATGTTCAGACCACAGGAAATACGCTGGACGAGATGTCAAGAGGATGGAGGTGCCTGTGACACGAACATTTCGGGCGCCAATGGTGATATCTGGTCTGAGTTCATTATTCACTTTGAGAATGTTTCCAAAATAAATGACTGGAATGACGAGAGGAAAAGAATTATGTTCTTTCTTACCCTAAGAGGTCAGGCAGAATCATATGCGAATGGACTTCCGGCGGTGGTGAGGAGTAATTGGGATAAATTCATAAAAAGTATGGAGGAACGATTCGGCCATTCAGCTTTGAAAAAAAGCGTACGAAACAGAAGTAAGATTAAGGTTTCGAAAATCAGGTGAGAGTCTGAGAGATTTGGGGCAGGCCATTGCCGATATATACAGGAGAGCACATCCACGAAATCCGGATATAGTAGAAGCGAAGTCTCTCAAAGCTTTCCTTAACAAGTGTGGAGACGAGTCTTTCCGGCTGATGGTAAAAAGGACGAGGCCGCAGACACTCCGTGATGCCATACAAAATGCTATAGAAGAGGAAGCAATCATTGCTAGTGAGCAAGATTATAGATCGCTGGCATCTGGTAGGAACCGAATTCACATAATTGAACAGGATGAAGAGAAGCGTGTGGACTGGTCAAAAGTAGGAACTAATCGACAGAGAAGATTCCGCCGTAGACGAGAAAGGGGCAATATCGGCGGTAAGAGTGAGAACGCATATCGATCAAAGAGCCAATGTGGTTATGGACAGAAGTTACCGGAGTTACCAGAACAAGGAGACAAAAATGCTTTAAATGGACAAGGACAACTCCTGTAGGCCGAGGAGGTGTCCAGGCAGGAGTAAGGCCTGAGACTGGAGATTCAGCGGGAAGACAGTGCAGAACCTGTGACGCTAGTAAAAGCGAACATGTTGATTTGGCGAGTAGCGCCTCACAGAAGGCTGCAGTAGAAAGAGAGAAATTCGCTATTGTGACGAAAAGCAATGGATTGGGCGGAATGTTTGTTCGTGGCCACGTTGAGGGAACTCCTGTGGTTTTGCTCATAGACACTGGAGCTAGGAGAACATTCTTAACCGAAGATACTTTCTACAAGATTCCAGCTAGAGAAAGGTCTCCTTTAACACCATTGAAAAAGTCATTTTCAGTGGCCGATGGTAGACCTATGGATGTTTTGGGAGCTGCACGATTAAATATTGTGTTTGGCAACATAGTGACTAGCATGGACGTAGTTATTGGTGGAGTCAGGACAAATTTGCTTGTCCAAGATTTCTTGGAGGAAAATAGCTGCAAATGGGACATGGATGAAAGGACATTGACTACTGGCGCTACTAAATGTCCCTTGCAAAAAGATGACGGAGTACCAAAGTCAAGTAGGCTGGTATGTTTGGAGACTGTCACTATCCCTTCAAAGCATGGACCTGTCATCAAATGCGGTATGACCAGGAAAGGAAATGATGTTGTCACATGGGGTGTGGTGAGTCCCGAAATTAAATTTATGGAAAGATACCACCTTGGACTTGCACGAACTATTGGTAGTTCAGAATCTGGCACAGTATTCGCTCGTGTTTTCAACCCTAATGAGGAGGATGTTGTTGTATACAGACATTCACATGTTGCCCTGTTTACTCCAATAGATAGTGTTGGGGAGTTGTTTGACCCGATGGACTACAGTGGGGTGAACCATGTCAAAGAGAATGTGTCTGAATCGACTGAGGTGCCGATACATTTGCAACAGGTATATCAAGACGGATGTGAACACCCGACAAAAGAACAACAACATAAGTTGAAGGACTTTCTGATAAGAAGATCAAACAGTTTTTCGACAGGGCCACGTGACCTAGGACGAACGAAGATGGGGCGTCATGAGATCAGATTGACTGATCCGACCCCTATTCGAGAACCACCAAGGAGAATACCAATTTCAAGAAGGGAAATTCTGGATGAAGATATTAGGAAACTGGAAACAGCTGGGGTGATTGAAAAATCAATTAGTCCCTGGTCCGCACAAATGTGTCTTGGTAAAGAAGAAAGATGCGTCTTGGCGACTATGTGTGGACTACAGGAAGCTTAATGAGACAACAATAAAAGATAGCTACCCTATTCCTAGAGTGGATGATAATCTGGACGCTTTGAGCGAAGCCGAGTGGTTTTCATCGTCAGACTTGGCTATGGGGTATTATCAGATTCCCATTGCTGAAGAGGATAAAGAGAAAACCGCGTTTGCAGCACCTCGCGGAGGTCTTTATCAGTATGTGACCATGGCAATGGGTCTCTGCCATTTTCCGTCAACGTTCGAGCGCATTATGGAAAGGGTCCTTCAAGGACTTCAGTGAGCTGTTCTGTACCTGGACGACATCATTGTGTACGGTAAAGACGTGGATGACCATCCCCAAAACTTGGATCGCGTTCTGGATCGACTGGACGCGGCGGGGTTGAAGTTAAAACCCAAAAGTGCCAGCTGTGTAGGACGGAAGTATCGTTCCTAGGGCATGTAGTATCCCGTAGCGGTGTGGCGACCGATCCGGAAAGATCAAAGCTATAAAAGACATCCCTAAGCCCTCTACCGCCCGTGACGTGGGGATTTTCCTGGGCTTGACTGCATGTTACCGGAAGTATGCGAAAGATTACGCAAAGATAGCTAAAGCGCTATATGAGCTTACCGGGAAAGGAAAAACTTTCAAGTGGAGTCAGGATTGTGACAGTGCATTTCTGGAGCTAAAATGGTGTCTGGCGGAGCCTCCGGTGCTTGGGTATCCCTCCGTAGATGGTGGAACCTTCATCCTGGACACTGACGCAAGCGAATTCGCAGTTGGAGCAGTTTTATCTCAGGTACAGTGCGATGTTGAAACTGTTATTTCATATGGGAGTAGAACACTATCGAAACCGGAACGTAACTACTGTGTGACAAGAAAAGAAATGTTGTCGATAGTATATTTTGTGCAGCACTTCAGACATTACCTCTTAGGAAGGCAATTCCTGTTGAGAACGGATCACGGATCACTAACCTGGCTTCACCGGTTTAAAGAACCCGAAGGTCAAATGTGTAGATGGTTGCAGACTGTTAGTCAGTTTGACTTCAGGATAAAGCACCGGCCGGGTAGACGACATACTAACGCCGATGCCATGTCCAGGTTAGGTGTTCATGACAAAGTAATATGTGGGCAGTGTCATCTATTTTCTAACTTTCAATATGATGGCCATAGTGAAACTGATGTAACTGAATTGAGGAAGAGTCCTAGTACTGAAGACAGATCTCCAGTACACTGGAATTCACCTGACCGGAGTCTGATAGACCGGAGTCCAGGAGACGAATCTCCAGTGGACCAGGGTCCAGTGGATCGAAGTTCTGAAGACCGTAGTCCCATTAGAAGTCAACGAATGGAACAGCGCTCTGTGGAATATCTCGGGTGTGATAACTCCTGTTCGTATACAAAGTGGTACCAGAGGTAACGAAGAGAGTGATGAAAGACCACTGGATAGGAGTGTAACCCATGATAGTATTTCTCTGGAAGGCAACAAGACAAGAGGGAGGAAGGCCAACCGACCACGACTGAGCAAGCCTAACAAGCAGCCGGTTACAGGATGTGAGAACTGGACCGAAGACTTCATAAGACGTGAACAGATGGCTGATGCTCACTTAGGTCCAATATTATCTTGGATTGAAGAAGGCCGACAGAAGCCAGAGTGGACAGAAATATCGCATATGAGCCCCTAAGTTAAATTTTGGGTAGCGAGATGGGAGTTGCTTAAAGAGAGAAAGACTGTTTTATGTTGTTTATGGAAAGATAAAGAATCATCTAGGTGGCGGATAGTAACTCCGAGTTCCCTTCGGACAACAGTGTTGTGGCAATTGCATAGTGAAGCGGTGTCTGGACACCAAGGAATACAAAGGACTTGGTCCCGAGCGCGAATGTGCGTTTATTATTGGGAGAATATGCACTCTTCAGTTGTGGAGTATGTGCAGTCTTGTGATATCTGTGAAGAGAGGAAGGATCCTCAGGTGAAAAAGAGACATGAGATGTGTTCTTATAAGGTCGGAGGTCGTTTTGAACGAGTAGCGAGGACATTGCAGGACCTTTCCCAAAGACAGACTGTGACAATCAATACATTTTAGTTCTGCAGGACTACTTTTCTAAGATTGTGGAAATAATTCCCATGAGTGACATGAAAGCTGAAACAGTGGCAGAATTAATTTTCCGTAGGTGGATACGTCATTACGGTTGCCCTATGGAGGTGTTTTCTGATCAGGGCACACAGTATGAGAGTGCAGTATTCAGAGGATTGTGCGAATTACTTGAAATTGACAAGTGCCGAATTACAGCCCTCCATCCTCGTTCAGATGGTATGGTTGAACGAATGAACAGGACAATACAAGCAATGCTAGCCAAGCTAGTAAAAGAGAATCAACGAGACTAGGACTTAAAATTGGACTATATCATGATGGCTTACAACAGTACGCCACATGATAGTACAGGCTTTACACCGTTCAAAATGGTATACGGAAGGGAAATGAGCGTTCCAATGGATATTTTTAGTAAGAAGATAGTGGAGGAAGATAGTGGCAGTGGGTCCGGTCTGGTGAAACGAATACAGGACGATTTAGCTTTAGCTCGCGAGAAGACGGAAAAGACCGCGATGAGACGGAGGAAGCATTATGACAGAGGGGTTAAGAATATTATTTTCAAAGAAGGCGACATTGTGCGTGTGAACCAGTATAGGAAATGTAAGGGTCGGTCAGCAAAGCTTGACCGATTCTGGACGGGCCCATGGGTTGTGGTGCACAAACTTTCTGATGTGATTTACCAAGTCCAGCATTCTGCTAAAAGTGCCCCACTTGTTGTTCATGGAGATAGACTGAAACCTTACAATGGGACTAAGAAGGTAACTTGGTTCAAGAAGAATAGACAGTCGGCTAGTGGCGTTCCTGCAACTCCTACAGTCGAATTAACACTCCGTGATATACAGTTCAGGAGTCTTTCCGACGAGGTTCCAGCTGACGGGAGTCTCGCTGATCAGAGACCGGACGACAAGAGTCTGATGGGCCGGAGTCCAGGAGACGAGTCTCCAGTGGACCAGAGTCCAGTCAATAAATGTCCGGTGGTCCAGGATCCCGTGGACAGGTGTCCAGTGAACCCGTGTTCGCATGAAATGAGCCAAATGGACCGGAGTCCAGAAGACGAGTCTCCAGTTGACCGGAGTTGGATAGGTGAATCCCCAGCTTACCAGAGGTATTTCGGTGAAAGACAAGCCGGAAACGTCGTCCAGGCCGCAGGAGCTCAAAGGGGGAGCAAGAACTACTATCAGAGCATGACACAACGTCGGAAAGAACAAGTGGTGTAGAACGGACGCGGTATGGGCGTGAAATCAAGAAGCGGCAGCCATTCTCTCCATGTGTGGGTAGAACAAATCGAGTGGATGCCGAAGAGAGAAACGTCACGTTCAGTGATCAACGAAGTGATAAGGTTTCCATGGAAACGATGCCTTCTACACCCAGCGGTGTGTCCGGAATCTCCAGTCAGACTGTTTGTGGGAATCGAAAGTGTGAGGAAGGGAATTTGTCATTTAGAATGCCATTTGTTTGTGAAGTTTGTGGAAAGGATTTTGTAGACCGTCGAAACAGACAGAGACATTGTTAAGCAAAACATTCATCCAGAGTGAAATATGTACAAGTGTTTCACGAGGAAACATTTTTTATAAAGAACATTTGATTCGAAAGCACAAATGGGACTTGGATCTAGCTCGGAGGGAAGTGCTAGGAGGTATATGGAGAGAAACTGACAGGGAGGAGTATACCAGTTTTCGTCGCGACCACGTGTCCACACCTAGAGAACACGTGCGTGTTCAAAGTTACCGGAGTCCAGGTGTTCGTAGTCCATGCAGGGACGATCGTGAGCATCAGAAAAAGCGTTGCAGGAGAGAGCAGGTGATAGGCGAGGCAGGGGGACTTCTGGACGAGACCACCGGAGAGTGCGTGAAACATCACCGGACACGAGTCGAGAAAACTCCTGTCGAGTGGACGATGAGTGCAACATGTTTACCGGTGAAAGCGACACATCCTCTGGGGACAGCAGGTTGATTATTGAACCAGACTTCCCTTTATCGTCTGGGGAAGTGGATGCTGTGTTTAATGTTTTGGACATTGACAGTGATGACCTTTTCAGAGAAGAAGACGAAGAGCCCACTGAGTGTGTTTCACCGGAGTCATCGAGGACTCCACCAGTTGTTGAAAGTTCGGGACAAGAAGGAACAAAAGTTGAGCAATCGATAGCGCATATTGGAATCAGTATTGCAATAAAGCCAGTCACTAACCCCGATGGCACTAAAGAGGTTACTAAGGCGTATGCAGTGAACTATTCTGAAGGCATAGACTTAGAGAGAATTGACTTTTGTGGAATTTCCCACCATATTATTGAAGAGATGATGGAAGCTACTAGGTGTAAGCAGCGACAGGAGGCATAGGGACAAGGGAAGATGGTAAAGTGTAAGAACTGTGTGAGACATTCCATTTTTTTAAAATATTTTCATAAATACTTGTGACATTCCATTCATTTATTTTCTGTTTTTCATGAACAAGGGGCGTTCATTCTTATAGGGAGGGGTGATATTGTAGCATTATTTAGGAAGAGACTATAATGTCTTATTATTTTGGAATAAAGGATACCACGTGACATCAGGGAGTGCCTCTCGACGCCACGCGGCAGTCCAGGAAAAACGATCTAGAACTGTAGTCGCATGCCCAGGAGCTCTGGTGCCCGAATTTCATGTGTAGTTTTGATGATCCATTATATAAAGAATTCAAGGTTATATGTTCGTTGTCCTTCTTTCCTGAAATACAGATAAAGAATCCATAAATAATTATTGTAGCACTCACTCTACCAAGGAAACGCTACAGTATCATTATTTTTACATCGCATACCCCAAACTTGAAGTTAATGTTAATGGGGAGCCAATATTTCCAGTCGCGTATGTTTCCCAGTTCTAATTTTATTGAGGGCTTCTGGCATTCGCCGAGTAAACTCAACTGGTAATTCGCCCGAATCTGCGAATGGCCAGTTCAGTTGACCGGTCGAGTTCTCATTGTGGCACACCGCAGTGTCTACAACAATCTTTAAACTTATACAATTTTTCTGAAAAGTGGGGTATACTGGATTGCATCTGTCCTTCGATGGGTCGTGGGTCAGTGCGTCGGCCAGATGTCCATCGTGAACCGGGCCATAACTCCTATAATAATAGCAGAGGCAAATTGATGAAATGTAGCCTATAGGTGTGTGGTGTGACGTGGCCTTTCTAACAAATATCGAATTACGTTCGCCGTTAGACATATTCAATTGGAGGCCAGAATGCATTTAGAAGCCACCTCAGAGCACCTGAAAATCAAAAAATGTTGTTTGTTTTTTTTTGGGGGGGGGGGGGGGAGACCCCCCACAAAAAGGGACGTGCGACAGTCACCTTCGTCGAATATTTTTTTGTATGAGTGTTTAGTACCATGGGATACATCACATATAGTACGGGTTTTTTCTCGTGCGTAAATTATGCAAATTAGACTAACTTTGATGTTTTTTGGTGTTACTTTCAGCACTATAAGTGCAAATGCCAATACGGCTCGGGCTAGAGGCCGTATTTATGAACCGATCTTTACGAAACTTCTTGGGTACCTTTGGTATCACCGTGGGACGAGAACGAGTGTTTTGGGGTCTGGTCCAAAATTCAAGATGGCCGCCAGCAGCCATTTTGTACCAAAATTAGTGCAATATGAAAGTTATGATTTGAATAAATTTTTGTATGAATGTTTAGTAACATGGAATACATCACATATAGTACGGGCTTTTTTTCTCGTGTAGAAATTATGCAAATTAGATGAACTTTGATTTATTCAGTGCTACTTATACACTGTAAGTGCACATGTCAATACAGCTCGAGCTAGAGGCTGTATTTATCAACCGATCTTCACGAAACTTCTTGGGTACCTTTGTTATCACCGTTGGACGAGAACGAGTGTTTCTGGGTGCGGTACAAAATTCAAGATGGCTGCCAGTGGCCATTTTGTACTGAAATTAGGTCCAATCAGTTTTTTGTCACTTCTATACAGCTCGTATTTATGAACTGATCTCCACAAAACTTCTTGGGTTCCTTTGTTTTCACCTTGGGACAGGAACGAATATGTTTTTGGGTGCCTTTGTTATCACTGTGCTATGGGAACAAATATTTTGTGGTGCAGTCCCACTCTGGGACTCAAAGATTTCTTTTCTAGTTTAGCATCTGACTGTCACCCATCTTTACAATACTTTACCTATACATTTGTTACAGGCTACGGTCAGTATTTATGTACAGACCGTTACAATACATTACATGTACCTTTGTTATCAGGTCATTACCTAGATGTTTGTCATTGCTGTGTCACATACTATACATGTACATGTCTTAACAAGTTGAGCTACAGTGTCATCGACACTTTCATATATTTATTGGTATTTGAGGTAACTTTTTTTGTAGTTAGGCCAAAAAAAAATAATTAATGATGTGGTTCGGGTAACATGCCAGAAAGAAATAGGGTCGGTCGGTCGGCTTTTGTTTTAGTTTTTGCTAGATGCTTTCCAATGAGCAGTTGCAAAATAAGTTTAGGTGTTATCATGGTGCTAATATAGACAATGAAATGGTACGTCGGGTGTTGAGAATTATTATTTTTTTCTGATTATTTTGCAACTATTCATTGGAAAACATCACTAGATGCTTTTCAATGAGAAGTCGCAAAGTAATTTCAGGTTTTTATCGTGGCACTAACTACATGTATATACAGTGAAATAGTTCGTCGTGTGCAGTGAAATAGTACGTTGTGTGCTGGGAAAGAAATTTTCTTGGTTTTTTTCAATCTTTTATTGGAAAAAAAAATATTGCTTTAGATTTAATTTTCGATAGTTAACCCGTTTTGAATGCCAAAACGAAAGAAATTTAATTACAGAACCTGAAATCAGACGAAAAATCTTTCTGATTGGCTTTTTCACGCTGATTGGCTTTTTCACGTGTCATGACATAACATGATAATTGCAGTCTATTGTTGTGTTAATTCATATAATTATTTCATTGGTTGATATGAAAGATATTTTCGGTAAATTGGGAGTGGCTTATATTAGATGCGATTATATCATTAATTTGATGTCAAGATATTTGTCTAGCCCTAACTGATCAGCCACCATATCAACTGAACTAATGACAGCCCCTGGAGGAGTTGTCGTTTACAAGCTCAGTTGATATGGTGGCTGATTATTTTTGGCCAGGCGATTCTGTGTCGCAGACCCGTGCTCGGTCCCCCGTCGGGCAGGCTTCATAAAAATTTCGAATTTTCAAGTTTGTTTTAGGCCTATAGATCTCGGGGAGGCTTAGTCCTAACAAGGACCCACCGATCGTTACCCTCTCCTCCCACCTCCTGAAGGGAAGTGGTAGGAGGGGTAACAATGGACTGATCCTGGTTATAGAACTAGGGGCGGATCACTGAAACCCCACAACGACCTTCCAAATATCATGGTTGCCCCCGTCCACACAAAAAAAGTGGCTAGGACTCCCAATTATAGAATCCTGGCTACACCCCTGAGTTCTTCTATATAGGCCTAGTGTAAGTGTGTAAGGAGGGGCGGGGGTGCTCCTCCCAGAAACCGACGTCTCCTCATTGTTTGGACCGATTTCTCGCATTGCCCGACCTCTCTGGGACCCAATTCGCAAGTTCGCAATGGACTAACTTCTGCTATGTTTTTCAAGGTAAAAACGAAGGAAAATATTTTTATGGTGAGTTTTGTAAAATAGCAGTTTGGTGATCATGATTAGTTTAATTAAATATTTTTATGAATCGTAGCCTACACATCTTTACCTGTTCCTTATAACAAGTTTCAGAGAATTAATAAAGTATTAGAAAATTTGTTTTCTATTTTCTTGTTTGTTGAATTTTCATTTTACCCTCTCCTCACACTTCCCTGTCCTAAATAGTACCCTTCCGTTGTTATCCCTTCCCCTCTCCACTTCCGTGATGGGAAGTGGGAGGAGGGGGTAACGACGGGAGGGGGTCTAGTTAGGACTAGGGGAGAACACCCGAAACCCCACAACAACCTTCCAAATATTATGATAGGCCGCCCAAAAAACTAGCAAGCCCCCACCTGCCCCTCCTCACCCCCGTTATAGAATCCTGGCTACGCCCACTGGAATTTCGTTACAATCGGGCCAAATTTTCGTGGAAATGTGTATTGATGAAAAGTTGTCGTGTTTTGAAACCGGAACCTAAAACAAAACACGACAACTTTTCGTTGATTGATACACATTCCCACTAAAATTTGGCCGATTACAACGTCCGTAACTGCAGCTATGTCACAAGATATCACTTTGATCAGCGCTGCACATTTCATGTCGAGCAGAAATATTTGGCTGTTGAAATTTACTCCCGCTGCAAAGAGAACCGCTGCGCCGGCGGTAAGTATTCCTGTGAATTCAATGAAAATTGCAAAAGGTGAGAAAAAGACACATTCAAAAAATTATATAGACGAGAGGCCTAGGGGGTTAAAAACATACGATTAGTGTGTCGTAATGGTGGGCATACATTTGAATAAAGTTTATTCACTTGCGTGGATCAATGCTCTTTTTCTCTGTTCCTGCATTCCTGAGATTAGGTACCCGTTCCTGTTCCATGTCCTGTTCCTGAGGATAGGTGGCCCCCTAAAGTGGCAATGTCTGACTTTTTAAACGGCTTATAGTAGAGTACATGTACTGCAGATCCGTGACCAATTCTTAGTGGCATTTGTTTGAATGCATTTTTTGATAGTTCAGACACCTTAGAATGAATTGGTCCCTCGCAAAATGTCCGGCAACTTTTTTTATGGTTCAAAATCCAAGATGGCCGCCTTTTGGAATCGCGAAATTGCTATTCCTGCTATTGAGAATTTATAATTCATCTAAAATGGGTCGTGTTTGGTGTCATTCTGTGCGGAATGAAAATGCTGGTCATATTATGACCAAACGACAAAGATCCATTAACCCTTTACCCAACAAATCGCCCAAAACCACCCAGAAAATCAACACATGCAAGGCTTCTACACCATAAAATATCTTGCAAGTTTCAGAGAATTAATAAAGTATTAGAAAATTTGTTTTCTATTTTCTTGTTTGTTGAATTTTCATTTTACCCTCTCCTCACACTTCCCTGTCCTAAATAGTACCCTTCCGTTGTTATCCCTTCCCCTCTCCACTTCCGTGATGGGAAGTGGGAGGAGGGGGTAACGACGGGAGGGGGTCTAGTTAGGACTAGGGGAGAACACCCGAAACCCCACAACAACCTTCCAAATATTATGATAGGCCGCCCAAAAAACTAGCAAGCCCCCACCTGCCCCTCCCCACCCCCATTATAGAATCCTGGCTACGCCCACTGGAATTTCGTTACAATCGGACCAAATTTTCGTGGAAATGTGTATTGATGAAAAGTTGTCGTGTTTTGAAACCGGAACCTAAAACAAAACACGACAACTTTTCGTTGATTGATACACATTCCCACTAAAATTTGGCCGATTACAACGTCCGTAACTGCAGCTATGTCACAAGATATCACTTTGATCAGCGCTGCACATTTCATGTCGAGCAGAAATATTTGACTGTTGAAATTTACTCCCGCTGCAAAGAGAACCGCTCCGCCGGCGGTATTAAGTATTCCTGTGAATTCAATGAAAATTGCAAAAGGTGAGAAAAAGACACATTCAAAAAATTATATAGACGAGAGGCCTAGGGGGTTAAAAACATACATGCAAGTTTCTCAATGGAACCATGCGAATATGGATATCATTGTAATCGGCTGAACAAGCCAGTCCTAATGATATCTATATTTGCATGGTTCCAATGAGTTATACCCATGAAAAATTTCCTAAAATATGAGATTTTGTTCATTTTATAAAAAGTCCGTGTCTGGTGAAGGGTTAAAGTTTTTTCTCAAATAATCGTCCAAAACCTAATTTTCGAGATCGATGGCTGTCACTATAATGGAAATAATTGAATTTAAACTCTGAATTAATGGTTTCATTCACTCTAGTACCCAAGCCAGCCAGTCATCTGAAAATGAGGTTCAGAGTGGGTAAATTTAATCCTGCTCCCCTGCATTGCAGAGTAGTAGCATTACATATGCCACTCTGTACCTCATACTAAATGATAGTTTCATTTCTGTAGATGACAGACAGCTTATTTCCAGGCTTGACTTACAAGTTGATTCCTAACCCTTCTGCAATATAGTGATGGTATTTACAACTCAAACATCGTGTTCGGGATCCCAATCAGAGTTCAAATCGGAGTCTGAACCAGAGTCATCAGTCTCATTCATTTCATCAAAATTCTGTGGATGTGATTTTGCCTCTATTAACTCCTTATAGCTTGATGGTAGTGGTGGAATAGCGTATCTTTTCGGAATAAGTATACCCTCTAACATCACCCAGCCATTTTCAAGAGGTGACAGCGGGATTTCTGACTCAGTAATGTCTCAAAAGAAAAACTTGAAAGTTTGCTCTGAGAATTTTCAGTTTGAGAGAATCGATGTCGGGTGGAAAACGCATTGTTGATTTCCTTTTCATCTTGGCCCATTTAGTAGCCCTTGCTTCGGCAAGACTGTTACTTTTCCCATCACCGTAGACATAACGGATAGTGAATAAAACCAAGTCATTCAAAGCAGTTTCCGCGATTGGAATTGATTTACCCAAGACAGGCAACAGATTTGTTGCATTCTTACTCTTGGCAACCTTCTCAAATATAGCTTTCTTCCCATGTCCAAAAAACCATGCAGCTGCATCACTGCCAGTAGATATATGCAATTGTAATATAATGCAGGCCATAGTGTTTGTGCAAAGTTGTTCACAATCATACAGCCCATGGTCTCTCAATCTTCGATTTTAGAAAATTTTCAGTGTTTGTGCTTATTAGGTTATGATGAACGTGATGGTTTATTTTGTAATAAGAGCAATGTTGATGTTACTTGAATAAAGGTATACAACAGTAAAATTTTGTAACTTATGTTGTTTGTTCAAAGGCAAGATCTGTACCCACCCACTACCACCCACTCCTTCAAATATTAGATACATAGTGGTCAGTTAAGATAGAGCAGAACAGTACTTGGTATGTGAGTGTAATGAAATGTGAGATTATAGCTTTCACGTTCTGGAACAAAGTTTCAGGTATGAGTTGATGGTATTGTTGTTCGAAATACAATGTACTTGAGTAAAAGGTACAAGTTGATAAAATATGCTTCTTTGACGAAGCAACGATTTTCAGATCGGAGGGTATTGTTGTAGGGTGACTCGGTGTAAGGTATGTAAAAATATAAAGTGTTTTATTTCTTTTAATTTTGAGTTACGGTGTATAGAAATGTAACGAAAACAGGATATTAATCACCACATTGAATTGCACATAGTGTATTATTGCGAATCTGTAAGTCGTATGGTTTTATGAATAATACATTAATCTCTATTTATTGTCAGCAGTGTATTATAGCTATATTAATTGTTCACAATCACATTGTAGAGTTGGGTTTAAATGTATACTTTCTAATGTGGGTCTTGGTTAATATTAATAGCGTATTAGATACAAAGGAATTGTTTCTAAGTCTATTAATATGTTGGAACAGGTGTCCACCGGCTCCAAACAATAGCTGGTTAAATTGTCCGTGTTGTCAATGGAAAACCTTGGTGATGGAGAGTCGCGAAGTCTTCTCTAAATTTGTGCGCACAGCTGGAAAGCGACACTCCAGTTATGTGATTAAAGATTTATAGGAAGTATTTCGTCTCTCTCCAGGTGAGTGGATATTTTGAGTTATTTTCAGTGTTTAGAAACATCATTTTACTAGTTTAAATAAATAAGCATAATTTCTGCACTATACAGCGTTCTCAATATTCTGCTGTTGGTGGAAAGCGCATATTGTGCCTTTCCGGGAACAGTAGAATGTTGCGATCCGCGTGATGAAAAGGAATGTCATGACGAGGTTATTTTTGAGTATCTATGATGGCGCGTAATAGTAAACTCTTGTAAAGAGCTCAAGAGCTAAGCGATATATCAGATTAAAATAAATATTATTGAGTTATTACTTTGAGGTTATGTTATGTGGTTAACGGCGTGCATCGTATGACATTTTACAAATTGTTGGAAAGAGCAGGTCAGCTCATTCCAACAACTGTAAAATATCAGAACGGAAAATAATAAATCTATATATTAATATCATTTTGATTTAAATATTATTGTCCAGAAATTACAGTATTAAGATTATAGGTTATGATATTTGGAAGCAGCGTAAATATCAGTGCATGTTTCATTATTTTACAAGTTGTTGGAATGAGTTAAATAAGCCCATTCCAGCAACTGGAAAATAACGAAGCATGCAAGGCAGAATGTGTAATTTATGTCCACATTGATCTGACGGTAGGTTATGAGAGAGTTATATTTATATCTGAGGCATTTATGTAAATTGGTGACGATTGGATAAATACCCACCCCAAATATATAACATCACAGCAATCGTTCTGCGTTACTTTAACCAGTCGTGCGGTACGGTTGTCAGTCTGTTGATCGCGACAACAGGCGTGTTGGTGTTACATCACAACCATGCCCAGAGTTAAATCGAAAAATAATAAAATTATATTAAGGGTTCATCTTTGTAGAGAAGTCAGTGTATCAGATAGATTATTCAAAATGTAAAATATATAATGTTCTTTTGTTTAGTAATCATCATTGTTGTTGTAAATATTGTTTTGTACATGACACTCCAGTTATGTGATAAAAAATTTATAGGAAGTATTTCGTCTCTCTCCAGGTCAACCATCATTCCATGGATGCCCCAGTCACAAGCCAAGCATGAGAGCTAATTCCCCAGTGTCGCAATAAAGGCGAAATTCGCGTTGTGTGATGTTTCGGGCACTAAGTCTCACCATTCCCCGTGGTAGAATCTAAAGGAAACAAGAAGAATGTTACTAAGGTAACACATGCCCCCCACCCTGTGACCTTCACCTTGCAGATGCGGCGGAAACTTTTATACGCGACACACCTTCTGACTGTCCTTAACATTTGTAAAAAGTTTAATAATTGTACTATGATTCGTTTCTGAGTTATGGCTGAGACACGAATATTGACCGATTTTTAATGTGACCTTGAAATGTGACCTTGACCTTGAACTTTCGAACCCGGCTATGGTGTGTGACACATCCACCCATAGTCCTTTATAATTGTGTGAAGTTTGATGACTGTGGCCCTAACCGTGTTCAGTGTGACCTTGAAATGTGACCTTGACCCTACGGACCTGGTTGTGGTGCGTGACACATCCACCCGTTGTCCTTTATAATTGAGTGATGTTAGATGATTGTAGCCCTAAAAGTTTTGGAGTTATGCTTGAGACACGATTTGTGACCCTGAACATATGAAGGTCAATTGTGACCTCCACCTTGCAGATGCGGCGGAAACTATTATACGCGACACACCTTCTGACTGTCCTTAACATGTCCTTAACATTTGTAAAAAGTTTAACAATTGTACTATGATTAAAATTATTAAGAGTTCATCTTTGTAGAGAAGTCAGTGTATCAGATAGATTATTCAAAATGTAAAATATATAATGTTCTTTTGTTTAGTAATCATCATTGTTGTTGTAAATATTGTTTTGTACATGGCACTCCAGTTATGTGATAAAAAATTTATAGGAAGTATTTCGTCTCTCTCCAGGTCAACCATCAGTCCATGGATGCCCCAGTCACAAGCCAAGCATGAGAGCAAATTCCCCAGTGTCACAATAAAGGCGGAATTCGCGTTGTGTGATGTTTCGGGCACAAAGTCTCACCATTCCCCGTGGTAGAATCTAAAGGAAAAAAATATCGACCAAGACACCGTATAACACTAACTCCACACATGGAAGGTTAGCATTGGCTGAAGATATTTGCACCACTGACATGCAGTATGACATAGAACACAACGTCACCGTGCCCACTACCTTGCCCAATGACACAATGCAGTTACCCCTGGTCAGGATCGAACCATGGACCTCTCAGTTTGAAGTCTAATTCTCTAACCACTGACAACCGCATTCCTTAATTATTCAGTTAACAGGCTTTTCAATTAACAGGGATTTGCTCATTTTCATGTATTATGGAGATAAACTGAGCATTTAATCTACACTATCACGTTTGACAGAGCTCATGGAGCTCCCCAACGTACTAACTCTGGTTTAGAAAAAAAATGTTCATGAATAATTGATTTGTTACAGTTTATTGAAGAGTGCCAGTTTTGGCACTCTCCAATAAATTGGAACAAAACAATTATAAATAAACATTTTTGTTCCACTGCTAATCAAGCTAATGCGTACTGTGTAAAGCCACTGTAGCGACTTTCAGCACCTTTCAATAGAGCCACGATAGTGGCTTCTAGCACTCAACCAGTTAAATGCCTATGTTGGATGAAAAGAGGCCAGATAGGTCTATAAGGAAGGAGAATTTGGTATTTGTCATCATTTCTTGACATATTACAAGATTTATTTTTCAATTAACTCGAGTTTATTATCTTATCTAGGGGGGAGGGGTGGTGGGCACGGTGGAATTGCGGTAACCGGTTCTCGTCAGTTCTCTGAAGTTAAGCAACCAGCATAGTTATTCCTTGGATGGGTGACCGTCTGAGCGATTGATTCGGACTTCCACGTCGTGTCCTTGGGCAAGGCACTTAACCCCGATTGTCCACATGGGGGCACATTGATGCCATGTGCTAAGGCCTACTGCGCGTCGATGGTGCGCATGTCTTCAACCAATCTAACCCTGCCTGTGCTGCAATGCGGAGTTACGATGCTGGGGAGCTGGCAGATGCTCGTCGTTGCGCGGCGGTTCTCTGCGGTACTCTGGCTTCTTCCACCCGTAAAACTGTCACCGACATGATATGATCTTGGCTGTTAAAGTGTCGTTAAAACCTTAATAAATAAATAAATAATTATCTTATCTATATGAATGTCATATAATCAATGGATATAAAGTCAAGTCCGGCCAATTCTTTTTACCCATGTTGCCCATTTTAGAGGACTTTCAGGCTAGGCACTAGTCACCAAGTCATATTTTACCAGTAAAACAGAGCTTGTTTACCACAGTAAACAAGCACTGCTTCACTTCATGTGGTTCCAATAGGGATGGTTTCACTGTATGTAAACACCTTTTCTTAACTAGTAGAGTGATAAATTATTTTTAGTCATCAAAATTTGTTCACAAGTATTTGCCTTGTTACAGTTTATGGGCGAGTGCCTGTACTCTCCCATAAATTGGAACAAGGAAAAATCGATACAGACCAAATAATTTAGATTGAAAGATAATATGAAGGACACCCACAAAGTTTGAAGCCTCTGAGTTACAGTACCGGTACTTTAGAGTAGAGCCCAAATATGGGCTTTCAGCACTCAACCAGTTCATATCCTGACATAAATTATGTGGTATGGCTGTAGCAGCAGCTTCATGGGCCTGCACTTTTTTTGAATATTATATGGGGAATTTAGTCAGCAACTGGTATGTCACTACCCCTACCACATTCATTTTAGAGGTCCATTCAGTAGGTCATCACACTGCAACAAAAACCCCATCGGCTGATGTTGTGGAAGAATTTCTCAAGACATCAATCTTTTATATTTCCTTCTACTTTGAGAAGTTAGCTCACTTTTCCATTCAACCACAGCTTTTAAGTGATCATCAAGTATGTGGGGGGGGGGGGGGGGGGGGCGAAGTGGCTCAGTAGGTAGAGATGCAGGCTGCAAACCGAGAGGTTTTCGGTTCAAATCCCACTTGCGGCAATCGCGTTTTGTCCTTGGGCAAGACACTTCACCCCCGTTGCCCAAGTGGGTGCACGGTGGCGTTGTGTACTAAGGCATACTGAATGTCGATGGTGCACCTGTCTTCGACCAGTGCTAACCCTGCTTATGTGGAGTTAGTACGTTGGGGAGCTGACAGTTGCTCGGTGGTTCTCCCCGGCTTCCTCCACCCGTCAAACTGTCGTGGTCATGATTAGCCATTATGCAGAAATATGTGACCTTAAACACCAATAAATAAATAATATATAAATATATCAAGTATACATATCTATTGATGTTATGTGACATACTGTTGGAAATGATTGTGAAATCCCCTTTTCCACAATTACACATAGCAGCAATTTGTAAGCAAAGGAAAATTTGTCAGATCAGGGACATCACAACCAGGGCCGGGGAGAAGTAATTTGGGCCCATTCTTAATTCTGTGACCTACCCCTTTTCAAAAGTGTCGGGATACTGATGCAGATGCCAAAGTTTTTGAAGTGAAGAATTCTTGAAGTGATAACATCGGGTCTGGAGCATCATATGTATATAGAGAAGTCTGTTAACCCTTTACCCAATGTAACGACCAAAGCCAGTCAGCGCTATAAAAAATGGCATTCGATTCTCATTATTTTGTTTCATTTTTTGCCTCAAAAACATGGCATATGACCCCCCCCCCCCCCCCCATTGGAACGAGCTCGTTCAGCCCATTCCAATGAGGGGCCATAAGCTATGTTTTTCAATGTCAGACATGAGAAAAATAGATATTCAATAATTTTGTTTGCAAGTGTCATCTACTTTTCATGTTAAGTAAAGAGTTAACTGCTTGCTTGAGCATATCCACGGGGCACCCCCATTTCTTCTTTACATGAGTGGAAATTAGTATTCCCAGATGACAGGCAACTTATCTTGCCGATTCTTGCCCGGGGATCAGGCCTGGGGGGATGGGGGGGGGGGGGGGGCTTACACAGGAGTCAGAACTTTGTGGGAACCAAGCTTGATCCAAGAATCCTGGAATCCTGGACCAACCCTGGGTCCCAAAGTTTCAGGCCCAGGGGTTACTACACCAGGCCCCCACTCTCACTGAACCTGATCACAACACAGCTACCTAACTGGCCACAACAAGTAATGAAGAAAATTAAAAATCCAATGGGGTTTGATTGTACACAGTGCAGAAAGGCTAAACTTTATTTTCAGAGTCAAGTTCATTTGTTTGTTTTATTAGGGTTTAATAACACTTTCAACAGCCTGGGTCACATTGTGTCAGACCGTCTTATGAATTGGAGGGTGCCAGAGACAACTACCAAGCAGTGGCAAGCAACTGCCAGTCTCTTCAGCTTACCATCTCCTCAAAGCAGAGTTAGCAATGGCTGAAGGCATGTGCACCATCAATATGCAGTGTGCCTTAATACACAGCACCACCATGCCCTAAGATAGGCAATCAGGACGAAGTGTCTTGCCCAAGGACACATCTGAGTTACTATTGGACAAGATCAAACCATCAATGTTCAGTTTCAGGTCCCATGCTCTTTCTGCTGAGGTGAAGTTTACACCGATTGTTAATTTGCATATTTTTTTACATGACCACAGCAATAGTTTACCTTGTTTAATTTTAAACCTTTCACTGCCGCGCCCACTTTATCCATATATGGAGGACCTCTATGTATGCCTGTATACAAGGAAGTTTAATCAAATTTATGATCTGCGCACACAAGAATGTATTGACAATTATCATAAAATAGTCGCTTTCAGCAGCGAAAGTGTTAAATCCCATTTGGATCATAAAAATTCTCTTCTTACAATTTATTGAAATGTCTGCACCAAAAAAGAAAATAGTTCTATCATTCAATAATTTATGTTCAGTTAGCAGTGTTCTTACACTTACATGGGAAAAAGGTTCCATACTTTCTTCATACTTTTTTCAGACATATTGGCACATTTTCCATACCCTTTTGACACCCTCAAATGCACGAAAAGCTGACTGTTGGAAGACTTTTATGAAACCAGATAGTAATACAAAGAAACAATTTTATTTGTTTTGAAAAGCATTTACAACTAGAGGTGCCTGTCCCAATAAGACCTGAGACTACCCCAGCAATCTACATAAAGTTGATCAAAAAAATACTTTTAAGACAGAAAAGGGCAATAACTCTGCCCAAATAAGTCCTGCCAAAATCCCAAAATAATAGAGACACAAGTTCCCATGCTGGTTAATCTCTGTACTAAGTGTTAAACCCTTTACCCAATGCTGACGCTATCAGAATTTATTATTTCAATATAATGTTTTACATTTTTCAAAAAAATTCAACAAAACCATATCATGTGACCCCTCACTGGAATGAGCTCATCAAACTTGTTCAAATGAGGGGTCACATGATATAGTTTTGCAGGAAAATAATATTTTTCCAACTGCTGAATTTGCAGATTACGCAGACGGATGCGTCCGATTTGTTAAGTAAAGGGTTATAAACATGACTGGATAAGCACAAAAATGATGAAGGTTGCGAAAAAAACCTACATTGAAAAAGGTGCTATAACTCTGACAAAATAAGGCCAACCAATCTCCAAACCATAGCTGCACAGCTTTTCAGGCTAGTTAATCCTTATGCCTAGTTTATAAATGAAAGTGTCGGTGACACTGCACCTCAACCTGACCAAGAAGGGATTGAACTAAATAGAAAGTTCCAGTAATGCCAAGTCATTCCCTCACATTTCTACAGAAAACAACCCATCCCAATAGCTCATACCTGACATTGTCAAGTTGCGCAAAAAGTAAAAATAAAATCCTCATCGATTTAAAAAGGCAATTGCCTGAGAATCACTTAATAAATTCTCAATGACATTACAGTATTTTTTGCATCAATAACATTGAATTCTCGGCTAACTTTCTTTAAACCCTTTACCAATCGTAATGGCCAAAATCGACCAGTGCTATTCTAGAAAATCGCCACTTAATTTTCATTATTTTTTCATTTTTGTCTCAAAAACATAGGTTGTGACCCCTCATTGGAACGAGCTCGTTGAGCTCGTTCCAATGAGGGTTCATAACCTATGTTTCTGAGACAGAAAATGAAAAAAAATAGTTATTCAAGATTTTTTTTGTTTTTGCAAGTGTCGTCTGCTTTTCATGTTAGGTAAAGAGTTAAACATGCATAGTTCTTGAAAAAGCTGTGTACCTAGAGAATTCCTTCCTTAGCATGTTTATATCTGTAAATGATAAACAAGGGATTTGAACTCTGTATATAATGGTACGTGAGGGGTGGGGTGAAGCAATCTGATTGAACCTGTTAAAGACTTGACCGAGTGTTGAGTCAAGACATAGATTGTCAGCTTGCCTGTAGTAGTGCTACCAGTCAGACGTAATGGTTCAAGGCTGCAAGGGTGGTAGAAGACTATGGTATTGGGTGACTGCCGTAGAAGCTAATGATAGGACAGATGATAGTGGTCTTAGAGCTATAAAAACCATAAGCCGACCAACTACCAGGAACTATAACTATATTTTGGTAAGTATCCTCTAAAAAGTATCCTCAAACGGCATCCTCCATCGGTATTCTCTAGTACTACATCACCATGTCATAAGTATCCTCCAATACCGAGATGCGGATAAGAGGAGTCACTCGTTCGAGCAATTACTCGATGCTTATTTGCTCGATGGAATTCTAGTCGTTCGAGTAATTTGAGATAATTATCAAGCCTGCAGTAGTGCTAAATGTCAATAGTAATGGTAAAAGGCTGGAAGAGGACTATGAGATTGGGTGACTACAGTAGAAGTTAATCACGGGACAGGCGATGGCGATATTGGACAAGTCAGCAGTTGCGGTCTTGTAGGGATAATGGCCATGAGGAGGTCTGGATGCAAGGAACTGAACAGACACTAGAAAGCATAACTGTCTTCAGATAGATATCTTCTGATAAGTATCCTCTAAAAGATATCCCCCAAAGGTATCCTTCAGTACTACATCACCATGTCAAAGGTATCCTCCAATATCCAGATGAGGATAGGAGTCGTAAGAGAAGTCACTCGTTCGAATAAATACTCTGTCTTATTTTCTTGATTAGTTTCGGCCCATTCGAGAAATGCCTGCTCCAGTCGCTACGCGATAGCTTATTCGCTGGATAAGATTTGAGCCATTCGAGCAATATCTGTTACAGCTCGATTCCCGCTTGGCCTTGGCAATCATACAGGACTTCGTTATACACAGGGGAGATAACTATGTATGGGTATGCAGATATTTTGGGAAATGAAGCAATCTGACTGATGATGATAAGACCTGGTTGAGGCCAAAGGTTGGGACAGAGACAGCTGAGACTAGGTAGGCAGCTAATATAGTCAGAATAGGGCCATTTACAGACAAAACAGATAGAAACCGAGGATTCCAATGAAATCCGAACAAGATATACATTATAAAAGCGGGATAATTGGAAACGGGTGGTCGCCCTGGCGGCCATCTTGATTTCCACATCGGCTTTCGATGGTGCATCTTCACGCTGGATATTGTCGTAGAATAATTTGCGATCAATTAACATCTAAAAGTTTACAGGTTTCTTATTTTTTATCATGATTCTATAATTTTTTTGCGAAAAAGTGTCGAAAAACTCGCTTTTTTTCTATTTCAAGGCATTATTCTGGCGGCCATCTTGGATATTCACTAATTTGATTGGTTTATTATACGCAGAAAAAAGTGTCTAAAATGCTATACAGTTGATTCCTGTGCCCTGTATCAAATATTTTTTCCGCAACCATCGTACAACTTGTCCATTACATAAGCGGGATAGCTGAAAACGGGTGGTCGCACTGGCGGCCATCTTGTTTTCCACATCGGCTTTCGATGGTGCATGTTCACGCTGGGTGTCATCGGAAAATAATTTGCGATCAATTTAACATCTTAATGTTTGCAGGTTTCTAATTTTTTTATCATGACTGTATAAGTTTTTTTGCGAAAAAAGTGTCGAAAAACTCGATTTCGGTCTATTTTGAGGCATATTTTGGCGCCCATCTTGGATTTTCACTTACTTGATTGATATTATTCAACGGGGAATAGTATCAGAAATACGAATTAGTTAATTTCCGTCCCTTATCTCATATAGTTTTTCCGTAATCGAGAAAAATTAGTGATGGTGTAAAATCGCGAAATTGACCCACCCTCATTGGCGCCATCTTGGATTACGTCATATCCGGCCAGAATGATTTCCTGTTAACATCTGAAAATCTACTCGAGAGATTCCAGGTACATGAAAAAGCCGGTCTCGTTCGGTCCTGGGGGTCCCATAGGGGGTGTACCTAGCTGCCCGACTAGTACAGTTCATAGGACATTTCTCTGGTGAGCTAAAATATTACATTGTTTGCAACATTTCTCTGTGTATGCAACTGCGGCAATCGAAATGCAATTAACGGATATACCCAAATCACACTGTTTGGCAAATCAAGTTTTTTTCAGATCACATCCCATAGGACCTAGGATTATATTTCTATGCTCATGGAATTCTGTAGTTTTCAGCACAGTGATACTTGGATTGAGCAAAAAAAAAACTCTCTCAGCAAACATGACTGAAATGAGCCACCATACTTTCGAGACAACCCGTATTCCCCATAGCATGGAAGTTTTTTATTTACATCAACTCCATAAGCATATTTTCAAAACTTTCACACTTTCTTTCTTTTTTATCAAACTTCCAGAACCCATCTCATATACACCATACGAATACAGATCTCTTGACATTGATTTTGTAGAGGTTGGACTTCTTAACAACGAGAATAAGTGCTTCAAAAGTGATCGTTTAAGGACTATTTTACCCTATATTTCCACCAAAAAGCACAGTGCCAAAACACACAATTGAAACATTTCGGATGTTGATGTCTCATATCTGTTGAATCATGACTATTTGGTTAACACATCAATGATAAACGAAAAAACCAAAAATGGATTTTGAAGTGAAAAAACGACTTTTAATTCTCAAGTTTAAAAAAACAGCTACATCTGAATACGTGGTAAATATCACTGAAATAGGTAAACAAAATATTCAGTGAACATCGATCTCGTGGCAATTACCAACCAAATAATTTTTTAAAAATATCTAAATAATTTTAAAAATGAAAATATCAAATACGTTTTGTTTCACTGTGAACAAATGCCCAAAGCAGAACCTCCTGAATGCTAAAAAGAATTGGTACAGTTGTGACTGAAATGCAAAGGTTTTTGAGAATATTTTGTTTTACTTAAGACATGTAGGTAGAGGGGAAGAGAGAACATTCAATACGAAATGAGAAAAACTTGTCATGAATGTAACTGTTAAAATGAACTTGAGTTATTAGTTCTAAATCAGGTAACTTTTGAAAACAAAAATGAAGGATAACCAATTTTGCACGAGTTGTACTGAGTGTAAGGTGAAAAAAACTCAACCTTTTTTGGATAATAAGATTGTCTCATGTTTGGAAGGAAAACTCCTTTCCATTACTGTGTAGCATGTGTTAATCAATCCAACTGTAATCATGCATGTTTGTTATTGTTTGACCACACTGACCAGTTACAATGCCTCTGAAGATGTGTGTTGGTTAACTGTCTTGGGAATTTTAAGGATGTCTTTCTGTATCGTTTGTTAAACATCATGCAGGTAATTTACCATTTTCTATGCCAATTTTAAAATACCTTTCTTGGGCTTTAAAATTATTTAGTTGGTAATTTCCACTAGATAGATGTTCACTGAATATTCTGGTTTAACTATTCCAGTGATATATCCCACGTATTCAGCTGTAGCTGTTTTTTTAAGGTGCGATATAAGTAACGGAATTTTGTTTATTTTGAAATTCCCACCTCTGATATTCCTTAAATTCAAATTAAATATACACACAAATTATACACCAAAATAACAGTTGGGAGGTAGAGAACACGAAAAATATATGAAATCAATACATAGAATTGACAGCAGGCACCAATGGTTCCTGAAAGTCTGCTACCGTATGCGTACCAGAACTCATAATACAATATTTTCTGAGAACAACCTGTGGCCAAATGTGCTTCACACATCTAAAAACAAAGCTTGGGCATCAAAATCCTTCAAAACACAGCGATAGAGCTGCGTAGGGGTAAATTCCCAAAGTGGCCGGTTTGTTTACATATATTCTTACTTTCGATTTTCGGTCAACGCCATCGGATGGAAAAGGCACCGAAAAACAACGCAGTCTAAAATAAAATAATGAGAAAGGTCGCCGCCTTAATACAGCATACTATTATTATATAGAGGCTGTATAGTTGCCATATTCTGTGCAAGGTATCATGACACCTGGTGAATTTTTTTAGAATTACGGTTTTGTTTTTTATGGAAGTTCGTGGTATAGTGTGATTTGCGCATGTCCGTTGAACATGGAATCCATCTTCAACAAAAAATGCAGACAGTGTTATTATTTTCCTAAATGCAGTTCTATCGCTGCATCCTAAGGTGTTTTGAATGCCTAGCTTTGTTCTTGGATATGTGAAGCACATTTGGCCCCAAATTGTTCTCGTAAATATTCTTTTATTATGAGTTGTGGTACGAATACGGTAGCAGACTTCCAGGAACCCAGTGGTGCTTGTCGTCAACTCTATGAGTCGATTGCATATGTGTTTCGTGTTCTATACATCTCAACCTTCATTTTGGTGTATACTTTGTATATATTTAATTTGAATTTAAGGAATATGAGATGTGAAAATTTCAAAATAAACAAAATTCTATTACTAAAATAGAACCGTAAATTCAACAATTAAAAGTATTTTTTCACTTCAAAATCACTTTTTGTTCTCTTCATTTATCATTGATGTTTTAATCCAATAGCTGTGATCCAACAGATATGAAACATCAACATCCGAAATGTTTCAATTGTGTGTTTTGGCACTGTGCATTTTGGTTGAAATTTGGGCTAACATAGTCCTTAAGGTGCTATATAAGTCATATAAATTTGTTTACTTTGAAATTCCCACCTCTGATATTCCATAAATGTGAATTAAATATACACAAATTATACATCAAAATAAAGGTTGGGAGGTATAGAACACGGAAAATACATGTAATCAACTCATAAAGTTGACAGCAGGCACCACTGGTTCCTTGAAGTGTCCTTCCGTATTCGTACAAGAACTGATAATAAAATTATATTTCCAGAGAACAACCTGTGGCCAAATGTGCTTCAGGTATCCAATAACAAAGCCAGGCATTCAAAAAACTTGGGATGCAGTGATAGGACTGCATTTGGGAAAAGGACAACACTGTCTGCATTTTTTATTGAAGATGGATTCCATGTTCGACAGACATGTGCAAATCACTCTTTACCACTAATTTCCATCAAAAAACAAAATCTTGATTCTAAGAATTTTCAGCGGGTGTCATGATACCTTGCATAGAAGATGGCAACTGAGCAGTTCTGTACAGCAATAATATGCTGTTTAAAGGCGATCTTCCTCATTATTTGATTTTAGACGGCATTGCATATCGATGTGTTTTCCGTCCCATGACCTTGACCGAAAATCGAAACTAGTTTTACAATGTAAAGAAAGCAGAGTTTTGGAATTCACCCACGCGCAGCGCTGTCGCTGCGTTTTGGAGAATTTTGATGCCCTAGCTTTGTTCTTGGTTATCTTAAACACATTTGGCCACGATTTGTTTGCCTGATATATTATTTTATTATCAGTTCTGGTACGAATACGATAGCAGACTTCAAGGAACCACTGTTGCCTGCTGTCAACTCTTTGAGTTGATTTCATATATTTTTCACGGTCTATGCATATCAACCTTCATTTTGATATATAATTTGTGTATATTTAATTCGAATTTATAGAACTTAGAATGCGTTTAAAAACTTCTTCTAGCCGCTCCAAATGTTCTTCGAACGCGCGAGCATGGATAATGACGTCATCAAGATATATCAAGCACGTTTTCCAATGAAGCCCCTTTAAAACGAGCTCCATGAGCCTATCGAACGAGGAGGGGGCCCCAGAAAGCCCGAACGGGAGCACCGTAAATTCACATAACCCCGTCCCTGTGGTAAAGGCCGTTTTCTCCCGGGCAGAAGGGGCTAACTCCATCTGCCAATATCCCGATGCCAAGTCCAATGTGGAAAACCACTCTGCCCCTGACATCCCCTCTAAACTCTCATCAATTCGGGGCAAGGGATAAGTGTCTTTACGGGTAATGGCGTTTAGTTTACGGTAATCCGCACAGAACCTTAAAGACAATGGGTGCGGCCCAGGGACTATTGGAGGGTTGAATCACCCATTGATTCAACATAGACTCCACTTGTTCCTCGACTTCCCGTCTCTTATGAAAAGGAAACCGATAAGCCCGTTGATAATAGGGGGTGGTCACCCGTGTGAATTTCATGCTGGACTATATCAGTATGTTCCAAATCTCATTCAAACTGTATAAAAACATCACGATTTTTCTCCAACATCAAATTGGCCTGCTCCACCTACAATTCTGTCAGCACATCTGGGTGAAACAATTTTTTTAAAGAATATTTACCGGTTTCCAAAGGGAGGGGAGTCTCACCAGTGGGATCCTCCAAAACCTCGCTTGTCTCTATTATCGCAACATTTTCTTCTTGCTTAACACGTTGAGGCGAACTCGACAAATTAATCAATCTAATTGGAATTTCCCGTTGCTGTTTTAAATCACAAACACTACGTCCCAACCTAAATCCGGAATGTTTTTCAATACACTTTGGATGGGCCTCACACAAGCCCTGCTCGATCGACGGATCGCCCACACGTCCCTTTACGATCACCTCAGAAAAGGGAGGCAGGGAAAACCCTCAATCAGTAAAACATGAATTTGATTTTCCGACTCCTTGTAATATTTTAGGGGAAACTCAACACCTAAAATTTTTATAACATTTCTTTGTAAAAATAATTCAACATCGGAGCCCTGTAAAAAATCTATTCCTAAAATTGCGTCAAAAGCAAAATCAGCCACATGAAAAGTATGAACAATTTTATCATTACCAATTTCAACAGATAAATCAATCAGTCTTGCCACATCCAACGGCTGACCAGTGGCACCCAAAATCTCACTTGGAGCCTTCCGTAACGTTGAGGTCCCATTTCCCATAATTTTCTCTAACGTTTTGGAACTCAACAAACTCACTGCGGATCCGGTGTCCAGGAGAAAATCAACTTCCTGTCCAAAAACTTATAGTGTAAGATATACATGACCAGTTCCATATTTTGGGAGGGCCCTACGTCTTTCAGACTGTGGTTTGACCACAACCCCAGACTCTAATCTTTTAAAATTATTTACATTATCATTCAAAGCCTCACATTTTTTACCCTTCTGACCACGACCCCTTCTCCTATTCCACCTATTTCCACCTCGAATTCGATCCCCACGACCGCTAGGGTGATCATTCCGAATCCCTTGACCTTGCAACTCACTTCTTAACTTTTGTTGAACTACTTTCATCTCCTGCAACTGTTTTTTCAGATTTTGTACCATCTGAGTTAACGCTCCCAAACTTCCGGGGTCTACTAACTCATTAACCATGTTAAAAGATGACGTAGGAATATCGACCATTTTATATGACTCTTCTTCTAATGCCAGTCGGACTGCCATATCCAGTGTCTCCGGTTTTGCTCTAAGTACCTGCATCCGGGTTTGTTAAATGTACATTTAAATGCACATGTTAAATGTACATTAATTGAAAGTATAACATGTGGGGGAATCTTAGGCTGTTTAACACTTAGTTTTGACTTCATGAAGCCAAGACATATTTTCACAGCTAGAAGATAGAAGAAAAGATGAAGAGAGCCATTGAAGAATATAGTGAGACAGAAGATAACAAGAAACAGAGAGTAGAAACAGCAAGGAATTTATACACCATCCACCCTCTCATACAAAGAACATCAAGAAAATTCCATTCCAAATCCCATATGTGTAGAATAATAACCTTTTAACAATTTAATCAGAAGAATCCATTTGACATCCTTGGAAAAGTATTTGAAAGTATCGTAGAAGATATCAAAGAAGAATGTGGTGTAGAAGACAACGATCCAACGAGAATATCAGTTAACCACCCAGGATGAGAAATAGGTATATTTATCCCATTACTAAGGCTTCGGGTATCACCGGTAACACCCTTTTAGATGAAATAGAAAAAGTTGTATAATCAAATGATAACTTTACTATCCATGATGGGCAATCAATTATCTTTAGAAATAACACACACTTCTCTACCACAAGGGTCCGCAACATGCACCAATTTCATTTGCATCTGTTGATAAAATGGTTGGAAACAAGAAATGTATTATTGAAATAAAAAATGTTAATGATTCAATGTGTCTCACACGGGCCATTGTAGTGGGAAAGTGTCATGTTGAAAGAGATAATTCAGAACTTTAGCAAAAGAAATGGAAAATATTAGAAATTCTGATAGACCAACACAAGAGCGGGAAGCTAAGGCATTGATTATAATATTCCTTGTGGATATGAAGAATATTATAAAATTCAAGACCTGCTTTACCCAGAGTATGTCATCAAAATTCATACACAGTATGCAAAAAGTGAATTTTTAATCAAGCCTCCAGTTACCACCACTGATAGTAAAGTTATTCATATTTACCACCATGACCAGCATTTTGATACCATCACTACAATTACAGGGTTTTTAGGATGTCACTACTATTGTGAACTTTGCAGTAAAGGGAATAATAACAGAAGGTCACATGTGTCCTTTTGGTCGTGTTTGCTATGCTCCAACAAAATATATTCCCGAACACCCCGTCTCCTGTTACAGTTGCAATAGACAATTTAGAAGTTTATCATGCTATAATAACCATACCACTACAAAGGGAAAAGAAGAAAAAATAATTTGTCAATTAGTTCAAAAATGTAAACAGTGCAATTCATTAATATATCCAACAAAAGGAAAACACATTTGTGAAGAATTCAAAAAATGGAAATATTGTCAACAAGTAGTTAATTCTGATCGCCAATGTTTCATTCCAAAATACACTTCACCTGAGGATGAAAAATTACCAAGCATTTCTTTTGTATTTTTTTATTTTGAAACCACACAAGACTCAGGAGATCATATCCCAAATGTCTGTGTTGCTCACCGTGCACGTGGGAAATGTATTTGCAAATCTATAGATCAAGAATGTATTTTCTGTGACAAATTTGGACAACGGCAATCAATTTTTAAAGGGGAATCTACTTTGTCAGATTTTTGTGTTTGGCTTTTCTGGAAGGAACATAAAGGGAGAACAGCTATTGCTCACAATTTAAGAGGTTTTGATGGGCAATGTATTTTAAGACACCTTATTGAAAATGGTACATAAACTCCTGATGTAATTATGAACGGGAACAAAATTATTTCACTTAACGCTTGTGGTATTATATTTATTGATTCATTAAATTTTCTTTCAATGAGATTGGCACAATTTCCTAAACATTTGGCTTGACAGAATTAGCAAAAGGTTATTTTCCCCATTTGGCAAACACACGAGCTTATCAAGATTACATTGGTCCTTATTAAGATTCAACATTGTATATGCCAGATTCTAATTTCTCCATCAGATAGGGAAGATTTTATCAAGTGGTACAACCAAAAATGTACTAGTGATGCCAGATTTGATTTTCAAAAAGAAAAAAACTATACTGCAAATCAGATGTAGATATTATGCGTAGGGGGTGTGAGGAATTCAGACAAAACTTTATAGATATCGATGGCATAGACCCCTTGAGAGAAGCAGTTACCTTAGCTGATTCATGTACAAAAGCTTGGAGAAAAAAATCACTTCCAGAAAACAAAATGGCAATCATTTCAGACACAGGTTACCCTGTTAAAGTCAAATACTCCATTAAAGCCATTAGATTTTTATAGACACTGAACACTGAACCTAGGTAAAATCCCATTACACCAGTCATGCATGAATAAAAGAACCTGAAGTTCATACAGATCATCAAGCTTTAAGATACCCATCAGCAAATAACATGTCCAGATTACTAGCAGAGGCATATGTTGTTGTATCGTCGGCGAAAGATAGGATTTTCAGCAGGGTTGACTTGCTTATGTCGTTGACATACAATAAAAATAATAAAGGACTAAGAATAGAACCTTGAGGAACACCTGCAGATATATTTTCCATGTCCGACGACATGTTCTGAAATGGGATAAATTGTGTTCTTCCAGTTAAGTAGTCATTGAACCAAGAGTTTGCTAATCCTCTAATACCATAGGACTCGAGTTTCTTTACCAGAATCGGATGATCTATAGAATCAAAGGCTTTTGAAAAATCTAGAAAGATTGCAAGGGTGCAATCTTTAGTGGGCTTGTCATTTTCTTCCGCCACGCTGTTAATCAGATGTAATACTGGGTGGAAAGTGGAGTGTCTCTTCCTAAAGCCAAATTGGTACTTGTAGATAAAATCATGATCGTCTAAAAAATGACTCAGTCTGGTATGCATTAATTTTTCAAGAACTTTTGAGAATGAGGGTAATATACTGATTGGCCTGTAATTCTTAAAAAGTTGCTTGTCTCCTGCCTTAAAAACGGGAATAATTTTGGCTATTTTCATTTTATCGGGGACAATACCATTGGAAAATGAAAGATTGATTATGTGTGTTAGGGAGTGTGGTATTTCGAATTTGATTTTCTTTAGTAATTTTGTTGATATTTTATCATAATTCTGACTTGATTTTGCTAATAAATTATTAATACATAAGATTACTTCCTGTACATTGGTGGGAGAAATGAAAAAAGCTATTGTCATCAAGGAATTCCGAAAAATGCCTTATGGTATCAGGAACCTGATCTCTAACATTTGCCCCAATATTGATGAAAAAGTTATTGAATTTGTCAGCTATCATCTTCAGGACGATCAGTTCCATCGGGAACGAAGGAGGAAGTTAAAGGTGACCTGCGATCATCTTTGTTGATGGCTGTCTGCAAAATTCCCCATGATTTTTGATATTGTACTTGTATTCCTGCAAGACATTATTGTAATAATCAGCTTTACATTTCCATTTTAGGTGATTAAAAATAGTACTGTGGTTTTTGTATCATTGAGTGTTCTGATCTGAAGTTGATTTTAGTTTCTTAATGTAAAGTTTGTTTTTTGTGATCGAAGCCTGAAGGAAACCTGTCGTAATCCAAGGTTGACATTTGATGTACTTTGGAAGAACCAAAGCAATTTTAATAGGAAAGGCGATATTGAATGCATTATGAATGTGATAGGCCTCGTTTGGACAGAGGCTATTGTTTATGTCTAAGAAATCACATTCGGATAATAGTCTTTTGAAATAGTTTACATTGTTTGCACTGCATGATCGTTTGGGTATTTTTTGCGGTCTCATGAGTTTTGCATGTATAGGAAGTGTTGACGTAGAAAGTAGTGAAATGATCATTAACGTCAGTAATAATGATTCCGGATGAAAATTTATCAATGGTGTTGCTGAAGATATGATCGATTAACGTTGCTGTATATTGTGTAACTCTGGTAGGTTTCGTAATTACGGGCATAAATCCTGTGCTGAACATGGAATCAACGAATTGCACAGTTTTTTGGTGAGTTGTGTAGCTAAGCAGATCGATATTAAAGTCGCTCATTAGGTATACGAATGCATTCCCACTCTTTATGGTTTCGAGCAGTCTGGAAAGAGTTGATAAGAAAAGATCTGTTTTAGGAGGGGTGTTGGGTCTGTAAATAATCTCAACAATACTCTTATTTTCCCATTTAATTCAACAAATAGTGATTCAAAGACGTGTGGAATAAAGATTGACAAATCATCGCAAATTTTAATAGGTTTGTTTTTATTGATGAACATTCCAACTCCTCCTCTACCATCATCGCTGTCGGGGTGTACATGGGTGATAAGTGTGTGATATCCTTCAATGGAATATGAAATGGGTTGTTTAATGGCAAAGATTTCGGTCATGCCAATTACATCAAAAAAGTTATGGTTGGGCTGTAGATCACATAACAGGTTGTGGAGGTTCTCCCAATTGGTGTTCAGGCTACGACAGTTAATATTAAATAACGACAGTTTCTTATCACAATCAGATATTTGGTGTCTGAATTGTTCTGGGGTATAATATTGGGAGCAGTTGATGTCAGTGGTCATAGCGGAGTTGTGTCACCTCCATCATCACTAGATATTGTTTCATTAAAAATTTCTGCAAAGTCATAGATGTTGTCATTCTGTATCTCATCAAGTGTAATTGTATTAGCCATGGTCCAGTACAGTTATTATTGAGCATTCTACTGGTTCAAAAACGAAAATTTGAGCTGTTAACATACTTTTTGGTAAAATGAATTTGGAGGATAAATGACTGCTGTCTTGATTAATCATGTTGCAAAACAAGTTACATTCTGAGTTTATATACAAATATAGGTATTTACAAGCCATGTATAAATATTGTCTTGGAAGTTTCCTTGGGCAATAGCTTCAGGGCCAATGATATGTAGTCCATAACCACGGAAGAACGCATGTACAGATAGGGGAACCCCGAGCCATGTTTGACCACTAGGTTTCCAGCCACACACCAGAAGTCAAACACAACTCAATGTTCCCCCATCTGTTGCTAATGGAAATGGTAGTAGACAATTTCAATATCTATTTTCCCCCATGCATTGTAGACTACATGTTTATAAAATTGGGATCGACGTGGGGGGGAGGGGTCGATAAAGTAGAATGATCAGCTATATTCACTGAGGTCTGTCCACATGAGGATCCTACCCACCATCGCCTATGTGGGGTCACTTATTATGAGGATGTTGTAAACTTAAAACTCTACATTCAGCCTCATACTTGCAGAAGTTTGTCTGTTAAAGTTAAGGCATTCACAATTTGTGATTTGTAGCTCTAAATATGCTGGAGTGTGGATGGGATGGAGTGGTAGATGGTAAACAAATTCTGAGTGTGCATGATTCTCTTATAACAAATTTACTTTACTTATGTTGTCCACTTACTGGGGGATTGTACCCCAGTGGCATTGATAACCATGCCATATTTTATGAATGTGGTAGATTTTATTCATAATCAAATGGAAAAAGATGAAATGTATGGGGAATTTTGTAATGCATTGCAAATCATGAATGCTTTTAACAAAGATAATGTAGAAAATATTTGGACAAGAGTTGTGTGGGCTAATATAATTTATGATAAAGAAATCATTAATTACTTGTATAGACAATGTGTGCCACAAATGGATAGAAGAATAGATTCTTCATAAACTTTATTTGAGTTAAAAGCACCCTTAAAACGAATACCTACTGAAAGACACGAAGAAAGTATGGAAACAGAAAGTATTTAAGTGAATGATTTGACAACACATTTTCACAAGAAACAATTATGACATCGAGTGAATGTTTATTGTTTCAGCATCCTTGTAATATCTTTATTTCTGGACCTAGTGGTTCAGGAAAAACAGAATTTGTCAAAAAGCTTATTGATATGAAACATGACTTATTTCAAATTCCCTCACAAAAAAATCATCTGGTGTTATAAAGAATGGCAAAATACATGTACTTTACTTAAAGAAAGTGAAGATATCAAATTCATAGAAGGTATTCCTGATGATGAATATGAAATTGTCAGTGATGTCACTATTCCACATCTTGTGGTTTTTGATATGTTACGAGATAAAGATTAAGAAAAAATTAAATTATGGTTCACACGAAAAGGACATCATGGAAATGCAAGTGTCATTTACATTACACAAAGTATGTTTCAACAATCTAAATCTAGTCATACCATAAGTTTAAATGCACATTATATGATTTTATTTCAAAATATGAGAGATAAAGGACAAATTAAAGTATTGTCAAGTCAAGTTCAATTACCATATTTAAATGCATGTTATCAAGATGCAACAAGTATTGATCATGGTTAATTGATTTTCATCCTTGAACTCCTGAATCTTTGAGATTAAGAACTGATATTTTTCATCCTTGGGTAACAGAAAATGAACATGGCTCCATCATTTATACAAAACTATAAATTCCCCATGTTCTAATGAGTTTCTGTTAGTTAGTCAAAGTTTGTCAACGACTACACATCATCATGGTATCATTCATACATTCTTTGGAACAACTTGGTCAAGAAGCAAGTCCATTTGTAAGACAAAAATTACTTAAGAATGGTTTTAAGAAAATTATAAAATGGTTTACATTAGCAAGTAGAATCATACTTAATAAGAACATTAAATTGCCAAAACAAAGTTTAACCTATATGGATAAACACAAACAAGATCTTGAACAACTTGCAAATCCGAGAGTAGATCTTGCAACAAAATGAAACATTATTTTAAAATCAGGAGGTGATGGGTTTTTTGGTGGTATTATCATTCGTAATTTAATTCGATGGGATGGTCATAAGACAAGTAGATCATTCTATTCCCCATTCAGAAAAACAAAGAGTAAGAAACAAAAGTCACCTAAAAGGAAACGAAAATCCCCTAAGAAAAAAGCAAAAAACTCATCAAGTTATAGAGAGATAAAACATCAGCGAAAGGTAGGACCTAAATACATGTACACAAATTTTGAAATTGCACTTCATAATTCTCCATCTATAAAACGTACAAAAACAAAAGCATTACTTGTGAAAAATCTTCACAAACAAAGAGAAGTCTAACACTTAAGTTAACACGAGTAGTGTCAATAACAAAAGATGGTGTCAAAAATCATGAACCAATGTATTCTCTACAAAATACAGAGCATGTACCATTAAAAGAAAAGATTCCCACAATGGCATGTTTTACAGCTTTAAATACACCTAAACCTGTTAAAGGGATAAAGTCTTACTTTAAGTGAAAATGTTTTTAATAAAATAAAGTGTATTCTTCATATAATAAATAGCATTACATTTTTATTTGTTGCATTTAATCATTAGATTTCATGAGAGCAAGATGGTGAGACAAAATAAGAAACAAAAAATTCCTTTAGTTAAAAAATGGTGGAATGTTAATAGGTTTAAGTCAAACTCCTCTAGCATTTCAAAAACAAATTATGAAAAATGCACCTAAAGAATTAATTAATTGTGTGTCAGAATGCTGCCAATATAATCTTTTAATAGGCAACATACATCTAACACCAAGTCAGAAACAAAAAGTACACCCAAAGCGTCAATAACTATGAGCACTCACTTGTAAATCAATAACTCTTAAAAAGAAAAAAACAAATTTTAAATCAAAAATCTGGTTTTTTACCGTTACTTGGTTTACTTGGACCTGCTATAGGAGTTGCAACAAATCTTGCAAATAAATTAGTGAGTAAAATATGAAAAAGATGGCTATTGTATCTTATCAAATGTTAGAAGATATGCAATGTTTTAGAAATGAAAAATCTCAAAGACCAAGATTACCCCCAAATCCTCAAATTACAAATACAGTACAACTTCAAAATGATTTATCATCTGTTTTAGAAGATTCAGAGTTGTCCAAAAGTGAGAAAGAACAAAAGTATGGGGAAACTTACAAAAATTTCAAATGTCACATGAGAAGGCCTTACAACCAACTTTGGTTCCATTGCCTGAATCAGGAGAAAAATCATTATTTTTACGAGATCGTTTTATAGAAAGTGTCCCTGTTACAATGAGATGTAAAGCAACTTCATTATTATCCGCTTTATCATCTCATCCACACATGAGTTGGGATGATCATGGTGTATTAAGTTACGACGAAGAAGTCATAAAAAGGTTCAAATATCATAGATTTAGTCAATGATGTTTTTAGACACAGAAAAGGTTTTAAACCGAGTGGATGGGAAATGTTTAGTTGTGGATTAAAAGATATAAATATCCCTCAAGATTTTGTTGGAAATTGTGAGCGTTGGTTATGGATGAATAGACAATGTATACCCAAACGCAGTAAATATCAAAGTTCTCCAGAAGATAGTTGGTTTGAAACTCCTCAATCATCGCCTCCAAAACGTAAGTTTCGTCGAGGTCAGAGAGTGCAGTGGGGCGAAGACACACCAAAGTCAGCACTAAAGCGTAAATTGACAAAACGTAGAATTTCTGAAAAATAGGAGCCTTATTGAATGATTTATTAACTGAAATATATTACAATACAAAACATCCTGCTAGTTATGGAGGTATACAAAAATTGTACAAAGCAGCTCATAGTAAAGATAATTCCATCACACTTGATCAAGTGAAAAAATGGTTGAAAGGAAAAAGAACCTATACTTTACATAAACCCATCTGTAAAAAGTTTTCAAGTCGTAAGACTGTAGTGGGTGGTATTGATCATCAATGGCATATTGATTTAGCAGACTTACAAAGTTTACAATGTTACAATGACCAACTTCGTTATTTAGTTTGTATTATTGATGTATTTTCAAAATATGCATGGGTAATACCCATTCACAATAAATCAGGAGAAACATTAATAATATCTTTTCAGAGTATTTTGAGAACTTCTGGATGTAAACCATTATCATTACAATCTGATGAAGGTTCTGAATTTAAAAATAAAGATGTACAAAAATTTTTAAAGAAACAAAAAATTCATTTCTTCACAACAGAAAATCCTGAAACAAAAGCTACTATTGTTGAACGTTTTCAACGCACATTGAAAATACGAATGTGGAATGATTTTACACACAAACGTACATTAAGATACATTGATGTGTTGAAACATTTAGTTGATGGTTATAATCATAGTTTTCATCATAGTATTCAGAGAACTCCTACTTCAATATCATTAGAAAATGAAGTAGAAGGATCTCAACATTTGTATTGTAAAAAATCTAAAAAGAAAAAAACTACAATTTAAAGTTGGTGATATAGTATGTATTAATAAAACCAAACGTACATTTGAAAAAGGGTATTTACCAAATTGGACAAAAGAGTTATTTAAAATTACTCATGTAAAACATACAATACCACCCACTTATAAACCTGAAGATATGGGTGGTGAAAATATACAAGGGACATTTTATCCACAAGAAATTCAAAGTATAAAAGATGATAAAAAATATATAATTGAATCAATTCTTAAAGAAATTTGATAGTTGGATAGCAGAATCAAATGTGGTATAAAAATAAAATGTCATCAAATGAAACTTCATTACCTAATGAAACCACAAGTGTTGATGTACAAAGTCAACAAAGTCAACAATTTAAAATTTGGGGAAATCGTGTTGCAAAAAATCAAGTCACTTATTTCACACAGATTATCATTTATGGTATTATAATTACTGCCCTTGCACATTTGAGTTTACAAAGACCTGATAAAGAATTGTGGTTAGTGTTATTAAGTAGTTCTTTAGAATATATTCTTCCAATCCAGGTTTAAAATATTCGAAACATCCACAAGATAAGAAAAATGAATTCATTTCCAAATAATACCACAAGCTGTTTTCAAACACAATTATCTAAAGCTATTCATCTTGATAAAGAACATTGGGAAGTGGGATTAGTTGATGTAATTTTACCTTCTGAGGCAAAAAATATTACAGATAAAGAATCTGTTTTTAAAATCATTGTGGCAGAGAGCAAAATATCAAATTGTATTAATAAAATGAATTTGAAACATACATTACACAAAGGTGTTGCTGCTGTGGAATTAAATATTTTATCAGGTGCATATATGCAAATGGTGCTCATGTCATAGATGTAATGCAAATAGAAATTCAGGAAAAGCTTTTGAGAAATATTTAAAACCTTTGATGTATCATTTCATGTCTCCAAAGCCGTGTAAAAATAGTAGGAAATAGTATTGGGAAAGTGGGTATTAAAATGTCAGAAACTTTACCACAAAAACTGGGATGTATGTTTCCTGTCATTTTTCCTAACACATCAAACGGTGCATTTAAATATAATGTGGACTTAAAAGTGGATTTCAATCAAATCTTTATTTATTCTGACATAGCTGATTATACATTTCTTGGTGATATTGAAGCACCTATTTTACGTGTGATTCCATTTGAATCACATAGAGAGTCTCTGCACACTCATATAGAATTTGATAATGTACATTACGTACCAGTATCAAAATCTTATTTTGATCAGCTTAGTATAAATATAAATGGGAACACTGGTAAACACATTCAGTTTGCAAGTGGCAAGACAGTTATCAAGTTGCACTTTAGACGGAGACATTAATTAAATTTGTAAAAATGATGCCAGTGTATCAAGTTGTACCATGACAATATGGATATGGATTAGGGTCTATTTTTCACACAGCAATAAGAACAGCTGCACCATTTATAAAACCAATTACAAAAAATGCATTTTGAACTTTAAAGAGAGAAGGATTAAAACATGGTTTAGAAATAGCAAATGATTTGATAAAAAAACGTAAATCACCTAAAGACATTTTATTAACTCATGGAAAAGATCTTTCGAAATCTGTTGGTGAATTTGCTTTAGGTATAAAAAGACAAAAACAAGAACCAGAACGTCAGTCTGTGGTTCGTTTTTGTAGAGGTAAGACACGTCAAAGACAAGCTTATTCAAAATGAAAATCATGACTACTTGATATATTTGATTAAAAAACATGATGTTACATGGATCATGTGAACAGTTTGGTAGTAGTTTTGATCCAGATAATGTGTCACCAACATCAAGTGGTATAGAAAATATTAGTGAAATTGAACAATTTCCTATTGCATCTTTAAATAATTTTTCACCAATAGAATTTTTAATTACAAGACAAACAACCAAGTGGTTAGATCTTGCAGCATCAACACCTGAAGTTCAATTTAAATTTACAAAACAAGATGGGAGTGTTTTGGCTGGAGATACACAAATTGCTCCTATCAGTAATTTTTTTCATAGCATGTTCAGTAATATTGATGTTACACTGAACGGCAATCTTATCACCACCAATACAGATCTTTATCCTTATAGAGGATTTTTTGAGAATTTTCTTAGTTATTCAAGAGATGTGAAAAAACACATCTAGCTGCTAATGAGATGTGGTATACAGATACTCCCGGACACCACACAGAAACAAGTAAAGCTTCGTCTAACAAAGGTTTGACTGAACGAGCCAAATTAATTGGTGGTATCAAAAATGTGCAACTAAGAGGAAAATAACATTTAGATCTATTTGTGCAGGATAGGTATTTACCAAATGGAGTTGAGATGAGAATTAAATTGCATCGTGCTCCATCTAAAGTTTGTTTGATTGGTAGTGAACATGGAAAAATTGAAATTCAAAAAGCCATATTCAAAATACCGGCATTGGATTTATTTCCAAAATTTGCGAATGATCTTAATGCACAAATAGATCAAACAAATTATAAAATGCCCATAAAACGTGTAGAAAATAAAACTTTTACTATTGGAAGTGGTCTTCGTTCAAAAATAGAAGACCACCTGTTTCATAAACAGATGCCTAAACGAGTTCTTGGTTTAGTTAGTAATCAAGATATAAATGGAGATATTTGCACTAATCCATTTAATTTTCAACATTTCGATTTGAATAAGTTGGAAATCACAGTAGATGGACATTCCATTACAGCACGTCCCTTTGAACCGAATTTCGAAGGTAGACTTTATCTAAATTCATATTTATCATTATTTGAAGCTATGGGCTATTTTGGACAAAATCAATCATTTAATTTATCTTTGCAGGATTATGCAAAAGGGTATACCCTTTGGGGTGTTGATTTGACACCTGATCAATCAAGTAGTGGGCCATTGGCTCACTCTATAAAGTCTGGCAATCTTAGGTTCGAACTTCAGTTTGCTCAAGCTCTTCCAGAGGTGATTAACGTTGTTGTCTATGCAGAATTTGATAGTGAGATAGAAATCAACAAATTCAGAGAAGTGATATTTGACTATTAAACAAGATGATTCAGTGTGAACATTGCAAGATTTGTAAAAAAAGAATACAAACATTATTTCAAGAATGTGTAGTGATAGAACTGACAAAACCCATTAAACAGAAAATGAAAAATATCTGTGAAGAATATCGAACCAACATAACAACATTAATAGATATATACATTGCAGAATGTTTACAGAAAGTGTGTCCAGTGTCGATACTAGATAACTTACATAAGAGAGCAAGAAAAATAAACTTATTAGAATATTGTGCTCATATGGACTTTGAAATAGACTGCCAAAAGGACATTCAAAAGTGGGCAGATGTAGTTAAAAGAGACTGGTTATATTATACAGCATATCTTGATTAACGGCTCCGTGCCAGCCTTTTTCAAGGCTAAGAAGATGGAAACCATACAATTACAAAATATACCTGACAGTTCTCAAAGGCTATCATCTTTAAATGGAAAAGTGTGTTCAAAAGACGTGTTACCAAAACGAAAACCTATACACAGACAAGCATATATTGTGAACACAGATTCATCGAAAGAACCAGGAGAACATTGGATAGCAATTACTTATTTTAAAGACAATCATTCTGCTATCTACTTTGATTCATATGGTTTACCACCAATGGATAGAGACATATACAATTTCATAGTGAAAAACACAGATTCCTGGATAATGAATACAATGAGACTACAAAGTGAATTTACTGTTGTGTGTGGAATGTACTGTATATCTGCTTTAGATCATCTTGTAATAGGATATGATTTAGAGACAGTTCTTACTATCAAATTCGATCCAAGAAATTTCAAAGAGAATGATAGAGGTGTTCAGCGATGGTTTGAGCAAACTTATAGACATTATTTGAAATAACTGTAATAATAAATATCAGGTGTCAAAACAATCTCGGAGGTAATTTTTTACATTTATGACTTTTTAGTTTTTTAAGTTTTGTTAAAGTCATTCATCTACTATATAATTTTCGCCAGACATTTGTGTAACAGAGAAAGATAGGTTTTTAGTTATTTTTTATATTATTTTTTATATTTGTTTCAAAATCAGATCACTTGAGTGATATCAGTTTTTTTTATCTGACTCCCAAGGTTTTTTCAAAAATCTTTGGTGTCAAATAAAATTAGCATAAAAAAATCTTGATGTAAATAGGTTTTCTCATGGATAGGCAAACTCAGATCTCGGTGTATGTATGTTTAGTTCATTTCATTTTTATGTTTCAACTTTAAATAAATTTTTGTTTTTTCTTAAAACTTCTGTGATAGTTTAGTCGATTTTGTTAGGTTAGTCCTATAATCCTTTTTTATCGCCGTGTCCCTATTATCTCCCAACAGTAAAAAAGTGTTAAGATTCACTTCTCTTTTTCACAGTGAGTATTAGGTTTAATATTGTATGCATACTTATCAAACACGTTCATAGTGTAACCTGATATACAGTTTATACTATAGGGAAAATTTGATTGCTAAACATACAATGAATACTATTCTTACTATAGAAAAATAGCCCCAAGAACTTATAGGGACAAACCTGAATGCACTGCGCCACCTGTGCATTCAGGTTTGTCCCTATAAGTTCTTGGGGCTACAAGTTTCACAATTTAATTTAACACTAACCCCATGGAGCCTATGGGAAACTCGGTGTTAAATATCTTGGGGCTATAAGTTTCACAATTTAACACTAACCCTATGGACCCTATGAAAAACTCAGTGTTAAAGATGCTTGGGGCTATAGTGGCACCCCTAACTACTTACGGCAGTCGGGAATATCAAAGAGACCAGATGCTGCATCACTAGGGGTGAGCCGGAGAGTGATGCCTAGGGCCCAGAATCAGTTCACACATCCTGGAAGAGTTAAGAGTAAACAGAGTACAGGTCGTCGAAGTATCACAACAGCTCACCAAGACAATTACATTGTAACCACAGCCTGCATGTGCTGCACCGTCAATTTTTTATTTATTTATTGGTGTTTAAGGTCACATACTTATGCACAATGGCTAATCGTGACCGTGACAGTTTTACGGGTAGAGGAAGCCGGAGTATCCGGAGAGAACCACCGAGCAACGACGAGCAGCTGTCAGCTCTCCAACATCGTAACTCTGAACTCTGCACCTCAGCACAGGCAGGGTTAGATTGGTTGAAGACATGTGCACCATCGACGTGCAGTACGCCTCAGTACACAGCGTCATCGTGCCCCCATCTAGGCAATCGGGGTGAAGTGTCTTGCCCAAGGACACAACGCGGTTGCCGCAGGTGGGATTCGAACCGAGGACCCCTCGGCTTGCAGCCTGCACCTCTACCAACTGAGCCACCGCGCCCCCTGCACCGTCAATGCTACACCCCTGCAAAGCAGCTTCATAATGCAGCTGGGGCTACTTATCCATTCAAACAATTTAGAACTGACTCCACAATGCTCGGCGACGTGAAAGAAACCCTTACAGTTCGTGTTCGTCTGCATGTAGGATACAGAGAATACAGGGTTGAGTGGCGCGGAGGTCTCTAAACTGGACAGAGACTTAATAGTCCAACGTCTGTTTACAAAGCAGGCCAGATTCTGTCCAAACCTTCTGGTTAGATGTACCAGAATATGGAGAAGGGCCAGTAAGAGGTTAGTAGACGTCAATGTAACGGAGCATGGCCGGTATGGTTGTGGCTCAGCAATGATGAGGTTTGGGTGTTCACACAAATGTCGTCTCATTTAGAATGAAAATCTGAATGGAAAATGGTACACAAATAAGATTCTGGAACCTTTTGGGCGATCGTATGTGACGGCAGTAAAAGAAAGATTTCTTCCAAATGGATGGTAATGTCAGACCCCATCGAGCCAGAATGGTGACCCTTTGAGTCGAGGGGAATAGAATTAAATGGTTGTGCAGACTTGCATACTCAGTCGATCTCATCTCCATAAAGTATGGGGCACTCTCCAGACTACGGGGGAACCCCTCCCACCAAACTTAATACACTCCATGAACTAGGACGAACAACGAACATTGCGAAATTGGTTCAAAAATGAGGAATCGATGTAAAAAATATATCGAATGCCAGAGGGGGCATACTACATACCCAAACTGCTTTTCTTGACATGAATAAATCGTTTTTGATAAATTCTAGTTGTTCTGTGGGCGGTTTAAAATCTTCAGAAATAGGGTTGACCCACTTCATCATTCTCCATTTCACCATGTAATAACACAAATTATAAGAAATGAAAGTGCAAAAGGGAAGTTTTCTGCACTGTGGAGAGTGAAAAGACCAAAAACTTTTCTCTCATTTACCTTATGTACAAAAATGTTGATGAACACAAGGTGATCCTCAGCAAATTGTGAGTAGTATAAATAAAGCTAAATGTTAACATTATATATAATAACGTCATTATATTGGATGGCAGTCCAGTAAATGTGTGTGGTAGACCAATCAATATTTTCAGGCTACACGTTGAAAATATTGATTGGTCTACCCCAAACTCTTCTAATTGCTGTCATTGAACTGGCATGGAAGATATCACTGGAGCTCAAAAGGCTTAATAAGACTAATTCAAATCCACCAGATTAGTAGAGGATTCATGCGACCTACTCCTGGGTTCAACCGTGCCAGGGAGAAAAACTACCGGGTACACTGACTCACTAACTCTTGCAACATAACAAGAAGGACGCCAACGCCCTATAGCTCACCAACATTCCTCTTTGATTGTAACTTTGGCAAACACAAGAACTGTATCAAACAGGCTCATAACATCCGACAAAGCTGACCTAAACACAACCTCTTAAAAGTAAAATACAGAAACTGACATAAATACTTAAGTTAAACATGAAATTCTGAGCTAAACAGAAAACTAAACGCAACTAAAAATGTCAAGAAAAATGTTGAAAATGCAGAGTATGAGGGGTTAATCTTGGAACAATGATACTGAGGAACATGTATGATGAATATAAGTGCCATGGGAAGAGGAGCACAGCAGCTGACCTAAACACTAAGTTAAACATGAAATTCCGAGCTAAACAGAAAACTAAACGCAACTAAAATGTCAAGAAAAATGTTTAAAATGCAGTGTATGAGGAGTTAATCATGGAACAATGATACTGAGGAACATGTATGATGAATATAAGGGCCATGGGAAGAGAAGGAGCACAGCAGCTGACCTAAACACTAAGTTAAAAAGAAATTCCGAGCTAAACAGAAAACTAAACGCAACTAAAATGTCAAGAAAAATGTTTAAAATGCAGGGTGTGAGGGGTTAATCATGGAACAATGATACTGAGGGGCACGTATGATGAATATTAGTGCCATGGGAAGAGAAGGGGCACAGCAGCTGACCTAAACACTAAGTTAAACATGAAATTACGAGCTAAACAGAAAACTAAACGCAACTAAAAATGTCAAGAAAAATGTTTAAAATCCTGCGTATGAGGGGTTAATTATGGAACAATGATACTGAGGAACATGTATGATGCATATAAGTGCCATGGGAAGAGAAGGAGCACAGCAGCTGACCTAAACACTTAGTTAAACAAGAAATTCTGAGCTAAACAGAAAACTAAACGCAACTAAAAATGTCAAGAAAAATGTTTAAAATGCAGGGTATGAGGGGTTAAGTCATGGTAGAATGATAATAATCATCATATAGCGGCGTTATAAAGGCCATGATATGGAAATAGGGCGAGTAAGTGACCTAAACAGAAGCTTTAACATACTGGACACGTTCGCCAACCGATCGAGCCATGCCATAAGCTCACACAACTAAAGTTGGTGAGCTAAAAATGGAGCAGTCTGGATCTAGTTGTGTATCATGGACAAGAAGTTGCTGCATTTGACTTTCTTGACATGCTCGACACAAATCTGTCTTCAGCAACGCGTCTGGAAAGTCTAATATGGGCAATAGGTGAGGAAGGCAGACTTCGGCATTATACAGACTTTAGCAAGCACTAACATACAATTTGAGAATTTGTCACCGACAAGATTTATGATATTTCAGTTCACAACTTCCGGCATATGAACAAAGTATAAGACATTAGGCAAAATAGGCACTTATTTACAAGTTAACTGTTAAACTGCGTCTCTTGGGGGAACGCAGACTGGATCTCGCTGATTTAACCCGTTTAGTTGGGACATGGAAGTGAATTCGGAAGGAGAAGGATGATAAAACGTAAGAATGAGTCTCTATAGATGTAGGTTGTCGCGAAATGGTTTAATGGCACTTGCAACGGTTAGTCCAGATAACTCAGTGGCTTCAATACCGGAATCTCAAGTGGGTACACACACTCAACCTGAACAGGTCAACTGAATCTCGCAGGATTGATTTATGGACGGGTTTGAAAACTACACGGTTTCCACATAACTCTAGTATTCAGAGCCACAAAACAATGCAGTGCAATCAGATATTTAAGGAAGTGACCAAGTGTTTCCCCTCGTGTGCGTTTGTAATTTTTATAATGTTGAATCTTGAGAGCAGAGATCCACTTTCCTTTGTCCCTTGAAGCGAATAAATAGATAAGAACACCGTCCTCATGTGTTTCCTTTGACCTTGCAATATTCTGCAAAAATGATTGAAGCCAGGGGTGTAATTATGGGTGGATGCCCCCCTCCCAATAGTTTTCCTGGCGAGACATTTTCGTCAAGATTGAAGTCTAAGATATTAGTTCTCTCTTGCAGGTAATCAGATGTTGTTTCAAAAAGTTCAGATTGGATACTTGGACTTGTCTCACACACGCAGTTGCTCATACAATGGAGGTCTGTAGTATTCGGCCTGTTTGGGACCCAGCATCCCCAGTTTGGAGTTCCAGTACAGTATGTGTTAATCGAAAAACAAGTTGCCTCATAGTTACTACGTATATATTTTATTTTTATACCTTGATTACATATTCTACTATATATGAAAAGCCTATGACATAAATTTCAGCTTCACACACCAACCGTGATGAACACGCCAGCAATGGGATTTCAATAGTAAAAAGTTACACATATAGTAGAGCTACATCCACGTTGACCTTTGGTGACGTCGACCTGAATGCAAACTTGTCTAAATATATCGCACGTCGCCTCGCGAAGAGTGAAATGGAAGTGGCATTATTACGTTTTTAAATGGGTTTACCTCATAAGATGCCGAAAATTAACATGCATTGTCTCATGTAAATAAAGCATGCATAACTCGAAATAGTATGTTATTATGTTATTAAAACGAAAAAGGCTCAGTTTCTTTTTTTCATTTCGTTTCGGCGATAAAATTCACAGCGGAAGTACTGACAATCGATGCTCGTGTAAACAAAAACAGATTCGCACGTTTGTACGTCTGGTGCTCAGTGAAATCGAGAAAAAATAAAGCGACTCTTAATAATGTGACGATCATGGTATAAATAAAATATACCCAAAGTAGCTTGGTGTACCAAATGTTCACCACTCGTGGTGAAGTGTTGTTAACCGCGCGCCGAAGGCTCGCAGTTAACACTACTTCGCCACTCGTGATGAACATTTGGTACACCAAGCTACTATGGGTATATTCTATATATTCACTAATAAGTTTTCAAAAGGTCTTAAGTTTTGTTCACCATGACCCCGACTTATGGTACTAACATGCCAACCACATCATCATGCCTTGATGATGCAGTTGGAATATTAGTCAGGCGAGACTTCGGCCAACACAGTCGGTAAAATCAGGTTTACATCACCCCAGCCCTAACCTCAACCCCAATCGGTCATTTTCGCGACGCTATCGCCCCGGGCCGCTAATGACTGCTGGGCTGCTAATCACAGATGGCGGTCCAGTAATGGAGCCCAACGCCCTCGAAAATCATGTTATTGTATAAATATGCTGTATAATTACTTATTTTATATATTATTTCATTTCTGTTAGGCATTTGATTTTAGTTGACGAACCCAAACTTTTTTTTTTTGCCTAAAATATGAAATTTATATTTCTAGCTAAAACTCTTTTTTTAAAGTATCGTAGAGGACTTCAAGACTTAGTTCTCAATCTATCAGTAAAATTGTGTACAGAATTCGACACTGTTACGGCCTGGAACCAGTTTAGCCATTAAATGGTCCATTCAGAATAGTCTGTTTAGAATAATCGTCGGGAATTTATTAATTAATCGGTTTACTTTTTCGACCAAATGAAATATTCCATTTGATTGAATCCAAAAAATACCATAAACCTTTTTTTGAATCAGTGAAAGAAATATACTCAATCAACACTTGATTTAACCGGACGAACAATGACTTTACCAATATTTTTAAACATGCTTGGTTTTATGAATGAAGACACCACAGCTGAAGTTGTATGATTACCCCGATTGCTTCTACAAATTATGTCAATATATTCATGTTTTCAACGCGAAATAATATATGTATATTTTTGTGAGTAAAGGGACGTCACATAAAGTCAATGGTAGTGTGCGTGCAAATTCTGCGAAAAGGGGATAAACAAACAAGGTATAACAGCGTCTTATTCTTGACTGGTGGCCTGAGAGCTTGAGTGCAGCTGTAGTTGTTGTAGATAGTATATATACACAGAACGACACACGCGTGCGAATAGGTTAATCGATATGGCACGAGTTTATCGAGGTTTATCCTTGCGCGATGGCACAAGTGCCATATCAACCCAATTACACGTGTGTGTCGTTCTATGTTTATTACACGCCTTCACGTCAAAAAAGCAATTATTAGATTAACACTCAGCAATTCATGTGCCAATAGGCACATAGAACACATTGGGACGAACTATCAGCAAAAAGAACACATTTTATCGCCAATCGAATTTGCGAGGGGAAATCGCGTTACTATTTTTAGTTATCTCTAGCCATTCAAATTGTAATTGCGCTGTACGATTTGTAGAAAATTCCAGTGAAATATTGCTTCGGTTTTAAAATAGTCCTTCAACGATTTCCGTTCGGCACATGTGTGCGGAACGGATGTTCATTTTCCGATTGGTTTAATGTTGCTGTAGATGGGGATTTCATAGAACAGATGTGTAATAAAAAAACTATTCCTATTGCTAAACAGAAGTAGATAGAAAGCAGGACAGTGATCTATTCAGGGCATAACCAAAATTTTAAGAAGATTTGTCTTTGGTTGCAGACAGGTGATACAGGTTTTCCCAAACAAATCCTCTCCCAAAATGTCATACCTTCTCATGACAAATATACCACACAAAATAAGTTTTCAAACAATGATGAAAAGTAAATACGCGATCTGCCACATGTAAACAAATTCATTTATTGACAAAGGAATGAGACTTTCGGATAAATTAATTGAAGAATGCACGTGGCATCTCCCGTTACGGGTAGTAGTGGATGGCATAAAGCCCCATTTTTGATCGTCAATAAGGACTTTGTCAACCTCCAACTAAAAAACACATCATACATTTCTGCTCATATTGTGGTTGAGAGTACAAATTTGATCCGGACTAGTTTGATCCCATTTCCGGGGAAGAATGTTACACCAAAATGTTTAGTCAACCATCAAGCGCTCATAACAGTTGGTATCGGCCAGGACACTAGCTTCCCCATGAGCAAACAATATTCTACCCCTGGCATTGTATATCCGCGTTTAAAGTGTATAAACTCTCACAGTAAACAGATTTAACAATGAAATGCATTGCGATCTCATTCTATTCATGTTGCTTACCAACTTTTGATTTTCAAAACACCACCCTCGGGCTACTTACTGGCTGTTGTGGTGGTCAAGGATGCACGTAGACTAACTTCAAAATCAACATTTTTGTGAAACTATTGGGATTTGTGTCTCCCATTTCATAAAATAGTCGGCCAAACATACTTTCAAAAATGTTGGGATAACTTGGGAGGTTGAAAACCTTTTGTGCGTAGTATACGTGCATTTCCATGGCCACTTATAATTACTGCCGCGGCATATTACATTCTATTTTCCTAAAATAAAAGCAAATATTCATATCTCACCTGACTTTCCGTTCCCCTGATTGACTAAGAGGTGCCATTTTACTTCCGACAGATTAGCCTATCTAGGGTTCCAAAAATAATCGTGCACTATTTCTGTACACTATACACTTTCTGAAAATAGTCATGGGTTATCTTAGAACGTTACACTGACGGACCATAACGCGCCCTTTTGAAACATTTTTTCCGGAATTCTGTTTCGTTATTTCTAATTTAAAAAATGAAAACACTTGCCCTGTGCATGTTCCAAGACAATGGGCAGTGCATTTAGGATTGGAATACTTATGGGTGGCATTCTTTCCCGGTTTGATCGATATAATTTAAAAATTATTGCATGGCATGCCGTTGACTATGTTTCAATGTCAGTAGCAGGGAAATGGCCACACAGTTACCCACCCGATATAAATATGGATATATATTTGTTATAAAAGAGATTATAAGACAGAAGTAACAACCACTTTTTTCATTATACATATATCCAATTACTTACATAATTACATTTATAAGAGGAGATAAGATATTTAATTATCTTATGATAATATCATACTAATTTGTAATAATCGATAGCTACCACAATAGAGGTATAACCCGACCTCACCCAATTGAATCTTTGGGTCGAATGTCAACAAGCTGACATTTAATAAAAACTTTTGGTAAATCAAACTGAAATAATCAATAAAATATCAACTCAGATTCCACCACAGAAAATATCACTTACCCATGGCCTTGATCAGATTTTATCATTTAACCACTTAACTTTAATCACAAATTATCACTTATCTATGTTCTTCTATAATCACAAATTATCACTTATCTATGTTCTTCTATAATCACAAATTATTACTTATCTATGGCCTTAATCACAAATTATCATTTATCCATGACCTTAATTACAAATTATCACTTATCTATGACCCAAATCACAAAAATATTACATGTCCATTACCTTAACTGGTAGAGTGCTGGAAGCCCATATTTGGGCTTTACTCCAGAGTGTAGGTACTGCAACTCAAAGGCTTCAAATTAAGTGAATGCCCTTCATATTATCTTTGAATCTAAATTATTTAGTCCATATGGATTTTCCTTGTTACAATTTATGGGAGAGTGCCTATAGGCACTCTCCCATAAATTGTTACATGTCAAAGACTTGTGAACAAATTTTGATGACTAAAAATAATTCAGCACTCTACCAGTTAATCAGAAATTATCAGTTTCCGTGGCTTTAATCTTAAAAATGTCACTTATCCATGGCCTTAATCACAAATTATCACTCTCCATGACCTTAAACGCCAAATGCCACTTATCCATTTCCGTAATCAGAAATTAGCACTTATCTGTAACCTTAATCAGAAATAACCATTTCCCATGACCTTAATCACAAAAATATCACTTATCTGTAGTCTTAATAAAATAAAAAATGATCACTTTCCATTCCTTAATCACAAAAATATCACTTATCTGTAGTCTTAATAAAATAAAAAATGATCACTTTCCATTCCTTAATCACAAAAATATCACTTATCTGTAGTCTTAATAAAATAAAAAATGATCACTTTCCATTCCTTAATCACAAAAATATCACTTATCTGTAGTCTTAATAAAATAAAAAATGATCACTTTCCATTCCTTAATCACAAAAATATCACTTATCTGTAGTCTTAATAAAATAAAAAATGATCACTTTCCATTCCTTAATCACAAAAATATCACTTATCTGTAGTCTTAATAAAATAAAAAATGAGCACTTTCCATTCCTTAATCACAAAAATATCACTTATCTGTAGTCTTAATAAAATAAAAAAATGATCACTTTCCATTCCTTAATCACAAAAATATCACTTATCTGTAGTCTTAATAAAATAAAAAATGATCACTTTCCATTCCTTAATCACAAAAATATCACTTATCTTTGGCCTTAATTGCAAACTGTCACTTATTTGCAGCCTCTATCAGAAATTATCACTTTCTATGACCTTAATCACAAAAATATCGCTTATCAATAGCCTTAATCAGAACTGTAACTTTCAATGGCTTTAATCACAAAACTAAATATCACTTATCCTTTGCCTTAATCACAAATTATCAGTTGTCGGTAGTCTTAATCAAACATTATCACTTTCTATTACCTTAATCCTTAAATGTCACATATCCATAGCCTTAATCAGAAATTATCACTTTCCCTGGCCTTAAGCACAAAAATTGCACTTATCCTTGGCCTTAATTACAGATTATCACTTGTCTATTGCCTTAATCAGAAATTATCATGGCCTTAACCCTTTACCCAATGAATCGCCCGCATCCACCTGCGTAATATGCAAATTCAGCCTCTGAAAAAATATTATTTTTCGAAAAATTTCAATAAAACCATATCATGTGACCCCTCTTTGGAACGAGCTTGTCGAGCTCGTTCCAAAGAGGGGTCACATGATATGGTTTTGTTGAAAGTTTTTGAAAAAATTTAAAAAATGATATTTAAAATAATAAATTTTGAAATTGTCTGCATTGGGTAAAGGGTTAATAATAAACATATCACTCATCCACGGTCTTAATCAGAAATAAATCACTTATTAATGGCCTTAATCACAAATTATATCTTATCTGTGGCCTTAATTCAAAATTACCATTTTCCATGACCTTAATCATAAAACATCACTTATCTGTAGCCTTAATCAGAAACTGTCACTTTCTTTGAACTTAATCACAACTAGACGTCATACAGAGTCATTCTACCAAGTTACAATGAAATCCTTCCATATTAAATATGACCTGTAGACTGTGCTAAAAGTTTTCGGGTTTCAGGCTTGGGCAGCCGTCGTGGTTGACAGATCATAACCAAAAGGATACGTTCTCATTTAGACATTATACAGAGTCATCCTACCAAGTTACAATGAAATCCTTTCATAAATACGACCTGAGACTGTGCTCAAGATTTTCAGGTTTTGGGCTTGGGCAGCCATGATGGTTGACCGAACGTGACCAAAAGGGGACGTTCTCATCTGGACATGACATCAAACCTGCACATGAAATTTTGTGATGATCGGACAAGAACTATGGAGAGTAGCCCGTACTAAAGGAAAATGTAAACAGACTCACAGACTTCCGCATGCGGGATGGCAATAGCTTATCTTGACTTTGTCAAGTTAAGCTAAAAATATCACTCATCTGTAGCCTCAATCAGAAATTATCACTTTTCATGGCCCAAGTCACAAAAATATCACTTATCTTTAGCCTCAATCAGAAATTATCACTTTCCATGGCCCTTCTCACAAAACTATCACTTATTCATTGCCTTAATCAAAAATTTAGCACTTTTCTGTTGACTTAATCAGAAATTAGCAATTTCCATGATCTTTGTCACAAAAATATAACTCATTCATAGCCTTGATCAGAAATTATCACTTTCCATGGCTTTAATCACAAAAATACCATTTATCTGTAGCCTTTCTCAGAAATAGCTTCCCATTACCTTAATGAACTCTAACTCAGCACCTTCCAACACAGTGATCTACTCACCTCTTTTTAAACGCTGCCAGGTAGACACAACTGAAGCATTAACCATTCAAAGTGTACTACATCAGTCTCTATCTTGCCGATGTTGCTTTGTCCAAGAATTACATAATTATGCTTTTCAGCAAAACCTCCATCAATCTCACACAAGCATTCCTGAATTGAGGTATTTTCTATCCATCTATTAACAATAACATTGGAAGAATGGGGTAAAAGTGCATTCTATAATTGCATTCCCATATCTTGCCCTAACTCCCCACAGGTCTTTAGTGATAACTCTACTCCTGTTACTCCAGCCTTACCTTTTCTCAGTTATATTTACATATCCAGACTACTCATAAAATCGATACCCCAAATCTGGCCTCAAATGATGAATCTGCCACATAAAAACTCGGTTCAGTCTAACAACAGGAATAGTGGACCATTTTCCACAAGAACCTTGTGAGGGGGCAGCTCCGATTTTGAAGGATCAGCCTGAAATACTTCCTCTAGAACACTGATACTCATTAACCCTTTACCTAAACAATTCACTATGTCTGCCTGTGTAATTTTCAAATTTACTGGTTGAGGGCTAGATTATTTTTGGTGGTCTGAATTTGTCAGTCAAAATTTGTTTTATTACAAATTATTGGAGAGTGCCCATAGGCACTCTCCAATAATTTGTGATAAAACAAGTCTATAGAAACAAAATATCATTTGCATTTGACTGGATAGAAAACATAGGCAGGGAAAATGTTGCATTTTTCTCTAGTGCCCTCATTTTTCTGAAAGCCCTGATAGTGGCTTCTAGCACTCAACCAGTTAAGCAGCTGAAAAACATATATTTTAAAAAAATTTCAACAATACCATATAATGTGACCCCTTCATTTGAATGAGCTCATCAAGCTCGTTCCAACAAGGGGGACAAATGTAGGGTCCTGCAAATATTCAAGATTCGATTCGATATCGATATTTTTCCGAATCTCTCGTACTAACTTCAATTTGTTACATTTCCAACAAAAATTGGATAAAATTGTCATTAGAAAATTCATTCATGTAGACTCAATTCCTATTTAATTGAGTAATTGACAATGTTTAATTGTTTGGCAAGTAGTGAATTTTGCCTAGAACATTCTCCATAGTTTTAGTTTTTGAAGGCTTAATTTGTTACTATTCATGTTCTTAAGAACGTGAATAGTAACAAATTAAGCTTTCAAAAAGTGAAACAATGGTTAATAGGCCTAGCTGTTTCAGCGACGGTGCTACAGAGAATATTTATTGGTGTTTAAGGTGTTCACTCAGTCGTGTAAGGGTCATCATAGTGTTCCGTACCTTCCGCTTGGTGCAATATGAAATAACTTGTCTTTTAAGATTCAAATTGGGATTTGATTCGATATTGATACCAGAGACATGATTCGATTCGAGATTCACAAAAAAATTGTGATTCACAGATTCCTAGTCAAATGATATGGTTTCATTGAAATATGTGGAAAAAATTTAAAAAACAATAATTAAAATGATAAATTTTGATATCCTGTGCATTGGGTAAAGGGTTAAACTAATGCATGAGCCTGTATCCAATGAAAAATTAACACATTTCCTAAATAACCTAAGGGTTAACAGGCATACACGATCTTTTCTCCTTGGGGAGGGGGAAGACAATGGGGGAGGGGCAATCACTCACAGGCCAAGTTGTGACCTGAATCTCAGCCTCAGTTTTTTTTTAAATCTTTGTTACTATTTGGTCTGTGTCAATTTCCTCGGTCGAATCTCCTTGTAACCTTCTTGGCTGTTGGTTTCTTCGTCCCTCAAAACAAGATCGAACTTGCTGCCTAATATTTTCATCCGAATATAATTTCTCCCATCACCAACTCTGAATGACAAGCCATTTCAGGTTTCAATTCTTGTTGCTCGATTCTAAGTTATAGGTTATGTATGTGGTCATGTGTGTCTGCACGATTTGTATCAGTGGGGCACAACACTTCATGGAGAATTTTCTACACAAAGTATCCTTGTTATTTCCAAAGAAAAGTATAGGTAGCACTTGCAACTTTTAGTCCATGAACCACCAGATATAACCCAATGGTTGATGATCTGGATTACAGCCATGTAGACTGCACAGAGTGTCGTGATTGTGGTATTTAGTCACACCACACTATCTCAGAAAATTTCTACATGTACCAGCATATAATTTTTTATTTAAACTTATCACAATTGAAGTTTGTATATCTGGGTGTCATGATATATCTTATTGCTTACAAGTTTTTGAGACTTTATTTGGATTCAAAAAATCCCCTGCAAGCTGTGTATAAACTTTATACAGCTAGTCAAAAATCTTATGACTGACAGTCAGTGGACTCCCCTTTGTTCATTCATTTTTCATAATGTCCGTTGAAGATAACTGCATTACGTTAAGCATGTAACAATGCTTGCATTTGATGTTGTTAGTTCAGTTCAGTAAGTCCGTAAAATTATTATTATCCCTGATGGGTGAGGGTGTGAGATAGGGAAATCTCACCCGAGGGCAAGATATTTGGGCAGAGTGTCTGGACAAAATATCTTGTCCTGAGGGTGAGATTTTCCCATCTCACATCCTCTCCCATCAAGGATAATTTTTCTCCCCACCAAAGCACCCTAATGTCATCAAAAGTAATTGAGGGGCATGTGCAGCTATATTGAACAATTTTGTCCATTTCTGAAAAAAATGGTTTGCTTATCGGAAAGAGCACACAAAAGTTCTGCATATACCACAAAATTAACTGGTTGAGTGCTGGAAGCCACTATCATGGCTTTCAAGAAACATGAGGGTACTTCATATTCTTTACACAAATAAAGTCTTCATATTCTTTACACAAATTTCCTATTCAGTCATAAGCAAATACAATTGTGTTCATATAGATTTGCATTATTAAAAATTATTGGAGAGTGCCTTAAGGCACTCTCCAATAATTATTAATAATGCCAATCTATATGAACAAATTCCAACTTCCAAAAATAATCTAGCACTCAACCAGTTAAATCCCTATGCCAGCAAGACAGGGTTAAAGATTTGTAGCAAAATGGACATTGACACATTCCGATGACGTCATAATGTTATTATGAATTCTGCAATGTATTCGCATAAGTTTTCGACGGAAATTTCGTATAACTCTCTCCATTCATAATGGTGTTCACCCCAAAATTCATATAAAAGAATCAAACAAGTGTCGTTTGGTTTTGCTTGCTGTTTTTATTTCTATTTTCTTCGACAAACATTTGTCTGCTGATATTTTCGAAACATGACACCATGTTGTTTGTTCACAGAAGGTGCGATGATTGAATAGTCCTGTGCTCATTAAAATAATCCGAACATCATGGCTTTTCTTCAGTTGATCATAATGTAAAATGTAGAGCTCCCATATGAAGCCCCTTGATACAACCTATGTGGATTAATCTTAGTTACACACCTCTAGAGGGTACTGAATACAAAATTTCTAATTCTTCCGCTACATGGCCAATTCCGGCTCCCACAGGGAGCGCAAATATTAACCCAGGCTCTCGATTTGAACAAAGTTGAATCTGACTTCCCTAGAGATGTTGAGTACCAAATATGAAAGCATTCTCACTGTTGGATCTGAAGAAGAGAAATTTTAAAGAAATTTCTTCATAGTGCACTATGTTAAAATTTGGGCTACCATACCGAGCCCAAATATTAACCTACGGATCTGATTTGAACAAACTTGAATCTGACCCCCGTAGAGATGTTGCATACCAAATATAAAAGCATTCAGACTGGTGGATCTGAAGAAGAAGATTTTTAAAAATTATCCTCCATATTGAACTAAGTTAAAATTTGGGCTTCCGTTGAGCCCAAATATGAAAAAATGGGCTTTATTTTAACAAACTTGCATCTGATGCCCCCCACCCACCCCAGCCACCATGAATGCTGTATACCGTATATCAAAAGATTCTGATGATTGGTTCTAGAGATAAGATTTGTTTAAATTTTTTCAAATATGCTGACTCAGCATTTTTTCGATACCCACTACAGAACACCCTAACATAACTGATGACAATTTTTTTTACCATTCAGTTCTAATGGTCCTAAGGATGCTTCATACCAAATAACAGCTCTCTGTTCCGTGTGGTTTGGGAAATATGGGCATTTGAAAATATTTCTATTTTTAGCTCCCAGGGTTCCCATGGGGATGCGGGATTTTTTTTTTTTTTTTTGCATGAGTCAAGCACTTATGTCCCAATAATACCACATACCAAATTTGGTTCAAATCGAACCATCGGTTCAGAAAATATAAATTTTGGGCACGGCAAAAAATCTTCCCCCTTCCATTACGAAGCCAAATATTGCTTCACAAGCTTCGTTTGAGCAAACTTGATTTTACACCTCAAAAGGAAGCTCCATAACAAATATCATGTCATTGTGCCCACTGGTTCATGAGAAGATTTTAAAAATATTTGGAGCCTCTCTATGGGGCTGGGCATGTTGAGTTGAACAAAAATGCAATGCCCCTTTGGGAACATCACTCACACAAACTTTCACTTGAATTGGCCCAGTGGTTTTGGAGGAGAAGACCAAAACATGGTGTTGATGGACAACAGACGGAGAGCGATGAGATTAGCTCAGCCTGACTTTTTCAAGATGAGCTAAAAAAATTTTCTTGATGAAATTTCTTCTCAATCATCAGTGGAACATGCTCGCATTATTGTTTCTTATGCAGGATCATAATATAATTTTTCCAACAAAGCTACCAGTTTTTTTAAGGAAGACTGAGGCTATCTTCTAAAATTCAAAAAAGAATTCCAAATGATTAGCTTGGTAAAACAAAACACAACTATACACAAAGAATTAATTATTTATTTAAAAAAAAGAGAGCTTGCAATGTTATCACAGATACATAAAAATTTCAGTGATTTACAAAATCTTTAAAATTTCTACAAAATGATTGGTACAAAAAAAATTGCAAGGAAACATTTATTTATTCAGCTGGTTTCTTTTAGTCACATACAGCATCTCTGGTTATAACAAGATGATATCACAAACAATGTTTAGCCAATCGTTTATACATATGCTTCCAACTTTGAAGGACGTCTACCTCAGGTATAAGTTACCAGACATATATACATTAGATGCACAAAAAGATACAAAATCTTCAAAAGTTCTGTAAAATTTAACAATTAGAGTGTTAAATTTTTTTCAGTCACGTAACTACATGTGTAATATGTCAGACTATTACAATTTAACCCTCTACACAGTGATATCATTTTCAAACTTTCAAGTTGTAAGTTTTTTCCATGATGCAATTTATTTATTGATTTATTTATTGGGACTTTAACAACACTTTCGACAGCTAGGGTCACCTTGGTGAAGGGGAGTGTGGTAATTGTATTTCCCACTTGATAGAAATTATGTAGTGGCAGACATACCTGAAATTTATGTATTTTGACATCAGAGTGCCGAGAGTTAACATACCTGTGTTTATTTTCCTGTGTCAATGTCGACTTTCAAAGCTCAGAATAAAAAACCTATCATTTTCATAGTTCATTTCATTCTCTATTTATTTATTTATTTATTTATGTAATGGTATTTAAGGTCACATATTTCTGCACAATGGCTAATCATGACGACAGTTTTACGGGGGTGGAGGATGCCGGAGTACCCAGAGAGAACCACCAAGCAATGGCGAGCAACTGTCAGCTCCCCAACCTACCAACTCTTCACAAGCAGGGTTAGCAGTGGTTGAAGACACGTTCACCATCAACGTGCACTCCCTTGCCAATGTGGGGGCATTTTGGCAATGTGCACTTAAGGTACATAATGCCACCGTGCCCCCACGTTGGCAATGAGGGTGAAGTGTCTTGTCCAGGGACACAATGCAGTTGCCGCAGCTGGGATTCGAACCGAGGATCTCTCGGCTTGCAGCCTGCACCTCTACCTATTAAACCAACTCGCCCCCTTTCATTCACTACCGTTTCCCTGTCATGGGCCAAGTTTATTACATAACTGGGCTGAAAATATTTGTGACTCTTGGAATTTGTTGATGGTATACTGCTATGTGACACACTATTGGAATGGGTTATCACTGCGCCCTTTCCAATAGTTTAAAACAAAGAAATGTACAATGAGTTAACCCTTTACCTAACACACTTGCCAATAAAAATTTTTAATGGAAGTGTCAATGATACTGTAGCTTAACTTGACTGTGTGTAGTGATTGATGAAATGGATAATGTTCAATGTTTATGAAAGTAATATGAAATAAGACAAGAATTGTGATGACTGAGAATATGTTAATTTCTATTCCCTGCATGCAATGTTTTCATTAAGAATAATCTGAGGTGCAGACTGTACTAACGAATTAAGGTTAGGGTAGATATGGCCCTCACAGTTAATGTATTTCAACCAAAGTTATCAAGTTACAGTACAATCATTCCAAAAAGTGTCATCCTACCAAGTTACAACGAAATCCCTACATAAAAACCACCTGTGGAGAGTGTTAAATGAATCTAGGTCACGTGACAAGGAGGCGGTAACGGCTGATCGATCGTGACAAAAATATGATAGTCTCATCTAGACATTATACCAAGTTACCCTTCCAAGTTACAATGAAATCGTTTCATAAACATGAACTGTAGACTGTGCTAAACAATTCTAGGTCACGTGCCTGTGAGACCATCATGGTTGACCGATCAAGGCCAAAATAGGAACGTTCTCATCTTGACATTATACAGAGTCATCCCACAAAGTTTTAATGAAATCCCTTCATAAATGCAAGCTGTAGACTATGCTAAAGGAATATACATAACGTGCCCCTGCGGCCATCAAGGTTGACTGAACCTGACCAAAATAGGACATTCTCATCTAGCCATTACACAGAGTCATCCTACGAAGTTACAATATCCTAAGAAGTTACAATAAAATCTCTTTATAAATATGACCTGTATACTGTGCTAATGGTTTTCAGGGTTTGGGCTTGTGCAGCCATCATGGTTGACCGATTGTGACCAAAAGGGGATGTTCTCATCTAGACATTATACGGATTCATTCTACCAAGTTACAATGAAATCCCTTCATACATACGATCTGTGAACTGTGCTAAAGGTTTTCGAGTCGCATAGTCATCATGGTTGACCATTCGCTACCAAAAAAGGACGTTCTCATCTTGACATGACATCGTCCCTGCATATGAAATTTGTGATGATCGGATAAGAACTACAGGGTGTGGCCTGTACTAAACAAAATGTGAAGAGACACGTGATGGCAATAGCTTATCTTGACTTTGCCAAGTTAAGCTAAAAATGAAAAGAGATAAAGAAAATGCCGCTCAGGATCACCGATCCAATGTCGAGTTGTGACAACAGTTCCTCGCACCAAGGCCAATACACCTATGAAGTTTCATGACTCTAGGTTGAACCACTATCAAGTTCTCATCCGGAAATCAATTGTTGCGATATACTATGTTCAAGGTCACTGTGACCTTGACCTTTGACCTGGTGAGTCCAACATCAATAGGGTTCTTCCTCGCACCAAGGCCAACACGCCTGTAAAGTTTCAGACTCTAGGTTGAACCACTATCAAGTTATCATCCGGAAACCAATTGTTGCGATATACTATGTTCAAGGTCACTGTGACCTTGACCTTTGACCTGGTGAGTCCAACATCAATAGGGTTCTTCCTCGCACCAAGGCCAACACACCTATGAAGTTTCATGACTCTAGGTTGAACCACTATCAAGTTATCATCCGGAAACCAATTGTTGCGATATACTATGTTAAAGGTCACTGTGACCTTGACCTTTGATCTGGTGAGTCCAAAATCAATAGAGTTCTTCCTCGCACCAAGGCCAACCCACCTATGAAGTTTCATGAATGTAGGTTGAACTACTATCAAGTTATCATCCGGAAAGGAATTGTTGCGATTTACTATGTTCAAGGTCATGTTGACCTTGACCTTTGACGTAGCGAGTCCAAAATCAATAGGGTTCTTCCCCTCACCAAGGCCAATCTACCTATGGCGTTTCATGAATGTGAGTTGAACCATTATCAAGTTATCATCCGGAAACCAATTGTTTAAGATTTACTATGTTCAAGGTCACTGTGACCTTGACCTTCGACGTAGCATGTCCAAAATCAATAGGGTTCTTCCTCCCCCCAAGACCAACCTACGAATGAAGTTTAATGAATGTGAGTTGAACCACTATCAAGTTATCATCCGGAAACCAATTGTTTACGCCCGCCCGCCCAAAAAGCCCGCCAGCCCGCCCGCCCGCCCACCCGCCCGCCCGCCATTCACCAAACTATAAGTCGAGTTTGACTTCGTCACAACTCGACTAAAAATTGAATGGTGTTTTTGTGAATAGTGCTGGACAGTTTGGGCCATTACGTTGGGTGAAGGGTTAATTGTTTGCTTTTGTAGTGGTGTTTCGGGTCATTCTTATCACTCTGGGTCATCACAGTTACTACTTAAGTATAAAGTAAAGTTTTGCCAGCCTTTTACACCTGAGCTGCTTTTGTTACTGGTTTCTATAATACCTGTGAAGCATGACTCAATTTATTACAGAAAATGAGGACTTATCCAAATCCAAAATCCAGAAACACCACCACCCCACCCCAACCAGAAACATACATGCACAGTACAGCCTTTGCGAACTGATCACTTTCCATGGGTGGGCAATATTTCTCCACAGACACAATAATATTAAGATTCCAAACACTAATTACAGGAATAATCAACAAAAATTTAATTAATGAAGCACCGGGTACAACCCGGTGCTTCATTAATTAAAATTGTGCTGCTGATGCTTTGTATTACCTGGGAAACGCATGCTTGGTCATCACTGCCCAAGCGTGGAATACGACAAATCAACAGCGGCTGTTCTGTATCAGGGACCAGCCTACAAGGCGAAGTGGGCAATATCTTCGCCCTTAACACCAGGTATTCGCCCAATTTCTTTCTCTGGGCAAAGTTGAAGTCGCCTTACAGTTTTGTATAACTGTATAGTAATCGAATCCCACCTGTGACAACCGCTTTGTGTCATTTGGCAAGACTTAATCCCAATTGTCCATGTGGGAGGACGGTGACGTTGTGTACTAAGGCATACTGCACATCAGTGGTGCACTTGTCTTCAACCAATGTTAAACCTGCTTGCGTGGAGTTAGTATGTTGGGGAGTCTGACAGTTGCTTGCCAGTTAGCAGCCAACAGATTTTCCAGAGAACAAACCTGCATCCTTGAGTCCAAGCTGCTCTGGATGAAGGCCTATGTGCCAGTTTTTTCTCACTTGAGCAATTGATGGTTAAGTGCCTTGCTCAAAGACAGAACAAAAGTAGTGCCTATCAGGATAAAACACACACAACTTTTTGATCACAAGTCCAGTGTGCTAATCAATCAGCTACTGCAGACTTCTAGTCACGGCAGCTCACTGGATGTATGTCAAACATGCAATTGCGTAATTGGGGGGTGTCAGGGAAGTGTCACCCCCCCCCCCCCCCACAATAATTTTCCAGTCAGTACATTTGCGTTTGGATTGGAGTCTTAGATATTTATTCACTCTTGCAAGAAAGCATGAGATTTCTCACAAGACTAGATTAGATTAGTCTTATGTCACACACACAGTTGGTCTCATACAGCTGGGAGACTGTGGAAAATTTGATCCCAGCATGACCAATTGAATCCGGTACATGCTAATAAAACAACAAGTTGGAAAGCTCATGCAGTCACAACAATTGCAGGTATTTATTCACAAAGAAATTTTGTGATTCTTTTTAACTGCTAGAGTCCTGGAAACCAATATTTGGGCTTTATTCTAAAAGGCAGGTACTGTAAATTAAAAGCTTTATATACTGTGGATGATTTGCTTCATATTATCTTGTAAGTGGAATTATTTACTCTCTGTGAGTTGGCCTTGTTACAATTTATGGCACTGGCACTCTCCCATAAAATCGTAACCAGGCAAAGACATGTGAACAAATCCTGACCACCAAAAATAACTTAGCACTCTACCAGTTAACAAAAATCCTGACTGACAAAATATTCTAATAAATCATTGATAAGGTAGTTGGAAAATTTTTTCAGTCACAACTTGATTCGTGACAGTCAGGACAAATTAGGTTTAACCCTCCCCCCCCCCCCCCCCAACATCTCCCCATCTTTGCGATAGCCTTCCAAACATGTTCTCTTGAGGTAGTTATTTGGAAGTTGTGTCTCATGTCCTTAAGTGAGACATTTCATACCAGTTGCTAGGGGAAGGAAGGCCTAGTCCAAATATCATCCAACATTCCACTGGCATACAAGACTGGAATAAAAATTGCAACAGATGATGTTCTTTATCAAGCTGATGTTATACTGTTTTGTGACAAACTATTGGAATGGGCTCAGAGAACCCTTCGCAACTGAGTGTCTGTTCTTGGAACATGCAAAAATAATTACCAAGCTACTGTCATTACTCTAATATAGGATTGATCATATTTATTTATTTGGATCATATTTAATTATTTGATTTATTTATTAGTGTTTAAGGTCACTTGTCATTATATCCCGATAAATTTGGACTTCTGATTGGTCAAAATGCCTAGGACAAATAGCCATGGCAATGGGCACACCCAACATTCAAGGTATATGAGAGCGAGCAACATCCAGGGTATAAGGGCATGCAAAACATCAGGGGTATATGGTTTAAATGAAAGCGTTTTGCCAAACAGAACCCCAAATCCTAAAATAGTCACAATTATCATCAGATTTCTGACAATTTGATCACATTTTGCTGTTATGAATTAAATAGTCGAATAATTAAATCAAACAACTTGAGAAAAATAAAATAAGCAAATTTGTCAACAAAATACTGTTTACTCATTTCCTTAACGACCCAAGGGATGTAATTCTATCTGTTGTTTTCTGTGTTTGTAAAAACAAAACAATTATTTAAGAATTTGGTCCAACTGATTGCGGAGCGTGAGAAACGCATCCAAACATTTATTTCTACTATATTTCAAATGGGACAAAAACGTTATCTCCGCCGACATGTATGGTATATGGAGATTTAAAACCTGGATGTCTCATTTAAACACCAAGACTGCGGCTCGGTGTTTAAAAAACGGACATTCAGATATTAAATCACCATATACCATACATGTCGGCGGATATAATATATAATATATCTGCACGATGGCAAATCGTGACCACAACATGGATATACAATTGAGTTTAGTCAATTGTGTATACCAATGTTAGCCATTTTAGAGGACTTCAACTCCAAGAATTGGTCCTATTTTACTTGTAAAATACTGTGGTCCCCATGGGAAGATATAGGATAATGAGACTTGAGCAGTTAACCCTTTACCAACCACAACTATATTATGACATTTCAATAGTTTTCTTAAATAACTGGTAATTTCCATTTCTTGTCTCCAAAATACAGCTTATGACCCCATCATTTGAGGGAACTAAGCTTAAGCTTGTTCCAATGAGGAGTCATAAGCTATCTTTTGGATGCAGAAATTGGAAAAAAATGTAAAATTTAAATGGCCAATTTTGTGAACAGTTCTGGCCAGATATGGTGCCACGTTAGTTAAATAAAAAAAGACATTCCTCTCAGAAATTATTGAAGTGAGTGGTACTAAGTAGGGTCCAGCGAACATACGAGATTCAAGTTTGAATCTTGTCACTGATTCAATCTGATTCAAAACCATCTTGAAAAATCGAATCCTGGAGAGACTTGGATTTCATACAATTTAAATTGACGAGTTGCCGAGGACAACAAATTATCCTGCAGTTTATGATGAATAAGCTTGAAAGTATCCAGTCTAACCGAATAGCAAAAATTTAGTTGAAAAATTCATTAAAATGACATTTAAAGCGATAGCAGAGATTGCGTTACAGCTTGTTTGCACACTATATATCTATCATCCATTAAGTGCCCCAAGGTGGCATCCGCAATGCTGCGGCATTGCAGATGGCACCTTGTTGTATTCAAAGGACGATAAATGGCTTTTTCTTTGATCACCTTTGTGATACCTGTCGATTTTCTAATAATATAGTATACCTATTTATACTGGGTTCACGTCAGAGATAGACAACACTAGTAGTCCGAAATATCGTAACAACTGAAATGTGAATTCGATTCGAGATTTGATTTGATTTCAAACTTTTTGGATGATTCGATTTGAGATTTGATTCAAGATTCGATGCCATTAAAATTTTAGTATCTTTCCAATCATGGTCTCCAAAACATTGCTTAGGACCCCCTCACTGAGTTCATTGCATTTCTTTCAACAAGGAGACCTAACATATATTTTTCGAGCTGAAAAATGGAAATTTTTTTGTTATAAAAGAACTCTTTTTTGCAAACTGTTGTCTGCTATTTCTGTTGTGTAAATGTTTGATTGAGTTTCAAAGTGAATGATCCATTACAAACAGTTTTTATTCACTAAATGTTCAAAGAGCCACAAAGCAATATAAGTGAAAGCAGGGTAACAATTTGAAATTCAAGGAATTCAAGGAGGCGCAGGAACCCTGTCAATGATAAAATATGAGTTGCATTTTGAAAACCGTGTTTTAAAATAATCTGGAACAGGAATGAGGAGTCACTGTGCCAATAGATTAGCAGTGACTTTAAAATATTCTTTTATATCAGGCCTTTACAGTTTTATGAGTGAAAAACTCCAAGCAATAGGATGAAAGCAAGGAGCAAGTAAATTTCAAGTTTTCAAACTTGATATAGAACAAGACTAATGGTGACCACCCAGCCACAGATGCCCCTGACGATGGTCAAATGGCCTATAATACGGGAATGAAAAGTTCTGTGTTGAAACTGGTACTCACAAAAGGCCTTAAGGTTTCGAATTTAATAAAATACAATCTGAACATAGCAGCCAAAAGAGGTATTCACCTTATTTCCATAAGGTCAATATAGCTACTAATATGCTAGAACCTTCTCAACAGAACCTTACACATATGGAAGTCACTTGAATTGGCATACAGTACAAGTCAAAATAAAGTTGTAGGATAACTGCTATGAACTATGTATCTTTCTCTTCCCACACTGACAAGACCAGAAGCTGACATCATTTTCTAGAAAGCTCTCACAGAGAGCTTTCCAGAAAATGATGTCAGATTCTGGACTTATCAGTGCACAAGCAGCAGTATACTTAGTTTACTGCAGTTATGTAACAACTTATTTTGACTTGTACTGTAATGTGCAAGTTCTTTTGACAACGATATCTGAATGGTTTTACTGGAAATTAGAAGAAAAATTTTTTTTTACCATGAGTGGAATTCAGTTTATTTTTTTTTAAAAACTTTCTTGGATAAAGGGTTAATTGATATTGATTAACTTTTTAAACAATGCACACAGGGATTGTAAATGACAAAAGCGGGTAAGTGGATGACAACTAGGTAAGCCAAGCATTACAGAATTATGGATTCGCATGAACAAATACAGTCTATGAGAGAATTAAGTTTTCCCATTCCTGTGACATTGACCTTTGTCACTCGAGCATGGTATTGCAGTGCAAAAGACCTTCCTTTGGTCTTTACCCTAGTGTAAAGTTTTATGGAAATCCATCAAAGCATTACAGAATTATGGCTTCAGATGGACAAATAAACTTGGATAGATGGATGGACTGACAGATGGATGGACAGCCCAGATTTAAGATGCCTTCCTATTGGGGACAAAAAAATTAGTCAAGTAATGTGCAAAAGAATAATACTCTATTAAAAATGTATTTTACATGTATATAATGTATCCAATATCCATATATATGTGGTATATGAAAACAATAAAACATATGTCAGTGAAAATGTAACATTTGATTGTCAGTGCAACAATTTTTGAGCAAGGTAATTCTTCACTGAGCAAATATGCTAAACATTCAGAGTGCAGAATACACAAAATTAGTTTTCTTATTTTCCTCTTCCAAATATTATGTGATAAATCTTTATTGGAATCAGCTTAACGAAAGTGTACAACCACATCTGTGCTACTTTTTAGAAAAACAATCATAGAATGTTCATATACAGCCCAAGACTTCTTATTTTATATGTTGCCTAATGTATTACTGTACTCGGAATGGCTAGTAGATGCCACATGCAATTTTTCTTTGCATCAATTAAAAAATGTCACTTTATTCCTCAAAAATGTAACTAATGACCCCTCATTGGTGTGAGCTAAAAAAAATTTCAAATATAATAATATATATAATAACCAATATTTTCTGTGTCAAAAATTGAAGAAAAAAAATTATAAAATCTGAATGGAAAGTTTTCTGTACATACCAGATATGGCTATAATATTAGATCAGGGTTAATATTTATTTATTGGTGTTTAACCCTTTACCCAATGCAGACAATATCAAAATTTATCATTTTAAATATCATGTTTTTAATTTTTTCAAAAAATTTCAACAAAACCATATCATGTGATCTATCGTTGGAACGAGCTCAACGAGATTGTTCCAATGAGGTGTCACATGATATGGTTTTGTTGACATTTTTTGAAAAATAATAGTTTTTCAACTGCAGAATTTGCATATTACACGGGTGTATGCGGGCGATTCATTGGGTGAAGGGTTAACACACGTTTCAATTTCAGCATCAGTGGCTATATCATGACTGCAATACAAGGCCAAAGAGATGACTTACATCCCAGATATTGGTTACTGGGCTCTATTTTACTGGGAAAACAGAACTTGTTTAGCATGGTAAATGATCATGGATCCACTTTCCAGGGTGAAAGTGAAGGCTGCGAGTGAAAATTCCTTATTTCTTTCCATTCACAAATGAGATTTTTCAGGTATTCAAATAAAACCTGAATTATTCTTTTTATTATATGCTCATCAAGTTTGCTTGTTTATACTATTTTTATAGAAACTGTGCTTGTGTACAATCAAGTTTCAGAGAAACCTTATTGATAACATCGATCGATTGATTGGAAATGTATGAACGTAATCAGCAGTTGCATCAAGAGAAAAATACAATTTTTAATACAACTTTCTTATACATCATGTTGGTCAAAGAAATACATATCACAATTTCAGTTTCAGCAGTTTCTCAGTATTTTAGGTGCTAGCATAAAATAAAATCAGTAATTATCATCGAAAGTAACCTTGAGGTTTTAAGGGTTAAATGCTAGAGTACTCAATGGAGGCAATGGAGCCAGGGGGTCACAGAGGGCATGTGCCCCTCCACTTTTTTCCACAGATATGTTCTGCAGTTACACACTGAGTTAAAATGTGCGCATGCAAATGTGTCAATAATAGCCATTCCAGTAAAATTATTTGCAAATTCAAACAATATTTAGCCAAAGAATCCCACTTTCGGTGTGTTTCTTCTACTTCAACTATCTTCCAACCCGAAGGCTAGTCTTCGGGTTGGAGATGGTTGAAGTAGAAGAAATGAACAGGACAGTGACCACATAGTGGTATATTCATCTACACGAGAGACGATATCAAGTCCTGATACATTTACCAATATACGATTGTAACTTTTCTCACACTGGGTCAAACCATGGTAGCAATGTAAATTTGTGCCCCTCCACTTTTACTGAGCTTCCGCTGCCTCTGGTACCCAACATATCCGGCATGTCACTGATAAGAACAAGAAGAATGTTACTAAGGTAACACATGCCCCCCCCCCCCCCCGCGCCCCCCTTGACCTTCACCTTGCAGATGCAGCAGAAACTATTATACATGACACACCTTCTGACTGTCCTTAACATTTGTAAAAAGTTTAACAATTGTACTATGATTCGTTTCTGAGTTATGACTGAGACACGAATATTGGCCAATTTTTAGTGTGACCTTGAAATGTGACCTTGACCTTGAAGGTACGAACCCGGCTATGGTGTGTGACACATCCCCCCCCCCTCCATGGTCCTTTATAATTGTGTGAAGTTTGATGACTGTAGCCCTAATAGTTTTGGAGTTATGCTCGAGACACGATTTTTGTGACCCTAAACATATGAAGGTCAATTGTGACCTTCACATTGCAGATGCGGCAGAAAGTATTATACACGACACACCTTCTGACTGTCCTTAACATTTGTAAAAAGTTTAACAACTGTACTATGATTCGTTTCTGAGTTATGGTTGAGACACGAATATTGACTGATTTGTAGTGTGACCTTGAAATGTGACCTTGACCTTGAAGGTACAAACCCGGCTATGGTGTGTAACACATCCTCCCATGGTCCTTTATAATTGTGTGAAGTTTGATGACTGTGGCCCTAACAGTTTTTGATTTATTGGCTCGGACACACACACACACACACATACGGACACACGGATGGCCACACAGACACACTTCAATCACTATATGCCACCCGACTTAAGTTGGGAGGCATAAAAACAATAAATAATAATCTAGTAGTGGGGTTGAATCATAAATATTGATTATTAAAATGTTATCCAGTGGAACCCATGTTCACTGAACAGCCACTCTGCCAGTGATAATTATTCAGTTCACCTTTTATCAAATGAATCGGCCGCATTCACCCATGTAATTGACAAATTAAGCAGTTAAAAAAAATATATTGTAAAAAAATTCAATAAAACCTTATAATGTGAACCCTCATTGGAATGGGCTTGTTGAGCTTATTCCAATGAGGGGTCACATGATATGGTTTTGTTGACATTGTTTTTTAAATTTTAAAAAACAACAATTAAATTAATAAGTTTTGATATCTTGTATGTTGGGTAAAGCCTTAACAGGAGTACTCAATTAACTGGAATTTGGTTACTGTCCATTATTCTGGTGACGAAATGAGCATTCCGTTATATCTTGTTTGACAGAGCTGAAGTCCCCATTACACCCACGGCAAAGCATCTTCGTTTGCACGCACAGATACATGACACAATTGTTGATTGCATAATTCACTTGTGAAGTTACCGTTTATAATCAAACCGGGAAATCCCAGTAAATCACACTTTGGGAAGTAATAATTGATATAAATCACAAATCTCTATTGAGCCTACCATTGCTGAGATGTATCCATCCCCACAAAGTAGGACTATAACAAAAACATAACAGCATTGAGATCAGAATTTAAAAGTTTATTCCTCATACTTACGCTGTCAGCACAGACTGAAGCAATCTGTGTCAAAAGTGTCATATTTGACACCATCACGCAAGTTTATTTCCTTTGGCAAATTTTATATGAGCAAGCATTAGCTCAAGGTAGAAGACCAAGAATGAATGGGAAGAAACACTACAAATATACTATATTAAACCTGCTTCTTAGCAAAAAAAAAAAATGAAGACAATCAGGAAAAAGGTGCTGAAAAGTGACAAATCTGGCATTTTATTCTCCCACCAGGCTATCCATAATGCAGGGTCCACGTTCAAATTAACTAGAGGTACTGTGAGCAAACTCACAAAGTGATACCCCCGCGCCTGAAATGTATAAGTTAGATTATCTCCCCTTGGAAATGTCAGAACAGAATTATATTGCTTCATGCACATCTCAACATGTTCAATGTTCAATTAAAATTAAACAGCTGGTTTAATTATCAAAGGCAATAGTCTGGATAATGTCATCTCAGTTTTGGAAGGTTCATGGCTCTGGAACCCTGTTAAATGAATAGCCACTTTGTCAGAGAAAATTATTCAATTAACAGGAAGGTTGTCACTTTGCTGTATTGTAGAAATAAATAAAGCATTATATCTTGTTTGACAGAGCCCACTGAGATCTGTTAAACAAGATATAATTGATTAAATGCCAGTATTGGATATACTGAGGCCAGATAAGACTATAAATAAAGGCACTTTCTTGACAGCTTACAATATTTTTTATTTCATTAACAGCAGTTCACCATATAACCTGGTTTGCTCCTGACCAGCGGGAACTGCAGTGTATCATTTGGCAAAAAAAGTCGAACAGAGAGTTTTTTTTATCAAATAAAGAAGCCGTAGTATGATGATTTGATTATTAATTTATGATAAACATGAAGTTAAATACCTTGTGGATAGTTGTACAAGAAAACTGTGTTGATGAATCTTTGTTCAATGAACGAATTCACAAATGAACTGGGAAGGGGGTATCGGTCAGGGCAAAAAAGCTTTCATTACTTGTCTATTATTATAAAGACTACTGTATGTGTAACAAGAGGTCAAGGCTCATGTGGTGCTTTCATTGTTATCAGTGTAAAAAGTGGTTGTATCCACAACTTCCAGTAACTGTGATTATTATGACCGGCCATTGTTTATGTTTGATTTGGGGAAAATGATGAATGCAGACAATCATCTATTGCATATAAGCAAATTGAACATGGAATAAAAAGCATGACAAGGATTTCATTGTTTATTAAATTTTATTTTGAATGTCATTTTAATGTGATGAGATAAATATTAATTACTTTTCATGTTGAAACATGCTGGCCTAAATGCATTTTTTTCTGTTCATTGTGTTATGAAAAGAGAAAAAAGAAATACTTTAGCCAATCATTTTGCCTGAAAACGCATGAATAGAAAAAAGGTTTAATTATATGCCACTGACAGGTCAAATTTGTACTAAAGTATAGAAATGGATTTGTGTTTGGAAGTTATAGTCAATTAATAAGATTATTCAATTAAGAGATATCCAATTAAGGGGGCTCCTATGCATCACTATACTGAAAGCAACTCTTTATAGGACTGTAATTACAAGTTAGGGCTGCAACGATTAATCGTTATAGGAGAGAGTGGGGCACGGTGGATCACGGGGCACAGTGGATCATTGACTTTTTTAGAAACAGCTTGGGGGGAACACCCATGTGATGTCATCAGTATAAGTGCACAGAAACACCAAATGTAAATTTTGATCAACAATTCAAGTTCCAAGTTTTTACAGATTTTACAAGGTAAAGTATGTTTTAAGATACCAAAAGTAAATTTTTATGACACCAGAACTTTTGTTCTGTTGAATAGCTAAACTTGTGCAAACTTTTTCAACACATACTGTAGTTTAGAGGCAATATTGACAAAGTTTTTAGATACATGTCTTGCTACTAATATATAACCATTCTATGGGGATGACCCATTTGTGTGCAGGGTGTACGTTGGGGCAGAGTGGATAGGGGCACAGTGGATCAACGTGAGTAGTGATCCACTGTACCCCACATGCTTTATCAATGTATTTTAAGTCTAATATAGGACATTTTTCTTATTACACGAATGCCTAATGCAGTATTTCTACATTGTTTATATAGGAGGAGGCACACATGGATTATTAGACAGTAATTTTAACTGAATCAACTTCAATCAAGACCAGTCCCCCCAGCAGATTACCCAAATTTGAACTATTTTTCAAAACAAAAAAATTCAAGCTTCAAACTAAACATAAGAATCTGATGAGAGCGACTCAGAGCCAGATGTGTCGGCACTCTGCGATGACAATTCTGATTTTAGCGACTCTGATGAAGATCTTCAGTTGATGCAACCCGAGGAACCTTGTTGTGATTCCCTTAAGCCTTCAAAACAAAAAAATTCAAGCTTCAAACTAAACATAACAATCTGATGAGAGCGACTCAGAGCCAGATGTGTCGGCACTCTGCGATGACAATACTGATTTTAGCGACTCTGATGAAGATCTTCAGTTGATGCAACCCGAGGAACCTTGTTGTGATTCCCTTAAGCCTTCAGATTTTGTTTTAGTTAAGTTTGAATCGGATAAAGCAAAGCTCATGTATATTGGTCAGATACAACAGCGGCATGGTGATGACGAGGGAAATATCTTGTTCGAAATTAAGTTTATGCGACGTGAACAAAAGGCCTTTAAATTTGTTTTTCCAAATGTTGATGATGTTTGCTATGTTCCTTTCGACAATGTTGTGGGTAAGATATGCCAGAGCCGACCCGGTGTGGTGGAACAGCTCGTGTGGCTTGCCATATGATGTTCAATGTTGATCTGGTGCCATATTCAACTCTGCTGCGCTGAAGTTCAAATGTTTCTCTTGACTGGATAACTCTTTACCCAATGTAACTGATAAAAACAGGTAGTGCCATATATAAATATTTCATTCAAAATGTATTATGTTTTCTGTTTTTGTCTTAAAAACATAGCTTATGACCGCCTCGTTGGGACGAGCTTGTTGAGCTCATTCCAATCAGGGGTCATAAGCTATGTTTTTGAGACGAAAATTGAAACTGTTTTGCAGCTGTCGTCTTCTTTTTGCATTGGGTACAGGGTTAAGTATTTGAGACCCATGGACAGATGTTTCCATAAATTTGATACAATTGTATCATTTCCATTATTAAATTGTTTTTTCAGTTCCATTATATCTAATATAATGATTTCCATAGATTGATCCATTTAACCCCAGTCACTGTTCCACTCTGCCCCAATATCGGGGCAGAGTGGATCAAGAAAAAAAAACTGTTCAGACCTCTCAAACTCGATTTTGTAAACAGCCGAGTCCAAATGGTTAAATTGTATATTAGAGTACACACTCAGCTATAATTTGCACATTAAACCTTTTCCAGGGATCCTGTACCACTCAAGATATGATGTCTGAAAAGATTGGTGATCCACCGTGCACCACTCTCCCCTACACTTGAAACATTGATATACTGCTCACGATTCAACGCGTATCATTGTTCACTATGTATCAAGATATGATAAATATAAATAAATATCAGACAAAACAATCTCTTTGATTTGGAAAGCTGGTGCAATGAAACCCTGGGTTTTGTTTTGTTTTTTGTGTTTTTTTTTTTTGTTGCATACCAATGTTGGCAGTGATAAACATGTCATTAACACAGGATTATTCAGTTAACCAAAAGTTGGGGAATTCCCTCTAACTTGAATACATGTTGTTCAAAATATTTGATAGCTGTAGTTGCATGCCATGAGAGATAATGTGTGTCATGATACATGTTGTATCGTGCAGATTGAACTGTGATACATATCATATCGTTAGAAAAGCATATCATTATAGCCCTATTACAAATGCTTACAGGAAAGGTATTTCAACTGCAGAGTGACTAAGTCACTATCTGGTCAAAATTCTTGGTTGGTTTTTCTGACCAAAACATTGTACAAGCTCACTTGTACTAAAGAAGATACAAAATCATTGCATCTCAGATGTTATTTCCATTTGTTTTCTTGAATCAGTCTTAATTTTAAAAATATTATCTCTGAAAACTGGCTCCAGTGATGAGAATTGGTCTCAACTTGATAGCAATACTTCGAAATTTGTGACGATCAAGTCTGGAAAGCAATATGTCATTTGCAGAATGAGGTCCACAGCAGGTGAATTTGTTGATACTATCTCATACAGTGGGCTAGAATCCCCCAAATTATCCTATGGGTGCCTCTTTCTGTTTAGGCCTGAGACACTGATTCAGAATGAGGTTCACAGAGGGCAAATTAAGTAATGTTACCATGCTGTGCATGGTAACATCACTAAATTCACCCTCTGGGGCCCTCATTCTGCATGACAGTCTGCTTATTTCCAGACTTGGTGATGCTCCAATGGGAAAATACCCCACTTTCTAATCACTGTACTGTATAACTCTCTCTCTCTGGAGATATTAACTTTTATCACTTCAATATTTTCTTCATAATTTGTAGTTGAGCAAATGATATATTTATTTTACAATATAATTACTGACATGAAAATAATAAATACAAAAATGAATAATTTGTTTAACAATTAAGACAGGGACAAAGCACAAAATTTTGCAACCAGTAACTAAAATCAGTTGCTGGGAAGCATGTTATACAATTTAAAAATACACTTTATCAAAATACAAAACTCGTAAACTTAACACTGAGACAGCGAATTCTGTAACCGGGAAGTTATTTTGTTATTACCATTCTATTACTGACTCACCACCTTTTATAATTATTTATCAATAAAATCCAGCTAAACTAAAGCTCCCATTACAATGTACTAGTAGTACAATAAAAAATACTCATGTTACAAATCACCTTTAAAAAATAATTTAACTTGCAGCTCTACTAAGTTTGTACTTAGTATATATATTAATATATAATGATACCACTTTACAAGTGAAAAAACAACACAAATATTCCAATAGTATTCATATACTTTGTATATTCACACTATAAAATGTTCTATTCATTTCAGCAGTACTATTCTGTTCATTTCAACAGTACTAAAAGAAACCAAAAAGAACATACTTCTAGTGTCATAAATGAACAATTAACCGATATAAAAAGTTGGATCCAGAAAAGGCTGTAACCATTTTGGTACTAGTCAATCATTTAATCTTTTTAGTACTACCTCATACATGTAGTTATGTATGCCTTCACTGATAGAATATCCTGTGCTACCCAATGAAAGCCAATTTTTGAAGAGTAACAAATCATCTGATAATAATAATAACACTTTGGCTGGCCACTGATTTGTCAAGGTTCTTAAGAGGAGAAGGCCTTGGTTACCCCTGTGCACCCAACTGCCTCCCTATTCTCATGCATCTTCTCTCCGCCCAACACTCAGAGACAAACTTCTTGATGACATCTCATGCCCCATTCTTCCCAATCTCTCTGATAAGCACACTAACCCTCTCCTGTGTCACCCAGTAACCACATGTCCTTCATTCTCCAATCCCACTTCCCCATTATACTCCCAGTGAATCTTATTCTGTTAAGATTGGTATTTTGGACATTCTAACAGAAAGTGTTCCAGGGTCTCCACTACGCCAAAATTACATATTTGCACTCCTTTTCACTGTCTTTCCCAATTGTTCCTCTAACCTACAGTGACCGCGACCTCAGCCTGAACATTGAACCCCACCAATCTGCCATCATGGTACTCTTTAAAACCTGGCTTCTCTTCATCATGCAGGCCACCCAAAGACCTCTTTGATTTGACCCCCTCTCACCAATGTAGGTTACAATCCTCCATGACTCTTTCTCTGATGATTTTTTTAACCTGGGTTGTCCCTACTTCTAAGTCTGAGACCTCCATTGAGTAGTTCTCTCTTAACTCCCTCACCTGGACTATCTACTCTGTCTTTGTGTTTGAATTCCAAATATTCCAGAACATTAGTTTACACCATCAGCTATCAGGGAGATTTACCAAGCAGTTAAGGTAACAGAGTTTCATTAAGTCTATCCTGTCCTTGATCCTCATAATAAGTGACAACAAATGTGATTTTTAACTGGCTGTGTGCTGGAAACCTTATTTTAGGCTCCATTCTGAAGTGTAGGTACCATAAATTAAAGAGCTATATAGGTACAAAGACTTGCCAAGAAAGATCTGAGAAGGAGCTTGAAATGTAACTTGAAAGTTTACCCACAGAATGCATTTTGTGGCATGTGTTTTGTTGCAGCAAAAAGTGGTCAAAGTCAGAATTTTTCCTTGTAAGGGTGAAACCATTAGTTTGGATCTGCTGAGGCCAAAGAGCTGGGAATTACTTATTTTCTGAAGTTTTAGGTCACTTTCAGAATGAATGATCATACCATGATAGCACCACCAGTATGAAGTTAAGTTTAGCCAAGGGAATCACAAATTTTCGGTCTAAATCGAATCATGTCTATCATTCAAAATCAAATTGAAGCTCGAATCATATCAGTGGCATCTTGAAGATGACCGATGAGGGTTGAGGTGCCATAAACCTGATTTGTTCTGATTGTGATGGCTCATGTCCCAACTGATAAAATAATACAACTACATCATCAAGATATGCCTTCGTCAAACATTACCATGTAAGGATTATAGTTCATCGTCAACATTGCTTGGAAACCTTAAATTTGCATTTAATAGTGGTAGGGACTAGTGATGTTGGAATTAGCCTGCCTGGTGGCATAAGTACAGGTGTTATTTATGTTAATGTAGCAGAAATTAAACTCATTTTTTTATTTCAACAATATTTTTGTCCGATTTCCATCTGAACTAAAAGTTTTGTAAGACGATGAAGATGACGGACACCAAGCTATATTGTTACAATTGAACCGAATATCTACTTAAGATTCAAAATCAAATCGAATCTCAAAGCTTCACAGGGCCCTAGTTTAGCCAGTGTGACAACAGCCCAAGGCTCACTTGTTCCCAGTTAGTTTTATAGACCTTGACTGCTGGCTGTCACTGATCAGTATTTCTTATTGGGTACTCTTTCTCACTTATAAAACTGTCCAGTTCATTATAAACTTGCCTTCTCAAAATGATGTAAAGCTTTAACACTTTACCTGACATGAAAAGCAGATGACACTTGCAAAAAAATAAATTCTTGAATACGTAACTTTTTAAATTTTGTGTCTCAAAAACATAGGTTATGACCCCTCTTTGGAACAAGCTCAATGAGCTCGTTCCAAAGAGGGGTCATAATCTATGTTTTAGAGACAAAATTTTTTTAAAATAATGAAAATTAACTGGCGATTTTTGTGAATAATGCTGGTCGGTTTTAGCCATTACGTTGGGTAAAGGGTTAATCAACAAAAATAGAGATGGGCAAAAAAACCAAACCAATACCAATATCATGAGGATACCAAAAAACCTAACCGAACCAATCACTGAATATCAAAACATTCTGTATTTTAAAATTTTGCTACATTTGCCATTAAAAAGGCCTTGTTGAGGATTGATGACAGTTGAAGAGTTCATTTTCATGAAAGAAGTGACTGATTTTCTTTTTAGTTTTGTTAACCCTTTAGGGTTGGGGCAACTATCATGAATTCCCAGTAGACCACAATCTGTACAATCATGTCCAGTTGCTTAGCAGTGATTTCTACTCAAGTCTTGGCTTCCTATTTTGGAAGCCAAGAGTGGACTAGAAAATCACTGCCCAGGTGATTTGTCTGTTGTCAACAAGACCTCCTTATGATGGCACATGCTCTGAAATAAGCCTTTAAAGGTTAAGGTATGTTTGGAACAAGTCACAAACTTACTGTAGGTATGATTTGTGTTGGCAAATGGATGCCAATGTTGAGCTCATTGCCAGTAGCATTTGAGACATGGTGGTAGAATGATACAAGAACTTATTTTGTATTTTTCTGGTGTTAAGTTCCCTTTGGTGCTATCAGCAAATCTCAAGTCAAGTCAGATACTGAACCAATACGGTGGTATACCATCCTAAAACTATCAAAACCGATACCAAACTCAAAATTCCAATACCATTCATCTCTAAACAACAAAACCTGAATATTTGCCGAAGGAGAAAATCTTTGAAAAATTACAGATGTAGCCTGCCTTCCAAAAGCCTATTTAACTAGCACAGAGCCGGAAGCCCATATTTGGGCTTTATTATGAAGTGCAATTACCACAACCTAAAGACTTCATATTCTGTTGGTGTACTTCATATTACCTTTAAAGTGAAAATATTTAGTCTGTGTGGATTTTCAATGTTTCAATTAATGGGAGAGTGACTATGGACACTCCCTCATAAATTGTAACGAGGCAAAGACATGTGAACGAATTCTGATGACCAAAATAATTTAGCACTCTACCAGTTTAACAAACAAAATCGGAATAGTGTAAAATGAAAAAAATACAGAAGCAGAATACCTTATTATTGTATGGAATGTGTCAAATTATAATAACATTTACAAACATTTTAATAGATTTAACTGTTTGGGAACAGGGCTGATCTCAGCTAATCAGAGTACTACTGTTCATTCCATAATTTTCTTCTAAAAACCAATATGTTGCTATTAATCACACAGCTGGAAAGAGCCCTTTCCAGAAATGCTCCATAAGGAAGCTCTTCACTTGCTAACACAAAGGTATACCAAGCTTTTGTGCTCATTTCAGAAGAAATTATAGCCCTTTAACTAGGGACCTGTGAAGCACATATTTTCGATTCGAATCAAATCTCAAATTGAGTCAGGTCAATTATTTGAAACTGAATCAAACTTTGAATCGAATCAGAGCCATCTTGAAGATGGGTGATTGGGGCATGGCTGTAAACCTGATTGTTCTGACTGTGTTGACTCAAGTTCCGACTGATAAAATATTCAAACTACATCATCAAGGCATGCCTTCGACGAAGGCTTGTCTTGATGATGTAGTTGGAATATTACTCAGTAAGGATAATAGTTCAAAAGGAGGAACGTGTGCGAGAATTATCAGTACTTGATACTATACAGGATAAGCAACAGCTCATCGTCGACGTTGTTTGGAAACTTTAAATTTGATTTAAACCGTAGTAATGATTAGTAATACTGGAATTAGCATGGGTACTGTTGCATATTTAGGTATAATTTCCATCTGAGGTATTTGCTTTGTGAGATGACGTAGAAGACTGATACCAAGCTATATTCCTGGGCAGTTGCACTATTTATGTACAGTGCAACCCTGTTAATTGAATAGCCACTTTGCCAATGAAAATTATTCAATTAACAGGAGTATTCAATTAACAGGGACTGTGTCTCTTTCCTGTATTCTAAAGATCAATTTGGCATTTATTCTATTATATCTTGTTTGACAGAGCTCTATGAGCTCTGTCAAACAAGATATAATAGATTAAATGCCTGTATTGGATGTACTGAGGCCAAATAGGTCTATAGACAAAGGAAAACTGGGGAGAGACAGGGTAATTTCTCAACTGGTTACAAGATTTTTTATTCAATTAATAGGAGTTTACTCTATAACCTATATTCAATTAACAGGTTAAATTTGTACTGGAGGTATGGTAAATGGTTTTGTGTTGGGAAATTATATTCCATTAACAGGGTATTTCAGTAAAGACATCCACTTAAGTGGGCTCCACTGTACAATTTCCATCTGAAATTTTCACTTTGTGTGAGATGACATAAATGACTGATACCAAAGTATATTCCTGTTGAAAGATTCAAAAGGAAACAAATTGAGCAGACAATTTTGGATTGAACCAAATATCAACTTAAGATTTGAAATCAAATCGAATCTTGAAGTTTCGCAAGGCCCTAGGGTTAACAAGTTAAACCTTTACCTAACATGACCTGCAATGACAGAGGTCTTTTTCAGTAAAAAACTAAAAATTTTAATTTTTTACTTTCAAAACACAGCTTACCGTAATGTGATCACAAAAGTGGACTTAGAATTTCAACCAGATCACAACCTAGTGGCAATCCAATCCATATTCGATGTCCACTTTCTTTTCCACAACACAGTAGAATCTCACTTGCTTTAGACAACACTGAATCTGAGAAGTTATTTTTCTTTGCACATTAATATTATTGATGCAATCTTGGGTGTTTGCAAAATTTTATTCATGAGATTTTAACTCACTGGTATAAGAGTGTCGTGATTGCATCATTATCACATCTTGATCTCATCGTGAAAAAGACCACATTTATGATCATGGAACTGTATGTACCCTCATTGGAATAAGCATGTCAAACTAGCAGGGGCATAACTGTGGGAAGTGTAGAGGTGTGACACCCATCAATAATTTTACAGTCGGGGTAGTTTCGATGGGATTAGAGTCTAAGAAATCAATTCTCTCTTGCTAGTAAAAATGTACTTTCTTAACCCTTTCAACCCGAGAGACCGCTTTACCGGCCTACGAGCATGATACATCATAATTTCATTAAGCAGAGTGAATGTGTGGGGTAGACCAATCAATATTTTCAACGTGTAGCCCTAAGGCTTATTGTTGAAAATATTAATTGGTCTACCCCCAAATAATGAAAATGGACTCTTCCAATTGCCACCACTGAACTGACAAGGAAGATACCACCTGGGTTCTAAGGGTTAAAAGACTACATTTGAGACTTGGACTTGTGTCACTTAACACACAGTCGGTCATAGATATGGAAGTCTGTAGTACCTGATTTTGGCTGTTGGGGGCCTAGCATGACCAATTTGAAGTACTGGTATGGTACATGTTAACTGAACAAGAAGTTGCATCCTGACTACTGCATGTGTATTTTATTTATTCACTAATAAATTTCCATAAAATCTTCAGTTTTCATAACTATAATCCTCATTAACTAAGGCCCCTTAAAGTAGATCCTCTGTTTCTCGGGCCATTGTTTTTGTACAGGAAGGTGTTTATTTTATTTTTTATTTTTGTAATTATTTTGTTGCCAGCAAAAGTTCATGTTCCTGGTTTGTTTTACGTATTTTGTGGTGTATTTTGTCCCTTGAGTCCAAGAAGGCTTTGCAATTCAAAAGCATTGCAAAGTCTTGTTGCACTCAAGGGACAAATTTATCATTTTTTTTTAACTTGGGTAAAATATCAGACATAAACCACTGAATTTTTATTTTTTTAAGTTAGCAGTAGTTATAAAAAGAGAGCTTGCGGCAGCAAAAAGGACCATGCAAGAGGGCCTGAGAAACATACTTTTTTAGGCCTAATGTTCCATCTACATTATCAAGGCATGCCTTTGCGAAAGTCATGCCTTAATGATGTATTTGGAATATAAGTCGGCTGTGACATGAGTCATCACAGTTGGGACAAATCAGGTTTACACCCCCTCCCCAAATCAGTCATCTTTGCGATGCACCTGCAAGCTCATTCCAATGAAAGATCATAAGCAATGCAAGGAAGCAAAAATAACAAAATTTGAAAATTGTTTTTGTATATTGTACTCAGCAGCTTTGGCCATTATGTTAGATAAAGGTTTAAAGATCATGAAGTGTCATGACATGCACTAAAAACAAATTGAAAAATATAATGTATTAATTTACTGTTACACCTCTCTCAACTCCCCTGCCCTTACAACAAAATTCTCTTCACAGAAGTCCATATATAGCAGCTCAACTATGCTTCTGGTAGTAGCTTAGTAGTTTCTGTAGGATAAACTGGTTCTTCCATCAGATGTCGAACATAAAGCCTGGTTCTTATCTCTATGTCCACTTTTTGAAATTCTTTAACAAAAGTGGAGAAGAAAAACAGGAATGATATTACAATAAACCATTCACCAGCTGTGCTCACTATATGAGCTGCATAGCCCTGAAATAAGAAAAACTAGATGTGTCAGTATGACATATGTGACCTTGTGAGTAAAAAAAAAAATGTATGGAAACTGATTTTCTGACTTTTCACGCCATAAACTAGAACCATCAATGTGCAGTAGGCCTGAGCATGCCTTAGTACACAGCATCACTAATTAATAATAATGAAAGTGTCAATGACACTGTAGCTTAACATGTCTGTGTCTTATGATTGATGAAAAGGATAATGTTCAATGTTTATGAACAGATTATGAAATAAGAGAAGAATTGTGATAATTGGGAATATGTTAATTTCTGTTCTCTGTATGTTATGTTTTCATTAAAAATAATATGAGGTGTAGACTGTACTTAAGAATTGAGGGGTGGGTTAATGTGGCCCTCACAGTTAATGTATGTGGCCCTCACAGTTAATGTATATCACTGAAAGTTACCAATTTAAAGTGAAATTATTCCAAAACGAGTCATCCTATCAAGTTACAATGAAATCCCTTCATAAATACAACCTGTAGACTGTGCTAAAGGTTTTTGGGCTTCGGGTCTGTGTAGCCATCAAGGTTGACTGATTGCGACCAAATGGGGAAGTTCTCATCTAGACATCACACGGAATCATCCTACCAAATTACAATGAAATCCCTCCATATTAAATATGACCTGTAGACTGTGCTAAAGTTTTTGGGTTTCGGGCTTGTGCAGCCATCACGGTTGACAGATCATGACCAAAAGGGGACATTCTCATCTAGATATTATACAGAGGCTTCCTACCAAGTTGCAATGAAATCCCTTCATAAATACAACCTGTAGACTGTGCTAAAGGTTTTCAGGTTTTGGGCTTGTGCAGCCATCACAGTTGACCAATCGTGATCAAAAGGGGATGTGCTCATCTAGACATAACCTCAAACCTGCATATGAAATTTCATGATGATCGGATAAGAACTACGGGATGTAGCCTGTGCTAAAGGAAAATGTGAACAGACTCATAGACTAACAGACTTCGCATGCATGATGGCAATAGCTTATCTTGAATTTGTCAAGTTAAGCTAAAAATAATGGCTGTACAATAATTGCTTACATACATATACACACATACACATACATTCTCTCACAGATACATTGATACATGGATCACTATTATCATTTATTGGCGCCCAATGCCACATCAGCAACTGAGGCCACATTGTGGCAATAAAAGTGACAGATCCTAAAAGAAAAAGGGTATTGAATTAAAACAAAATAAAAAAAACAAACTGAAACTTTACCAAAACAAGTAACGAGGCAATCCTCACTGACTCAGTCACACTCACACACCTGGTGATGTCAGTTTATAACCCAAATTAAAAGACCACTGAAGGAAATGCCTTATGAAAAAGATAGGTTTCAGTACCAGACTTGAGAGATTCAAGTGATTTACTATTTTTTATGTCGATTGGAAGAGAATTCCAAAGCCTTGGGCCAGCAACCACAAAGGCCCTATCACCAGCACTAGTAAATTTAGATGCAGGCTGAACCAGATTGAGTTGACCTGATGACCTAAGAGACCTTGGTGGTTTGTGGATGGTAAGCAGATCGGACAGGTAGGATGGTGCAGCTCCCGAGATACACTTCAACACCAAAAGCACAATTTTAAATTGAATTCTTTGCTAAACTGGTAGCCAGTGTAACTCAGAGAGTACTCGTGTTTTATGGCAGTACTTTTGAGTTCTGGTCATGACCCCTGCAGCACAATTTTGGATGTGTTGTAACTTTTCAAGAATAAATGTTTTAGAGCCAATCAGAAGAGAGTTGCAGTAGTCGAGGCGACTGGTAACAAAGGCGTGGACAAGCTGTTGTGACGTCAGTGTATCAATGAAGGGTCAAATTTTGCTAATATTGCGGCAGACATGTTTGATATGTTCATCAGCGGTCAAATTTTCATCCATGAAATAACCTACGTTTCGAACACAGCTACTGGGTTTTATCGCAGAACCGCCAATATTGAGGGACAGTTTGGATATTTTTGAAAGTTGATGGGGTAGACCTATATATATATTACTTCTGTCTTGTCAGTGTTCAATTTAAGAAAGTTTTTAGTCATCCATGCTCTGATGTCTGAACTACAAAGTTCAATCACTATGCTCCCCACATGGGCAATCGAGATTAAGCGTGTTTCCCAAAAAACACAGCTCAGATAACATGGGTCGAGATCAAACTGTTCACCTTCCAGTTTAAAGTCCAATGTTCTAACCAATGGGCTACCATGCTTCTAATGCTGTTGGTAAAATAAATACTGGACACCTGAAAAATACTCAGATCTTAGTTTTGACACTTTTCTTAGAAATTAACTAGAAGAATTCAAATTATGTTTCAAAAGTGATTTGTAACATGATTATTTTTTCCAAAGAGACCAAGCTACTAGCAAGGGGAACCTTCATTTCAAGATTTTGTTCATAAATAATTGTTTTGTTATATAATTTATTGGAGAGTGCCAACAGGCACTCTCCAATAAATTATAACAAAACAATTATACAGAAACATTTTCTGCATGCTGCTTAGAAAACAGCAAGCAAATGGATAAAGAGTAAAGCCACTAAAGTGGCTTTCAGCACTTTTCAATAGAGCCATGATAGTGGCTTATAGCACCCAACCAGTTAAATATAATACAAGTGTTGATGTGTGTAGCCTTGTGTTAAGATGTAGAAATACTTTTAGAGATTCGTATGGGAACACTTGTTATTTATTTATTTATTGGTGTTTAAGGTCACATATTTCTGCACAATGGCTAACCGTGACCGCAACATGGGGATAAAGTCATGTTTAGTCAATCATTTATACTCATGTCGCCCATTTTAGAGGACTTCCACCTCAAGCATTGGTGACTGGGTCCTATTTTACCAGTAAAACAGAGCTTGTTTACCACAGTAAAAAAGCACTGCTTAACTTCCCTTGGTTCTCACAGGAGGGAGAACACTTGTTGAAGGTAGTATTGAATACAGGTAGAGTCAAACAGCGTATGATTTATAGAAGTCAGGTTTGGAAGCTTGAGGTTAAACAGAAGTTCAATATAGAAAGATGAAGCAGACAACAAAGTGATTAACCCTTTACCCATAATAATGGCCAAAACTGGCCAGAGCTATTCACAAAAATCACCATTCAATTTTCATTTTTGGTCTCAAAACCATAGCTTATGACCCATCATTGGAATGAGCTCAGTGAGCTCATTCCAATGAGGGTACATAAGCTATGGTTTTGACGTAAAGAGTCAAAAAAATTAGTTATTCAAGAATTGTAGTTGCAAGTGTCGTCTGCTTTTCGTATTATGAAAAGGGTTAATACAGCATCACAAACAACAAGGAAACCTGTCTTTGTAGTGCACAAGAAGCATCTTGTACTGGATCTGCAAAATCAACTTTTCACTTTATAATTATCAACTGTTTGCCTCACATGACTACAGGACAAAAGTTGCAAAATAAATTCTTGATGTTATCTATTTACTGGGATTTAACAACACTTTCAACAGCTAGGGTCACCCCATGTTGGACAGTTTTATGGTTGGAGGTAGCCAAAGTACCCTGAGAGAACCACTGAGCAATGGCGCATAACTGGCAGGTGCCCCAACATATTAACTCCATTAGCATTGATTGAAGACAAGTGCCCCATCGACATGCAGTACGCCTTAGTACACATCAACACTGTGCTCAATGAGTGCAATCAGGATTATGAGCCTTGCCCAAGGATACAACGCAGTTGCCCCTGATCGAACCGTGGACCTTTTGGATTGAAGTCCAATTCTGTAACCACTGAGCCAATGCACTCCTAGTTCTTGAATAACTAAATAAATTTCATTTTTGCCCACTGGAACGAGATAAATGAGCCTGTTCCATACAGATTATCACCACAGTGTGTGTCTCCGGGAATTCAGATCAAGTCGAGTTGTAGGAACAGAACAGTATTTCGACGAGCCCATTAGGGCAAGTCGAAATGCGATTCTGTGCCTACAACGAGACTTGATCTGAATTTCCGGAGACACACACTGTGGTGATGATAAATTTATCTCACAATATTGACCACAAAATGTGTTATAAAACTATTTTACGAGGAACTTTTTCATTTGCCTTATCGATGGAAAGATGCAAATTGAAAAAATAGAATAGCGTTCATTGATCTCCATATTGAGGTCAGTGATGACGTTACACTTCAGACAAAATTACTCACTGGGATTCACTTTACTGAATACTGTCTTGTGAAGTAGAGCAACTGTGTGTTTCGTCAACGTGAATTTGGTTGTTACTTTTGCAATAATTACTGGTGAATTAAATATCCCCCTTGGTGTAAAGGTTTATTATATTTTGAAATATGCCATTCATCGTTTACTGAGGTGGAGTTTTCCACATTTAATAGCGAAAGCTAATCCTTTAACTTCAAGAGAGAAGCCTCGACTCGAGCGTTCAGGAAAATCCCAATAATAGGCTACAAACCAGCCCAAGATGCTGAAAAGTGCACATAATTTAACTATTCATTGAGTTAACTTCCCCAGTGACATTTTAGCATGCCGTGCATAATAAATACGTTGCAGGGCATTTAGTTGGCAGATACAGTGTCATATGCGGCTCATTGAGAAAACAATATTAGGTTCGGCTTAACAGAAGTTAACATTCAGGTGCATTGGGGACTTAAAGGGTTGGTAGGTGAATATGGGTGATAGAAGTGTGAAGAGAATGAACGTTCTATAAATTTGTCTCATACCTCTGTGTACTTAAGAGGTGGGTAATGGCTGGACATCTGATCCAATGTGTAGACTCTTCTTCATGTATATATGGGTGGCTAGGGTGTGGTAGTTACTGAGGTTTCAGTAGTTGAACTTGTCTCACTTTTTCAAGTTTTATGAGTCAGGAGCCATGAATAATGTCATGTGATGAGTATGCAGTTTATTGGCAAAATGATCAACCAACACATCAGTGGACAGATGTTCAGTAGGGTTGAGGTGTGTTCTCATTTTTACACTCCTTGTGAATGAGTGAGGCATGCATTAGGGGTGCAGGTGCAATGACATGGCCAAGATTTATCACCGATATAATAGGTGCATTAGTAGTAATCAACTCACCATGCACTGACTGTAACAATAACCAATTAGAATCCATCAAAAAGTAATGAATAGAAAATGCACTTCACATATCATGATTTACTCAACTAACATGAAAACAGCTGAAACAAGAAATGACTTCTCAATAAAAGTGTTCATCCCACATTTCATGCTCATATAATTGCACCTTGGACTCTGGTGTGAACATCTAAACTAGTTCAGAAGGGGTTACCACCTGCAACCCACAAAACAGAGGTCTGGAAACTGCTTTTTGCTCCCTGGGTAAGTGAAGTCAAAATCCACCTGCCAGTGATAGAAAAAATGCATAACAGTCTTTAAGGTGTAGCACCTTTAGCAGGATGACTTCCACCTGCACTTGTCACCAACTGAAAGACATGGATTTCCTGGATGTGTCCTTGGACAATGGCCAAAAGGAAATGAAGAAGAAAAGAAAGATGGTCTCCTCTGCCAGAGGCTGGATTGCCTGCCAACTGAGGAAGTGTCTGGAAGAAGAGAGAAGGGGAGTAGGACAGGCAGGAAGAAAGACACACTGTCTGCTCCACACCACACACTTCAAAAACTCTCAAATCCAGCCCGACTCCTTCCTTACAGGGAAAGAGCTGATAACAATGGGACATCATGGGAGAGGTAGATGCCTAGCATACCTCTGTCCTTGCATGTAGATGAGTCAGAGGAGAGGGATCTGATGAGGAGGCAGATATGGATGCAGAGTTCACATACCTCAATAAATTCATTGATAGATCTGCAGAAATATTAATGGACTGGAAACCCATCAATTAAACTACCACAGATGGGTCATAGAACTTGAAAGGGAAGAAGAATATTTTGCAAGAACCAGATCATTTGAAATAGCAAAATCCCCAACACCATGATATTTCCAAAAACACCCACCAAACTGCCATCAAAGAAGAAACCCAGAAGACACTCCAAGTCCTACAGGCGATACTGATCCTCTCTGCCTTTTTGGCTTCTTGGCTTTCTTCCGAACATGGTAAACTGGTAAACAAAATCATACTGTTTAGGGGGTTTCATGGATTTATTCCCAACAAGACAAATGTCGAAAATGGTTATCCCAACAAGACGAATCCCAACAAGACAAATTTAATTAAAATGACTATATAACCCATTTTTTTTGAGATTTTCCATCATAAACTGCTAACATGGCTTACTTTTGGACAAAGAGCTTTCAATTAACTGGTTGAGTGTTGGAAGCCCATTTTGGGGCTTTATCCTGAAGTGCAGGTACCAGAGCTAAAAGGCTTCATATTCTGTGGATGTACTTAAATTAATTTTTGATGTGATATTATTAAGACTGGGTGGATTTGCCCTGTTATAATTAATGGGAGAGTGCCTATAGGTCCTCTCCCATTATTTGTAACAAGGCAATAACATGTGAACAAAATTTTGACAACCAAAAAAAAAAAACGCTACCAGTTAACAGAGGCACCACGCTTTGTTACAAGACATTATTTGCTACAGTTTTTTGGGGTATCTTTTTTATCAACAAAACTCCCAAACACATGCATAAAATAAAACCTCCATATTTGATAAGAAAAATTTTTTTTTTTTGTCTTCTTGGGATTGTCTTGTTGGGATCGTCTTGTTGGGATATTTTACCAATTTGTCTTGTTGGGATTCATCTCGTTGGGATGACACCATTTCCTGGCTTTTACAACCCCAAATCATCCTTGGCAATATCATGCTTTGTAAGGGGTTGAAACAACCAACATTTTCCCTGTTGGCCTTTGGCGCGCAAAAAACCTTCCTCAGCAATTTCACGCTAATTACTTACTGCTTCTCCTGGCTTCCAGTGGAATTTGTCAATAACTTCACCAGACTGAGATTTCTGATATCTGGAGATAACAGCTGTTACAAATGCTATTAAAATGTTAAGGTAGGAACATTATTCTTTACATGCAGTCAGTCCTTCCACAGAAAATTCCATTTCGAATATCAAGAAATTGTATCCAGACAAAATCACCCTGAATCAAAATAACCTTAGGATGAAACCTCCCTTGGAAAAAATTCCTTTTGGGACATAATCCCTTCACTTTAATTTTCAAAGGTTGACAAAATCCCTCACTCACTTTGATTTTCTGAAATGGGTATAAAGTTATTTATTTCATTAACTGTTTACCTAACAAGACTAACAGTGGACATTTGCAAAAATATGCCCTGAATAACAAAACATTTTCATTTTTAGCATCAAAATCATAACCCCTCATAATAAATTTTCAAATTCATCACCATTTGATATGAAATTTCTGGACCTCATTCAGTGAAATCATTCTGAGCCTCAGTAAGCCTTGTTAAACCTAGGCTTGGGTAGGTTTTAATGAACTCCATATCAAATTGTGATTCATTAGGGATCCTCTATATGATAACCACATTTATAAACTAGAATTACTGTGAGCACTGCTCACTAAAGATACCACCCACTCCAACCAAGAAACATTTCACAACAGTAAAAAAGTATTTAATATACACAGCACATCTGTATGTTCTCCGAAAACATGAGAGCAATTTTCAATATGAGAAAGGGTAAATATTACAAAGAGCATGCAAAATGAAAAAATAAAAATACCTGAAAGCAGAATAGAAGGTGCACATCTATAATGTATATAAAAGAATGTCTGAGAGTTTCAATGAAATTCGCCCACTGGTATAAGAGGAGTAGCGGATAGCAGGAGTGCACCCCCCTAAAGCATCACAACAATTTGGCTAAGTTCATTTCGCCCTTTGGGAAAGAGTAAAAAATAAAAATACCTGAAAGCAAAATAGGAGGTGCACATCTATAATGTATAGAAAAGAATGCCTGTAAGTTTCAATGAAATCCACCCACTGGTTTAAGAGGAGTAGCGGATAGCAGATGTGTACCCCCAAAGCGTCACGGATGTACGGACGTACGGAAGTACGGAAGTACGGACACCATGAATGCTATATACCGCCCACTTTTCAAGTGGGTGGTATAAATATATTCTTCATTATTGTCCAATGGTAAATAATTTATTTTCCTATAATAATGTTCATTATTTCGTCAACTGTTTATCTTACAAGACTAGCAGTCGACATTTGCAAAATATCCCCTGAAAAGTTAAAAAATTTATAGTAATTTATATATTTTTTATACTTACCAATGACCCAGCCTTAGCTGGTGCTAACTCTTAAATATTTAGGGCCAAACACAAATTTTACCCCATCCCCCAAATTTGCATCAAAAACTGAAAATTACATGTCCTATATGGTCTTCCATACTTTTACTCCACTGCGCATGCGCAGTGTCAAGGAGGTCTCGAAAATTGGTGCAATTATCATTCTTACAACCAGTGCCTGGTAACTGTTATTTACTCAGCGGGGAGGTATGAGTTCCCAACTCATGGGAGAGCCATCCCCGCCTGGGTCATTGGTAAGTATAAAAAATATATAAATTACTATAAATTTTTTAACATTTTTATACTGTACCAATGACTCAGACTTAGCTGAATAGTAAAAAGGTTGGAGGGCCTAGGATATTAAGGAAAATCCAATAGGCTCAACTACATATAACAGAATTATCCCCTCGAGGAGAAAGGAGAAATAGGCTTTACATGTATCTTTCTTATTTGCATCAAAAACAAAAGAAAGACACAACACCATTCTGTAACTGAGCACAATAACATCAATGATCTCTATTAACATCCAGTATAGCCTGTTATACTAATATTTTAAAAGGAAAGCTAATAAATAAAGGAAGTTCAGAGAAATGAGACTCTTTATACTCATTAAAAGTGTCCGAGGATTGTATGTTAACGCCCGTATGACACGTGACATATACAAATGCTTCACACCGAGCTACAATTTAAAAATATTACATGGATGAGTTAACATTAGCTTTACACTTTAAAACCATCCCGGAACCGACTCAGAATTACTGACTCCAGAGGAGGTATTCCCTTGCTTTTCACTATAAAGCAGGTGACCTAAGGGAACACCCTCCCCCCCCCCCCTTCCCCTTCCCCTTGCCCTGGGTCAAATATCCCAGAGCGAAGAGGACAGTAGGACAGAGTCACTTCCGGAACAGAAAGCCTGCATAACTATAGTTGCAACTGTTTAGTGGACGACATTCTGAGCAACAGATAACGGACCTAAACAATGCAGATCTCCAGAAATGGACTCAATATTTCTAAGATAAAAATTCGTGAAAGTGGAAGGCTGAGACCAATATGCAGCCTTCATTAGATCTGTAATAGGAACACTATTAGCGTAAGACCAAGATGTAGATAGAGCTCTTACTTCATGAGCTGAAATCTTAAGCACAGACTGCTGAGTTGAAGATAATTTATCATAAGCAGTACGGATAGTTAATTGAATCCATCTAGCAATAGAATGGACTGAAATGTGGAGGAAGCTTCCACGGCATGTCCCACAACAGACACCTGAGCAGATTAATCCACGGTCTCTGTGGAGACAGAGATGCTACCAACAGTATTGCATTGAGATTGTTTTATCTTGAGCAATATCTGCTGAATCAACGGCGCTGGAGGATATGCATATCCTATCATTCCGTCTCACGAGATCGATAGAGCGTCTACTGGAAACGCTTGAGGATCCGGACATGGAGACACATTCATCTGCAACTGATTGTTGAGATGCGTTGCAAATAAGTTTAATATTGGCCACTCCCATTGGTAGCAAATCTGATTGAATACTCGTTTGTTGAGAGTCCATTCTGATGGCAACAAGCGACCCCTCCGTGAAAGGGAGTCTGCTAATACGTTCAGACGACCCGGAATATGACGGACCGATAGGAGAACTTGATGTTCTAGTACAAACAGAAGGATTCATTCCATTAACTTGAATAACAGAATGGAATGAGTGCTTCCCTGGATCCGAATATACGCTATTATCATCGGACAGAATTTGCACGTGAGCATTCTGAATAACGTTCATCCAATGACGTAGCGCAAGCCAAACTGACATCATTTCTTTGATGTTTATGTGCTTGATTAGGAACTGTGGATCCCAAAGACCCCGGCACTTCAAATCCATTGGGCTCAATGTTGTGGCCCAACCTGTTTGCGGGCATGCGTCATAATTGTAAAACTTGGATCCGGCAATTGCAGTGGAACTCCCTGAGTTAACCACTGAATATCTGCCCAAATCTGAATCTCATTTCACTTGATTTGACAAGAGGATGTCCGTATTGAGCGAATGAATCTTCACCCTCCAATTCTGAGTCAGAGAGATTTGGAGAAGACGAGTGCGTAGCCGCCCCATCAGAATAAAATCTGCGGCAGCTCCGCACAAACCTATCAGTCTCATGAATTCTCTCGCTGTAACTTTGTCTGCTCATCCCCAGGTGGGTGAATAACTTGGACGGCACCAGATCCGACTTCTCCTCGTTTACTATGAAACCAAGACGTCGGAGCAATAGAAGCAGATTCTGCACATCGTTCTGAAGCGTTAACTCGTTGCTGTACCTCTGAAGAATGTCGTCCAGGTAGGCCGACGTTACCGCAGACGAATGAGCTCGGAAATGAGTCATTACCGAGTTCATTATTCGAGTGAAAGCCCAGGGCGCTAGATTCAGACCGAAGCACATTGCTCGGAACTGATATACGACTCCTAGGACAGCGAAGCGAAGATACTTTCTGAACGCCGGATGTACTATGATGTGAAAGTACGCATCCTTGAGATCTATGCTCACAGCATAGTCATTCACTCGAATGCTCGCTCTGACTGATCGAATGGTCTCCATATAGAATTTTGGAGCCATGATCAGCTTGTTTATCCAGCTCAGATCTATGACTGGACGGAAGGAGCCATCTGGTTTCGGAACCAGAAAAAGATAGCTGTAGAAACCTGGAGATTCCTGGTTTTCTACGACCTCTATCGCGTTCTTCTCCAGAAGAGACTGGACCTCTAATAGAAGCGAGCCTCTATCTGCGGAATTTACGGAAGCTGAGTCCATCTTGGATTTCGAGTTAATGGAGGTTTTCCTATGAAGGACAGATTTAGTCCTTCCGAAATCACTCCTCGAACCCAAGGGTCATCCGTAATCGACTCCCAATTGGTTGAGAAACTCGACAGTCTTCAGCGCACTGGAACACGATAGAGGTTTAAACGGAAGGAGAAACCACGTCCTCCACGGCCTGCACCTCGCCCCGGCGACCTAGGGGCGCCTGACCGGTTGTCTCGGCCAGTATTACAGCCCCTACCTGAGTCGCTGCTCTGACAGTCTCTAGAGTAAGATCTAGAGGATGCATAGGAACCTCTATAGGAACTTCCCTTGGACATATTCACCCCAGAAGTGCCTGTCCTACTTTTCTCCACTGAATCCGACTTTTTAGAAGAGGATTTGAAAAGCAGAGAGTCTGAAGCTTTCTTAGTTATCTGATCATAGATTGCCGTCGAAGAGAAGCTCTCCGGAGACTGGAGTGACTCTGAGAGAGTTTTTCACCTTACTATCCACGTACGTGAATGTAGCCAGGGCCGCGTCACGTGTAACCAACTCCAGATTTGCCACTGAAAAAGCAGAGTTATACGTGGAGATAGCTATGGCCCTCGAAGGAACTCTTAAGGAGGATTGTACATCCTGGAATTCTTTTCCTTTGAGACGTAATGATAACGCTCTGGTAAGGTGAACTGCGTACGATAATGCGTCTAAACTAGCCCTGTTAGACGATATTGTCGTTTCCAATGTCTTGGTTGGAATTGACATAGACAACGGTTTAAACAATTATAGGTCTTCGGCCTGATCGTATGGACGCAGAGGAACTCTCGGAATGCCGTCCTGCCGTTTCGAATTATTCATTGAATTGATGAAAGGATGTAGAGCATTTGCCGATAACCTGCCCGATTTGGTAGCAAGTTTATATATAGCGTCATTCAATAATTCAAATGTCTGTGAGACATTTCTGGACTGTGTCGGAAACTCAGGGATGTCCCTAAACCGATTAAATAATTCTGTGTCCAGTAGCGCTATCAGTCTCTTATTCGGCAACGCAGCATTTTGGTCCAGAAGAACAACGTCAGAAAGATAGAGCCGGATGAACTCTACGGCAATTTTATGTTGTTCCGAAAGGGAAAATTCCAACTCCTCCGTATCCCTTTCGCCATCCTGTCGGACCACTTGTAATTGTTGGTCATTCGTGCCTGCACCTGCAGCAGAACGTACCGACCCAGCTTCCTCGGTTAATTCCTGATCCGACAGAGTTTCTGTTGGTTGCTAGGATGCTGCAATAATTTGTGCTATCTGCGATAGCACATCCATAACGGAGGCCTGTGGAGCTGCGGTCCTACAAGATTTAGCCGCTGGAAGCTCCTAGGATGCTGACTCCTGCTTACTTCTTTATGCAAACGTCCGGAGTATGAAGGCCGTATATCCTTGGCTACCGGATGGCGTGACCTGGTCGCCGTGGAATTCCTGGTCGGTGAGGTTGGCTGGATATCACTGGTCACGTAGCCAAGGTGCGGTCGTGTGTGCTGCCGTGAGGATGAGAAAGCCAATACAGCAGTATCTCTGGACTGTCTATATAACAGAGCGTCCCGAGCAGTGGACATATGCTCCGACTGAGGAACGTTTTGTACCACAACATGTGGGCCCAGATGTTGTTGTACGAGAGAGGGACCTCTCACGCTCGCAGCCCGGATGGACCTGGATGAGCTAGGAACCGGACTAATAGGCTTCCTCCGTACCATCCTCGTATCCGTCGTCACTGGATGTGCATGTTGTATTTTTATAGTGCTCGCATCACCCAAGTCTCCTTCCTTGACCGCAATGGACGAACCCGGCTGCCGAGCCATTCAATGAATGGTTGCTACACTGGGAGAGCTAGCGTACGCCAAAGCCATCGATCCTACTTGGGACTTCTTAGGCAATTGACGTATCTGCATGAGCACTTTTGCCGCTAGCTCTTCATTTGACTGTGATGACGGAAGCACACTTTTCGAAGACATGACGGAACATTACCCTGTTCTTGTTCCTCAATGAGGCCTGTGGAGCCGCGGTCTTACGTAAATAGCCGCTGGAAGCTCCAGGGACTTTCATCCCTGCATTTATATAATATGCGAACGTCCCAACTGGAAAGGCCTCGTGTCCTTGGCTAGCGGATGGAGTGACCTGGTCGACGTGGATTCCCTGGTCGGCGAAGCAGGAGCTCCAGGGACGTTCATTCCTGCATTTATATAATATGCGAACGTCCCCTGGAAATCTGTGGTCACATAGCCAAGGTGCTGATGTGAGGATGAGGAAGCCAATAGAACAGCTGCGTCAGACTGTCTATGTGACGGAGCGTCCTGAACAGGAGGAGTGGACGTATGCTCCGACTAACAAATGAACATACAACAACATCGTGGCGCAGATGTTGTTGTAAGAGAGAGGGGGCCTCTCTCGCTCGTGGTCCGGATAGACCTGGACGAGCTAGCTACCGGACTGACAGGCTTCATAGGTACTATCCTCGGATCCGTCGTTGCTGGGTGTGCATGTTCAATGTTTATAGTGCTCGCATCACCCAAACTGCTTCCCTGGACTGCAACGGATGAACCCGGCTGCCGAGCCATTCGATGAATGGTCGCTACACCGGGCAGACTAGCGGACGCCTTCAATCCTACTAGGGACCTCTTCAGCAATTGTCATATTTCCAAGAGCACTTAGCCGCTAGCCCTAATACTGCAACGATGGAGTCACATTTGTTGAAGACATTACGGAAACATCACCCTGTTCTTGTTCTTCTGAAAAAGAGACATATAAACTAGAGTGACCTTGCAGAGAGAGGACCGGAATGGACCCCTCACCTCTAACAATATACCGTGACACACGTCTCCAACGTTGTCAATCCAAATAGCACACATTGAGCAAGAATTAGTGTGAGTACATTAACATGAGAATAAGAGGAAGATTTCCTCGCATTACAATTGAACAATATTTTTTCATCTTGAAAAAATATAAACAGTTATAATACACACACTAACCCTTGAAACAAAGATACATAATATAATCCATTATAAGATTTCGAAAAAATAATTTCAAAAAAAAAAAAAAAAATTTTGAAAAATTTTCAGAAGAGCCCAAGTTCCCAATGGGAACAATGAGCCCAAATGGATCCCAAAAAAGCCTAAGTGTGGGCAAAATTTTTAAAACATTTTTAAAAATTAATGCAACACTTCCGGACAATATTAATGTATCTGGCTATGAGCAGAACTAATAGAAGACAAGTAATCACCATCAGAAGTAACCGTTGTCAACATAAGCAAAAGTGAACAGAAACCGGAAACATGACTCCAGGCACTGAAAACATGGCCCAAAATCAGTAACCAATTTAAACACTATCCAATGAAAAACAGAGGCTTCCAGAGAAGAAACTGCAGTACATCAGATGGTAGATGCAAAAAACAATGCCTAAACACCCAAGGGTGAGGACGTAAACATGGGGAAAAAACAGAATAATCATTCTGTTACCAAGCCAAAACTCCCAAGAAATTTTAGTAAGAAAAAATTCCAAAATTATGCCAAAAGCATGGGAGAATAGCAAGGGAGTTATTTAGGAAAGGTAGAGAGGAAACACTGAACAAACAATGGTAAGTTCATAGCCAGAATGACAAAATAAGGCTCATGCCTCGAAATTAGGGAACATGAAATAATTTCGTAAAAAAATTATAAGTTACATCCCTGAACACATTCTGCCACTGTTGCTTCCTCTCATCCTTTATTTCATCCTTAAATCCACCATTTCTTTCAAAATTATGTGTCTGGCATCATTTAAACTGAGATTTACAAGCATAAATATCAGTGACATGTTACTAATTTAGGGCCAAACAAAGAATGATAATTGCGCCAATTTCGAGACCTCCTTGACACTGTGCATGTGCAGTTGAGTAAAAGTATGGAGGACCATATAGAACATGTAATTTTTGGTTTTTGATGCAAATTTGGGGGATTGGGGGGTAAAATTTGTGTTTGGCCCTAAATATTTAAGAGAAAGCACCAGCTAAGTCTGGGTCATTGGTACAGTATAAAAATACAACTTTTTTATTTTTTGCCTTCAAAACAAAGCGTATGGCAAGTCAAAGCTGAGAGATCATGTTGTCATCTGAAAATTGAACTGAGGCAATTAAAGTTTTCTAAACTGAGGGATTATTCCAGCCTCAATTAAATTCAATTAAGGGGATTAAGGCCTAAGGGGATTTTTTTGGAGTGGATTGTGTCCTAAGGGGGGATTCTGTCCAAGGATAGTGGGTCCTACTTTAAATGAAATCGCCCTAAAATTTAATAAATGGGTAGGGTCAGGAAAATGTTTGAGATCGGATTTTGAATCTTGCCACTGCTTCGATTCAATTAAAAACCATCTCGATTATTCGAAAAATCAAATCCTAGATTCATACAATTCTTTATTGTCAACTCTGAAGATAACTCACCCTGCAATTTTATGATGAATACCCATATTTACTCTATGTTTTGGGACACTCTATGATTTGGGACACACATTTTTTCCAGAAAACTATATTTTTTTATGCTTCAAAGTTTGGATCATTCATAAATTTCCAGTTGTCCCGTCACTAGTAGCAGACGACACTCATAAAAAATTCTTGAGTAACTAAAAATTTTCATTTTTTGCTTCCAAAACATAGCTTGTGGTCCCTCATTGGAATGAGCGCAATGCGCTCGTTCCAACGAGGGGTCATAAGCTATGTTCTGGAAGCAAAAAATGAAAATATAAAAAAAAATTGGACGACGATTTTCGTATATAGTGATGGAAAACGAATCACACACTTTATTCAGCATCATATCAAGACCAGGCTGTGTTCTTTCCCCATTTTCTAAGAATTGGGACTAGTGTCATGCGAATATGAAATTTTTTTCGACTCGAACATCGACTCGAATTTCCCCTTTGAATGTTCGATTCGGTCGAATATCGAATTCGAATACTATAATTACAAAAGAAACGTGTTACAAATACAAGACCCTGATTTTGAGATTTTCTTGTATATATTACATTAATTCCCTGGTATATTCATCCCATACATAACTATAAGTATAATAAGTAACATTGTAACTAGATCTAGGAATTCTGGGAAATGTAATGGAAATGAGAAATATTGAGAATGAACACGCGTCTTTTTGCTCGTTTTCGCTGGCCAGCGATATGGTAATGGCGGTCTGGAAACTACCATTAGACTTATCGCTGGTAGAGTTACTACTTCCCTTGGACCACTGAGAGAGTGATATTGACAGTCCGCTTATGAACGAATCGCAGCCATCAATGCGTGAATCTTTTGTGAGTCAGAAAAGATTCACGCATTGATGGCTGCGATTCGTTCATAAGCGGACTGTCAATATCACTCTCTCAGTGGTCCAAGGGAAGTAACTCTACGAGCGATAAGTGTAATGGTAGTTTCCAGACCGCCATTACCATATCGCTTTGTGACGTTTTGTCATATAGATATACAAGAAAGAAACGATATTTTTGACATAAATTAACACCAGGTTTAATCATTAACACTATTAATTAACATATTAAACAATTGCAAGAAGATTCGTTAGAGTCGTTAGACCTACACTTCCTACAGCCCTACTTGAACCTTTGAATCAGAGATATACCATCAGATCCGACTCTGAAAACTGAAATAAATTTAAAATCAAAGTGAGTTGGCCGAATCGCAATACAACTGTTACAACAACAAGAACGAAATGAGTCCATTGTCACTTTTTTAGTTCAACTACAGAAAAGTCATTCAATCAGGTCGCCGTTTTTTCTGGCCCAAATCAACGTGGCGGCGTTCTGTCTAGATAACCGATGTCTTCTATCTGTGATAGTGCAAGAACCCACTGAATTTACTCTTTCGGAGGAACAGTTGGTTGCTTGAATGGAAAACAAATCCCGAGCCACAGATGATAAAAGAGGGAAACTTCCTGCATTCTCACGCCAAAATTGTAAGGGGCTCTCATTTCTGTTAGCAACAGGGCAAACTGTGTACCCACTTAATTCGACGGTTAAACGGGCTTCTTGATTCATCTGGGCACCCGACTCTGTTGAACAGCTCGAGCTTTGTATGTCTTTAAATATAGCATCCATCAAAGATGGACGCGTAGGGGATTTATCCGAGTCATCGACGCTAGCTTGCTGGGTGTGATGATGCGAAGAATCAGCACTCGGTTCGTCATCCTTGAGACAAGCTACGGAATCAACAATGTACCGCTTTGCAATGTCAAAGTTATCCTGCTTTATCAATGTCTTAAAGCGGGGGTCTAAAAATGTTGAGGCTAGCAGATAGCCTTGGCTGAGATCAAACCTCCCTTCTAATTCTGAAATTAGACCATCACGAAATGCCTTCGTACCATGTGAAGTTTGGGATGACAGCTCTTGTTTCAAGGTTTGAATACAGGGAAATATCATCGATATGCTGACAACAGTGTCCGCGCTAAGGATAGTTGTAGCCTCAGAAAGGGGTTTCAGTAGTGGCAGAACTGACTGTCTAATTTGATTTAAAGCCGACGATATGGGCGGTGGTAGCGAACTTGCACATTTTCTGTTCTGCTCACATTCTACCAATGCCATGGCTATGGGCGATGCGTTCTTCTCACTCCATTCCAATAATGTACACGTGCTATTAAAGCGAGTTGACACGTCAAGGGGTGGGTCCGATTCAGAGAGGCCCGCTGCTAACTGGTGTTTATGTAAAGCGTGCAGCCCAACCGTTGATGAATTAAAGAATGTAGTTATTCTGTGTGTGGCATCTATCAGGTTCTTAACCATTGGTTGTTGCTTTAGATTTGAATTTATACACAGCTGTAGTTTATGGGATGCACAACCGTGCCATTTAACTTCCAATATTCTGGCAGTGGCAGGCATAGTGTTAGTTGTGTCTGTAGAAACGAACATAATGTCTTCCGGTAAAAGATCAAATTTCTCTAACTGATTTTTGACAACTGAAGCCGTAGCAGCCGCGGTATGATCGAGGTCCAGGTCTTCTAAGTTGACGACCGCGAGGCACCTCGAAATTAGCCTCCAACATTTATCAATGGCGTGAATAGTTATGACCAGATAATTAGTGTTATTATCGGCCTTCCAATGGTCGAAGCTCGAAGGTAAGCGATTTTTTACAATCACCTGCATCTGATTTGATAATATCTCGAAGTTCAGACTCTGCTTTTTGGCACATATCAACCAGCCTTCTAGATAGTGACGATGGATGCGGGGGAATGTAACTGCCGTCTGTTAAAGTGCTGCATAGTTTTTGGAACCCTTTCCCAGCTACTAACTCAAATGGGCGCCCATCTGCCACCACAAAAGAAAGAACAGCCGCGTCATATTTACTTTTCATATCGCCGTCGATTTTTCTTCGTGTAAATGCGGTCATACTGGCTTGTTTCTTGGAGTGTTAGCCTGAGGTAGCTGTAGTTTGGGCTTGGCTATGGTCGACAATAGTACTGGGACGAGGCCTCTTAATACCCTGTCCCTGTGCTTTTCTAATTTTTTCATCATCTTCTTTTGCCTTGTCGTACAGCTCTCTGTGTTTTTTCAAATGCACCCACAGGTGACTAGTTGTCCCAGTAGATTGGACTTTGTAAATCGTGGAACATGTGTTACACTTATAGGTTCCCGATACTTTGTCAAGAGAAAAGTAGGAATGTATTATCGAGTGCGACATTTTCTATTGATACAGACGACAATAATCACCAAATGACGTATTTCGGTATTTGGGACAGTAGGTAAAAAACTCCGACCTGGAAACGACATAGCGTAACTCAACACAAACCGGAACATAACTGTGTGCCAGTGTGTGGCGTAAACGTAATTCCTCTTTATGTAGAATACATTATTAAACCCACACGTTCAAAGAAACAAGCCATACACCGATACACGGTCATACACCATACACGCTTCACATTTTCACGATTAGGATTTGACTTCGTAATTGAAATTTGAGAACCACAGATCAAGGCTACGTTCCTGTATATTGCACCATTTTGCGCGCGATTGTTGTCGTTATCGTGGTGGAAATTTACGACATTAGAGATTGTTCGTCGTCGCTATATTCGAAATTGTTATATTCGGGTTTCAAATCGACTCGAACTCGACTCGAATTTAAATGTCGACTCGAATTCGACTCGAATTTTCGAATATTCGCATGACACTAATTGGGACACCTGTGAAAATAATTATTTTTAGCAGTCCCAATACATAGAGTAAATACGGTAGGACTGAATGCATCCAGTCAAACTAGATGATATAAATTCAATTGCAAAATTCCTAAAAATGACATATGAAGTGATAGAGATTACATTAAGGCTCGTTTGCACAATATATCATCCGTTATATGCACCAAGGTGCTATCTGGCACTGCAGATGGCACCTTGTTGCACTCAAAGGACAATAAATGGCTTTTTCTTTGACCACCCTAGTGATACCTGTCAATTTTCTATGAGTAGGATGCCCATTGATATTGTGTTTGCAATGGAGATAGACAGCACCAGTTGGACATAGTATCATAACAACTGAAAAGTGGATTCGATTCAAGATTTCATTTGGTTTTGAACCTTTTGTTTGATTTGATTTGAGATTCGATTTGAGAGGCTTATTTGGCATTGCAGATGGCATCTTGTTGCACTCAAAGGACAATAAATGGCTTTTTCTTTGAGCATCCTAGTGATACCTGTCAATTTTCTATGAGTAGGATGCCCATTGATATTGTGTTCACAATGGACACAGTATCATAACAACTGAAAAGTGGATTCGATTCAAGATTTCATTTGGTTTTGAACCTTTTGCTTGATTTGATTTGAGATTCGATTTTGAGAGAAATCTTGTGATTCACCAGGCCCTATAAATGGGTTCATCCCACTTGAAATCCTTCATTATTGAAATAATTAAGTCAAAGCCATCCCTAACAATACTTCTTTGCTTTCATAATTAAATCATAACATTCCACTTAATTGCAGTTGACCCCTAATCAGGCCTGAAAATAGGCAGTCTGACATTTGCAGAATGAGGTCCCCAGAGGGTGAATTTGATGATGCTATCCCATAAAGTGGGCCAGTTTATCCTTTGGGTACTTCTTTCTGTTTAGTTCTGACACCCTGATTCAGATTGAGGTTCACAGGGGGTAAATTTAGTGATTCTACCCTGCTATGCAGGGTAGCATCACTAAATTCACCCTCTGGAGACCTCATTTTGCAGATGTCAGTCTGCTTATTTTCTGGCTTGCCCCTAATCCTTCAATTAACAAAAGTAGGTGTGAGTATATAATTATTTTTTTCTAAAATTACTAGGAAAAATACTTTTACCTTTTAAATCATACATTATGACCACTCAAGGAGCTTGTGGCAATTGTCATAAGCTATGGTTAAGAAGGAGAATATGTAAAAATAAATGTGGACAGCACTGAGTACATAATCCAATGTTAGATTTATGTTTAGGATAACTTTCAGCATCTAGGCTATATTACATCCACAGCATAAATTAAAGTTCATCCAGCTGTTTACACTTATGCTGCCCACGTTAGAGTACTCTCAACACCAACATTGATTAGGCGTAAAAAAAATAAAAAATCTGTTTCTCAGGCCCTCCCGCATGGTCCTTTTGGCTGCCGCATGCTCTCTTTTTATAACCAATTTAAACTTAAAAAAAATAAAAATTAAATGGTTTTATGTCTGATATTTTACCAAAGTTAAAAAAATTTATGAATTTGTCCCTTGAGTGCAAGAAGGCTTTGCAATGCTTTAGCATTGCAAAGCCTTCTTGCACTCAAGGGATGATATACACCACCACCCATGCTATTCTGTAGATTATGAGGCCTAAAACTTGAACCAAGAACCTGAACTTTTGATGGCAAAGAAGTAATTACTGAAATAAAAAATAAAATAAAAAAACGCTCGCACGCATGCAATTTCACAAATAATGGCCTGAGAAACAGAAGATCTACTTTGTGTGGCCTTACTGAGTCTATCACATAGTGCAGCCTACTTAATTGTATATCTTTAATTGCATAATCCTGTTAATTGTGTAAACCCCACAAACACCAAACTATTTACCATACCCTCAGTACAAATGTTCAGTTTATAACTAGAAGATACGAAAATGAAAAATTGAAAGTAATTTGCATATTTTTTATACTTACCAATGGCCCAGACTTGGCTGCTGCAAACTCAATAATATCAAGGGCCAAGCATAAATTTTTAACCCCCCTACCCCCAAAATTTGCATACCAATCCAAAAATTGAAAGTCTTATCTGGTCATCCATACTTTTTGTACTGTGCATGTGCGGTAACTAGGAAGGTACCGAAACTGGTGCCAAGCATCATTCTTTCTATTTGTGCCTGATAAATGTTATAAATCAGCAGGGAGGTATGAGTGCTCTCATGGGAGGGCCATCCCCATCTGGGCCATTGGTAAGTATAAAAAATATACAAATTACTTTAAATTTTTCATATTTTTACACTAGAACCAATGGCCCAGACTTAGCTGAATAGTAAAAAGGCTGGAGGGCCTAGGATTTACAATAATTCTATTACTCCAACTGAAAGGATAACTCCTACAGGAGAATAGGAGATAAATGAGGAATTACATATGCCTTTCTCTTATAGGAAAAAAGAACAACATAACACGATCAATATAAAGGAGCAATATATAATAAATTCTCCATTTAATGCCAGCATAACCTGTTATGCTAATTCGGTGAAGGAAACCAATTATAAAGCTGGTCCAGAGAATGAGATGCTTTATAGTAAGTTAAAAGTGTCTGAAGATTGTATATAAACGCTTGTATGACACCTGAAATATACATAATGCTTCATAATGAGCTACACTTTAAAAGCACAATACAAATGAGACATTATTTTGCTTCACACCGAGCTACACATTAAAACTACCCAGCACCGATGCCAGACTACTGTCCTTGGGGGAGGCATTCCCTTGCTTTTCACTATAAAGCCAGATGATACTAAGGGAAAAACTGATCTCCCAACCTTCCCCTTGTTCTGAAGGAAGAATCCTCAGAATGAAGAGGGTGGCGGAACGGCGTCAGTGCTCGAGCAGACTGCCTAAGACATCTAAGAGATGTTATATTAATGGACGACATTCTGTGCAACAGAAAGAGGACCCAAGGATCTAAGGTCACCGGAGATAGACTCTAAGTTTCTAAGGTAAAACTTATTAAAAGTAGACGGTTGTGTCCAGTAAGCTGCCTTCATTAAATCAGTAGTGGCAATACTATTGGAGTAAGCCCAAGAAGAAGACAGCGCTCTAACCTCATGCACTGAAATCTTATTTAAAGAATGTTGATCTGAAGATAGATTCTCATAAGCAATTCGTATTGCTAATTGTATCCACCTAGCAACCGAATGTACAGAAATATTTTTTCTGTTAGGAATAAGGGAAAGAAAAAATCTCTTTCTTCCTTTTCTAATAAAGCTAGAACGATATTTATAAATATGCATTGCTCTTACTGGACACAATACTGGTCTGCGGTTGTCTGAAGTCCTTAATAATAATAGGCTCCGGCCGCCTATCCGGAATCTGGTTCTTAGCCAAGAATCCCACTTCTGTAGTAAGAGTAATAATATTACCCACCCTACAGAAATGGGAATCTTCTACAGATAATGCATGAAGCTCACTAAATCTTCTGGCAGAAGCAAAGGCTAAGAAAGGCAGTTTTATAAGTAAGGTATTTAAATTCTACTTCATCTAACGGCTCAAAAGGAGCTTCCTGTAGCTTCAAGAGAACCCAAGCTAAATTCCATTTAGGAATTAATCTAAGGGTTCTAAGTGCATGGATGGAGAACTTTCTAACTAGCTTGGACAAAGAAAGATCTGATCGAATAGCCTAGTTATCATGATGAGCATATGTGTCTGATAACATAGACTTATAGTCCTTAATAGTAGTGGGCTGCAGTTTTAATACGTCAAAAAGGTAGACCAAAAACTTGACAATTTGAGGTATAGATGGATTATAAATATCCACCGACTGATCCACACACCAATGGAAGAAGATTCTCCACTTAGACACATAATTTAATGAAGAGGAGGTCCTCCTACAGTTAGAAATTGCATCCACTGCTCGTCCTGAAAACCGCTGTCTGTGCAAGAAGGCCCGCACAACGGAAATATGTGAAGGTTGAGACTCTCCAATACATGTATACTCTATATAAAAAAATTATCCCAATATCAACTGAGTGTGTTATGATAACAGCAGGTATTTACTCACTAATCAGTGTTGATTGGGAAAACACCTTGCAATTTACATAAGTTCTCTTCACTAAATCCTTTTTTTGTGCCTGAAATATTTTGGGGGGGAATTTTCTGCATCCAAAAAATCCTTTAAATGTGAAAATCAGTCCAATAATTCACGTTTTGTGTTCTAATAAATCTTGAAAAAAAAATGCGAATTTTGACGATCTCGTGAAGCTGTGTGGCTCTTCCATCTATTGGATTTACATGACATAAAATAGTCTGAACTCGCTTAATTGAGGTTATTGTTGTTGAAAAAAATATTCTGATTCTCAACCGAAACGGATGGGTACAGATAACTACACATTTTTCTTTTTGAACATACTGGCAATTTATCTGCTTTTCGCCCAGGATATAACATCATAATCCGCCCAAATGTTAAATTAAAATGCATTTTTTATTCTATCTGATAGCCGCTATTTAACCCCAGGCACGGGGGAGATTATCTTCAAAACACGGATCAGATCCAATTCGGGTAAAACCATTCCGATGGATGAAGTGTGTCTCCACGGGAACAAAATGACGCCACCGATGAATACATTACTTGAGTTTATGGTCACGAGAACACCGTCGTGATATCTTATTCGACCCGGGGAATCGGTCATATCTGCAGTGACTGATATAGGTGATAAAACGAGTTTTGGCTCCCATTCTTTTTTTCTTTTTTTTTTTTGGGGGGGGGGGGGGGGGGGGAAAGATTATGACCAAATACACATGCTCTATTCAATTCGGCCAAACTCACACCGTTCTTGCCCAAACTCAGTGATAATGTTGCAGCATCATACTATGATGTGGATAATTAATGCTACTACCCCCCCCCCCCCCTTCTTTTTTTAAAGAACTTCATGAACTGCAACTGCGGGGAACCACAGGATCATTCCGATTGTCCCTTAACCCAACATGGACCCCACGGATGACACTTTCAAAATAAATTCTAGGATTAAAACTACCAATTTCCAATTTTCAATTTTAGCGTAGGCTTTGGGGATTAACAACAAACAAAGGATTTAATTTAACATGCCACTGAACAGAAGTAACTAATTGAGCTTAATTGTATACTGGTATGTCATATCTTCAACACCTTTTCCAAGGCTAATTTACTTATTAATCTGTCAAAGGGCCGAAGCATTTGACGCATCTATTGAAAAGAAACCCATGCTGGCTGGGGAGAATTATTATTACCAAAACACCAACATACAGACGACAGCGTCTGGCCAAAATGTTATCAGTCTACCCAGTTTCCAGTCACGAAAATAAACATACTATTTCCAAGAAAAAACGTACCAAATGCTAGGAAGATAAACCCGGTGATCCATTAGTCTCCACCAGCCAACAGGACTAGGTGGCACTTGCAAGATAAATTCTTCAATAACAACTAAAAATTTGAAATTGTTTGTCTCAAAACAGAGCTTGAGCCCCTCAATGGAACGACTCAATATCCACTAGCTCGTTCCAATGAAGGTTCATAAGCTATGTTTTTGAAACAAAAACTTAACCATAATAAAATTTGAATGCAGATTTTTGTATAGCTTGAGTGCTGGCCAAATTCGGCCATTGGCATTGGATGTAGGGCTACAGTGAATTTCCATTTTTTGTCTTAGTCACATAGTTTATGGCCCCTCATTGGAATGCTTCCCCTCCCCTGTCAATGAGGGAAACAAGCTGTAAAAAAAGGAAAATATATAAAATTTTAAGGGAGAATTTTTCCATCTCGCTAATTCTGTTCCATTCTCAATTTAGTTCGTCAAAAATAATTACTGAGGTAAAATTGAAGCAGCTTATCTGCAATGATATTAAATCATGTGCCGGGTTCGCATTGATCCCGACTCTGAAAAACAGGGGCAGCACTTCGTAAAGACAGGATGTATCGTCGAGACTGTCACATTATTGTTCTAAAAAACATAACAATGTACAGAATACATTTTATTTTAAAATACTTCCTCTATTTGGTAATTTTATTTAAAAATGTCTTGACGAACTGTTCCGAGAATGAAGGTGGACAAGATCATGTTCGATGGCGACAAACTTACCTTTAATTATACAGGGGGGGAATCCAAATGACAAATCAGAAAAACATTTTATTTTAATACGGAAACAAGTTCAGTATCTCGAAAAATACTGGGCGAATTGTTTAAAATCGGACATTATTCTGGGGTACAATGATCTGGAAAAGACAGATATGGTATTTTTATGTCATTATTTTTATGAAAATGCAGGTTTTAGAAATTCGCTGACTGAAGACTAATATTGCTAATCAGGTTCAGACTCTGGAAGAAATTTCTCGTCGAACACTGATTGATTATGTAATGCTTCTCTCTTAACCGCACTTGGGTACCCCACTTTTCTTTTGGGGTACGTGAAGTGCGGTTTTATATGGAATGTACACGTAATGCCGGGTTGTGATGCAGTGTGTGAGACTTCCCCTGATACAGAAGATCCTTGAGTGGAGGAAGCTCCCAAGGAATGTCCCACAACAGACACCTGACTAGATTGATCCAAGGTTTCTGAGTTGACAGAGATGCTACCAGTAGAATCTTGCAATGGGACTTTGATTTTCAACAGAGTGCTGAATAAGCGGAGTTGAAGGAAATGCATATCTTACTATTCCGTTCCATGAGAGCGACAGAGCATCTCCCACATACACCTGAGGATCCGGACATGGCAACACGAATGTCGGAAGCTGATTGTTCTGGTTTGTGGCAAAAAGATCTATCATGGGATGATCCCACTGGTAGCAAATCTACTGGAATACACATCTGTTGAGAGTCCACTCCGAGGGAAACAGGCGACCTTTCCTTGAGAGCGAGTCTGCTACTATATCCAGACGACCTGGAATATGATGGACTGAGATAAGAATGTGATGACACAGAGCAAATAGGAGAATCTTCTCCGTCAATTTGAATAGAGGAATTGAATGAGTGCCGCCCTGGTTCCTGAGATAAGCCACTACTGTGGAATTGTCTGATAAAATATGAACATGGACGTTCACTACGTGAACAACCTATTGTTTTAGGGCTAGCCAAATAGACATAATCTCTTTGATGTTTATGTGTTTCTCCAGGAACCAAGGATCCCAAAGACCCTGACACTTCAGGTCTGTGGGGGAATCAGGGATGCACTCCCAACCCGTCAGCCTGGCGTCCGTCATAATAATGAAGACTGGATCCAATACTTGAAGCAGAACTCCCTGATTCAACCACTGAATGTCCGCCCAAATCTGAACCTTTTGTTTTACAAGGTCTGTTAAAACAATCTGGCTGTCGAGTGAATGCATCTTGACACTCCAGTTCTGAAAGAAGAAAATCTGGAGAAGATGCGTGCATATGCGGCCTAGTAGAATCAGCTCCACAGCCGCTCCGCACAGTCCCATCAATCTCATAAACTCCCTCACTGATACTGTGAGAGAGTTTAGGAGAAAGTGAGCATAACAACTGACTAGCTTTTCCCTGGTTGCAGGAAGATGAACCACATTGTTGTGAGTCTCAAAACTCATTCCCAAGTGAATGAAGGATCTGAATGGAGCTCAATCCGACTTCTTTTCGCTTACAATGAAACCAAGACGTCAGAATAACAGAAGCAGACTCTGCACATCATTCTGAATTGTGCTTCATCACCGTATCTCTGAAGAATGTCGTCCAAGTAAGCCGACGTTATTACTGCCGTATGAGCTCGGAAATAAGAAATGACCCAGTTCATTATCTACATGAACGCCCAAGGGGCCAGGTTCAGATGGAAACACATCGCTCTGAACTGGTACACCGTCCCTAGACCAGGACATGAAAGTATGTATCCTTTAGATCTATGCTTGCCACAAAATCATTCTCTCGAATGCTCGCTCTTACCGACCGAATGGTTTCCATGTAAAACTTTGGAGCTATTATCAATTTGTTTATCCAGCTCAAGTCTATAACCAGTCAGAACAAGCCATCTGGCTTCGGTACAAGAAACAAATGACTGTAGAATCCTGGAGAATAAGAATTCTCTATGACCTCTATTGCTTCCTTTACTAAAAGAGATTGAACTTCTGAAAGAAGAGACTCTCTCTTTGAAGGATTCACCGGAAGATTTGTCCAACACGGACTTCTTGTAAGTGGAGGCTTTGATCCGAATGATAGCCGAAGACCCGTTTCAACTACCTTCCTTACCCACTGATCTTCGGTTATTTCCATCCAGTTTGTTGTGAAGTTTGATAACCTTCCACCAACTGGAGAGCAATAGAGGTCTAGACCATCATTTTTTTGACTTACGAGGCTTCCGGGAAGAGAAACTATGTCCTCCCTGTGAAGCACCTCATGCCGTCAGCTTAGGGACGTCTGACCTAAAGTCCTTGTAAGACTTACACTCCTTACCAGAGTTGCTAGATTGGCGGTTTCCTGAATATCCATACAAGGGTTTCTTAGAACCACATGAGGAGGCCCTCTTCGACGATGGCAAAATGGAGCGTCCTCGTCTACCACGTCTAGGAGATGACTGCTGCTGCGAAGCTGACCTTAGCAACAAAGTCAAAGTGCTGGTGGCTTTTTTGGTAGCTTCCTCAAACACAAATGATAACCTCATCATCAAACAAGGTATGACTGGAAACCAGCACAACTCTGAGAGAGCTTTTCACTCGATTGTCAGTCAATGAGGATGATGCTGAGGCTCCATTACATCTTGACAAACTCCAAATAAGCCACTGAAAGGGCAGAGTGATACATGGCATACATAACTACCCTGGAAAGAACTCTGAGTGACGCATTAATGTTGTCGAACTCCTTTTCACTGAGATGCTGAGCCAGAGCCCTGGTGATATGATCTACATAAGACAGCGTCCAGAACCGCCCAACTGGAATCAATAGAAGATTCCAGTACCTCGGAATGGACATCGAATGATGCAGGTAGCGAGATATCTAGATCCAAAGCCCACTCATCCAAATGTAGAGGAGCTCTCTGAACATCTTCTCCTACCGTTTTCAAATAACGTGGTCCAGGAAACGATATTTGCAGAGAAGTTGTGGATAAGAAACCGCCTTTCTTTTTAGTATTTGCTAGGCTAAAGATAGCATCATCAGGCAGGCCATAGGCCTCCGACACATGAACAGATTGACCCGGGAAGGAAAAAACTTCCTCTTTCTTCCGCAAGGTGTCCCTATCTAGGGAAGACAGCTGTTTCCACCTGATGCAGCTTGTTGATCAGATGGAACAAGATTTGGGAAGAACTGATGAATGAAATTCATAGTTTCCATATGCTGTTTCCGAAAGGGATGGAGAATGCTCCTCCGTTTCCCTTTTGCAATCTGACTGATCTACCTGTGAATTGCGGTGAACTCCATCTGAATGAACAGATGACTGGACCGACCCAGGACTGTCTGACAGCTCACTAACGGAGTCTGTTGATGGCTGAACATGTGGCAGCTGGGAAGCTGTGCAATCTGTGACAGCAGGTCCATAACGGAGGCTTGCGGAGCAGGGGTCTTCTGTTTTTTGGCTGCTCGTGGGACAGAGATCTGGCCCCAGATCTTTTCGACGAATATCCCGTATGTGCAAGCCTGGAACCACTAGCTACAGGTTGGACCGATTTCAGTGGCATAGACTGGGAACGTCTCCGCGAAACAGCATGATCATCCAAAGTCGACAGCTAGTGAGTGATCTAATGTGCTTTGCCAATGAAGAGCAAGAAGCCATAGCTGCCGCCGGCCCCGGAAGAAGCATCTTGAACCTCAAGTGAGGATGTTAGTTCCGACTCAGTGAAGTTTCTCGCAATGGAAACAGTCGACCCAGACTGCTGACGGGGTGGAGAGGGTTCTCCAGCTCGCGATCTGACCCCAGATCTCGCCGAGTGTCCCGATGAAAAAGTTGCAGGCTTATTCCCCTTTGCCATCATGGCTGGGTGAGCTTTTATTTTTGAGGTGGTAGCTCAACCCACGTCTACATTCTCCTCAACCGCTATGGACTTACACGGTGTTCAGGCTCCCACTAATGGGGTAACCACTTCACCAGACGAGCTAGTTGCTTGCAAAGGATTAAAAGCACTAACTAGAGGCCTTATCCCTTGCTTAATATTCATGAGCACCTTTGCAGCTAGCTCTGTTTGCTCATCAGAGCACATTATTGATGGGTGTTGACATACCATCACCATTTTCTTGTTCCTCTGAAAAAAATACTGAAAGACTAGAATTAGCCTGCGGTGAAAGTTCCGGCATTGGAACTTCACTGCCCACCATGTAGGGTGACACCTGTTTCCAACACTTGGCATCCCAAATTTAACAACAATCACAAGTATCAGTAGGAGTGCAATGACTACATGCAAGACAACAAGCATGTAAATCCACGGAAGACTTCCTGGACTTACACTTGGAACAAAATGTTTTCATTTTGAATTTCAAAGCCAAAATCAAAGTCCGCTGCACTCATAAGACATAACATATAATTTATACATAACAAGGATACATGAAACAGACAAAAACATTTCGAAAGAAATACAATAAAAAATTTTCAGAAATTTTGAGAAAAAGCCTAATTACCCCAAGGTACTTTTAAGGACCTTTCCTGGATTTCAGTTTTAAAATTCCAGCACTTTGAGAACTTTCCTGGATCCATACAAACCATGTCATCAATAAATCAAGTCTAGAAACAAGAAATGTCACTGGAGGAACGCATGCCCAAACATTCCCCTCCTAAAAACTACTAAATGGGACTGACCTTAATGATTGGTCCTGAAGTGTGATCTTGAAACATGACATTGGCGTTGGAGTTGCACACCAAGCTGTTGTTTGTGACATTTCATCCCCCTGTCCATTATAATTGTGTGTGAGACATGATTTGTGACTTTGAACATATGAAGGTCTAATATGATCTTGACCTTGAAAATGCAGGAGCATCTAGTTATATCACACATCTTCTGACTGTCCTTAACATATGTACGAAGTTTGATAATTGTAGTTTAATTCGATTTTGAGTTATGACTGAGACACGAATACTGACCAATTCAAGATGTACTAGCAACTATTATATGTGACACACCTTATGTCCTTAACTTTTGCTTGGAGTTTGATAATTTCTGTTTGATTCATTTCTGAGTTATCGCTGAGGCAAGAATATTGACCAGTTTTTGGCATGACCTTGAATGTGACCTTGAACTTGAAGTCACAGATCTGGTTATGGTGTGCGACACATCTTCCCATTATAATTGTGTCAAGTTTGACGACTGTAGCCCCAAGAGTTTGTGAGTTAACTCTTAACCTGCTGAGTACTTTCAAGATATTTTTCATCAAATCTAGTCATGGCTGCTATGAAGCAGCCATGATGAGATTTGATGAAAAATTCATCTAAATTTAACTCGAGAAATCAATTGTGAAAAAAATCCATGCAATTTACAGGGGGAAATTTGATTAAATGTGACCATATCATACTTATTTCATTGGCAAGAGAAATCCTGTCCTGGGCAGGAATATCCACCAGCAGCATGCAAGGAGTTAATGGTTCGGACACACAAACACTCACCTACAGACTCATCTACAGACACATGCAAAATTCTGGCTGCATTGTGCAACACATCCTCCTATTTTCCTTTATGATTGTGTTAAGTTTGATGGCTGTAGTCCTAATAGCTTTGGAGTAATGCCAGAGACTATAATTTGTGACTATGAACACATGAAGGTCAAGTATGACCTTGACCATGAAGATGTGGAAGCAACTATTATTTGCAACATACATTCTTACTTTCCTTAACATTTGTATAAAGTTTGATAATTGTAGTTTGATTAGTTTCTGAGTTATGGCTGAGACATGAATATTGACCAGTTTTTGGCATGACCTTGAAATGTGACTCTCACTATGAAGTCACGGATCTAGCTATGGTGTGTGACACATCTTTCCATTATCCATTATAATTTTGTCAAGTTTGACGACAGTAGCCCCATCGGTTTGCGAGTTAATGGCTCAGGGACACACACACACACCTACAGACTCATCTTCACACACATGCATAATTCAATCACTACATGCCATGCGACCCAAGTCAGGGGGGATGAAAATTCATAATATACTACTCAAAGTTTGCTAAGCACCAAGTATATCCAACTACCTGTTTTATGTTCTGGTGATCACCGTATGGTGCACACCAAGGGCTTCACCAACCTGACGATGGGTAGCCCCTTGTTCCACCATCCCTACAGCCCACCACATTTCTGCTTCAGACAAATGTCTTCTTACATTTGCATTTGCCATATTCAATCATTAAATCACAAGTGTTTGTGTTGAAATGAAGACTGAATACCGTACACATCTCAAGTACATATAGACAGTACACGAAAACATCATGGAAATCAAGGGGTACATGCTTTCCATGACTGTTACGAAAAGTCTGCTTGTCAAGAGAGCTAATGTAAACACTGGGGACCATCTCAATACATTCCTCAATCATATCCACCAAAAATATTGCAAATGTGTCACAAGAAAATTTCACAATGATGTGTCAAATATGTGGTGCTTAGCAAACTTTGAGTAGTAGAGATAATTTTAGTGTTCAACCGATGATCGGAACCGGCCACCATAATCGGCCGACATGTCACTTCAGTCATCTATCAAGAATTAAGCATAGACCATGCCGACAAAGGAACCATGACAAATCAGCAGTGGGTCATAGTGTCATAACTCCAGTGCAAAGCAAATGAGCAAGATGTTCTGCTTCTGTTTTGATTAAACATAACTTATTCTTGACAACATTTTGATTCTCTAGTGTAAGTTTTCATCTAGTGAATTGATGTCAGAAGGTTGAGTAATAATCAATATCAAAACAAAGTGACACAAATTCAAGCTCAGTACAATAAACAAGATGTTGGTTACTCCATTAATTTTTTACTGTTTATTTTTAACAGCACATGGCAATTCAGTTGACAGTTATCAATGTAGCAATTCCTGGAATTATAGTCTATTTTAAAAAGCTAGTTTCAGTTTCTATTGGCTGTCATGTTACACAATTCCTGGAGACATTCTGTTTACAATATGACAACAGCATATTTTTATTTTATTAAATTTTAATTATTGGGTAAAATTTATTCCAATACTCATGGTGGTATGTATTTTTTCCAATTTTTCTCTTTGAGGTGATCTGCAATAAAACTCACTTATCAGTGCATAGAAAACACGGGTTTGACATGCCATCAACTTTTGCTGTCTTGACAGGTTGACTTCACAGTAAAATTACTAGTCGTGTGCACTTGGGCGATACACATGGCTCTGTGCATTACGAGTCAAAACAACGACTGGGTTACAATTTGTGTGGGTGAGAGGGATGGGTAGAGAGTGAAAAATTTTGTTCAATTTAATGTGGTTCTTTCAAGCCTCGACTTATATAGTAGTGAATGATTGTAAACACTGTAAAATATGTTCAATTTAATGTAGTTCTTTTGAGCCTCGACTTGTCTATTAGTGCACTGTATTACAATCAAAATCGGAAATGGCTGATTGTCAGCTCAAATAACCAGTAATCGGTCAGCAGCCATTTTTGGTAATCGGTTAAACACTAGATAATTTACTACAAAAGGATACACAAAATGATGGAGAGAAGACAGAGCACACTGAAGAATAGTCTAACTCTACAGATCAATAAGCCATTGTATATAGGATGCATATGGTAAGAGATACAAGTCTGTAAGAAACCATATAGTACGCCACAACCAAAGCATAACGATGCTCCAATCAGGTGCACTGTTTCAACATGTGTTTCCTGGAAAATGAAAAATACAGTTAAATGTGAAATCTAAAGAATATAAAGGTCATGCTGTGTGGGTTACCGTTCACACCCCATCCCAAACATTTATTGACTCATTTTTTCTGTTCACTGGATGTAATAAATGAGGCAAAATACTTAACATCGATTTCTTTGGGCTGTTTTAAAATCGTAATGCAGGCCTTAAAATAGGTAAAGAGTCAACTTTGATTCTCGTGAACTCCTCCTTCAATTCTTAAATAATTTTAAATCTCACAGTACAGTTATAGCCCTGTGAGTGCAAACAGTACTCATTCCAAAGTAAAACAAAACCCATCACATTTACCTATTTACAAGAGTTTAACCCTTGAGGGCCTGTTCCAATTTTGGTAGGCTTTATGTACATGTAAAATACATGCTCCAGCATACAGGCTTTTGGTGGACTTGCTGCTGGAAGTTACAGAGCCTTGATAGAAGTTTTAGTGAAGTCTTGGCTGCCTGTATAGACAGCCAAGACTTCATTAGAAACCACTGCAAGTTGAAGTGTTACTTTATTATGTGAGAGCAAAAAGTCTGGAGAATTCACCAGGTCTTCAAGCTTGGACACCTTCAAACTTTATGGTGAAAATCAAATGAAAATTTGCAAGAATCAATGTTGATTCTCATTGTTTTCCTTGTGAGAATTACTTGCAACAATCGATTCTGATCCTCACATGAATTTTAAGCCCTGCAATGCATATAATAATAAAATAAAAAAAAACAAAAACAACTGTTTTGAGTTGGTACCAGAATTATCACACTCGTAAATACAGTACAAGGAAATTTATGTTTTGATTTGCATCACTCAGCTGCTTGTGAAAACTTATATTTCTTTCAGCTGATCATAATACATTTTCTTGCAGTCATGAATGAGATAACTCTGGTACCAGTTCAATAACAGCAGCTATCCTCTATATGTCTAATAATTGATCTAAATAATGATACTATCTTGTAACTCGATAAGATACAATTACTTATATGAGTTGAGGAAGAAAAAAAAACACTGAAATTATAATTTTCATATACAGCCAGGGTAGTAGGAATAAATTAAAAGAGCCTAACCTGAAAGTTGGCAACAATGGACATTCCCAAAGATGAGACAACACCTAACACCAATGCAATTCTATTCATCCACATTAATTTTCTGTCAATATCCTGATCAAATCCTTTTATCATCTGATATCTGATGTACATCACCCATGCAGCTGTTGGAAAATAATAGAAAAAGAGATTTGACAATTGTTTACTAGGGCTGGGAGGTTAACCGAAAGTTAAAAAATTTATAGTAATTTATATATTTTTTATACTTACCAATGACCCAGACATAGCTGGTGCTAACTCTTAAAATATAGGGCCAAACACAAATTTTGCCCCCCAATCCCCAAAATTTGCATCTAAAACTAAAGAAAACATGTCCTGAGAGGCCCTCCACACTTCGCCCCTACTGCGCATGCGCAGTGTCAAGGACGTTCCGAAATTGGCGCCATTTATCATTCTAATAACCAGTGCCTGGTAAGCGCTATGTACTCAGCGGGGAGGCAAGAGTTCCCAACTCCTGGGAGGGCCATCCCCGTCTGGGTCATTGGTAAGTATAAAAAATATATAAATTACTATAAATTTTTTAACATTTTTATACTGTACCAATGACCCAGACATAGCTGAATAGTAAAAAGGCTGGAGGGCCAAGGACATAGAGCAAAATGGAATACGCTCAATAAATAAAATAGAGTCATCCCCTGTAGGGAAAAGAAGTAATAGGCCTTACATGTATCTTTCTTATTTATGATAAATTAGAAAGATACAACACCTTCCAAAAATTGAGCTTCATACATCCATGTACTCTATTAATATCCAATAATCCTTATACTAATAATTTTTAAAGTAAGCCAATAATAAAGTAAGTCTAGAGAATAGAGACTCTTATACTCCTAAAAGTGTGTGAGAATTGCATAATCATGTCCGTTGACATATGCAATATTCAAAAGCTATACTTTAAAAACTAAGACTTGAATGAATTTTATAAACTTAAACTTCTCACTAAACAACCATCCCACTAACAGCTCAGAATTACTAACTCCGGAGGAGGTATCCCCTTGTTTTCATAGTAAAAACAGGTGACCCAAGGGAACACCCTCCCCCCCCCCTTTTTCTTGCCCTGGGTCAAATAGCCCAGAGCGAAGAGGGCAGCCGAACGGAGACACTGCCGAAACAGACAGCCTACCTAGCTATAGTAGCAACTGTTAAGTGAATGACATTCTGAGCAGTAGATAATAGACCTAACAAAAGAGGCCTCCAGAAATGGACTCGATATTTCTGAGATAAAATTCATGAATGTGGATGGCTGAGCGCAATGAGCAGCCTTCAAAAATCTATAATAGCAACACTATTAATGTAAGCCCAAGAAGTAGAAGAACTCTTACTTCATGAGCCGAAATCTTAAGCACAACTGCTAAGCCAATGATATACCATAAGCAGTACGCTAGTTAATAGAATCCATTAACAATAAAATGGAGCGTAACGTCCTTCTACTAGACATCAAAGACAGAAGAAGCTTACGCCCTTGTAATAAACAGATATCTGTTTATAAACTGTACCCGGAAAGAGTAAAGGCCTATGCCCATACGAAGACGGAAGGACCTTAAAATAATAGGTTCCGGATAATAGGAGCCTAACTCTTATGCAACAATCCAACCTAAATAGTAACAGAAGTATTGATTCCGAAACTATGAAAGTGAAAATCATCCATTGATAGTGCATGAAACTCACTGACTCTACAGTAAAAGAGAACCAACAGAATTACTGTCTAAAAGGTCAGAATTTGAAAACTACTGTTTCCAGAGGTTCAAATGATTACTTAGCTAAATAAGAACCGAAGTTAAAATCCGTATAGGAATTTAATCTAAAGATTCTAAGTCTATTTATCAAAAAGTTACTAACTGACTTAGATAAAGAGACAAAAGACTCAATTGTAAACTATCGTAGAGTGCATAGGTATGAGGTAACATAAACCTATAACCTAAATAACAACAGGCTGCAGTAGATCTTGTGAAACAAGTATACTAAAAAATAGCAATGAGTAGTATGGAGGGATCAACCATATGAACATAATGATCCCTACACCACGACGGAAGAGCCTCCACTTTAGTCGCATAGAATAGCGAAGAAGAGGATCTCCTATAGTAAGAAATCGCGTCCAAAGCTCGTCCAGTACAGTGCTTACAATGCAATATGGACCACACAACGGAATACATGAAGGTTGCGACCTTGCTGGTTGTGATAAAGATGACACGATTTACCCAGTGAAAAAAGATCCTCACATAGAGGAAGATTTCACGTTAAGATCCACAGTAGACAAGAGAGTAAATTACTCATGATCTCTGTGAAGATAGAGATGCTATCAACAGAAATGTATTGTGGTTGTTTATCTTAGCAATACCTGCTAAAACAACAGCGCCGGAGGATACGCGTATCCTATCAATCCGTCCTATAGATCAATAGAGCGTTAACAGTATTAGCTCAGAGATCTGGACAAGCCAACACATACGTCTGCAATTGATTAGCAAGCTGTGTCATAAATAAAACATCATTGGGCGCTCCCATAGATAGCAAATCTGATTGAATACTTGTTTGTTGAGAGTCCATTCTGACAGCAACAAGCGACCCGTAAGAGAACGGGAGTCCGATAAAACAATCAGACGACCCGGAATATGACGGACCAAAACTGAACTTGGTGTACTATAACCAACAGACGGATTCTTTCCATTAAATTGAATAATGGAAACGAAAGAGTGCCTCCCTGGTTCCGGAGATATGCCACTACTGTCGAATTAAAGGACAGGAATTTGGGCATGCGTTTCTGAATAATGTTCATGCAATGACATAAAGCAAGCCTAAAAAACATTATTCCGCGGAAGTTAAACTGATAGCTAAAAGACTGCGGAACCCAAAGACCCTGGCACTTCGAATCCGTAGGGATCAGTATATATCCCAATCTGTTTGACTGGCAACTGTCATAACAGCCACACTCGGGTCCGGCAACTGCGGCGGCACTCTCTGAGTCAACCACCGAATGTTTGCCCCAGTCTAAATCTCTTGTAACACTAGATAGACAAGAGAATGTATAAATCAAGCAATTCATGGATTGCCGGAAAGTTGCCGTCGAAGAGAAGCTCCTCCGAGAACGAAGCGACTCTGAGAGAGTTCTTAACCTACTATCCACGCGTGGATGTAGCTAGGGCTGCATCACGTCTAACCAACTCCAATCAGCCACTGAAGGGCGGAGTTATACGTGAACAAACTACTGCCCTCAAAAGAAATTACATTGAGAATAATATCCCGTAAATCTTTTCTTGAAGACGTAATGATAACGCCTCAGTAAGGCGGATTACGTATAATAAAGCGTCTAAGTTAAGTCTACTATACATAATGTCGTTCCCAACATTGAAATTGGAAAAGACATAAACGGCGAAAAAGAATATATGCCGTCTTTAATCACACCGTCTAGACGCATATGAACTCTCGGTATGCCCTGCTCTGCCAAAATAAACTATATGTAAAAAAGATAAAATGGCAGAAATGAGCCACGCGGACAAGAAACTAAACTATCATGCTTAGTAGCAGGCTTGTATATATATAAATATATAGCGTCGAAAATTAAAACACATGTTGTAATGACAATATTGGACTGCGTCGGTAAGTCAGGGACAAAGTCCCTGTACCGATCGAAAATTCCGAGTCCAATGACGCTATAAATCTCTTATCCAAGATCGCAGCAATGAAGTCCGAAAAATAATCACTGGAAGAAATGCCAGAAGATATGAAAGGCATCTTCCGATACTACTAAAGGGAAAACTCGAAATCTTTCGAATCCCTTTCGCCATCCTGTCGGACCCTATAAAGCGTTCGGTCGTCCGTAGCTTGATGCAACCGCGGACCGCACCGACCCAGCGCCGTCGGATAATTCCTAATTCAACCGAGAAACCGTCAATTGCTGGGATGCTGCGAAACAACTGTGCTAACTCGGATAGCACGTCCGTCACTGAGGCCTGAGGAGCAGCGGTCTTACGATGCATTGCCGCAGGAAGCTCCGAGATCGTTACCCCGTGCATACTTCCAATATGCGAGCGAACGGAGTGTATAGGCCTCGTGTCCCTTGGCTACCGGATGGCGCGACCTATTCGCTGTGGAATCACTGAATGCCGAAACTGATCGGATACTCGAGGTCACGTAGCCAATGTGCGGTCGTGTGCCCTGCTGTGAGGATGAGGAAGCATTAAAGACAGTCTCTCGGACTGTCAATATAACGGAGCGTCCCGAGCAACGGACATATGCTCCGAATGTAAAATATCTGAACCACAACATGCGGTCCCCTATGTTGTTGGCTTCCTCCGATCTGTCCTCAATTTGCCGTCACTGGGTGAGTACTAAAGTAATTAAAGTGCTCGCATCACCCAAATCTCCTTCCTAGACCGCAACAGACGAACCCGGCAGCCGAACCATTCGATGAATGTACGCTACACCGGGTGAGCTAGCGAATGTCACTCCGTAAGCGATAGACATATTCCATGAGCACTTATTGCCGCTAACTCTTCATTAACTATGACGACAGAGGCACACTTTTGAAAGACATCTCCATAACTCTTCGAACAAGAAACCAGAAATGCTTGGATAGCAAGCATAAAATAATAATATATATAGCGTCGTTCAATAATTCAAAAGTTTGTGTGACATTATTGGACTATGTCGGAACTGAGGGACGATGTCCCTGAACCGAACCAAAAATTTCTAAGTCCACCGACGCTATCAGTTTCTTATCCGGCATCGCAGCATATGTTGTTCCGAAAGGGAAAGCTTGAAATCCACCGAATCCCTTTCGGTATCCCGTCGGACCGGATGAAACTTTCGGACGTCCGTACCCGCTTCCGCGGAGCGTCCCGACCCAGCATCGTCGGATAAAATATATGCGACAGATTCAGTTGATGCTGGGATGCTGCGATAAACTGTGCTATTAAGGAAAGCACGTCCGTTCCCGAGGCCTGTGCAGTAGCGGACTTACGATGCATTGCCGCTGGAAGCTCCGTGTACGTTGACTCCCGCACACTTCCTATGCGAACGTCCGGAGTCTGCAGGCCTCGAGTCCCCGGCTACCGACCCAGCGCTGTCGGATAATTCTCGATCCGACACCGTTTCTGTCGGCTGCTGGGATGCTGCGATAAGCTGTGCTATGTGCACAAGAATGTCCGGCGTCGAGACCTGCGGAGGCGCAGTCTATCGCTGCTTCGCCGAGGGCAGCTCCGCATCAGATGGCTCCCGCATACTTTTCCTATGCGAACGTCCGGAGTCCATCGGTCTCGAATCCCTGGCTGCCGGATGGTGTGACCTGGTCGCCGAAGAATCCTTGATCGGCGAAGCTGGTAATATATCGGCGGTCACGCAGCCAAGGTGCGGTCATGTGCGCTGACGAGAAGAGGAAGCCTTAGCAGTCACAGCGGACTGCCTATACAACGGAGCGTCCCGAGCGACGGACGTATGCTCCGCTAACGACACATTTGTACCACAACATCTCGGGCCAGATGTTGTTGAACGAGAGAGGGGCCTCTCTCGCTTGCCGTCCGGATGGACCGGAACGAGCTATGAACCGGACTAAAAGGCTTCCTCCGTTCTCCCTCCGATCCGCCGTCACTGGGTGTGCATTAAGTTAATTTTATAGTGCTCGCATCACCCCAAAATTCCTTCTAGACCGCAACAGACGAACCCGGCTGCCGAACCATTCGGTGAATGGACGCTACACCGGGCGAGCTAGCGGATGTCAAAGGCCGTCGAACCTACTAGGGTCCTCTTAGGCAATTGGCGTATTACATGAGCACTTTTCCGCTAGCCCTTCATTAATTGTGACGACGGAGGCACACTGTTGGAAGACATCACAGATACATCACCCTAATCTTGATCGTCTGAAATAGAAATTGATAAAGTAGAGTGACCCTGCGGGGAAAGGACCGGAGTGTCCAAATCCCCAACAACATACCGTGACATACGCTTCCCATATTGTCATCGAAATCATACGATACAGAACAGGAGTTAATGCGAGTACACTGACCACATATAGAATGATAATAAGGTCAGAGGAAGACTTCCTCTTAAAACAATTGATCAATATCCTTTCAATGTGAAAAGAAAACAAGTCCTGGTACTCGCACTAACCCCTGGCAATCAAAATACATAATAATAATATGATCCATTAATATAGAAAAAATAATTGAAATCAAAATATTTTGAAAAAATATTTTTTCAGAACAGCCCAAGTTTCTGAAAAGTAACGTTGAGCCCCAATGGATCCCAAGCCTAAGTGTGGACAAAAATTTTAAAAATATTTTAAACAATTTATTCAACACTTACGAACAATAATAATGTATCTAGTTATGATTAAAATAACATAAAGATATTATTATTTAGAAATCCCCCCCTCACACAGAGGGCTGTTGTAAATGTAAACAATGAGTGTAAAAACACTAAAATAAGACTCCAGGCACCCAGGCCCGAAATCAGTTACCAAAAATACACCATCTGATGCAAAACAGAGACTTCCAGGGAAGAAACTGCAGAACATCAGATGGTAGATGCAGAACACAACGCCTAACCACCCGTAGGTGAAGACGTAAACATGGGGAAAGAACAGAATTCATTCTGTTATTCAGCTAAAACTCCCAAGAAATTTTAGTAATAATAATTACAGAAATTATGCCAAAGCATGGGAGAATAGCAAGGGGGAACTTAAAGGACAGGGAGAGAGGAAAAACACTTGAAAAAACAGTGTAACTAAATAATCAGAATGACAACAAAATGGCTGCTGCCTTGAAAATAGGTAACTTAACATAATTTCATTAAAAAATTTTAAGTTACAGCCCTGATAATATTCTGTCACACATTCTTTTCCTCTCCTCCTTTTCTATCCTCCTTAGAATCACCATTTCACTAATATTTATGTGTCTGGCATCATTTAAACTGAGATTTAAAAGCACAAAGATCAGTCAGATGTTAACTGATGAAGGGCCAAACTTAGAATGATAAATGGCGCCAATTTCGGAACGTCCTTGACACTGCGCATGCGCAGTAGGGGCGAAGTGTGGAGGGCCTCTCAGGACATGTTTTCTTTAGTTTTAGATGCAAATTTTGGGGATTGGGGGGCAAAATTTGTGTTTGGCCCTATATTTTAAGAGTTAGCACCAGCTATGTCTGGGTCATTGGTACAGTATAAAAATATACAACTTGGTTACTTGAAAACACCGACTGACCTGAGTGTGTGATAACCGTCAGTCGGGACTCGCATAGTTATTTAACTGCACAATCTTGAATGCTGTCACTTCCTGTAATGTGTTAAATAAAAAGGGCAGAAATCACAGAAAACAAACAGAGCTTGGTAGGCCTAATAAATAACCTTTTTGGTCCCATAATATAGTTGTATTTACGGATTAAATAAACTTTCTTTCGAATGACAAATGAATGAAATGATAAAAATCACCCCAATCAGTGTGAGATTGAAAGCGCTACCTGGCTTTGGACAAAAATAAAACAAACATCAAATTACCAAAATGACCATACACTTCAATATGCACGCATCTACTGGCCACTGTCAGTAATTTCTATGTATATGTTTGAATGGAATTTAAAATGAAAGTGTCAATGACACTGTAGCTCAGTTTGACAAACTTGAACTTGTTAAGTTATAAATGAAATGGCAAAATTGAAGATCATTGGTACCAATGTTATTTGATGACATTTCAACATAACAGCATTGTGTGTGCACAATGTCGGAGTAATCCATGCATTTTTAAATGTAAACTGTAAGACTGGCTAAAGGAAGAATGTTGATACACAAATGCAGTATGTTCAGAGGTTATTGTAAATGGCAACTTTTTTTCACAGAAACGAATGCTAATCAATAGCTCTTATCTAAAGGTCTTGCCTAATGAGCACACCAAGTTCAAAAACAATCCTATGATAAATGTGACCTGCAGGCCATGTCAAAGAATGTTGATGCACAAATGTAATAAATTCAATGATTGTTGCTAACAGCAACAGTTTTTGGTGGAAATGAAAAGAAAATCAATAGCTCCTATCTTTGTCACCCTGCATAAGCTTACAAAGTTTCAAAACAACCTGATAATGAATGTGCCATTGGAGGCATGCCAAAGGAAGATGTTTATGCACAAATGCACTAAGTAGAAGGTCATTGCTTGTGGCAATGGTTTTTTTATGGAAATTCATAAATATACCCTGCAGAGAGTGCAAAAGGGATAAGTTGATGCACAAATGCAGTAAGTTCAAAGGCTGGTGATAACGACAATAATTTTTTATGAAAATGAAAAAAGAGCAATAGCTCTCATATAGAGGTCATCCCGAACACACATACCAAGTTTCAAAGTGATCCGATCATAAATGTGCCCTAAAGGGTGTGTTAAAGGAAAATATTGAGGTCTGACTAAACTAAGTTCAAAGGTCAGCGTTTGACCAAAATGGAAGAAAATCGACAGCTCCCATATAGATGTCACCCCACACAAGCACACTGAGTTTGCAAGTGATCCAATCATAAATGTGCCCTGCAGGGTGTGTCAAAGGGAAATATTGATGCTTAACTACACTAAGTTTTTACTAAGTTCATTGAAGGTCATTGCCAGTGGCAACATTTTTTGACGAAAATCGATAGCTACCATCTAGAGGTAACCCCAAACAAGCATACAAAGTTTCAAACCGATCTGATCATAAATGTGCCCTTTATGGCATGCCAAAGGAATATATTGATGCCTGACTAAACTAAGTTCAAAGATCGTTGCCAGCAGCAACATACTTTGATGGACGGAAATGGAAGAAAATCAATAGCTCCCATCTAGAGGTCACCCCAAACAAGCATGCCAGGTTTCAAAGCAATCCAATCATAAATGTGCCCTGTAGGGTGTGCCAAAGGGAAATATTGAGGTCTGACTAAACTAAGTTCTAAGAAAGTTGGCCATGGCAACATTTTTTGGTGGAAATGAAAGAAAATCGATAGCTCCCATCTAGAGGTCACCCTAAACAAGCATACCAGGTTTCAAAACAGTCCGATCATAAATGTGTGCCCTGCAGGGACTGCCAAAGGAAAATATTGAGGTCTTCTGACTAAACTAAGTTCTAAGAACATTGGCCGCAGCAACATTTTTTGACGGAAATGGAAAAAAATCGATACCTCCCATCTAGAGGTCACCCCAAATAAGCATACAGGTTTCAAAGCAATCCAATCATAAATGTGCCCTGTAGGGTGTGCCAAAGAGAAATATTGTGGTCTGACTAAACTAAGTTCTAAGAACGTTGGCTGTGGCAACAATTTTTGACGGAAATTGAAGAAAATCGATAGCTCCCATCTAGAGGTCACCCTAAACAAGCATACCAGGTTTCAAAGCAATCCAATCATAAATGTGCCCTGCAGGGTGTGCCAAAGGGAAATATAGTGGTCTGACTAAACTAAGTTCTAAGAATGTTGGTCGCGGCAACATTTTTTTAAGGAAATTGAAGAAAATCGATAGCTCCCATCTAGAAGTCACCCTAAACAAGCATGCAGGTTTCAAAGCAGTCTGATCATAAATGTGCCCTGTAGGGTGTGCTAAAGGGAAATATTGAGGTCTTCTGACTAAACTAAGTTCTAAGAACATTGGCTGCAGCAACATTTTTTGACAGAAATGGAAAAAAATCGACAGCTCCCATCTAGAGGTCACCCCAAACAAGCATACCAGGTTTCAAAGCAATCCAATTATAAATGTGCCCTGTAGGGTGTGCCAAAGAGAAATATTGTGGTCTGACTAAACTAAGTTCTAAGAACGTTGTCCGTGGCAATATGTTTTGACGGAAATTGAAGAAAATCGATAGCTCCCATCTAGAGGTCACCCCAATGAAGCATACCAAATTTCAAAGTGATCCAATCATAAATGTGCCCTGTAGGGTGTGCCAAAGGGAAATATTGAGGTTTGACTACACTAAGTTCTAAGAATGTTGGCCACGGCAACATTTTTTGATGGAAATTGAAGAAAGTTAAAAAATTTATAGTAATTTATATATTTTTTATACTTACCAATGACCCAGACTTAGCTGGTGCTAACTCCACAAAAACCAGGGCCAAACACAAATTTTGCCCCCCAATCCCCAAAATTTGCATCCAAAACAAAAAGAAATCATGTCCTAAAGGACCTCCATAGTACGACTCTACTGCGCATGCGCAGCGACGCAGTCGTCCCGAAATTGGCGCCAAATATCATTCTTACTGGTAGTGCCTGGTCAGCGCTATGTACTCAGCGGGGAGGCAAGAGTTCCCAACTCAGGGAGGGCCATCCCCGTCTGGGTCATTGGTAAGTATAAAAAATATATAAATTACTATAAATTTTTTAACATTTTTATACTGTACCAATGACCCAGACTTAGCTGAATAGTAAACAGGCTGGAGGGCCTAGGACATAGAGGAAAATCCAATAAGCTCAATTATAAAATAAAGAGGTAACCCCTTAAGGAGAAAAGGAGTATTAGGCTTTACATGTATCTTTCTTATTTAATATTTAAATTAGAAAGATACACTACCCTTAATAATTGAGCACAATAACATTCATGTTCTCTATTAACATCCAGTATAACCTTTATACTAATTATTTTTAAAGCAAGCCAATAAATAAAGTAGTCCAGAGAATTGAGACTCTTTATAATCATTTAAAAGTGTCCGAGTATTGTATATTAAAGCCCGTTTGACACTTGACATATACAAATGCTTCACACCGAGCTACACTTTAAAAATAAGACATGAATGAAATTAAACATTAATATTACACTTTAAAACCATCCCGGAAGCGACTCAGAAATACTGTCTTGGAGGAGGCATTCCCTTGCTTTTCACTATAAAGCAGGTGACCTAAGGGAACACCCGCCCCCCCCCCCCCTTCCCCTTGCCCTGGGTCAAATAGCCCAGAGCGAAGAGGGCAGCCGGACGGAGTCACTGCCGGAACAGAAAGCCTGCATAACTATAGTTGCAACTGTTTAGTGGACGACATTCTGAGCAACAGATAACGGACCTAAACAATGCAGGTCTCCAGAAATGGACTCAATATTTCTGAGATAAAAATTAGTAAATTTGGATGGCTGAGACCAATAAGCAGCCTTCATTAAATCTGTAATAGCAACACTATTAGCATAAGCCCAGGAAGTAGAAAGAGCTCTTACTTCATGAGCAGAAATCTTAAGCACAGACTGCTGAGAAGAAGATAAATCTTCATACGCAGTACGGATAGTTAACTGAATCCATCTAGCAATAGAATGGACTGAAATGTCCTTTCTATTAGGCATCAAAGACAGAAAGAAACGTTTCCGTCCCTTTCTGATGAACTGAGATCTCTGTTTATAGATACGTAGTGCTCTAACAGGACAGAGTAAAGGCCTACGCCCGTCTGAAGACGGAAGAGCCTTAATAACAATAGGTTCCGGATATTTATTAGGAGCCTGATTCTTAGCTAAAAAACCGACATTAGTAGTGAAGGTGATAGTGTTCCCAACACTACGATAATGAGAATCATCCACCGATAGTGCATGAAGCTCACTGACTCTTCTGGCAGAAGAGAAAGCTAAGAGAAAAGCTGTCTTATAAGATAAGAATTTGAAATCTACTGTCCCAAGAGGTTCAAATGGCTTTTCCTTCAATTTAAGGAGAACCCAAGCTAAATTCCACTTAGGAATTAATCTAAGAGTTCTGGGTCTATTTATCGAAAAGTTTCTAACCAATTTCGATAAAGAGACATTAGATCCAATTTGTAAACTATCATGATGTGCATAGGTATCAGATAACATAGATCTATAACCCTTTATAGTAACAGGTTGCAGTTTGATTTCGTCAAACAAGTATACTAGAAAGTTAGCAATGTCTGGTATAGAGGGATCAAATATATCAACAGAATGATCCCTACACCAACGACGGAAAACCTTCCACTTAGCCGCATAGTTTAGCGAAGAGGAGGTCCTCCTACAGTTAGAAATCGCGTCCACTGCTCGTCCTGTAAAGTGCTTGCCATGCAAGAAGGACCGCACAACGGAAAAACGTGAAGGTTGAGACCTTGCGGGTTGTGATGTAGTTGGCGCGATTTCCCCTGCCAAAGAAGATCCTCTCGTGGAGGGAGCTTCCGCGGTAGGTCCCACAACAGACACCTGAGTAGATTTATCCACGGTCTCTGTGGCGACAGAGATGCTACCAACAGAATCTTGCATTGAGATTGTTTTATCTTTAGCAATACTTGTTGAATTAACGGCGCTGGAGGATACGCATATCCTATCATTCCGTCCCAAGGGATCGATAGAGCGTCTACTGCAAATGCTCTTGGATCCGGACACGGGGACACATACGTCTGCAACTGATTGTTGAGATGTGTCGCAAATAAGTCTATCATTGGCCGTTCCCATTGGTAGCAAATCTGATTGAATACTTGTTTGTTGAGAGTCCACTCCGACGGCAACAAGCGACCCTTTCGTGAAAGGGAGTCTGCTAGCACATTCAGACGACCCGGTATGTGACGGACCGAAAGAAGAACGTGATGTTCCAACGCAAACAGAAGGATTCTTTCCGTTAGATTGAACAACGGAACTGAATGAGTGCCTCCCTGATTCCGTATATACGCCACTACTGTCGTATTGTCGGATAGGATTTGGACATGAGCATCGTGAATAATGTCCATCCAGTGACGTAACGCAAGCCAAATTGACATCATTTCCTTGATGTTTATGTGCTTGCACAGGAATTGCGGATCCCAAAGACCCTGGCATCTCGAATCCGTTGGGATTAATGATGCACCCCAACCTGTTTGACTGGCATCCGTCATAATGGTAAAACTCGGATCCGGCAACTGCAGCGGAACTCCTTGAGTTAACCACTGAATGTTTGCCCAAGTCTGAATCTCTTGTTTCACTTGATCTGACAAGAGAACGTCTACATCGAGCGAATGAATTTTCACACTCCAATTCTGAGTCAGGAAAATTTGAAGAGGCCGTGTGCGTAGCCGTCCCATCGGAATGAGATCCGCAGCGGCTCCGCACAGACCTATCAGTCTCATAAATTCTCTCGCCGTGACTTTGTCTGTATTCAGACAATAGCGAGCGTAACAACTGACTAATTTCGCTCTGGTTAACGGCAGACGAACGAGATTGTTGTGCGTCTCGAAGCTCATTCCCAGATGAGTGAATGACTTGGACGGCACCAGATCCGACTTCTCCTTGTTTACTATGAAACCGAGACGTCGGAGCAATAGAAGAAGATTCTGAACATCGTTCTGAAGCGTCAACTCGTTGCCGTACCTCTGAAGAATGTCGTCCAGGTAGGCCGACGTTACCGCAGATGAATGAGCTCGGAAGTAGATCATTACCGAGTTCATTACCCGAGTGAAAGCCCAGGGTGCTAGATTCAATCCGAAGCACATGGCCCGGAACTGATACACCACTCCTAGGACTGCGAAGCGTAGATACTTTCGGAATGTCGGATGTACCATGACGTGAAAGTACGCATCTTTGAGATCTATGCTCGTTGCATAATCGTTCACCCGAATACTCGCTCTGACCGATCGAATCGTCTCCATATAAAACTTCGGAGCGACGATCAGCTTGTTTATCCAGCTCAAATCTATGACTGGATGGAACGAGCCGTCTGGTTTCGGAACCAGAAACAGATGGCTGTAGAATCCCAGCGATACCTGGTTTTCTACGACCTCTACCGCGTTCTTCATTAAAAGAGACTGCACCTCTGATAGCAGAGCGTCTCTTTTCTGAGGGTTTGACGGAAGATGAGTCCACTTTGGACTTCGAGTTAATGGAGGCTTTCGTTTGAAGGATATCTTTAGACCTTCCGAAGTCACTCCTCTCACCCACGGGTCATCCGTAATCGACGCCCACTCTTGAGAAAAACTCGACAACCTTCCGCCAACCGGAACGCGATAGAGGTTTGAGCCATCACCTCCTGGATCTGCGAGGCCTGCGGTAGGAGAAACCACGTCTTCCACGACCCGCACCTCGCCTCGTCGACCTCGGGGCGTCCGACCGATTGTCCCGGCCTGAAGGACGTCCCGAACGAGAGTCGCTATCCTGACGGTCTCTCGAATAAGAGCTAGAGGACGCACCGGAACCTCTATAGGAACCTCTCTTGGGCGGATAAGACCCAGAAGTGCCCGCCTTATTCGTGTCTGCTGTATCCGACCTTTTAGGAGCGGATCTAAACAACAGAGAATCACTAGCTTTCTTTTTAATATTATCATAAATAGCGGAAAGCTTGCCGTCAAAGAGAAGATCTCCTGAGACCGAAGCGACTCTAAGAGAGTTCTTCACCTTAGAATCCACTAGTGTGGATGTAGACAGGGCTGCGTCACGTCTAACCAACTCCAGATTTGCCACTGAAAGGGCGGAGTTACACGTGGAATAAGCTACTGCCCTTGAAAGAAGTCTTAAGGAGGATTGTATATCCTGAAACTCTTCCCCTTGAAGACGCAATGATAACGCCTTCGTAAGGTGATCTGCGTAAGATAAGGCATCTAAATTGGCTCTGTTAGACGCAATAGCTGTTTCCAACACTGCGGTTGGAATAGAAGCTGACGACGGTAATGATAGCTCTAAGTCTTCCGCCTCGTCGTCCATACGCAGAGGAACTCTCGGTATACCCTGACCTGCCGTGTCGAATTTATTCCTTGCATTAATGAAAGGCAGGTTGAGAGTATTTGCGGACAAGAAGCCTGCTTTCCCCGTCCTGGAAGCAAGTTTAAAAATAGCGTCGTTCAATAATTCAAATGTTCTTGCAACATTATTGGACTGCGACGGAAACTCGGGAGCGATGTCCCTGAACCGCTCGAAAAAATCAGAGTCCAATGACGCTATAATTCTCCTGTCCGGAAGCGCAGCAGTCTGGCCCGACGGAACAACTTGAGGAAGAAAGTGCCGGATGAAGTCCACGGCAGCTTTGTGTTGTTCCGAAAGGGATAGCTCCAATTCATCCGTATCCCTTTCACCATCCGGTCGGACCTCCCGATGTTCCCGGTCGTCCGCCCCCGATGCTTCGGCGGAGCGTACCGACCCAGCGCCGTCGGATAATTCTCGATCCGACACCGTCTCTGTCCTCTGCTGGGATGCTGCGATAAGCTGTGCTATCTGCACTAGAATGTCCGACGTCGAGACCTGCGGAGGAGCGGTCTTTCGCTGCTTTGCCGAGGGCAGCTCCGCATCAGATGGCTCCCGCATACTTTTCCTATGCGAACGTCCGGAGTCCATCGGTCTCGAATCCCTGGCTGCCGGATGGTGTGACCTGGTCGCCGAAGAATCCTTCATCGGCGAAGCTGGCAAAATATCAGAGGTCACGCAGCCAAGGTGCGGTCGTGTGCGCCGGCGAGAAGAGGAAGCCTTAACAGTCTCTGCGGACTGCTTATACAACGGAGCGTCCCGAGCGACGGACGTATGCTCCGCTAAAGACACATTTTGTACCACAACATCTGGTCCCAGATGTTGTTGTACGAGAGAGGGGCCTCTCTCGCTCGCGGCCCGGCTGGACCTGGACGAGCTAGGAACCGGACTAAAAGGCTTCCTCCGTTCTCGTTCACTATCCGCCGTCACTGGGTGTGCATCTATTATTTTTATAGTGCTCGCATCACCCAAAATTTCCTCTTGGACCGCATCGGACGAACCCGGCTGCCGAACCATTCGGTGAATGGACGCTACACCGGGCGAGCTAGCGGACGACATTTGTCTAATCTCCATGAGCACTTTTGCCGCTAGCTCTGTATTTATTTGTGACGACGGACGCACACTTGAAGAAGATAACATGGAAACATCACCCTGTTCTGGTTCCTCTGAAATAGAAACTGAGAGAGTAGAGTGACCTTGTGGAGAAAGAGCCGGCATCGCTCTTTCTCCAGAAACAACATATCGTGACACACGTTTCCAATGTTTCTCATCCCAATGTTCACATACAGGACAGGGATTAATGCGAGAACACTGACTACAATTAATGCAATAATCATGAAAGTCAGAGGAAGATTTCTTCCTATTACAATTTGAACAAGTTCCCTTCATTGTGAAAGAACAACAATAAGTCCTAGTTACTCGCAAAAACCCCTGACACAAAGATACATAATAACATGATCCATTAATAAATGAAAAAACAATTGCAAAACAAAATAATTTTGAAAAAATATTTTTTCAGAGAAGCCCAAGTTGCTGAAAAGTAACGTTGAGCCCCGATGGATCCGATGGCAAAGTGTGGTCAAAAATTTTAAAATTATATAAAATAATTAATGAGACACTTTCGGATAATATAAATGTATCTTATAATGAGATAAACTACCTCAAAGGCAAACAGCCCCCCTCAAAAAAGGCTGTTGCCAATGAAAACAAACAGTGTAAACACAGAAGAAAACATGACTCCAGGCACTGAAAAAACTGGCCCGGAATCAGTCATCAATTACACTCTATCTGATGCAAAACAGAGACTCCCAGGGGAGAATCTGCAGAACATCAGATGGAAGATGCAGAACACAAACGTTATACACCCATGGGTGAAAACGTAACTATGGGGAAAATAACAGAAAACATTCTGTAACCAAGCAACTCTCCCAGGGAATTTTTAGAAATGAAACTTCTCAAAAATATGCCAAAAGCATGGGAGAATTGCAAGGGGGGACTTTAGAAGGTTAGGGGAGAGGAAACACTGAATAAGCAGTGCAACAATTAGCAAGAATGACAACAAGAGGCGTTTGCCTCGAAAATAGGCAACTTAACATAATTTCAACAAAAAATTTTAAGTACAGCCCTGATTATTTTTTGCCACTTCTTTTTTCCTCTCCTCCTTCTATCCTCCTTAGAATCACATTTTCTCCAAGAATTACGTGTCTGGCATCCTTAAAACTGAGATTTACAAGCACAAAGATCAGTGAGATGTTGACTGATGAAGGGCCAAACAGAGAATGATATTTGGCGCCAATTTCGGGACGACTGCGTCGCTGCGCATGCGCAGTAGAGTCGTACTATGGAGGTCCTTTAGGACATGATTTCTTTTTGTTTTGGATGCAAATTTTGGGGATTGGGGGGCAAAATTTGTGTTTGGCCCTGGTTTTTGTGGAGTTAGCACCAGCTAAGTCTGGGTCATTGGTACAGTATAAAAATATCGATAGCTCCCATCTGGAGGTCACCCCAAACAAGCATACCAAGTTTCAAAGCGATCTGATCATAAATGTGACCTGTGAGGTGTGCCAAAAGAAATTGTGGATGTACATACTAACGACGGACGAGAAGTGATGGCAATAGCTCAGCTCGACTTTGTCAAGTTGAGCTAAAAAACACTTGTAAACTATACTTGCACCAATAACATTTTCAAGACAGCAGTCCAAGATTCAGGGCTTCTTTCAGTATCAATACACAAAACTCAACACGATATTCATTAATTTTCATGGCCTTCAACACCAACGATAAACCACTGTATCTATAAAATGATCAATTTATCAAATGTGGTTTCCTTTGCTGAACTAGAACTTACCACTTGCTCCACTTTTATACTGTCTGATACATTTATTTCTACATGTATTTTTGAAAGCTTTAACCTCAAAATAGGTTTCAAATCCACAGTTGAAGTACGATAAAAATTAGGGTTACAAGGACCTAAATGAGCGACTTTTACTTTGTAAAATCTTTAGGGTCGGCATAATGGTTTAGGGTCGGTGGGTGTATCCCAAACAAAGGGATTTCTTTTCTTTGGACATTTCACATTACTTCTTCTTGTCTTGGTGTGTGTGTGTGTGTGTGTGTGTGTGGGGGGGGGGGGGGGGGGGGGGGGGGGTGCCAACGCTATTCAACTGTATATCCAGGGCTCTATGAACAATCGTCATTGTCGACTGGGTTAATGGTACATGTGCTGCGCTATATATAATCTCATAATGAGTCAACTTGTTGGTCGGTCGTTGCACATGTGAACTAAACTTGTGGAGCGAACAACTTCCACAGTTTTAGCTGCATTTTCATGAAACTTCACAAAAATGATCAACATGATGAGGAGTAGTGCGTGACATAAATTTTCTCCTGATCTGATTCAAGATGGCCAATTGGCGGCCATATTGGATTTTGCAAAATGCTTGTGGAGCGAACTACTTCTACAGTTTTAGCCACATTTTCATGAAACTTCACAAAAATGATCAACATGATGAGGATGAGTGTGTGACATAATTTTTTTCCCGATTGGGTTCAAGATGGCCGACTGCCGGCCATATTGGATTTTGCAAAAATACTTGTGGAGCAAACTACTTCTATAGTTTTAGCTGCATTTTCATGAAACTTCACAAAAATGATCAACATGATGAGAAGCAGTGCGTGACATAATTCTTTTCCTGATCGGAATCAAGATGGCTGACTGGTGGCCATATTGGATTTTGCAAAATACTTGTGGAGCAAACTACTTCTACAGTTTTTGCTGCATTGTCAGGAAACTCAATATAAATGATGGACATGATGAGGAACAATGCGTGACATAATTTTTGTCCCGATCGGATTCAAGATGGCCAACTGGTGGCCATGTTGGATTTTTTTACTTACAAAATTTGAATGCCTCTTTCAGTCACCCACACTAGGCGGATTGCCACAGTGGGAGTATAGCGGGAGACAGACCATCTCTAGTTTTAGAGAGAGGGGAAGGTACTTGCACTTTGAACTTTTATTAAAACTAACATTTGGGGAAAAACCCAAGTGTTTATAGTGTTTAATACTTGAATATTTTCCTCTAAAAAAACGAAACCGAAACCGGGCTCAACTCTTTTTTAAAAAAACTGAGTAGAAACTGAAACAGTGGAAAAATTTCATAACCTCCCAGCACTATTGTTTACATTTTTAACACTTAAACAATTATGTCAGTTGTATCAGGGTTTCTGATAGGCTTAAAATGTTGGGAGGGCATTTAGTGTCTTGAGAAAAACAAAAGTTAGGCCAGTTCATCATGGATGAACTTGTATTATCAATGACATCGGCCAACGAACCATACCAAATCAAAGATCTTTGTGCGAAATTGCATCTAATACCAACAAAGCCATTCAGAAAACAAAATATGCAACATAATCAAAGTTAGATTGGTTACTGTTAGGTACATTCTGTCTTTCAGCCTTCACCTAATAAATTGCTGTATTTGCCCACATAATTTACAAATTAAGCAGTTGAACAAAAATATATTTTTCACAAATTTCAACCAGAACAATATCATATGAGACCTAATTGGAATGAGCTCATCAAGCTCGTTCCAATGAGTTGTTACCTGAAATGGTTTTATTGAATTTTTTGGAAAACTTTCAAAAAACAATAATTAAAATAATAAATTTTGATATCCTGTGCATTGGGTAATGAGTTAACTCTTTAGGCAGTGAATTTCCAACTTGCAAAGGAACATTCTACAATGGTAAAATGTTAAAAAATTTATAGTAATTTCTATATTTTTTATACTTACCAATGACCCAGACATAGCTGGTGCTAACTCTTAAAATATAGGGCCAAACACAAATTTTGCCCCCCAATCCCCAAAATTTGCATCTAAAACCAAAGAAAACATGTCCTGAATGGCGCTCCACACTTCACCTCTACTGCGCATGCCCAGTGTCAAGGACGTTCCGAAATTGGCGCCATTAATCATTCTAATAACCAGTGCCTGGTAAGCGCTATGTACTCAGCGGGGAGGCAAGAGTTCCCAACTCCTGGGAGGGCCATCCCCGTCTGGGTCATTGGTAAGTATAAAAAATATAGAAATTACTATAAATTTTTTAACATTTTTATACTGTACCAATGACCCAGACATAGCTGAATAGTAAAAAGGCTGGAGGGCCAAGGACATAGAGCAAGATGGAATACGCTCAATAATATAAAATAGAGTCATCCCCTCTAGGGAAAAAGAAGTAATAGGCCTTACATGTATCTTTCTTATTTATGATAAATTAGAAAGATACAACACCTTCCAAAATTGAGCATCATACATCCATGTACTCTATTAATATCCAATATAATCCTTATACTAATAATTTTTAAAGTAAGCCAATAAATAAAGTAAGTCTAGAGAATAGAGACTCTTATACTCCTTAAAAGTGTCTGAGGATTGCATAATCATGTCCGTTGACACGTGCTATATTCAAAAGCTATACTTTAAAAACTAAGACTTGAATGAATTTTTAAAACATAAACTTCTCACTAAACAACCATCCCAATAACAGCTCAGAATTACTAACTCCGGAGGAGGTATCCCCTTGTTTTCATAGAAAAACAGGTGACCCAAGGGAACACCCCTCCCCCCCTCCCTTTTTCTTGCCCTGGGTCAAATAGCCCAGAGCGAAGAGGGCAGCAGAACGGAGTCACTGCCAAAACAGACAGCCTACCTAGCTATAGTAGCAACTGTTAAGTAAATGACATTCTGAGCAGTAGATAATAGACCTAACAATAGAGGCCTCCAGAAATGGACTCAATATTTCTGAGATAAAAAATTCATGAATGTGGATGGCTGAGCGCAATGAGCAGCCTTCAAAAATCTATAATAGCGACACTATTAATGTAAGCCCAAGATGTAGAAGAACTCTTACTTCATGAGCCGAAATCTCAAACACAACTGCTGAGTCAAGATATACCATCAGCAGTATCGATAGTTAATTGAATCCATTAGCAATAGAATGGAGCGTAACGTCCTTCTAATAAGCATCAAAGACAGAAGAAGTTTACGCCCGTAGAAATAAACAGATATCTGTTTATAAATACATAAACTCTAACCGGACAGAGTAAAGGCCTATGCCCGTACGAAGACGGAAGGACCTTAAAAACAATAGGTTCCGGATATTAGGAGCCTAACTCTTATGCAAAAAACCAACCTAAATAGTAAAGGAAGTAGTGATTCCGAAACTACGAAAGTGAAAATCATCCATCGATAGTGCATGAAACTCACTGACTCTTCAGTAAAAGAGAAGCCAACAGAATTACTGTCTAAAAGGTCAGAATTTGAAAACTACTGTTTCCAGAGGCTCAAATGATTACTTAACTAAATAAGAACCGAAGTTAAATTCCATATAGGAATTTAATCTAAAGATTCTAAGTCTATTTATCAAAAAGTTACTAACTGACTTAGATAAAGAGACATAAGACTCAATTGTAAACTGTCATAGAGTGCATAGGTATGAGGTAACATAAACCTATAACCTTAATAATAACAGGCTGCAGTAGATCTTGTCAAACAAGTATACTAAAAAGTTGCAATGAGTAGTATGGAGGGATCAACAATATGAACATAGTGATCCCCACAGCAACGACGGAAGAGCCTCCACTTTAGCCGCATAGAATAGCGAAGAAGAGTATTTCCTATAGTAAGAAATCGCGTCCAAAGCTCGTCCAGTACAATGCTTACAATGCAATACGGACCACACAACGGAATACGTGAAGGTTGCGACCTTGCGGGTTGTGATAAAGATGACACGATTTACCCAGCGAAAAAAGATCCTCTCATTGAGGAAGATTTCGCGTTAAGTCCCACAGTAGACATCAGAGTAAATTACCCACGGTCTCTGTGAAGACAGAGATGCTATCAACAGAAATGTATTGTGGTTGTTTATCTTAGCAATACCTGCTGAAACAACAGCGCCGGAGGATACGCATATCCTATCATTCCGTCCTATTAGATCAATAGAGCGTTAACAACATTAGCTCAGAGATCCGGACAAGCCAACACATACGTCTGCAATTGATTAGCAAGCTGTGTCGTAAATAAATTATCATTGGGCGCTCCCATAGATAGCAAATCTGATTGAATACTTGTTTGTTGAGAGTCCAATCTGACGGTAACAAGCGACCCCTAAGTGAACGGGAGTCCGGTAAAACAATCAGACGACCCGGAATATGACGGACCGAAACAGAACTTGGTGTACTATAACCAACAGACGGATTCTTTCCATTAAATTGAAAAACGGAAACGAATGAGTGCCTCCCTGGTTCCGGAGATACGCCACTACTGTCGAATTAACGGACAGGATTTGGACATGCGTTTCTGAATAATGTTCATCCAATGACATAAAGCAAGCCTAAAAAACATTATTCCGCGGAAGATAATTGCTTGCTTAGAGACTGCGGAACCCAAAGACCCTGGCACTTCGAATCCGTTGGGATCAATATTATATCCCAATCTGTTTGACTGGCAACCGTCATAACTATAACACTCGGATCCGGCAACTGCAGTGGCACTCTCTGAGTCAACCACCGAATGTTTGCCCCAGTCTGAATCTCTTGTAACACTAGATAGACAAGAGAACGTGTAAATCGAGCAATTCATGGATTGCTGAAAAAATGCCGTCGAAGAGAGGCTTCTCCGAGAACGAAGCGACTCTGAGAGAGTTCTTCACCTTACTATCCACGCGCGTGGATGTAGCTAGGGCTGCGTCACGTTTAACCAACTCCAATCAGCCACTGAAGGGCGGAGTTATACGTGAACAAACTACTGCCCTCAAAAGAAATCACATTGAGAATAATATCCCGTAAATCTTTTCTTGAAGACGTAATGATAACGCCTCAGTAAGGTGGATTACGTATGATAAAGCGTCTAAGTTAAGTCTACTAGACATCATTGTCGTTTCCAACATTGTGGTTGGAAAAGACATAGACGGCGAAAAAGAATATTTCCAGACTTTAACCACGCCGTCTAGACGCATATGAACTCTCGGTATGCCCTGCTCTGCCAAAATAAATTATTTGTATAAATGATAAAACGGCAGAAATGAGCATTGCGGACAAGAAACTAAACTATCATGCTTGGTAGCAGGCTTATATGCATATATAGCGTCGAAAAATAAAACACATGTTCTAATGACATTATTGGACTGTGTCGGTAAGTCAGGGACAATGTCCCTGAACCGATCCAAAATTCCGTGTCCAATGACGCTATAAGTCTCTTATCCAACATCGCAGCAATGTAGTCCGAAATAACAATCACTGGAAGATAATGCCAGAAGATATGAATGGCAACTTCCGATGCTACGAAAGGGAAAACTCGAAATCTTTCGAATCCCTTTCGCCATCCTGTCGGACCCTATAAAGCGTTCGGTCGTCCGTACCTGATGCAACCGCGGATCGCACCGACCCAGCGCCGTCAGATAATTCCTGATTCGAGTAAGAAACTGTCGATTGCTGGGATGCTGCGAAACAACTGTGCTAACTCGGATAGCACGTCCATCACTGAGGCCTGAGGAGAAGCGGTCCTACAATGCATTGCCGCTGGAAGCTCCGTGATCGTTACCCCGTGCATACTACCAATATGCGAGCGAACGGAGTGTATAGGCCTCATGTCCCTTGGCTACCGGATGGCGTGACCTATTCGCCGTGGAATCACTGAATGACGAAACTGATCGGATACTCGAGGTCACGTAGCCAATGTGCGGTCGTGTGCCCTGCTGTGAGGATGAGGAAGCATTATCGACAGTTTCTCGGACTGTCAATATAACGGAGCGTCCCGACTGACAGACATATGCTCCGAATGTAAAATATCTGAACCACAACATGCGGTCCCGTATGTTGTTGGACGAGAGAGGGACCTCTCTCGCTCACAGCCCGGACGGACCTGGACAAGCCAGGAACCGGACTAACAGGCTTCCTCCGATCTGTCCTCAATCCGCCATCACTGGGTGAGTACTAAAGTAATTATAGTGCTCGCATCACCCAAATCTCCTTCCTAGACCGCAACGGACGAACCCGGCAGCCGAACCATTCGATGAATGTACGCTACACCGGGTGAGCTAGCGAATGTCACTCCGTCGATCCTACAAGGGATCTCTTAGGCGATAGACATATTCCATGAGCACTTATTGCCGCTAGCTCTTCATTAACTATGACGACAGAGGCACACTTTTGAAAGACATCTCCGTAACTTTTCGAACAAGAAACCAGAAATGCTTGGTTATAGCAAGCATATAATAATAATATATATAGCGTCATTCAATAATTCGAAAGTTTGTGTGACATTATTGGACTACGTCGGAACTGAGGGACGATGTCCCTGAACCGAACCAAAAATTTCTAAGTCCACCGACGCTATCAGTTTCTTATCCGGCATCGCAGCATTCTGGTCCGACGAAAGAAGCTGTAGAAGATCAAGTCAGATGACATACACAACAGCATATGTTGTTCCGAAAGGGAAAGCTCGAAATCCTCCAAATCCCTTTCGGTATCCCGTCGGACCGGATGAAATTTTCGGACATCCGTACCCGCTTCCGCGGAGCGTCCTGACCCAGCATCGTCGGATAAAAATATGCGACAGATTCAGTTGATGCTGGGATGCTGCGATAAGCTGTGCTATTTAGGAAAGCACGTCCGTTCCCGAGGCCTGAGCAGTAGCGGTCTTACGATGCATTGCCGCCGGAAGCTCCGTGTACGTTGACTCCCGCACACTTTTCTATGCGAACGTCCGGAGTCTGCAGGCCTCGTGTCCCTGGCTACCGGATGGTGTGACCTGGTCGCCGATGATTCTCTGACTGGCGAAGCTGACTGGATATCCGAGGTCACGTAGCCAAGAGCGGTCGTGTGCGCTACCATGAGAATGAGGAAGCCTTATTGACAGTCTACTCCGGACTGACTATATGTCGGAGCGTCCCGAGCGACGGACGTATGCTCCGAATGCGAAACATTTTGTACCACAACATCTGGGGCCAGATGTTGTTGTACGAGAGAGGGGCCTCTCTCGCTCGCCGTCCGGATGGACCAGAACGAGCTATGAACCGGACTAAAAGGCTTCCTCCGTTCTCCCTCTAATCCGCCGTCACTAGGTGTGCATTTGGATGATTTATAGTGCTCGCATCACCCCAAAACTCCTTCTAGACCGCAACGGACGAACCCGGCTGCCGAACCATTCGATGAATGGACGCTACACCGGGCGAGCTAGCGGACGTCAAAGGCCGTCGAACCTACTAGGGTCCTCTTAGGCAATTGGCATATTTACATGAGCACTTTTCCGCTAGCCCTTCATTAATTGTGACGACGGAGGCACACTGTTGGAAGACATCACAGATACATCACCCTAATCTTGATCGTCTGAAATAGAAAATGATAAAGTAGAGTGACCCTGCGGGGAAAGGACCGGAGTGTCCAATTCCCCACTAACATACCGTGACATATGCTTCCCATGTTGTCATCGAAATCATACGATACAGAACAGGAGTTAATGCGAGTACACTGACCACATATAGAATGATTATAAAAGTCAGAGGAAGACTTCCTCTTATTACAATTGATCAAAATCCTTTCAATGTGAAAAGAAAACAAGTCCTGGTACTCGCACCAACCCCTGGCAATCAAAATACATAACAATAATATGATCCATTAACATAGAAAAAATAATTGAAATCAAAATATTTTGAAAAAATATTTTTTCAGAACAGCCCAAGTTTCTGAAAAGTAACGTTGAGCCCCAATGGATCCCAAGCCTAAGTGTGGACAAAAATTTTAAAAATATTTTAAACAATTTATTCAACACTTACGAACAATAATAATGTATCTAGTTATGATTAAAATAACATCAAGATAGTATTTTCAAGAAATCCCCCCTCACACAGAGGGCTGTTGTAAATGTAAACAATGAGTGTAAAAACACTAAAATAAGACTCCAGGCACCCAGGCCCGGAATCAGTTACCAAAAATACACTATCTGATGCAAAACAGAGACTTGCAGGGAAGAAACTGCAGAACATCAGATGGTAGATGCAGAACACAACGCCTAACCACCCGTAGGTGAAGACGTAAACATGGGGAAAAGAACAGAATTCATTCTGTTATTCAGCTAAAACTCCCAAGAAAATTTAGTAATAATAATTACAGAAACTATGCCAAAAGCATGGGAGAATAGCAAGGGGGGACTTAAAGGAAAGGGAGAGAGGAAAACACTGAAAAATCAGTGTAACTAAATAACCAGAATGACAACAAAATGGCTGCTGCCTCGAAAATAGGTAACTTAACATAATTTCATTACAAAATTTTAAGTTACAGCCCTGATAATATTCTGTCACACATTTTTCCTCTCCTCCTTCTCTGTCCTCCTTAGAATCACCATTTCACTAATATTTATGTGTCTGGCATCATTTAAACTGAGATTTACAAGCACAAAGATCAGTCAGATGTTAACTGATGAAGGGCGAAACTTAGAATGATTAATGGCGCCAATTTCGGAATGTCCTTGACACTGCGCATGCGCAGTACAGGTGAAGTGTGGATGGCCATTCAGGACATGTTTTCTTTGGTTTTAGATGCAAATTTTGGGGATTGGGGGGCAAAATTTGTGTTTGGCCCTATATTTTAAGAGTTAGCACCAGCTATGTCTGGGTCATTGGTACAGTATAAAAATATGATCTGAGGGAAACATTGGCTGGGTAAACAGACCCTAAATGGGCAATCTATACCCCCCCCCCCCACCCCCAGTGGAAATCATAGGTGTATCTAAGATGAATATGGTTACAACAATTTAGCCCAGAGTCTGCCACACATTAACTCTTTTGCTAACACAACTAGAGAAATACATTTGCAAAAAAAATTCTCATTTAACAAAGTGTTTTCAAATTTAGCCTCAAAAACATACCTTATGTACCCTCACTTAAACAAGCTACATATAAGGGGGTCATAAGCTATGCTTCGGAGGCAAAAACTGAAAAAATATTAAAATTTGAATGCCAAGCGTGTGAACTGTGCTGACTGAACATGGTGATCACATTAAGTAAAGGAAGTAAAGGGTAAATTGTGCTATGCAATAATTATCTGTCTGATTAGGCTATTAAAAACAAATTCCTGTTTCTTATGCACCTCTCTCCTCATTGAAAATCTGACTCATTACTCTTTTTTTAATTACCTGGAAATCTTTTGGATGATACTATTTAGAGTCTGTATCTTCTTTGACAGATTTCACTGAGCTCTCTCAAACGAGATGTGATTGGTTAAATTTGCAGCTGGATTGAGGGATATTTTCACTGCTGAAACTTTTATTTTTCCACATAAAAGTGAATGGAGTTAAATTTCTATTCCCACAATCTCTAAATCCAAAAGGACTGTTTTGTGAATTAACAAAGAAAAGGCCACCCTCCCTCATCATAAAATTGAGGAAAAATACCCGAGAAACAAGGATTTTTTTGTAGGCCCTAAAGCCACCCTACTAGGGGTTGGACAGCATGCAGTGTTTCGATTATGAGGCTAGCTGTCACTCTTGCATGCCACTGCACAAGCAATTTTTACTTTTTGCGAGTAGAAAACAGCGGGCCTCGATTGCACCAAGTGAGCAATTAACCCTTGCCCAATGATCCAGTTGTATCCCTCATGTAATATACTAATTGTGCAAAGAAAAATATTTAAAAAATTCAACAAAATCATATCATATGACTCCCTCATCGGAAAAAGCTCTCTACATTATGGTAAAAATTGACTAATTGAAATTTTGTATTTTTACATCAGTGTGCAGAGGGTTACCAATTCACTCATTACCAAGAGCAGAAATGTGCAGCCCCTACATATACTTAACCCTTAAAGGCCTATTTCCGACCTCAGAACATGTGCCCTTAACATGCAATCATGAGCAGGTCCTGCTGACAATAGACAAATTTTCTCGTCAGAGGTTTCTAGTCAAGTCTTGGCTGCCTTAACAGGCAGCCAAGACTCGACTAGAAACCTCTGCCTAGATAATTAACTTAACTAAAAATCACTGCTAAGCCATTAGACGTATAGAGATTGTGGAATGGCAGGAATTCAAGACCCTTGTTCAGGTCCTTAAAGGTTAAATAGATGTAAAGCCTGAGATGAAAAAACTGTAATCTATGCATACAAACCCAGAAATGCACTTAGATTTAAACATTGTCCAAATATACAACTCTCTGGTGGCTTGGCTCCAGTATCACTGAAATGGGAATATAATGACAATAGTAACTACAGTCTGATAAACATTAGCAAGCTTGTTAGTTTAAATTGCCCATTTTCAGAAAAGAGGATCTGCCTAATGATTTCATTAGAGCTGAAATGGTTAACCGATTAATTGATTAATCAATTAATCAATGATCAACATCTTGATCGATCCAAAAAGTAATTGATAGATTAACCATTACTTTTGAACTACTGTAATCTATGGGTTAACAAAGGAGCAAACTTGCTCCAAAACAGGTAGATGTTGTCACACTAACTCACATCAATGAGACAGTGTAAAGCATGCAAGTTACTTGATGACATATGTGTTTACTTGCATGATCATCATACTGTATCGGTAGCTGGAAATGGTCATTCTTAACCATTTACTCATTGAGGGTAGCAGACGATACTTGCAAAATAAATTCATGAATTACTGAAAAAATTTTATTTTTGTCTTAAAAAAATAGCTCATGACCCCTTATTGGAACGATCTCAATAAGCTCGTTCCAATGAGGGGTCATAAGCTATGTTTTTGAGACAAAAATTTAAAAAATAAATTTGAATGGAGATTTTTGTATATAGGCCTAGTCGGTTTTGTTTGTAACGTTGGGTAAAGAGTTCATGCTGTAAATCATCAACGGTATGGTAATTATTCAGATATCTATTTGGACAAGTGATAAATCGGTTAACCAAGGTTAATCCACGTAATTAATTGATCAAGAAAACCCCTTAACCGGTTCAGCTCTAGATTTCATGTGAAATTTCTGTACCTCGGCTCAGATCAATTTTAGTGAATGAGGTTCCTGTCAAATTGTGAAGAATTTGAGATTCTTTTTGTCACATAATGTGTAATTTATTATTTTACCTAACATATCGACTAAACTAGCAGCGCTACATGTATTCACAGGAATTGCAGAATATTTTTTTTTTCAACTTCTGCCTTGAAAACATAGCTTATGTCCCCTCAATGGAATGAGCTTGTCCCAATGAGGAGTTATAAGCTATGTTTGTGAGGCAAAAATGAAAATGTTCAGTTATTCAAGAAATGTTGTTTTTTTTTTTTTGTAATTATCTGTAATAGGTAAACAGTTAATGATACAGAAGAGAAGATTAATTCAATTCTACTTCTGAATCAACATATTTACAATGTTAGGCCAAACAAAATTAAATAATTGATTCTCAGGCATTTTTTTTTAAAGCGAATGAGGGAGGGCAGTTTTTATTTTTATATTTTTATTTCTGATGGAATGGTCGCTGACGCCTAAAAATTCAGTTGTGATGATTACTGTTACAATAAAAACTTTCTGTTGATTTCACAGATAGCTTTTATTGTAACGGTAATCATACAACACAAAATCAATTTAGAAAAACTAAAATTTCAATAAAAATAATAAGAGTTTTTTTAAATAAATAAAACTCTTATTAGTTTTTATCTCCATTTTATAGAGCGCTACCACAAAATCTATCCTAGATCATTTCACAACCTTTGCAGTTCCCGGATTTTAATTTACTTGGAATTTCTCAGAAAATAACTTGCATTTTTCTGAATTTTCAACAAAACATCACACCATTATCATTTATTAACAAACTAATTATTCTAATTTCCAAATAAATATCTTGTTTATACCGGTATATGTAAACTTGATTCAAAACCGCTGACCTGGCATGGAAATCAACATGGGTTCTGGCAAACATTCCTGTGATGTCTGACACTACAGTAACATCCCTCGAGTGATAAACGTTGCTAAAACGTTCTTCAAAACACCTTTGGAAGTGTCAAATATTCCCTCTTCATATTGACCGATACAGTATCGCTGGCATTTTTTTAATTTATTTAGTCATTCTAAAGTTAAGATACTACCTGTTTGGGGTATTAAACAAAAAAACTACCTGTTTGGGGTTCAGGTATGAAAATGTTCATCAGATTGACCAAGAAAAAATCACTCTGTTATTGTTTTCCGCATTTATTTTGTCCATACATATGAGGATCGTGGCACATTTCAAGAAGAGAATAACAAGACTGTATCAATGAATACGGCATATTGCATCACAAATCGTGATGTAATTCCACTAAAATCACACCCTGTGAGGGTTTATACATTTTGAATTTTGCCTCTGAAATAAATATGACGAATTTGACTTCTGACATCTTCCCACATTAGATGTGCTGTCAAAGATATTTTCTCTTATGAGCTATTTTCTGGTGATTGTGTGATAAAACAACCATTTCCAATACTTTTTTCTTAAATAACTAAACATTTTCATTTTGGCATTCAAACATAGCTAATGTAGGGCTCTCTATGAGTAAATTGGAAATGAGTGATCCATTTGATGAAGTGGAAATGAACACTAGTAATAAAAGAAATTTCAGTTCCATTCACTTCCCCCAACCCCCACCCATGAATGAGGGATCTGAGAAGCTTTAAAATTTGATTCCATTCAAAATCAAGCCGGTTGATTGATTGAATGATTTTTATTTAGCAGTATACAAGTACAAATGCAAATAGTAGTACAATGGAACCCTGTTAATTGAATAGCCACTTTGCCAATGAAAATTATTCAATTAACAGGAGTATTCAATTAACAGGGATTGTGCCACTTTTCTGTATTCTAGAGATAAACTTAGCATTTAATCCATTAATATATATATTATAATAGATTAAATGCCTGTATTGGATGTACTGAGTGCAAATAGGTCTATAAACAAAGGAAACCTGGGGTGAGTCAGGGTAATTTCTTGATAGGTTACAAGATTTTTTATTCAATTGACAGGAGTTTACCCTATAACCTATATTCAATTAACAGGTCAAATTTGTACTGGAGGTATGGTAAATGGTTTTGTGTTGGGAAATTATATTCAATTAATAGGGTTATTCAGTTAAGAGATATCCAATTAAGAGAGCTGCACTGTACCAGCAATGTAAATCAAAATAATTTTGGCACAAAAGTAAAAAAAAAATTTGGCTTCAGTACTACCTTCATGTTCAACATAGCGCGTTAGTAGTATACTGCAGAGAGACAACATAGCCAGATTAGCTGTCTTCCTGTTGTCTCCCATGATTACTTTATGCAACGTTTTAAACCAGACTGTCAGATAGAGTTTCATTCAATATATTTTCAAATCTAGCCTAGTATGATGGGGGGTGGGGGATGAACATGTCAAGACATAGAAGTTGTGATTTGATTCACATGGTAGCTCGCTACGAAACATCTCCCATCCTGACACCGACAGTCCAGTGTGTCTTTAACAGAGTCACATTACTGTGATTCCTCTGAGCCACAAGGCAATCAGACCAATGCCTGAAATACATTGGTGGTGCAATAAAAATACTAATATTGATATTAATATAAATATCAATACCACCATCAACATCAGTATCAGTTTAGGGGGATTCCATTCAAAATTTCCCAGGTGGTAAATGCAGTTTAGCCAGACATGGATAAGCTGGACTGATTTTTTTATTTTTATGGCGTAAAGAGAATATTGTACCTCAACAAATTCAGGGACTACAATCGGGACAATATGGGTTATTACAATAAACATTGTCTGAGTATGAAGACAGTAATTTTAACTGATGACTTGATTTGAGCCATTCTAAATCAGAAATTTTCAAATCATTGAGATAAATCCAATCAAGTGTCTCCTCTTGAATTCTTCTTCGGTCATCAGGTCTCCTGTTAGTCCTGTACAGGAGACCTGATGACAGAAGAAGAGTTTAAGGAGGTTCCATTTGCAAAAATTGCTTTGATACCATTCTGGAATATTTCTGGTTTTTGAAGCCACTTTTACGGGTAGAGGAAGCCAGAAAACCCGGAGTGAACTACAAGCAACGGCAAGTAACTGTCAGACTCCCAAACATACTAACTCCACACAAGCAGGGTTAGCATTGGTTGAAGACAAGTGTACCATCAATGTGCAGTACACCTTAGTACACAATGCCACCGTGCGTACAACCACATGGGCAATTGGGATTAAGTGTCTTACCCAAGGACAATACGCGGTTGCCGCAGGTGTGATTCGAACAGAGGACCTCTCGGCTTGCAGCCTGCATCTCTACCTACTCAGCTGCTGTGCTCCCGACAAGTTGCACTTGAATACAATACTTGGGTGGAGGCTGACAAAATGTATGGTTGTAAAATAGTAGGTGTATTATCTATAACTTGAAAAGTTATGAAAATCTATTCGAGATTACATATAGATTCAAATTCCTCTGCCTGATTTGATTTAGGATTTGATTGAACCTAAAATATGAGATTTGAAGGACCCTACCCTCAATGCCACAAATGGTTGGTTTGATAAACGATTCATCATGCAGCATGTTAATGGGTATTATCCAGGTGAATAGGCCTTTGATTTTGGGCCTGGTGGTCTTCATTTTGGGCCATACGAGATAACTAAAGTGGGTAAGTCAATATACTCTTTTCACCCACCACTGAGGTACTATGATATATATAAAGTTGTGTGGGACAGCTGGGAGAGATATGCCTGTCTCACCCCACCCACGTGACAGCTATCTCTCCCCACCCACGTGACCAACCTATTTGCATATTTAATTGGCATAGGAACTATTTAATCATCGCAAATCACATCTGCACATGTATAAACAAACAAAATGGAAGGCTGTTTTACATCGGTACATACGATTGACTTTATAGACGAAAATCGAAATCAGAACACTCAAAGTAAAACTTCAGCACACCTCAAATTGCTCTACCACTTTATCGGAGAGAAACATACATCTGATATCATTGTCCACTGTCAAACTGAAGTACAAGTCTGGAAATGACAAGTGCAGGCATGTCGATTTCATTTGAGGTCGCTTCAGTGTATTAACGCTCAACATGCAGTGCTAGTCTGCATGTTTTGAAGTATATACCTTTGGTATGTACCACACTTCTCGACAAGCTCTCTGAATATCTTACTGGTTTTCTCCAAGATTGAATGCACTAAGAAATATTTTTTCCTGGAAAATATGGTATTTTCTTATTAATGGCGTCGCACCCCTAAAATGGTGGGAAAAAAATCATTCGCGACGAGTATCTGGGTGGGACAGGTAATATCTCTCCCTCGGGGCAAGATATTTGAGCCAAACACTCGGCAAGCCTCGTGTCTGGCTCAAATATCTTGCCCCTCGGGTGAGATTCCACCATCCCAGCCACAAACCCATCGAGGATAATAATACTCCCAGGGTACAGGACATGGAGAGTGTACTATCACTAAATCACCCATAGAGTAGAGATTCCATCCAAGCAATAATTGCAAATTTGTTGCAAATCATTACAAGCACAACCAAAGCTTCAGCCAATGGACCTCTGGGTTAAACCCGGAGGTCCATTGGCTAAAACACTGCTTGTGTTTTTTGTCCATATGTACAGGATTTGAAAGTGATACTTTGGGTGATAACACCAATCCATGGGTGATTTAGTTACAATCCACTCTCCTCCACATACTGTAGTTGTCAGATACAGATCCACTCTGTTCTGTTCATATACATGTACTGCTTTTGTTATAATTGACTGGAAAACACACAAAAAGCATAATCGAATGCACTGCAGCAAAATATTCCTCCTAATATTTGATTACACTCTATATCTTTTCTCACTGTAACTGATTAAAGCACACTGAATGTGCAGACTGATTGAAAAATGTTGCTTAGCCAATTTACATTGAATTTCATTTTATACAGTGGAGGTGAGGAGACCACAAAATTAGATATCGCTTAACTGAATAACCCTGTTAATTAAATATAATTCCAAACACAAAACCGTTTACCATAATTTTAGTATAAATTTGATCTATTAATTTACATAGTTAGGTAAAAGAGTATACTTCTGTTAAATGAATAAGGAATCCTGTGATTACACTGACAACCACCAAGTTCCCCTTGTTCATACAGTACGGCTGCCGTGGACTGGTCACTTTCCATGGATGGGCAATATTTCCACAGATGTAACATTATTAGATTTCAAACACTAATTATAGGAGTAATCATCAAAAATTTAATTAATGAAGCACCAGGTACAACCCGGTGCTTCATTAATTGAAATTTTGCTGATGATTACTTTTATCACTGGTAAATGCAAGTGTGGACATCACTGCCCATGTGTGGATTACAAACAGTGCACAGCAACTCAAGGGACAAATTTATCAATATAATTAACTTGGGTAAAATATTAAACACAAACCATTTAATTTTTATTTTTTTAAGTTTACATTGGTTATAAAAAGCGAGTATGCAGCAGCCAAAACAACCATGTGGGAGGGCCTGAGAAATGGATTTTTAATTTTTTTAGGCCTTAGTTTTTATTATTATATCTGAACAAATATTTGGGGACACATTAGGATTCTACAGTACGTGGAGAGTGTATTATCACTAAATCACCCACAGAGTGGAGACTCCACCCAAACAATAACTGCAAATTTGTTGTAAAGCATAACAAGCACAAGCAAAGTTTCAGCCAATGGACCTCCAGGTTAAGCCCGGAGGAGGTCCATTGGCTGAAACATTGCTAGTGTATTTAGTCGATATATACAAAATTTGAAAGTTATAGTTTGGGTGATAACTCCACTCCATGGGTGATTTAGTTACAATCCACTCTCCACGTACTGTACCTAACAAAATTTGTTATATACAGTCTCCAGAGACTCCACTCCATTCCAAAGTCAAAATAAACTTGAGAACGTTCCCCGGAACAAGTTACAAATTTGTGAGCCATGCCACAGGTTAGCCGTATTGCTCTCTTTAGCAGCTTTCTTTTCACAAAGACAGGTCAGGGGTGGGGGGGGGGGGGGGGTGGTATTCACAAAATCCAACCCAACAAATCATGGTCATTGATTTTTTCCGGAAAACATTTTCCCCATCGCTGAGCCTCAACAATACTGAACCTCACTTCAAAAGATTGCGAGAAGTACACAATGTGCACCCCATTTTCAAAATTGATTCCATCTATTATATCTTGTTTGACAGACCTCCATGTAATGAATTAACTGGTTATTCTATCAAACAACAATCACCACAATAATTACTCTCCATCACATTTCTCATAAAATATTTTTGGTAATAGAGTTAGTTATATGCACAACTGTGAAGCTCAAATAAATGGCTACTTCTCAGCTGAATACCCTTGTTGCATGCAATTACATTTAACTTTCAAATATCAAACCATGCCATTGGGAAAATTTGCATCACTGGAGGGTGGGGTGGGGGGCTCCTATTGAGAATTTCTTTTGGAGGGGGAAAAACCAACAAGGACCAAGAAATTTTGCATTTGAATTGAACAGTGAACATTAAGACCAATATCTAAGCAACTGCATGTATACTATAAGTAAGTTTTATAACAAACAGTCACATGGAATCATGTTCATCCTGCCTCTGTATATCGTAGTCTCTATTAAACTGTTCTTATATTCAGAACAACTTGTCATTTGTCCTTTGAATTAAGAGACTTCATTAGGCAAGCAATTTAAATTTAACCCTTTACCCAACGTAACGGCCAAAACCGGCCAGCGCTATTCTCAAAAATCGCCAATTAATTTTCATTATTTTTTTCATTTTTTGTCTCAAAAACATAGGTTATGACCCCTCATTGGAACGAGCTTGTCGAGCTCGTTCCAATGAGGGGCCATAACCTATGTTTTTGAGACAAAAAATGAAAAAATTAAGTTATTCAAGAATTTTTTTTGCAAGTGTCGTCTGCTTTTCATGTTAGGTAAAGGGTTAATGTACAATTGTTACCCTGAACTGGGTGGTCATAAGGCCTCAGAAAACCATTACTACCGAGTTCAGGGTACCAGTTGTGTATTAAATTCTCGTTTGAGTGGTAAATAAGATTGGGAAATTTTGTGTTGAGAATTGGGGAAAAATCATGTCCAAATGTCACTGGGAAAGGTTCCCATAAACCAGGGTTTCCACCAGGGTAAAAATGTTGGAGCCAGCAATTTGGTGAAAATTGTAGAACAAAGGGTTATACTGCGAAAATGCTATTTTTTTCCATTAATGAAGTTTGTTGGTATCAGAGTATTATATAATTAGGTTGCCACTATATTAGTTTTGAATTAATAATTGGGAAGTGATTATAATCAAACCATGTGCAATTCAATATTCATCATAACAATTTACCTAGTCTTTTTGTGTACATCGATCACAACATCATTAAAATAACGGAAACTAAGTCAGAACGAAAACATGAAAATTTAGTTAACTCAGAAGCAATCACTAGGAAATCAAAAAGCATGCACTTGTGACATTAAGTCACTGATTGACTTGAAGTTTGCCGATGCTCTCATACACTGCCGCGCGACTTGCACATGGTCTTTGCTAACTCAGAGAATGTCACTGATTGATCTCTGACCGACATTCATATATAATTTTACAAAGAGTTTCCTGCTCCTGTTTGGTGTAGCCCATGATTATTACTGTCAAATGCATTGCGTTGGTAGCATTTGAGTTTTATTTCATGTTTTCCCCGATGTCAGACTTTTTATAGCAATTTATATCAACTATGGAATGTGTGGTATAGGGAATTTAGGGTGAGGGGAATGGGCCGTTCAGGGGATCCCAGGTCACCCTAATGGAAACCCTGCATAAACAGCCCCTGTGGATACCTAAAAGAATCCCTTCTTCAGTACAAATATAACCTGTTAACTGCATTTTGGTTATAGATAACGGAATAAAAATCTTGTAATTTATAAAAGAAATACTCTGACAACCACTGAATTCTGCACATTTTTAACCCTTTGCCCAACTGACGGCCAAAACCAGCCAGCGCTATTCACAAAAGTAGCCAATTAATTTTCCTTAATTTTTCATTTTAGTCTCAAAAACATAGGTTATGATCCCTCTTTGGAACGAGCTTGTCGTGCTCGTTCCAATGAGGGGTCATAACCTATGTTTTTGAGACAAAAAATTAGTTATTCAAGAATTTTGTTTGCAAGTGTTGTCGGCTTTTCATGTTAGGTAAAAGGTTAAACATATTTGACCTCAGTAGTCAGTACATTCAATATAAGCATTTAATCTATTAAATACTGCTTAACAGACCTCCATGAGCTTTGACAAACAAGAAAAACAGAACAAATGCTCAGTTTATCAATGTAATATAGCAAAATAACAAACTCCCGTTAATTAAAATTTTCAGTTAAATGAGTACTTTTCACTTTCAAAGTTGCCATTCAATTAACAGGGTCGACTGTATTTCTGCATGTACCAATACACGAGGCATGTCTATACCTTATGTATGGAAATCCAGGAGAAACATCATCTCGGTCTACAGCAATTATGTACGAGACAATAATTGCCACAGTTGTAAAAGCCAGTAAAACTGCTGGAAGATATCCCAGACCTGGTCCACACATTCTTCAGTTTGGAAAATATGTATCTGGAACAAACAAGAAAAGAAATGTAATCAGACAGACTTTTATAACAGTAATTTTCCAGTTCAAAGTACTTTTTCCTGAATTTTTTTAGTCCAAAAGTTACATATCAGTGTCTGTTGTTGGGCTTTCATAAATATTCAGTTTATCTGCTAACCATTTGGAATAGAAGTAGGGATCCGCAAAGTAGAACTTCAGTTTCTCAGGCCATTTTTTGTAAAATTGCATGTTGGTGGGAGGTTTTTTATTTATTTTTTATTTTTATAATTATTTCTCTGCCATCAAAAGTTCATGTTCTTGGTTTGTTTTATGTTTAGGCTTCATAATCTACACAATAGCATGGGTGGTGGTGTATTTTGTGCCTTGGGTGCAAGAAGGATTTGCAATGCTAAAGCATTGCAAAGCATTGTTGCGCTCAAAGGTAAAATTTAACAATGTCATTAACTTGGGAATAATATCAGACATAAATCATTTAATTTCAATTTTTTTAAGCTTACACTGGTTATAGAAAGAGAGCATGCGGCAGTCAAAAGGACCATGCAGGAGGGCCTGTGAAACAGATTTTTAACTTTTTTAGGCCCAACAAATCAATTTTTTCAGTAAAATGAAATCTGAATAACATCTTTCAAGAATCCTGCCCAGGCCTTAAAATATGTCCTGACTGATGATTTGATTCTCACAAACTCATGTTGTGTGAATCCATTCTCAGTTCTTAAATAATCTAGAATTTGAGAGCACTGTTATACCCCCATTAGTCTAACCAGAAAATATTCCATACTAAACAGGCCTCATATTTGTATATTTAGTGAAGTTTGACCCTAAATGGCCTAGTTCCAAGCTTGATGAGTTGTCTTGTCTCATATGCAGAACATAAACCAACATGCAGGCTTTCAGTGGTCTTGCAGATAGATTGTTGTTTAACCCTAAATGGCCTAGTTCCAAGCTTGATGAGTTGTCGTGTCTTATATGTAGAACACATTCCAACATGCAGGCTTTCAGTGGTCTTGCAGATAGATTGTTAGAATTCCTTATCAGTGGCTTCTAGTGAAGTCTTGGCTGCCTATTTTTAGGCAGCCAAGACTTCATTAGACACCACTGCTATTATCAAGTCAATGTGTTGTTATTTAAACTTACTTTATTATCAAAGTGCAAAAAATAAGACTTCTCTAGGCCTTGAAGGCCTGGAGCATTCTTATTTTTTGCTCTCTCACGAAGTTTATTAAATCTTGTAATAGATTCTAAAAGTGTCCTTGTCAGAATCTGTTGCAACAATCAAATAAATATTTTCCACAATCCAAGTTGATTTGTAATGCCTTCCTTGTGAGAATCAATCTTGATCCCTGCTTTCAAATAAACTAAAAATGCATAAAAAATTAAGAAATACATATAACTGAACTTATCTTTCATTTTTTTGTTGGCTATGAGAATTCTTATATATATATTTAATGAACCTAACCTTTAGTTAGGAGTGGAACCTTTTTCAACTTTATACCATTCTTGCCTATGTTACTACCTGTGAAAAGCCTGTGTGTTAAATTTTAGCTGTTAACCCTACTACTATTGGTGTAAAGCTTCAATTTTGGTTAAAACCTTTTTAATGGGAATTCCATTACAAAAATTTTCACCTATAGTAGTACACTTTGCGATGTTTCATTCAAACATATGACATTTTGTGGTATAACTGTCGATGAAGAGATTGCGAGACAGTTAGTCCATGCCTTTGTGACTAGCCGCTTGGATTGCTGTAATTCTTTAATTTATGGTTGTAAACAATCCCAGCTGCAGAAACTCCAGTTTGTTCAAAACTGCGCAGCGAGGGTCATTTTAAGAAGGAGGAAATCATGCCATATCATACCCTTGCTTTACCACTTTCACAGGCTCCCCATTGAAGAATGCATCACATTCTAATCAATGTATACAATTGTCTTAATGGATTGGCCCCAACATATACCTCAGTAATCTGGTTCAGCATTATGTTCCTTCAAGATCTCTGAGATCCTCCTCCATGAATAAACTTTGGCATAACCCTGGTGACCTAGTAATGGCAGGTGATCAGGCCTTTTCAACTGCTGGGCCTTTTCTTTGAAACACTTTGCCTGATCACCTGAAGTCACCACAAACTTACGAATCATTCAAAACTGGCCTTAAAACTTATCTTTTCAAATAATTATACCCAGAACCAGTTCCTTCTGAATGAATTGAACTCATAACCTAATTACGAGATTTCAAAGAGCATATGTTTTAAGTATTTACTTGTAAAGCCTGAGAGCACTTACGTGGATTCATTGGCTCTAAACTGTCGTTATTATTATTATTATTATTATTATTATTATTATTATTATTATTATTACCGCATGCAATGACTTATTAAGTTTAAAATACCTACAATTAAATATTTAAAATAAAATTTAAGAATTGTTAATAATAAGTTGACTGAAAAAGCAAGGTAAATTCAAGCAACTTTGACGATGTGTCTAGCTGTCAGTCAAGCATTCACATGCAGCCGGAAGTTCTGCCCACAGGCACAGATGTAAACAAAACAAATCCATGTGTTTGCAATAGAAAGTATCGTTTTTCTCCATTTTAAGTGACAAAGTTGATTATTTATTAAGAGCATGGTATAAATAAAACAAATAGGTACAAGGGCCGGTAATCAGATTTAAACCACTCATAGAATAAGGGTTTTAACCACTTGGCACAGCCTCATGGTTAAGACCATTATCCTACTCATGGTTTAAATCTGATTACTGGCCTTAGTACCTATTTATTCTATATCCCATCTTCAGATTAACTGGTAGAGTACTAAATTATTTCCACAGATCAAAATTTATTCATACTGAATGGTTTTGTTACCATTAAGTGGAGAACACTTATGGTCACACTCCAAAAAATTTATTTATTTATTGGTCTTTAGGTCACTTTCAGCATCTTTGGGTACATCATGACATACATGAAGATAGGAAGTCAAATTTAGCCAATTATTTATTCCTATGTTGCCCACTTTACAAGACTTCCATCCTGGGCATTGGTTCTGGGTCCTACATGTACTTTGCCAATGAAGCAGAACTTGTTTACCACAGTAATCAAACACTGCTTCACTTCCCAGGGTTCCCATGGGAGTCTCTAATAAATAACAACAAAACAATTTGCATGAACACCATATTTTTTGTTTTTAACTGAATATTAAGCACGTCCACTGAATATGAATTCTTTTAATTGAGGTACAGGTATTTTTCATCAGAGCCCAAATCTGGGTTTGCAGCACTCAGCAAATCAATATTAAACAATCTTTGATTTACATGTAAGCCTATTTCATCTGTCTTACAGGATTTGTGCTTGGTTTGTAACTCTAGGCATTAGAATAGAGTCCTGTGTGCTTAACAATATATCCCTGTAAATTTCTTCTGAGCTTCATTTGTTTGAATTTTTCATCAAATTTTATAAAAAAATTAAAGAAAATATTCAGCAGCTTAAACCTCTGCACAATGATGTGAAAATACACAAATTTCAAGCCTAAAATTATTCCTTTGTTGCAATTGGGAATTTAGTCAATTCAAAATGAAAGTGTCAATGACTCTGCAGCTCAACTTGTCCAAGAAGAGATTGAACTAAATAGAAAGATCCAGTAATGCCATGTCACTCACTCCAGTTTCTACAGAAAAGACATCACACCAAAGCTACAAATGAAATCTGAAAAAAATCTGGTGAGGGATGGGGCCTGTTCAGTGTACTAATGGAATTGTTGACAATATATATGTCAAATCCAAGATGGCCGGTGGCGGCTATCTTTTTCACCGGAATGCAGAAAAATTTGATAACTCCCATCTGGACATAATACCAAAGTTATATATAAAATTTGAAAAAATTGGGTGAGAGGTGCGGTCTGTAGGGTCGGCAAATGGAATTGTTGACAATTTATATGCCAAATCCAAGATGGCCACTCCCAGCCAAGTTTTTCCACAAAATTCAGAAACATTTGATGGCTCCCATCTAGACATCGCAACAAAATTACGTATGAAATCTGAAAAAGATTGGGTGAGAGATGCGGCCTGCATGGTGTGCTAATGGAATTGTTGACAATTCAAATGTCAATCCAAATTGGCTGCTGGCAGGCATATTTTTGAACGATATTCAAAAAAATTTGATAGCTCCCATCTAGACATCACACCAAAGCTATATATGAAATTCAAAAAAGATCAGGTGAGTGATGTCATCTGTAGGGTGTGCTAATGGAATTGCTGGAAATTTATATCCAAATCCAAGATGGCTGCTGGCGGCTATGTTTTTCAACAAATTTCAGAAATATTCGATTGCTCCCATCTAGACATCAAACCAAAGCTACACATGAAATTTGAAAAAGATCGGGGGAGAGATGCAGCCTGTAGGGTATGTTAATAGAAATATTGACAATTTATATGCCAAATCTAAGATGGCAACTGGAGGCCATGTTTTTCAATGAAATTTGGAAAAAGTTCATAGCTCCAATCTAGACACTGGCCCCAAAGCTACATATGAAATTCGATACAAATCGGGTGAGAGCTCCGTTCTGTAGGGTGTATTAAAGGAATTGTACGATAATTTATATCCAAATCCAAGATGGCTGCTGACGGCCATGTTTTTCAACGGAATTCAGAAAAATTTGATAGTTCCCATCTAGACATTGCCACAAAGCCATATATGAAATTTGGAACTGCCTGGATGAGAGCTGCGGCCTGTAGGGTGTGCTAAAGGAATTGTGGATGGACAGACGCATGTACAGACAGATAATGGATCACAACCCATTCCAGTAGCTCATACTCGACATTGTCAAGTTGAGCTAAAAATGGCTGCTTGCAGCCATATTTTTTAATGAAATTTAGAAAGAGTTGATAGCTCTCATATAGACATCACACCAAAGATATATATGAAATTCAAAAAAGATCAGGTGAAACATGCGACCGGCAGGGTGTGCTAATAGAGTTGTTGACAATTTATATGCCAAATCTAAGATGTCCACTAGAGGCCATGTTTTTTAATGTCATTTGAAAAAATTTGATAGTTCCCATCTAAACATTGCCCCAAAGCCACATATGAAATTTGGGACTGATCAGGTGAGAGCTGTGGCCTGTAGGGTGTGCTAAAGGAATTGGTTAACAATTTATTTCCAAATCCAAGATGGATGCCGGCAGTCATGTTTTTCAACAAAATTCAGAAAAAATCAATAACTCCCATCTAGTCATTAAACCAAAGCTACATATGAAATTTGAAATAAGTATAAAATGGGCATATGTAATCAAATTAGCTCCCAGTAAATTGAATGGATTTTTTCACCAATGATCTCTTGAGTTAAATTGAGATGATATTTTCATCAAATCTATTCATGGCTGCTTCACAGCAGCCATGACCAGATCAGATGAGAAATGTCTTAAAAATACTCAGCAGATTAAGAGTTAAACCACACATACAACTGATACTAATAAAGTAGTGCTGTGGGAAATACTGATTTTTTTGTATGGTTTCACTATTGTTTGAATAGCGAATGGTGAATACTGAGAATAAATCGATATATCAACAAGAGGCCCTAAGGGGCCTGAAGCACTCACCTTGAACAGAATGCAATATAAACAAGAGCCCAAGAATGAGTCTACATTAAGCAATCCATCTCCAGAGGATACATTGTCAATCCTTGAGCCCCTCAGGAGTGACTAAAATAGTCTGAGCATCATGCCTTTTCTTCAGTTGATCATAATGTAAAATGTAGAGCTCCCCTATGAAGCCCCTTGATACAACCTATGTGGATTAATCTTAGTTGCACACCTCTAGAGGGTACTGAATACAAAATTTCTAATTCTTCAGCTACATGGCCAATAGTTCCGGCTCCCAAAGAAAGTCCAAATATTAACCCAGACTCTCAATTTGAACAAAGTTGAATCTGACATCCCTAGAGATGTTGTATACCAAATATGAAAGCATTCTGGCTGTTAGACCTGAAAAAGAAAAATTTTAAAGAAATTTCTTCATATTGCACTAAGTTAAAATTTGGGCTACCATAGCAAGCCCAAATATTAACCTACAGACTCAATTTGAACAAACTTGAATCTGACCCCCCTAGAGATGTTGTATACCAAAAAGGAAAGCATTCTGACAAAAGTATCTGAAGAAGAAGATTTTTAAAGAAATTGCCTCATATTACCCTAAGTTAAAAATCGGGCTTCCATAGGGAGCCCAAATATTAACCCAGGGAACCAATGTGAACAAACTTGAATCTGACTCCCCTAGAGATGTTGTAAACAAAATATGAAAGGATTCTGACTGGTGAATCTGAAGAAGCAGATTTTTGAAGAAAGTCCCTCCCATTACAAATCCAAATATTGCTTCACGAACTTCATTTGAACAAACTTGATTCTACACCTCAAAAGGAAGCTCCATAACAAATATCAAGTCATTATACCCACTGGTTCATGAGAAGATGTTTTAAATATTTTGGAGCATTTTCCCCTACCCCCTCCCTATGGGGCTGGGCATGCTGAGTTGAACAAAAATGCAATATCCCTTCGGGACCATCACTCACACAGACTTTCACTTGAATTGGCCCAGTGGTTTTGGAGGAGAAGACCAAAACATGGTGTTGACGGATGCTGGACGACAGATGGAGAGTGATGAGATTAGCTCAGCTTGACTTTGTCAAGGTGAGCTAAAAATTTGGTATAGCATTTTGACATTTTCACACACATTCGGACATGATATCACCCCCATTTAGAGATAGATGGTTATGAAATTTTTTGCTTAGTTTACAGTTTTGGTTTTTCTTTTTGACAGAACAACTCGGTTCTCAGTTTCGGTCATTTTCTACAGTACAAGAGGTATAGGAACAAGAGGCCCCAGGGGGCCTTAGGCGCTCACCGAATGTTCCATACTGTTAAGACACAAATTTTATCAAAAGCTATTCTTAAGGTTGTACAGAGTAAATCTATACTCTCTGTGGAGCTAAAACATCAACAGGACTGAATGGGACAATGCTGCTGATCAAAAGATTCTGCATGATGGTTCTGAAGAAGATTTTTAAAGAATTTTCCTTGAATTGCACAAAGTAAACATTCACGCCCCCATAGTGAGCCCCAATATTGATCAAAAGACTCAATTTGAACAAACGTGAATCCAACCCATACCAAGATGCTGCATACCAAATATCTAAAGATTCTGCCCACTGGTTCTGGTGAAGAAGATTGTTAACAGATTTTTTCTTAAATTGAATTAAGTAAAAAAATTCACACCCCCGTAGTGATCCCCAATATTGAACAGGGGACTCAATTTGAACAAACTTGAATCAGACCCATACCAAGATGCTGTATACCAAATATCAAAAGATTCTGCCCATCAGTTCCGGAAAAGAAGATTTTTAAAGAAATTTCTTAAATTGCACTAAGTAAAAATTCACACCCTTTTAGTGAGCCCCAATATTGATCGAGGGACTGGAGAAGAAGATTTTTAATTTTTTTTTCTTAAATTGCACTAAGTAAAAATTCAGGTCCCCATAGTGAGCCCCAAAATTGATCAAGGGACTCCATTTGAACAAACTTGAATCAGACCCATACCAAGATGCTGTATACCAAATATCAAAAGATTCTGCCCACTGGTTCTGGAGAAGAAGATTTTTCCTTAAATTGCACTAAGGAAAAATTAATGCCCCTATAGGGAGCCCCAATATTGATCAAGGGACTCGATTTGAACAAACTTGAATCAGACCCATACCAAGATGCTGCATACCAAAGATCAAAAGATTCTGCCCATTGGTTCTGGAGAAGAAGATTTTTAAAGAATTTTTTTAAATTGCTCTAAGTAAAAATTCACGCCCCCATAGTGAGCCCCAATATTGACTGAGGGGCTCGATTTGAACAAACTTGAATCAGACCCATACCAAGATGCTGCATACCAAGTATCAAAAGATTCTGCCCACTGGTTTTGGAGAAGAAGATTTTTGAATAATTCTTCTATAATTCATACGGTGCTATCAGAGTTATCCCCCGTACAGAGCCCCCAAGGGACGTGGCCATTTCATTTTAACAAATCTGAATTGCCATATAGTAATGAACATCCACACAATGTTTTGTGAAAATCGGACCAGTAGTTTCAGAGGAGAAGTCGTTTGAAAAATGTTCACGACGACGGACGGCAAGTGATAAGTTGAGCTCCCTTCGGTGAGCTAAAAATTCCTAATATTGACTAAGTTATAATTTGGTCTCCCACAGGGAGCCCAAATATGGACCCTGGGACTTGGCTTTAACAAACTTGAATCTCACCCCCCCTAAGGATGCTACACACCACATATCAAAAACATTCCGACTTCTGGATCTGAAGAAGAAGATTTTTTAAGAAAATTCCTCATTTCGAACTAAGTTACAATTCAAGCTCCTACAGTGAGCCCAAATATGGACCTAGGGACATGGCTTGAACAAACTTGAATCTCACCCCCCTAAGGATGCTGCATACAAAATATCAAAACATTCCGACTGCTGGATCTGAAAAAGAAGATTTTTAAAGAAAATTCATCATTTTGAACTAAGTTATAATTCAGGCTACCACAGTGAGCCCAAATATGAACCCAGGGACTTGGCTTGAATAAACTTAAATCTCACCCCCTAAGCATGCTGCATACCCAATATCAAAAGATTCTGCCTGCTGGATCTTGAAAAGAAGATTTTTAAAGAAATTTGCGTGAAATGCACTAAGTTCAAATTGGGCTCCTATACTGAACCCAAATATGAACCTAGGGGGCCAATTTGAACAAACTTGAATCAGATCCACCCCACAATGTTGCATACCAAATATCAAAAGATTCTGCCTGCTGGATCTGGAGAAGAAAAATTTTTAAGAAATTTGCCTGAAATGCACAAAGTTCGAATTCAAGCTTTTATAGTGAGCCAAAATATGAATCCAGGGGGCCGATTTGAACAAACTTGAATCAGATCCACCCCACAATGTCGCATACCAAATATCAAAGGATTCTGCCTGCTGGATCTTGAGAAGATTTTTTAAGAAATTTGCCTGAAATGCACTAAATTCGAATTCGGGCTTCTATACTGAGCCCAAATATGAATCCAGGGGGCCGATTTGAACAAACTTGAATCAGATCCACCCCACAATGTTGCATACCAAATATCAAAAGATTTTGCCTGCTGGATCTGGAGAAGAAGATTTTTAAAGAAATTTGCCTGAAATGAACTAAGTTTGAATTCAGGCTTCTATACTGAGCCTAAATGTGAATCCAAGGGGCCGATTTGAGCAAACTTGAATCAGATCCACCCCACAATGTTGCATACCAAATATCAAAAGATTCTGCCTGCTGGATCTGGAGAAGATGATGTTTTAAGAAATTTGCCTGAAATGCACTAAGTTCAAATTTGGGCTGCTATAGCGAGCCCAAATATGAATCCAGAGGGCCGATTTGAACAAACTTGAATCAGACCCATACCAAGATGCTGCATAACAAGTATCAAAAGATTCTGCCCACTGGTTCTGGAGAAGATGATTTTTTAATAATTTTTCTATAATTCATATGGTGCTATCAGTTATGCTCCATACAGAGTCCCCAAGGGACGTGGCCATTTCATTTGAACAAAAATGAATTGCCATATAGTAATGAACATCCACATGAAGTTTCGTGAAAATCGGACCAGTGGTTTCAGAGGAGAAGTTGTTTGAAAAATGTTCACGACGACGGACGGCAAGTGATAAGTTAAGCTCCCTTTGGTGAGCTAAAAACTTACAATTCCCTTCTGGAATGGGCAATAAAGTGTAATTACCTTTTTCAGGGAGGGGGGAGGGGGGGGGGGCAGTGGCATTGCGGTAACCGGTTCTTGTCAGATCACTGATGTTAAGCAATGTTGAGCCCAGTTAATCCTTGGATGGGTGACCGTCTGAGCGATCGATTTGGACAGGGCACTTAACCCCGATTGTCCACATGGGGGCACGATGACGCCATGTACTAAGGCATACTGCATGTCAATGCTACGCATGTCTTCAACCAATCTAACCCTGCCTGTGATGCACTGCAGAGTTACGATGTTGGGGAGCTGGCAGCTGCTCATCGTTGCTCGGTGGTTCTCTCCGGGTACTCCGGTTTCCTCCACTCATAAAACTGTCACCGACACGATATGACCTTGGCTGTTAATGTGTCGTTAAACCCTAATAAATAAATAAATAAATAAATAAATAAATAAATAAATAAATAAATAAATATACTTTTTCAGGACACATGTAATTTAATCCAAGATTCCGTTTTTAAGATGCAGTATTTCTTTGCTTGCCTGGATCATCAAGATGTTTCAGCTTTGTGGTTGAGATTTTTTCTCATCATCAGCAAATCATAATTTTGTTTTTACCTGTACACGTGCAAATACCAATCAGAACTTTCTGGGAATAGACACCTCAACTTTGATTGGCATAATAAAACAAAAATCAGTATTATTGACTATTTAAAAATACATCCCTTGTGAATCGATTTTTCAGTTGAAACTTTTCAACATATCACGGAAGCAAGGTAAATGTCGCATCGGAATTGCAGGCATCGAGTTGTGGCTACTTTCTTCATGAACTCTCTATTGAAAATCAAAAATGTCACCACGGTGAGCCCGAAATTTGTAAAAATTCAGACCTAGGCCAGTTTTCAAACTCACTTGAGATATTATTGCAAAAGACTTATATGGCAAATATTAGTCAAATTGGAGAAGTTATTGCGCTAACTAGCTCAAACTTCATAAAAATTGACAAATTAAGGTCCATAACTTTGTAACAAAAAGTTGGGCCAGGCCAGTTTTCAAACTTGCTAGAGATATTATTGTAAAAGGCCTGTATTGCAAATATTAGTCAAATTGGAGAACGTATGTTCAAGTTATTGTGCTAACAGGCTCAAATTTCATAAAAATTGATGAATTAAGGCCCATAACGTTGTAGTGAAAAATCGGGCTGGCCAGTTTTCGAACTTGATTGAGATATTAATGCAAAAGACCGGTATGACAAATTTTAGTCAAATCAGAGAAAATTTGTTCAAGTTGTGCTAACGGTGGGAGAACGCCTGCCCACCTGCCTGGACACACACCGACTGTTGCCAAACCATAAGTCTCGGTTGTTAACATGGTTCATCACCATGAAATCATTTGTGTACCCATACGCGCAACTAGTAGAAAGCTGTATGACGGAGGGCCACCACGGATGCCGACATTATGTACACCATACATGGTATGGGTACATATAGAAATGGATTGGAGGAGTGTCTAATTTGATGGATAAAGGGTTAATATCTCTGGATCAAATTATCAGATTTACACAAAAAAACTATACAGCACAGCACATCAGTAACCTGAATAAATATATAAAGTAACATGACAGTCGGATTGATATTTTTTGAGTTATCTCATGCCAAAGGGATTGGAGGAATTTTCAATTTGAAGGATAAAGGGTTAATACCTCAGGATCAAATTATCAGATTTACACCAAAAACTATACAGCTCAGCACATCAGTAACCTGAACACAAATATAAAGTAACTTGACAATCCAAGCAATATTTTTCAAGTTATCGAATGCCAAAGGGATTGGAGGAATTTTCAATTTGAAGGATAAAGGGTTAATATCTCAGGATCAAATTAACAGATTTACACCAAAAACTATACAGCTCGGTACATCAGTAACATGAACACAAATATAAAGTAACTTGACAATCCAAGCAATATTTTTCAAGTTATCGAATGCCAAAGGGATTGGAGGAATTTTCAATTTGAAGGATAAAGGGTTAATATCTCAGGATCAAAACAACAGATTTACACCAAAAACTATACAGCTCGGCACATCAGTAACCTGAACACAAATATAAAGTAACTTGACAATCCAAGCAATATTTTTCAAGTTATCGAATGCCAAAGGGATTGGAGGAATTTTCAATTTGAAGGATAAAGGGCTAATATCTCGGGATCAAATCATCAGATTTACACCCAAAACTATACAGCTCGGCAAATCAGTAACCTGAACACAAATATAAAGTAACTAGACAATCCAAGCAATATTTTTCAAGCTATCGAATGCCAAAGGGATTGGAGGAATTTTCAATTTGAAGGATAAAGGGTTAATATCTCAGGATCAAATTATCAGATTTACACCAAAAACTAAACAGCTTGGCACATCAGTAACCTGAACACAAATATAAAGTAACTTGACAATCCAAGCAATATTTTTCAAGTTATCGAATGACAAAGAAATGGATACGGACGCCGGACGGACAGACGGATGGACAGATGGAGAGACGGATGGACAAAGGATGGACAACGACGGATGGCCACCCCGGATGCCGGCATTATGTGTACCATATATAGTATGGGTACACATAAAAATGGTTAGCATTTGGACATTTTTGTACAGCATTTTGCGATGTGAATCATGTCATCACATACCCTGGTTTGGTTTTTTTGGGGTCATACCATCCATCTCAACCTCCATTCAAAATCCCCTCAATCCATGACTAACTAACTACTGGCTCCATTCTGTAGTGGTCGATGTATAAGGGCCATTCACCAACTAGCCTGGTTGATCCAAATCTCTTAGTCTCATGGAAAACCAGTTGATTTCTATGCTATAGATCAATGGTGCAAGCAGTGGCTCCTGCACTCTCTCTTTCGATCTGTCAAATTGGTGCAGTGATCTGCCATCAGCAGTTTAAGGCATTTTGTGATTCTTGGGGAAGGCAACATACACCACAAAGAACTCCATCTATGGGAAATAGACCCCACTTCCCATACATGTAGGTTATTACAGTACAAGTTTATTTTTTGTGCTCAATGATGATACCAATACAGGCCAGCTGCTTTCAAAAATGTGCGTAAGCCAATTATCGTTTACCTGATCTGAGCTTTGGTAACTTATCGTTTGTTCCCCTGTACTTGATTCAGGTAACCCGTTAGGTAACCTACATATTTTTGTCTTGCAACTATACTGATATATGAACTTTTGTATCATAACCAAGTTATTGTTTCTGTGGACAATATCGTAATGGATAGAGATGAATCCTTTGGATCTGTGTTGCAGCATTTCAGATACAAATTACTTGCAAATATAGACCTAATCTTAGCATGGGCCAGCATGTTGCAGAAGAGAATGTCATCCATTTGTGGAAGAGACATGAATTATTGCAATTTCCTAATGTTGTAACTATGTTACATTTTAAGATGATCAACAGTTTAAAATGATGCCGAGCATCAACCTGTCATCAGCATAGCCTGTTTGCATCTGCGTGAAGTATAGCTGCTCTGTTGGCCAATTATGGCCAACAGAGCAGCTATACTTCAGACAGATGCAAACACCTATGAAGCTAATGATTTGTTGACTCTCAATATCATTCCACCATTCATTTGAATTAGATAATTCAACTAAGCAAATAGTTTGCGCAACCCAAAATTTAACACAATTTAGCGCATGTTTTTCATTTTAGGTAACCTTCATGCATCTCAAACTGCCTTTCACCTCACATCAACAGCATGCCGAGCCGATACAATACCGATACCACAGGATGTTTGCTGAAAAATAACAATACCAAACAAGAAATTTCAATACCGCACAACTGAAAGTAAATTCCTCGTTGCATTATTGGAAAGATCTGAAGCTTGAAATTTTGCTATTTTGACAAAACTTGCACAGAGGGTTAAGAGCTAAGGCTGGTTGGTTGATTTAGCTGCAAGTAGAAAATACTGAAGCCATACCTACTGATCGTCAAAGAATGTCTCTGCTCTAAGCCCTTGCTCAACACACAAGATATTGAAATTTGTTATTTTATAATAATTACTGTTTTCCTTCAAATTTTTGAAAACATTTTAACAAAATCACATCAAGAGTGATACAGAAAATATACAAATAAAGTGATTCAAGTGGTTTTAGACGATTCAAGCAAATAAAGTTTTGCCAAACAATATGCCTTTGTGTCAGAAAGACGCTAGTAATGTGAGGTGCACAACAGGGGTAATTGTTTTTTTAATTATATATAGTCATTGTTCATGTGCTGTGTGATGTGCGTACTTGGAAGATGGAGTTTCGTCCTGCAATTTTCATTCTATTTTAACCTCTACTTAAATTGTACGTGTTAACTAATTCTCGTGCATGACACAAATGAACACTGTGTGATGGGAGGTGTAATTAAAATTGTTGAATTTTTTCACAGTGCAAAGAAAATAAATAAATAAATAAATAATTTAATTATATTTTCAACAGAAACATAAATAAATAAACAATAAATAAATAAATAGTAAAAAAAATTTCAGTGAAATCGGCAGGTGAAAATTCTACCCAATCGTGATTTAATTGCAATCCACTCTTCAACGGATAATTTTCTTCAGATTTTGTGTTAACTGTCCTTTGGGTTTCAGGTCAAAAAGCAGAGAGTTGTGAGTGTTTGTGTGATACTGTGTGTATGAGAGGGTATAGGTATGTGGGTATATTGTGATGTTGGGGATTATTTTCTACAGGGGATCAATATGGGACCCTTACCCAATGGCATTCTGGCATAATTTTTCCCAATTCAAACCAACAATTTCCCAATCTCAGTCCTCAATGAAATAAAAATTTAATTCTCTGTTAACTCTTAAAATCCTCATTTTGATTTTAATGACTTTTTACAGTAACAGTCAGTTTTTAAATACATTTGCCAGTTACAACCCATGAACCTAGTCAGTTGTTTCTAGATAGGTCTTGGCTGCCTATATATGCAGCCAAGACTTTCCTAGCCACAAGTCCAAAGCCACCGAATGCAGACTATCTAAGTGTAACAAAATGCATAAATATTTTCAATTAACCCTTTACCTAACATGAAAAGCAGACGACACTTGCAAAAAAAATTCTTGAATAACTAAATTTTTTCATTTTTTGTCTCAAAAAAATAGGTTATGACCCCTCGTTGGAACGAGCTCGTTCCAACAAGGGGTCATAACCTATGTTTTTGAGACAAAAAATGAAAATATTTTGAAAATTAATTGGCAATTTTTGAGAATAGCGCTGGCCGGTTTTGGCCGTTACGTTGGGTAAAGGGTTAATAGTATAAGAAAAATTTATTTAATACAGATTCTAGAGACTTATCATTATTTCATGTGACTGTTTGTTATAAAACTTACTACATGTACTATACATGTAGTAGCGTCTGTATTAATGTTCTCAATTTGAAGGTAACATTTTTTACTCTTTGTGTGTTTCTTCTCCCAAACAAATTTCCAACAAAACTTTTGTCCTCATATCAAGAAAGCTATCAATGTGACAACCCATATTGCCCTGACTGTTGCACTCCACAGTAGGGTTTGCAAATCGGCAATCTAACTGCCTTGAACTGTCAACAAACCTGGGACGTAGTATGTATAATATGGTTCATACTACGTTTTTGATTGATGCTGGGTACTCGAACCGTACCATATTTTTCTAAAATCAACCTCCACCCAGTCGGGTCTGGTAATTATAACATGATTGTAATTTGAACCAAAGGGGTAGTGATAGGCATCCACATAGGCTACATTAATGTATGTGGCTTGTGTGGATATCTGTCCCTGCACCTTCGGATTAGATTCCAATTTAATCCGAAGGGGTTAAATTCCATTAATGAATCTGGAAATCTCGTCCATCTATAAAGTAATGTGGAAGGTCACCAGGTCTAGAGTTAAAAATTTACACATAACTGTCCTCAGATCATTTCTATCAACGCCTAAGATGCAGATCATGTAGTCAGTGTTTATGGGATGTATTACGGGAATGACAGGAAGACAGCCAATCTGGCTATGTCATCTCCCAACGGTATAGATTATTACTTCTGTATATGTATTACACATTGTAAGAAATGCAACTACATGTACTTAAAAATATGCTGTTAAATAAAATATCTATCTATCTATCTATCTATCTATCTATCTATCTATCTATCTATCTATCTATCTATCTATCTATCTATCTATCTATCTATCCAACTGGAGCCTTCATGATGCAAATTTTCCCAATTGCATGGGTCCCAGACCCTTTCCCAAAGAGGACAGAAAAAACCCTGGATGTAATTCCCTGGAACGATGTGGGATTTGAAATACCTTGCAACCCAAATAACTTTATCTGCTTATGTAGCTTATTTCAGTGTGTGTCCTGGACCTGGTAGTGTGGTCAGACCCCTCACAACCTCAAACTGTAAGATAACTAGGAATTGTGTATAACTACAAAAGTTCTGCTCTGGTGTTTTACTTAGAAACATTGGGATATTTATGGTAAATACTGAAACCGCAGACCACAGTTTTGATGGTTTGTTTTAGACAGAGGAAAAAGAAACCTGAACAGATCAATGGTTTGGGAGCAGCCGCAGTATATTATCCATAATGGTCACAAAAAAAGGAAAAAAATCCACCAATATATTTTTGAAAACTAGGAGTCATCCATGAGCCTTAGAGGGAGAGTGGATGCTCAACCTTTGGGATCTGATCTGCCTTCATGGGGAGCAGACGATGGGGCAGTGGGAGAACAAGCCAAGACCAATACCGGGTCTGGACCTGTGTCGCTGCATGCAAATGAATCGGCAAACAGGAAGTGGCTGTACGGCAGATCTGAAAATTGCATACACTATACAACTGATCATTATCAGGCTCCAGATGAAATATAAAATCAATCCCTTGCATAGAAGCCAAGAAAAGTTTGCCAAAAAATTTCAATGTTCAGTGGGTACAGTAAAATTTTCAAAGTATCGGCAAACAGGAAGTGGCTGCACGGCAGATCTGAAAATTCCTTACACGATACAACTCACCATTATGAAGCAGCAGACCAAATATAAAATCATTCCCTTTCATAGAAGCCAAGAAAAGCTTGACGGAAAAAGTGTTTCGGACGGACTGACGGACGTGACGGACGGAGTCGAGTGGTTACTAGACCTGCTCTGCCGCTGGTGACGCAGGTAAAAACACATAAACACATCCACACACAACACAAAAGTTTTTCTCCGGAAATTTTATTTTAATATCAGTTCTGGTACGAATACGGTAACAGACCTCCAAGAATCTTTGGTGCCTGTTGTCAACTCTGTGAGTTAATTGCATACATTTTTTGTGTTCTATACGTCACAACTTTCATTTTGGTGTACATGTATAATTTGTGTATATTTACACAAATTATACATCAAAGAGGAGTTTGTGATGTATAGAAAAGAAAAATATTTGCAATCAACTCACAGAATTGACAGCAGGCCCTAATGGTTCCTGGAAGTCTGCTACCATATTCGTACCAGAACTGATAACAATATAATATTTCAGGTGAACGACTCATGTCCAAATTTGATTCAAATAAAACTTGTGTAAAATATCAATAAGCTACACAATGAATTGTGTAAAACTGATAGTTACTTGACAGTATATTCCATGCTGAAAGGCCACTAGAAGCCTGCTTTTGCACTCAAAATCAAAACATTTTCCCAGGGGAGTCCCCAGGACCCCCACCAACCAGAGGGAGACACCCCCCTCTCATACTCTCCTCCTACTCAGTACTATGTGCTTTAGCTGATACTAGAGCTGGGAGGTTAACCGCAACCACAGGTCGGGATCGGTATTGAGAAAATACCGAAAATTGCAACCGCACTCCAATAAACATAACTGCAAATTTGGTTTTAAAGTTCCTGCGCATTCTGAGATACTGCGCATAAAATGGAATTATCAGAATGGCCATATAATTCACCTTATAATAAATGCAATATCTACAAATCTGCTGGCTATCGTCAAATAATTTCTGTATACATTTGAATGGAATTAAAAAAACAAAACTGTATATTATACTTAAATCAATTTTCAAGACAGTAAGCCTGAGGCTTTCAGTATCAATACACGAAACTCAGCATTCATGACCTGTCAAGACCAAGGCTGAAGCATTGTAAAATGTTCATCAGTTTATCAAATGCAGTTTCCTTTGATGAACTATAATTTGCCACTTGCTCTTCATTGATACTGTCTGATAAATTTATTTCTACATGTAATTTTGAAAGCTTGAACATCAAAATCGGTTTCAAATTCACAGTGGAAGTTGGATGGAAATATAGGGTTACAATGACCTAAATGAGAGACTTTACTATTACGGGCAAAGATATGTTATAATTATTTATTCAACTGATACAATCAACAGAAGATGCCTCATTAGTTGTTAGTGGAAGATGCAATTATAGGGTTACGGATAGTTTCTATATGCTCATCGACAACCAAAACCACAACCAAGGTTTTTTTTATTTTAAAAAAAACGAAACCGCAACTGCAGTGTAAATCCCACAACCTCCCAGCTCTAGCTGATATGTTGTGCATCGCGGCCTAGACTTTTAGCCAAGGCAAATTATTTGGCCTAGATTAGTTTTTAGCCTAGGCAATTCACCCCAATTAATGGGGCTGCATACGCTTTGCAGTACAGATATGCCTTCAAATACTAGTTATGTTATAAACCACCTGGCATACTACATAAGGTGATTAAGAGTCTTTTTGACTTTTAAGTTTTTGTATTCCTCACAAAAACTGTCTTTTTTCGAACCCAATTAATTAATAATCAACTATGTTATTCATTAAATGTCTAGTACATGTTACTCTGGAGCCAGAAGGGAAGGAATAATCAATGGCATTCCTCATTGCTCTTTCATCATCAGACCCAATAACTGGCTGAGTACAATATCATATTTCAAAAAGTTTCTTAACCCTTTACCTAACGTAACGGCCAAAAGTGGCCAGCGCTCTTCTCAAAAATCGCCAATTAATTTTCATTATTTTTTTCATTTTTTGTCTCAAAAACATAGGTTATGACCCCTCGCTGGAATGAGCTTGTCGAGCTCGTTCCAATGAGGGGTCATAACCTATGTTTTTGAGACAAAAAACGAAAAAAATTAGTTATTCAAGAATTATTTTTGCAAGTGTCATCTGCTTTTCAGGTTAGGTAAAGGGTTAATCAAGTTGTTTTCATATCCACAAAACTTGAATCACTCTGTTGATTCTGCAATGCTCAACTCCCAAGTGGAATCACCAATAAATACAGAAATCACCCCATAAAATCCCTTTATATTTTGCCTTGCACAGTTAAGGTGCTATATAAGTAACAGAATTTTGTTTATTTTGAAATTTCCACCTCTCATATTCCTTAAATTCAAATACATATATGTAACCAACTCATACAGTTGACAACAGGCACCACTGGTTCCTGGAAGTCTGCAACCATATTCGTAACAGAACTGATAATTAATTAATATTTCATGAGAACAACTTGTGGCCAAATGTGATTCACATATCCAAAAATGAAAGTGTCAATGACACTGCAGCTTAACTTGTGTGTTGTGTTTGATGAAAAGGATAATGTTCAATGTTTATGAAAGGATTATGAAATAAGACAAGAATTGTGATAATTGGGAATATGTTCATTTCTGTTCCCTGTATGCTATGTTTATGATAAAAATAATATGAGGTGTACACTGTACTAAAGAGCTGAGGGGTGGGTCAATATGACCTCACAGTTAATGTATGTGGCCCTCACAGTTAACATATATCAACAAAACTTACCAAGTTACAGTGAAATTATTCCAAAACGATGTTTGTTTGTTTTTTGGTGGTTAATGTCACATATTTATGCACCATGGCTAATCGTGACACAACATGGAGATGAAGTCAAGTTAAGTCAATCGTTGATCAACATGTTGCCCATTTTAGAGGACTTTCACCCCAAGCATTGGTGACTGGGTCCTATTTTACTAGTAAAGCGGAACTGGTTTACCACAGTAAACAAGTGCTGCTTACTTCCCGGGGTTCCCACGGGGAATTCCAAAACGAGTCATCCTATCAAGTTACATTAAAATCCCTTCATAAATATGGCCTGTAGACTGTGCTAAAGGTTTTTGGGCTTCGGGCCCCTGTAGCCGTCAGTTTCCCAATTGCGTTCAAAGGGGACGTTCTCATCTAGACATTATATGAAGTCAACCTACCAAGTTACAATGAAATCCCTTAATAAATATGACCTGTAGACTGTGCTAAAGGTTTTTGGGCTTTGGGCTCTGGCAGCCATCATGGTTGAATGATCGCAACTAAAAGGGGACATTCTCATCTGGGCATCATCTGGAGTGATCCTACAAAGTTACAAAGAAATCCCTTCATAAATATCACGACCAAAAGGGGATGTCATCATCTAGGCATTATATGGAGTCAAACTTACGGGTAACAATGAAGTCCTTCCATAAATATGACCAATAGACTATGCTAAAGGTTTTGGGGTTTTGGGTTCGGGCAGCCATTAAGTCTGAATGATCGCGACCAAAAGGGGACGTTCTCATCTAGACATTATTTAGAGTCATCCTACCAAGGTACAATGAAATCCCTTCATAAATATCACCTGTAGACTGTGCTAAAGATTTTCGGGCCATGGAACTCTGTAGCCAACACAGTTGCCTAATGGTGTCCAAAAGGGGCTGTTCTCATCTAGACATTACATGAAGTCAACCTACCAAGTTACAATGAAATCCCTTCAAAAATATGATCTGAAGACTGTGCTAAAGGTTTTCAGGCTTTAGGCTTGGGCAGCCATCATGGTTGAATGATCACAACCAAAAGGGGACAATCTCATCTGGACATCATCTGGAGTGATCCTATGAAGTTACAATGAAATCCCTTCATAAATATGACCTGTAGACTGTGCTCAAGATTTTCGGGCTTCAGGCACCCGTAGCCATCACAGTTGACCAACCACGACCAAAAGTGGATGTCATCATCTAGGCACTATATGGAGTCAACCAAACAAGTTACAATGAAATCCTTCCATAAATAGGACCTACAGACATGCTAAAGGTTTTTGGGCTCGGGCACCCATCAAGGCTGAATGAGCATGACCAAAATGGGATGTTCTCATCTAGACATTATTTGGAGTCATCCTACCAAGTTACAATGAAATCCCTTCATAAATATGACCTGTAGACTGTGCTAAAGGTTTTCGGGCTTTGGGCCCCTGAAGCCGTCACAGTTGCCCAATCGTGTCCAAAAGGGGACGTTCTCATCTAGACATTATATGAAGTCAGCCTATCAAGTTACAATGAAATCCCTTCATAAATATGACCTGTAGACTGTGCTTAAGGTATCGGGCTTCGGGCTCAGGCAGCCATCATGGTTGAATGATCGCAACCAAAGGGGACAATCTCATCTGGGCATCATCTGGAGTGATCCTACGAAGTTACAATGAAATCCCTTCATACATATGACCTGTAGACTGTGCTCACGGTTTTCGGGCTTCGGGCACTTGTAGCCATCACAGCTGACCAATCACGACCAAAAGGGGATGTCATCATCTAGGCATTATATGGAGTCAACCTAATAGGTTACAATGAAATCCTTCCATAAATATGACCTTTTACCTATGCTAAAGGTTTTTGGGCTCGGGCACCCATCAAGGCTGAATGATCGCGATCAAAATGGGACGTTCTCATCTAGACATTATATGAAGTCAATCTACCAAGTTACAATGAAATCCCTTCATAAATATGACCTGTAGACTGTGCTAAAGGTTTTCGGGCTTCGGGCAGCCATCATGGTTGAATGATCGCAACCAAAGGGGACAATCTCATCTGGGCATCATCTGGAGTGATCCTGAGAAGTTACAATGAAATCCCTTCATAAATATGACCTGTAGACTGTGCTCAAGGTTTTCGGGCTTCAGGCACCTGTAGCCATCACAGCTGACCAATCACGACCAAAAGGGGATGTCATCATCTAGGCGTTATATGGAGTCAACCTAATAGGTTACAATGAAATCCTTCCATAAATATGACCTACCTATGCTAAAGGTTTTTGGGCTCGGGCACCCATCAAGGCTGAATGATCGCGATCAAAATGGGACGTTCTCATCTAGACATTATATGAAGTCAATCTACCAAGTTACAATGAAATCCCTTCATAAATATGACCTGTAGACTGTGCTAAAGGTTTTCGGGCTTTGGGCTCGGGCAGCCATCATGGTTGAATGATCGCAACCAAAGGGGACAATCTCATCTGGGCATCATCTGGAGTGATCCTGAGAAGTTACAATGAAATCCCTTCATAAATATGACCTGTAGACTGTGCTCAAGGTTTTCGGGCTTTGGGCACCTGTAGCCATCACAGTTGACCAATCACGACCAAAAGGGGATGTCATCATCTAGGCATTATATGGAGTCAACCTAACAGGGTACAATGAAATCCTTCTATAAATACAACCTTTTGCCTATGCTAAAGTTTTTTGAGCTCGGGCACCCATCAAGGCTGAATGATCATGACCAAAATGGGACGTTCTCATCTAGACATTATTTGAGTCATCCTACCAAGTTACAATGAAATCTCTTCATAAATATGACCTGTAGATTGTGCTAAAGGTTTTCGGGCTTCGGGCACCTTTAGCCGTCAAAGTTGCCCAATTGTGTGCAAAAGGGGACGTTCTCATCTAGACATTATAGGAAGTCAACTTACCAAGTTACAATGAAATCCCTTCATAAATATGACCTGTAGACTGTGCTTAAGGTTTTCGGGCTTCGGGCTCGGGCAGCCATCATGGTTGAATGATCACAACCAAAGGGGACAAACTCATCTGGGCATCATCTGGAGTGATCCTACGAAGTTATAATGAAATCCCTTCATAAATATGACCTTTAGACTGTGCTCAAGGTTTTCGGGCTTCGGGCACTTGTAGCCATCACAGCTGACCAATCACGATAAAAAGGGGATGTCATCATCTAGGCATTATATGGAGTCAACCTAATAGGCTACAATGAAATCCTTCCATAAATATGACCTTTTACCTATGCTAAAGGTTTTTGGGCTCCGGCACCCATCAAGGCTGAATGATCGCGATCAAAATGGGACGTTCTCATCTAGACATTATTTGGAGTCATCCTACCAAGATATAATGAAATCCCCTCATAAATATGACCTGTAGACTGTGCTAAAGATTTTCGGGCTTCGGGCACCTTTAGCCATCACAGTTGCCCAATCATGTCCACAAGGGGGACGTTCTCATCTAGACATTATATGAAGTTAACCTACCAAGTTACAATGAAATGCCTTCATAAATATGACCTGTAGACTGTGCTAAAGGTTTTCGGGCTTCGGGCTCGGGCAGCCATCATGGTTGAATGATCGCAACCATAGGGGACAATCTCATCTGGGCATCATCTGGTGTGATCCTAAGAAGTTACAATGAAATCCCTTCATAAATATGACCTATAGACTGTGCTAAAGGTTTTTGGGCTTCGGGCTTGGGCAGCCATCATGGTTGAATGATCGCAACCATAGGGGACAATCTCATCTGGGCATCATCTGGAGTGATCCTAAGAAGTTACAATGAAATCCCTTCATAAATATGACCTGTGGACTGTGCTCAAGGTTTTCGGGCTTCGGGCACTTGTAGCCATCACAACTGACCAATCACGACCAAAAGGGGATGTCATCATCTAGGCATTATATGGAGTCAACCTAACAGGTTACAATGAAATCCTTCCATAAATATGACCTTTTGCCTATGCTAAAGGTTTTTGGGCTCGGGCACCCATCAAGGCTGCATGATCGTGATCAAAATGGGACGTTCTCATCTAGACATTATTTGGAGTCATCCTACCAAGTTACAATGAAATCCCTTCATAAATATGACCTCTAGACTGTTCTAAAGGTTTTCGGGCTTTGGGCCCCTGTAGCCGTCACAGTTGCCCAATCACGTCCAAAAGGGGATTTTCTCATCTAGACATTGTATGAAGTCAACCCACCAAGTTACAATGAAATTCATCAATAAATATGACCTGTAGACTGTGCTAAAGGTTTTCGTGTTTTGGGCTCGGGCAATCGTCACGGTTGGCAGATCATGCCCAAATGGGGAAATTCTCTTCTAGACATCATAAGGAGTCATCCTACCAAGTTACAATGAAATCTCTCCACATTAAACATGACCTGCAGTCTGTGCTAAAAGTTTTTGGGTTTCGGGGCTTGGGCAGCCATCACGGTTGATAGATCAAGCTCAAAAGGGAACGTTCTCATCTAGGCATTATACAGAGGCATCCTACCAAATTACAATGAAATCCCTTCATAAATACGACCTGTAGACTGCGCTAATGGTTTTCGGGTTTTGGGCTTGGGCAGCCATAACGGTTGCCCGATTGCGACCAGAAGGGGATGTTCTCATCTAGACATGACCCCAAACCTGCATATGAAATTTCGTGACGATCAGACAAGAACTGCAGGGTGTAGCCCGTGCTAAAGGAAAATATGAACAGACATCACAGACGTCACAGACTCCCAGACTAACAGACTCACAGACTAACAGACTTCCGTATGCGTGATGGCAATAGCTTATCTTGACTATGTCAAGTTAAGCTAAAAAACAAAGCTAGGCATTTAAAACACTTTAGAGTACAACGATATGGAATGCACATGGGAAAAGGACAACACTGTCTGCATTTTTTATTGAAGATGGATTCCATATTCATTGGACATGCACAAATCACTTGATACCACAAATTTCCATCGAAAAACAAAATCTTAATTCCAAGAAATTTTAATAGGTGTCATGATACCTTGCACAGAATACAGCAATTGTGCAGTCTCTATACAATAATAGTGTGCTGCATTAAGGCAATCTTTTGCATTATTTGATTTTAATCAGCATTGTATATCGATGCTTTTTCCATCCGATGACTTTGACGGGAAATCGAAAGTAATTTAAAAATGTAAACAAAGCCTACAGTTTTGGAATTTCTCTTCATGCAGCTCTGTCGCTGTGTTTTGAAGAATTTCGATGACCTAGCTTTGTTCTTGGATACGGTATGTGAATCACATTTGGCACCAAGTTGTTCTCGTGAAATATTATTTAATTATCAGTTCTGCTACGAATATGTTTGCAGACTTCCAGGAACCAGTGGTGCCTATTGTCAACTCTATGAGCTGATTACATATGTTTTTTTTCGTGTTCTATACATCTCAACCTTCATTTTTATGTATAATTTGTGTATATTTAATTTGAATTTAAGGAATATGAGAGGTGGAAATTTCAAAATAAAAAAAAATTCTATTACTTACATGTATTTTGAATCTTAAAGATTAAGGGCCTATATAAGTAATGAAATTTTGTTTATTTTGAGAATTCTCACCTCTGATATTCCTTCAATTCAAATTAAATATACACAAAATGTACATCAAAATGAAGGTTGGGATGTATAGAACACGAAACACATGTGTAATCAACTCATAGAGTCGACTGTAGGCACCACTGGTTCCTGGAAGTCTGCTGCTGTATTCGCACCAGAACTGATAATTTAATAATATTTCCCGAAAACAACCTGTGGCCAAATGTGCTTTACATATCCAAGAACAAAGCTAGGGGATAAAAATTCTTCAAAACACGCGACAGAGCTGCATTGGGGAAAATTCCAAAGCCTTTGCTTTTGTTTACGTATGAGTATACTTTCGATTTCCGGTCCACGTCATCAGACAAAAAAAGCACGTAAAAACAATGCCGTTTAAAATCAAATAATAAAAAAGATCGCCTTCATACAGTATACTGTTATTAGATAGAGATTGCACAGTTGACATATTCAATGCAAGGTATCATGATACCTGTTGAAATTTCTCAGAATTACAATTTTGTTTTTCGATGGAAATTCGTGGTATCGAGTGATTTGCGCATGTCTGTCGAGTATAGAAACCATCTTCAATAAAAAATGCAGACAGTGTTGTCCTTTTCCAAAATGCAGACCTATCGCTGTATTCAAAAGTGTTTTGAATGCCTAGGTTTGTTCTTGGATATATGAAGCACATTTGGCCACAAGTTGTTCTGATGAAATATTATTTTATTATCAGTTCTGGTGCGAATACGGTAGCAGACTTCCAGGAACCTGTGGTGCCTACAGACGACTCTTTGAGTTGATTACATATGTGTTTCGTGTTCTATACATCCCAACCTTCATTTTGATGTATAATTTGTGTATATTTAATCTGAATTTAAGGAATATGAGAGGTCTGAATTTCAAATAAACAAAATTTCATTACTTATATAGGCCCTTAAGATCATCGTTATATAAGGCTTTTAAAGAAAATAAACATTTTATCTTTGTTGTTAATATAATTTTTAAAAGTTTTAATGGAATTTTCAGGTCATTTCTCTAAACTGAATTATCCATAAATACCGGAATCACCTCAAAAATTATAACTTATAGGTGACCTTCAAACATCACAAAACACACAATCATGGAATAGAATGGTAATTTAAAGGAAAACGGCGATAAAATAAAGGCATACATTCATTAATATGAAAATCTTTTAGGAGGAATCCGGTATTTACTGGTGATTCCGATATAACTGGATGAACGGGCTGTTTTGTAAGCATTCTGGACAATTTGGAAAAGAGGTTTGTTTTGCCAACTAGGATCAGTTGACATTGTATGAATTGTAGTGGTCTCCGTTTGTGAGAAATTTCCTTTACTCTTGCAGCCGTTTTTCGGGTGGTTAGTGATAAAGAGCTCACTAATTACGTTTAATTTCTGTCCTTTTGTTTCCACACTACCCGATCACATTCTATACCACGAAAATTAGCAATTAATAAGTCACAAACAGTAACTCGCATAGATTTGGGAATTACCTCCCTTCCACCAAATGCAATTAGTCTATGCGTAACAACAGATGACGGGTTTGCATTACTGGTTACAACAGTGTTTTCTTACAAACAGCGCCCCTATAAAGGAAGATAAAACTTCCCAGATTTATGCGATTGGTGGAAAATGAACTGAGCTTGTAAGTGTGAATAAAATTTTAAAGTGCATGTTTTGGATAAAATATTGTTGACAATTGTCTTCTAAAATGTGTGAGAGAAGATAAAAAATGTGTGTGTGTGTATGGGGGGGGGGGGGGGGGGGGGTAGGTAAAAATATGTCTGTTTCATTCAGTGCGAAACTGGTCGGGAGTATAGAAATCGCCAAATTTAAAGGCAAATTCACATGGAGACCTATATTTTTTTTCAGTATATTTTTTTCATGAGATGATAAACTAAATGGATAGATGGTTGTTTTTGCCCAAATCGGCTTGATGAGATGGAGAGAGGAGGAAAGATTAGAACCGTCGTCAATGAAAAAAAACACTGTATTGTAACCTACTAATTTTTCCCAAAGGCGACCTTTGTAAAGTTCGTGCCCAATTTTTTTTTTTTTTTTTGTTCCCAATGGTGACCTTTATAAAAATACGGTTCCTTTTGTGAAAAGTGGCATTTATTTTTCAATGCAATTAAAAGAACTCCCCTTTGGCTATCACTAAAAAGTGTACCCCGAGTCCGAGTTAGGAAAAAGTGTAGACAGAAATTCAAAAGTTGGATAAAAATTGAATGCCGCTATCCTTGTGGACCAAATTCTCAATATAAACTTTATGTTACCCATATTTGTGGGAGATAGCAAAAATTAAATTATTTAGTTTTTTGGGGGGTTATTTTAGAAAAATCGTTTAAAAACTCATAAATGGAGTCATGTGAAAACATCTGTTTAGTTCTTATATTAACTTAACATAAATCATGGCAAGTCATACATTGAAACATAGGTTACAACTCCAAGATTATGTTGAACAGAATATTTTCAGCAGAACAGAATCAAGTCTGAGAAATTATTCCTGTAAATCGTTTGTGGCATCGGTAACAGCTTAAAAATAAATATTACCCCAAAAGAACAGCTAAAAATCATATTTAAATCTCTATACAACAACCTTTGAGAAACAAAACACTGCTTTGGGAAAGGATATGAAAGTAGGTACTGAAATTTTAGTATCAGTCAGCTGTTTTTTTTAACCATGTGATTTAATGTTTTAACTTGTTCTCACTGTCCTAACCTTTCTCAAAGTACCAGCATCTTTTTCCAAGGTTATTGTATGAGGATTATACAATGATTTTGTGTTTTTAATTAAAAGTATTTTTTAAAAAAATGATTTATCTGTTACTAATGCCACGTCCGACTTTCAGGAATAATTTCGCCGACTAGAGAATGTTATGCGGCGACGATTCCTTATTGTTGAGGATTCAGGGGTGAAATTTTACAAAATTTGATGAGAAAAAATTCAGTGTATTTTGTTCACACACTATAATTTTTAAAAAGCTATTAGTAGCACGTTAACAAAATTAGGAAACGTTTCTCTGCGATTTTGTTGCCAAAAATAGGCTTAAACAAGGGGTACCTCTAGATTTGTGAACAGCAGACATACCTATAAGGGTTTTTTCAGTTCCAATGAGATTAGTGTTACATGGGTAGCTGAAGTTGGTTCACAATGAATATACATCAAGTAGGGGAAAGGGTCCTTAACACTGTTACTTCAGCTTGAACAATACATGACCAAAAATGTCTGGATTGTGTATTTGCTAACGGCGACTCCACCTCTCCTTTGCGATTACATCAGATTGCTACTCAAAGGGGGCTCATTTTAGTGAAACTGAACAATTGTTCAACAAAACCGCGTAAAGTTCTCGTTTGTCAGTTGAATGGGCCTTTGTTGTAATATATCTAACTACTTGATATCCTGATATCATATTTTATATGACACGAAGAAGTTATTGTTCATGCTGATTCTCCGTTCTGTTTACCTCTATCGGTGACCTTGACTTCGGGGGCTCTAAGCAACTCACAGAGTCTACTGTACTGGTACTACATGTGATGTCTCATTCCACTAGAGAAAAATCTGTGAATGGGACTTGAAAACGTAAATGTTTCTGCCTGTCAGGGCAAAGCCAGCCTAAATATAGGGGCAAGGGGCCTCGTATATAAAGATATTGTAAGTTCAAAAGATATTCCGCATCAAGGCGAAAAACCCACGTGAATTTCACTTCTCTGTGAAGCTGGACATGGAAAAAACACACGTGGTGTATATCCAGCTTAAGCGCAGGGACCCAGGGGAGAAACGGTATGTTAGATAAGGTCTAACCTTATTTAATTGATACAGTATTTGCGAGTCTAATGAGACGTAATCGGTTGGTGGCAGGATATCGTCACGGCCAATTGAGAAACGAAATTCTAAAAGATAGAAATGTTGTGTCATCATTAGTAATAGCAATGCGTGGCAGGAACGAATCGGTTTTCTCGACAAATGAAATCACCGTTAAGTCACGCGCGAGATGACTTGTATTGATTCTGTCTCGATATACGTCATCTCCCACCGTTTTGACAGATGGACAGATGAAGGTCCGACCACCTGACAGTTTAGGGTAAAAAGTATATATACCTTGAAGAGCAAAGCATTAGACACACACTTGGGGTCACACACACGTTGGTGAAGTCCAGGGCAGGCGCACTCTGTTTCCTGGTATAAGGGTACCTTCGATCACAGGATGCTGAAACGGCTGGAATCGCCAGAGAGGACATTCCACGATTGATTTAGCTTAAGGTTGATAGGCGGCTACAAGAGCCGAATTAATGAGAAGGAACACCCAAGGTGAAACGTTAAAGTTTAGATTGTCGAGTAGCAGGTATCAGCCTGCAATAGTCAGAAGTGTAGGTTAATTGTATTGTGCGTATTACCCCTTTGAAGCGTCAGACTGATTGCGTTCTGAGTAGTTTGTTTTGCTGTCGAAGCATCGTAATACCGACTGGAGATCGGTGTGAGTGACAATTTCGCCCTAGCACAAAAAGGGGCATTTGTGAATTGTGAATTCAACCAGGAACGGTGAATATTTCAATAGGACTTTCACGGAGGACTTTCAAAAGGCAAATAAGGTATGAGTAGACAATATCTGACCCAAATCAGAAGTACGGTGGCTTTATAGATGACGAACACTGCTGGTCGGAACCCTCCGACAGCCAGAGGTACAGTTACGCACAGACGTTGACATTGAGCCTAAGTGGGTGAAGCTCTTATGGCGAGCTCACAGTAATAACATTTCAGATTTGTGAAGCTCTTATGTCGAGCTCACGGTAGTAACATTTCCAGTGTGTAGACTATAGTGCCAGTACAGGGCTATAGAATGACTATATGATTGTTTAGAATTATTTAACCGTAGCAACCAAATTTCTGTGAAAAGAATCGAATTGTTGATTGTTGAAATATTGAAACGGCTTTATTTTTATGTGTAAATAAAAGAATCGTTGTTACTTTAAATCATTCTTTCCATTAGCCTGAAGTGATTAGGAATCACACCTAACGGAAATCAAACCTATTTCAGGCCAATTTGGCAGAGAAGGAATCACGGCGTCGGTCTAACTCAGCTCCCTGTGCCGAGTTCGCGACCCTTGGATTCCGACCCTCTACGTTGGTCTAATTTTCCCGCAACTTCATCAGCGGACTAAATAACCCCACGTCAGCCCAGGCCTTACTGGGCCTCAGGTGTCCCTGACATTGATTGGCGAGGCTAACCAGGATTTATTTCTAAAAGGTAAAAAATGGCTATATGGAAATTTTGTTTTATTTTAACGACGGTTCTGTTTATGTTTTGACGCGTTCGGTCAGCTGATGCCGTTCAAGGGTTTAATGTCGCAATACAGTAGTCCCTCAAGAGGATACTTAATAGCCATTATAACTGCGGTAGGTTTCAGAATATATGGGGCGTTTAATTACGTTAAATTACACAGGTAAATTAGGATTAATTGCCGTATTTTTTTTCTTTCTTTCTTTTCGTTCTTCATTCTTTCTGACGAGTGTTGAAGATAGAAAGAAAAAATCAAAATGGATGTTGTTACACCCCTCGCCCAACTGGTATCATTAGACAAGGAAATGGGCCTTGAGGGGGGCCGAACTTCATAAGTTCGTTAAAGATGAGCAGAAACGTGAGGCTAAGGAGATTGCCTTACGTAATGACGCAAGGGAGAGAGAAGCCCATTCAGAACGAGAGCGTGAGAAAGACGCAAGAGAGGCGAGGGAGAGAGAAGCCCAATTAGAACGAGAGCGTGAGAAAGATGCAAGAGAGGCGAGGGAGAGAGAAGCCCAACTAGAACGAGAGCGTGAGAAAGACGCAAGAGAGGCGAGGGAGAGAGAAGCCCAATTAGATAGGGAGGCAAAAGAGAGAGAGATTCAATTAGCAAATGAGGCGACAGAGAGGGAAGCCCAATTAGCAAGGGAGGAAGAACGAGAGCTCCTCAGAGCAAGAGCCGATGTGGAGAATGAAAGTCGGCGCTCAGGGGAGGGGAGTGCAGGAGTAGCAATTCATGCCCCACGCCCCCGCCTCGCTCATTTCAATGAAAACACAGATGACTTGGACTCGTACTTGGAGAGGTTCGAGCGTTTTGCCTCCAGTCAAATGTGGCCAGAAGACACATGGGCTATGTGCTTGAGCCCTTTGTTGTCAGGTAAAGCCCCGAGGCTTATACCAGTATGCCTCCTGCACTTCTTAACGACTACAGTGAGCTGAAGAATGCCATCCTTCGGAGATACCAGCTCACTGAAGAAGGATTCCGGACCAAGTTCCGAGAAATTAAGCAGGAGAAGGGAGAAACAGTACCTCAGTATTTTGCCCGAGCTAGGCGGTACTTTGACTGCTGGACTGATCTCGCGGAAGTGAATGAGTCATATGGAGCCCTCCGAGATCTATTTCTTCGGGAGCAGTTTTTAACTACATGCTCCAAGGAGTTGGGCCTGTTCATCAAGGAAAGGGGTCCGCCCACCTATGATGAGATGGCAACTGTGGCAGAACGCTACATCGAGGCCCACGGCGGGAGTGTAAACGCACCCAAACCGGCTAGGGGTGGGGCAAACGGGTTGGCATTGGCACCCGTAAGGCAACACCACCCCAATCCGCCTGCGTCGCAGGCCAGCGGGAATGGAAATGCCCCCAAAGACACAACTTGTTTCATCTGCAACAAACGGGGACATATGGCCAGAGATTGCTGGCAGCGACAGGCCAAGGCCACTGGGAACATTAGACCACCTCAGCAGGGGGCGGGAACGCAGCACCAAGGTGTTGGAAGCAAGGTGACCGCGTGGATCCAGGGAACAGCAGACAGACGGCAGCGTTCTGTCAAACTATCGGTCCAGAACACAGTCCCCTCCGGGAATGTATACAAGAGGGAGAATTAAGGCTGGAAGGCGGGAAAGTTGTCCCGATAATAAGTGGCATGTGTGAGAGGCTCACAACTTCGCAGGAGGTTAATATGCCAGTGTACCCGGGGTATGTGGGACAAAGGGAGATCCGTCTGCTCCGGGATTCTGGGTGTTCCTCCGCAGCGGTTAGAAGGCAACTGGTTGACGACAAGCAATTGTTGGGGCGCGACCATTTGTGTATTTTGATAGATGGGACCGTTAGAAGGTTCCCCATCGCGAGGATAACTGTGGATACCCCATTTTATTGTGGCGAAGTGGAAGCCACGTGCATTGAATCGCCTGTCTATGACCTGGTCATAGGTAATATCCCAGGGGTGAGGGCAAGCCCTGATGAGTTATGGTCCAGGGGTAGGGGGCCAAGTGAGGGTCCAACAAGGGCAAAGGAAGTTCAAGTCGGTGGGCAAGGACCCCCGGCGGTTGTACTCGGTAACGTACCGAGTAAGGAAGGGAAGGTTCCCAGGGGGAACCAACCCGATGGTCCAGGGGATGGCCCCTACACGACGAAATGTCGGAAAGTTTCAGGAGGGACGACTCCTGTCCAATTAGGGAGAAGGGGCCGCAGGCGGTCCAGGCTAAACGCCAAACAGCGAGGGAAACCGATGGGATCATTGGGGAAAGACCCTCAATCAAATTTATGTGGGGGAGTTGAGCGCCCCGAGAAGTCGGTGTCAGTCGTGTGGAGGGTGGGGGGGGGGCAGACCCACGCAAATGGCTGGGCAAACTCCCCCAGAATTGAGAGGGCACGGGTCAGCACAAGTTGAGTGTGTTAAAGTGGATGGGACCGCTAAGATGGGCGCCCAGGGGACCGAGGAAAGGGTCCACAAATCAAAGGAGAAGCATCCTAGGTGGCGGAGACCACGCAGTGAGTGCCGGGGGTGCACAGCGCCCAAGGTGCGCAAGAAGTCGTCGCAATGAACCGGGGGATCGACGGCACAAGGGCCAAGGACGGCCAGTGACGTTCGAACGAAGGTAATCGCCGGGACGAGTGAGCCTGGGGAATACAGCGCCAAGGGAAGCTCTTGGGAATGCGACAATGACAGGGTATGGGGACCCTGGTGGAATACCCGTAGAAATAACGGGGCGAGAAGTAGGGGTGTGTCAAGGGTTACCCAAGGGGATACTGGGAACCGGGCCCCTACCAATGGTCGGTGGTTATAAAGAAGCAATAGTTGGGTGGCTGTGGGCCTGGTGTCTGGGACTGGGGCTGCAGTCGCAAATATTTTTGTGGATGAGGTGATGAGTTTCGTAGACCCGGTGTTAAGGCCCGGAAGGAATTTTCTTATTTTAGTATTATTATTGCTCTGACTGCTGACTAGAGTTGGTTGTGAGTACGAATGTGAGATACACTGCCCCGTCTGTCGCGTGTGCGTGGACGGGGAGCCTGTGTGTCGAGTTTTGTAAGTATGGAATGCACAAACCCGGTGTTAAGGCCCGGGGAAACCGAGCTTGTTTTTATTGACGAGAGTTTGTTGTGAGTGTGAGGCACACTAACCCCCCCCGTCTGTCGCAAAGGCGCGGTCGGGAAATCTGTGTGTTGAATGTGTGAGTGTGTGAGGCACAATTTTAATCCCCTGGTTGAGCTTTGCGAGGGTGAGGCTCAACATAATGCAGGGGTCGTTTGCCCCTTCACAAGACATAGGGGAACGGAAGGTGAAGTTACACTCCGTTGTAATTAACCCATCTGACGCAAAGGCGCGGACGGTGTTACTCGTCGGAGTGAGTGCCAAGTGAACTGTTTGCAAAATGGGCGAATGTGTATAAAAATGTGTATGTTTAGGTGTAAATATATAGTATGAGAGAGAGAGAGAGATGCAAATCTAAGGATAAGGCTACTCTCCATATGTAAACCCGCAAGACGGGAGCATGTGGTGGCGTGTGTGTCATGGGAATCAACATGGCCGACGCATGAGCCCGGTCATGATCCCCACGACCACTAGGGTACAGTTTCGTAGTCTTGAACATATGGGTAGATTGTAAAAAGGTGCGAGAGGCGAGCGTGCGCGGCTTTGCCCCTTGTGGTTTAAGAGATACACAGGGCGTTTCTCTCGGGAAGGGAGTTGTCAGGGCAAAGCCAGCCAAAATATAGGGGCAAGGGGCCTCGTATATAAAGATATTGTAAGTTCAAAAGATATTCCGCATCAAGGCGAAAAACCTACGTGAATTTCACTTCTCTGTGAAGCTGGACATGGAAAAAACACACGTGGTGTATATCCAGCTTAAGCGCAGGGACCCAGGGGAGAAACGGTATGTTAGATAAGGTCTAATCTCATTTAATTGATACAGTATTCGCGAGTCTTACGAGACGTAATCGGTTGGTGGCAGGATATCGTCACGGCCAATTGAGAAACGAAATTCTAAAAGATAGAAATGTCGTGTCATCATTAGTAATAGCAATGCGTGGCAGGAACGAATCGGTTTTCTCGACAAGTGAAATCACCGTTAAGTCACGCGCAAGATGACTTGTATTGATTCTGTCTCGATATACGTCATCTCCCACCGTTTTGACAGATGGACAGATGAGCGTCCGTCCACCTGACAGTTTAGGGTAAAAAGTATATATACCTTGAAGAGCAAAGCATTAGACACACACTTGGGATCACACACACGTTGGTGAAGTCCAGGGCAGGCGGACTCTGTTTCCTGGCATAAGGGTACCTTCGATCACAGGACCCTGAAACGGCTGGAATCGCCAGAGAGGGCATTCCACGATTGATTTAGCTTAAGGTTGATAGGCGGCTACAAGAGCCGAATTCGTGAGAAGGAACACCCATGGTGAAACGTTAAAGTTTAGATTGTCGAGTAGCAGGTATCAGCCTGCAATAGCCAGAAGTGTAGGTTAATTGTATTGTGCGTATTAACCCTTTGAAGCGTCAGACTGATTGCTTTCTGAGTAGTTTGTTTTGCTGTCGAAGCATCGTAATACCGACTGGAGATCGGCGTGAGTGACAATTTCGCCCTAGCACAAAAAGGGGCATTTGTGAATCGTGAATTCAACCAGGAACGGTGAATATTTCAATAGGACTTTCACGGGGGACTTTCAAAAGGCACATAAGGTATGAGTAGACAATATCTGACCCAAATCAGAAGTACGGTGGCTTTATAGATGACGAACATTGCTGGTCGGAACCCTCCGACAGCCAGAGGTACAGTTACGCGCAGACGTTGACATTTGAGCTTAAGCGGGTGAAACTCTTATGGCGAGCTCACGGTAATAACATTTCAGATTTGTGAAGCTCTTATGGCGAGCTCACGGTAGTAACATTTCCAGTGTGTAGACTATAGTGCCAGTACAGGGCTATAGAATGACTATATGATTGTTTAGAATTATTTAACCGTAGCAACCAAATTTCTGTGAAAAGAATCGAATTGTTGATTGTTGAAATATTGAAACGGCTTTATTTTTATGTGTAAATAAAAGAATCGTTGTTACTTTAAATCTTTCTTTCCATTACGCAGCCTGAAGTGATTAGGAATCACACCTAACGGAAATCGAACCTATTTCAGGCCAATTTGGCAGAGAAGGAATCACGGCGTCGGTCTAACTCAGCTCCCTGCGCCGAGTTCGCGACACTTGGATTCCGACCCTCCACGTTGGTCTAATTTTCCCGCAACTTCATCAGCCGGACTAAATAACCCCACGTCAGCCCAAGCCTTACGGGGCCTCAGGTGTCCCTGACACTGCCTTTGACCTGTGTCTGTGACCTTTACCTTGGAGACACGGTTTTTAATTTCATATGTAACATACCACCTGTTGGTGATACACAAGTCATATCAGTTTCATATTGATATCGCATTCCATTAAAAACATAATGGAACTGACATCACAAAGGTATTGTACATGTCAGTTCCCTCTTTTGACCTCTCCTTGTAACCTTTACCGTGAGGGAATTTGAGTTGGAGTTAATTTGCAACTCATGGTCTGATGGCAGTACACATGTAACTTGTGTTGTATCTTAACCCTGAGTCATAATATCAATAGTGGGATGACTACAAGGTAAATGTGGTGTAGACCAATCAATATTTTCAAAGTGCAGTTTTAAGGCCGCACGTTGAAAATATTAATTGGTCTAACCCCAAATAATAAATGTGGACTATTCCAATTGCTGCCATTGAACTGGCATGGATGATACCACCAGGGTTCATAGGGTTAATGTCGTATTCAACTGAAAAATTACAAGACATAAAAAATTATGCGTGTGGTGATTACTCTATCTGGGACCTTGATCCTCTATCTGGGACCTTGATACTTTCAACTCAGCAGTGAGGTTTATACGCAACGCACCCTCCGGTATTATTACAAATGTAACAAACGTTTTGTCATGATATCACACTCCACTAGAATGTTAGAGACCGAACACGAAAAAGTTGATATGCGTTATGAGTCCTTCTTCTGAACTCTATGACCTTGACCTACCTTATTTATTTATTTATTTATTTATTTATTTATTGGTGTCTAAGGTCACACATGTCCTCACAATGGCTAATCGTGATCGCAACATTGATATAAATTCAAGTCCAGTCAATCGTTTATAACCATGCTGACATATTAGAGGACTTCCACCGAGGTATTCGTTACCGGGTCCTATTTTACCAGAAAAACAGAGGTTGTTTACTATTGTCAACAAGCACCCTTTCACTTTTCGGGGTTTTCACGGGGAGACCTTGACTTTGAGAGGTTGATCTTGAAGTTTACTGGCCACACAGCGTACGATGGTTGATCCACACGTGAAACAAGTTTCATCTTTTTATCTCATACAACTAAAAAATTACCTTCCAGAAACGAAAAAAAAGTAATGGGCAGGTTGATTCCTTCTGTTGACGTATAACTGTGACCTTGACTTTGGGAGTATGGTCTTGAAGTCTATAAGTGACGCACCATCCAGTGGTGGTGCACATGTTAAAAAGGTTTCATCATGATATCTCATCCCATTAAAAAGTTATGGACCGGACACACAAAAGTAAATGAATTTTCAGCCCGCCACAGGGAATAATCTCGTCCCGAATCATTGTTGAATGTATTATTCTAAAAGTATTCACCACTTTTCTTATAGAATCTTCTTCGCGTTTGAGGGACATATTCACAAGGCAGTGTTCTTCCATGTGGGAGCGCACTCACCATAGATGGAAAATTTAACGTTTCAGATGCCGAAACTTATTATTTTTTGTGAAATTAACGAAAAACTGTGGGGGGGGGGGGGGGTGGGGATTCCAATGCAAACTGAGAGCATTCCTATGTACTATTTTTAGAGGTGAACGTGATGTTACATGGATATCTGGGACATGTGTACCATTCTGCAAAACTGTTACTTTGTCGAAGTCCTTCTGCAGCTCGGAGACCACAAACAATTTCATCTTCAAACTGATTCCAGTGCACTGAATAAAGCCAAAAGGGAGAAAAAAAGCGAACAGAGATTTTCAGGTAAGTTACAACCAAAACTTCAGATGATTTCACTTCTTGGGCATATAATGTAAAAGGTAATCCCTAATTACGACTTTTCTTTTTAACCCTTTAACTGACACGAAAAGCAGATGACACTTGCAAAAAAAACTCTTGAATAACTATTTTTTTTTCATTTTTTGTCTCAAAAACATAGGTTATGACCCCTCGTTGGAACGAGCACGTCGAGCTCGTTCCAACGAGGGATCATAACCTATGTTTTTGAGACAAATAATTTAAAAAATAATGAAAATTAATTGGCGATTTTTGAGAATAGCGCTGGCAGGTTTTGGCCGTTACGTTGGGTAAAGGGTTAAAACACAATGCATACGGGATCGCGGATAAACTTAACATGGGTAAGCGGTAGCTTGAATAGAAACTGGCCATCGCTACTTTGGGATATATAAGCATGTCCTCCGCTGCCCCCAAATAACTTCAAACGTTACCTAAAAAAGACTGCAAACAGCGAATGGCACAACAGGAAAGCAACACCCTCGGGTGTGGTTTAGTGTGTTAACCTGTTACCCTCTCGCTGCAACGAACCCGTTCGAACTTAAGGCAACCTCACTCAGCCTCGGAAGCTCAGCCGCTTTGGAAAGAACCACAGAACTGACACTGGAAGACAACCAGGTAGGGGGGGGGGGTGGGGGGGGGGGGGGCTCAATAATCTCTCATCACTTCTAATTTCAGCAACACCCAGACACACAGCACAGACATCCCAACGAAAACCAAACTCACCCACAGAATCTGACACCACTCGGGTCCACCCATCGACCACCAACAGAAGAGCTTGAGGCAGACTATACTTGCCAATGATAGCTCCAACACTTATCAAGTGGCAGACTATACTTGCCCGAAGAAACACACAAGAGACAACCAACCACGAAAACATCCGACAGAACAGCCACACAGCCAAGCCACGCGACACGAGAACAGAAGACGGGGGCGGGGTGGGGGAGGGGGGCTCTAATCATCCTATACTTTTTAATTTCAGCCACAGCAGAGACATAGGACTTCGCACCACAAACGCACCAGACTAGACACCGCAGAAAGAAAGACTCCCCGACAGCCAACAAAGCAACATCACAACAGCCAAAACAAACAACAACAGAAGAGCTTGAGGCAGACTATACTTGCCAATGATAGCTCCAACACTCACCAAGTGGCAGGCTATACTTGCCTGAAGAAATTCACAAGACACAGGAGACAACCAAACCATGAAAACAGCCAACAGAACAGCCACACATCCAAGCCACGCAAAATGAGACCAGAAACGTTCAGACAAAGGAGGGGGGGGGGGGGGGGTCTCTAATCATCATATACCTTTTTAATTTCAGACACAGCAGAGACATAGGACATAGCACCACAAAGACTCCAGACCAGACACCACAAAAAGAAAGACTCCCCAACCGCCAAAGGAAGTTGCCAACAGCCAAAACAAACAACCACATAAGAGCTTGAGGCAGACTATACGTGCCAGTGATAGCTCCAACACTCATTTAAGCGGCAGGCTATACTTGCCTGAAAATCACACTCAACAGACATACATCCAGAAAAGACCTTAGAAATGCACATACTTCCTTACTCCACTCTATCTTTTGCCGTTTCAACACTAAGTTTTTTTTTACTATCTTTCAGACTCTACCTTTCTCCCTAATAGCCGCTATGGATATCAATAACCGCTATGGCAATTCAATAACCGTTATTGCTTCAGCACATCCTTCACTCCATCCATGGAGGTGGGCATCCACTCCCAGGGAGGCGAGCGTTGGTCCTGCGCCCCGATTTCTTGGCATCTTTTTGTAAAGCGCTCCTTTAGCGCACAGCATGTCCCGACCCAATAAAAATAGCAGGCCTGTTACCTGAACCAGGAATGTTCAGGTTGGGTGGCACCTTGTTAAGGTCCGTTTTCTTTCACTTGTCAAAATCGCCGAAACCGTACACGCCAGCTAAGAGCCCAATGCAGAATATACTTGCCGATGAAGGCCTATCTGACCACAAAATCACAAACGGCAGACTATACTTGCCTGAAGAATAACAACAAGAAACATCAACTCCAATCCTCTTCCACCTTTACACCGCTCAGACATGACGCCGATGACGCTGTCTCAAATTAACGAAATTATAACATACCGTAAACGAGGGTTGAAAGGGCTTGCCCCAAACCGTCCCTGCGCGCCTAAAACCATTCTTCATTCATTCATTCATACTTTTGGATTCCTCACTTTTTCATGGAATTGACTCGGTCTCCCTTAATGCCCCAGCATGTCCCGACCCAATAAAAATAGCGCACAGCATGTCCCGACCCAATAAAAATAGCAGGCCTGTTACCTGAACCAGGAATGTTCAGGTTGGGTGGCACCTTGTTAAGGTCCGTTTTCTTTCACTTGTCAAAATCGCCGAAACCGTACACGCCAGCTAAGAGCCCAAGGCAGAATATACTTGCCGATGAAGGCCTATCTGACCACAAAATCACAAACGGCAGACTATACTTGCCTGAAGAATAACAACAAGAAACATCAACTCCAATCCTCTTCCACCTTTACACCGCTCAGACATGATGCCGATGACGCTGTCTCAAATTAACGAAATTATAACATACCGTAAACGAGGGCTGAAAGGGCTTGCCCCAAACCGTCCCTGCGCGCCTAAAACCATTCTTCATTCATTCATTCATACTTTTGGATTCCTCACTTTTTCATGGAATTGACTCGGTCTCCCTTAATGCCCCAGGACGTCGCACATCGGAATATAATATAGTGTATTAATAAAAGGGGTGATTTTTATGAATTGGTGGGGTAAAAATGCAATTAAAAAAATGTTTTGCTTGGAGGAGGGGGTGGGGTTGAGAAAACAATATTCATTCTTGATAGCTGTACTTCATTTCCTGAATAATTGATGTTGAAATATTTCAGATACACGATGTTCAAATGGATGCTTCCCACTTAGACACTTTCAAGTAGATGGATGATAAGCTTTCCAGAGACATTGTACATATACTGCAGAGGCTTGGCAGTTAGACACACCAGTATAGATAGGCGTTTCCCAGTTAGAATGCGACATAATGTGGGCAATTTCCAAATAAATGCAATATTTATGTAACTTTATAAGCATCCATCGGCTAGGGACCCCACTAACGCACTTACTTTCGATAAACTGACTATGCTTTTTCATCGTATGGGTCTTCGAGTCATATGATAAAAACGGGAATTCCTCAACTATTCACTGGAAAGAATTCCCACTTACGGAATTCCTTTCGATCGACCGACTGTGCTTGCCGAATCCCCCTTTTCATCGTATGAGCCTATCAGTACATGGCTCATGGTGGCTAATATTGGCTCAAACGATCGTACGACGAAAAAAAGGATTCTACAGGCATCTAACGGCTAGGAATCCCACTTACGGAATCCTTTTCAATAGACTAACTGTGCTTGTAGAATCCCCTTTTATTGTACAAACATACGAACCACTGAGCATATTTACTTTGTGTGTGTGTGTGTGTGGGGGGGGGGGGGGGGGCAATATGGCATATGTATGCTAGGATGGCCCACTGAAAATTTTTTACACACTTCAAAAACATTCTGCCGCCCTATCTTATATGTAAGCAAAATGTACTGAGGCCTAGTAGCAGACGCTACAGACAAACAGCTTAACTGTGGCCTTCTACCAGAAAGGGCTGCCTTCACCGACTCAACTAAAATTACATCACGATTGGATACTGTAGATCTCATTTCCAGTCGGGGGGGGGGGGGGGGGGGGCTCGGCCCACACAGGACGCTCGCGATACCAGGCGAGAGCGTTTTGTGTGGGCTGGCCTCCCCTACTGGAGGTGGGATTTGCAGTGTTTAATCGTGATCCAAAATAAACTCAAACTAATCTAAATATGGTCGAAACCAGCGAAGGGCATAACAGAAACACCCTCGGGTGTGGTTTAGTGTCTAAACCTGTTACCCTCCCGCTACAAACTCACTATCACCCTAAGAAGGTGATCTAACAGGCAGATTAACAGCTTAACTATGATCACAATTAAAACATAATGTGCTACTTTTATCTTTTTATTTCTACATATTCTAATGAAAACTAACCCTGCCTTCTTCTTTTAAGCAGGTACACAGAACATGCTTTTTGACCAGCACCCCAATAACCGCTATGAACAGTCCAACCGTTACAGAAACGGTAACCCCCATGGTTCCTGTACATCCTTCACTCCATCCCTAAAAGTGGTCGACCACTTTAAGGGAGGCGAGCGTTGGTCCTGCGTCCCGCCTCTGCCCCTTTTTGTAAGCGCATTGCGCATCTTTCTGTCCCAACCCATTAGGGTTACAATGCAGGCCTGCCCCCGAACCAGGGAAGTTCGGGTCTTCTTCTTGGTGGTCCCCGAAATGGGTCGTTGTTGTTTCCTTCAAAGACATCCTATCAAACAGAGACAGCCTGGGGCAGATTATACTTGCCAGTGATGGCCATCACTTAAAATCATCTCCGAAGTGGCAGACTATACTTGCCCGAAAATCTAGATCGACTGCACCCTCGGGGAGAGGTAGTACCTTTGTGAGAGGACCCAACCTCCCACACTGGTCCTCACCCGAAGGTTCAACCGACATCAGTCAACGAGACCGCCACGCCGCAACAGGAGACACCTGCCGAGTACCGGAACCTTTTCCTCCTTCAACACGCCTAGACATGCGACAGCCAATCATATACAGTTACCGAGGGTCGAAAGGGGCTTGTTCCCCATACCGTCCCTGCGCGCCTTCGACGCGCAAAAATCATTTCGTTCGAGCAGACGCGATGGAAGTTCAAAGCAAGTGGAGGGATGCGCATTTCCTTTTCGTGCCAAAACACCAAACGTTGAAAAGTGGATCAACGGACATACCATTTTCATTGATTCTCGGATCTTGGCAAATGCTGTGGAAGGTGTTAAAGGTGTGTTTGTCATGTAATGCGCCTTTAAAACAGCTCAGAAAGGATAAAAGGGCTAATGCAGTATTAATCATAAAAGGCAAAAAATATAATCTAGTCTGCGCTGGGAGAAAGCGGATGTTTTAAAATGTACAATAGTGAAGCGTGTACCCAGGACAGAGCTCATCTTCTAGCCCACAGTTCATGATGTGGCCCAAGTAAACTGTCATGGAACGGTGTCAGCAGAATTTATTTCAGAGATCGTCTGCGCCTCGCTACGATATTCATTTTACTGCTCCACCACCACACACCGATCCACCGAGAGACTATTTAATTTGTAATCGCGAGTGTTATTCATTTATTGTTTGTTTGTTTGTTTGTTTGTTTGTTTGTTTGTTTGTTTGTTTGTTTGTTTGTTTGTTTGTTTGTTTGTTTGTTTGTTTGATTGTTTGGGTTTAACGCTCGAATGTAACAACAAAAAAACTGCACTATAGAAGTCAAACAACGATGCTGTATTTTAAAAGTGAAACATAATATAAACTCTTTTTTATCATTTTGGAATATTTTATTTGCGAGAATACAAAATACATCATTCACTGGCTGGCAATATATACATAAAAAACTAAGTGACAAGAATAATAAAGGTAGATTTGCTGAGTTTATCAAATCGTTAACTGGTAGATTGCTGGAAGCCCTTATTTGGGGCTTTATTCTGACATGCAGCTGCCACATCTTAAATGCTTTATTTTCTGTGGAAGCGATGCATCTTTGAAGTAAAGTTATTTAATAGTTGTCTGGAGTTAGCCTTGTTATAATTTATGAGAGAGTGCTCTCCCATAAATTATAACAAGACAAATACATGTGAACAAATTTTGACAACAAAAAATAATTTAGCACTCCTCCAGTTAGTTATTGACAGATCACACACTGAACAGAGTTGGTTCAAGATTAATTTATTTTATTCAAGTCAGGCACTGTGTCTATTTTATTTATGTTGTCCAAAATTCCAGTTCAGAAATATTCTGTTCTGATATATTGGTGATGTATCCGTATTCCGATTATTGTCATTTTCAACGGTCTTATAACAGGCAGACCAACGGTATGACATATCAAATCCACTCAGTTATTTGACACTGAAGGCGATTAAACTAAAATCTTGTCCGTCGATAAAGTGTAGCCAAGACCCACCTTGACACGCTTTTTATAACAATTTATGGGGTGGAAAAAATTTAAAAACAAATACCAAGCAATTGGGGATATACACTATAGAGTTCCTCTTTGTACACTCATTATGGAAATTAATTTTAGATCTCATGGGAAAGGAAGCTATAATCTTCTTCTGTCTAGGACATGTATCCCTCTCCCTCCTTGTCGGGGGAAATCTTAAAACCTGCTTGGAAACGATTTGGAAAAGAGACATCCATACTGGTTAAACATATTTGGGGTAGTCCACAGATTAGCTTAACATCCTCCACAACCGGAGAAAATTACCCCTCTATATGATGGTTTCAAGGTTACCTTCCTGCCCATCGATCGAAAAAGTTAGCATCTCCGTGGAATAGTGAAAATCGCCATCTCTGTATGGTAAGTGTTCTTTTTTCAGTTTTTTACACACGATTCAGACGTACCACGCGTGTCTGGTCTGAGATAGATTTTGCAACTCAATTTGAGTTGGTCACAAATAAATAAGTATATAAATATAACAGCTATTTTCTCTGCAAATATATACAATTAAATAATACAAGTTCAAGAACTTTTAGCACAGACGAAAAATTTTGATCTCTCTACACTCCTTTGAAAAATTAGAAATATTTATGGGAATAGCGCCTTCACACAAATATTAAACAGATTACATGTATCTTGTCATTGCGTGGAGAAATAATTTTGTAAAATGAGCCAAATGGCTTCCAAGACCCGTGAAAATTCTAAGAACGGCAAAGTAATACAGATATATTTATCTGTGGTAAGGCAAATGGTGAGACGAGGACGCTTATAAAAAGAAGCGTATTTCCCGATCTCTCTTCACAAAGCTGATCGTTTGGTGTGCTTTAACCCTTTACCCAACGTAACGGCCAAAACCGACCAGAGCTATTCTCAAAAATCGCCAATTAATTTTCATTATTTTTTCATTTTTTGTCTCAAAAACATATGTTATGGCCCCCTCGTTCCAATGAGGGGTCATAACCTATGCTTTTGAGACAAAAAGTGAAAAAAATTAGTTATTGAAGAATTTTTTTTTTGCATATGTCGTCTGCTTTTCATGCTAGGTAAAGGGTTAAACACTGCATGAAAGGGTTAGGAGAGCCCGTCCTCGCTGTTTGCTATATTATAGAATTTCAATTCTTAAGACCAAGTTCAATTATCTCCATTGTCACTATAAAGAATTTTCATGGTTCTCAAAATCTTAACACATGAACAGCAAGAGAAATTCGGGTGAAATCTCGTGAACTTTTTCTTATGTGGTAAATTCTACGCTCTCCCCAACCCAAAATCGGCCACCTAACATCTTTTAACCCTTTACCTAACATAAAAAGCAGACGAAACTTGCAAACTTGAATAACTAATCTTTTTCATTTTTTGTCTCAAAAACATAGGTTATGACCCCTCTTTGGAACGAGCTCGTCGAGCTACATATCAGTGTAGTGGCGTAGCTCAACGAACTCGTTCCAAAGAGGGGTTATAACCTATGTTTTTGAGACAAAAACAATGAAAAATAATGAAAATTAATTGGCGATTTTTGTGAATAGCGCTGGCCATTTTTGTCCGTTACGTTGGGTAAAGGATTAAAGCGAATGTTTATCTAATTTGTCAAAGAATCATCGCAAAGCCTTGTTGCAACCTATGACAAAAATACAGTGACACAGGAATCGGGGAGGGAACAGGGGACACGTACCCCGCCCAATAGCAACTTTTCCAGAAAAAAATGAGAGAAAGAGAGAGAGAGAGCGAAGAAGGGCCTTTAGGGCACCATTATTTTTATCAAAACGTCAATGCAAACGTATTGGAAATTAGCAGGAAAGGGGTTTACAGACTCTTCACAATTAAGAAGTGATCCAATATTCCTCGCTTGATTTGCCTGTACTGCGGAATTTGAAGTCGACAATAATGCACATTTGTTTCAGCCAGAGAGGAAATTTGTTAAATATGGAGCCAAATAAATATATTTGTTCTCAACGTAGAGGTGTGTAAATCGAATAACAGAGCTTTCAAAGTTTGGGTATTGCCACTAAGGTACATGGGCCATCACTGATATATATATACAGATCAGTGTAGTGGCGTAGCCGGGGGGAGGGTGGGTGGGGGGGGGGGGGGGCTGATGAGGACACATGTCCCCCAAATGTCTGTCACCCCCCCCCCCCCCCCCATGTTAACCCATCAGGTAAAATCAGGCATGGAAGTTTAATATCTAGCAATTTCCTTGTTTCCGAGTTCGTTTGTGTCTATAAATTATAAGTCGTGAAAGGAAACAATAGTTAGGCCACATTGTGGCTTAATTATTGATGCCTTTCACAACTTATAAATTATGGACACAAACGGACTCAGAGTCAAGGAAATTGCGGGGGTTTTTTGTCTCTGGTTTCAAAATATTTCCGGGGGGCCGACCCCCTCCAATGAGAGGGGGCATCCTCTCTTGTGCTCGCCCCATATTGCCGCTGCGGGGCTCGGATGATGAAGCGAATCATATTCTGTATGCCCCACCTAGATATAACTCTCCCCCTATCCCCCCCCCCCCTTTAACTTTGATATCCTGGCTACGCGCCTGTATCAGTGTGTGGGTCCCCTTGTATGTCCATGCCCTTTTAAGATTGAAATGCTTCATACGTTCCTGCAGGTCTACTTCTGATAGAGATTAAACAGAAAATTGAAAACATTGTTTGAGAAATGAGTCAATGAAATAAGCAGACAGTTTGCAGAAAGTGCCAAGTCCGAGGCCCTAGACAATTGTTTATCGTTGCTGCTATACTTCAGTTATGACCACCTGGTTCGATTCAGCTATCACGAATCCGTAGAGATCTGAAAAAAAGAAAAACAATGTTCGGCTTTTAAAACTTGTTCTCGGGTATTATTTCTTTTCCAGTATAAGGAGTAATCAAAGTTCTGTAAAGTTTCATGTGTGCTGTCATAATATAAAGGAAAAATAAACAAATGACATAGTTCAAAAGATACAAAAACCGTGCACTTGTGATTGTTAATTTATCTTCTACTTATCAAACGCTCTTCTTACCATAAATTGTCACCGCTCCCCTCCCTCCAATACCGTTGAAGTTTTCTAATTAACTCCTAGCACTCTGGTAGCATTTCAAAATTTCCGTCATTGACTCCATTTTGCCCATGCAACATGAAAAATTCAACAAATTATTTCTTGTTTGACAGAGCTCAGAGAGCTCTGTCAAACAAGATATAATTTATTAAATTTTCAGTTGCATTGTGGGAAAACTTTGCTGCTGAAAACTTTGGTATTTTGACATCAGAGTGCAGAGGGTTAATTATGGCTCGACTTAAAACGGTAGACGCAACTTTTCCATGTTATGCCAATCTCAATAGAGATTCACGCGTCGTCATTGTTGAACCCTGCGAATCACATATTTTCGATTCGAGTTCGAATATCGAATCAAATCGAGTCTATTATTCGAAATCGAATCGAACCTCGAATCGAATACAGGAGTCTTGAAGACAACAAACGCATGCCTTGATGATGTAGTTGGAAAATTACCAGTAAGGATTGTGTTCAAAAACAGAAACGGGGGAAGAATTCTGTACTGGGCACTGCACTGGACTATCCGTTAGCATCTGTGGACTCATCGTCGATAAGTTGGGAACTTTAAATTTGCTTTCAGCAGTGGTAGTGACTAGGGAAATTGGAATTAGCATGGATGGTGCCACGGGTACTGATGCCTTTCATGTAAATATATTGGAAATTACACTCAGTCTTTAATTTCAACATTATTAATGTACAATTTCTATCTCAGCTATACGTTAAGTGAGACGACCGAAATGACTGATACCAGGGTAAATTCCAGTGAAAGATTCGAAGGAAAACGAATTGGACAACCGATTTCGAATCGAACCGAATACCAACTTAAGATTCGAAATCGTTTGACTTGTTCAACCAAACGCAATCTCAAACATCGACACCTTATAAAAAATTTGTGTATGATGTGATAGTTTCGTGTGCAAAAGGAAACAAAAGTTACTGTGCAGAAACCAAAAATCTATTTATAGCAACAGTGACCTTGCCCCTTGACCCATGGACACCAAGCATATCTCAACCATTGATATCTTATATGCAGTCTGTGTGTGAAGTTATAGTTTCGCGCTCAAAAGGAAACTAAAGTTTTTGCGCGAAAACCTAAAATATAATTCAAGTAACAATGACCTTAACCTTCAACGTATTGGTTCCAAATGCAATCCAACTCATCCACACCCTAACGGCAATTCGAGTATGAAGTTGTAGCTTCATATGCAAAAGGAAACTAAAGTTACAAAACGTGAACCAAAAATCTATTTATAGTAACAGTGACCTTGACGTTCGACCAACATATCTCAAATGCGATCCCAACTATAGCACCATAATGGACAACCTGCGTATGTAGTTTGACCGTTGTAAGTATGTCGTCCAAGGGTTGTCGGGAAACATGTGTGACAAATGTTCGAACGAACGAACGGAAGAAAGAACGTACAAAGAGATTACTATACATACTCATTATAAAAAGTACGTGTTGTATAAGAGTAAAATATTCTTGCAGTTTGAAAACACTTGGTTGTTTGCCACAGATTTTATGTGAGGGAAGCCAAAGAAAAACACAAATATTACCAGTTTTGTTATAGTTCAAGAAACAGTGCTCCATAACTAGAGCTTGGGTGATTTAATCAAAGGGAGTTACATTGTGCTGGGGTGGTTTTTAGTTGTTTGCATAGTCAATAGTCAGACTTGGACAAACATTTAATCACGACAGGCGAAATAAATGCCGGGTCAGACCTCATGTTCTGCTGGAAGAAGTATAGACCCGAATCTGTTGTATGAAGCTATCGTACCGTACATCCAATCAACGGACACTTCAGAACAGAAGTCAGCAAAACCCTTTCCCGGGCATCATGTTGTGACTTAGGAAACTATGAAATACTTGAACATCTAAAAAAGGGCACTGCCAGGCGTTATACACAAACCACACTAAAAACCACATAGCAACAAAATGGCGCGAACGCACGACGACTTTACCCCCATAGGTCCATAAGGTTACGTCCTAAAGTTGGAAACGAAAACATGTGATTGGAAACGAAAACATGTGATTGGTAACTAAATATGACTACTCACCATTTTCATTTTCCGTGACTGCACTTCTTTTATAGATATTCAACTCTCCATAGTCCAAGTCACAAGAACTCTAGAAACAAAAATAAATAGCACTCCTTGAAAAACGAATCAGGCCATACATATCCTTCACAAGCAATGTGTATACAAACTGCAGCAAACAGCGCCTTTTTGTATGAAGTGCGTTCTAATATTAATGATTGGTTTCACGAATCATGCCATGTTTAAATTTATTTACTCATTAGTTTATTTCTTTATTTGCGTAATATCGGAAAGAAAACGTACTGCAAAAATATCCTTTTTTCTGTGAAAACTCTGCTGAGATCAAATTAGGTTATTATATATTAACGAACTACGTATTACCACTAAAACCCTCGCGAAAAACCAAATAATATTTCTGGGGAAAAGCTACTTTCGGGGTGTGGACAAACATGCTTCTCTTGGTGGTCCGCAAGTTGGAAGGCTGCTTATGCTTGTGTTTATCCGCCAAAAAATCGTGAATAATTCGTGTGAGGAAAATTTCGCCGCTTGTGTTTATCCGCCAAAAAATCGTGAATAATTCTTGTGAGGAAAATTTCGCCGCTGTATTTTAAATAAAAAAACGATCCTAACAAGTCCTACGTGTAAGATACTAAGTCCTACTTAACCCTTTACCTAACCTGAAAAGCAGACGACACTTGCAAAAATAATTCTTGAATAACTAATATTTTTCATTTTTTGTCTCAAAAACATAGGTTATGACCCCTCGTAGGAACGAGCTCGACGAGCTCGTTACAGCGAGGGGTCATAACCTATGTTTTTGAGACAAAAAAATGAAAAATGAAAATTAATTGGTGATTTTTGAGAATAGCGCTGGCCGGTTTTGGCCGTTACGTTAGGTAAAGGGTTAAGAGAGACCAAGTCCTACGTAGGGGTTATTATCTCCTACGTAAGAGATACTTAGTCATATGAGGAGATACTTAGTCGTGTGTAGCGAATAGTAAGTCTCACATAAGAGATACTAAGATACCACGTCATACGTACGAGATACTATGTCCAATTTCGGAGATATTAAGATACTAAGTCATACGTAGAAGATACCTAGACAAAAAAATATAACCTGGGCCTACTATGTTTCCGTAGCTTTTGACCCCGCGTGGGAACGGGGTAATCCAGCTCATGTCAATGCAGGTCATTAGTTATGATTTTATGACCAACAAATGAAATATGTTAGATAACTCTTAGAGTGCTAATTTATTTTTGTTTCTCAAAATTTGTTCACGAGTCTTTACCTTGTTACAATTTATGGTAGATTGCATTCTCCTATAAATTGTAACTAGGCAAATCCTCGCAGACAAAACAATTTCACTTTAAAGATAATATGAAGCGCATCCACTAAGTGTGAAGCCTTTATGTCGTGGTGCCTCCACATCAGATTAAAGAGGAAGTATGAGCTTCCAGTACTGTACAATTTAACCCATTACTTAAAGCACAGGGTATTAAAATATATTATTTTAATTATTAGTTGTTGTTTTTTTAATTTTCAAAAGACTTTTTTTTTAAAGCATATCATTGACCTCTCATTGGAACGAGATCGATTAGGTCGTTCCAATGAGGGGGTCACATGATATGGTTTTGTTGACACTTTTTGAAATTTTTTTTTTTCAACTGCTAAATTTGAAAATTACACGCAAATCCATCGATGGAATTATGTCACAGTCAACTATATTTTCCCGGGTATTAACACTCTCATTTAATCAATCGACCCCAAAACTGGAAAGCAATTCGTTTTACGCGCCGATTCAGTTGAAGTTCAGTACCACACCCAGATGGATTTGACGACGACACTTGCAACATTTGTTCCTTAACCCTTTACCTAACACGAAAAGCAGACGACACCTGCAAACAAAATTTTTGAATAACTAAATATTTTCATTTTTTGTCTCAAAAAATAGCTTATGACCCCTCATTGGAACGAGCTCATCGAGCTCGTTCCAATGAGGGGTTATAGGCTATGATTTTGAGACAAAAAATTTTAAAAAAAGTAATGAAAATTGAATGGTGATTTTTGTAAATAGCGCTGGCCGGTTTTGGCCGTTACGTTGGGTAAAAGGTTAAACTATTAGAAACTTTCAGTTTTTCTTTTTTCATCACACCCAGTGGAAACGAGTTTTCCACGAGTTCAGCGATATGAGGTTGATTTATTTATTTATTGGTGTTTAAGGTCACATACTTATGCACAATGGCTAATCGTGACCGTGACAGTTTTACGGGTGGAGGAAGCCGGAGTACCCGGAGAGAACCACCGAGCATCGACGAGCAACTGTCAGCTCCTCAACATTCTAACTCTGTTCAAGCTCCGCTCAAGCAGGGTTACAGCGGTTGAAGACATGTGCACCATCGACGCGCAGCACGCCCCAGTACACGGCGTCATTGTGCCCCCATGTAGGCAACAAGGATAAAGTGCCTTGCCCAAGGGCACAACGTGGGTCGTCCCGGACGGGGATCGAACTCGGGACCTCTAGCATAGAAGTCCAACAGTCTACCACTGAGCCACCGCGCTCCCTATGAGGTTGATAAGGTATGTTTTGAAACCAACAATTTAACACAATCAGCAAAACTGGATAGTCCAGGCACATTAGACATAAAAATGAGAAAGTAAGGAAAAAAATCGGAGAAAGCTGATTTTTTTATATGTTTCCGGGACACACATTGCGGATAAAGTGTGAAAAGTCCCCGCGAATCCGAGTTGAGCTTTTTTAGTTATAGCGTTTTTTTGATGAAAAAATTTTTTTTTTTTTAAATTCGACCCAGCTCCATATTTCTCATTCTTATTCGCCTTAGTAGGGTAAGAATCATAAATATCGTGCTGAATTATATTGAGAATACATATCCCCAACAGAAAATGCCAACTTTGTAACAATCCTCACACTCAATGGTGAAATATTCACGAAAATGTACAAAATTACGAAAAAAAATTAATTTATTGTTTTCATACACAAAACGGTACACAACGTCCATTAAATCAAATCTACGACTACTTTGGGAGTTAAATTATATATCAAAAATTGCAGAAAAGCAGTGGCTTTATAATGATATATAACAATAGCCATTTATTCCATAATGAACTGGTGAAACGTGTGAAATATTAACCATACCCCCTAAACTCAAATTCAAACGGCATCGACTTTTCTCATTCAAATACCGTATTATAGCATCATTGTTTCAATTTCCGTTCAGGGACTGAACGTTTGTCCAGTGACGTTTGACCAACCACTTTATATCAAAGCAGTGGAGATTGTGTCTTCGTCAGATAAGTTGACAAAAGTTTTCGTTAGACTCGGCGGCTTCCATATGATTATGTCATATTTAGGGGCAATTGGTTCGATCATGGCTGGTAGCGGCTTGGATGAACTTTGGGGGACTGTTTATGCTGGTGGGTCAATCCATCATTTGATCAGAGGTCATGCATATTCAAGAGCAGTTCGTGCCCATTTGCTAACACAAATTGCCATTACAAAACTTGTGTTGGAAGAAAACCGAACACTAGATAACATAGACTGCACAGAAGTCAATGAAATATTCTGTGGACTTGCCAGAGGTGACTGTACAACAGCTGACGCTGTCAATCAAGAAAGTGTCAACCATCTACTGTCAAAATTACACGAACTGCTCCAGAATGCGTCCGTAGGACGCACAGGAAAGCTTTGGGTACAATACTACGAGCAAATAGGTCTTCTCCAGTTGTTCTTGAGAGCAGAGCGCACAGGCGACTGGGAACTCCACACATATTGTGTTCGCAATATGATTCCAGTATTTCACGCAGGTGGTCATTTTGCATACGTAAAAAGTTCTCATCTCTATTTGCAGCAGATGAATGAGCTAACAGAAATAATGCAACAGGATGATTTGAAGTTGTTCACTGAGAAAGGTTACTTTACCATAAGGCGCTCAGATAAATTCTGGGACGGGATATATTCTGATCAGACCATAGAGCAGTGTTTAATGAGAATGTTCAAGCTCCCTGGTGGTCTCACACATGGCAGGGGAATAACCGATAGCACTGTTGCGAAATGGGTACATGGACTACCTCTTTGCCTTCCGATATGTAATGCTCTCGAAAATTTTGTTCATGTTCACACTGGTCATGACGAACAACATCGGGATCTCCGTCAAAGTTCACAATTGACTGATGCCAATGATATCACCAAATTATTGAACTGGCTCAGAGTGCATTCCCCCTTTCAGAATAGAGATCCACAACAATTAGTCTCTATAGCGACCGGGCTTGAGGCCGACGAAACTGTGAACTGTGACCAAGTTCGCAAAATTGGTGAATGTTGCGTATCGAATGTTGTAAGCAAAACGTTCAACAGCATCAATCTACGACGTGTTGACACTGTGAAGTCTTTCGCATCGATGGCAAATAGCATCAAAGTCCGTGGAAGTAAGGTAGTGATTGACCCCACAATTCTGTTCAACCGCATCACATGTGTTATTCAGTCACAAGCAGAGATGGAAGAGTATCTCAAATATGAACTCGCCCCGAAACCACCAGCATTGTTTGATTCTGCTGGAATGAGGAAGACACAGAAAAGCACGCTCGGTAAGATCCTCAAAACATACGGTTCCGAGCAAACTAAAATCCCAGAACATTCTCTGTTTGTTGTAGATGGTGGATTTTTATTGAGGGCAGTTGTATGGCCTAAACAGTCGTCATATAAGGACATATGTACATCATATTCCAATTATCTAGTGAGACATTTTGGGGCGAACGTCGTGGTTGTTTTTGATGGTTATGCTTGTACAATGTCGACAAAGGGCATGGAACAAGCCCGTAGATCTAAAGACAGGTATTCCATTGATATCAATATCTCACCCGAGTTACCAGCCACCACACCCCAATCCGATTTCCTTGCAAATGCCAAGAACAAAACCCAACTGATCGATCTTCTAATGCAGGAGCTATCTGCTATCAATATTCAGTCCAAGCAGGCCGAGGCTGATGTACTGATAGCCGAAACTGCACTTGACATCGCTCAAGATGACAACAATGCTGTCGTTGTGGGAACAGACACAGACTTGTTAGTCATTCTTACCTCTCGAGTTCAACCGGGATGTAATATTCACATGATGTATTCCATTACCCCAAACTTACTAGTTTCAGTTAGTGAAATAGCAACCAAAATGGGTGACCATAGAAGCAACCTCCTTGTAGCACATTCTATAAGTGGTTGTGACACTACTTCTGCACTCTTTCGAGTTGGTAAGAAGAAAGTATTCAGTACAATTGTCTCCGATGTTACTAGCGACTCACAACAGTATGTCAACACAATTTTGGCGGATGACAGTACACCAAGTGCAGTAGCCGCTGCCGGGGAACAACTTCTCCTGATCTTATACGGGAGTAAAACTGTTTCCTCTCTCGACCAATATAGATATGTCACTTACAAGCGTTATGTAGCAAAATCTAAACTGAATAAACCCATCGACCTAGCCTCACTCCCACCAAGCAGCGATGCTGCACAACAACATGTCTACAGATGTTATCTCCAGGTCCAACAATGGCTGGGCACTTCGCTTCCTCCGACGGATTGGGGGTGGTCGCTAGACAATGGACTTCTTGTACCGACTGCAGCCACAAAGCCATGTGCCCTCGATAACCTACTGAATCTGATCAGTTGTGGTTGCAAGAGTGCTTGTACAAAAAGGTGTGGGTGTAAGAAGGCAGGACTCTCTTGCTCAGGTTTGTGTAATTGCAGTTCGGATTCTTGTAACAACCACAGAAACACTGTCCTGTCGGAAATTTCTGAGTTCGATGAATAATATGTATATAGGTCATGTCATTTCTGTATATAGCGTTGATAATAGTCAATGTAACTTAATCCATGTTGATTGATTTGTACATTCTGTAAATATTATTTATTGATTTTTGTACATTCTGTAAATATTATTTATTGATCTAATGCTGCCAGACACAGACGTGTCTGTTCGGTCCCAAGCCCGAAAATAGTTGAGTTCTCATGCTGACGAATTTTATGCCAAAAGGGGAACTCGGCCAGAAGCAGAGGGGGTCTTCCATAATGTCTATTTTGTAAGCAATGATAAAAGTCTTCAAATGGTGGTGGATTTTTTATCGTCTGTCCAACTAACATCCCGTTCTGTACTACGACCCTTTGGGCAAATCCGTTAGGAAAATCGTCATTTTTTGCGTAAATCCGATACTTTTTTGTGAATTTTCAATAATTATTCGCAGAAATTGTCACAGAATGCACATTTTCCTCTAGGTAAATGTATATTAGACATTATGTAGCTCGAAATTCGCGTAAACAAAAAATACAGTTGGATCAATTCGAGGTTACAAAGTTCGTGCGATTTTTTTTGATTTTTTTCAAACGCGTTTTCGAAAAAAGGCTGTAGAAAAAAAAGCTCAACTGGGATTTTATAGGACTTTTGTCTAATCGTTCAGTGACATGTACTCGACATTCCCGGAAAAAATCAGCTTTCTCCGATTTTTTTCCCTAGTGAAACCTAATGTTCTTGGGCTAGGAAAGGCGATGTGCGTAGATCTGGTCGGTCTATCTGACCGATTGATATAAGACAATGGGATAAATAACTGTCACTTCTCTTCACTTCTTCCTTTCTCCAGTGGCGTAGCCGGGTGTTGGGGGCCGTTTGGGGCTGTCAAATTTTCACTGCCCCTCACCCCAAACTCTGGCCCAATGCAACCCTCACATAACATAGGGAGCCTAAAATGTCTCCAATATAGGGCTATACACTCTGTAAGTATTCCAGATTAGCTTTTAGAGCACTGAATTTTGCAAAATATTCTGAGAGGTGTTAGGCCTAGTGTTAACTAGGAAACTCCGGCTGTTACTTCCTCCAGGAACTTCCCTTTAATGGAAGTGGGAGGAGTGTGTAATAACCGGAGGGTCCTAGTTAAGAATAGCGGAGGGTCTCACAACGGGTCTCCAAATATCATGTTTGCCCCCCCCCCCCCCCCCCCCCTAAAGAAAGGCTAGGACACCCCTTATTATAGAATCCTGGCTACGCGCCTGCCTTTCTCTTTTATCATACTAACCTACGTGATCCTGTCCACGGTCCAAAATGTAATATACTTACCCCAAAGCAGTAGTCCGGGTCTGTACATTCCAGGAATACACACCGAAATGTCATATTTCCAGTTGATGTAAAACGAAAGCTTTTAAATAAGGGACCGAATATTTCCATACCATCTGTAATGAAACCCTCGTTTTTCGGAATTAGTAAACCATCTCCGCATCTGCAATGTACATTTTATTAACGCTTAACCATACGTTGTCGAGAGAGGGATGTAGATAGAGGGTCTTCAATTGGAGGGGTGGGAGCAGCACCGGAATTCAAAATGCACCCCACCTTCACCTGCTTGGAAATAGGGGAAATGTCTGACTTCAATCATATTTTTGAACTAAGGATGTCCTAAGTTGGAAAAGTTCCGACCAAAAATTTTCGACGATAACCTCTCAAGTTGAATATGTCAAGAAGCTATATGGCCGCTGGCGGCGACTGCTTATGGCTGCGGAGAGTCTTGGCGGTGGCTTCGTATCTACCTGCCTCTAAGTGCCGAGGACTGTACAAACAAGAATTGGTTGACTTCCTAGTTGCATTATGGGAAACACTTACTTCTTAAAATTCCGGTACCGGACCAATCAGTGTACAAGGGATTATGGTAACATTTCTATTTTTATTTTTTGGAAATCTTAGCTTGCTTTGCTTTTCAATCTTAAATTTACCTTCCAAACCGACATTTTGCTGGGATTCTTGGCTTCAAGCAAGTCTTGATCAGTGAACACGAATGGAGTCCGTAGGGACGTGGCTAGAGGGTATTGGTTCGGGGGTGTGCCCCCTGAATGTCCAAATATCCCCCCCCCCCCGAGTGCCGAGCATCCAACTTGTGAAAAACGATTTCTCCTTGAATGAGAATTTTCCAACTGTCACCTGTAAGTTTACAACTGTTGAAGAAATCCGAATGCACACTCTCCCCATCTGTTCGAAATATATGGTCTAGACTGAGTGTTCTCGAGTTAGAAATACTCTCTTAAGAACAACAAGGCGCCATCTGCAATGCATTAGCATCAAGCCTGGAAATACGTAATCTGTCATTTGCAAAATTAGGTCCCCAGAGGGGGAATTTGCTGACACAATCCCAAAAATGTAGTTGGCTAGAAGCCCCCAGTTTATCCTCTAGGTACCGCTTTCTGTTTAGGCCTGAGACTTTGATTCAGCCTGGGGTTCACAGAGGGTAAATTTAGAAATGCTACCCTGCTGCGCAGGGTAGCATTACTAAATTCACCCTCTGGGGACCTCGTTCTGCATCTTTTTGCAATTCAGTTGGAAAATTCCATGAGATGTAGCTAAAAATCATGTCAGAAACTATCGCAGTCACGGATAAAATACCACGAAATCTGCAATCACAGGGCAAGGAATTTCCAATTGTTGGTGGTTTGAGGTCTAAAATATCTACCTATTGAAAACATGGGTAGGGATTGGGGTGGACCCCTACTAACCCCGCTGTGGCCACGCCTCATTGGTCCATTAAGCCGCTTACAATGAAACTATCAATTTTTGTTCTTCGTGCATGTACGACACCTTTGCAAACGAGCACGAGAATATACAAGTGAGTTGAACGGGTCAGATTAAGACCCAGCCCCACCCCATCATGCGACAACGTCCTAGTTGAACGCCCCAGAAAAAAGTATGAAGAATAGGGCATCAGTGGTATTTATTCGTTATAACAACAAAAGAGGAGCCGACGATTTGGTTTTAACTAGTTGAGTGCTAGAAACCCAACATTTAAGCTCTACCGATACCACACTTGGTGTCGCCAGGATTCCCCCGACGCGGAGACAAACTATGATAACCGACAGGGGGTTAGAGTGTTCGCGGGACCACAGGGCCGAATATGGTTAATATGGTTCGGCGAGATGTGAGAAAGTTTTAGTTTTATTGTAAAAAAAGTCACTCTTGAGGCTTTGAGATAGTCAAAACGAAACGAAACGTAAACAAATGTGGCTTGTTGAACTAGAGTATCAAAAACAGGTGTCATGGCGATCCGCCATTACACCTGTATTTGATATCCTCGTTCCACAAGGCACAACTTTACAAGGACGCCAGGGACGGGGGGAAGGGGGGGGGGGCTAGGAAAGCTTCAACCCCCACCCCCACTTTTTTCGCCGAGTATGTTCCTTAGAAGCGACCTGTACAGTCACTTTCGCCAATTAATAACACTTGTTTGGGTAATCCTTATAACAAAGTAACAAATTATGGCAAGCTTGAATTATGTTTCGGCTTTGTATGATCTCGTTTGACATGCTTAATCGTCAGCCACCCCATTTTGTCTATCGGACTACCGGGGACGTTCTCGATCTAGATTTTGAAACTTTCTGCCCACGAGGACTCAGTGTTTCTGTGTTAAAATGATACTGAAATGCAAGGAAATTGAGTGTTTTGGGTCTAATTTATCAAAATTTTCTTCCCGCGGGGCAAACCAAGGTCGCTCCGTGACAGCTTGGACTCTCCATTTTGTTTTTCGCACCCCCCCCCCCCCCCCCCACACACACACACTTCGAATTAGGCTCCGGCGTCCCTGTTCAATAGGTACGATATAACTCGCAACAGAGACTAGATGTGTTTCGACCAGTGATTGTGTAGAAAGTTTCTGATATCGGACTAAAAAAGAACTTCCGAAATGTAATTAACTCTCCCTATGCCACAGTGATTATATACACACCGGATTATTCCTGTTGTGTACATGTATCGGGTCTTCGGGAATATTATCTCTATTTTTATGGTGCTTGCATAATTTTACCTTCCCGACGAATTCGGCCGATTTTTCGACGTGGGGGGGGGGGGGGGTGGGGGTGGGGGTGGGGGGGCTTGACCCCCACCCAATTCGGCGCTACACCTTCCATACACATGCATTTTAAATTATTTCAATAGTTTCGGGGTAATGGCAAGATAGGAGTGCAGAGACACTAAAAAGTGAATCAGTTGCACTTCGACGATCTGCTGACGTTAGATAACATATCAGGAATTCCAGTATCTCCAGTGTACGGCATTAAATGGAGATGATGGACATTCATGGGCGTAAATCCTGGAGTGGGAGCGTGGGGAAAGCCTCACTTCTTTTCTCTTTGGACAGTTGGAGTGCCGACAGTTGGAGTGCCGAGTACTATTTGTTGGCATATGCAAAAACCTATTTATTCGGATAATCAAACCTGTTAAAGGCGATTGCCAGTTTGGTGAAATGCAAGTCGGAATAACACTAGGAAATTCTCCACGACAATTTGGAATATCGTGCACTCGCTCACAGAATTTACGATGTCATTGCCGATTGCCGTGGCCTAGAATTTCGGTGGTCATAGACTCATAGTTTGAATATCCAGCTGGAAGCATAGATATGTGTACATAAGAACCACCTGACTAACTTATGATATGGTCGGACAAACATGGATAACCACCACAACTAGCCTAACATTTGAAGATAGATAATCTCTATACAACTAGATTGCTGGAACGCTTATCAGTCACATACAGAAAAATGCCCGAACAGCCGATATCATAGGAGGCGGATATTGCTATAAATAAACAAAACAAGTAGAATATCTACAACATATTTTAGTTCTTATTGAGAAAAAACAAGTGCTAAGATTCGAAAGTTGATGTCGTGCAACCAGTTTTCACACAATGACGTTTGATTATGTGAAAGCGGTTAGGCTGTGACTGCAGTCACAGCGTATCAGCTTTCATGTCATCCAGTCATCGAAGGGGGAGTTGTTGCGCGTTGGAGGGGTGATCACTGGTCTCTAATACAACAGAATTGCTTGAACATCAGTGAAAAGCGTCGAAACTCAATCTGCCCCCTCCAAAAGATTGCCTCAAGTTAATCAAGTTGGGCAAACTCCGCAACGTACTAACTCCACACAAGCAGGGTTATCACTGGTTTAACCCTTTCAAATCGGCGCCTTGGAAGGTATCATGTCAGTCAATACTGTCAACGGCGAAATGGGTGAAACCATCCTGGTTTGTTGAGAGGTTCAGTAATAATTGAATCCAACAGCTCTATCGAGCTGTTGGATTAAATTATTACAGCGCCTCGCTTCAGATTTTTTGCTTTTTATATCGTCTGCTCGTACACAACCAATTTTTTTCCTCCACGCAAAGGTTTATGCACACCCGGTTGAAAGGGTTAAGCCAAGTACACCATCAGGTGCAGTATGTCTTAGTACACAACGCCACCGTGTCCCACAAAGGCAATCGGGATTCAGTGTTTGTACAAGGACACAACGCAGATACCTCTGGCCGGGATCCAACCGTGTACAATTTAGGTTTGAAGTCCAAGGCACTAATCGCAGGGCTGGGAGCAGTTAACGTTTCAAACGTTAACGTGTTAAATTATTTTAACAACGTTAAAAACAATTAACCAAGTTAATAACATTTAACTTTGAAGATTATAAATGTATAATATGTAGAATTGCGTCGTTATCTTGTGTTTACCCAAGCCCGATCGCACGGGCCGATGACGTCGAATTTTGCGCCATTTGACGAAATTGAAGGACACGAATAATTTAGATGTTCGTCAGTTATAGACGACCCAATGATTTGGTGGAGAGACCATGAAGCCCTACTACCAACGTTGGCGAAGTTGGCCCGCCGATGTTTGGCGATACAGCAATATTAGCTTCATCCGAACGCCTGTTTTCCATGTAAGGACTGGTATTCGAACAACGGAGGATGTTCGTTTCTTAGGATACGGCCGCATCGATTGCATTCTTAAATGAAAACATCGCTAAATGTTAGAATTTACGATAACCTGAAAGAACTATATTAACTACTCGTCCCCTGAGTTCCAATGTGTTCTATGTGCCAGTAGGCACATAGAACACAATGGAACTAAAGAGACGAACTGTTCTTAAGTTCAATCATATTCAAATTCAAATCAATAAAAATGGCCGAAGTTATTAAAATTTTGTTCATTTTAACATTTAACGTCATTTAACTCGCTAACGCCGAATTATTTAACACGTTAACGTGTTAAGGAAAATTTTAACTCCTCCCAGCCCTGACCAATCGCCTTGTCGCTGCGCTGCCCATACAGACAAAATTATTTCACTTCACAGATAATACAAAGAACATCCACAGAATATGAAGCCTTTAAATTGGGCGCCCAGCACTCTAACAGTTAAGGATCTATTCGGTAAGTAATTTATTATACAGTGTATTTTGAGAAGAATATACTCACCCATTGCGAATGATGGCATAGGACTCCACACCGTTCGTTCCATCGCAGTGGAAAACCTTGGCGCTGTTATTCCTTGGGTTATCTGGAACAGAAGTTAACCTGTACTAAATAAATGTATTGCAGTGTTTGTATCAAAGCTTAGTACTGAGATACAAAATTCACCTGAAAATCGAAATGCAGATCATGACACAGTCTCCTTAACCCTTGACCCACCAACTGACCCCAAAGGCAAGCAGTGTTCACGCAGGCTCGAAACTGTTTGGTACCGGTACCACATTCTCAGTAAGCCTGGATATTTTTAGTCCCCTACGGAACCGTAAGGGGACTATAGGATTGCACTCCGTCCGTCTGTCCGTCCGTCCGTCTGTCCGTCTGTCTGTTTTTTTTATGTTACAACCTCTCCCTACAACATGATTTAAGCTACCTTTCATATTTGGTACATGGATAAATGGTTCTGAGGGGATGATGCACGCTCAAAATGTTTTTCTCAAAATCCAAGATGGCGGAATGGCGGCCATTTTTGTTGTGGTTTTAAGCTTTTTTTTCTCTATTTTCATGTTACCACCCCTCCCACCAACATGGTTCAAGCTACACTTTGCATATTTGGCACATGGGTAGAGGGTTGGGAGGGGATGATGCACGTTCAATATTTTTTCTTCAAAATCCAAGATGGCGGCATGGCGGCCATTTTTGTTGTGTTTTTTAAAGCTTTTTTCTCTATTTTATGTTACCACCCCTCACTCCAACATGGTTCAAGCTACACTTTTTATATCTGGCACATGGATAGAGGGTTGTAATGGGATGTTGCGCGTTCAATATTTTTTTTTCAAAATTCAAGATGGCGCTATGGCAACCATTTCTGTTGTGTTTTTTAAGCTTTTTTCTCTATTTTATGTTACCACTGCTTCCTCCAACATGGTTCAAGCTACACTTTTCATATATGGTACATGGATAAAGGGGTTGGAAGGGGATTATGCACGCTCAATATTTTGTTTTCAAAATCTAACATCTGTCCGTCCGTCCGTCCGTCCGTCCGTCCGTCCGTCCGTCCGTCCGTCCGTCTGTCTGTTATGTTACCACCTCTCCCTCTAACATGCTTCAAGCTACACCTTTCATATTTGGTACATGGATAAATGGTTCTGAGGAGATGATGCACAGTCAATATTTATTTTTCAGAATCCAAGATGGCAGAATAGCGGCCATTTTTGTTGTGTTTTTTAAGATTTTTTCTCTATTTTATGTTACCACCCCTCCCTCCAACATGGTTCAAGCTACGCCTTTCATATATGGTACATGGATAAAGGGTTGTGAGGGGATTATGCACGCTCAATATTTTTTTTTCAAAAACCAAGATGCTTATATACTCTAGTGTCTTCTGTGACAAAAACACCTTATGTCACAAAAGTGCCGTAGGGGACTAATACCACCTCGGAGGTCAAACATTTGTTGTTCCATGACAAAGACAATTGATCTGTTCAGGCATACGAACACTGATATTTGGAATTCCAAAAGTTTAGCCAATTGGAGATTTTTAGTGCTAAATCAGTTTTTAGTGCAATTGCTTTGAATTTGCACCCAACAGCATGGACACTAACGAACACTGACGGCAAGTCTACGCCTTAAGCAGAGACTTCATACAAGCATTCTATTCTATGCATGGAATGTGAGAGTTTACGTCTACAGGAACCTAAAGTATTCCAAGAAAAGATGCTGAACAGAGCGATGGACTGACATGCTGACGATCAATCGAACGAGCGGATACGCGAGTAAAAGAAAAAAGGCACCCTGCATGTGTTTTTGGTAGTTTTGTTTTAATGGGGGGGGGGGGGGGGGGGTAAATATTTCTACAGATGTGTTAAAGTCACTTCCAGCATCTATGTCGATATTATGACCGCAACATTGGAATGAAGTCAATCGCTTACACATGTGATGTATGCTTTAGAGATTTTCCATCCCAGGTGTTGGTTACCGGGTCGTAATTTACTTGAACAAAATATGTTCTCTATGCAGTGAACAAGAACTACTCCGGCAAGGGGGGCACGAATATACGAATACACAACATTTGATTAGGTTGCACTTTCACAAGTCATTTAACAGAACTCATGTTTGAGTGGACGTTATCACATACATCACATTGGTTGTAAATGGTATCCATTTCATTGTCCACTGCGTATGAGTGGATCAGTTTTGTTTGAGATATATAATATTATTAGCCAAGCCTTTACCTAACGAATCAGCCGCACCCAACCGCGTAAGTTTCAAAGTGGGCAGTTGAAACAAATATATTCTTAAAAGGTTTGAAAAAAGAACAGATCATGTGACCCCTCATTGGAACGAGCTCATTGAGCTCGCTCCAATGAGGGGTCACATGATACAGTTGAGTTTAAATTTTTTGAAAAATTTAAAAAAAACAATAATTAAAATAATAAATATTGATACCCTGTGCGTTGGGTATGGATTCAAAGGTTTGTTAGTAACCTAGTAAAAACATACTGGATCAATTGCAAGCTATTGTGGATATATCGTACAGCGTATTTTTAAATACCGACCAAGCAATTTCAGTAATTCAATTATTATTTTATTTCTTACTTGTTCATTTTAATTCAACAAAGCTGAGATCAGTCTAACTGTTAGCCGTGTATATACTTCAACTGACTGTGTATAGTATATGCACCATTCAAGAGCACGGGATGGAAAGGGTCAAGTACACATTACCTCACATAATACAAGCTCCTATTGCAATCCGCATGATTTTTTGTAAAACCTTGTTAGAGTTGATTACATCACGAGGTCGATAATAAACATACTTTATACCGCGATTGCCGAGTGTATTCAATGCGACCCGACACAATCTCGTTAGAACGCATCTGATTGGTTGTTACGCATTTATTTATTTATTTATTTATTTATTTATTTATTTATTGGGGTTTAATGACACTTCGACAGCCAGGGTCACCTCGTGTCGGACACTTTTACGGATGGAGGAAGCCGGAGTACTCGAAGAGAACCACCTAGCAACGGCGAACAACTGTCTGGCTCTACAACGTACTAACTCCACGCAAGCAGGGTTAGCATTGATCGAAGACAAGTGCACCATCGACGTGCAGTACTCATTAGCACATAGCGCAACCATGCCCTTGCGTGGGAAATTAGGATTAGGTGCCTTGCTCAATGGCACAACGCAGTTACCCCAGGCGGGGATCGAACCGTGAATCTTTCGGTTTGAAGTCTAGTGCCGTAACCACTGAGCCAACCAATGAGGGGAACAGGCCTGAAAATAAGCAGTCTGGCATTTGCAGAATGAGGTCCCCAGGGGTGAATTTGATTATGCTACCCCATATAGTGGGCCAATTTATCCTCTGAGTACCTCTTTCTGTTTAGTTTTGAGACCGTGATTCAGATTGAGGTTCACAGACGGTAAATTTAGTGATGCAGGGTAGCATCACTAAATTCACCCTCTGGGGACCTCATTTTGCAGATGACAGTCTGCTTATTTTCTGGCTTGGAGGGGAATGAAATGCTTCGACACAAAACGGTTTCAAGCAAAAATGAAAACACACCAACCACCGAGGGTCATATTTTTCTTATCATCCTCACTCACTTAATTCAAGTTGAATCGTGATGTAAATACAAAACACTGTTCTGGAAGAGTTGGAGGGCAGGAATCAACGACCCTTGTTGCACATTTGTCCTGTATTTCACAAAGGCGCGCATGAAATCAGCGGCGGAGCCAAAGGGGGCTCTAGGGGGTGCATGCCCCCTCCCCCTAAAATTACAGTGCCCCAGCCCCCTCAAAATGGGAAAATTAAAGCACTAGAGGGCCCAGATTACTCTGAGGGTACTGATTTTCAAAATTGTCTCCAGAGCCCCTCCCCCCTCCTCCTCCCAAAACACCCACCAATGAGAAAGGTATAACGTAGGCCTGTGGTGGGGTGGGTATGACCCTCCTATTGGTGGGGGTTCGGAGAAGCCCTCCCGAACCCCCTCCAATTGCCAGGGCCATACCTACCCCCACCTCAGACCGACTGCCTTCGGATATGTCTGTGACATATATCGACCTGACATCCCTAAAAAATTACCCCCCCCCCACCACCCCCCCCCCCCCCCGCCCACTCAATAGAAAATCCTAGCTGCGACCCTGCGTGAAATACAGGAAAAACACAAATTCGGGTCGTTGATTCCATCCCCCGTGTTCCACCTTCGTTGTGTTCTGTCTTAATATCAACAGTCAATTGATCTGGGTCGTATATCGAAGAGTTGACGAGACCAGATCAGAGAGATCAAACAATAGACGGAATATGACAACACAGGTTGTTTGACTGTTGATGCAATTTGTTTATTCTTTGACAAGGGATAAAAGATTAACATAGTACCTGATATATAAACAGAAAAGGAAATTATATTTGTCATGTAATAACTCCAGAAAGCGTAAATATTCATCTCGCAGAAATATCTTACAGTGGAATGAGCAAGCTCTCATGTCTCCAGTCAAATTTTGTTCGGATTTCGACGGTGTTATGGGCTGGGATCAGTTGAACTCTTGAATAGTCCCTCGTCTATGTTTAGGCTTCGCCTTTCCGGCCAGCTGAAATATCCCACCAAAAGTGAATCTAAAAAATAATAAACATTCACTTTCTTTGAATCAATGCAAGAAATGTTTATAAATTGAGACCTGATTTGACCGAAACTTTGATAACAGTACCAATAATTATTAATGGAAACTTCTCTCAGCAGTAGTTTTATGATTAAGTTGCGTAGTTCTACTAATTGTATAAACATCTTGATGTTTGCAAAGTGAATTAAATACTTGTTGATTGGAATATTCATAAACTGGAGACGAAAGAATATCTGTATATCTTTAGGAGTGAAAGGGCGTCATAATAAAACAAATGTAGTCTGCGAGCAAACGCCATGAACACTGAGTCCGAACAGAATTAGACTGCTGGTCCGAGAGCTTGTGGCTTGGGAGTAGGTGTAAATTCAACTTTAATGCGCATCGTCTTTAACAACACACATCCTCCTAAGTTTTTGATATATTAGCTATATGTTGAATAAAGCATTTTTAAAGAGACCTTAAATGCAATGTTTGTCCCGAGTTTTCAATGCAAGGGTACTCAGATTTTATTTCGCGTTTCTAACATTTCCGCCTCGAAATTCAGCATATGTCACGTGAGCCTCGCTTGCGACAGGCGTGATATGAATTTGGAAAAGCTGAGGTTCTTGTTTTCTGGCGGTTAAGAACTGGAAGGCTAATCACAGTAGTATTTAGGAGCTATTTGTTGAATTGAAATAATAAAGGAAGGGCCAAAATTTCTGTGTTCGGATATACCTGCTACAACAGCATGCAGACGGACAATTCGTCCCAAAGGAACGGTTCCAGTTATTCTTTCATCCAGGGCACTCAGCATCTCGAGATGGATATCCAACGTAGAATTATTACCAAGGTACCTCGTCACTTCTTGAAATGGGATTTGGCTGAAAACATGGAACAATCATTACCACAACGATAGATGAAATGAAAAGAAATGAATGGTGATAAGCTATTCAGTATGAAATGCAATATCCAGAGTCAAAGGCATCGCTACGATGGTTTTAGGAGGATGTGACTCTCCGCCCCCCCCCCCCCCCCCCCCACACACACACACACTTTTTGTTTTCTTGTCGGCACATTTTCATCTCGATTGAAGTCTTACAAATCAATTTGCTCTAGATTGTAATCCTGCACTTTCTTTCGAAACTGGGTTTGCTACTTGAACCAGAGATGGACAATATACAGAAAAACCGAACCGACATCATGGGGATACCAAAAAACAGAACCGAACCAATCATTGAAATACCAAAACCATCTGCATTTTTAAATTTTCCTACATTCACTATTTATAATGCCTTGTTGAGGCAAGAGGGCAGTTGAAGAGTTCATTTTCATGAAAGAAGTGGGTGTTTTATTTTCAGTTTTGTTAACCCTCAGGGGACTACAACCTTAACGGGCAGCCGAGACTTGATTAGATATCACAGCCCAGGTGATTTGTTTATTGCCAGCTGGACCTCCTGAAGATGACATGGTCAGGAAACATGCTCTGAGATTGAAAACGCCTCAAATAGGCCTTTAAAGGTTAAGGTGTGTTTAAAGAAGAAGTCACAAAATTACTGTAGATATGATTTGTGTTCGGAAAAGAATGCTACTCTTGAGCTCATTGGCAGTGGCATTTGTGGAGCTGTGACAGAATGATATAAGAACAACGTATTCTGTATTTTTCTGATGTTAATTCCCCTTTGGTACTATCAGTAAATCTCAGTCAAGTCACATACCGAATACCGAACCAATACCGAGGTATACCCCACTAAAAACCGAAAATTCCAATACCGCCCATCTCATAATTAAACTCATTTCACACGCACGGTCGGTCATACAATTGAAGGTCTGCAGCAAACGATTCGGGCTGTTGGAGACCCAGAATCACTAATTTGGAGTCTCGCCACAATACGTGTTAATTAAATAAGATATTTCGTCAGGACCACAACATGCATATTTTATTTATCCACAAATAAATTTCGTCTTTTTTAACTAACCCTGACCCACTAATCTTCCAGCTACATCATCAAGGAATGCCTTCGAAGGCATGCCCTGAAGATGTTGGAGGAATCAGGTCGGAAGCTGGGAGCGTTAAAATCACCCGACATGGGGGGGGGGGGGAGGTGCGGGGCGAAGTTGCACCCGTATGCTAAAAGCATACCCGAGATGCGGGGAGAGTATGGGAGGGGGTCGCCCATCAGGAGTGATCCCCTCCTATACTCTCCTCCAGCTAGATGCATAGCCCCCTCCCATTGGTGGGTGAAAATTTTGTAAAAGACAAGCCTCTGATAAAGATTCTAGAGTATCTTGGCTTATGATATCCGGCTTTTCTAGCAGCTCAATAGGGCATGGTTAAAATAAGGTTGTTTTTTGGTGCATGTGAGAATGAGAGGAATCGGGTGTTTTGTAGCTAGACTGTAATATAATGAGTAGTATGTAATGTGGTTTTGAGGTAACATTTGGATGATCTCATGGATGATCTCATGTGACGTCATAGTCACGTGACCTAGTGGCGCCATGTTGTGTGGTCATGGTAACCCGCGTGAGCGGCCATCTTGTGACGTCATCCCCATAATGATACGCGGTGTGAGTGCGCATGCGCAGCGCGTGTTGTTATGGTGATACGTGTTTCCGTCGTCCATTTTGTATACTGGAGGTCGCCATCTTGGTTTATATGGTGGCACGTGGTTGCTATATTACCCAAAGGCCTACAACAAGACAGGGATATGTTCGGAGGGTGTGTTTCATTGTACAAAATTATTTTCCCGATTCGTAGAATTACCACAAACAACCTGACAAGTTTTACTATTCGAATTCTTTCAGAATTCTCTGCTTCTATTTATATATGCAATAGTTTCCGTCTACCTAGACATGTTCCTTTGTCCTGGAGTATACTCCAGTAGAATAGAAGACCCTATCAGCTGGAACAGCTTTGCTTATTGTTACTAAATTTAGCTATTCTAGTCTATTCGTGTAACTTCTGACTCTATTCCGTGTACTCTTGTTGTTTCATTTATATAGATCATTTATATAGATTATTGCTAACCAATCAGATCGCTTGATATCCCATAACCTGTATTTAATCGTACAAAGTTGTCTCTCCTTATTACAACGAAGTTGTATCCGATTCTCATTACCTCTATATCCAATGGCAATATCCCAGGGCACCCCAATTTCGGCACCCCTTTTTGGAAAAACATATGGCCTTCGGCACCCCTTTTTGTCACATGTGCTTATGTGAAAAAGCACAATGTGACACAATTTGCCCTAGCACATGGGCACATGCTGGATGTGCCGATATGTGCTTATATGTGCTAATGTGAAAAGGCACAATGTGACACAATGTGCCCTAGCACATAGGCACATACGGGTATTTGAGGATACCTATGACCTGGTATTATTTTATTCGAGGATACCTACTGGTGAATCCCTTTTTTATCATATGTGCTTATGTGAAAAGGCGCAATGTGACACAATGTGCTCTAGCACATAAGCAAATGCTTTATGTGTCGATATGTTCATATGTGAAAAGGCACAATGTGACAATGTGCCCTAGCATATAGGCACATGCGTTATGTGCCGATATGTGCTTATGTGAAAAAGCACAATGCGACACAATGTGCCCTAGCACATACGAACAGACGACCAAAAAGGGATTCCATAGCCACAGGCGTTTTCCAAAAGGGATTCTTTAAAAGGGATTCCGTAAAATGGGATACCTATCCGACTCCATAAAATGGGATTCCGTGTTTTAACATCAACACTCGAGGGTATGGAAAGGGATTCATAACACCCAATTATTATTACAAGAACCCGAACAGATACAACTGACAACCAAGATCGAAGGAAACACAACATAACAAAGATCGAACGAGTGGGACAGATCTGATCAAACACAACCAAGATCAAAGGCAACATAACAAAATGAACAAAGTTTTGAACTATAACCCCCAAATATAACTCAGTGTTAACCCTCATGAACTGAACAGTATTCAATAGATCATCGAAGCCAATACCGTTTTTAACTATAACCCCTAAATATAACCCAATGTTAACCCTTTGAACTGTTTGAATGAACTATAACCCTAATGAAAGTATTAACACCCTTTGAATTGTTTGAATGAACTTTATTTCTCAACTATAACCCAAATGAAGGCATATATAATTAACACCTTTGAACTGTTTTAATGAACTTTATGTAATTAAAACCCTTGAACTGAACAACGTTTAACTGAATAAATTTTAAACTTAATGAACATATAACACAGTGTGAACCCCTTTGAACTATTTTGAACTGAATTAAAGTTTTGAACTACAACCCATTGAACTGAATTCTTCCAATAGGGAAGGGGAATACCCTCGAGTGTTAATGTCAAATCACGGAATCCCATTTTATGGAGTCGGATAGGAATCCCATTTTACGGAATCCCTTTTAAAGACTCCCTTTTGGAAAACGTCCGTGGCTATGGAATCCCATTTTGGTCGTGTGTGCCTATGTGCTAGGGCACATTGTGTCACATTGTGCCTTTTCACATAAGCACATATCGGCACATAAAGCATGTGCCTATGTGCTAGGGCACATTATGTCACATTGTGCCTTTTCACATAAGCACATATCGACAAATAAAGCATGTGCTTATGTTCTAGGGCACATTGTGTCACATTGTGCTTTTTCACGTAAGCACATATGACAAAAAAGGGATTCACCAGTAGGCATCCTCGAATAAAACAACACCAGGTCATAAGTATCCTCAAATACCCGTATGCGCCTATGTGCTAGGGCACATTGTGCCACATTGAGCCTTTTCACATTAGCACATACAAGCACATATCGGCACATCCAGCATGTGCCCATGTGCTAGGGCACATTGTGTCACATTGTGCTTTTTCACATAAGCACATATGACAAAAAGGGGAGCCGAAGGCCATAGGTTTTTCCAAAAAGGGGTGCCGAAATTGGGGTGCCCGGGGATATTGCCATTGGATATAGAGGTAATGAGAATCGGATACAACTTCGTTGTAATAAGGGGAAATAACTCTGTACGATTAAGTACAGGTTATGGGAAATCAAGCAATCTGATTGGTTAGCAATAATCTTTATAAATGATCTATATAAATGAAACAACAAGAGTACACGGAATAGAGTCAGAAGTTACAGGAATAGACTAGAATAACTAAATTTAGTAATAATAAGCAAAGCTGTTCCAGCTGATAGGCTCTTCTATTCTACTGGAGTATACTCCAGGACAAAGGAACATGCCTAGGTAGAAGTAAACTATTGCATATATAGAGAGAAGCAGAGAATTCTGAAAGAATTCGAAATAGTAAAACTTGTCGGGCTGTTTGTGGTAATTTCTACGAACCGGGAAAATAATTTCGTACAATCCAACACACCCTCCGAACATACCCCTGTCTTGTTGTAAGCCTTTGGGTAACATAGCAACCACGTGTCACCATAGAAACCAAGATGGCGGCCCCCAGTATACAAAATGGACGACGGAAACACGTACCACCATAACAACACGTGCTCCGCATGCGTATTAACACCACGTATCACTATGGGGATGATGTCAAAAGATGGCCGTTCACGCGGGTTACCATGACAAGACAACATGGCGCCACTAGGTCACGTGACTATGACGTCACATGAGATCATCCATGATATCATCCAAATGTTACCTCAAAACCATATTACATACTACTATAATGTCGTGCCGATGTTCGTTTCCGACAGATTTTCTCGATGTTTCGGTAATATTCGGAATATTGCCGAACGATGGAGAGAATCTGTCAGAAATGGACATCCGTACGAATGCGCTTTGTCAGTCAGCAATGTTTTTCCGACGGAGACTGTCATACGGGCGCGGTTCGACCCCACCCTCTGCTTCCCCACTGGCTTCGGTCCTGGAGTAATATTTGATCAGTTGGTACTTGAGCCACCATAGTCGGGACAAATTAGGCTTACACCCCCACCCAATCGGTCACCTTCGAGACGTCCCTGAGCAGAGTGTAAACTCGTTGCTGTTAAGTGATATTTTCAGTCGTCGTTCTGGTGAATACAGTATATCTCGTGGAGATCGCCATCTGATTGCAACACAATTATTCCAGTGGCTCTAGATTTAATGACTAAAATATTGCGAAATTTCCGTGGCAACCCACAGGATGTGGGGCAGTGCTTGTTTACTGGGTTCCCGCGGAGATTTCACTGAGAATTTCGACCCACAGGATGTGGAGCAGTGCTTGTTTACTGCAGTAAACAAGCACTGCTCCACTTCCTGTGGGTCGAAATTCTCTGTGAAATCTCCGCGGGAACCCATAGGAAGTAGAGCAGTGTTCGTTTACTGTAGTGCGGTAAACAATGTTGTGAGGATGACAACAGACAGAATTGCGACCAGATCGTAATCCGGTTGAAATCCTCTATCCACTTTTATAATCACAGTAGGAAAGCCAGAAAATAAGCAGACTGTCATCTGCAAAATGAGGTCCCCAGAGGGTGAATTTTGTGATGCTACCCTGCATAGCAGGGTAGCATCACTAAATTTACCCTCTGTGGACCTCAATCTGAATCAGGGTAGAGAAACTGAACATAAGAGAGGTACCCAGAGGATAAACTGGTCCATTGTATGGGTTAGGACCTCATTCTTCAAATGTCAGACTGCTTATTTTCAGGCCTGACAGTAGTATACAGATGACGTGATTGACAGGGTGTTGCTTGATAGAGATAAAACACATAACTCAATTTTGTACAATTCACAAGAGTACACAAACGGTTTGAACGTTTGACTATTATTCTCTGTTTAACCCTTTACCCAACGTAACGGCCAAAACCGGTTAAATCATTATGAATAGTGTGCATACCTTCATTAATGCCACCAAGCGTTTCGACCACCAATAATATATATATATATGTGTGTATATGTGTTGTGTATACTATTGAAGACGCTGTCATTCCAACATGGTCTTATGTTGCAGCTTTGCGCTAAACTACCACTTTAGGTCTTAAAGTTTTGTATCAATATGCACACTGAATTCTTTGTTAGTGATATACCAGCCATCTTCCTTTGCACCTGCACCATTTGAATAATGAACTGCTTATTGATGTAGGGTGAGGCTATTTAAAGGCATACCCTGTTTGCCAAACCGTTTTCTGTCTACAGAAATAAAATATTTATTTTTAAAAAAAAAACAGTCAACGCTATTCACAAAAATCCCCAGTCAATTTTCATTATTTTTTCATTTTTTGTCTCCAAAAAATAGGTTATGACCCCCTCTTTGGAAGGAGGTCGTCGAGCTCAATGAGGGGTCATAAGCTATATTTTTGAGACAAAAAATGAAAATAATAGTTATTCAAGAATTTTGCTTGCAAGTGTCGTCTGCTTTTCATGTTAGGTAAAGGGTTAAAGCCATTTAAAATATAAGAAAACGGAGTTTTCACCATCTTTTGATGTTCTGTAACATTTTGTCTGGCATCTTATAAACAACTTGAGCATCGTGACATATAATACAGACACTGCCTTTTCCATTAATATCATAGACAAGGATTTGCTAATGTTTTCCTGGGAAAAATTTAAAAACACATGCAAATTACTGTAAAAAAATCGCTAAATAAAGAGACAAATTGGACTGTTACTTAGTTACTACTAACTGGCTTGTTTTAAAAAGCCAGGCTTCCTTTTGTAATTTTTGATAAACAAAACATGACAGCTCCGAGAGCCGTATGTTGTTTTCGTTTATGAAAAGTAGCAAAAAGAAAATTCATTTTATTTTCTTCTGATGTCATGGTGTTTTCTCAACAATTACATGCTTCTAAATTAAACATTCCTCGCATGTCTAATGATTTCAGAGGAGATAACTTTATCGAAAGTCGGTTTTGATGACGAGATAAGTCTGCGGATGAGAAGAAATTTTGAATTCTGTGGAAAGCCAAAAGAAGAGTTTCATCCAATGGACCAAAATGTTGAACCCGACAGAGGCGTCGCGTAATTGACCGACAGAGGCGTCGCGAAACTTACCGACAAAGGCGTCGCGAAATTACCCGACAGGGAGGTGAGGGGTTGTAAACCTGATTCGTCCCGTCTGTGATGAGTCAACACCAGATTGACTGACGGTTTGAAACTTTTAATGAATTATTTGGAAAATAATGGGCTTGTTTATTTTTATGTGATTTTAAACAGCCCCAAACGTATATGATAGTGTAGCTTATTCACACCTTCTTTCGAGTTCTGAGAACTGGAAAAGGTACATGTATGAGAAGTTAGTATGTTTTATCATTGGCGCTCAGTGGTTAGAGCACTGGACTTGAAGCCGAAAGTTCGACGGGTCGATCCCGATCAGCGGTAACTACGTTATACCCATGGGTAAGACACTTAATCCCGATTGTCATTGTGAGCCTGATGGTGGGCAAGATAGCGCTGTGCACTTGGACATACAGCGCGTTGATAGTGCATGCACATGCCTTATTTATTTATTTATTTATTTATTTATTTATTTATTTATTTATTTATTTAACGACACTTTCGACAGCCAGCATCACTTTGTGTCGGACAGTTTTACGGGTGGAGGAAGCAGGAGCACCCGAAGAGAACCACCGAGCAACGGTGAGCAACTGCCAGACTCCCCAACGTACTAACTCCAAACAAGCATGGTAAGCATTGGTTGAAGACAAGTGCACCATCGACGTGCAGTACGCCTTAGTACACAGCGCCACCGTGCCTCCACACGGGCAATCGGGATGAAGTGCCTTGACCAAGGACATAACGCAGTTACCCCTGGCGGGCATCGAACCGTTGACTTTTCGGTTTGAAGTCCAATATCGTCATCACTGAGCCACCGGGCTCCCATACACATGCCTTCAATCGATACTAACTCTGCTTGTGTAGTTTCTCGCCGCGTCTCGGTGGTTCTCTTCGAGTAGCCCGGCTCCTACTCCCGTAAAATTGTTGGCCATTGTGAAAACCTTGCTAGTTGAAACTGTCGTTAAAACAATTTATTATTTATTTATGTGTTGGTGTCTAATGTCATTTTCATCATCGCTGGCTATATCATGGCCGCCAGATATGTATGAAGTCAAGTTCAGCCACTTTGGAGTACTTCCACCCCAGGCGTTAGTTCTACGTCCTATTTTATTACACGCCTGTTCTTTGAAATCCACATCTATAGCAACACTAAACCATGCGGAAAATGACAATCCGTTCTGCACATATGTGCGGAACAGAAATCGTCGACGTACTATTTTTAAATAGAAGCGAAATTTCATTGGAATTTTCTACAAATTGTGCACAGCAATTACAATTTGAATGGGGGCGCGGTGGATCAGTAGGTATAGGTGCAGGCTATAAGCCGAGAGGTCATCGGTTCGAATCCCACCTGCGGCAACCGCGTTGTGTCCTTGGGCAAGACACTTCACCCTCATTGCCCATGTGAGGGCACGGTGACGTCGTGTACTAAGGCGGACTGCACGTTGATGGTGCACTTGTCTTCAACCAATGCTAACCTTGCTTGTGTGGAGTTAGTATGCTGGGGAGCTGACAGTTGCTCGCCGTTGCTCGGTGGTTCCCTCCGGGTACTCCGGCTTCCTCAACCCGTAAAACTGTCATGGTCATGATTAGCCATTGTGCAGAAATATGTGACCCATAAACCCGAATAAATAATTTAAATTACAATTTGAATCGTTAGCGATAGCTAAAATCGTCCCCTGAGTTCCAATGTGTTCTGCGTGCCAGAAGGCACATAGCACACATTGGAACTCAGGGGACTAAATAGTAACACGGGTTCCCCTCGTAAATTTGGTTGGCGATAAAACGATCTTTGTGTTAATAGTTGTCAAATGAATTGAAAGTGTCCTTCTAGTTATTGTTTCAATAGACGTGAGGCGTGTAATAAACACAAAGACGCGCGTGTGTGAAGGGGTTAATCGATATGGCACTTGCGCCATCGCGGAAGGATAAAACGAGAGGCCCCAGGCCTCGAGTTTTATCCTTACGCGATGGCACAAGTGCCACATCGATTATCCCATTCATAAGCGTGTGTCGTTCTGTGTATTTACAAAATTACCAGTAAGCAGAACTTATTTACTGCAGTAAACAAGTAGTGCTCCACTTCCCGGTGTTCCCACGCGGGCGTTAACGCCCCCCCCCCCCCCCAAAAAAAAAACACCTAAAAAACAACAACAAACAAAGAAGGCTTTATCACATTGCGTCACTGTGTTTCCGCTCGCGCAATTAAAAATCCGGCTACTTAAGTTTCTCAAAAATAGCCTACCTGTTATCAATGACTCTCTGATTAGATGTAGCAGCCCCATGTATGTCATAGCTGCATGTGATGGTATATGTGTGTGATAACATATTCAAGCTCATGTCAGTTGCTGGTCTTTTGAAGTAAACATACAGAGTAGCGATGAATGTATCTTCTTTTAGCTTTTCCTGAAAGTTGAAATCGAGAAGAAAACCCGTAAAATAGCTTTTGTAGTTTACCAATTTTTGTTTGACTTAATTTTTATAAGCGGTTTAAATTGAAAAAAATATCCAAACAGAATGCATAACAAACATTTGTAAACGATCTGGTTCTGGCAATATTTATTTATTTATTTATTGATGTTTAAGGTCACATATTTATGCACAATGGCTAATCATGACCGTGACAGTTTTACGGGTGGAGGAAGCCGGAGTACCCGGAGAGAACCACCGAGCAACGACGAGCAGCTGTCAGCTCCCCAACATCGTAACTCCGCACTGCAGCACAGGCAGGGTTAGATTGGTTGAAGACATGCGTACCATCGACGTACAGTACGCCGTAGTACACGGCGTCATCGTGCCCCCAGGTTCTGGCAATAAAAGTAAAAGTAATATCCGATCAGAGCTCTTCACAAAAATCGCCATTTAGATTTAATTTTTTCCAGTTTTTGCATTCAAAGCATAGTTCATGTCCTGCCAAAATGTTATAATAACATTGAATGCTAATCCGTTGTGCTTATTATGAATTGCTGATGTTTTTATTAGTGTTTTAGTGTCACTTTAACCCTTTACCCAGGGAATCGACGGCATCCGCCCGCGTAATATGCAAATGCTGCAGTTGAAAAAAGATTATTTTTCAACAAAATTTCAACAAAACCATATATCATGTGACCCCTCGTTGGAACGAGCTCGTCGAGCTCGTTCCAGCGAGGGGTTACATGATATGGTTTTGTTGAAATTTTTTGAAAAATCTGAAAAAATGATATTTAAAATATTAAATTTTGATATCGTCTGCGTTGGGTAAAGGGTTAAGGTAAGCAGTAAAGCCATAGCTTGACATGACAGAGCCACAGCGTCAGTTTGACTCTCATCCCGTTGAGTATTTTTGGGGAAACAATCATGGCTGGATTTGCTGAAAACTTCATAAAAGTTTAACCCAACCGGCTCCGAGAAATTTAAAAGAAAATGCATGTAAGTCACTGGTTTGCTCGAATTGGAATGCGGTTGCATAGCGTGGGACCCTTACGTCAAAAAGATATCCAGAAATTAGAGATGACTCAATGACAAGCTGCACGTTTTGTCTGCAATGACTATCGCAGAGACAGCAGCGTAAGTGACATGCTCTACTCTTTCAATTTGTCATCCCTGCAAAAGCGTCGGAAAAACAAATGCGCCTATACTATCGGCAACATCAATTCGGGAAGAGATGTCATTTCAAAACAACTTTACATTCAAAAATGCCGAAATCGTTTTTCAACGCACGATCGTGAACTAGAATGCCCAGAGCTGAAATGACATAAGTTGAGGCAAGAGCACAGAGCACAACTAAGCGCAACAGTCTTTCCAACTGTGTTAACCCGTTTCATACGAAAAGCCGTTTTTCAGGAAAAGGAGCATGATGCGTCATAATTTCATCAAATACACTGGCTACAAAGTGAATGTGTAGTGTAGACCAATCAGTATTGTTGAAAATATTAATTGGCCTATCTCTAAAGAACAAATATGGACTTTTCAAACTGATGCCATTGAACTGTCATGAAAGATACCACGACTGTTCAAAGGGTTAAAATACCTGACGGTGCGGTCTACACAGCAATCCTTATAAACTAATAATAAGCTCAAAACAAAAATTTAAAAATGATTTTTAAAAAATACGCAGTAATCAGATTCAGAAGATTCAGATTCAGTTAGCAACCAATAAGTTGTTTTAGTGTACCGAGAAACATTTGGTTGCAACCTAAAATATACCTCTCATATTCTAGTGACAAGAGATTTGAAATCCCGGGCAGGAATATTCACCAGCAGTATGCAAGAGGTTACGAGCAAGGTGGTAGCGGAAAAGAGTTACATTCAACCTGTTTAGCAATTAATTAGCACTCGTAATTTAGTTTGGTATTTTATATTGTACACAAAGAGACATTTTGTTCCTCCAAGAACCAAAGCTGGTTCTTCAATTTGTTCAGGTTGGGAAAACAAATTTGGTTACATAGAACTAAACTTACACGTGTTTTCGCTCTTCATTTTGTCAAACTAACTGAACTATCAAGGCCTCTAGCAGTAGCGTGGCCACAGGGGTTGGGGGGGACGCGTTCCCCTACCCCCACTTTCCCTCAAGTTGGTCCTCGAAATATGTCCAAAAATGGCATAAAGATCGTAGGGGGGGGGGGGGGGGGGTAAGGTCCATGGGGGTTAGGTTGTAGATTTGTAGATTGCTTGTCCTAATATCTATGTCGGTGAAAAGGTAGACAGTTGTCAATACATGGAAAACCTCAAAATATCCGCTCAGATGCAAGGAGATGGGGGTTTTTGAACCCTGGAATTTAAAATGTTAAATACCAGGGTTCAAAAAACCCCATCGATGACCCTTGGCCGCCCCATATCGGACACATTTATTTCCCTCTAGTGGAAATCCTGATTATTGTTACTTTGGTTATCTAGCTCAAACTTTAGGGACACAAAATTCTGAGATGTGAAGGCTTGGAAAGCTTTTCCCGCACAACCCGCCCCCCTTCCCCTATTAAAATGGAGCTAAGCCAGGCTCTGCGAGTTTGTCCCCCACTTGCTTTGGGCTGGCTACGCCATTGGCCTCTAGACATTGTATAAATCCGAAAATATAAAGCCGCGCCAAATTCAAGTTTTATTTATTTATTTATTGGTGTTTAACGACACTTTCGACAGCCAGGGTCATCTCGTGTCGTTCAATTTTACGGGCGGAGGAAGCCGAAGTATCCTGAGAGAACCACCTAGCAACGGCGTACAACTGTCAGACTCCGCAACGTACTAACTCCACGCAAGCAGAGTTAGCATTAGTTGAAGACAAGTGAAGGCACCATCGACGTGCTGTACGTCTTAGTACATAGCGACCGTGCCCCCGTTCGAGCAATCGGGATTAAGTGCCTTGCCCATTACAAGGACACAACACAGTTAGCCCTGGTGAGGATCGAACCGTGGACCTTTCAGTTTGAAGTCCACTGCCGTAACCACTGAGCCACCGCGATCCCAAGTGGAAGTTTTAAAATGCGATTATCATTGTTGTTTTTTAAAACTATTGAAAAAAAAATTCAACAAAACCATATCACGTGTCCACTTATTGGAACGAACTCGACGAGTTCTTTCCAATGAGGGGTAACATATGGTTTTGTTGAAATTGTTTAAAAATATATATATTTTGAACTGCTTAATTGGAAAATTACGCCTTCGGTTGCGGGCGATTCGCCAGGTAAAGGGTTAACTACCCAACGAATCGGCCACATCCGCCCGCGTAATATGCTTGCAAATTCAGCAGGTGTGAAAAAATAGTATTTTCCAAAAAATTTCTACAAAACCATATCATGTGACCCTCATTGGAACGAGCTCGTTCCAATGAGGGGTCACATGATATAGTTTAGTTGAATTTTTTTTAAATATTTAAAAAAATGATATTTAAAATAATAAATTTTGATATCGTCTGCTTTGGGTAAAGGGTTAAGTTGCACGACAACGGCAGTGTTTCATATAAACAAGAGAGGCAACTCTATATGAAATTATCTGGTTCTCGATCACTCATTTGTTTTAGTTCTTCGATAGGTTTTGGTTCCACTTGGAACCACATTTGGCGCGGATTTTTCTGACTGTACACCAGATTTTTTTGTTATTGTAAAAGTCGTCTTCCTGTCGTGTAGGATCGAGGGTAGATATGTAATTGTTGCATTATAGAAGTAAAGAACGTACCAGAAAAATACATGTGTTGTTAGATGGTATGTGGCCTGTGCGATCGGTATAAACGTGGATGCGTCTTAAAGCGTCGTCGATTCTCTGCAGGGTCACAATGGTATCTCGAGCACATCTGATCTTCGCTATTGTTGCCAATTCTGATTTCACTTCCACAACAGTGCTGTCTAGCATTGTTGCACCACACACAGCATCAACTGGCAAAAAAGTTGAAATGTAAACAATAAACGCTGAAACATTTACTGCAGAATTACAAGGTCAAAATAATTTGTGTTGACTGAACGTCACTACATTTAACGTGATTCACTCAAATGATGTATTGAAGATTTAATAAACTATTTTTCTAATAGCCTGGACACAACGACATATGCAGGGCACTCCATTATGAAATGTTTCACAGCATAACCTATTTTCAAGTTCAACGGGAGGCTGATGATGCAGTGCCTTTTCGATAGCAAGGCAATGATTACTTATTCGGAGACGCGTGAATATGGACCTGTCATCACTTGAATTCGTACACACAAGATATGGTTCTAGCTCAAACTTGCTCTTAAAGAGACGGTATGTTCTTTGTTTACTGTTATCCGTGTGTATTTGAACATTAAAATCATTTGGATGCTTTGCGAAAAGTTAATTTTTGTATGCTGATACATTTATATTACAGGATGCTAAACTGTCACCACTAATATGCGTATTAATTCCAAAAGATTCCAAGATTTGAAAATTCATTTGTTTGAAGTTAGATTCATGTGTTCGGTAGCAGCATTTTGCAAAAGTGTGCTACTTGAGACTGATTCTAATTTGTTAACGTAAGACGCCATACCACAAAGAATATCAGTGTATAATGGGTAACTTCCCCTAGTTCAGCCTTAACCGCATTATTGCATGCATGTTTTTCAACTCCTAATAATTGTTTACAAAATTTGATGTGTAGTTGTTCACATTCAAGGCGATTAGTATTCTTCTGCAATTCCCATACCCCATAACTCATAACCATATAAGGCAACGGGATTTATTAGCTTGTGAAACATTTTCAGAGAGGTTCCGACAGGAAGCGGGGCAGTTCTATGACAAGTGAGGAAAACATTGTTCTCCGACCTTTCGCACTCTGTTCAGAAATTGCTTGATTAAACGTTCCTGAATTTTTGAACATTATTCCAAGATAATTATATGCATCTACATTTTCTAAGGAGTTGTTATTTATGGAAAATGTAGGGTCTCGTTTTGCTGCACGCGCCCTAAATACCACGCATTCTGTCTATTTCGTATTAATAGATAATGCATTAATATGGTTAAAAATTTGTAACATCTCCAAACATCGTTGAAGACAGACAGGACTACCCGAGACTAATACAAGGTCATCTGCTAACATGATGTGATTAACGCACCCGTCACCTATTTTAACTGGATCACAAGTTGCATCGAAGGAACTTTCGATATCATCTGTAAATATTTTAAATAAGTTGGATGATAAAATACATCCCTGGCGAACACCTATTGTTGATAATGTAGGCGGCCCCAAACCTTTGCTTGTTTTTGTGACATAGCAACTTGATTCATATAGGGATTTAATAATCTCAAACAGTTTACTTTTCATTCCAATAGCTTCCATTTTTCTAAACAATATCGCTCTATCAACAGAATCGAACGCTTTACGCAAATTGACAAAGGCACCGTATAATGGTTTACCTAAGCGTTTATATTTCCAAATAACTGTGTCAAGTACAAAAGCACTGTCAATCGTGCTTTTCCCGCTACTGAATCCAAATTGATTCGGGCTAATTATACCATTATTATCTAAAAATGCAACTATCCTTTGGTTAATAATTTTATTGACGAGTTTGCCTACCGTGGAACTCAGTGCAATAGCACGATAATTATTCGGGTCATCTCTTGATCCCCTTTTATGTATCAAGCTAAGCATAGACTCACTCCATTCAACGTGATAATGGCTAATGTTGAAAATGATATTGAATAATTTCACGAATTCATCAATGAATAGAGGAACAATCAACTTAAGGATGATCATGAGAAATCTGGTCAGGACCAACTGACTTGTTTTTTAATGGGCGAACAATGAATATAAATATGTTTTGTCATAAAAACTAATAGCAAACTGTTAGATACTGAAACAAGTATGTAATATTAAAAAGGCAGTGATTGTATTTTTTACTATACATACTTTTCATCGACACGATATAGCCTTAACTGCTGAGGTGGCGTTAAGCACCAATAAATAAATAAATGAATAAGATTGTAATTTTTACTTAACTCAGACGCGTATCCAGGATATCAAAGTTAGGGGGCAAGAGTAAAAGTTAGGGGGCATACCGAATATGATTCGCTGCATCATCCGAGCCCTGAAGCAGCAAGATGTGGGCAAGCACAAGAGTGGGCGCCCCCTCTAATGGGAGGGGGACTCGCGGGCCTTCTTCCGGGAAAAATTTTGAAATTCATGCCAAGAAACCACAATTTCCTTGACTCTGAGTCATAATGTGGCCTAATTATTGATGCCTTTCACAATTTATAAATTATGGACACAAACGGATTCAGAATCAAGTAATTTGCTATAGATATTAAAATTTCTCCCCTGATATTTCCTATATGGGTGAACATGGGAGGAGGGGCATGACTGAAATTTGAGGGCATGCGCCCCCCTCAACCACCCCCCCCCCCTCCCCATCCCACATGGCTACGCCACTGACCTAAATATTATTTCTTGCGTGGAAATTAAAATTATTATTTATACATTGGGCTTTTTACAACACTTCCAACAGTCAGAGTCACTTCATGTCGGACAGTTTTATCGGTCGAGGAAACCGGAGAACCTGGAGAGAACCAACGAGCAACGGCGAGCAACTGTCAGACTCCCCAAATATTAACTCCACACAAGCAGGATTAGCATTGGTTGAAGACAAGTGCACCATCGACGTGCAGTACGCCTTAGGACACAGCGCCACCTACATGGGCAATCGGGCTGAAATGCCTTGCAAAATTATATTTATTTATTTATTTATTGGTGTTTAAGGTCACATACTAATGCACAATGGCTAATCTTGACCGTGACAGTATTACGGGTGGAGGAAGCCGGAATACCCGGAGAGAACCACCGGGCGACGACGAGCAACTGCCAGCTCCCCAACATCGTAACTCTGCACTGCAACACAGGCAGGGTTAGATTAGTTGAAGACATGAGCACCATCGACGTGCAGTACGCCTTAGTACACGGCGTCATCGTGCCCCCATGTGGACAATGGGGGATAAGTGCCTTGCCCAAGGACACAGCGCGGGAGTCCGAATCGATCGCTCAGACAGTCACCCATCCGAGGACTAACCGGGCTCGACGTTGCTTAACTTCTGTGATCTGACGAGAACCGGTTACCGCAACGCCACCGCACTCCCGTGCCTTGCACAAGGGCACAGAGAAGTTAATCTTGGCGGGGATCGAACCGTGAACCTTTCGGTTTGAAGTTCAATACCGTAACCACTGAGCCACCATATTCTCTGGAAATTATAATGTATAACTCTGCATATCTTTCGGCTTGAACACTCTATCTTTTAAGACAAATCAGTGAATTTGCTCTACGGCAAAGTGCATGATTTCTCATAGATATCAAACTACCCAATTTGAGACATCTGGCTAATGTGCACAAATATACATTTTTATCGTACGTCTGGTTTAAAAACCCCCAAAGACTGCAAACATGGTCCTGTGACTGCTAAACTGTGATCAGTAGTTTATGTTTTCACGCGGAATCGCCACAGCCAAGTCACACTGGACAGCTTCGCATATTTGCACAGGAATAAGATCGCGAGCAAATAAACCCTGACCTCTCATACCGCTTTTCAGTTTTGTGTCGAGCGTTTTCTTTCACTCTGATAGGATAAAAGTTACGGACGTGACAACCGTTACTTATTCCCAGTTCCTTATTCGACATTCGTTATCAACCAATTTTATCGGTTGATAACGAATGTCGAATAAGGCACTGTGAATAAGTAACGTTTATCACGTCCCAATAGAACTTGATAATTATTGATCACTCGTCTGTCAATGCTAACTTTGGATGAGAAGAGATTGTAGTTGAAAGAGACTTCTTTTTTAAAGAAACGCTAAAATATTTTGTCCCCATATCCCGATCGATTGTCAGAATGCCAAGGACAAATAGCCATGGCAAAGGGCGCACCCAACATTCCAAGGAATATGTGAGCGTGCAACATCCAGAGTATAAGGCCACGCGAAACATCTGGGGTATATGGTTTAAATGAAAGCTTTTCGCTTCCGCTCGCCTCGATATAAAAATCGAACAAAAAAAAAAAACTGAAAATAGTCACAAATATCATCAGATTTCTGACAATTCGATCATATCTTGCTGAATTCGATCATATTTTGCTGTTATAAATTAAATAGTCAAATAATTAAATCTAGCAACTTGAGAAAAATAAAATAAGAGCAAATCTGTCAACAAAATAGAAATAAACACTTACAAGTTTCTGTACTCAGATCGAAAGACCATGAACAAAAATATATCCTCTGCGTATTCGTTTCTAACGTATTTTACATGTACGGGATAATTTCGAAAGCTTTATTTCGTCCATTGAGGGAGCACGGTGGCTCAGTGGTAGACTGTTGGACTTCTATGCTAGAGGTCCCGAGTTCGATCCCCGCCCGCGACGACTCGCGTTGTGTCCTTGGGCAAGGCACTTTATCCCGGTTGCCTACATGGGGGCACGATGACGCCGTGTACTAAGGCGTACTGCGCGTCGATGGTGCACATGTCTTCACCTGCGGTAACCCTGCTTGAGCGGAGCTTGAACAGAGTAAGAATGTTGAGGAGCTGACAGTTACTCGTCGATGCTCGGTGGTTCTCCACGGGAACTCCGGCGTCCTCTACCAGTAAAACTGTCACGGTCACGATTATCAATTGTGCATAAATATGTGACCTTAAACACCAATAAATAAATAATCGTCCACTGAGTGAAACAAGGTGTCATCTGCAATACGTTGGCTACAGTCTTAACTCATATCCAGAGTCGAGTGCCCTTTTTGATACCCCGCCACCCTTGTCCTGGGATGCTTTCGGTGCCCTTGCTTTCGTCGATATGAAGATTGCACGATGGACTATAAAAAACAGGGGGGGGGGGGGGGGGGGCTTTTAAAATGGTAATTCTTCCGATCTGTTAGCCTGTAGGATTAAAGGGCTGACGGATTTAGCCAATCTTATATTCACCACAAACCAGGGATTGGGGGTGGGGGCTGTAAAAATATCCAGACCTACGGTCATGGTGGGCGCGTTGTCCAGAGCCTGGTGTAACCCATTTCTCGGCACCCTTGTAGAGCGTTGGGGACAAAATAGGTAGCACAGGTGTTTCAATCACCTCGGACTGGACCAAAGCCTGGAGGCCATGACAAAGGGAACCTTGATAACAGTTTAACAGTTTATGGGGACAACTCTTGATCAACTCAAGAAAAAATTAGCAACAAAATATATTATCTCACTGCACAACTATATCGAACTAATAGGAAATTATATCACACCCGGTAAATATAAAATGAATAGACTTTTGGAAAGATATGACCAGCTCAACATGTGAAGGTTTAGAAAGAACCCGTCCTTCCAGGCCGAGAAAGGAAATAAAACTGAAGCTACTATCGGGAATCAGCGAGGTGGAAACGTTCAAGAGTGTATCACTAAAAGCATCAAATAGTTGTTGTCTTGGCATGGTTTGATTATAAAATTTATAAAAATCCTAAGGCAAGACTGTGAACTTATTTTGTCATTTCTGCATTAGATTAAACCATTAAGCCATTGGGTCAGTTCCAAATCCATAAGCATTTATTATTGATAATGGGAGTGGCGAAGTAGAGTTGAGCCAATCAAATCAGGGTTGGGCACTATCGCTAACGACAGAGTTCCAGCAAGTATCAGAGTTGAATTATAATAGAAAACTGTCCACAATATCTGTATTGGCCAATTGTGAATTTCGCGAAACGTCTCAAGTGATGTGAAAAATTATCAGAAAATACTCAGTTTCCCAGAGTCTCACAGACTGGAACTCTTGTCGCTCTACACCTATGCCTGTCTTCTGGAAAGCCCGTGGTTTAAATGCCCATTATTGTTTCATGGTGGGCACTTGGTGAAATTTATACTATGAGGATGCATGTCTCCGAAACAGCAATCATTGGTTTGTTAATCGATTTTTAGAAACAGTCTATTGCCTATCTGTACCCAAGAATTCACTAGAATAGTTCATCTGAATAGTTCAGACAGAAAGAACATTTTAGCCTCTCAGTAAGCCCCTTAACCCTTTACTTAACGTAACGGCCAAAACCGGCCAGCGCTATTATCAAAAATCGCCAATTAATTTTCATTATTTTTTTCAAATGAAAAAAAATAGTTATTCAAGAATTATTTTTGCAAGTGTCGTCTGCTGTTCAGGTTAGGTAAAGGGTTAAAACTCTTCGAATATCAGAATGGAAACAGTGCCAAAACATAAGCTGGCAGGACTGTCACAGGAATCTTCAAGGTATTGGCAAATAATGCAAATGGCTGATACCTCTGCCCATAGAAATATGCAACATGCATTGTCCTAACAGCTCTACTAAATTTCATTCATATGATGATGTGCTAAAAACGCATTAAAATATGTGAAAACGTGGCTCTTTATTTGTTCGGAGGAATTTTTTTTTTACCCGTAGTGGGGTGGTGGGTTCTCGAATGGTGGAAAATAAATTGTTGAACCCTGCGTCTGCCAATTTCTCCATCCCCACCCTGTCACAGATTCGACTCAAATTCTTTTTGTGAGAACCTTTATATGTAAAATGAAGAAATGCAAAATTTTTAGCTTCTGTTCCAAAGGATTTCCGAGATATTGTCCCACTACAAATTGGGTATCATGCCCAAATTTGCACTCGTGAATTGCAATTTTAATTTATAGTGTTCTTTGGAGGCCAACATCTTGAAAGTTATTGACTGTCACTTACTACCCTGGACAATTTGGGCCCAGGCTTGCAGAATCTGTCATCAGAAATGGTCTATCTCTTCTCATTTCTGAGTTATTGACCTCTCAATTTTGATTATTTCAAAGGTGGAAATAAAACAATCAATTTCAATGGGTCCCCAGACAGCCTAGGATATTCTGGAGAACATTCTTGATGCTAGATTTCCTATCTATAAGGACAGGTCTGCCTGCAACAGGAAAAGTGACCATACCCAAGCCTTATTATATGAGCTATGAGTCTCAGAATAGGGCCACGGTTGAAAAATGGCACTTTCCCCCCATTTTGTACATAGCAAGTTCACCACGTGGGGAGTTACTCGGGGTAATCAATTTATTTACATATATTTGTACATATGTTAACGTTATTTGGCTAAAATTTAAACTTGTTTTCTCAACTCATTTACTCTTAAAATTTTTTTAAGAAATGAATGCATTTTTTCAAAAACGTCCCAGTGTTCTGTTCAAAAGCTGCCACTGGGTAAAGGTATAGGCATAGACATGAAAATGACCAGTATAATTATGAAAGTTGATTCTTCATAGTTATCAGTCAAAAGAAATGATTCTTCATGGTTATCATTTCCCTTGAAATTATCATCCTCTTTGAAAGGTCACGTAAGAAAGGCATACTTTGCCATAATAAATCACGAATGGCCATGGCGTTCCTTTTATTGAACTCAACTCTATCAATATAAAAGTTTGTTCTAACATGTCCAAAATGCTATAAAAGCCAAAACCAATTTTTTTTGCTATTTATGCTAGACAATTATTGTGACTATAATTCTGAAAAAATTGATGGAGATCAGGCTAGTAGTTTTGCATTTATAATGAGAAAACAACAAGAAATTCTAATGGGTTTCCTTTAAATTTTATAGTTTTTCTTATTTTTCTCAAAATATCAAAAATGGATTTATAGTGTTTTGGAACTAAACTCTTCAAAGCCATTATCTTCCTATACTGTCAATGAAATGTAGGCCTACTTACAACAAAATATGTGACCTCAGTCAAATGAAGGCAACTTCTTATGAATCAGGGCTGTGTCCTGAGCAGCAGGCGTATAAAATCTTGCGATCCGTCCTTGCAGTTCAGGTGTTGACACAAAGTATAAAATGTTCTGAAATGGTACTCAGCATGCACTGTTTTGAACTAATGAAGGCCCCGAGGGCATTCCTGAGTTGGTCTGTTCCACAAAGTTGATACACCTGTCACTGTTTTTATCTAACATTCAACGATACAACCTGTGTACCATAAATACAGGCGGCATAGGTGCCATATTTTTCTGGCTGTAGCTCAGTGTAATCCAAATTGACCAGTGGTTGCACTTTCCCAACAACAATATTTATTTATGTATTGGAGTTTAACAACACTTTTGATAAACCACAATAAATAACTAAATAAATACTGTAGTTGTTGGTGAAGTGCAACAAACAACAATATAATGATCATCAACTGAGATTCTTTTCATTCTCAGTGTAGTTTCTGAAACTAATAACACAATGGTCGGCTTGTGTGCCAGTCTGTTTTACCACCTTGTCAAATCCTGCTGGCAAGTCCAATATGCTTTCATTGTTGATCGCATCAGAAACTGATGCAAAGAAAACTTTCTCTCCTGGAATGTTCTTACATGACCAAGCAAACATCAGAAAGTCTGTGAGAATGTGTCAAGATGTTGATGCCTGAAGACTTGATCGTGGGACTAATCGTTCAAAGTACCAATGTCATCGCATGGACTTTTGCCATGGGACGTGCCAAAAATACCATTCTGCATCAAGCCAATGATCTTTCTGGTGATGACAGAGATTTGCAAAGTTTTTGAAATTCTTGTATTGGCTTGCTGCTCCGTCACTGAAGTACAGAAGTTGTTTTTCAGGAAAGGATTTCACATTTGATATAAAATACCACTCTTGAAATAAACACATGATGAACAGTTGTAGTATCATGCTTTAAGCAGTCAGATATCACTCTCATTGCAGAATACTGAACCTCCCCAGCTAATCCGTAGTAAATTATAAATGAGTGAAGGCTACTGTTTCAGTGAAACCCTTGCACTTCATCTTGCATTACGAAGCTGTAGTTCTCAGCAAAATCTTACAGTACTGTTATAGGCAGGTTTGCGAAAGAAAAATATTCCACAGCGTATTTTAAAAGTATAAAATTAAAATATAAGTGTAAATAGTTAATGTCTGTAATGATTCTGCAGTAATTACAGTGTTGCATAAGCTGATAATCGCTGATTAGTCCTTCAGATAACAACTACACGCTGCTTGGAAAATCTTGTATTTATAAAAGGTTTAATTGCTGTTTTGGATTTATGTTTATCCACAGTTGGGGGGCGCGGTGGCTCAGTTGGTAGAGGTGCAGACTGCAAGCCGAGAGGTCCTCGGTTCGAATCCCACCTGCGGCAACCGCGTTGTGTCCTTGGGCAAGACACTTCACCCCGATTGCCTACATGGGGGCACGATGACGCTGTGTACTGAGGCGTACTTCACGTCGACGGTGCGCATGTCTTCAACCAATCTAACCCTGCCTGTGCTGCGGTGCAGAGTTCAGAGTTACGATGCTGGAGAGCTGACAGCTGCTTGTCGTTGCTCGGTGGTTCTCTCCGGGTACTCCGGCTTCCTCCACCCGTAAAACTGTCACGGTCACAATTGGCCATTGTGCATAAGTATGTGACCTTAAACACCAATAAATAAATAAATAAATCCACAGTTGTTATGAGAAATTGCTCTGCATATAATGTTGTTAATTTCTTGTTACGAGCAGTCTGGCTACCGACTTTGAGCTGAAGAACGACAGGTTACCGTCGTTAAATGTAAAAAATGTTTAAAGTTGACAAGCGCTTTTAGTGAGCTAAATTTCCCACACAGTATACGCTTTACGTCAGTACTATAGCTTGATCCTCTGTGATATTGTCCTTAACTTTGCCGTGGAAGTAAAATTGTGCTTTCGCAATGAAATGGAGTTGTCTGAGGGAATCGAAGAAACTGCAAGCTGGCTGGATGAAGTCTTGCACGGTGGTAAGAGGGAGTCCTATTTGTGTGTCCCAACAGTTGACAGACAAGAGAATCATCCAAGTCAAAGTCACGTGAAGAAAATATCTCAGACAAATGATGTTCTAGGCCAATATATTTCCAGGACAGGATTCACAGAGGTGCAGCAAACATTCATGATTGCTCACATGACAGACTGCTTTCTCAAGCAAGTCCTTATTTCTAAAGGGTCTGGCTTTTGTTCAATACAAACCTATAATATGAGGTGAATATGCCAAGTTCCTGGGTGACAGAGGACACCCATATGTCATGAATATCATTCAACAGAGAAGGGGATGAGAAAACAAGTTCAAATTTTAGCCAGATAAGGTCAACATATGTACAAATGTATGTAAGAAGTTTGATTACCCTGGGTAACTGCCCATATGGTGAACTTGCTATGTAAAAATGGCCCTATTCAGAGACTCATAGTTCCTATAATAAGCCTTGGGTGTGGTCACTTGTCCTGTTGCAGACAGATCTGTCCTTGTAGATAAGAAATCTAGCATCAAGAACGTTCTCCAGCATATCCAGGGATGATTGGGGGACCTTTGGAAACTGATTTTTTTTTATTTCCACGTATGAACAAATCAAAATTGAGGGGTCAATAACTCAGATTGACCGGTGGTTGCACTTTCCCAACAACAATATTTATTTATGTATTGGAGTTTAACAACACTTTTGATAAACCACAATAAATAACTAAATAAATACTGTAGTTGTTGGTGAAGTGCAACAAACAACAATATAATGATCATCAACTGAGATTCTTTTCATTCTCAGTGTAGTTTCTGAAACTAATAACACAATGGTCGGCTTGTGTGCCAGTCAGTTTTACCACCTTGTCAAATCCTGCTGGCAAGTCCAGTATGCTTTCAGCATATCCAGGGATGACTGGGGACCCTTGGAAATTGATTTTTTTTATTTCCACCTATGAAAAAATCAAAATTGAGGGGTCAATAACTCAGAAATTAGAAGAGGTGGACCATTTCTGATGACAGATTCTGAAATCCTGGTCTCAAAAACCACAGGGTCCTAACGGACAGCCTATAATTTCCGAGATATTGACCTAAAAAAAACCTATAAATTAAAATTGCAATTCGCGAGTGCAAATTTGGACATGACACCCAATTGTTGGGTGACAATATCTCGGGAATCCCCTGGGACTGAAGCTAAAACTTTTGAATGGTGATTATACAAATAGAGGATCTCTCAGGAAAAGTTTGAGCAAAATCTGAGATAGTCACCCGGGGACCTCTGGTTGAGTTCATATGGAATGATCCTGCTGCAGATAATGGCTCAGGTGACGGAGTTGACGATGATGATAGTGATGATGATAATGATCATGACGCTGCTGAACATGGCGATGATGGTGGTAGTGGTGATGGTGTTGCGTAGTGGTTGAGTGATCGGTAGGCAGGAGTGGATAATCCTGGTGGTTATATTGTGGTTGTGTTGGGAGTAGCAGTGGTAGTGGGGAAATTACCTTGAGTGAGAGGGTTCTTCCACGACATTGCTTCAACATTTGAAAATGCCTGTAAATTTAAAAAAAACATGATAGTATTAGTGTTAGTTACAATGTTAAACGTTAAATGTGAAGATTCTCACTGCAGAACTATTGCCACGGCGAAGCTCGAACTACAGCTTGTGATATAGTGCTACTATTAGTATTTGAAGGATAATAAATAAGGTTTAAATACCAAAATTTTTAAAGCAAGTTGAAGGCCACGACCTGGTTACTTTGTCCACATCTACGTACCTTACTGAATCCCTCAACTTCGGTTAAAATCAAATGAGAACTTCGGGAGGATATGAGATCTCAAGATTTAGGACCGAGTGTCAAGAGCCATAACTCATGAAAATAGTGTCAGCTCAGAGACTCGTTGCTTCAAACACATCTACCCATCATACTCTTAAAGTACACCAAGTTTGATCAAACTCTATTGAGAACTGCAGTAGTTTATAGACTGAGAGAGAGAGAGAGAGAGAGAGAGAGAGAGAGAGAGAGAGACAGACAGACAGACAGACAGACAGACAGACAGACAGACAGACAGACAGACAGACAGACAGACAGACAGACAGACAGACAGACAGACAGACAGACAGACAGACAGACAGACAGACAGACAGACAGACAGACAGACAGACAGACAGACAGACAGACAGACAGACAGACAGACAGACAGACAGACAGACAGACAGACAGACAGACAGACAGACAGACAGACAGACAGACAGACAGACAGACAGACAGACAGACAGACAGACAGACAGACAGACAGACAGACAGACAGACAGACAGACAGACAGACAGACAGACAGACAGACAGACAGACAGACAGACAGACAGACAGACAGACAGACAGAGACATTTATAGACTGAGAGACAGACAGACAGACAGACAGACAGACAGACAGACAGACAGACAGACAGACAGACAGACAGACAGACAGACAGACTAGGTTCAGGGCCATAATTCCTAAAATGTCGAAGTGCGAACTGGCTACTTTATGCACCCCAAGCCACCTCACTTTTAAATGATACTAAGTTTGGTCAAACGCCATTGATTTCTGCAGCAGGTTGAGGAATGACAGACAGGCAGTAGTCAGGCAGGCGTTGGCGGATAGACAGACATACATTATTATAAAATAACTTATATATTTTCTGACAACTGCTCAGACTTTATACTTTAACCTCCGTTTCGAATCTTTACTTCAAATGGTGTATGCGTGGATGAGTATGCAACAACCCTACAACCAGTTTATCCCTGGAGGTCAAGACAAGAACCAACTTATTCACACTCGCATAAGAAGCCAAACATTCCTCAAAAACTAAGTTTCTGTCACTTATGATATCTGACCAGAGGGTTCGAGTTGGGCATCGAGAATATTCATCAGAAAATCGAACTTTGCCAAAACTAATGGAAAATGTCGATGTCTGTTTTTCCGCGGCAATGGCTTGTTTTTGAACCAATTCGCGCTCCCCATTAGGAATTAGAACGCAAATCGCACGTTTTCTCGATTTTTCAGCGATGTAAAATGTCCCACTTTTGTAAGAATTTTTCAGCTGTTTTGTTAGAGGTCCCCACTTTTGTAAGAATTTTTTAGCCCTTTTGTAATAATTTCTTCTGATGACGGGAAACATCATTTTAATGAGTTTCGAAGTTTTTTTCATAACATTTGATACCTGACCAGAGGGTTCGAGTTGGACATAGAGAATTTTCAACAGAAAATCGAAATTGGCCAAAACTGGCGGAAAATTTCGATGTCTGTTTTTCCGCGTCATTTTCTTGTTTGAAACCCGATTTGCGCTCTCCATTAGGAATTATAACCGAAATCGCACGTTTTCTCAATTTTTCAGCTTCGTAAAATGTGCCACTTTTGTAAGAATTGTTTTGCTCTTTTGTAAGAGGTCCCCACTTTTGTAAGATTTTTTAAGCCCTTTTGTAAGAGGTCCCCACTTTTGTAAGAATTTTTTGGCCCTCCTGTTGGTCCTTTTTCACTCTTTCGAGTTAGAAAATTTTGTTTATGACTAGTTGATTTGTTACAATTTGTTGGAAAGTGCCTGCTGACACCCTCGAATTAATTGAAACAGAATATTGTTTGTGAATATTTTGTTCCTATTACTTATCAAGCAATAAGCTAATGAACATTCTGTTAAGCCACCAATCTGATGTTTGACACTTTTATCGGAGCTGTTATGGGGGCTTCTGGAACTCAACATGTTGATTATGGCGGGAGTTTTCTATTCACCCATTAATCGGTAAATTAAGTGTTATATTTGGAAGTAAGAAACATGAAAGGTTCAGAACTTAAAGTCTAAAAAGAATGTTTTGCAATGTAATATGATTTTTGCAGATACACTTATTTGGAGGGTTACCTGTCTGATAATGTTTGGAGCATGTGTGTCGCCAGGGTTTTCAAAAAGAAAAAAGAGTTAAACTTTGACGAAAAAGGCATGTGTCATGAGTGCCGAAGGTAAGACATACAAGGAAGGGTGCACCCCCCCCCCCCCCCCCCTGGGGGAAATTTTTCATCAAATGGAGCTCACATGTCACCTTTTGTGGATTTCTTTGCATACTACGTTCTTGAAAAAATATGTGAACACCTATGAACGGGAGACCTACAGGATGTTCCCTCCTGATGTCAATATGCCAACAAGCCTCTTTGGGAAAAGTACATGCAATAATGGTTATGTAGGGTTGATTTGATGTGTTTTGAATAACAATGTACTGGTTTATTGCAGTTACAGTTACTCTTATTTCTTCTCCAACAAATAGCATGAGTGTATTGGTGTCCGAGAGTTAAAGAAGCTATGTTACTTATTGATAAACCAGACAAATTTAACATTTTAATAACTATCAAATTGATGCATGTGATAAAAAGGATTACAGTGCAAGGGGTTTGTAAATATATTTGTGCAGCTACAATGTATGACCTTGCAGTGCATTCAGCATAGGAGAATATCATAGTTTCTTTCTGAACCATCACAGTGACACATACATCTTTATATTGGGAGACACTCTTTTGTCCTTCCATACTTCTTCTAGTGGACTCCTTCAAGTTAACCTTTGTTGAACCTCCCCAAATCAAAACATAAACAAAAGAAAATGTCTGCCTTCAATCAGTGAGCACTCCACTTATAACATTTGGTCTCAATCTTTATTACATTCAAGAATTAGGAAAAGATTTCTTCGAGTATGTACTTCAATGTTTATAGAATACAGCTGTTATTTTATTTTGAGATATTTTATAGTAAAAATGTTGTTCTCTTACTTATGCCATAGCAGACTTTCAGGCAGTTCTATCTACACACGACAGCAGTTCCATGGCCAATTCCAGTTTCCACATGTTCTATGTTTCATTCCAAGCATTTTGGTATATAATTTATTGGGGTTATCCATTTTGGGTCTTTTTTTAGACTTGGATGAAAATTGCCTCAAATTAGACCAAAGTTAGGTTGGACGTCCCCTTTAAGGTGCTATTTAAGTAATGGAATTTTGATTATTTTGAAATTCTCACCTCTGATACTCCTTACATTTAGATTACATATACACAAGTTATACATCAAAATGAAGGTCGGGGTGTATAGAACACGAAGCATACATGTAATCAACTCCGAGTTGACAGCAGGCAACACTGGTTCCTAGGAAGTCTGCTATTGTATTCGTACCAGAACTGATAACAAAATATTTTGCGAGAACAACTCGTGGCCAGATGTGCTTCAGATATTCAATAACAAAGCTAGGCATTCAAAACACTTTCGAGTGCAGCGATGGGACTGCATTTTGGAAAAGGACAACACTGTCTGCATTTGTTATTGAAGATGGTTTCCATGTTCGGCAGACATGCGCAAATCACTCAATACCACGAATCTGAAGCACATTCGGCCACAAGTTGTTCTTGCGAAATATTATTGTATTATCAGTTCTGGTACGAATACGATAGCAGACTTCCAGGAACCAGTGTTGACTGCTGTCAACTCTATGAGTTGATTACATATGTGTTTCGTGTTCTATAAACCCCAGTCTTCATTGCGATGTATAATTTGTGTATATTTATTCTGAATTTAAGGAATATCTTGAGGTGAGAATTTCAAAATAAACAAAATTCCATTACTTATATAGCCCCTTAAGGGGCTATATAAGTAATGGAATTTTGTTTATTTTGAAATTCTTACCTCTCATATTCCTTAAATTCAGATTAAATATACACAAATTATGCATCAAAATGAGGGTTGGGATGTACAGAACACGACACACATATGTAATCAACTCATAGAATTGACAAGAGGCACCACTGGTTTCTGGAAGTCTGCTATCGTATTCGCACCAGAACTGATAATGAAATGATATTTGGCAAGAACAACTCGTGGCCGAATTTCCATCGAAAAACAAAATCGTAATTCTAAGAAATTTCAACAGGTATCATGATACCTTGCAATGAATATGGCAACTGTGCAATCTCTATCTAATAACAGTTTCCTGTATAAAGGCGATCTTTCTCATTATTTGATTTTAGACGGCGTTGTATGTACATGCTTTTTCCGTCCGATGATGTCGACCGGAAATCGAAAGTAAATTCATATGTAAACAAAAACAAAGGCTTTGGAATTTACCCCCATGCAGCTCTGTCGCAGTGTTTTGAAGACTTTTGATACCCTAGCTTTGTTCTTGGGTATGTAAAGCACATTTGGCCACAAGTTGTTTTCGTGAAATATTATTAAATTATCAGTTCTGGTACGAATACGGTAGCAGACTTCCAGGAACCAGTGGTGCCAACGGTCGACTCTAAGGGTTGATTACACATGTGTTTCGTGTTCTATACATCTCAATCTTCATTTTGATGTACAGTTTGTGTATATTTAAATTAAATTGAAGGAATATTAGGGGTGAGAATTTTCAAAATAAACAAAATTTCATTACTTATATAGGCCCTCAAATCAATCTTTCTCATTATTTGATTTTAGACAGCGTTGCATATCGATGCTTTTTCTGCCCGATGACGTCGACTGGAAATCGAAAGTAAATTCATATGTAAACAAAAGCAAAGGTTTCAGAATTTACCCCCATGCAGCTCTGTCGCTGTGTTTTGAAGAAATTTGATACTCTGGCTTTGTTCTTGGATATGTAAATTACATTTGGCCACAAGTTGTTCTCGTGAAATATTATTAAATTATCAGTTCTGGTACGAATACGGTAGCAGACTTCCAGGAACCAGTGGTGCCTATGGTCGACTCTATGAGTTGAATCAGTTGATTACACATGTATTTCATGTTCTGTACATCTCAATCTTCATTATGTAAAGCACATTTGTCCACGAGTTGTTTTCGTGAAATATTATTAAATTCTCAGTTCTGGTGCGAATACGGTAGCAGACTGCCAGAAACCAGTGGTGCCTACAGTCGACTCTATGAGTTGATTACACATGTGTTTCGTGTTCTATACATCTCAATCTTAATTTTGATGTATATTTTGTGTATATTTAATTTGAATTGAAGGAATATCAGAGGTGTGAATTTTCAAAATAAACAAAATTTCATTACTTATATAGGCCCTTAAGGGCCTATATAAGTAATGCAATTTTGTTTATTCTGAAATTCTCACCTCTCATATTCCATAAATTCAGATTAAATATACACAAAGTATACATCAAAATGAAGGTTGGGATGTATAGAACACGAAACACATATGTAATCGACTCGTAGAGTCGACTATAGGCACCACTGGTTCCTGGAAGTCTGCTACCGTATTCGCACCAGAACTGATAATAAAATAATATTTCATCAGAACAACTTGTGGCCAAATGTGCTTCATATATCCAAGAACAAAGCTAGGCATCCAAAACACTTTCGAATACAGCGATAGGACTGCATTTTGGAAAAGGACAACACTGTCTGCATTTTTTTTATTGAAGATGGTTTCCATGCTCGACAGACATGCGCAAATCATTCGTTACCACGAATTTCCATCGAAAATACTAAATCGTAATTCTAAGAAATTTCAACAGGTATCATGATACCTTGCATTGAATATGGCAACTGTGCAATCTCTATCTAATAACAGTATACTGTATGAAGGTGATCTTTTTCATTATTTGATTTTAGACGGCATTGTTTTTACATGCTTTTTTTGTCCGATGACGTCGACCGGAAACCGAAAGTTTACTCATACGTAAACAAAAGCAAAGGCTTTGGAATTTTCCCCAACGCAGCTCTGTCGCCGTGTTTTGAAGAATTTTTATCCCCTAGCTTTGTTCTTGGATATATAACGCACATTTGGCCACAAGTTGTTTTCTTGAAATATTAAATTATCAGTTCTGGTGCGAATACGGAAGCAGACTTCCAGGAACCAGTGGTGCCTACAGTCGACTCTATGAGTTGATTACACATGTGTTTCGTGTTCTATACCTCCCAGCCTTCATTTTGATGTACATTTTGTGTATATTTAATTTGAATTGAAGGAATATCAGAGGTGAGAATTTTCAAAATAAACAAAATTTCATTACTTATATGGGCCCTTAAACCAGTTTTATGTTTTAAAATTGAATAAAACTATATAAGTCTTTTTCTGACAATGTTTTTGCTGTGATATGTTGTTATAGCAAAAAATGGATGCTTCCTCGTTCAGATCGCGATCTGCGCGCGACTCGCTTAAACCAATCTGTCGGGATTTTTTAAATGACATATTACGATATCAAGTCAGAATCAAGATAATAAACCTGAGATCCAGTGTTCACTCAGGTTTTTTGATTTTTTGATAGATGATATTCTGCAGTGTGGTAGGCAGGAACACGGAGAGAGAATTTCGATCGGATCATGCCCTGATCGCGATCCATTCGAAATTCTCTATCCCCTTTTGTGATCACAGCACAGTAGCAACGTTCGCATCGTGTTCTGGGCATAATAAATAACTGGATTTTTTCACCCCGATTCATAGATTGTGTGCGTACGTAGTATTGCGATCCGTCTAGCCCACTTTCTCCATCTACCCAAAAATAACCAGAATAAAGTGATTCGATTGCTTCCAAAATCTGTGGGATGTTGTATTGATAAGATTTCGTCATCTGAGTTCCAATGTCTTCTATGTGTCAGTTGGCACATGGAACACTTTGGAACACAGAGAACGATTTATTATACGAGATAGTATCTTGTTAGAGCAAAATAAAACTTACAATGAATTCGAAAGTGACAAAGACCAGAAGGCTCCTAACCGCTACTCGTTTGTTTTTCATAATTCACTGCTACTTCCTGATGAAATATCCGACAGAGTTTATCCTCAGTTTCACTCAAAGCCTTCATGAACATTCAACTTAAATATCTTCATATTCCATAGTCCCTTTGTGAAGTCCCTCTCCACGTTATTAAATTCAGTTTTGTAAACAAGTTTTCATTTTAATGTGTTTTGAAAACCACATGAATTTCAGCATCTGTAAGTTCGTACTAACATTCTGACTCCATCCGTAGTCAGCTCAAACTGCACGCCGACTGCATGGAGCAGAGATCGTTTGTTTTGTCACTGGAGAAAAGGTACAATCAGTTATCAGACAAAAATAATTGAAGGTGTTCTGTGTTACTGGTTCAAAGGAATCCCATTTTATTATAGGGCAAACTGTCGTCGTCAAATTGTAAGCGATTTAGGTTTTTCCCAACAAAGATAGGAGCGAAGGCAGGAATAGAGAGGCGTAGGGTCCAGTCCGAATCGCCCAAGGCCCGTGAACGACAAAAGCGGGAGAGTTCTGCATGCCCCTAATAGAAAACTAGCGTGGTGCACCATAGTTTTGCCTCGGCACATCAGGATATTTTTGAACAATACATGGTTACCATGGCATGTCAATAAGGATCTTTGTGCTGCATGTACGCCCAGTTCCTTGCATATGGGGTGACTAGCATTGGGAGATATTGGGACTAAAAGTTGTTCTTAAAAATACATGTCAAGATTAAAAGATGATCACGCAGAAAAATACTTGATTATTATGAAACAAAGATTGTAGAGATTTATTTGTCTTGTTCGATAAATAGGAGAGTGTCTAAAGGCACTCTCAGAATTGTAGTGAAATCTTTGCGTTGTTACAGTTAACTGGTAGAGTGCTGGAAGCCCATATTTGGGCTTTTGTTTTGAAGTGCAGGTACCACAACTTAAAGGCTTCATATTCAGTGGATGTGCTTCAAATATCTTTGAAGTGAAATTATTTCATCTGCACTCTCCCATAAATTGTAACAAGGCAAAGACATGTGTAAAACTTTTCATGACCAAAAATAATTTAGCCCTCTACCAGTTAATGGGAGGGTGCTTATAGGAACCCTCACTTTAATCGTAACAAGGCAAATCCACGCAGATTAAATAAGTTGGCTTGGAAGATAATATGAAACACATCTGCGGAATATGTAGCCTTTAAGTTGCAGTACCTGTACTTCAGAATAAAGACCAAATTTCCAGCACTCTCCTAGTTAATCCTCCACTGTAAGCAGGATGATATCTGTCGTTAAGTTCAACAATTGACTCTACTGCTATCTGGGGTCTAAGTAGAGTGTGTGGGTGGGGGAGGTTAAGCCTCCCCCGTTTATATCCGCCACTGGAGTTGCAGTTTGGCGTGTTTACTGTGGTAGATAAGACCTGCTTTACTGGAAGGTTATGGTATAACGGTCCTCTAATCTAGGCAGTATAATTATAAACGCTTCCAGAAACTCATCCCTGGTTTTTTCGTCATGGAAATCGACTTTCGATAAAGTTATCTCCCTTGAAATTATTAGACGAGCCAGAAAGATCAAAGTAAGAAGCAAGTATTTGTTGAGAAAAAAACTGTGACATTAGCAGAAAATGAAGCTAAGTTACCGTCTGTTGGCTTTAATAGATGAAAACAACAGTCAGCCTTGGGAGCTGTCTGTTGTTTTCGTTTAGTAAACGTTACAAATGGAAACTTGACTTCAGAGGTGGCGGAACCAGGTGGCGCAGGGGACACGTGCCCCTCCACTTTTTCCACAGACATGATGTTGCGCGGTTACATAATGATTTAAAATGGGCGTACGCAAACGTGTCAATAATATACAGGTATTCCTGTAATATATTATCAGCAAATCCAAGCAACAATTGGCAAAAGAATCCACCTTCGGTCACTTCGGTCCGTTTCTTCCGCTTCACTCATCTTCCAACCCGAAGGCCAGAAATTACCAAATCTTACCTTCTAGACTTTTATATTAACCCTTTACCCAACATAACGGCCAAAACCGGCCAGCGCTATTCTCAAAAATCGCCAATTAATTTTCACTATTTTTTTCATTTTTTGTCTCAAAAACATAGGTTATGACCCCTCGTTGGAACGAGCTCGTCGAGCTCGTTCCAACGAGGGGTCATAACCTATGTTTTTGAGACAAAAAATGAAAAAAATTAGTTATTCAAGAATTTTTTTTGCAAGTGTCGTCTGCTTTTCACGTTAGGTAAAGGGTTAATAGAAAGGACAGTGGCTGTATTATATGTCATGATGCGCATACTGTTGATATAATGAACAAAAAAGGTTGCAGAACATCAAAAGGTGGTGAAAACGCTGTTTTCTGATGTTTAAATGGGTTTCAATAGAGAATAAAAGTCAAACATTCAAATTTATTTAACCCTTTACCTAACAAGAAAAGCAGACGACACTTTACAAAAAAAATTCTTGAATAACTAATTTTTTTCATTTTTTGTCTCAAAAACATAGGTTATGGCCCCTCATTGGAACGAGCTCGACGAGCTCGTTCCAAAGAGGGGTCATAACCTATGTTTTTGAGACAAAAAATGAAAAAAATAATGAAAATTAATTGGTGATTTTTTAGAATAGCGCTTGCCGGTTTTGGCCGTTACGTTAGGTAAAGGGTTAAGAAATTGGAATGGCGGAGGTTCGAACACACGCCGAGAGAGTTTTCTTCGACACCAACCGCCTAGCGAAATTATACTGAACCACACACACCACTCGGTTCGAATTCCCGCCATGCCAATGTAAACAAAACCAGCGTCCTTACTTAATTCTATGTCATCCGAGAAATTTGAAAAAGACAAATGTCGTTGATTTCTTCTGAGGTGCAGTTCGTAGAATTAAGTACTTAGATGCAACTATCTGATGAAGTACTGAAGAAAAATTATAAAAAGCCAGCTACTGCATTTTGTACAACTCTACGGGAAAATGCCTGATGTTTATGAAATGATGCATCGATGATGCAAATTCAGTGTTAAATTTAACAACAGTTTTAGGAAATTAAAGGGAGCTAACCTTCCTGTAAATCTCTTTCCAAAGGCTAAAAATGTCTGCCATGTTGAATTTATACTTGTGTTGTGATGAGGAAATGGTCATACAGCTAAAATGGGATTGCACCCAATAAACGAACGAAATGAACAGCCAGCGTGGCTGGGGTGTTAAGCTATGAGTCGGGAGTGGAATATGAGTGTAATTGTAAGATGGCCATTTAAATAGACTGGGGTGGCCGTGGGGATAGCGTGGAAGACGGGGTAGTAACGCAAGTTCACATTTGCATTGGAATTCAAACTGCCGGTCATTTACAGACGAAATCCGAGGGCGGACTGTGTCGCTTAAGTCACTGATGTCCGCAATCTCCTCGGTTACCACATCAACTTACAGTGACTCGATAATTTCGGCGACTTCTGCAGTCCAAATTCGAAAACATTCCGGGGAGGTCAATTTTCAAAATTTGGACTGCAAAAGTCATCTCCCAGGTTACCAACACCAACTCTTACCACTTAGTGACTCGGAGCATATGACCAACACCATGGTCTAAAGACTATCAGAGGACCCCGAAACAGAATTTATCCCGAGGCCCGAACTTCCTCTCACTTAGCCTGACTCTGGCGGAATTTTGATGATTCGATATGCACTGAACTGCTCTTGGGGAAAATCTTTATATATTCAAGATGACCTCTTACCTGGTATGCCACTAACAAAACCTCAATTACTGAATGGCCTTGCAAGGCATGAAATGGACATCTATCTCGTGGAATCTTCAAGGCGAAATGAAGACTCTTTGATTGGATTATCAATAACTGCAGTACAAAAGAATAGCTGTATATCTGCGCACAAACTCCACAAATCCGCGAAAAGTGGATGAACAAATAGCCCATAACAGTGACGAATCCCTTACAGAATTAGACTGGTGGCGGCAAGTCAGAAAATAAGCAGACTGTAATCTGCAAAATGAGGTTCCCGGCGGGTGAATTTGGTGATGCTACCCTGCACAGCAGGGTAGCATCACCAAATTTACCCTCTGTGAACCTCAATCTGAATCAGGGTCTCAAACCTGAACAGAAAGAGGTACCCAGAGGATAAATTGGCCCATTGTATGGGATAGCATCAGCAAATTCGCCTTCTGGGAACCTCATTCTGCAATGATCTGCAAATGACAGACTGCTTATTTTCTGGCATGGGTGGCGACTGGCTCAAGAGCTTGGGTAGCAATAGGTAGAGTGTTTTTTCTATGAGCGACCAAAAAAAACCTGTAACATTTTCTAGAGAACAAATAGAACAGCAAAAAATGTATTCTGCATATGAAAGATATAGTAACCTTTGAATCAAGAAAAAATTAACTTGTTCCAACAAAACATCATTGGCTTTAGATTAATCATTTGAAGATAAGTATTCAAATCGAAGAATACGACTTAAGCGATTGCGTCCTTACTTCAAGGACGTAGGAACCGAGAGACACAAGGGGCACGTCACCCCCCCCCCCCCCCTCCAATTTTGCCAGGAATAGTTGAGAGAGAATGGGGAGAGTGAGCGAACGAGCGACAGAGAGAGAGAGAGGGGGGGGGGATCGTTTGATTAAAAGATTTTTTGAACTTTAATCCAACAATTTATGAGGCTGGCAATGAAGAATGGTATTATGGTATAGCTTTCCCTCCCTTTTGTCAGTCTGTGTGTTGTCTGAACATCGGATTTCCAGAAAATTTTCTCAAGGAATTGTTTCAGCGATATATCAAGTTCTCTGTGTGTATTCATTAACTGGTTGAGGTCTACTTTATTTATGATGGTCTTAATTTGTTCATCAAAATTTGTTTTATTGCAAGTTATTGAAGAGTGCCCATAGGCACTCTTCGATAAATTGTGATAAAACAAATTTATATAAATAAAATATTATTTGTATTCGACTGAATGTGAAACATCAGCACTGAAAATGTTGGCTTTTTCTGTGGTACCCTCATTTTTTTTTGGAAAACCCTGATAGTGGATTCTAGCACTCAATCGGGGATCGCGGTGGCTCAGTAGGTAGAGGTGCAGGCTGCAAGCCGAGAGGTCCTCGGTTCGAATCCCACCTGCGGCAACCGCGTTGTGTCCTTGGGCACGACACTTCATCTCCATTGCCCGCGTTGGGGCACGATGACGCCGTGTACTAAGGCGTACTGCACGTCGTTGGTACGCATGTCTTCAACCATTCTAACCCTGCCTGTGCTGCAGCGCGGAGTTACGATGTTGGGGAGCTGGCAGCTGCTCGTCGTTGCTCGGTGGTTCTCTCCGGGTACTCCGGCTTCCTCCACCCGTAAAACTGTCACGGTCATGATTAGCCATTGTGCATAAATATGTGACCTTAAAACACCAATAAATAAATAAATAGCACTCAATCAGTTGAAGGTTGATACATGGACATAGCGAGATGGTTTTTGGTTCAGGGACTGTGCCTTTCTGAATTTCCAAACAAGAGTTGTGAAATTTTCGAAAAAGACTGTCTCAACAGTAAGACAAGCAAATATATGTTACTGGTTACACTGGCAATATGTTTTTGGAGTTACAATACACATGAGGTGATTGTTGACTCCACTAATGACACTGATGTGCCTATCTTGGGTAGAAACTCTGTCTGCATATGTTACACGTGGACAAGAGAGTTGGAAGGGGGCATTTTTCGCCAGAAGTGCACAAGTGGAAAAGACCTTACTTTCCGAGAACTGCAACTGTGAAAATCTCGAGTATTCGTCACTAACGTATTTTACTTGTGCAAATGCCAATGGGTGGTGGGAGGTGTATTAGGTATAATGACAGAGTTTAGTCCGTAATCACCAAACAAAGAAGCTATACAATCGGTGGGGTGACTCCTAAAGTTTTATCGCGTTCCTTGAGTGGAAAAAAGGTACAATCTGCAATGCTTTAGCGGCACTTTGTTCCTCTCAAGGGGCTACTGTTCACTTTTCCGACCAACTGAAATATTCCGCACGATTAAATTTGTAAAATTTCATAAAGATTCATTTTCGGTGAGTCAAAGCTAGAAATGTTGCTTAACCCCCTGCACACTGATGTCGAAATATCCAGATTTGAAGTAGCCATTTTCCCATAATGCAACTGGGAATTTAACCAATTCAATCTTGTTTGACAGAGCTCATTGGGCTCTGTCAAACAAGATTGAATTGGTTAAATTTCTAGTTGCATTATGGGAAATATTTGCACCCTGAACTTTAGATATTTCGACATCAATGTGCAGGGGGTTAACAGAGATTTGATTTGATCGACGTTTTGATGTCGTTACAATCAGAAATAAAGACTCAGTACAGTCGTAGTTCTAAGATTACGTCAGGTGGTTCCACCAATAGTGTTAATATCGTGCTGTTTTCAAGGAAAAATGAATACTTATTGATTGGGGTATATATAACTGGAGCAGAAAAGAATACTGTGTATCTTTGTAGATAAAGGCACATCACATTACCTAAATGGTCGTCTGCGCGCAATTTTCCACAAAACGTTGGTAAACAAACAGTCCATAATATCGTCAAATTCCGAACAGAAGAATGGTGGCCTGAGAGCTTACTCCCCCCCCCCCCCCCCCCCCCCCCCGCAAATAACTCTCTTATGGTGGAAATAAATAGAAGATATCTACGCTGTTTTAATGAATATCAGGAGTTATCTCATGTGTGTGGACCTGAAAGTTTTATTTTTCACGAGCGCTTTCAGATCTACACAAATGAGATAATTCACGATATTCACTAAAATAGCATAGGTTTTCTTTTTTTATATGCTACGTGACATTTTACTGCGCAATATTCAGCCCAATTCCACTGCAAACAGTTTCAAGACAAAGATCTGCTGATCGTTCCTTCAAGGCGACGTTCAAGGCGACGTCATGCACCGAAGCATGTGGACCTAAAAGTATTATTTTTCACTCGTAAAAGCACTCGTGAAAAATAAAACTTTCAGGTCCACACTCTCAGCCCAATTTGACTGCAAACAGTTTCAAGTAAATAACAAAGACCTGCCGATCGTTCCTTCGAGGCGACGTCATGCGCCGAAGCGTGACGTCATTTAGGAAGCTACTGGGGAATATTTCTCGATATTCATTGAGTCGATGGATATCGAGAAATATCTTTTAGATAATTTGCGAATTCACAGGCAAGCAAATAATAAAATAGTTTTCAGCTATGTGTCTGATGTCGTGTTTGAAGAATCGAACCGAATTTATTATTTCGCTGTTGGCCTACTCTACAACTTTTGTATCTTACCGGAAATAATGACACACACGTTAATTCCCCAATCTGATTAATCCGTTAACCCTACCTCTTTAGTACTCACAGACCGTTGAAGTCACGTTGTTTCTCGAGATTTAGAATGGCTTCATGCCGGAATGCTCAACTCGATCAAGAGAATAGTACGGCATCTTGCACCATTCTGAGTGCGGATGAACGCGCCCGTGAAAGATTTCGAAAATATTCGATGCCCCAGATTCGAAAACAAATCGAATCGAAGAAGAACCGATTCGAGATTCTATTCATCTTTCGAATAATCCCCCACTCCGCAACTCATCCTAGACTGTCAAAATCGAATCGCCACCAAAACTGGCATGTGAACTCAACTTAGTGCAGAGATTTCACTTGGAGGTTAGGCTTTCCACATAAGAAGGACAAAGTCGCAGAATTAGGTGCAAATGGGATAAAAAAAAAACGCCCAATCTATTTGTTTCCTGACGTCTCCTACGCCGCTCATCGAATGACCACCAAATCTAGCACGTGTACTCAGCTCAGATCGGAAAGTGTCACTGGGTGATCTGTGTTTCCTTGCATGAGGGTCAAATGGTGGAATGGAATAAAACTCGTATATGTTAATGCAACTCAGCCATATCTATACGGGTTGATTATCTCCCTTTGTTGGCAATACACTATTTTTCCGTCCGTCGATGGGAAATCATAAACTCTCAGGCCACCAGTTTGATTTTGTTTGGAACTCGACGCTGTTTGTTTACCCACTTTTCGTGGAACTTTGAGCGCAGACTACCGTTTATGTAATGTGATGCCCTTTTGCTCATAAAGATATAGATATTATTACTGGCTCCCGTTATAGATATTCCAATCAATAGATATTTAATTCACCTTGAAACAGCAAGATATTAACATATTACTGGAACTACGCGACGTGATCATTAAACTGTATTCCAATAAGAGTAAAATCCCCGTCCTCTGATTGGATGAGAGCTGGCGTAGTTTCTTACATGTTTACGGCTCCAATAGCAAATGTTACGGTCTGATGTCACCACGCGAAATATTTGAAATGACGTCGCCCGTTTCGTAATTGTTTCATCAACGGAGTGACTAGCAAGCCGCTTCATTTTTCTGGATTTTTCACACGTGCAGAAGACGGTGTTCCGGATGAAGTGTTGTTTAAATTACAAACCGATTTACGATTTGAACTGAGATGGAATGAGTTTATCTGGTTTATTGATTATTTATTCATTGTCGTTGTTGGGTACACGAGAGATTTATTTATTAAACCTGTGATCGTTAAAAGTTGCCTTGAAGAAGGCAACTTTTTAACGTTCACAAGTTTGGTAAGTAAGCCTCGCGTGTTTCACGATGTAGGTTTTTGGGCTATGGGTAGTGTCTTATTGGAACATATACGTTATTGTGATGAGTTGACGGTAACATGGTATGAGGTTTACGGCTCGAAGCGTATGTTCAACCTCGACGCTTCGCATCTCGGTTGAACATAAGCTCCGAGCCGCAAGCCTCGGACCATCTTACCGTCAATTCATCACAATAATTTATAATATCTGTGGAGAGTCTTCATTTCTAATGGTAATAACCTCAAAAAGTCGGTCAAAACAAGTCTCAATTGAGCAACATTTCAAGCGTTGATTCAAAAATGTAATGTTTATGGTATTTTTAGACTGACATGAATAACTCCAAATTTTCATTTTGCGACTCAAATATATAGCTTATGACACCTCATTGGGGTGACCTCGACGGACTTGTTCCAATGAGGTGTCATAAGCTATGTCGTGGAGGCAAAAGGTGGGAAAAAAATACTAAAATTTGATTGACGGTTTTTGTGAATAGAGTTGGTCGCGTAGGGCTGTTACGTTACCCTGGATAAAGGGTTAAACGGGATAAGGTGCTGAACGGGTCTCCTTGCTTCCCTAAAAAAACCATTCTGTACGCGTATGATCACTGTAAAAAACAGAAGACGGACACGTACAAAATTTGTACCTCCAGGAGGCGTTTCAGAATTCAATCAAATAACCTTAGCATATATGGTACATCAGCTGCCCAGCGTGCTCCCGACATTGGATTCGTACGGTAAATAAGGTGTTGCATCACGACTACTATACACGCATTTTATATATCCAAAAATAATTTGAAAAGAAGTTTTGAGTCCTTGAACTATAAACCCGACTGACTAATATTCCAACTGCATCATCAAAGCATGCTCTCAACGAAGGTATGCCCTTATTATGTAGTTGGAATTAGGTGCTTAGCCAGTATATCAAAGTTAAGGGGGCGAGAGTAATATCTAAGGGGGGGGGGGGGGGGGCTAGTTCAGCAAACTGAACGTAGCGGCTACCCCTACGAAGGGTGGGGGTGGGGGAAGGCGCTATATTCAGATCGCTGAACTACTAGGGGACATACAGAATAGGATGCGCAGCATCATCCGAGTCACATAGCAGCGAGATGGGGGCGAGCACAAGAGGGGTCCTCCCCTGAGAAAACTTTTGAAATTTTAGACAAAAAAACCCCGCAATTTCCTTGTCTCTGAGTCCGTTTGTGTCCATAATTTATGAGTTGTGAAAGGCATCAATAATTAGGTCACATCACATGGGGGGGGGGGGGGGGGGGGATATAACTAATATATATAACTAAACGAAGGTATGCCCTTATGATGTAGTTGGAATTAGGTGCGTAGCCAGGATATCAAAGTTAAGGGGGTGAGAGTAATATCTAAAGGAGGGGGGGGGGGCTAGTTCAGCAAACTGACTGTAGCGGCTACCCCTACGAAGGGTGGGGGTGGGGGAGGGCGCTATATTCAGATCGCTGAACTACTAGGGGACATACAGAATAGGATGCGCAGCATCATCCGTGTCACATAGCAGCGAGATGGGGGCGAGCACAAGAGGGGGTCCTCCCCTGAGAAAACTTTTGAAATTTTAGACAAAAAAAAAACGCAATTTCCTTGTCTCTGAGTCCGTTTGTGTCCATAATTTATGAGTTGTGAAAGGCATCAATAATTAGGTCACATCACATGGGGGGGGGGGGATATAACTAATCTTTGAGGGAGGAATGTGCCCCCCACCCCCCACCCCGGCTACGCCACTGGTTGGAATATTTGATCAGTCGGGAGAAATCACCCACACCACTCCCACCCCACAATCGGCCATCTTCGCGACATCCCTGCAATTGGCTGTACTGAAGCAACCTGAAATACAAAATATCTGATTATAATATTTACGTATCACATTGTTGACTCAAAATTATAATCAGTGAACTGAACTCATTTTAATTGAATGGTATTCCGCCGTTTAATTTCATGAACTCGGTTAAATTCCCCTTTGCCTAACATGAAAAGCAGACGACTCTTGCGAACAAAATTATTGAATAACTATTTTTTTTTCATTTTTTGCTTCAAAAACATAGCTTATGGTGCTTCATTGGAACAAGCTTATGGACATGGACTCAGAGACAACGAGCTCGTTCCAGTGAGGGGTCATCAGCTATGTTTTTGAGGCATAAAATGACAAAAATAATGAAAATCGAATGGCAATTTTTGTGAATAGTGCTGGCCGTTTTGTTGGGTAAGAGGTTAATATAGTCCTTGCCCAAGAGGAATAGCAAATTGGAGGTATCATACTCTGCCGAAATTACAAACTTAGTCACGTCCAGTGTGTAAAGACCCATCTAACAAACTTAGTCACGTCCAGTGTGTAAAGACCCATCTAACACTTGACCTCCATGTACCATGTTGACCTCGAAAGTATGGATCTGTATTTTCTCTCAGCCCATCATCGATGAGATAAAAATAATGCGAAATAGATGCAGTTATTTCTAGAGAATCACAGGGGATCTTTTAAATGCTCAATCAAAGTTGCATAATTACAATTTAGCTGTGTATTGTGCCATGGCCCAAAGTAGAAGATGGAAACTCTCCTATATCTGCCTTTGTGGCTTCAAACGCTTTGAACATTTCGATATATATACTACTCAAAGTTTGCAAAGCACCAAGTATATCCAACTACCTGTTTTACGTTTTAGTTGAAATATTGTTATGAGAAGTGTATATATTTTTTATTTAATTATATCTTAAATGATTTAAGCACAGAAATTAAGATTTTGTTTGTGTTTCACATTATTTTTTAACTTCTGAATACGATGACCATGGAAAATGGATATTATTGGTAAAAGAGGAAATTTTTCAAATTTGCCAAAAAGTTGACGGTGCGAACTGATATGGGTTCAATATCGAGTATGAGACACATTATTGTTAATTACAGCTTGACAACCCCTTCTCATGCTCCCAATCAGGTTCCAGATCGTCCTTTGTGGGATGTTGTTCCATTCTTGGACCAGCATGGCACCAAGCTCCTGGACACTTCTTGGTTGGACTGGACGGACTGAAATTGCAAGCTGCAACTCATTCCAGACATGTTCGATTTGATTGAGGTCAGGGGATCTTGCTGGTCAGTCCATACGCTCAATCCCCTCCCTCTGTCGGTATTCTCGGACAGCATGGGCAACATGAGGACGGGCATTATCGTCCATCAAAAAGAATCTATCACCCACTGCACCTGCATACAATCTGACGTGGGCATCCAGGATCTCATCAATATACCGCTGTGCAGTCAATGTACCACGGTCAAGGACACAGAGCTCTGTACGTCCATCCCAGCTGATGCCGCCCCAGACTATTATTGACCCTCCACCATAACGGTCATGCTCAGCAATGCTGACTGCATGGAATCGCTCTTCTGGTCTTCCCCATACCCTAGAACGCCTATCTGTGTTGTCTAGGCAGTACCTTGACCCATCTGTAAAAAGTACAGGTCGCCAATCTTCTCTTCTCTGGTCCATTCAACGTGATCCATGGCCCATTCATATCGTGTCTGGTGGTGGTTCTGGGACAGCTGAATACATAGTCTTCTCGATCGGAGACCACCTTCGTGCAACCTTGCCCGGATAGTCTGTGTCGAACCATTTACCCCGGATGCATCCTGAAGGTCACTGCGAAGCTGGGTTGCTGTGGCAAAGCGGTTTCTACGGGCCTGAATGATAAAAAAAAACATCTTCAGCTGCAGATATTGCCCTGTCTCTGCCACCACCATGTCGTCTGACAGGGGTGCCATATTGCTGAAATCTTGCTCAGGCTCTGATGATCACCGTATGGTGCACACCAAGGGCTTCACCAACCCGATGATGGGTAGCCCCTTGTTCCCCCATCCCTACAGCCCGACACATTTCTGCTTCAGACAAATGTCGTCTTACATTTGCATTCGCCATATTCCATTACTAAATCACAAGGGTTTGTGTTGAAATGAAGATTGAATATCCCACACATGTCATGTACATGTAAACAGTACACGAAAACATCTTGAAAATCAAGGGGTACATGCTTTCCATGACTGTCACGAAAAGTCTGCCTGTCAAGAGAGCTAATGTAAACACTGGGGACCATCTTATACATTCCTCAATCATATCCACCAAAAATATCGCAAATGTATCACAAGAAAATTTCACAATGACGTGTCAAATAAGTGGTGCTTAGCAAACTTTGAGTAGTATATATAATTATGCTCCCATTCTTCCATCATCCTTCAACACTCAAAGTCATAAATTTAATATAACCGCTCTTGAATAAGGAGTGTGTTTGATGTAGGTTATTGAATTTAATCGCGAGATTTTGGAAAAAATTATTGCACAATCAGCTACTTCCATTATATTTACTGGAATGAAACAGGAACTGTGAACTCACATACATCATCAATCAACAAAGTCTGATCTGGGAATTGGCATTATTTTTATATAATGTTCGGCATTGCAGATTTCTAATCTTCTTCTAGGTATTTTAAGAATTTGGAAAATGGACCTCCTGTCATTTTCCAACACATACTATCTCAACCATGAAAATAAGACAGCCAACGCAAAGGGAAGTCTTAAATAAATTTCTTTATTCACAAACATATCACAGCTCTAGATATAATACTGAAAAATAGACGTCTGCTCTTTACTTAAGCGATAACAAATAACAATATAGAAATATATGCGAATAATATAATCCCTCTCTCTCTCTCTCTCTCTCTCTCTCTCTCTCTCTCTCTCTCTCTCTCTCTCGCTCATTCTCTCATATTTGGTCGCAGACTTATTTTAAATCTGCACCGTTTTTTTGTATTTAAAATAGTACAACAGTACGCCGTCTTCCTGAAAAATGAGTTTGTCGAGGGACTAGTACCTATCAATCAGCATAAGGTACATATTGGGCGTCACGTATTGAAAAGTCATTCCCTTTTTAATGTTCACATTGCTTACAGCATGCAAGAAAAAAATGTGATTAAGCGCCGGATTAAACTGAAGCATGTAGAAATAATGAGGTTTAGTTATAATTGTTAACATCTCGCTGCAAATAAATGGATACCGTACATTTTTGGTGATGAAATCTCAGACTTTATCACTCTGGCAAAATGATCGGATGAAAAGTACAAAACATGCTGATTGGATTATTACCAAAAAAATACGGTTGATGCATTTTACAATTAATGACAGAATGAAAGACCAAAAGACAAAAAGAACTGGCAAATTGCTGCTCATAGTCGCGCAAGACGTGGGGGCAATACTTTCGAACTTTTACAATTGTATTTTGTAGAATTGTCTTTTCTGTTATGACTTTAAATGGATTGAATTGAACCATTAACATTTTCAAAGATGTGGCAAAGTGCCATATTTTTTAAAATGCTAATGACTCATTTTAGTCAGTTATATTAATAGGTAGAAAATACAGTTCTAGAAAATACAATTGTAAAAGGTTTATAGTATTGATCCCTGGTTGTATTCGGTGGTCCATGAGCCCGAAAGGAAAAAGGCTGATGCCTATTGTGATTTACTCTTGAATAGGGTCCTGCGAATATTCGAGATTCGATTCGATATCGATACCATACATCTTCTTCGAGATCGATCCCGAATCAGTCTCAAGATTCGGTTTTTTTAGAATCTCTCGTACTAACTTCAATTTGTTACATTTCTAACAAAAATTGGCTAAAACTGATATTAGATAATCCATTCATATAGGCTAAATTCATATTTAATTGAGTAATTGACAATGGTTAATTTTTAGGTAAGTAGTGAATTTAGCCCAGAACATTATCCATAGTTTTAGTTTTTGAAGGCTTAACTTGTTACTATTCACGTTCTTAAGAACGTGAATAGTAACAAGTTAAGCCTTCAAAAACTAAAACTATGGATAATAGGCTTAGCTGTTTCAGCGACGGTGCTACACTGAAGATTTATTTATTGGTGTTTAAGGTGTCAGTCAGTCTTGTAAGGGTCATCACAGTGTACTGTAACCTCCGCTTGGTGCAATATGAAATAACTTGTCTATTAAGATTCGATTCGAGATTCGATTCGAAAAAATGTGTGATTCGCAGATCCCTTCTCTTGAATGAAAAAAACCCAACCACTGATTTGAAGATCTTTTCGTTCAAGACTAAATGACAAGAGGTCCGATGATTGGTACGCTTTTAATTTGAGACTAATCACAAGAGGACCTATGTTTGGGTTGGTTTTTGGTAAGAGCCCTAAAACTTACCTGCGAAATATCTTGTGGAGATTTGGAGTTGCGTGGAATTTTTTTCTTTTTCAGCCATCATACCCTCAACGAGCGTCACGTGGGATCCTATTAAGTGATAGTTAACGAATCTTCGTCTTGGCTTGCATAGTGTGAATCTTCAAAGTTTATCTTTGTTGTAAAATAAATAGAGGGTACCTGTGCTCTTTTAGTGGATACCATAATTATTTCACCTGCTAGACAAGAATGAAATAATTATGGTAATCCCTCAAAATACATAGCCAGAAAGTCTGTTTTAGTTAGTATGATGCAAGTGTAAGTCTTTGGACAATAATCATTGTGGGACGAATTTTTGTCCTTGCCGCAAAAACGGCCTGAAATATGTGGTAATCTGTGGGGAATGCCGCGGGTAAGGTTGTACAAATTCTAAAGACGTAGTTTCCGACGACGAAGAATCTAGCTGAGAAGAGTTTATTAGTCATTGTAATTCATCAGTAAAATTCGACCTCGTTGTTTTTTCTGAACCTTGTAATTTGATTGGTTGAGAGCCGGTCGACTCCGTGCTCTAATCTCAAGTAAATTCACTCTTACCGGGCTCTAATTGTCGGATGCGGGTCAATTAGAACATGTCTGTATCCTCGCTACGTACGAGCAACGGCGCTAAACCGTTCCTTTTACGAATCAAACACACCCTGGGTTTTTTTCCGTAAATTCGATCATGTCAAATAGACCGAGATCGAAAATGACATTTTTTATTGTTTTTCTTCAAATAAAACGAGTTTGGAGAATTGTTTCACTTCTGACGATGACGGGAATCACAATGGAGATAAACCTCTCTTGTTTCGTTAGACATTCGTGAATTTGACTATGGAAAACCATTTGTCATCACGGCCCTTCGGGACTCGTCAACAAATGGTTTTTCATAGTTAAATTCCGAATGTCTAACTCAACAAGAGACATTTATCTCCCAATTAGTGGCTATTTTGTGCAATCTGATGCATAAATATGTGCATTCCTTATATTGTAGTATTTTTCTATGCATATACTTGGTCTCTGGTGAGTATTTCGAGAAAACAATTCTTGAGAATATTTCCCGAATGTGGACTAATGATAAAAGTTGATTTCGAAAAATTAGTCGCCATTTTGAGTGCTATCTTTAGTTTTTTCGAGGCTATTTCTATTATCTGCGACCCAATATGTCCTGTTTTTGTTTTTTCTGCTAATGGATCTCTTCTTGTCTGTTTAGATTGCTCATTGATAGCTTCTAGTGTCGGTATCCGAGACTAGGGCGGTCAACTTGGGCGTCATCGTGGATTCTAAATTATCTCCAAAGCAGATCGTTGGGGCTTTTTTACAGTGGATATTTCTGTACAATGATACAATGATATCAAAGCCGTTTCGTAAGGAATTTCTTCCACGTAGAACAGTACGACAACCAGACTAAATACCCGCGTAATGATGTTCAGGCCTCCATACACTAGGTGCGCTGTGGGTGTTCCGAGCAATATCGTAATAAATAACGATTTTTCTTCTCATTTTGTAATTTCGACATGAAGCTTTGTCTCTGACATTTTATTTGCTTTGGAAGAAAGACAATATTCATCTAAACTTAAATTCAATGTCAGATATGGAAAAAAAATCACCCAATTTAATTTTATGCGTAACTAATCGCTACGTCAAAATTCAGTTATTTGAGTCTGCACATGAGTTTTGGTGTGTGTATTAACCCTTTTTCCCGACGTAACGGCCAAAATCGGCTACCGCTATTCTCAAAAATCGCCAATTAATTTTCATTATTTTTTCATTTTTTTGTCTCAAAAACATAGGTTATGACCCTCGTTGGAACGAGCTCTCGAGTTCGTTCCAATGAGGGGTTATAACCTATGTTTTTGAGAAAAAAAAAGAAAAAAATGAGTTATTCAAGAATTTTTTGGGCAAGTGTCGTCTGCTTTTCAAGTTAGGTAAAGGGTTAAAGGTTACTGGATACAATACAGACGTTGAGAAACCCCATGCGTGGAATCCCTCCTTTGCGTCTGATTGGTCTTTATGTATATGATTTACGTTATGATGTGAATAAAATGCTTCGATATAAAAATAGTGTCAAGCAAGACAGTAAACAGACCGCTGACGGTCATATTTTACATTAAAAATCTCAGCTTCATTCGCTAAATTCATGTAGAGCACGGGTGACAGGAATCAACGAATGCTTTTGGAGTTTTTCCTACATTTTACTAGCACCAACGGACGCTCGTGAACACTTGAAAAACTCCAACTTGGGTCGTTGATTCGTGTCACCTGTACTCTATCCTCATTGTGTTCTGTACTCTATCCTCATTGTAACAGGAGGAGAGATAAGTGCGGGAGCCAAGGTTCGAACCGTCGACCTCTAGCACACAAAGCGACCAATTTACCACGAGACTAAGAGATCCGGGCCAACCAGGCTGGTTGGTAAATGGCATTTATACCTCGACCGCTACAATATTCTCCCCTTCTTTTGAGATTCACCACACGGGAATCTCATCCAGGTTCCTCCCTCAGAGCGGTCGAAACATCCGCAGTGCCGCCTACTGCTGAGGATCGGACGAGCCCCCAAATGTAACAGGAGGAGAGATAAGTGCGGGGGCCGGGGTTCGAACCGTCAACCTCTAGCACACAAAGCGACCAATTTACCCTGGTTGGTAAATGGCCTTAAAAGCTCGACCGCTACAGTATTTGTGTTTGTTTTTTAGAGAGGCTCATATTAGGGGCATAACAGAACGTAGAAATTACAAAATGGAATGAAAAACTGATGTATGTTATTTTATGGTAACCTTCAAAATGCTGGATCGTATTTAGTGTATAAATGCCGTTAATTTGGAATCGAAATACAGTATAAAATGGATACGAGAAAACCAATGGTATCTCCAAAAGTGCCATGAGAATTACTGAGGAAATGTAAATAACATTAGAACCTAATGGCCACTGACCATTTACGCTATCCACCAAGACAGTAATGAAGAACTCGGTGGGTTCTACAAAGCGAGATTATATGAGATAAATCCCACAACTTATTCCGTCAAGTTGCACGCAATTTTTCACAGAATTTGCCTTTCATGTGTTGTATATACAGTAAATGTGGGTTCCCCAGGTTTATTTCCACCATTAGCTTTTAGTACTGTCATTTGTATCGATATGCCACGCGTCTAGCCTCATATAAAGAATCACAGAATGTAATAACAACCGGTCGATTTATTGAACTATTGTCGCAAGTGGCGACATGGGAAAATACAAATATATTTTTTTGCATCATCAGTTAATCTGTATCCGAAAGCGTTAATGCTTCATCGCCATTTATACTCTGATTTGACGAATATCTTGAATTCAATGCCCGACCAAAGGACAAGAAATATTCAGCAAGTAAGATAATACAATTTGGTATCAATGTATCGTACTTAAAGGTTAATGTGCTCTCGGCGCTACATCAAGACCACTCAAAACTTTGTCCAAAATGAATCGATGGGGGCACGGGTTGTCATCATTAAATGCGCTGTTTACGTCAGTCTAGTATATTTTTGGTCAAAGATAATGTGCAAGACTTGCAGACAATACTGGCAATGTAACCTAACATTTTTTCATATATGGCCGCCAGGACATGGGGAGGAGAGCATTTGTGAAGAGATAAGACAAAAGAACTTGCAAAGCGAAGATTAGAGAAGGGAGAAAAAAGGCGACCAAGAGAGATAACGAATCCTCTCTCTGCCTCATTGTTTGTTTCCATATCTCCCTGTTTCAGTCCCCCTCTTTCCTTAGCTCGGGAGGGGGAATTATATAGAGGATATCTAATGTTGTCTTGTGAATACCGGGATTTATCTCATGAGTGAGTGAGAGAATTCGTATTTTCACGAGCAGCTTGCAGCGAGTGAAAATACAAATTCTCTCACTCACGAGTCAGATTAATCACGGTTTTCACAAGAAAACATTAGATTTTCTTTTTATTATACCCCTTTCATTTGAAGCTTCAACTGAAACGAACCAAACCGACGCCCATACCACGCAAGAAATCTGGTGACACAATCAGCTGATCGCTGTTTCCGCTGACACAGATCACATTGGATATTGTGTACATCCACACAAAATAGTTTTCGGGATTGTTGGCGAAATGACGTAATTATGACGTCTTGTTATACTCACTAGTGGAGCGAGAACAACTTTTTTGTTATACTCACTTGTGGAGCGAGAACAACTTTTGTTTTGCGCTTGTGAAAATTCATTTGTAAATTTCAAGTTCACTCGAAATGTTAATCACCGAGGTGTTTGATCTCACTGGTGAGGGGAGAACGCTATTTATTTTTTACCGATTCCTATTATAATTAAACGTTAGGGGTGTAATAAAAATATATATTTACTACCTGGACCAAGATGAGATTACTTCAGTTATATTCATCATTCACAACATCTATTTATCAGACAACAGTCTCTGATCGTAAGTGCCCCGTGATCGTTAAAAATGTAAAAATGAAATAATCTGATTTCATTTTTACGTGTCACACAGATTTACATTGTGTAGGTGGAGGGGGGGGGGGGGGGGGGGGGGACTTATTATTTTGATATTCCTATCAAGGCTGTAACTAGACGGTAGTCGGGTGGTGAAAGTCAGTGAAACAAAAAAAAATACCAAAGAAGTACATACTTTACACATTACATTTCATTTAGTGCTGTGTACTCTTCATTAGAACATCAAACCTTTGTTAGATGTTGTCTGCATGGCAATACTTGTTAGGTCATCGATGCCACCACAGACCGTTAACCCTTTACCTAACATGAAAAGCAGACGACACTTGCAAACAAAATTTTTGAATAACTATGTTTTTTTTTTTGTCACAAAAACATAGGTTATGACCCCTCTTTGGAACGAGCTTGATGAGCTCGTTCCAACGTGGGGCAATAACTTATGTTTTTGAGGCAAAAAGTGAAAAAAAATAATGAAAAGCAATTGGTGATTTTTGAGAATAGCGCTGGCCGTTTTTTGCCGTTACGTTGGTTAAAGGGTTAAGACATTACAAGAAACCTTATGGTTGCAGCCGCTGTAATATTGAGATGTTTACTATTGTGTTAAAATAGGCACATAAATATTTTGAAATAAAAAAATTTAAATAAAAAAATATTATTTACAATTTCAGTTTGTCAGCGCACATATGGTTGATACTGGTGTGCAGTCTTCGATTTTGCTGAGGGAAGGCTGCCACGTTAGACACTGGGACATGCTCCACCAACAGCGTGTAACACAGCATCATTCCACTAGCTAGATTGGAAAGAAAAGTTCCAGAAATGGGCAAAAACGTCCAAAGATCTCTCCGATGAGCTTTGGTATTAAATATACAACTCATTATTCAAAACGACTAGACGATGCGATGGTACTTATAAACTAATCAGTCAACCAAAACAAACCCAGCTACCTCCCTAAAAGAAAATTCCTAAGGCATACCCCACTATCATACATTGCATTATTTTCACCATGATGGAGGAGGCAATTACATGGCAGAAGAAGAAACACATTTCTTGAATTGCTGAAAATCATCATGTTTACTTCAAAAGCATTGCTTATGGGCCCTCACAGGAACGAGCTCGAGGAGCTCGTTCCTGTGAAGGGTCATTAACTATATTTCGAAGTAATAAAGCAAACTGAAGAAATAATAAAATTTAAAGGGCATTTTTTTTTGTGAATTGCGCAGGTCGCATTTGGTTGTTATGTTTATAGATAAAGAGTTAACCCTTAGAAGTCGAGAGACTGCTTTACCCGTTCAAGAAAATGATACTTCATAATTTCCTAAAGTAGAATGTATTTTAAGTGCATATGTAAGGTAGACCAATCAATATTTTCAACGCGCAACCCTAAGGTTCCACGTTGATTATATTAATTGGTCTACCCTCAAATAATGAATATGGAATCTTTCAATTACTGTCGTTGAACTGACAAGGAAGATACCAACAGATACCAACAACGTTCAAAGGGTTAAAAGGTAACAGAGTCTTTCCGTGTTTTTCTGTCACATTTCTTTCTGTATTAATTATGTAAATAGCCACGCAGTCGTCGTTTAGTGGACATTTCGATTTATGTACTTTGGCACAGGTCTTATGAACAGACAACATTTTGCTTTTCAAGCTGGCATTTTCCCTCTTTATGCGTGGAGTAGCCTCCCCTTTCAGGTGTTTGAATATTGATATTTACACAAAACAGATCTCAGGATGGCATTTCTTTGCTTGCACCTTCCGGCCACTGTCCTAATGGTCCACCTCTCTAAAACAAGAAACAAAAATAACTGTACTTTACATCTCAAAGTATCTAGTGTAGCAAAGACCAGTTAGCTTTTGAGTCATTCCACAATAACAGTTCTTTGGCTTTCCGCTGGTTTACCGTTGTCCTCTAACGAGGAAATCTTCTGCATCAACCCATTCACCCACCTAGTCCCTCCTCCCTCAATATCCCTCCTTATCTCCCAACATTCCGACCCAAACTGTTCTATAATTTCCCCACCCAACTGACGCTTTCTCAATTTAAACAAACTTTGATATTGACTTTTCCGTCATACCATCCCCTATCCCCCTATCTCTCTTGCTTTCAGTCCACTCTTCCATTAGTTTTTCAAGAAATTTTATTCTTCAAGGCAAATATTTAACCTTTTACCCAACGTAACTGCCAAAACCGACCAGCGCTATTCACAAATATCGCCAAGTAATTTTTATTATTTTTTTCATTTTTTGTCTCAAAAACATAGGTTAGGACCCCTCTTTGGAACGAGCTCGACGAGCTCGTTCCAAAGAGGGGTCATAACCTATGTTTTGAGACAAAAAATGAAAAAAATAGTTATTCAAGAATTTTGTTAGCAAGTGACGTCTGCTTTTCATGTTAGGTAAAGGGTTTTAGCATTTATAAATGCATGCAGGGTCTCTATTACCCCTAAGCTGCACATTTGGCACCCGCATTCCATCAACTCGAGTGACTTGGATCTCACTTTGAACAACAAATAAATCTTCTGGTATATTGCGTGTTATGTTTTCCGATAAGTTTTGGCTCCAGCTACCGAAACTGATGTTGCACTCAAGTAAGCTAACCGACAAAAGGTGAGATTTTTTGCAATACGTTTTTCCATTCTGATTTTTTTTTATTCGTGGCTTTATGCTGATAGGCTATAGGAATATGTTGGGGCCAGCAAATTTCCTTTATTTTTTACTTCAGCTGTCTTGCAATCCGAAGGCTAACCTTCGGACTAGAAGTTGAAGAAATAAACCTACTTGGACCAAGGTAGAATTTACTGACTGAATGCAACTAAATTTCTTTACATATGCAGATAATATAATATAAAGGAATGCCTGCATAATAACATATCTGCATACTCTTAATTTTTTAACCCTTTACCCAACACACACGATCAAAAAATAATTTTTTTCAATTTTTTCCAAAATTTTAACAAGACTACATCATGCGAATCCTCTTTGGAACGAGCCCGTCGAGGTCGTTCCAATCAGTGGTCACGTGATATGGCTTTGCTGAATTTGTTTAAATACTTTTTTCAGCTGCTCATTTTGTAAAGTACACGGCGGATGCGGCTGTTTCGTTGGGTAAAGGGATTTATATGCAGTGTGTAATCATGTAGTCTGAATGGGTAAGATAGCGTGGGATAGGGTAGTGGTTGGGTTGGGAATCGTGTCAACTCTGGGTGGAGGAGCGAATTTTTATTGAGATTTAACGACACTTTCGACAGCTATGGTCATCTTGTGTCGGAAGGAAGGGTGAATAGAAGCGCATTTTGCACGAGCCGTCGAATACCAAGAATGACCAACAAATAATTTTCTTTGAATTTAAAAAAAAGAAATGTGTCCAATTCTGTTTGTTGATAACCTTTAGCAAGAAGAACTAAAACCAGCAGAGAAGCATATTTGTTAAACATAAAACATTTTGTAATTTTTGACAATGACTGATTAAAAACAGAGTTAAACTGTGGTTTGTATTGAGATTGTTTGGTTACAAATGTCATCATAAACGACACAATTTTAGGAGTGGGATGATCTCCACCCGAATTATACGATTAAATCTGCGCGTATTCCAGTATTTGGTTATAAAATGCTCTTTGGTGACCAACGAAGTAAAATGTTCCCTGAGCATTTAACAATAATAATAACAACACTCCGACCATCCACTGAATCGTCGCCTCGGTGTCCATCCCTTCATTCATCCCCCACTTTACCCCCTTCTTTCCTCCCTGCAGTCCGAGACTACTCTATTCCTTCCTTTCTCAATTCCTCACAAAATTCCCAGTCAATCATATTCTGCTAGGCACGATTTTGGACATTCTCAGAGAAGGTGTTTGAGGGTTTCCATTATTCCCAACTTACACACGCGACATTCTTTATCATCGTCTCTCCCAAATTTCGACACTTGCTCCAATGACCACAACTTCGTTTTGAACCGTGGTGACCCCCCCCCCCCACCACCCCCCCCCCCCTCCCTCATCCGCCACACACACACTCAAATGTGAAATCCATGTACACCTCAGATTCTGGCTTCTCTTTATTTCATAAACCACTCAAATACCTCTTTATTCTAATCGCCTTTCTTCACTTGCGATTACAATCCTCCGTGACAATGTGTTACTTTTTCTGTCGGGGATCTGGAGCGCGGTGGCTCAGTGGGTAGAGGTGCAGGCTGCAAGCCGAGAGGTCCTCGGTTCGAATCCCACCTGCGGCAACCGCGTTGTGTACTTGGGCAAGACACTTCATCTCCATTGCCCCGCGTGGGGGGGACGATGACGCCATGTACTAAGACGTACTGCACGTCGATGGTACGCATGTCTTCAACCAATCTAACCCCGCCTGTGCTGCAGTGCGGAGTTACGATGTTGGGGAGCTGGCAGCTGCTCGTCGTTGCTCGGTGGTTCTCTCCGGGTACTCCGGCTTCCTCCGCCCGTAAAACTGTCACGGTCATGATTAGCCATTGTGCATAAATATGTGACCTTAAACATCAATAAATATATAATAAATAAATATAGTCGGGGATCTCGAGAGTCAAGTCTCTGGATTCATTGGGTCATGATAATTAACTCACTACTCTCTGATGTCAGAACACCAAACTTTCGGCCTTCAAGTTTTCCCCATAATGCATCTTGGAATTTAAGCTTTTCATTCTCATTTGGCAGAGCTCACACTGAGCTTTGTTAAACGAGATTGAATTGGTTAAATTCCTAGTTGCATGGTGGAAAAAAATTATTGCTCGAAATTCCGTTTTTTTTTACATTAGACTGCAGTAGGTTACACACAAAAAGTAGTAACTGCACCGATATTGCTAGTTGGGATCTCGAAATTGGAATTTCTTCTCACCACCTGCAGGCTGTGATACGCGTGTCCCGAGTAAGATGCCTGGGTAAGACAGATCTATCTTACCAACCCCACGTGACAATACTAATTTAGATATTTAAGGATCGCCGGACTACCAACTACCAACCCCACTCAACACCACTCAAAGAGTTGTTTTTCTCCCACAACACTTCACGTGACGTCATCAAAAGCAATAATTTGAAAAGCAGCGTCACTTGAATAATATATACCGTTTCAATTCGCCTCAATATGCTAACCCACCACTGACTGGAGCTAAGGGTGTTTTTGTAATACAGTAGAATCCTCTTAATTGAATATCCATTTTGCCGGTTAAAATTATTCAGTTAACATGAGTATACATTTAACAGGGATTTGGTCAGTTTCCTGAGTTCTGGAGGTAAACTGAGCATTTATTCTATTATATCTTGTTTGACAGAGCTCATAGAGCTCTGTCAAACAAGATATAATAGAATAAATGCCTGTATTGGATGTAGTGAGGCCAAACAGGTTGATAAATAAGGGGAATTTGGTGCGTGTCACAGTAATTTTTTCGACATATTACAAAAAATTATATACAATTAACAGAAGTTTACTCTACAACCCATATGCAATTAACAGATCAAATTTGTACTGAAGGTATGGTAAATGGTTTTGTGTTTGAAAATTATATGTAATTAACAGGGATATACAATTAAGAGATATCCAATTAAGTGGGCTCCACTGTATAGGGTTTCCTTCCATGCTCTTTTCGAATATGCCATTTACTTGTTCTCTTCGACCAATTAGTAGAACTGTAACACTACTTTACACGGGCAGTCCTTTGATGACGTCATGTGGAATGTAGATGGAGAAAAATCATCCTCGAGCGGCGTGTGGGTGGGATGAGTAAATATCACTCTCGGGGAAAGATATTTGATCTAGAAACTCGGCAGATTTTGTGTCTGAGTAAAATACCCCCTCCCCCACCCCAACCCCCACCCCTCACACACACACACCTCGGGTGATGATTCCACAGCCCGCCCACACCACTCGAGAATAATAATACTCTTACCATGATGATAGTCATTATTTATTATGTTACTGGAAACGCCCACACGGAGCCACAATGTACGCGAGAAGAAATGCTATCGCCAAGATACTGACCCGTGATTCACTGGTCAGTATCATGTAGTGATGTGGACATACTGACCGCCGTTGGTGGTAGATTCCAAGAAATAACAGTCCGATACTCTCCTGAACCCGGATATGCAGTCCGGTTTTCTTATCCAACAGGACCTGTCAAAGACTGTCTACTATAGTGTTTTCGTTTTTTAACCTTTATGGGGTGTTTTGATGCCTTCTGTGTATTTATTCGAAGGTGGAGGATGACTGTAGCCTTTTAGTGATTATCAGACATATTTCATAAACTACCAGCAAAACGAAGAATTCTGAGGCATTATGGCTTTGTTACAAGCTAATTGTACATATTCGCGTGATGGCATTGCAGATGGCGCATTGTTTTACTCAAGGGACGATAAACTGGATCACTTATGCCTTCGATCGGAATGGCCAGGCGTCTCTTATCTGGTACGACTTGGATCTTAGACTGTGACGGAAGGTGTTTCCAGAACTAATCTCCTAGTTATTTCACAGGTTAACTTGGAAGGTAAAGGCAAACAAAAAAATGAGCGTTGTGTCCGAACAAGCGATAATTTGACACATTACAATGTCCGCCTGGACTGCCTTGGACCGCTCCGGACTAGTCCAGCTCGTTTGTGTACAACCGGGGTGAATACCATTGTTCATTGTCATCTGTCAAGTCCGGATATTTCAAAATATTTCAAGCGAGCGATAGATCATTCGCCATTTTAGTCTTCACGTGAACAGTATGGGTGCATAGGTTAGCACTCATCTATTACTAAGAGCGCTGTTCAAGCATATCATACTTTCAACGACAGCAACAGTTGGCTTTGTTTCTTTGCATTTATCATACGACATTGAGATGAATTTCATTTACAGTCATTATAGTTATTGTGGTTGCGGCAAAATATTGTGGAAAATTAATTATTATTATTATTATTATTATTATTACTATTATTATTATTATTATTATTATTATTATTATTATCATGTGTATGTAGCAAGCCTGAAAATAAGCAGGCTGTCATCTTCAGAATGTGGACCCCAGAGGGTGAATTTGGTGATGCTACCCTGCACAGCAGGGTAGCATCACTAAATTTACCCGCTGTGGACCTCATCTGAATCAAGGTCTCAAACCTAAACAGCAAGAGGTACGCGGGGGATAAATTGGCACACTGTTTGGGTGGCATCAGCAAATTCACCCTCTGGGGACCTCATTCTGCAAATGACAGATTGCTTATTTTCAGGCTTGGTATGCAGAAAGTTTGCCAAGGATTTCGTTCATGTTCCTGGGAAACTCGAATTCATCTAGTCACATATTACACCTCTAAAACTGACAAGAGCTCGACTACTTTAAAACATGCTTTGTAAATACACGAAGTAAAATTATTATAACCGAAATAAATCAAATACTCCATTAGAAATAACTACGGAACATTACCAACTCCGTCAGCTAAGGAATGGAGGGCGTGGGAAGTTTGTGTACCTTTCTGTAATGATCCAGCGTCCTGGCATCGTACAGCATCTGTTGTATTTCATTGGTCTCTCGCAATCCTTTGTATTCAGCAGGAAATCGGCCATCCTGAAATATATACGGTTTTTTTCCTATTACTTGACTCTGGCATATTAGGTCTTGTAACTGGTGTATTATGAAAATGTTACTGTCGTCGATAAAGTAATGTTTTTAGCTTCAACCATAAGCCTTTCCTTCTGGGTAATTTAAAAATTGAGTGCCACTCAACAATGAGCTGTAGCGTTAATGTTTAACTTTTAACTGACGCAACAACAATACCAGACCAATGCAATGCACAAAACATCCATTCATATTCTACTATTTTTAAAATGTTTGCCACTGACGCATAGCTTATGACTCATCATAGGAACGATCTCGCTAATCATAAGCTATGATTTGGAGTGAAAAGAATTTTTCAAAATAGTTCAAGATCATATTTGTAAATGTCTTTTAGTTGCATCGCCAATGAAAATGCATCATTGACATCATTTTTGAAACGCTGTCTTTTTTCTTGGATGAAAACGGCAAGAAGTATTTGGGATCGAATACTCCAGAACACGTCAAGCTACACAACTCTATAATACTTCACTTTATGTCCGAGCACTCCTTGCCATCTCTAGCGGATATGACTGGCCAAAAGTAATAAAATGTTGGTTAAAAAAAAACATGTTTTGCGTCAACAAAATGTTTTCAACGGGCACAAAGTTTGACATGCAATGCCAAACTCACGTTATTCTGGCGAACCAAGGAGGTTATGACGCCACTTCCTGTTCCGATTCGCTGCAGTCACAAATGTAGCGCATGTATTTCATGAGGCAAATTTTTTACTGTATGTAAAATGTAAACTAACATGATACTATGTATTACGTGTGTGTTTTTTTTTAATTTCTTGGTAAGTCCAATGTGACGCACAATCATTTATGCAACATGAGAAAAGTGGTTTTATGGTTTTATGGTGAACAAACACCAACCATTCATGGCAGTAAACAAGTCACATACTTCCGGTTAGTTACAATAGACGACACAATTAACCCCTTTGCAAACATATGTCAAAATACCGAAGCTTCAATCTGCAATGTTTTGCCCCCAAAACAACTATCAATTGTTTAGATTCCTAGCTGCATTATGGTGAAACATTTGCGGATTGGAATTCCGATATTTCTACATCAGTGTGTTTAGTATTAACATTTTGTAGCTGTAACGAGATTGCATGACCAAGGACCATAAGTAGATAATCTCATAGTACATAAAATATTATTTAAAAGTAACAATTATAAATAAACACACAACCATTAGCAAATATACTTACTTTATCTACCCTGCTTTCCATAGTTTCGGGGTCTTTTTCCAATAAAAGTTTAACAAATAATTGTCCCTGAGATTCCGGCAAAGCAAAAGCATAATGAAGCGGGTACCTATTGCTCTGTAATAAAAAGGAAATTGTTCACTGATATCATAATAATAAGCATTTACTTGAAGTTAACCCTTTGAACCCTAGCGGCCTTTTTCCAGCCAGCAACATGATGCGTCATAAGGTCAGTTACTAGGATGGCTGTTCAGTAAATGTGTGTGGTATACCAATCAATATTTTCAGCGTGCAACCCTGAGGTTGGTCTACCCCAAGTAAAGAATATGGACTCTTCTAATTGCTGCCATTGAACTGGCATGGAAGATACCGCTAGAGTTCAAAGGGTTAAGTATGTTATATAACGTTTAAAATTTTATCGAGCTTTACGCATCCTCCTGTACAGCTGGGTGTTTTTTATTTTTATTTATTTTTTATTTATTTATTTATTTATTTATTTTTTAATTTATTATTTATTTATTTTATTTATTTATTTTATTTTATTTATTTATTTTTTTTTTTTGAGGTGGGGAGTCCTTTGGGAGGGGGTCAGTTCCGAATCGCAAGACGCAGCAAGAATCGACAGACCGCTTTTCCTGCGTCTGTACATAAACTGATCAAACAATCTTAGTGATAGGGAACTGGACTATTGGTTCATAAGGACTCTCATCACTAGTCTATCCGGTAAAGGCGCGAATATGTTGTGCTCTCATCACTTTTTCTCTTATTAACTCGACCGGTGGACGAGTCAGTACGAGAGAAAATATGACAATGGGGCCACTACATAAGATTAGATTAACTTTGTTCATTTGTTACCCTAATTTATGTTTTCTCTGACTCGATGGGCTGAGCAACTGATCCCATAGGCCCCATAAAAATTACCAAAGGGAAGTCAAGCTGAACCCAATTGAGATACAGGCAGGGCTTTTGGTGGTGAGGACTGCGGTTTTTTTTTCTATGTTATGGAGCCTGAAGTGTTATTTTCTATATGTTCTTAATACGTAAAAACTGAACTGAAACCGCGCTTTTCTTTTGAAATCGAACAGAAACCGAATCTGAATAATCAAAACCTCCCAGCTCTCTATCCTTCTGCCAACTAGCAACGAACTGAACATCTGCAGGAATGGCCAATAATTACTCAGTTAGTTAGTTACAATGGGGACGCCCGGTCTAGCCCCTCCCCCCCCCCCCTCCTCCCCTTGTCAGAACTGCATCCTTTACTATTGGTTTGGCGCGTTGGGGTTCCTAACACCTGTCCGGGAGCACATGCGTCCTCGTCGTGGAAATCCTTAACTATTCAATCATTTTTAGGGGGTTGAAGGTGTGGAGGTACATTTTAAAGCATTAATTCTTTTATTTTTGTCTCTAGGTTATTTGCCTAAAACCTACTGTGAACTATGCTCTTACAACCTATTTCCCTTTTTTGTCAATGAATACAATGACAGGAGAGTGGACACTACTGAAACACTACAGGGGCATTTTCCACCCCGCAGGAGTCTACGAGAAATAAAGAAACAAAGATTACGGATCGTGGATGAGGAGTCGACTTTTTTCGCTCTTTTTAGACTTGTCATTATACGAAAATCAAATCCATTAATATTTGTTCATGTTATCGCGCTAACGAGAAGAAATTAAAGCAAAAATTTACAAATTAAGGGCCATAACTCCGCTCAGTATTGCCAAACCACACCGGTTTTCGAACTCAAGCAAGACAGTATTAAGAAAGTCTCACATACCAAATATTAACCAAATGCATTGGTATTTGTTCAAGTTATCGCGTTAATGGGCAAGAAATAGTCAGAAATTAACTAAGGGCCTAACTCCACTCTCTATGGCCCAACCGCATCCGTTTTCGGACTCAAGTAAGACATTGTTAAGAAAGTCACAGGTACCAAATATTGATCAAATCCATTGCTATTTGTTCAAGTTAACGCTAACGAGCTGAAAACAGACCAACACTAATTCAGGGCAATAACTCCACTCAGTAAGACCAATCCGCACCGGTTTTCAAACTCGTATAAGGCATTATTAAGAAATTCTCACATACCAAACACTAACCGACATCCACTGATATTTGTTCAAGTTATCGCACTAACAACCCCAAAACAGGCAAAAATTAACTGATTAAGAGCCATAACTCCGCTCAGTGTGGCCGAACCGTACCAGTTTTTGAACTCATTCAAGACATTGTTAAGAAAATTTCAAATACCAAATAATGACCAAATTCATTTATAATTTTTCAAGTTATTGTGCAAACGAGAAACTTGACGCCTGCTCGAAGCCCGTCCATCCATCAATCCGCCCAAACGACGACTTCGTCAAACTTTTGGTCGAGGTTTTTTTTTAAAAAAAACTCGACAAAAAATCGGCTCCAAAGCCATTGGGCGCAATCTGTAAATCCATGGGCTAACAGTTTTCCATTGTTTCTTTTGCTTTCCCTCCTACATTATAAATACATGTACATACATACATCATCCCAAAGGTGAACAATAACCCATCATCTGTATTGCATACATCTAGTGATATTATTTGGTGAGTGTATCATTGCGGATACGAACTTTGTAAAATGGTTTGGCCTTAACTCTTTTGGCGCGGAATAATCTGAGAAACAGAATTCTTAGCGCCTAATATTCATCAGGAATTTTACAAAAGGTATAGGTTGTTAAATTTAAAGCGTTATTATTTTAAAAGATGTTCTAATGATCTCATTGACAGTTTGTCAAATGATTTTCTGTATATATTTAAATGGCACCTTTATACTTTCAAGGGACTCGATAGAACGCGCTGACAGCATCAATCCAACATCGATTTTCGTTATCGTCTTCTCAGTCAAGCACAAAAAGGTGTTTTAGATTGTGACGTCGATTTTATTAATAATTGTACAGTTTCTTCTTGAAGCTTCAGTACTCAGATTACTAGAGTGGTTAGACAATTTCGACTGCGTCGAAACTGCCACGAAACCGGTTGAATTCCGTATCTGTCCGCTTTTCTGCGACCAACACATGTCGAAAAAGAAACGCGAAAATATTCCACCTCGGATAACGTATTCGTTTCTCTTTTTTAAGATTCAGTCTTGATTTTGCAATATTTTATTCATGAAATCTTAACCCTTTATCCAATGCAACGGATAAAACCGGCCAGCGATATTCACAAAAATTACCTTCCAATTTTCGTTATTTTTTGTCTCAAAAGCATAGCTTATGATCCCTCATTGGAACGAGCTCGTAAGTTCCAAGGTTCCGTTTCTGCGTTCCAACCGAGCGCCTAGTACATTCGGTATCTCTTATCTAACCCCTCTCTTGTCACTGTGTTATTGTACCCATTTCTACCAGAAAAAACAAATAAGTTAGTTTAATTCATTCTAGGGGCAACCTGATATAAAACAGTCATATATACTATTAAAAAAGTAGGGGATATTTGATAAAAGTGAGATATATGAAGAAACATATTAATATTTTGATCAAAAAACAACTGAGGCCTTGCACTGTGACATCTGGTGAATGATTTCAGCAATAGTTGGATGTCTGACAAGCACACATTGCACGCACTGAGCTGTAGAAGACATGGACGGCCAGTCAAAGAATTTACCACATTCAGTTCAAGACCTCAATATCCTGTAAATCCTCCTCGGTTCGAAAGACAAGCGCGGATCCGACATGGCATTCTTCTCACCAAACGTCCAATATCAGCTTGACTGATGTTTTTCCATTCTTCATGCAGTGCCAGTGGACATTGGTAGGGGGCTGTTGGCGCTGTCGTAGGCGCCTGAGAAGCATATCCCAGACGTGCTTGATTGGAGAAAGGTCTGGACTTAGTACTGGCCAAGGCAATGTATTGATGTTCTACTCCTAGAGGAACTCTGTTGCGTCACGGGCTCTGTGTGCTCTTGTATTGTCATCTTGGAAAATGAATCGACGGCCGTGACGTCGCGCAAATGGTACCACATGAGCTTCTAACAAGTTGTCACGGTAGTACTGCCCTGTGACACGCACTTGGATGACATGTAATACTGTTCTGCTTGTCATGGTTATGCCTCCCCACACCATAACCAATCCACCACCAAAACTATCTTGTTGCCTAACGATTACGTCATGGTATAGTTCGTTCAACCGCCGCCACACTCTGTTTCGCCTGTCGTGGAAGTCGAGAGTGAACCTCGATTCATCGGAAAACATGAGGTTGCTCCACCGAAGTTTGTCCCTGCGCTGTCGCGCTCCTCACCAATTACGCCTTGCTGCGATGTGACGTTCAGTCAAATATGGAATTATTCAAGGTCGTCGAGCGTACAAATTCAAGCTGTGTAGGCGATTTCGGATAGTCTGATCACTGATTCGCACATCTGTCGCTCGGTGCAGCTGCTGTCCAATTTCTGATGCACTTTGATGGCGGTTACGTAATGCTATGGTTCGGAGGAAACGATCCTGGTTAGCAGTTGTCGCCCTTGGACGACCTGACCGACGCCTGTCATCAACATGCCTGTCTGGCGGTAGCGTGACCACAACCTGCTAATCACAGATTGAGTAACGCTGAGAATTTGAGCCACTGTAGTCTGTCTGTTGCCGGTTTCAAACATGCCAACGGTACGTAAACGTTCATCACGCGTCAGTCTTCGCATACCTCAAAAGATACGTTTCGACCAGAAACTATTGATGAACGAGTTTATACAAGAAAAGAACGATGAGACCTCCGAAATCGCCCGTCCAGTACAAATGTAAATTTCAAAACGTGCCCCACAGACATTAACGCGGCGCTCGTGCGAAAAACCTGCACGAAGATTTCATGGGCCGGTGACATTCATGATCCACTTTAAACTTGGTAACATATTGATGTGTCCAATCACGCTTATCCAATACCATTTTCCGAAAATATCAACATCCGTTTGGATATCCCCTACTTTTTTCGAATAGTATATGTTCTGATTCCGTTACTATTCAAAATAATAGCCAAACCACCCAGAGTTATTGGCGAAAAAAATGGCCATTTATATATATATATATTTTTATTTTTGCCTCTAAAGCATGGCTTATGACACTTCAACGGGATGAACACGTCTAGCTCGTTTCAATGAGAGGCGACAAACTATGTTTTGAAGGTGAAAATGAAAATGTCAGTTATTCAAGAAATTTGTTTTTTGGTGGGGGTGGAAGGTGTTTGCTTACGTCCTCTTGATCGTGTTGGTTTAAAGTTAGGTAATTTCTGTTTCCTATGTTCTTGCAATTAACAATTCAACTCATTAGCAAAAAAATACAAAATCCAAATCTAACAACTAGTGTTATAGTTGGATCACAACCTTGAAATACTTACATTATCTGGTGTCAGTTTCAATGTGGGTTTTGATGTACACAAATGTCTTGCCACTTCTAGTTGGTTAAAAACTATAGCTCTTGTTAAGGCAGTATATCCATTCTGAAAAATTGACATTTTCACGTGTTACAGTTTAATTTAATGGAAACTGGAAAGCCAAATAAAGAAGACAGCTGCTGTGTAATTGTGAAAGTTTTCTCTTCTGGATATCACTATAATATGACCCTTAGATCGTAACTACGATTCCGTTAAGTTTTCTTACAAGTTATACGAGCGTTAAACTCAGGTTTAGTGGTGTACAAACTTTGTTTTATTTATCTTTGAATATAAGGAAATATCCGACTTGCACTAAATTAGGGGAATCACTCTTCCTGACCTAGGCATTTACCAGACTTGTGTGGGTTAATGACTGGGGAGAATCTGTCGAGCACGATCCCCTCACTCGGAGGCGGTGGAACCGGGGAGGGGGGTACAAGGGGCACGTGCCCCTCCCCGTTTTTCCGCATATATGTTTCGCAGTTACACAAAGAGTTAAAATGGGCGCATGCAAACGTATTAATATAAGGCATTCCTATAACATTATTTGCAAATCCAAACAATAAACAAAGAATCTTACTTTCGATCGCTTCTGTCCATTTCTTCCACTTCAAATATCTTCCAACCCGAAGCCTGGCCTTCGGGTTTGAAGATGGCTGAAGTAGAAGAAACGGACAAGACAGTGACTACACAGCGGCATATTCATCTGAACGAGAGACTCTAACATTCACCGATATACGGTTGTGAACTTTCCCACACTGGGTCGAACCCTGGTAGCATTGTAAACTTGTGCCCCTCCACTTTTATCGAGCTTCCGCCGCCCCTGTCCTTACTCACAATCGGATTTTCATAATATTGTAAGGTCCCGTCTTCTATTCAAGTTAGGTAAAAAAAAAGTTAACACTGATCAGCGAGGGGTCTGCCCAGCAGACGTGTAGTTCGTTTTTACTCTAAGTATTTCTTTATTTATCATAAGTTTCTAATAATCGTTCTTTATACACTGAGGCGATAGGAAATTTTAATATTTAGTAAGCTGTTCAACTCAAGTGCACACAGTTTAGCAAGCTACAACTTTCTATATGCTGAATACCATATACTGGCCCTTTAGATTCCTTTAATTAGGGCACACATGAAGACCATCAACCTACCGCGGTTCAACTCTGAGGCAGAACAAAGACGCGAATATTCGCCTGTGGTGTTTTTCATAACATAACGATAATCATAAAAGGGAAATAAGAGCAATAAAATATTATCGGGAAGTGACTCTTCCACGCGTGAAGAGTTACTTCCTGATAGTGTTTTATTGCCCTTATTTCCTTGCTTCAGTTACCGTTATGGTGTGAAAAACAATGGAGCACGGTCTTCGCGTCTTTCTTCACCGAAAAGCTTGTTTGCACAAATCCAACTTGAGAACCTTTAGTAATTTCGGCACACCGTTACCGTTGCAACTTTGGATGAATTCAAAGGCCTGCATTTACACTGCTACACATTTCGGAATAAAACTCTTGGCAGATGCTGACAAACATTCCATTTGCTTACTTTCACTTCGCTTGTTCTATATTCACTGTCAGAAAGCGGTATTGCAAAGAAGAATTCCCGATCCTTTCGATGTTCACGTGATGCCATTAGAGAGAATCGGCAAGTAAACTGCAATGAAAGGACTGCATCGTCTTGAATTGTTTTTTAATTGCCGTAGGTAACGGTATTGGTATTGGCTTGGAAATCAGTTGATGGGGAACATGTCAAAAGTTAAGAAAAAATACCTGATCTTTGAAAGAGGCTTCGTTAAGTTTTTTGACAACTTCTAATCGTCCATTTGCAGCTGCATTGAATAGCATTATTCCTTGCTCCTGTAACACAAATGAAAAAACAAAATAACTCTCCAAGTAGGGCGTCTTATTTATTGTATATACATTGTCAAATTACTCAAGAATAGTGAAACTATATAGCATCGTTGATGACAACCATTATAATTTACGAAGAAGGCTGTTGTCTGCGGCGTGCTGCTTGTTTGTGGGTTATTTCAGTACTAATTGCAGGAAGAGGGAGAGGGGTGACTTTCGTATTTTTGAACAACTGAACACGATTAGTACATGGATATTCGTGAAAATGCATTAGGTTAAGTAAAGAGTTAAAAAAATAACAGAAAGTACACCAAGTTAATAATTTAAAAAGAACTGCCAGTGGGAATAAACGTACTTAAATATTGGAGCTTTACGTTGACGGAATTTATCCAATAGTAACGACCAATTGGACGGATGTACTGGGAATGTTCCAAAGAGATTAATATGACAGAAAAGTGATAGTCGTATTCCGTCAAGTTGACGAGGTCAGATCGCCGGATCCGCGGATCTGACCTCGTCAACGAGACGGAATGCGACAAACCAGATCATTTTACTGTCATATTGATCTGTTTATTATATGCCATTAAGGAAATTCACCTTTTTATACGAGAAATCAATATAAAATTGGTTAAGAACAATATTAGAAATTCACGCTATTGAGTATTCGATAGTGTTTATTTACATAAATGAAGTGTACCCAGAAACGGCTGGTAACCGGGGCGAACTCGATTGACGTTCTCCAGTGCCATCCTCGTTCTGAGACCTATCATTCGATACGGAATTGGAATACCATTCAGCGTGATCCGGCGATCAGGATCCTTTGGGTAAAAAACACGGCGTATCATTGATAGGTATATCATAAATTTATTTATTTCATTTTGGTATATGGAAACTTGTATTCATATGGGAATTTCTAGAACATCTGAATAAAAGAGGAAAGTAACTCTGTGAAAAAGTAATGGCCGACATCAGTCGGTGGTGAACACCATTTTGTTAATATTTACCTCTATTTGCTTGTATTGACAGATACTTTTAACATCATCTGCTTGTGTGACAAGATCAGGAAGGTAGTTTTCTGTTGACTGGAAGATAAAAAAAAGTAACGTGGATATTTCTGCTAAAATTGAAAAACCACTTCATTTCTCCTTGGTGACAGGTCTGTTAATTTATTGTGGAGCAAATATATAAGTGTTGAGTTGAACAAACAATTCATTTAAAACACGATTCACGAGAAACTTAACATATAATTATTGGGTATTCATCTTTTAAACACTCCAACTCCCTCAGCACACACAACGCATGAATATTATCAGAATGGTCAGAGGAGGATGACTGGGGATACTATAAAAGTTTCGACAAACATTAGTGACGCAAAGTAACACTGCGCGCCTTAATCCTTTACCTAACTTGAAAAGCAGACGACACTTGCAAAAAAAATTCTTGAATAACTAATTTTTTTCATTTTTTGTCTCAAAAACATAGGTTATGACCCCTCATTGGAACGAGCTCGTCGAGCTCGTTCCAATGAGGGGTCATAACCTATGTTTTTGAGATAAATAATGAAAATTAATTGGCGATTTTTTAGAATAGCGCTGGCCGGTTTGGGCCGTTACGTTGGGCAAAGGGTTAACGATGAGATTTATGATTGCTGACTTCTAACAGATGGTGGTTCCGAGCCACCCACACACGCACACAAACACACACTTGAATTAAGATAGTATGTCTCCCCCACTTGAAGTTGAAAATCCTTTAAATAAATTCCTGAACATAGTTGCCATGGTTCTAACTGACAATCGGCAATCATATTTTGATTGAACGGACTGGGCTATCTTCTATGAATATTAAACATCTGACCGACTTTTACATGTTTAGCTACATCTTTGGTAGTTGGGTAAGGGAGGGATACCTCTAATTAACCTTTCTATAAATGACCACCTGTCCGCGTTGTTCAGTTTCTAAGTGAGGATTTCATTTTCTTTATAGTCATTTTGTTTAGTATTGCGGAAAATTATTCTTAGCTGTTGTTTATCATGGGGTTCATGGTAAGATGATAGTGTAATATATAAAAACGATTTTTAAAAACGTACTCACCTCCTCCTTAATGATTTTAATCTTCTCTTCTCCAAAGAAGTGTATCGGGAGAGATACCATGTAAAACTTACCAAGCTGTTTCAACACAAACTGAAATTACAATAAAAAAGAAAGTTCAGTAACCTGGAATTTTCTTTACGTTGCAAGCCTACTGCTTTGAACTGTGTCTTCATTTCAATTTTCAGTTCAATATCTTTTTCACCATATCATAGAAAAAAAATAATTGTGCATTTTTGTTGAAGCTCAGAATTATATCAGCAACTTCAGTGTTCACATTTATTCAAGGCATCCACAGAGATGTAAACATATCTAGACGAGTTTATATTTTCTGAACGTTTTTAGTGTCTCGTGAACACAATAAAAAGTAGAAGGACCGCATTTGTGCCTTCAGATAACTGGGTGAGTTCTGAGAGATGTACCAATTCATTAATTTAACCCTCTATCTGTGTTTATCTGAGCTAAGAATCTACGTCGACATGGGGTGCGGCGTAATATTTAGCGGTGAATATGATAGACAAGTTATTTTCATCACTGCACACCGTACCATCACAGCTACAAACAGAGAAGCTTATCAGTACACGTCTTGAGATTACGTGTTTCAAACACATCCGTGTGAAGAAAACAACGTACACATTACAAAATCACTTGCATTGACGTGTGCGGTAATAATTTTAGCTTTTCAGACAGCGCACCATAATAATTTCCGTTCACTATTTTTTACTCACCCTGTGTTGACAGAAATGAGGCTATGGTCACCCTGGCATGCGTCAGTGATAACTTCTTGATGAATACAAGATGAAAGTACATTTTCGTTCCGTAAATGACCCTTTTCACATAATCCTATTTCATTACTCATGGAAGATCATCGAATCTATCACTATTAATTTGGCTGGGTGTAGTAAGTACCCTTTCAACACTGAGCTCCTGAATGGTATCGCCCTGGAGAGTATAACTTACAGGAAAGTGGGAGAATTTATTTTCTATTCATAGGAAGGATTTATACATATGGAGTTTTCTATTCACAGGAAGGTGCAAAAATAATTTAATCCTATAGCCCTATGATTAATTTTTTATTTAATCTCTTCCATATACAGGATAGATTTTCCCATCTGGATGTAAAAAATGTTCCAAAAGACGATCCCGTTCAAGAACTCGGGGCTGAAAGGCCCAATATTACAGTGGCCATAAGTAAGATAATTTAGTACTCGGCCAACTGAAGAGTTGGCGAATCTATTGTGTATTTGTGGGGAGGGTCGATCAGTAATAATTTAATCCCACAGCCCTCTAGAGCTGTAATATTAAACTATTGCCGACTCTCCTTGCCGATTTATTGTATACTACATCATCTTGTCTCGAATGTTACTATTTTTACTCCGAACTTTATGTATAATGGGTTAATTATTTATAAGCAAACGCAAATACCCTTTCTAAGGGCATTAATGGTCAAATACAAATATTACAAACTTCACCCATTCACCCAACCTCCTTAAGCGAATGGAGTAGGGCACCAATTTAAACGAAGAACAGGGTTTTCAAAATGAAACAGCCTCTCGCTGTTCTGATTATCTCATCTCAAATAATGGCTGCTTTTCTTTTTAAGTAATTCAAAAAATTAATTTTAAAGTTAGTAGTTCAAAATTCTATACTGATCTCGTTCCAAGTTATGAACCTAAGGGTTGTTCTGATAACTTGTCATCTGCAATGAATAATGTTTCAATACCGATATACACTTTTGTGATTCACAACTGAGGCTATAGTTGTCTGAAAAACTTTGTAGTCGGCTGTCCGTCAAATCGATTCAAACGGTCTAACCATGTTCGTTCATGGAAATTAGGAAATAATTTCTATAAAATTATCTAAAGTTATCTTTGATATAGTATAAGTTATTGTGATAAATTGATGGTAACATGGTCTTAGGTTTGCTGCTCGGAGCCTATGTTCAACCGAGACCGAGATTTGCTGCTCGGGGCCTATGATCAATTGGCCGCAATTTTCAGGCCAATTTATCACAATAACTTATATTATATCAAAGATAACTTTAGATAAGGTATATGTTCCAATAAGAACCTACCCAAAGCCCCAAACCCACACCGTGGAATGAACAAGGCAACTTCAATGAATAATGCAGCTTTCATGACAACAAATTTAGTAAATACACCTCTCCTGTACCCCAGGATGTCACTGGACAACACAAAATCAATAACTAAGATAAAGGCCGAGGTTACTCCATCTCAGTTCAAAACATGAACAGGTTCATGATTTGAACTGAGATTGAGTTACCTCGACTTTTGTCCCTTTACCCAACGAATCGCCCGCATCCGCCCGCGTAATATGCAAATTCAGCAGTTGAAAAAATATTATTTTTCAAACAATTTCAACAAAACCATATCATGTGACCCCAGTAGGTAATATTTGCGGGTTCAAACATCATCGTACATGTACGTGTACGCGTACATGTACACCTCCATAGGATTTAGTGTTAAAATCGTGCACGTGTACAAGATTTTAACGTTTTTTAGGGTGCTTTAGAGTCCATTTGCGGATTCAAACATCTCTGATTGAATTCAAGAATGATGAAATTTTACGTACAGTACATGTACCGTTTCGATGCTTGAACTCGCAAATAATTCTCCCATAGGGTTCAGTGTTAAATTGCGAGCAAAAAAACGTTTCGCGGTTTCTAACATCATCCTCTCGCTGATTCTAACAATCCGCGTCCGTACACGATTTTAACACTGAAACCCAATGGAGGCGTACACGGAGATCCGCTCTGCGGATTTTTAGGTCCGATGATGTTTGAATCCGCAAATGGATTTCTCCCATAGGGTTCAGTGTTAAATTGCGAGGAAAAAACGTTTTGCGGTTTCTAACATCATCCTCTTGCCGATTCTAACAACCTAACAATCCGCGTTCGTATACACGATTTTAAGACTGAAACCCAATGGAGGCTTAGACGGAGATTTTGAAATCGACTCGCGTGAAGAGGTGATGTTTGAATCCGCAAACCCACTGTAGCGTTTCTCGAAGTGAGACTGGCGCACGTTATTGCGAGGTGGGGGTCTCGACGAGCACTTGATGGAAAATGTTTTGAACGAAGAGTGTTGTCATTGTCGGTGTGGTTGGAAATTCGCGAATCCAGTCACGTCTTCCTGAAGTAAAAAAAACTAACACATGTTATCGTAATGAGTGAATGAGGTTTTTTGTTCAAAAAGAGTCGATTATGAATATAGTCTGTATTATAGACATTGATGTTTTCTGTTGATGGGACGGATAAAAATTGAGCTTTGAGGGGTTTTTTGTTCGAAGGGGAGTTGATCTGTAATAGATATTTGTGTTTTGCCTTGATTAGAGAGACTGACTGTTAAGCGTTCGTTGGAAAAAGTCAAAAACACTTATCGGAATGTTTAAAACGCATTTTCCACTCAATTAGGTTTTGAGTGGTAAAATTTTTAATATATTCATGATAGCAATCTCAGTCATCAAAAGGATTCTCTCTTAATTCGACACTCAGTGAATTGATGTGTGAATGAAAAATCTTTTGACGAATGTAAAAAACTACTGTCAAAATGCGTTAAATCAGAAACCGGTTTGTCATGTACTGTTTAAACGTATTTTTTTAAACTTCAATTAACACAGTCAGTTTGAGATGTGAATATTTTCAGATTATTATATTAAGACGGAAGAGTTTTTTTTATTACTTAAAACATAAAAAATATAATTAAACATTTAATTTTGAAAAATAAATAAAAACAATTAAAACGAAAGATGTTTTTACAGATGGATTCTAGACACCGAGATCGATTTTTAGAACAGTATGAACGTGCTAAGAAGGGGATTCAGTCAGCTGATAGGAGCAGACGTCTTGGTGAGATGGAACTCAGACGCGAAGCCACAAAAATATTTAAACCCGTGACGGAGGGTCAAGAGCGAAGCAGGAAGGAGATAGTCAAAGAATTGAGACCCATAAAGGAGAGTTCTTTGAGAATGGGTTCGTTGCCTCCTACTTTGGGAAATCGGTATTCCGTTCAATCTACACCGGATTACGTTCCCACGGGAATTCAAACAGATATGAGCGAGTCTGATGATACGGCTTCGACTATCACCACTAGTAGCATCGCATCGTCCTATGATGATGGCGGTAAGAGAGATCAGTCGTATGGAATTTATAAGGATTCTGAGGGTAGAACTTTTGTAGGTGATACGTTAGTGGAAATGGATGATGATGAATTGATCATGGGTTCGAATAAATATAAAGTAACTGATGGTCTGCGGAGATTTCTCCTTTACGACAAGCCTGGAGATTACACGGAACAGGATTTCGACAATTACGGCGACATTCTAGTTCAAACTCACGCCATGAAGAGAAATAACGATGCCAGAGAGACGAGACCCAAAGCCAACAGAGGTTACAAGTGGACGAAAGTGGTGAAACCCATATGGGATATGAACAAGAAGTTCGTCGAATCGGTGATTGGCAAAGGGGTGAAAACCACTTTTCTTCCGAGCGATTCCGACGCTCTGTCTCAGAGATTGAGTTTGTTGATGGCGAGCAGACGGGCTGGTAACACGGGATTAGATAATCAGATAGTTGCTATATCTGACGAATTGTTGAGACAGAAGGTTTTGAATAAAAACCAGTATAAAAGGCTGATGAACGAATTGAAGGATTGATGTGTATATAATAAGTAGAGAGAAACAAACAAACAAACAAACAAAAAAAATAAAACAGTAAATTCTTACACTAGAATAATAAAAGTATTTAAAAACGACAAAACGATTTACCAGTGAAAAAAAACAAAAATATATCATAAAAATAAAATATGTTGGTGATAAAGAACAGGGGATACGTCAGAACTTACGTTCAAGGCGGTTCTGGCATCTATAATGAGAGCGTTCACAAGCAATGTGGGTAGAAAACTCGCATCGACCGCGTTTGAGGTCAGTAAGAAGACGGCTTTGGATGCTGGTAAGAAAGCCGCTTCCGAAGCCAGTGGTAGGATAGCTTCTGTGGCTGGCAAGAGGGCAGCCGACGCATTGATCGACAAGTTGATCAGTCCGCCAGTGAAGTGAGCTGCGTTAGAGCAAACGCCAAAAAGTTGGAAAGATTTTAAGGATGCCGTGGTGCCCATACAAGATTTAGCCAAAATGACGAGTGGATCCGGATTGAAGAGAACTCGCGACGGTGCGATATAAATAAATAATAATAACATTAAAAAACAGAGTTTGAAAAACATAAAAAAAATTTGTGTTTGAAAAGAATCTAAAATAACAAACAAAATAAAAACAAAGATGAACATTAAAGATATGTCTTAGAACGACGCCGCGACCAAGAGGTCAAATAACGAGTTCTTTCCCAAGAGCATAAGAGGCTTGATAGTGGGAAAATCGAATTGTGGAAAGACCAATCTGTTGATGAATCTGTCGTCCCGACCCGATTGGTTGGATTACGACAGATTGTTCGTGTTTGGCAAGAGCTTGTTTCAACCCGAATACAGATTGCTTCGAGAGTGCATGGATTGCAGATTGCCCAAGGACGTCATAGCCAGAATCTTTGACAGTAGGGAGGAATTCGACAAGAGTGGAGCTCCGCTCTCGACCATTTTGGATGGCGCGGCGACGGAGCTGATGAAGAGAAATGCATCTTCGAACGTCGAGTGTCGATTTTATGAGAACGCTAGCGACGTTCCGGATCCTAGAGAACTGAAATCGGAAGATAAGAATCTCATGATTTTCGACGATCTGCTTTTGGAGAGACAGAACCGATGCGAATCGTATTACGTTAGGGGTCGACACAGCAACGTGGACTGTTTCTACCTGTCGCAGAATTATTTTCGATTGCCCAGACAGACGATAAGGGAGAACGCTAATTTTCTATGTCTCTTTCACCAAGATCTCAAGAATCTCAATCACATCTACGGCGATCACGTTGCAAACGACATGAGCGCTGTGGAATTCAGGAGATTCTGCAAGAGGGTTTGGGATGGTGGACTTTACAATTTCGTCGTGATCGATTTGACAAGCGAATTTAATCGCGGAAAATATCGGTGCGGATTCGACAAGTTTTATGTTTCCGATGGTAATAATAATAAGATAGAGCGTGAAAATAAAATTTAGAAAAATAATAAATCTTCAAATAATTAGTTTTGAATAAAAAAAATAAAATTAAAATATAATGTTCGAACATGGAGAATTGCTAGAACGGATAGCCGAGAATACGGCTGCGAAACAATCCATTCAAATCGTGGTGAGTGGCGATTCGACTCGATTCGCTACGAAATTCGAACCTTCCATCGAATTGAATAGAGAGAAAAGATACAAGATGGCGTTGGTGAATCTGGAGACTTATTATTCCTTTCCCAACGTCACCGAAAAGAATAACTCGTTCAAGTATTCCGATGGAGTGGATTGGTTGGAGATTCGAATTCCCAAAGGGAGTTACGACATAGACGATTTGAACCATTACATTCAGACGCAAATGAAGACGGATGGAAAGGGAAGCAACAAGATCAGACTCGCTCCCAATCCTAATACCTTACAGATGATGTTGGATTTGGAAGATAATTTTCGAGTGGATTTCAACACGGACGATTCTAAAGGCAAGATGTTGGGATTCGATCGAAAGATGTATCGAGGCCATGCGGCATCTGAAAATATGGTCGACATTCTCGCTGTCAATAGCATTCTGGTGAACATGGATGTGATTGCTGGAAGCTACATGAATGGTAGCGCTCAACCGATGATCTATTCCTTCTTTCCAAACGTGTCGCCGGGTTATAAGATCGTGGAGCGACCTCGAAATTTAGTTTATCTACCAGTGATTTTGGACACATTGTATAGTCTGAAAACCACGTTGATGGATCAAAATGGTGAACTGTTAGATCTTCGTGGAGAGAGAGTGACGATACGATTTCACATAAGAGAAATATAAAAGCAAAAAAAAAAAAACAAAAAAAATATTATATATATAGATAACAAAAATAAAATAAACGCAATATTAATTTTACAAAATTATTTTAATATAATTATTAAACAAGAAACAATTGAAGTAAATATATTTAAAAAAAAACAGAATTATGACAGAATACGTGGTTAAAAACGTGAACATATCCGCAGGACAGAGGAAGAAACTTAAGAGAGCGTTAACAACTCGAGGCGAGACGGTGAGATTCAAATTCACTCACGAAGATCTGACGAGAGGCAGTCAGGATTCGATCGCCTGGACCAGAAGTCAAATCAAAAGGATGGAGAAAGCGATTCGCGATGGAAGAGGGTTGATGGTGAGAATGAGTCCCGCTCAATTGAGATACAATTTGAGAATGAAAGGTGGTTTCCTACCGCTATTGGCAGGAATAGCCGCAAAAGCATTACCCTTCGCCGCAAAGGCGCTACCCTTTCTCGGAAAGACTCTCAGCGTGGGAGCTCTCACGGGACTCGCTAGTTCGGCAGTTGAGAAATTAATGGGTGGCAGCGGACTGTTTTTGAAGAAGGGGGGAGCCATGTGTCGCGTCCACGTAGACGACAGTGGTAAAGGATTGTATCTAGAACCCGTTAGAGGTGGCAACTCTCTGAGAGGAAACGGTCTCTATCTGAAGAGTGGACGGAACGTCGAGTGACTCGGCAAGGGTTTGTTGCTCGGTGAGAATTCGCCATTTAAGAACATACCGATTTTGAATATGTTATTATAATATAAAATTATATAAAATATATAAAATCATAGAAAGTATAAAATAATATATTTAAAATGGATAAAAAGGTGGAGAAAGAAATTTATCACCTGGATGAAAAGGTGGAGAAACAATTTGACAATAATGACAAACATCGCGAGCCAGAGAGCGAAAAAATAAAAAAATGGTTAGACGCTAATGATGGATATCTAAGGGAAGAACTAATGAAAGAGATAGATGAAGCGCGGGATAGATGGTTGAGAATGAGACGATGCTTTCCACGGTCACTACTACCTTCTGAAGAGAATGGTAATGATGCGAGTGTTACCAAGAGATACACAACATTCGTTCATAATTATGATTCAGATAAACAAAAATGTTGCCATAAACGTATCACATCACAAAGAAAAAGAAAAAAAGAAAAAGAAGAATCAACGCTGAAATTTGAGAGAAAAAGAAACGTTATTATAATATATTATGATGATAGTGAAGAAGAAGGAAAACAAAAAAAACAAAAAAAAGTAAATGAGATCTAAAGATGATCTTATTACTTTTTTTTTTTCATTTTTCTTCACTAAAAATCAATCACTCTATTGTTTATATTTCCAAGTCCGTTATTAGCATGTTGACGCTCGTGTTTTCTCCTTTTTCGAAAACGTGTTGAATGTTTATCTTTACTCTTTTGAGTTTTTTTACATCGGTCAACTCGCTCTCACCACCCAATTTCTTCACGAGTTTGAATGAGATGTTTGGAAATATGTAATTTCCATAGGGCAACAACAAATCGTACTTGTCAAATTCTCTATCTTCGGCGATGACGATGTTTTGCAGATCGCTTTGGTACTCATAAATCAAATCGAGCGCAGCTTCGTCCAATTTCAGAGGCATCTTATATTTCTCGTATTTGTGCTCTAAGCCCTTCATCTCGACCTCGTTCAATTCGATGGGATCGTGTCGTTGTAATCCATAGATTTTATGACCGAATTTCTTATACATTTCGACTCATTTCAATTTCAATTCACATCTTTTAGGTGTTGTTGTCTTCATGATCGATTATTTAGTATTTAAATAATAATTTGTTTAAAAAGTTTTTTGTTTTTTTTGCTCTTTATATATATATAAAAAAGTTGTTTTTTTAATTTTTAATTTTCTTTAATGTAAAATTTTTTTAGTAAAAGTTTTTTTTCTCTTTATATATATATAAAAAAGTTAAATTTTAATTTCAATCTCTCTATTGTTTATATTTCCAAGTCTGTTATTAGCAAGTTGACATTCGTCATTTTTCCACATACGAAAATGGTGTGAATGTTTATCTTTACTCTTTTGAGTTTTTTTTCATAGGCGAATGCACTCTCACCACCCGATTTCTTCACGAGTTCGGGTGAGATTATTGGATATATGTAATCTCCATAGGACAATAATAAATCACCCCTGTCGAATTCTCTGTCTTCGGCGATGATGATATTATTCAGCAATTCGCTTTGGTACTCGTAAAACAAATCGAGCGCGGCTTCATCCACTTTCAAACACATTCGATATTTGTGGTAGTAGTGGTCTAAGTCCACCATCTCGACCTCATTCAATTCGATGGGATCGTGTGGTTGTAATGTATAGATATTAAAACTGGATTTCTCATACCCTTCGTCTCATTTCAATTTCAATTCGCATCTTTTAGGTGTTGTTGTCATGATTGATTATTTGGTTTTTATGAATTCTTGCAAATAATGTATATTTTAAATTTTGTATTTAAATAATAATTTGTTAAAAAGAAAAGTTTCTCTTTATTTCTCTTTATATATAAATAAAAGTTAAAAAAAAAAATTCTTACAAACTCAATTTTGAGGTAAAAACAATGATCAAGTCCAAACATCCAAATTATAGTCTAGAACGTGCAAGACTTCAAATGTTTAAAAATTGGCCTTCGCATCTCGCTCAAAAACCCGAAGATTTAGCCACCGCGGGTTTCATTTACATGGGTAGAGGTGACAAAGTCAAATGTTTTTGTTGCGACATACATTTGATGAATTGGGAACCTCACGACGTACCTTTACTAGAACACATAAGTAATATTGAAAAAGGCGAATGCGATTATTTGAACAAGATCCTAACATTGGGATTGATCAAAATCCAAGACGAAGAGAGGGATAGAGACAAAAACCAAAAATTATTGATGGATATGTTAGAACTCGGTTACACCAGAGAACAATTGTACGATGCGTTAAACATCGCGAACAAGACCCTGTCTCAATTCATGACTTTAGAACATCTCATCAAATTCATGGCGGAAGCGGACGAGTTATCGTCACTTGTCGAAAACAAACCAAGTAAAACGTCCACCACCAAGTGTCTGGTCTGCGAAGGTGTCGCAAACATCTTGTTTCTACCATGCGCACACCTGCGTTACTGTAGAGAATGTCATTCCGAAGACGAGAAAACGTGTTCGGTTTGCGAGCGAGAAATAAAAGCGGTCTTAAATTGTTTTTGAATAAAAACACATTAAAGAAAAAAAATCGAATTTAAAATTAAACTTTTTTTCTTTTTTTTTATTATATATTTAAAAAGAGTAAAAAAGCAAAACTTTTTAACAAATTATTCAAATACAAAATTCGGAAAAAAAATATATTCTTACAAAATGAAACAAACAGATAAAAAAAAATTGGAAAATTTAAATGAGAAAACCATACCTCAGTTAAACGAGATTTGTAAACTATTAAAAATTTCACATTTCAGAAATCATAGAACTAAATCAAAAAAGATTGATGTCATACAGAAACATTTGCAAAACGATGGAAAAGCAAACAAAATGCTGATAGCAACGACGTCAAAAAATGCAACGGTTGTGAAAAATGAGAAGAAAAAGATATTAAAAGGAATCGAAATGCCGACGTCGCAAAAAAACCAAAAACGTTTCGATTGTGAAAAATAAGAAGATGACTAAACAAAAAGCCGTTGAAGAAGAACTTCAAGTTTCCAAAGAAAAGAAAAGAAAAACGAAAACGAGTGATGCACATCAGATTCTAGGCAAACGAGATATATCGAGCAAACTTCAACGAGCAATAGACGAAGGGAAAGGAGAAGAATATCTAGCGCGACTCACCGCAGAACTATTTCAGTCGAAGTCCATGGAACGGGAAAGTGCAATCAAAGGTATTTTTAAAACTTTCAACGTGGTTCCCTCGTTGAAGAAAATCGATCCGAAATTGTTCATGGAATGGGTGAAGAAAAAAGTATTGGATTTGTTTCGCAAACACATGAACGTGGGACTAAAAATTAAGATGATACTCCATTGCATGATGAATAAAATCGACGTGAAGTCCGGCGAGAGCATCGTGAAAAATGCATATTTCAGATCTAATGTCGAACCCGTATTTCGAGGTTCAGATTTATCGGACGTTTTCGAAAAGATGAAAGACAAGATGTTGACGTCTCTCGCAAATTATCAACATGAAGGTAGTAATTGGACGTTCAATGAGATGTTGAAACTCGAAATTCACATAACTAAAAACGATTTGTTGAAAGGGTCTTCCTACGTGAAATTACCGTATTTCCTAGCAAAAAAACATGCCGTAATCAACGTGAAAAATAAAGATGATCAGTGTTTTAAATGGGCAGTCACTTCCACTTTATACGCTGTCAAAATGAACATCGAAAGAGTTTCTTCTTACGAGGTAACTTCTAAAAATCTCGATTGGACCGGAGTGACTTTTCCAATGCAGTTAAAACACTTCGAACGTTTTGAGGCACAAAATCCCACAGTAGCGGTGAACGTCTTGGGATATGACGAAAAACAAAATATCTATCCTCTCAGATTGACTTCGTATCTCGGAAGAGAAAAGACGATTATTTTATTATTGATTTCGAATGGTGACAATCATCATTATTGTTGGGTTAAACATCTGAGCCGATTACTAGCGAAACAATATAATAAACATAAAGGAAAGATATCTTTATGTTTCAATTGCATGAACGCGTTTCACAGCGAAAAATCGTTGGCGAAACATCAGGAATATTGCAACGAAAATCAAGGTGTCAACGTCGAAATGCCCAAACCCAACACCATCGTGAAGTTTGAAAATCACAATAGAAGGTTAAAAGTACCATTCGTCGTGTACGCCGATTTCGAATGTTTCACCGCGAAAATGAGATCCTGTCAACCCAATGCTCTTCAAAGTTACGTCGAAAGATATCAAAAACACATACCTTCGGGCTATTGCATTTACGTGAAATGCGCTTTCGACTCGCAACATGACATGGGTCCCTTCACCTACACGAAACAGTATGAAGATGACGACGTGGCTCAAAGGTTCGTGGAAGAGTTAGAATGGAAACTTCAAATGTTATACGACAAATTCAAAACTCCGGCAAAAATGATCATCACGCGAGAGCAGCAGGACGAAAATAACAGAGCCACAGAATGTCACATATGCAGACAATCGTTCGACGAGAATTCAGAGGAAAATAAGAAGGTCAGAGACCACGATCATTACACGGGTCTGTATCACGGTCCGGCTCACAGCAAGTGTAATTTAAAATATCGAGACGCCGCTTTCTATCCGGTGATGTTTCACAATCTCTCAGGTTACGACAGTCATCTGTTCGTGAAAAATCTCAGCACCTCACACGAAGAATTAAATTGCATCGCGAACAGCGAAGAAAGATACATTTCCTTCACGAAATGGAAGCTCATGGAGAAGAAAAGTGTAATCGATGGAAATACGTTGGAAGAAAAAATGAAATCCATTCGTAGAGGCATACGTTTCATCGACAGTTTTAAATTCATGTCGACCACTCTGGAAAAATTAGTCGATAACATGAGCAAGGATAAATTTAAAATCACGAGCGAACATTTCGGAGAACGAGTAGACATCATGTTGAGGAAAGGAGTCTATCCTTACGATTACATGAACGATCTAAAGAGATTCGAAGACACCGCACTACCTTCGAAATAAGATTTTTATTCGAAATTATACGAATCCGACATTTCCGACGAGAATTACGAACATGCTAAAAACGTGTGGAAATCATTCGATATGAAAACCATGAGAGATTATCACAATCTCTATCTGAAGACTGACGTTCTACTCTTGGCAGACGTGTTCGAAAATTTTCGAGACGTCTGTTGTCGAAATTACGATCTGGATCCCGCTTGGTATTTCACCGCACCCGGTTTGGCGTGGGACGCTCTGTTAAAGACCACCAAAGTCCAATTGGAATTATTATCCGACATGGACATGTTGCTCATGTTCGAAAGGGCTGCGAGAGGTGGCGTCTCGATGATCTCCCACAGACATTCTGAAGCTAACAATCCCTACATGAAAGAAGGTTTTGATTCGAAACGGTCGACTAAATACATACAGCATTGGGACACCAATAATCTGTACGGTTGGGCTATGAGTCATCCTTTACCGATTAGAAATTTCGAATGGGTGAAGGAACCGGAAGAGATGCAAAAATGGAGAGACTATCCTTGCATTTTAGAAGTCGATTTGAACTATCCAGAAGAATTACACGATCCACACAATGATTATCCGCTGGCTCCCGAATGAATGGAACCAAACGAAGGAGACGAGGAAAAACTCATTCCCAATTTATTTAACAAATGTAACTACATCGTCTACAGTGAGAATTTGAAACAGTACGTCGATTACGGGATGAAATTAGTCGACATACATCGCATCATTCGATTCGACGAAGAGCTTTGGATGAAAAAATACATCGATCTCAAAACGAATCTCAGAACTCGAGCCGAGAACGATTTCGAAAAAGATTTCTTCAAACTCATGAACAACTGCGTGTACGGCAAATCGATGGAAAACATCAGGAAGAGAACCGACGTTCGACTCATCACATCTGAGAAAAGAGCTAAAAAATTAGTGGCGAAACTCAATTACAAACACCGAACCATATTCAACGAAAATCTAGTGGCCGTTCACATGCAAAAGACGCACCTGAAGTTCGACAAACCGCATTATCTCAGACCGATCATCTTAGATATCAGCAAGCGATTGATGTACGAGTTTCACTACGATTACGTCAAACGAAAATTTGGTGACAAAGCCAAACTACTGTTCACCGACACGGACAGTTTAGTTTATGAGATAGAGACGAAAGACGTCTACCGAGATATATCTCCAGACGTGGCTGATTGGTTTGACACGAGCAACTATCCTGTTGATCACCCGTCCAACATTCAATCGAACGACAACAAGAAGGTGTTGGGTAAATTTAAGGACGAGAGCGGCGGTAAACAGATCGTCGAATTCGTGGGCTTGAGACCCAAACTCTATGCTTATCATCTAGAAGATGATGAAGAGATCAAGAAGTGCAAAGGAGTTAAAGCGTGCGTGGTGAAGAAAAACATCTCTTTCCAAGAGTATAAAGATTGTCTGTTAGGAAGTGGTCCGGTGTATAAGACTATGAAATCGATTCGAAGCGAAAATCACGACTTGTATACCGAAATAGTCAACAAGATTTCGCTGACGGCCGACGACCACAAGAGATTCATATTAGACGATAAAATAAGCACTTTGGCACTCGGACATTGGACTTTGGATCTAATTTTAGACGATATGAATGGGGATGAATGGATTCTAGATGCGATTGTGGATGATAGGATTCCAGAAAATCAAGAAGAATTAGATGAATGCAAAATTATAGAAATGGATATTGACATCGAGAAAGTTAGTTTAAAAAGAAAAAGAAAAAAATAGAAAAAAAAAATAACGTCATTTTTAGTAAATTATAATAAAATAAATAAAAAAAATATATATATATACTTATTTATGAATAAGAAAATAAAGATATCCATAGAAGGTGTCGTCTTACCCAACGAACCCCTATCCAACATCGATCTGTTGAATGCGGCAAAAGATTTGAAAATCGAAGATTTTCTAGGAGTGTTTTCCAGAGATGCCTTGCCGAAGAGAAGACCTCGACAATCGGAATGCGGAATTTTAAATCTAGACAATTCATCGGGTGAAGGCACTCACTGGGTGGCGTGGATGAAGAACGGGAAGAAGAAAAATTATTATTTCGAGAGCTACGGAATCTCGCCGCCAAAAGAAATAAAGAACTATTTCAACAAATCGATGGTTCGTTACAACACGGAACAAGTGCAATCACCAGATCAAGTGTTTTGCGGTCACCTGTGTCTCTATGTTCTCAAGAGATGGTCTGAAGGAGATCGATTTCAAGACATTCTCAATGATTTACATTAGAGAGAGATTTTTTTTTTTTATAGTATATATAAAGATAAAAAATTATTTTAAAAAAATTTTAATCGAATAAAAACGAAAAATAAAATAACATAGTTCATTTTTAATAAACTGCATTTTGAACATATTTTTCTAAAAACAAAAAAATCCCACAACAACATGCCAGTCGATAAATTTGGTAGAAGTGACGACGAAAAAGTCAACCCGAGAAAGAAGAGGAAGACATTCGAAGTCGACGATGGTTATGACGTTGCCAACTTGGACAAACATTACGTTCGGAGATACGAACCTTGAGAAGAACCTTTGAACATGAATGATAAGAAGCTCTACAATCTTCCCGAGCCAATAGATCTCGCAGATGCTGCGACTAAAAAATATGCCGACAGGGTGAACGCCGATTTCAAACGAATCCTGCTGGATAATTACGTGGATAAAACCATGAACGACGATCTCGATCTGAAATCCAAACATTTGGTGAACATCGCGAATCCCGTAGATCCCACGAATGCCGTGACCAAGAGATACGCAGACGACACTCACGCGAGATTCAGCGAACACCTGAGAAATAGATACGTTCAGAAAACGATGCACTCGGAATTGAACGCCAATTATAACAAGATAACGAATGTGCCAACTCCCACGAATCCCAAGGACGTGGGGACCAAACACTACGTAGATCTGGAACAGAGAAAGTCTGACGGACGTGAAATGAAATCGGATCTGAATGCGGGATTCCACAAGATATTGAATCTGTCGAAGATCGACGACGCGGATGTGGAATCAACCACGGTCAACAAGCGCTACGTGGATTCTGCCGTGATACAATCGCAAGAATACCTAGAATCGCAAGTGGACGATCTCTATCTGAACAAACAATCTGGCGGAACCATGGAGGGTGGCATCAACATGAACGGTCACAATTTATTCAGCCTCGATCACGATCCCGAATTCGATTCCAGCGATGTCAGCAGTACGTGAACGACAACTCAGTCTGGAGAAAAGGCGACATCACGGAAGGTAAACTAGACATGGGTGGACACGTGCTCACGAATCTACCAGAACCCGTGCACTTGACGGATGCCTGCACCCTGATTTCGGTGGTGGAGAAAGTCAAATATGCTAGACAATTGATCACCGAGTGGGCCGAAGAGGCCGGCACCTTAGATGAAGGAAAAGCTGAGTGGTCTTTCAGAAATGGAAGTAGCGGATCGAAACACTTTCAGGTGGGATATCCCATGCCGCTGGGAGGTGAAATCCTTCGAATGAGTCCGGCTTCCTCGGATTTGAATAACAGAGCGGTCGTCAATCTCATGGTGAATGGTGTGGAGAGCGATAAGAGATACAGCGTCAAAAAGACTGAGAATCAACACGCGAATGTTAGCATGTTCGGCACGCCTCTCAAAGTAAACGCCGGAGACAGGATTAATTTCGTCATGAAAACCAATAATCCTGAAGCCGCCACTTCCGTGGTGAGTCTACTGATCAAACTGGATCCTTTGAACAAACAGTGTACACATGGAAAATAATGAATTAAAAAAAAAAAAAAATAATGTGTGATTATTAAAAACAAAAAAAACAAAAAAAAAAAAGTAATGAGATATAGAGAGATGTTCAATCTCTCTATATCTCATTACTTTTTTTTTTTTTTTTTTTTTGATAACTTTTTATTATATATTATTATACGATATCTGAAATGTTTTTTTTCTTTAGTAAAAGAATTTTGTCACTTATGACGATGATTAAAATTGCATCCTTTTTTTAATTTTCTATCCATTTATGATTACAATTTATACACTTTGCGAATACGGTTGTTGGTTCATCACCAGATCTAGTTTGTTGAGATTCGATTTTTATTTGACGTTTCTTACATTTGCGACATTTTAAAATTGTATTTTTTATAATTTCTTCGTTAGATCTTATGAGATCAAACTCTTCTTTTTCTTTTAAACGATATTCGTTAAAATCACAACTATTCCATCCTTTTTTGTGTTACGTTCTTCATATTCAATTTGAATCCATTTTTCCAAGTATTTTATTTTAACGTCGTAGTAATCTGAAGTGAACAGATGATTTATTGTTTCGTGTCAAAAACATCCATTTTGTTTTCGAGATTTTAGTTTTTTAATTAATCTTACATCCACATTTTTAACGTTTATTAATTTTTTTTCACACACTCGTCTCTCATCGAATGATCGACATCTTATTTCCGTCCGATTCGAATTGTAATTCTCTGTCCGACAGGACCAGGGCGAAGGCTTCGGTTTTTCTCGGCACGTTCCTATCGAATTGCATCTTGATCTGAATGTCTAACACGCTACTCTTGAGTCGTTCACTCTGTTTACTGACGTCGAACACGAACATGGGATACATCGACTTGTATTCGCCGGGAGATATGTTAGGATTGCTCATCAATTCGTCTAGACCGTGATACTTCTTTCTAAAATCAGCGGCATTGCCGTACAGTCTGGAGAAATCGTTCTTGTCGAACGATGCATTGTAATCGATTGCTGGATATCTCGTGGCATTCAGAAACACTTGCATGTTTCTCAAATGGCAGTGATCGAACAGCGATGCATTCTTTTCCTGAGACCCGTCCCTATTGGTCTGAAATGCAACCACGATGAAACGCGGTCTCTCGGAAGCAGATTTCACCGTCAATCTCCAATCGAAGTGATTCGTGGAGAGAGGAATGCTAGCCGTGTCGCACTATCTCATTCTAAATCCCACGGGTAATTTACTCTTGGATTCTATGATCTTGTAGAGATGAGCTTTCTCCACGATCGAAGGCTCCATGTGCGGAACGAACCACGATATCTTGTGTAGAGTTATCTTACCCGCATCGGTCGTGGTGAGTTTCACTATTGCGTCGTCGTTTCCTTTTCGAATCAACATCAGATTGTGTTTGAATCCGTACATGATCTTGTTGTAATCATCTGCAAATCCGAAGATGTGTTTCAAAGGTATCCTGAACGAAAACGTTCCTTTAGGTCTGGACGTCTTGACGACGTAGTCGAATATCGCAGCGGCGCCTGCGCTAGCAGGGCCTACGGTGTCTTTCATCCACAACTGATTAAGTCCTCTGGATTTCGAAAAATCATCAGGATACGTCAAGAGTCCGAACATCGTGGTGGCCTGAACGGGATGAAAAACAGATTCTATCTCTTGTCCGGATAGCATGTATTTTATGTTACTGAATAGATGCATGATGCCATTATTGGCAAGAGTAACCGTGTCGTCGTCGGCGTAGTCGCTCCCATCTTCCTTGGTGAGACGTCCCTGCACCACTATGTAACTCTCGCTGGGATGTACGAATAGATCTTGAGTTTCGACGTTGATTCTTATCTCTCCCGCATTGTTCAAACTCATTGCTGTTACCGGTTTGTATTCGTGAACCTCATATTCTTGAATACTTTCATCTTTCACTATGCTTTGTGTTATATCTAGTATATTTGTCATTTTAAAGGATTTTTAGTTGTTTTTTTTGTTTATTAATTAACTTGCTTTCTTTATCTAAAAAATAGTTTTTAATTATTTTTTATTATTATTTTTTTTCTCTCTTATATATATATGTGTGTAAACAAGAAAATGTCAAAGAGAGTAAATAAAAAAAAAATTTTGTGTTCTTCATCAAAACTTCGTCTTCTGTAATTGTTGTTCATAAAACTTTCCAATGATCTCTTCTCCATCCAAAGCTTCGATTTCGTAAGTCACGGGATCGGTGTGAAATATTTTGATGATCACGAAGATTTCCGAGGTCCATCGAGGAGTATAACCCTTTTCGAAGTGCTTCTTATAAGCGTAGATTCTCACTCGATCGCCGACCGCAAATTTCGGCGTTCTAGACTTCTTCCTGATCTTAGATCTCTCGGGATATAGATTCGCGTAGACCCGTTTTTCGTTTCGAGGATCGCTAGCTTCCGCGGGAGTCATCTTGATCAATCTGTGTCGCGTGTTGTTGTAATCTTTGACCAGACCGTTCAGAGCGTATATGTATTTCTTGGTCGAATTCGCCGTGAAGTATCTGTACATCTTCTCCTTCATCGTTCGATTCCAACGTTCCACCACGCTTGCTTTCTCTTCATTTTCGATCGAGTAGAGGTCTACCAATCGACGAACGTCCTTGTTGTAGAATTCTTTTCCCTTATCTACCCACAATTTACTCGGTTTTCGAGAAGACGAGTCGAACACGCTCTTCAGAGCCTCGGCGACGCAAGGTCCCGATTTATCCTTCAAAGCTCTGATCCAACCGTATTTGGAAAACACGTATTTGACGCCCTCGTTCTACCTCGAAAACGATCTCATGTCGACCAAGTCGGCAGACCAAATGTCATCCAGACCCTTCACGAACACCCTTCTCTTTCGAAATTTATGCACTATGGGTTTGTGTAACTCCTCAGCCAATTCGCTCGTCAATAATCGTTTCTTCTTCTTTTCAGATGCGCTTTTTTTTTTGAACGCCCCATCCGAATCGACGTTTCGCACCGATCAGATTGCCGACCAGCGAACGTTCCATCTTCTCTCTCCTGGTTGGATTCGATATGCCTCTCAATCTCCCCAACATGTTTTTGTCGCAGACGTCGTTGCGAGTCTTGGTGTCGGGATGTCCGGCGTAGCACAGATCGTGATCGTACGCAGCCGCGTCCACCCTATTCACGGGTTTGCTCCAAGATTTAGGTGTCAGATCGGCGTTGAGTCTCTGGTTCAATTTCGTTCCGGGTCCCGTGAAACTGTGACCGGGCAGATGCATTTCGAAAGGTAGATTGTTGATCATTTTATTCACGATGCATCCCTTGTCTTCTAAAGTCAAACTTCTACGCGCCAATTTCAGTTCTTCCGAATCTGTGGGCCTGTCTCGATTCTTACAGAAGACTAATCTCTTCCAAAACGTGATCACATCGTTGAATTTAACGCGTTCGAACGCCGGTTCGAAATACATGACGACCATATCTTCCCTTTCCATCGTCAGACACGAATGATTTTCGTGATCGAAGTCTAGATGATCCCGACATCCGACGCATCGTTCTAACAAGATGGGACGCAGTTCTTCGTTCACGCAGATTGCGTATGCTCTCATCAGCATGTTTAAAAGAAACCTCGCTCTAATAGTCTGAGAATCGCTCATGATTTACGTATTTTTTTTTATTATCTATTCGATTTGATATATTTATTTTTCTAAATAACTATTTATTTATATTTTTTTTCTCCCCTATATATATATCAATCAAAAACGTGACAGTGGGCTCGCGAATTTCCAACCACACCGACAACGACAACACTCTTCGTTCAAAACATTTCCATCAAGTGCTCGTCGAGACCCCCACCTCGCAATAACGTGCGCCAGTCTCACTTCGAGAAACGCTACAGTGGGTTTGCGGATTCAAACATCACCTCTTCACGCGAGTCGATTTCAAAATCTCCGTCTAAGCCTCCATTGGGTTTCAGTTTTAAAATCGTGTATACGAACGCGGATTGTTAGATTGTTAGAATCGGCAAGGGGATGATGTTAGAAACCGCAAAACGTTTTTTCCTCGCAATTTAACACTGAACCCTATGGGAGAAATCCATTTGCGGATTCAAACATCATCGGACCTAAAAATCCGCAGAGCGGATCTCCGTGTACGCCTCCATTGGGTTTCAGTGTTAAAATCGTGTACGGACGCGGATTGTTAGAATCGGCGAGAGGATGATGTTAGAAACCGCAAAACGTTTTTTTGCTCGCTATTTAACACTGAATCCTATGGGAGAATTATTTGCGGGTTCAAGCATCGAAACGGTACATGTACTGTACGTAAAATTTCATCATTCTTGGATTCAATCAGTGATGTTTGAATCCGCAAATGGACTCCAAAGCACCCTAAAAAACGTTAAAATCTTGTACACGTACACGATTTTAACACTAAATCCTATGGAGGTGTACATGTACGCGTACACGTACATGTACGATGATGCTTGAACCCGCAAATATTACCTACTGACCCCTCGTTGGAACGAGCTCGTCGAGCTCGTTCCAACGAGGGGTCACATGATATGGTTTTGTTAAAATTTTTTGAAAAATTTGAAAAAAATGATATTTAAAATAATAAATTTTGATATCGTCTGCGTTGGGTAAAGGGATAAGTGAGTTGTGAGTATACATTCATAGATTGATCACTGGCCTTGAAAAATACGATTTTATAGGCAGTATGCACTTTGAATCCCCCAATGATATCATCTTTTCAAATATTTCATTTGGTGACGTCAGATAACATATGCCACTGGAGCCGTAAATATAAAAAAAACTAAAGGAGTTCTCGTCCAATCAGAGGGCGAGGATTTTAGTCTTATTGGAACATTATATTATTTTTTTCAAAATGTACAGAAAATGTATCCTTCTTTCTTTGTTGCGTTAAACGCCAACTAAAGACTGGAATAAAAAGAAAATGAAAGAATGGATTGTTTATTATCAGGCCCGACGAGAGGTGACCCTGGCTGTCACAAATAAATAAATAAATAAATATTGTCGTAAGTTATATGATAGTTAAGTAATCAGAACTCACCTTGTGTATAATCTTGACAACATCCCATCGCTCGTTCTCTGTTGCTAAATCTATTGGTAGCTTTCCATTCTGAAAAATACGAATTGAAATATGGATACTATTCCATGGTCACGATTTAATCGACCACTAGTCCAATGAGCATTTTGCTCAAGGCAGAGATAACATTTGCAGAGACAACCTCTGTCATTATATTGCAGTCCATTGCAGCGATTATCAGCTTGAAAGATGAGGAGATGCTGGTCACGATTCCAATCGACCACTAGTCCAATGAGCATTTTGCTCAAGGCAGAGATAACATTTGCAGAGACAACCTCTGTCATTATATTGCACTCCATTGCAGCGATTATCAGCTTGAAAGATGAGGAGATGCTTTATTTATTTATTTATTTATTTATTTATTGATGTTTAAGGTCACATATTTATGCACAATGGCTAATCATGACCGTGACAGTTTTACGGGTGGAGGAAGCCGGAGTACCCGGAGAGAACTACGGAGCAACAACGAGCAGCTGCCAGCTCCCCAACATCGTAACTCCGCACTGCAGCACTGCCAGGGTTAAATTGGTTGAAGACATGCGTACCATCGACGTGCAGTACGCCTTAGTACACGGCGTCATCGTGCCCCACGCGGGCAATGGAGATGAAGTGTCTTGCCCAAGGACACAACGCGGTTGCCGCAGGTGGGATTAGAACCGAGGACCTCTCGGCTTGCAGCCTGCACCTCTACCTACTGAGCCACCACGCTCCCGAGGAAATGCTTTAAGGAATGGCACAAACGTATAACGGATTGTAGTCGGTGCTTCATTAATTAAAGTTTTGATGATTATTCCTATTATTAGTTTTGGAATCCAATATTATTGCGTCCGTATGAATATTGCCCACCCGCCGAGAAAGACCAATCCACGACAGCCGTACTGTAAATTTTACAACTTAAAATCTACAAGTTAAAAAAAATACATTCCTTTTTTTCTGAAATTAAAGGAAAGTAAGGAGCTGTTTTCTCTTCCTTTGGTATCAGGTTTAACCTTTTCAACATCGAGCCGCCTCGATATAGCCCTAGCTGCTGATATGGCGTTAAGCACATAAAATAAATAAATTCAACAATGAACCCCGGAATGGTATCATCTTGTACATGTACTACTGTCGAGTGAGCTGTTGGATTAAATTATTACTGACCCATCCTTTGCGTGTGGTATTCAATTTATTGTCTCTCATTGGATGGACAGCATTATCATTACGCAACGAAATTATACATGCCGGGTTGAAAGGTTTAACACTGGGCTGTATTGAGAAATTTAATGCAACAAGAGGCATTTGAAATTTGAATTAACTAACCTACCTTTGTCCTTTCAAGCAAGCACTGTCCACCGGAAGTCTTTATTAGCCACTCTATCAAATTGCTATCAACACCGTCTGCTATTGCTCTTTGTAGTGCAGTATATCCATCCTGTAGCGATACGTTAAGATAACAATTTATACCACGATTACCTATTCTATTGTATATAAAAAGCCTATGACATAACTTTAAGCTTTACACACCAACCGTGGAAACACGTGTGTCTGTGGTGAACACGCCAGCAATGGGATTTCAGTAGTCAAAATTTACACCTACAGTGGAACTATATCCAAGCTGACCTTTGGTGACTTCGCTCTGAATGCAAACTTGTCTAAATTTCTCGCTCATTGCCTCGTGAAGAGTGAAATGAAAGCAACAATTATTTATTACATTTTTAAATAAGTTTACCTAATAAGATCCCCAAAGTTAACAAACATGTGTTGTCTCAAGTTAATAAAACATCTATTACTCTAAATAGTATGTTATTAAAATGAAAAAGGTCCCGTGAGTTGCGTGTTTCTTTTTCCATTTCGTTTCGGCGATAAAATTGACAATGGAAGTACCGCCCACCAGTGTTCATGTAAACAAAAACAGATTCGCACGTAGGGGGCATTGTTTAGAATTTGATATTGAATATTGTATTATTTAACATTTAAACTCTTAATAATCTGACAATCATGGTATACATAAAATTTTCTCAAAGTAGCTTGGTGTACCAAATGTTCACTACTCGTGGTGAACATTTGGTACACCAAGCTACTATGGGTATATTCTATGTATTATTCGGGCTTCAGAATGAGTAGAATGTGAAAAATAGAGAATCTCTAATGAGTCGAGATTTCATATGAAATTTCTATACCGAATTCACTAAAATCGACCCGAACCGAGGTTTACCGAAGTTCAGATCGATTTTAGGAAACAAGGTTCAGAAATTTTATATCAAATGGTGACAAATTTGAAATTCTTGTTATCACATAATGTGTAATTTAACCTTTCACCTAAAGTAACGACTAAATTGGCCAGCCCTATTCACAAAAATCGCAAAACAAATTTTACTTTTTCACCCTTTGCCTTGAAAACACAGCTCATGAATCCTCGTGGAAACGAGCTCGTTCCGATGAGGGTTATAAGTTATGTTTTCGAGGCAAAAAATTAAAATCTTTTATTATCCGAATTTTGTTTTGGTGGGGGGGGGGGGGGGGGGGGGGCAATTGTGAATTTGTCGTCTACCATTTGTGTTAGGTAAACAGTTAATGAAATATAAGAAAAGTTTTTTATTCAATTCTACTTCCGGAACCAACTCACTTAAAACATTACGACATCAAGGTTGACATCTGACGTCATTCCCGTATTACGTTTTGGCGAAGTGAGATCAATATTAGGCGAGGCCGAAGGCCGAGCCTAATATTGATCTTGCTGAGCCTTATATCACACCATATCTGCCCACTGAAAACCCCATAACGTATTTATTATGCCAGTCCTTTGAAAGAGACACAACTATAAGTGTACCCAGATTCCTAGCGCAAATGTTCTGTTATCACTATCAGGGAATTTCCCGGTTTTACGTCATGTGAAGGTCACGCTAGTAGCAGGCGCTGAAACAACAGAGTTTTCTTCTCAATAAACAGGAATTTATATTAACAATTCACAACTTTAATTCAGTGTTAAGTACTGGAAAAATGAAACTACTGGAGCAAATGGATTAACAATTCTTTCAAGAAGCTAAGTGGGATTCATTCATTATTTGTTGTTAATGGTGATACTAATGTTTCTATACATGTCGTTTTAGTGGTTTATTTATTGTATTTATTTACATTTGTTTATTAAAATTTCTCAAAGACTGGAAGAAACGTATCATAGTTGTACGTTGCTCAACAGACACACACGCAAAATTATTTGTTGTCCGTTGAACACGCGAAATTATGAAAAACATCGAAGCGAGCGTTGGATGTCAAAAACAAAATGTCGGAACTGATCGTATATAAGCTCTATATACGGTCAGCTCGATGATACACAGTCTCATATATGGTCACTAGATACTGAAGCTGAGTGGTCAATAACAATTACTGGCATAATAATATATAATGATGGACTTTTGTGGTGGTGAATATGATGTGATATGAACCTAAAAAACGTTTATTGACCGATGCGTTAGCCGAGGTCAATATAAGTTTTTTAGGTTCAAATCACTTCATATTTACCACCACAAAAGTCCATAACTGTTTTATTATATACACCATCATCAAAAAAAACTGCCTTCTATTTGTCCATTAAAATTTCAGTTATATCAACCAGAAATACTTTTATTTAACAATAAAATAGTTATCATCTGCAGAATAGCATAAAAATGAGACGGAAGTCAGGTTGACTGGGCATGCACGTCGATTGAAATATGCATCGGTCAATAAGCGTTAGTTGAGCAGATGTCGTGGTTCCGTGCTCTCGAACATCGGGTGGATATATTTAGAAAGCTGATATTCACTGGAAAACCGGTGTACATGGATTTTTGAATACCAGTCACGTGTATAAAATCCAGCCAATAGAAATGTGGTTATTTATAAAGTGCATTATAATTCCCGTTATGAGCTATTTGATGGTGATTATGTGATAAAACACATTTATTATTCGTTGAGCAGATGTCGTGGTTCAGTGCTCTCGAAGATCGGGTGGATAAAAAGTTAACCCAAGTCGAGGGGAGTGGATTTTTTTCTCCTCACATTTCTCATTCCCAGTCTCGCCCAATGATGTGACCAGCATTTTTTACTATTGTTAGAAACTCCAACCTGTGGTTCATTTGGATTAATAACTTAGTTAACACACATTACGTGAATGATTCTTCCAGATGTGTTGAGTAACAATGATTACACATGAAAATGAGTTGGCGCGATGATGTTGTCAGTTGGGGTCTTCATATTGAACTTGCCTTTCCATGATGACTGGCACACTTTATTGCGTGACTGAAAATATTTACGCAGAGCCGCATAGTAAGCGAGATGAAATGCTATCGTTTAGATAAAGAGTGATAAAAATTAGCTTAAATATTTTCATCATTCAACTTACAAATTTTAAAGAAAAGATCCAAATTTATTTCTCAAGCTCACGTCTGTTAATAAATGTAGCTTATTGATCATCGTGTGTTGGGCTTAATGAGTTGTGGTGGTATCTGAAACATTGTTTCAGAGAAATGATACACACTCGGCAAACTGGAGAACAGGTCCTGAGTTCTTTGTCTTGAATAGTCTTAAAATTCAGTAATACGAACACACAACATTTATAAATAATCCAGTAATACGAACATACATCATTTATAAACAAAATTAAGGATAAAAACATATTAAAAATATAAAATAGGATTTCAAAAAGGGAAGAATACATACGCGGTCTTTTTCCCGTATTTCTTTAAGGTCTTGATTTTGAAACAGTGTTTTCGCGATGCTACTGCTAATTCCATTCTGTACACATTTGTGAAAAAGTGGAATTGTCTCGTTACTCTAAAATTGAAAAGTTTTTTCCAAAAAATCAATAATGTTGAGAGTATTTCATGTTCTTTAAATATGGTGTTCTTGTAAAAATGATTTGAAAAAAAAACAGAATAATTACAGTCAGTCTCTTGTGAAGTAATAACCTTAAGGATCACCATAACAGACTCAATATGTTTTATTAAATCATTACTTATAACACATGTTCCTGCTAATATTATTAGCCGCTGTTAATAATTCTTTGTTTTACGTCAATCCTTGGGTTCTGATAGACAGATGCTAAAACTCTAATTGTTAACTAATGTTTATACCACATCTGAAATTTTCTTCAATAAACACTGTATTGTCAGTGGATTCTCGGGTGATGTTATTTTCCCATGATAAAAACAGTGTCATGACCCATAATTGACTAAAATCATTGCAGTTAAGTCAATAATCACACGCGTTCAGGGGCGGCGGAAGGTCGATAAAAGTGGAGGGGCACAAATTTAAAATGCTACCATGGTTCAACCCAGTGTGAGAATGGTTACAATGGTATATCGGTAAATGTACCATGACTCGCTATAGTCTCTCGTTTAGATGAATATGCCGCTGTGTGGTCACTGTCTAGTCCGTTTCTTCTACTTCAACCATCTTCCAACCCGAAGGCCAGCCTTCGGGTTGGAAGATGTTTGAAGTAGCAGAAACGGACCGAAGCGACCGAAAGTGGGATTCTTTGGCTAAATATTGTTTAGATTTGCAAATAATGTTACAGAAATGCCAGTATATTTGCATGCGCCCATTTTAACTCATTGTGTAACTGCGAAACATAATTATCTGTGGAACCAAAGTGATGGGGAAGGTGCCCCCTGTGCCGCTGGCTCCACATACATGTAATATACGTTATATACAAATGGGTGACCTTTCACTACTCACATTTATAATACGTGTAAAAAAGATTTTATAGAAAGGCTTTATACAAAAAGACCCGATTGTTATGTGATGAATATTAATTCATTTATCCCGCATATTAACAAATAGACTGGTCTCCAAATCCCTATATTTAAACAGTCATGGAATATTTCAATATCAAAATGGTGGCCTAAGTTTTAAAAGTTATCAGACAAGATCCGTTTATATTCACGTGCGTTATTTATTCAATTGTAAATATTTTTAAAAGTCTCTGAGAATAGAAATAATATTATGGGGAATGAAAGTTGTTTTATTAATCTGCAGTCTTGTGCTGAAGAGTACCTTCGGGCCTGTGCAAGTAGTGTTCCATCCCTGCAGACAGTATTGTTGCAACTTAACGTTCCTCTTGATTAGTCGATGTGTGAGAATCAGCGTTTGTTTTTTTCCTCGGTGTATTGAATGTTTGTCATGACATTGTACCATTAGTGATTCGGCCAAAGTCAACATGGCCAAGAGTTGCTTTCAATTCTGTGGATCAGTAAGAGTTATCGCCTCTGAATTTGCTAATGTTGTATTATGGCTGTGAGAATGGTTATTATTTATTTATTGGTGTTTAAGGTCACATACTTATGCACAATGGCTAATCGTGACCGTGACAACTTTACGGGTGGAGGAAGCCGGAGTACCCGGAGAGAACCACCGAGCATCGACGAGCAGCTGTCAGCTCCTCAACATTCTAACTCTGTTCAAGCTCCGCTCAAGCAGAGTAACAGCGGTTGAAGACATGTGCGCCATCGACGTGCAGTACGCCTTAGTACACGGCGTCATCGTGCCCCCCCCCCCCCCCCCCCCCCATGTAGGTAACCGGGATAAAGTGCCTTGCCCAAGGACACAACGCAGGTCGTCCGTGAGAATAGTTATTTTTTATTTGTTGTTGAAGAATTAACATTGTAGAAGGAAGAGGTAGAAATGTTTTATCCAACACTGTGAACAGGAAACTTTCTGACTAGAGAACACAATGGGTTCTTCATTCGCTACCGGCACAATCCAAATGATAAGACACGCAGCGAACAGCCCCGCCTCCTGTCTTTTTGTGGTCAGCCAATCCGTTTTCGTATGTACAATAATAATCTGCTTATAACATCGGTGACTGGTACAATATGGCGTTTTGTAATTATTATCTATTACAGTTTGTCTGAGTCTCATAAGACACGTCCCAACAAGCTGTACTGAAATGATCATAATGACGTCACGTTAACCCATTCAACACAATGAGCATTAATTTTTGCGTGAAGAAAAATTAGTTGTGGACGAGCAGACGATATAAAGAGCCAAAAATCTGAAGCTAGGCTAGGTAATAAGAGCTGTTGGATTAAATTATTACTGAACCTCCTAACAAACCAGGATGGTTTCATTCATTTCGCTGTTGACAGTACTGACCGAAATGATACCTTCCAGGAAGCCAGTGTTAAAAGGGGTCAAGTCAACTGATTTTAGATTATGAATATCTCCCAGTGTGTTCTGAAATTATATCAAGATTCAACTTGAATTAAGCGAGTGGATCTGATATTTTTTAAAGAAAAATATCAACTTCGGCGGTTTGTTTATATTCTTACTCGGCACCGCTTTGTGTCGATGCATTTTAATCAAGTCATAACGTCACTCGGTCTCTCAGATGCATAACGACCAATCAGATACGTGCATACATGACATTCTTGCACGTAGGCCGGATTTCACGTGTGATGTACATAGCACATTTATCCATGTCGGTATTTTATCTGGTAACGTTGAATTCCGACACCATTCGTGGTATGAAAAGCAATTCAACAGAGCAAAATACCAGCAAATTCTTTATCTACTAGATTTGATTGAACCACCCAATGCTTTACACAAGAAACGTCAATTATATTGTATTCTTTTTTGTACTTAATGTTGTTGTTTTTTTTCTTTTTTATTATTGTCTTCCACAGGTGCAATTGGCTATTTTTATGTGTCCCATTGTTTGAAAGTCAAATGACATATCAGTTTTAGAAATTCAAACTGATATTTTCGTCTGGGCCTTGCAAAATATGAAGGGGCGGTGAGTCATAAGTCATATTAGCTATTATTCTTAAATAATGCCCGGGCCTGTACTTGTACGCATTGCAGTTGTATTAATTGTTAGAGTGATCAATGACTTTTGGTCGTCAAAAATGTGTTCACAGGTCTTTTCCTTGTTGCAATTTGAGTGACTGTGCACTCTCCCATAAATTGTAGAAGGGAAAATTAATACAGGCCAAATAAATTCTTTTCAAAGACAATGCGAAGCACATCCACAGAATATGAAGCCTTTAAGCTTCCAGCACTTGTGCTTAAAACTGGAACCAAATCTGGATTTTTCAGCACATAACCAGTTAATACCCTGTCAATGCGTTCTAATACAGTCCTGTACAATACCAGTGTACCATTCGCATAAAAGGCACCCTAAGCCGTCCACTGCATTACACAAAACACCTCATTTAAATTGTGTTCTCTTTTAATTATCCTTTTATTAATTATTCCTTCTTCTTTATTATTTTCCATACCACTGCTGGTTATGCCCTAGCTAGGGGTTAAAAGTTCTGAATTCGTCAAAAGTTTGGTTGTATTGAAAAAGATTTTATTATTTTTGTTGTTTTTTTTTTTTTGGGGGGGGGGCAGGGGTGTATTCATTTTATGTCTTGTTTTTTTTGCTTGTTTCTGTTTGTTTTTTATCTACTTTTTTGTCTATTTTATCGGAAGCCTAACTGTATATATGTGTTAGATAAAATCATTGATGACTGACAACGTGTCGTAAACAGCGTAAGCAGTTCAAGTCTTAACTTTTTTCATTCTGCCCAGGATATTTCTGTCCAGGACTGAATTTCTCTTGCCACTGAAATAAGTATAAGTTTGGCACACTTAATCAAAGTTTCTTCATATAAACTGAATGGATTCTTTCACAAGTGATTTCTTTTGTTTAACCTGGATAAAGTTTTCATCAAACCTCTTCATGGCTGCTTTACAGCAGCCATGACCAGATTTGGTGAAAAATATCTTTAAAATACTCAGCTGGTTAAGAGTGAATCCCAGGGGCGCGGTGGCTCGGTGGGTAGAGGTGCAGGCTGCAAGCCGAGAGGTTTTCGGTGCGAATCCCACCTGCGGCAACCGCGTTGTGTCCTCGGGCAAGACACTTCACCCCCATTGCCCACGTATGGGCACGGTGGCGTTGTGTACTAAGATGTACTGCACGTCGATGGTGCACCTGTCTTCAACCAATGCTAACCCTGCTTGTGTGGAGTTAATCCCAGATATATTTGTACCTTTTACCAACCGTAATGGTAACATCCGACAAAAGCTATTCACAGAAAATCGCCCCAAAACATAGCTTATGATTCCTCATTGGTACGAGCTCATCGGCCTTGTTCCACTAAGGTGTCATAGGCTATATTTATGTGGTAAAAATTTAAATATTCTGTAATTTATAACTTTTTAAACGTGTCGTCTGCTTTTCATCTTTGATAAAGAAGACTGTTAAGTTAGTTTTGAAGTGGAGTAATGATAACAAAAGAAAATGTTTTCAAAATACCTCTTCATGGAATCGGACTCTGATTCGGTTGGCTTTAGCACCATGACTAAGCAACAGCTTCATTATTTCCTCGTTGTTGCTGTCTATCGAATGGGATAATAGAGTTTTACCATATTTATCCTGAAAATTTAGAAACAAAATGCAAGTGGAGGTTTTGATTCAATGTATCATAGAGTAAAAATCCCTGTGTGGTCTGTAGTATAAGTGGAGTCAAGTGGTTTTAAAACATCTAGGAATTGTAGAACGTTTTGAACAAAAAAAAAACGCACAAGCATTAGCAGTCGTTCAATTGAAGGACCACCGGAGAGCAACTTGGCGGTCCATGACCTGAATGTCAGCTTGCGTTCTGGAACGAAACAGCTATTGGCCTGTTCATGAGCTAAACTTCATAGAGCTTAAAGTAAACGCGCATGACACGAATGTATATGTCGGACAAACATCTTATATACAAATATATATATTTTATGCTTAGACATGTTTGATTATTACAACTGGTCCAAAGTGAAATTATACGGTCGAAGAAACTCCTAAGTCAAGCGTTGCACCAGGTCAACATCAGTGACTGGATATTAAGCATTCTCCAAATGTACCTGAGCAAAGGCTGTCTACAATCAACAATTTGTTGAAGAAAGAAAACTTGGAAACTTGGAAACGGTTTACTGTGGACTGACTTTATGGTGATGCAGTCTGGTCAGCTTCATTTCATCCCTGGCCCACATTTACATGTCGATGTCATGTTTTACTTTCTCAGTGCACATTTTCTACACCATTGAGATGTTATCGTCATCTATGCTTGCTCCTTAGTTCTTGTATTCTACTGGCTCCACTGTGGACGTCGTGTATACTTACGTGGAATAATTATTTCAGACCAAGAGATTCCATTCTCCTCTATTACAGTATAAAGATGATACTTTAACACTTTTGGTATGCAGTTCATACCTTTACGCGCAGTTAAGTCGATCTAAACTTGTTGCACAATGTGCGTCACTTCTGTAGAAAACTAAAATCTATCTTTACAATAGATATCGCAAATATTTGTCGGACATTTCTTGCAACTTTATAATGTAGCATAAAATAATTTTTGGTGTTATCTTTGAGTGTAATTAGGAGCCAATATTATAAACCATTTACAATTGTATTTTCCAGAAATGTATTTTATATCTGTGACTAGAAGTGGACGCAATGAATCGCTTGAGTTTTAAAAGACGTGGCAATTTACCTTTCGGTAAATTGCCACGTCTTTTAAAACAACAATAATTCACTTTGACCTTTCATATTCACAGGAAGAAAATACTCCTCTGAAAAATACAATTATAAAAGGTTTTGGGTATTGCGCCCAGGTCGTGGACAAAGTAAAACATTTTGTGTGAACACGAGCAAAGTAGGTCACATTTTTTCACCTGTTCAGAATGCAGTTACCACAGTCAGCATGCTCCTTCTCACTTCCATGTATTTAAATACAATGAAACCTGCACTCAATAGTACAATCCCTCGCATTCCGGATTGGTTTATTTCATGTTTTCTGAGAGTTCAAATTGCATATTTTTGAAGAACAATCAACATTGTCAACTAACAGCCTTATGGCGGCAGGTTGAATATATTTATTTGTTTTTTTACCCATATAACAATAGTAAGTTCCAAGACACTTTAACCTTGCAAACGTCATATTAATTTTTACTATACTTACTGTCTTATATACATGTACACAGCTACAGATGACTTAACATTGTACTTCATTGTAGGCTTCTTGTGCAGGCAGCCATGATTATAAAAACACTTCCAAGGTAAGCGAAGCCTAAGGTTGAGTTCCCAAGGAATAATACACTCAATGCAACTTTTTCAGAGACATATAACACTGTCAGTTGGCTGCAGGGACATTAAGGTTAACCCCTTTGAACCCTGATGGTATATTCCATACCAGATCAGAACCCCAATCTGGTAGAGTCTGCATTCGTTACTTGGGGGAAGACCAATCAATATGTTCAACGTGCAGCCATATGGCTGCACGTTGAAAATCTTGATTGGTCTACCATACAAATTCACTGAACAACTATCTACTTTAGGAATTCAGGTCATACCACGATCCTGGACCGGAAAAGCAGCCTTTCGGGTTCAAAGGCTTAAAGTTATTTTAACGATCGAATTCTGAATGGGCCAGTAGTGTTGAAAACGTTAACAGTACTCTAGACTCAGGTCCGTAGATACCTTCAGATATAGAGGGGGCAGGTACGCTTACATTTGCCCGACCATGACATGAACGTTTTCCGACTGTTCTCATGTAATGATACGTTTGTTCTACGGCAAGCTAATCAGAGAAGTCTACAATCATCGTAAATAATCATGACAATCGGTAATACCGTGATAAAAGCCGTAGCATTCTGTCAGGACTTTTGTCATGACATTCTATGTTTTATAATGAAACATGTTTTGACAAACATTTAGGAAATCGTAATTAATGCTGTTTGGGGGCAGGCAGTGAATGGATTTTTCACAGAAGGAATTTTATTCTTACCCTGAATCTAGTGTTTATGCTCCAGCCTTTTTGGATGTTTAAAATTTCTTTCACTTTATATTCAGATTCGCATAATACTGCATGTATCAAGTCCTGGAATTAAAAAAAGATGCTTATTTTTAAAAACATTATTTCTTTCTTGTGTTTTTTCTTGTTGCGCTAGTCAAAAGTGACGCTAACTAGTTCTTAAATTTCTTCTCGGTTGCCTAACTGCCAAATTATTCCGATTGGAAAACCTAATCTACTTGAACCCGGCGGTCCAGAAAGATCCCTTCCTCACATACATATAATCATCAAAACCACTACCAAGTGTAGTTTGGCGTCGAGAGCGATGCATTTTCTTTCAAAATTTCCAACGGAACTCCAAGGTTTGAAAATGAGATTAGACATGCAACATCCGGACTTTTTCTCGCAATATTTCTTTGATGAAATCTCGACCTCCTGGCGAAAGCATGTTGCGATCTCATCGACGAAGAAGCTATATTTGCGATCACCGTTCTCTACGAAAGTATGCTCGAAAAACACAGGCTTTAACATTTGTCCCTGCGCATGAGAATAGGTTTTGATTCTCGCCAAGTCCTTTGATTCTGGCACGTGCTTGACCTCCAACATTTTTCTCAATATTCATTTACTTTTGAGAGTATGCACACGTGTTAATATACAGCCATCCATGTAATACTTTATGTCCAAATTAACCCACTGCATACTGATTCGAAATTTCAGGCAACAAATTCTTTTTATTCTGCAAATAGGAATTTAGTTGCATTAGTCCTTGCGCGCGACAATCGGCTTTGATTCTCGCCAAGTCCTCTTGCAAAAATCAATTCTGAGTTTTTAAATAATTTAGTGTTTGAGTGTACTGTTATATCTTAGCGAGTGTGACCAGTATATATACAGTTAAAACTAGAAGTCCTGTCATGAAATGCGCACAAACAGCACGTCGATCTGTGCGTTAATCTACGCGTTATGACCATAATAAGGCTATCTATACATATGGTCTGTGCACAAGCAATATTTCAGCCAATGGACCTCCGGGTCCACTGGCAGAAACATTGCCCGTGTTTGCTATGAGTGACCAGGCGAACCTGCCGTGCTTTGGGTGCCATTCGATATGGCAATTGCGCGCAATTCCTACGCGCAATTAAGCCTAGATAAGCGCACAGTTCGTGGCAGGACTTCTAGCTTTAACTGCATATATATAATAACAATCCTCATATTTATACATGTACTGGAGTTTAACTTCGTAGGGCATACTTCCAACTTTGGCGAGTTTCTTGTCTTACATGAACACTACCATTCCAGCATACATGAGCATGCTTTTTGGTGGTTTTGCTGATGGAAATTACACTACCTAGACAGTGGTTTCTATTGAAGCTTTGGCTGTCAGTATAGGCAGCCAAGACTTCACTAGACACCACTGCTTATTCAAGGTGTTACCTTATTATCAGCAGCAAAGAATAAGTAGAATTCTCTAGATCTTTAACTAGTTTAGGACAAGGTTATCTTTGGTGGTCTAAATTTGTTATTCAAAAATTGTTTTATTACAAATTACTGTAGAGTGGGCACTCTCTAATAATTTGTAATAAAACAACCGTATATAAGCATTTTTGTTGGCATTTGACTGAATAGAAAACATGAGCAAAGAAAAATGTGGCTTTTACTCTGGTACCCTCATTTTTAAAGCCGTGAAAGTGGCTTCTAGCACTCAACCAGTTATTAACACGTTCAGAATTGCCATCAAGAAAAAATGAGCATTTTGTGAGAATCAAAGTTGATGCTCATTGTTTTCCTTGGGAGAATCATTTGCGAGAATCGATTCTGATGTAATTATATCATAAGTATCTAAGTATTTCATAAACCAAACTGATAAAAAAAACTCATGGTCTGCCGAAGAGTAGACTTACGCTTGATGTCTTGTGTTCCTTCAGTATCCTCACACAATTCTTGACATTTTCATTTTCTCTAACTTTTGATTCAGCTAATTGAATTAACGTCTTGCCTTCCTGAAATTTGTTTGAATATTGGTATCAGTTTTTTTGTATAAAAATGTTTTCATTGCCACTTATCTACGTCATTCTGTCTATCTTATTAGAGCCCTTTGTGTTACTAGAGTCTTCCAAAGACTAAACCCCCCGTGGGAATTCCGGGAAGTGGGGCAGTGTTTATTTAGTGTCGTAAAGAAGTTCTGCTTACTGTAAAATAGGACCTGGAAACAACGCCTGGGATGGAAGCCCTGTACAGTGGGAATGATAGGTAAAAGCGATCGGCTATACTTAACGCCATCCTTAAAAATGACTTAACACCAATAAATATATAAATAAATTTATAAATTAGACTAAATCGATAGACGTGAAGAATATACGAGTAATGATAAGTGCTAAAAGCTGTCAAATGCGATGGAACCATGGGAGGGACGTGGGAATGGCAAATACCTCCACATTTTTTCTCAACATCAATGTACATTTGAGAGTATGTTGTGTTAATATACAGTCATCCCTGTAATATTTTATATACAAATTAACTCTCTGAATATGATTTTGGAAAATTTTGAGCAGCAAGTCTTCCTATTCTGCAAATAGGAACTCACCAAATTCAATCTTGTTTGACAGCTCAAGAAGCTCCGTCAAACAAGATTAAATTGATTAAATTTCTAGTTGCATTATGGAACACTTCTCAGTTTCAGATCTTGATATTTCAACATCCGTATGCAGAGGGTTGAAGAGATTTAGTTGAATTTCGCTTCAAATTTGACCTTCAGCCTGTTAGGCTATTCCTTCTACTTAAACCAACATCTAAACTGAAGGCCAGCATCCCGTGTAGATGAAGACTGAAATAGAGGAAATAGACAGAGCTCACACCAAAAGAGAAAATTTATAATCTGTGATGTGACACAAAAGGATGATTTCGGGTGTTTCGAAAGTACGCTATACATAAAGGTGCCCCTTGCTACCTTCAACACACACATTTGTAACACATTCCGTTGCAATCGTCAATATCTAAGAATAAAAAAAAATTATGTCTGTGGATCCATTTTTAAAATATCATAGTATGGTGGAGTGAGGGTGTAATATATTGCACTGGGGTAATCTTCTGAAGAGTGTGAGAAACTTAAATTTGGAACAAAACGGCCTTCTCTTGATGTTTGTAGCTTTTCGTTGTTCTGTCAGCTCATATCCTTATTACTTGGTTTATAACTGCCCTAACACACTAATTACTGCTTTAATCCCGATGGTATATTACACATCATTTTAATGGCATTGATTGAAGACTCAATATTCATTATTTGAGAGTAGATCAATTAATATTTTCGACTTCTGGTCCTAGACTATTGATTGGTCAATCCCCACTAAGCATCCATTTACTGTTTGACACACATGTAGGGATGCATCGTGGTCAGGGAGGTAGAAGCGGGTTTGCGGTATAAAAGAGTTAAAATAGCAGGCAGTCTGGTTTATTCTATGTCGTAAAATTAACCCTTCGGGTTACAGCAAAACCAAAACAACTTGTAGAGTTTACCCCTTCAGGTACAGCAATATCAAAACAGTTTTTAGTATATTGCGACAAACCTATTTGTGCAGTTTGAATAAACTAACTCGATATTCACCCCGTTCTGGCGCAGCGAACCACACCAACCTCTCAGGCCAATAGTCTAATTCTTATGTTATGGGTTGTTTGTTTATCCGCGTTTAGTGGAATTTCGTGGTGTTTTGTGATGCCCTTTTACTCAAAATGCTATATAGATATTCTTTCTTACTCCATTTATAGTTATTCCGATCTATAAGTATTTAAATAGCCTCGAAACATCAAGATATTGGCATAATTAGTGGAACTACGTCGCGTAATAATAAAGCTAGTACTGTGGTGAGTCTTCATTTCTAATAGTAATGTCATCAAACATTCGATCAAATCAAGTCTCAATTGAGCAACATTTGTAGCGTTGGTTCAAAGGAAATGAATCTTTATGGTATATTTTTAGCTCCAGTCGTCTGGAATATATCGACTGAAATATTCCAGAAATATGAATCTAAACATAGGTGATGAACTTTTTAATGACTAGACTGGATCCAGGTCATATTAGCGTCGAATCCCTACAGAATTAGACTGGTGGCTCGAGAGTTTGGACCCGCACATGTTGTGCCTATTTTGGTGCAGCGATTGTCACTCACGATAAAAAAATACTTTGGAAACGGAATACAGTTCCTTGGATTGATCGGGACAATAGAAACATATTTGACCGTATGCTTCTCTTTCATTTATGTTTTGTTACTCACTTGGTGTATTTTTTGCGCATGGCCTGCACCCGGTATCTTACAAATGTTGTCTATGAAAGAATGTTTTATCAGTGTTATTAATCACTCCATAAATTTGTAGGTCTTGTCTATAAATGATGGTGTATTATATATACCTTAACCACTGTATTTATTCCAAGCCACATCGTCTGTACCAGTCTGTCTAGAACTTGTGATTTTCCATTCAGAACGGCATTCACTGGACCCGGCTGAAATTAAATAAATATTAATTAATCACAATTCATGTGACAATCAGTATGCCCATTTAATTTGTTCTGTTGATACATAAACCAAAACTCTCAAGCCACTAGTGAAATTATGTTAGGAATTCAAAGCTGTTATGGCCAAGAACCAGTTTAGAACTTTAATAGCCCAACGCCTATGTTTAGATAGAATCGCGTGGAAATTTTCAGTTGGTCGGAAAAGAGGACTGACCAACTGAAATATTCCAGACAGTTGAATCTAAAAAAATAGAACATTTTCTTTAAATCAACGCAAGAAATTCTCGATTTGACCGAATCTTCAAAGTATCACGAGACATGTTTCTTTATTACATAATTATGAATGAAGACTCACCACAGCTGTAGTTTTATGATTGCGTCGCGTAGTTCCACCTGTTACTTTCTGATGTTTTCAAGGCAAATTCAATACCTTTTGATTGGAATATCTATAACTAGGATACGTAAAAATTCCTGTATATCGTTGTAAGTAAAGGGAGATCATATTTCACCAACGGTGGTCTGCGTGCAAACTCAATGGGAGTGTGTCAACAAACAGCTCATAACGGCGTCGGATTCCTTGCATAATTAGACTGGTGGCCTGAAATGACATAATCCTACAAGCTCTCAGGCCTCCAGTCTAATTCTGTAAGGAACTCGATACTGTTATGATCTGAAGGCAGTATAGCCATTAACTAGTCCAGCGCCCATGTTTAAATTAAATCGCCCGGAATATTTCAGTTGGTCGGAAAAGTGAACCTGCGGTACACTTTTCCGACCAACTGAAATATTCCAGACGATTTAATCTAAATTCAACTATAAACATTCATTTTCTTAGATAAAAACAAGAAATATTTCTTAATCGAGAATTGATTTGAGAGAATCTCTTTGACTACAATATCATTATGAATGAAGACTCACCAAAATATTACTTTTATGATTACGTCGTGCAGTTCCACTAATTGTGTTAATATGTTGATGTTTTCGAAGTGAATTAAATACCGATTGATGGGGATATCTATAACTAGAGCACGAAAGAATATCTGTATATCTTTGTGAGCGGATAGATATCACATTGTATCAATGGTCGTCTGCTCACAAATTTTCACGAAAAGTGGACAAACAAAGAGTCCATAGCAGAATTAGACTGGTGACCCGAGAGCCTTTAATCTTTGCGAAATTATTCGAAAGGGAAACATCTGGGAAATTTGTCGCATTACACAATCCGGCTGGAAACATGTACTTCGTCGCATCTCTCCGGTTAGTGCTATTCACGAAAGTCGGCATTCAATTTTTCCATTTTTGGCCTCCAAAATAATTTATTACCTGTCTTAGGAATTAGTCGTCAAGTTTATTGCAATGAGGGGACATGAGCTATGTTTTTAATCAAAAACAGATGAAGGAAAAGTTTAGTCATTCAACAAATGTATTTGCAGGTGTCGTCTGCTAGGCATGTTTTATAAACGGGTGACAGCATCGAATATCGCGCCTGCTGTTAGGAAGACCCGTACAAGTTTTGGCTCTGTCCAAAAGTGCAATAAACAGCTAACTTAGAATAACGCTATGAATGATTAATGATGGAAGACAAAGGTTCAATAGAGTAAAAACAACTTGTTAGGTTCAATACAAGAGGAATTCAACCCCGCGTTGTTTTGAGGCGTTATGTGTACATTGGTGCCGAATTCGGGCGGGTGCGGACCTGGCGCATGCCACCACTCAAACTTTTCTGCATACGTGTGGGCTTAATGATGTATTCTGCTTAGGGTTTTTTTCTCAATAAAGCCATTGGTAATAGATTCTTCGTTTCACATCTATCATTGGTTCTGATGGACAGATGTTAAATGAGCTAATTATCAACTTTTAATTATCTGCAAGCAACTACCATGCTCTCCATCTAATTTCTAAACATCTGGGTTGTAAATATACCAATACTTTCAGTTTAGCTACTTTCAAAAATTGATCTAAATAACAACATTTCCGTATGACGTATCACCCAAATAAATTTATTTTAGGGCCTTAGGATCCAATTTTGGACTATTTCCACATGTAACAACTGCTTTTATCAGCGTGGTTGTAAAATGTGTTCTATTTAATGTTTCACATTTTCATTTATTGACCTATTTTGTTTGTAGTCAGACCAGTGGTGCTTGCACACTCAGCCGTGTCTTTCAGATGCACGTGTCGTCGATTCTACCGACTGGTTATGAACGAACCACCACGCTGAATTCACACCACTGACAGTCGGTCGGAATTTGATAAATATTGTGATCAAAAGCGTGTCTACATAATAAACTGAAAAGCGCAATTATCTGACCCCTACAATATGTGCGCACGGGGCACGTAAAACATAGTATTATTTAACAAGGGCCTAAACTGCTTCACATTTGATTTCACAAACTTAGTACTAATGCCACCTCGCCCAGCCCCCAATACCAAAATACTTGTGCGCAAGGAAGAAGCTATAAATGAACCAGATATCCCTGTATGAAGAAATATCACGGTACTCCAAACATTGTCCAAAATACCTTTCTATACAGGGTAATACCCATGTATAGAGGATAGTTTTGGGACAATACCGTAGTGTACAATGCTTCTTTTATGTAAGGGGCGTGTAGATTTCATCAGCTTCCGTTGCACATTATCGACCGCTGACCAGTTGACGATTTTGATTGATTCCTATGCCTCCGCTAATCGCAAAATTACTGGATCCGCCCCTGTACATTATAATATCTGTTGAAAGGTTCTCTACGAACTACAGTGTACTGTTTAACAGCAACCAGTGCGAAAGCCGCCTACCCTCTTTTGAGGCAACCCTTTCCTGGGGTAACATTTTTTTAAATTTTAATAACAATTGATACTCAAACAATGACTGAGAAGTATGCCGCCTTCACTATTTCGGGTTATGGAATGAAATTTTATTCATAAGGTTCCTGTTTCGTTTTTAATCTGTTCAGTGCAGAGTGGCATTTCCGAAACCTATGGCGAAACTCAACAATTCATACCCCCTGACATTGCAAACTGTTGCAACAGTGGCCGTTCACTTTGTCAGCTGTCATAGTTTATAAAGCTCTGCCACTATCAAACAATGTATCTTATATTCTTAACTACACAGTAACTACATCGGATACTGTCTCAGTGCATTAGATTCGATTTCTTGGCAGGTGCAGTTGCTCTTTGAATGTCTCCCCATCATGGCGATACGTAACTATTCGATTCCTTTCAGAAATTATAAACGGACACAAAACAACACAAGATGTCCCAGTTACATCCACTCACTGTGTGCTTATGTTATGTATAGTTCAGTCAATTAAGATTCCTCCAAAATAACCAAGAATACAATAAAATGAAGATAGTCAATGTAAAATTTTAATCTCTCACCTTCGTGTCTTTGTTTTCGATTAGGTTGCATTCACGAATGTGTGCGTTTCTGGGTAAAGCCAGAAATAGCGCTTTCATGAAATATCAGTCACACTTGTGCTTGCACACATCAAGACAGTCTTTTTGGCTGATGTTACTTGTATAAATTCTCCAAAATAAGCAGATAATAATTCCATATACTTACTTCGAATCTTTGGATTAGGTCTCTGTATTTGTTATCAGAAGCTTCATCACATGCTGTTTGGCCCATCTGTAAAAATTAGATTTATAATGTGAATCCAATGAAGGAAAGAATAAACAAAAACACAATTCCAAGATAAAAATCATGTTGCACTGTTCTGTTTAGTGGATCATGCGAATATTCCACTTGTTACAAACTGTTAGATTTTGAAGAAATCGATTAATTTTCTAGTTACCAAGTGTAAACTATATAAGTCAAAGAAATTAACGAATTCATATATGTTGAGTTAAGTTAAGGGGAACACCTTGAAATAACAAGTTCTACACAATGTGTCAGCCACGTTAACGTAATGGACGTCAATAAATGGGCCCCTTTGATGCAATAGGTTTTCCACGTGGGACAAGTCGTCCCCTGAATTCCAATGTGTTCTATGTGCCTACTGGCACATAGAACACATTGGAACTCAGGGGACGAAGTGTTAACTGGTTCAGTACTAAAAGCCACTATCAGGGCTTTCAAAAATAAGGGTACCAGAGCAAGCCAACATCATCCTTGCTTATGTTTCATATTCAATCAAATGCAAATAATATTTTGTTTATATAAATTTGTTTTATTAGAAATTATTGGAGAGTGCCTACGGGCACTCGCCGATAATTTGTAATCAAACAATTTTTGTGACAAAATTCAGACCACCCAAAATATCCTAGCCCTCAACCAGGTAAGTATTGTGTCTGTCATCTTTCTTTGCCCGATTAATCAACACTTTCCTCAGATGTAGCGCTTCTAAATTTTCATTGTTTGGACAATATCCATCTAAGTGTCGTCGCATGTTAGTTGAGTTTCGGAATTCTTGACCACAGTATTTACACTGATGCCAAGGTATGATTATGATGCTGATTTGGGGGTCAAGTTCTCATACTATGGACTGTTTGTTTACACATAATTCGTGAAGTTTTGCGCACTGACTACCGTCGATGAAATGAGATGTTTCTTTACTTACAATATATACAAATGTTCTTTCGTACCCTAGTTGTAGATATTCCATTCAAAAAGAATTGAATTCGCCTTGTTAATATCAAGATATTAACACAATAGATGGAACTATGCGGCGTAATAATAAATCTACGGCTGTCGTAAGTTTCCGTTCCTAATGTTAATGTCCTAAAAATTTCAGTCAAAGCAAGTCTCGAGTGGGCAACACTACTTGCGTTGATTCAACGAAAACGAATGTCTGTGGGATTTTGTAGATTAAATTGTCTGGAATATATCAGCTGGTTGGAAAAGCGAACCAGTGGTTCGCTTTTTCAACCAACTGAAATATTCCAGACGAGTGAATCTAAACATAGGCGAATGACTATTCCAGGGCTGGGCTGGTTCGAGGCTATAACAGAGTCGATTACCTTACATTATTTGACTAGTGGCTTGAGAGCTTGGGTGAGGCTTGAAATATCAGTGCTCGTTATAAACAGACAGCACACATGTCCAAGAAAAACGCCTCTCAACTTCGAGCTAAGAGATGAAGATTTTGTTAGATTCTCGATAATGTGATAGTTTCATAAAGGATCATTGGTTAAAACTTAAGAATTTGAAAACAACAGCTCAAAAATGGAAAGTTACATGCAAATGTGTCATGCTCACACCTCTTCCAGCCTCGCCTTGTCTTCTTGGTATTTTCATTTTGTGAATAAATGTATTCTCATCGATGTTTAGTGTCGAGTGAATCGATCCCAACGTGCAGACCCACCGCAAGAAAAATCAGATTAGCTTTTCGGAGACAGTGCAAATTACAAGCGACAATTACGAGTTTGTATTTCGTTTGCCATGTAATAGCATGTAACGTCTCATTTCGTATTCGATTGTCTTGATCGAGGGGTCATATCAAAATGCAAATTCCAAGCCCTAAGACGATCTAAGATTTGCCAAGGACGGGTACTTATTAACGAATCTATATAAATAAATAGTCTGCATATCTATAGATTTTGGTAATTGTTTTCCACAGTCAATTCCCATTAGTAGGCGGCCCTATAATATTTTTATGCGTCCCTAATAGTTTCTATGGTTGTCATATAAATGTTTGGTACAGTAAGCAGCGAAACATTTTCCTTAGTGAATTTCCATTAAATGTCAGGAGCGGCCCCAGTGTATAAATCTCCTGTAGGAATTCCCATAGAGTTGTTAAAAAACAGGTGTCCTCCAGAGTTCCCTCATAACTACCCTTTATTCTACAAAGAAAGGGGGGAATTTACGTCATACTCTGAAATCGGTTGGGTTAAAAATCAACCCAAATCAACAGGGTTGAGTGAATATGAACCCAATTGGGTTCATATTCACACAACCCAGCTGACTTGGGTTGATTTTTAACCCAGCTGATTTTAGAGTGTACGAATAGAGAACATTACAATCAACACTTGGTTCACATAAACAAAGAATTTGCTATTTGATTACTTTTTAAATTTCTGAAGAACATTTAGTAATGCAATTAAACTTCAGAGGTCTTCAGCCTGCACTGGGTAATGGGATAGCTATTGGCATGAGAGATCAGAGTATTTATTCACACGGCCACCACTCTCTTTCATGTTTGGAATATTTGGATGTTATTTCCTGATTTATAACCCTTTAGTTCTTTCGCGGTGACATTTATTACTCTATGTTTATCTTGTGTGACAACTCCGCACTAATTGTATAGTTTGTTTCGAAGAGGTCCAAATGAATTTTGATGTTAATGTGAGACTGTTTTCAAAAACACTCTCAATTATGTGTTTTTTATGACTTTCGAAAAAAGATTACGTGAGACCCTCTTTGGAGAAAGAACAGCTGGGCTTTCTCTAAGACTGTCCACATATGTTTAATTAAAGAAATTATATAGATACCTTTAGGGGAGAAAACTTTTGTTTTCGGGAATTTAAAGGGTCATGTCTTAATTGTTCTAACTACAATAAGAGTGGTCATTTGATTCTTTGTGACCGTTAATTGGTTAAATAGACAATTTTATCAAGAAGGCAAATAGGCTTCTTTTGATGTCCGTCCAATGGAGCAAACAGACCACAACAATGTACTCGCAGGCACTTAATGAGTTATTCGAAATCCGCGAGGACGTTGCAAGAGAGGCATATGGTTTTTTTCTGCAGTTTCAGGCAGAGATGCTGGTGTTCAGGAATTTGCTTAATTTCAAACTTTTAGGTCACTATGATTGTTTTTAGCAATCACGTATAAATATAAAATGTAATTTGAAAATATGTAACAGTTGTGATTTTCTAATTTTGAAAAAGTGGCGTTGCTTCTAGGGGGGGGGGGGGGTTCCACACTGTTGCATGCAGCTGTCTTTTAGTATTTCATTTATATATACTCGTTCAACGGGAAATCGAATGTGAATTAAGCAGAAGTGAAAACAACGCGAAAAGCTTAATCTCAAGTCCCAATACAGAAGAGTTAGTGGGAAGTCTGTGTATGAAGATAAATCTTGAAGTGCTTTGTGGATAGAGTCAATTAAAACTGTTTTTGCAAGTGAACTGGCTTAAACCATTTGGATCCGCGATGCTGCTTGTCCCGACCAGGACCTTGATACGTCTTAATTTTAAGTGGGGTGGCTGCTCAGTGCATTTGTGGGTCAGTTGACCAATCAATATTTTCAACGTGCAGTCCTTAAGACTGCACGTTGAAAATATTAATTGCTCTATCCTCAAATAATGAATATGGACTCTCCCAATTTCTGTTATTTAACCGACCTGGAAGATACCATCAGGGTTCAAGGGGTTAAAAAAGTTAATCGTGAAGCCGGTATTTTAATTCAATGAAATACTAATTTTCTTTTGCTGCATTCTACGAATTTAATTATTAGAAGACATTCGCAATACCGAGATCAGTGGCGGCTCAAGAGTGTCTGGGCCCCCCGGACATACTTAAGAAAGGCATAAGGTGGGCGCGGTAATAAGAGGGGTGTTTTCCTCCTATTGGTGGCCTTCCTCGGAAAATTTTTAAAAATCAGTGCACTGAGAGCGAGTCTGGGGGCTTTTGGCCATTAAATAAACGATATGATTGCATTCACCCTGCCCACATTTTTTCAGTGGATAGGTAGGTAGAGTGAGTTTTTTATATAATAAAATTAATCAATATCTGGAGCTTTCGGACACTTGGCCTTTATCAATGATGTTATATAAATACAGACTGTATCATGCAAGTAGACTTCCGGAAATACATTTAACGTTATAGCGCCCTGCATGATGTAGTCTGTATTTTTATAATCATTGATAACGACGATGTGGCCGAAAACTCAAGATCTCGAGTGCTTCTATTACATATGGTCCCTACCTCTCCAGATGGAAAGGACACTTAATTATAAATTCAATATTTTTTGACGAGGCGCCTGGAATTGATGATGCTCACTGGTATACCGGTAAATGTTCTGGATACGACCCTGTCACACTTGCAATCATTGTTATAGCATTAGGCATCAGCGATGCAACAAATCCCGAAACCTACACTGAATGCCAAATGATACTTCAGTTCTATTAATCCTATGACCACCTGATACTTGATAAACATATAGGTCTATACAATATAACTAATTTGTCACAATTGTGAGTAGAGCTTTATCGTTTCACCTCCTTTTTGACCCCCCCCCCCCCACCCCCAAGCCGGAAACCCCTGGACCACACCAGACCACTCCCAATGGGCGAAATGCCTCTGACCGAGACGTTTGCTTCACAATACTGATCTAAATATAAGCCAATGATTCGGCACCTGACGTGTATAACTATTGGGTGTGGGTATTGTAGTTGGGAGGGTAAACCGAAAAGTTCGTAAGTAAGTTGAAACTTCGCTCACACATCTACAGGCTTAGAAAAAAAGAACACTCCCAAGTCGAGCTAAATCTCAAGAAGGCTCAACAGGAGGCTTCTATGTTACCTACAAGGACAAACTTTCCTACGTGCCAAATTTGAGTCCCATATCTTTACAAATGTCGAAATATATTGCCGTCAAATAGAGATAAAAATGTTTTGGAGTATTGATTTATCCTTTTGTAAATTATGTCTTTTAAGCCTATGATTGTAGGTTGTCAAATTTTATTGGAATCGGCACAATGAGCTAAGTCCAGTTATATTGCCACAACCATTGTGCTTACGTCTACTTTCTAATAGACAGAACTAAAATATATCTAAAGCACATAACTGATCTGATCAATAAAAGTGAGGACATGAAGAAAATTTCAGCAAAGACAAATATCAAGATTGACCATTGCACATTCAGAAATTAAAGAGTAATGTCGTGACTTGGGATGTATTAAGACAGAATATAACGAGGGTGATGTACGTGGGACTGTAATCAACGACCCGAGGTGGCGTTTTTACTTATTTCATGTGCACAGAAGACGCGCGTGAAATACACGAAAACACCACCAAGAGTCCTTGATTCCTGTCCCCTGTATTCTACCCGAATTGTGTTCTTCATTTATACCACGATTAATCTCAAATTAAGTGAATGATGCGGATATTTATAAAGACAAATATCACCTACGGCGGTCTGATTACTTTCTTTCTTGATACTGTTTTGTGTCGACGTATTTCATTCACCCCATAACGTCACTAAGACGCGTAACGTCCAATCATATGCGTTTTCACAAGTCGTTCTTCTGCGTAATCCGGATTCAACGCGTTGTGTATCTATAACCAGAACGTCATGATGTGTACATACTTTCGTCTATATGGCACGAGTGCCAACGCGGAATGATGGAACGAGAGGCGCATTCACGAGTTGTATCCTTTCGCGATGGTATGAGTGCCGGTTTGACGAACGCATTCGCAGATCGCGGGGTTCTGTGTTTATTACATGCTTCTATGATATAGAATTCATTAATTTAAAAATTCAAACATCACACACAGAAAATTTAAAACTTAAAAACTCTTTATTTTTCCAACTGACATTCGATTTATCGACTGTCACCGCAGCTTCCAAATTGATCTGGGTCAAAATGCGACGTTTCGATTGGCCGATTACAAAATTGGGCGGAGTGTAGTCCTTTTGATCGACCCAAGACGTCAGGTGAAAAAATATTTTGTCAGGGAAAATCCGAATGGAACACGTATTCATAAGGATTTGTAAATATGGAACTGGAGGAAAAGTATAGGCATGTAATAAAGTTCATTTCCCAATGTTTGTATTGTATCTCGTAACAACGAATACGCACAGTAATCGTGGTATAATATTACAGATTGTACTTACGTTGTTCCGTATAAAAGGATCAGCTCCGCATTGCAGCAGGCTTTCAGCAATACCAAATTTGTTGTTTTTGACAGCCAGATGAAGTGCTGTATCTCCGTCCTGGGAAGAAAAGTATTCACAAATTTCAATCACAGTCATCCAAAGAATCTCAGTTTTTTTGTATAAAAATAAAACAAGTTCCATTTTGCATCTAAAAAACATCTGCAAACTTTGATGCGAATGGACTTTTCGACGAAACACAATTTTCCAAACGGTCTCACTTCGCCAAATGCGAAAATGTTATCCCATATTTGGACTCCATTCCGAACTACAAGTACCGTAACTCTATATATATTATATTTTGTTACACCCCTAACGTCTAATTAGTCCCCTACCGGCATCGCCGAAGGGGACTATGGGTTTTCACTCTGTCCATCCGTCAGTCTGCCAGTCTGTCAGTATGTCAGTCTGTAAGTCTGTCAGTCTGTCAGTCTGTCAGTCACACTTTAGTTTTCCGGACCTTTTTTGGAAATGCTTCAATCGAATGATTTCATTTTTGGTAACCTATTATAGAACGATAAATTACAGATCAGGTTTGAGTTTCATGCTAATTGCATTATTCTTTTGTGAGTTATGGCCCTTGGAAATATGGAAAATGTCAGTCACACTTTAGTTTTCCGGACTTTTTTTGGAAATGCTTCAACCGAATGATTTCATTTTTGGTAACCTACTATAGAACGATGACTTACGGATCAAGTTTGAGTTTCATGCTGATTGCATTATTCTTGTGTGAGTTATGGCCCTTGGAAATATGGAAAAGCACCAAAATATCAGTTTTCCGGACTTTTTTGGAAACGCTTCAACGGAATGATTTCATTTTTGGTAAACTACTATAGAACGTTGACTTACAAATTAAGTTTGAGTTTCATGCTGATTGCATTATTCTTGTGTGAGTTATGGCCCTTGGAAATATGGAAAAGCGCCAAAATATCAGTTTTCCGGACTTTTTTGGCGACGCTTCAGCGGAATGATTTCATTTTTGGTAACCTACTATAGAACGATAACTTACAGATCAAGTATGAGTTTCATGCTGATTGCATTATTCTTGTGTGAGTTATGGCCCTTAGAAATATGGAAAAGCGCCAAAATATCAGTTTTCGGGACTTTTTGGAAACGCTTCAACGGAATTTCATTTTTGGTAACCTACTATACAACGATGACTTACAGATCAAGTTTTATTTGCACTCTGTCCATCCGTCAGTCTGTCAGTCAGTCTGTCAGTCACACTTTAGTTTTCCGGACTTTTTTTGGAACTGCTTCAACCGAATGATTTCATTTTTGGTAACCTACTATAGAACGATGACTTACAGACCAAGTTTGAGTTTCATGCTGATTGCTTATTCTTGTGTGAGTTATGGCCCTTGGAAATAGGACAAAGCGCCAAAATATCAGTTTTCCGGACTTTTTTTGGAAACGCTTCAACGGAATGATTTCATTTTTGGTAACCTACTATAGAACGATGACTTACAGATCAAGTTTAATTTGCACGCTGTCCATCCTTCAGTCTGTCAGTCAGTCAGTCTGTCAGTCACACTTTAGTTTTCCGGACTTTTTTTGGAAATGCTTCAACCGAATGATTTCATTTTTGGTAACCTACTATAGAACGATGACTTACAGATCAAGTTTGAGTTTCATGCTGATTATTATGTGAGGTACGGTCCTTGGAAATGTGGAAAAGCGCCAAAATATCAGTTTTCCGGACTTTGTTTGGAAACGCTTCAACGGAATTCATGCTGATCACATCTAGGTTATAATATTTGCATAATTATTAATGCTCATTAGTCCGGTAGGGGACAATGTATTGCTTCAGCGATACGTGAGCTCTTGTTATAATAGGAATCGGTAAAAAATAAATTGCGTTCTCCCTTCACTAGTGAGATCAAACACCTCGGTGATTAACATTTCGTGTGAACTTGAAATTTACAAATGAATTTTCACAAGCGCAAAACAAAAGTTGTTCTCGCTTCACTAGTGAGTATAACAAGACGTCATAATTACGTCATTTCGCCAAAAATCCCGAAAACTATTTTGTGTGGATGTCCACAACATCCAATGTGATCTGTGTCAGCGGAAACAGCGATCAGCTGATTGTGCAAACAGATTTCTTGCGTGGTATGGGCGTCGGTTTGGATCGTTTAAGTTGAAGCTTCAAATGAAAGGGGTATAATAAAAAGAAATCTAATGTTTTCTTGTGAATATCGGGATTAATCTCATGAGTGAGTGAGAGAATTTGTATTTTCACTCGCAGCAAGCTGCTCGTGAAAATACGAATTCTCTCACTCACTCATGAGATAAATCCCGGTATTCACAAGAAATCATTAGATCCTCCATATATATTTTATGGATGTGCTTCATGTTATCTTTAAAGTGAAATTATTTCATCTTTATTACTTTCCAAAGTGTGATTTACTGGGATTTCCGGGTTTGATTATAAACGATAACTTCACAAGTGAATTATGCAATCAACAATTAGGTCATGTATCCGTGCGCGCAAACGAAGACGCTTTGCCGTGTGTGTAATGTGGACTTCATTGTTTTTTGTTTTTTTAACCCTTTACCTAACATGAAAAGCAGACGACACTTGCAAAATAAATTTTTAAATAACTGTTATTTTCATATTTTGTCTCAAAAACATAGGTTATGACCCCTCGACGAGCTCGTTCCAATGAGGGGTCACAACCTATGTTTCAGAAATGAAAAAATACTGAAAATTAATTGGCGATTTTTGAGAATTGCGCTGGCCGGTTTTGGCCGTTATGTTAGATAAAGGGTTAAATAATATAATTATCGTTAATAATGAAAAGTAATAAACAGAGTAATCGCTTGACTGGACTGTTTACGTGAAATAATTCATTCGAGGCGAGGGGCTATATTATAAAACACTCGTGCGCATTCGCGCACTTGTGTTTGTAAACGTCCCTCACCTCTCATGAATTATTTCACGTAATCAATTCAGCCAAACGATTACTCTTTGTGTAGTGACTTGTAACAGGGCAAAGGCTTTTGAACACATTTGGCAACTTGCAACATCTTTGAAAATGCTACTGGTTCATTTCAACCCATTTAAAGACATAACTATAAAATACAAGTTTCAAAAATACAATTGTAAAAGTTTTATAGTATTGGCCCCTGGACTAAGAAATTCGACATCTTACTCCCATATTACTCCCTTCGGAGAGAACACTGGGTGACTTTAGAGAAGAGAATTGCATTCGAAATTCTCCTTCTGAAACGCAAATGTTAAATATTTTAGAACCCTTTTACCTACTTGATTTGATTGCTCGATACGAAACAACAAGCTCCTAAGGTCCATCAACGCTAATGCCCCAGTTCATACTTCTATAAAAGGTGGTGGCAGTAGCGATCATGCCTTCTCCACGGCGCGGCCAGGCCTATCATGAAAAAAATTCTAATAAACTAAAGAAGCTGCAAACTGTACCGAAATTCATAATTGATTCTCAAGCAAGTGGCACCAAGTAAGCATTTGAACTCCTCCAGATTAACTTTAATGGTCTCCGTAGTTAATTTGATGGTGCTACAAGAGTTTTTCATGATTTGGGGAAACCGAGCTATCTTCATGTATATTCGTGTACGTTCACTGTAACGCCAACAGTTCATTTTTGGATCCATGACTATAGTTTTTTTTTATTATTTCATATTAAGAATGAGAAAAGCTCAAGACACAAGAAATAGTGTTCTAAAAAGTTGATTATCTAAAAATTTGTACCAACATAAGTACGTCTCCATCCTCCTGCTTCAGTTCTTTTTAACCCTTTACCTAAAACGAAAAGCAGACGACAAATGCAAACAAAATTCTTGAATAACTAATTTTTTTCATTATTTTTGTCTCAAAACATACGTTATGACCCCTCATTGGAACGAGCTCGATGAGCTCGTTCCAAAGAGGGGTCATAACCTATGTTTTTGAGACAAAAAATTGAAAAATAAAAATGAAAATTAATTGGCGATTTTTGTGAATAGCGCTGGCCGGTTTTGGCCGTTATTCTGGGTAAAGGGTTAAAGGATAACCTAACAAAAGGCTTGTCATGGAAGCGATATGGTGTAGTACTGAGTCTGGTTGAAATACCCAGTCCGCTTTCCTCCCCATAATTCCGACACGAGGTGACCCTGGCTGTTGAAAGTGTCATTAAATCCCAATAAATTAGGAAATAACAAAACTAGAATCTGATCAGTTGAAAAAGAAATGAAAGACCTATAAATCACATATGCTAGTTTTACCTTTTTTGTCTTGATTCGGTCTCGATTTCGACATATATTGGAAAGCACATCTCGACTACTCACTGCCAGTAGTCTATCGTGACTAGATCACGATCTGATCGAGATAGAGACTAATTTTGTTATTACAGTACTGTAACCATTCGTCAGGTCGCCTTAACCCTTGGCCCACGGCACAAGATATTAAAATTTGTTACTTTAATTATAGCTTTTTCACATTTTTCAAAAACTTTCAAAAAACCATATGACGTGAAACTCCTCATTGTGAACCGTTCGTCCCAATGAGAGGGTCACATTATATGGTTTTGTTGAAATCCTTTGAAAACATTTTTTTCAGTTTCTCAGTTTGTAAATTACGCGAGTGGATGCGTCCGATTCGTTAAGTAAGGGGTAAAGTTTGTGCAGACTTGCGCAACGACAGAAAGGTGAGAAAGAAAGTCTGTGTAGGATGTGAACATATTCTACTTACATAGTTCTGGATATTGACTGGTACTCCACCATTCGCAAATACGTATACATAAACTGGTAATTTGTGTACACAATCATGTAATAGTGTGTTGCCATGCTGAAACGAAAAAAGCATCCAACGACTTTTAGACTTCATAAAGTTATTTAAATAAGTTAAAATATAAATAATTTTATAATTCAAGAGGTCTCGCAAAAAGTTTTCTTTCTTAATTATAGTAATCACAGAAGGAACTAGAGGGCGCCATCAAAACTGACGGGTTACAACAATAAACGAGTTCACATTATTTTATACGATCTCGGACTCGGATGGAGGAAAACTCTTCAGAAATGGCGGGTCGTGTGATTTAGATCATGTTATACACTTTCTCGGTGTTTACATATTAACCTTTTACCCAACGCAGACGATATCACAGTTTATTATTTTAAATACTATTTTTTTTTATTTTCCAAAAAATTCAACAAAACCATATCATGTGACTCCTCATTGGAGCGAGCTCGTTCCAATAAGGGGTCACATGATATGTTTTTTAATAATATTTTTAATAATATTTTTTCATCTCATCAATTTGTATTTTACACGGGTGGATGCAGGACGATTTGTTGGGTAAAGGGTTAAACAAAGTAGCCGAAGAAATCAACTGCCCAGACTTTGAAAAGAGCGTTTTTGAAAGAAAAGGCTGAGCTCGCAAGCCATTAGTCAAATCTCTAAACGATTCTATAATATTATGGCCTGGCACCAATCTAGTCCTTAATTACCCCAACGGCTATTTTACATTCAATCGATTCGCCTTTCTGACGAACTGAATTGTTCCGTTAGATTGCGATCATTTAACCTTTTACCCAACGTAACGGCCAAAACCGGCCAGCGCTATTCACAAAAATTGCCAATTAATTTTCATTATTTTTTTTCATTTTTTTCTCAAAAACATAGGTTATGACCCCCTCTTTGGAACGAGCTCGTTTCAAGGAGGGGTCATAACCTATGTTTTTGAGACAACAAATGAAAACAATTAGTTATTCAACAATTTTGTTTGCAAGTGCCATCTGCTTTTCATGTTATGTTAGGTAAAGTGTTAAAGTAACAGCGTCGAATTCGATCAGAGTTTGACTGGTGGCCTGGGATATTGAAAAAAGGCATGCCGAATGTTCCGTTTAAAAATTCCAATTCCGGTTCAAAGGTCTCCAATGTGATACACATAAAAAGAGCGTTGTTGTGTGGTAGATAAACTAACACTTCAAACTACACGAGTTTCTAAAAGCCAGATAAATAATTTTTATATTCATTATAACTGCCTGGGGTAACTTTAGAATATTATTCATAAGCTTTGCTTTCGCTTCCGTGAAATAATCAATTAACTACCGGAAAGATTAAAACATTTTTCATTTTAAAATCCATTATACGGGTTTCGTACTATAGTAATAGACTCAGATCATGTGGGAAACATGTAAGGGGGGGGGGGGGGGGGGGGTGCTGGTGAAAAGTTAAAATGGTAATTCATGTTTTAGTTTCCAAATCCCTCAAAGGAAAACTATTATTACACGCCTATTCTATGAAATCCCCATCTACAGCAACACTAAACAGTGCGGAAAATGAAAATCCGTTCCGCACATTTATGAAATGGTTGTCGGACTATTTTTATGAAGAAGCGAAATTTCACTGGAATTTTCCACAAATCGTTCACCGCAATTACAATTTCAGTGGCTTGCGATAGCTAAAATGTGTCCCATGAATTCCAATGTGTTCTATGTGCCAGTAGGCACATAACACATTGGAACCCAGGACGAAATAGTAACACGGGTTCCCCTCGCAAATTTGGTTGGCGATAAAATGTGTTCTTTTTGTTGATAGTTGTCAAATGAATTTCTGAGTGTCCTTCTAATAATTGTTTTTATTGGCGTGATTGCGTGTAATAAACACAGAACGACACGTGTGTGTGAATGGGTCAATTGATATGGCACTTGTGCCATCGCGGAAGGATAAAACTCGAGCCGTGCGGCCTCTCGTTCTATCCTTCCGCTCTGTCACTCGTGTCATATCGATTAACTCATTCACACACGCATCTTGTTCTGAGTATTTAGGGAAGTGATCAAGAATTGCAAGATCATTTGTGTTTTTGTCCCCCAGAGTATCACATGTCGTAACTTATACAGAACCTATTTTATTAGCCACTTGCACACTGATGAAATATTAAAATATTCAAGCAGCATTTTTTGTCACAATGCAACTAAAACTTTACCCAATTTAATCTTGTTTGGCAAAGCTCATTGGGCTCTGTCAAACAAGACAAAATTGGTTAAATTCTGGGACAAAATCCTACTTGAAATTTCGGTATTTTGAAATCAATGTGTCTAGTCGTCCCCTGAGTTCTAATGTGTTCTATGTGTCAGTAGGCACACAGAACACATTGGAACTCAGGGGACGTAGTGTTAATCTGAGCCATTTTTTTAGTTGCAACATAAAGGTGGGCAGCTCAAGAAGTAATAGCGTCTGAATTTTCTGTTTGTTTGTCCGTTTGCCCGTTCGTAATAAAACAAAATCTATTTGTGATCATTAGACTGCCAGTTTATGCTCAAACGTTTTCAATGGTGCTGTTTCATGTGCCCTTCTACTTACAGTTTATGGAGAAAAGTATCACAGTTTCCAGTTTATCGGGTACACCCCCAAACCTCTACCTCCAAGCTTTGAGATAAGGGATCCGCCCTTATACAAAGTGCCATAGAACATAGGTATTGATTTAAAATTTGTTGGCATACACTATTATTATTTTGGTATAACTTTGTACTTTGATGGAGTACCCTGGGTTCATATTCACTCAACCCAGTTGATTCGGGTTGATTTTTAACCCAAATGATTTTAGAGTGTGAGTTATATATATATTACCTTTGTAACGTAATTGGTGCCTCGATCCTTCAAAAGTTCTCTAGCTTTGTTTGCGTTTGTTTTCTCCTTCTTTGGCACTGATGGCAGCGGCTGAAATTAACAACAACAAAAAACTTCACATATCAGCAGTAAAAAGTATCAACCAGTAAATGGTTTTATTTCATTTTCATCGTTTTTCTTTAATAGAATAAATGTTATTCAGTTGCTTTACAGAAAATAAAAAAAAACCTTAAAAAGAAATGTTTTCCTCCAAAATATATCATATGACTCCTCAATGGTATGAACTCTTTCCAATAAAGCTTCATAAGCTATGTTCACAAGGCAAACAAATGTTTTTTCTACTCAAGAAATTGTTTTCCTGGTTGTGTTAGGTAAAGGGTAAACTAGTTTGATTTGGGTATCATTGTCATTGTGTTGCTAGACCAGGACATTATGTCAACCAAGTTCACGTTATGAAATAAACAACCGCATTCTGCGCGAAAACTGCAAATTATTCACGTACTGAATCAGTGGAATCCTATCAGTTTACTTAAGTATGGTTACATTGGACACACCGTTGTGTGGAACACTGCAGCTCCCCATATGAAAGATCACAAAACCTGCTTATGTTTTGATGGCGTTGGAAAATAATGATTACTAAAATTAGTAACTTGAATACGTTAGTCGGATCGGCGAAAAAAAATGAGAAATATTACATAACTTTTGGACCGTTGTCTCCGAATGGTGACTTTTATACAATTATGGACGTTTGTGGTGGTGAATATGATGTAATATGAACCTAAAAAACTAATATTGACCGAGGCATTTGCAATCTTCTATTTGTCAATTAAAAGTTCAATTATATCAACCAGAAATACTTTTATTTAACAATAAAATAGTTATCATCTGCAGAATAACACAAAAACGAGAAGGAAGTCAGGTTGACTGCGCATGCACGTCAACTGAAATAAAACTAGAGAGGGGATTTCCAAAAGCTATATTTAGAAAGTTGATATTCACTGGAAAACATGTGTACATGGATGTGTGAGTACCAATCACGTATATAAGATCCAGCTAATAGAAATGTGTTTATTTATAAAGTATATAATAATACCTAATAAAGACTAGTTAATATGAAAGATATAATCAATTTACCCACTTAAAAATTAACACGTATAGACGATAATGGCGGAACTGAAAACAGATTTTATTTATTAAATATGATTTCTTTCCCAGAATTGCCCATTATCAGACTCGCCTGATACGGCTTCAAACTCGGCTGATACGACGCCGATCCTGGCCGATATGAATCATGCTAAAGTTTTCCCCTTGATGCTTTACTAGCCGCGCCCAATTTGTTTACATCGAAATGTTCTCAGTTAATCGTCGTACGTAATCAGGACAATTGACGTTACTGGGTATGGTGGAGCGGTTTGAAGTCGAGTTTTGTATGACGAGGAATTAATTTTGGCGATATGAAAGAGAAGAAAGTTGTACAGAAAATTCATCGCAAACTAACATTCAGAGTCGTAAGCGGGGATTCGTTGAAGTGGTGGAAGAGGGAGTTCAACAATCCGAACGTGGTGTCTTCTCTATTGGGGAAATCGAGACGTTCGGATATCTGAAACAGGGGAAGAGGAAACTTCGGACTTTGTGAAAAGAACGAGAAACAATAACACTCTCAGTATAAACTCGTCCCCTGAGTTCCAATGTGTTCTATGTGCCAGTATGCACACTGGACACGTTGGAACTCAAAGGACGAACTGTAACAGATCTGAGAACACTTTGTAATTATTTGTTTTGGTTTAATAAAAAGAGGCTATTACTTAGTTAGTTTCATATCGGCTGAGGTATCAGCCGATATGAAACTAACCAAGTAATAACATCTGTATAGAAATACTTTTTGAGTGGATATCCTAATTGTAAACACATTCTATTTTTAACCTCGCATCATATGGGATAACTGAAAAACATACATATGGTTCACTGAAGGCACGAAGGTGCCATGTTTATTGGTTAAGAAGTGCAGTTGATACTTCCATGCTTCAAGTGGATGAGAATGTCGTTATATACGTATGGCATTTGCTTATTCATATGTCGCCTGAGAAAAAAAACAACTGATTATTGTGCTCTGAATAAAAAAAACAACAACAGTTGATTGTCGCGCCTTTTCGCTTATGTGGTGACCATAATTTGAATATCCGGATACAATATAGGCCCCAATACAAAACCGCAATCGTACTTGACTCGTTTAATCTTATAATAAAATAATTCCGCAATACAACATACAAGATAGAAACATAATTTACCACAGATTAATATAAGCTGTAAATTGTTCGGAAAGTAACATGTATCAGGGACATACCAATGTTTTCAGAGAGGAGGAACACTATTTAAGCCGGAAGGGACCTATCTTTGGCCAAGCTTTGTATTCTTCGACATTCTGTCACGTTCACGAGAAATAATGAATGCAATTCTGTTTTTTTTTTCTGTTATATCAACGCACGGATTTCTGAATAAAATTTATGGAAATAAACTACCTTGTCCAAACCATGCCCATTTGGGAAGTTTAAAGGATGCATAGGCATCAGACATCGTTTAGTTGGTAAACCTTGTTTTCCATGGGGTACGTACTATTTGTGTCGCTAAACGCAATCTTCAATGGCTTTTACGGCTGTGTATTCATCCCCATAGAACAAAAGGCCTATAGGGATGAACACACAACATTTAAACCACCTGGAGGATTAATTTGAACGATTGAAAGTCATTCAATCGAGTTTTCCACCTTGTTGTTATGTCATTTCTGCTTCAGAAAGTGCTATTGTTGATTAATAATAGGTCACTCTTGGTGGAGGTGGTTGAACGCGCTGTTGGCACCTGCCCCTTCCAAGTATGTCAGTGGGGTGTATTCTTCACTAGTGAAGATATTACCAGATATCTTTCACAAAAACACACGGCGTTTCTCTCGAACAGTATTTCTCATGCTGTTATGGGCATGTAATAAAATTCCTGCCCAGTCTGTGTTCGTGTTGGTCTGTCTCTTTTCAAAAACTTCCTTTATTCCAAGCTAGCTTTAAGATACCGCTATCACTTCAATTTCAGTTACGTATCATGGTATAATAAATAGTTGTTGGATTTACAGGTGTTGAGATTTAGTTAGCAATAACTTTGCTAATTACGCAATAGTATTAACCCTTTACCCAACGTAACGGCCAGCCAGCGCTATTCTAAACAATCTCCGATTAATTTTTATTATTTTTTCTTTTTTTGTCTAAAAAACATAGCCATGTTCAACTATTCTCGTTATTCGCATCTATTTACCAAATAGTTATCTCCCCTGATTGCTAGGAATTGGCTTGCAAAAATTAGCACTAATTGAATGGGGAATTTTTATATTTCTCAAAATTATATAAAACCCGTGAAAGTTATATTTGCTCTGCGCATCAGACATTTAAGAACAATATATATGCTCTCACTTGGTGATATAATCGAACCATTTCATTCGACCAATTTTTTTCCCCTGTTCATTTAAAAAGGTACGGTTATTTCGTGTAGAGTGCCATGTAAAATAATGGAAAATTGCGTTTTCGTCAACTTTTAGAGATTAAAATATTTTTTAGTCTTCATATTAGCAATGCTCTGCGCATATGTGCATATAATATAGATATTGTCCTCTCTAATCATATAAAAATATATAATCTGACATTTGCCCATTTTTTTCCTTTTGATGTTAAAACCAAGACAAATTTGATTGTTGTAAAAACAGTTCGTAGTTGAGAGGACAGTGTAAAGTACCAACATTCTCAAAATCAAAACAATTCTCGATTATTGTAATCAAATTAACAATTCTCTTAAATGATTGCACAATAAACTGTCTGACGCCTTCATTCTCAACTTACTTCTCTCGCCGCTTGAGAAAACGATTTCCCGACAAACAAGATTTTATTCACACCTTTCAGTGGATCAATGCTAATTACATTACAGTCAGACTCCAGTATTCACAGGGGGAGATAACTTTTCGAATAATACATCCCTACGACGAATTAAGTTGAGTATGGGTTATGACCCCTCTTTGGAACGAGCTCGTTCCAACGAGGGGTCATAACCTATGTTTTTGAGACAAAAAAATGAAAAAAATTAGTTGTTCAAGAATTTTTTTTGCAAGTGTCGTCTGCTTTTCATGTTAGGTAAAGAGTTAAAAGACGTTCTTAAGCAATGGAAAAGATAAATATTCATACAACAACTTTCAGATTCGACGACCACGTAAGGCACGCATTATAGATGGTTCGATTATGAAGTACGATTATGAAGTGGTGACCCTGGCATATCTTAATTGGGTCTCTTTTCCTTTACCAGTACTGGTGGAGTTAAGAAAGATTTTTTGTCAGATTGCACCCGGGCGGCCGCTTTTCCGGCCCAGGCTCTATTACGACCTGAATTAATAAAGTAGATAGTTGCTCAGTGAATTTGTGATGCAGACCAATCAAGAGTTTCAACGTGCAGCCTTATGGGTGCACGTTAAAAATATTGGTTGGTCGTCCCCCAAACAACGAATATAGACTCTTCAAATTGATGACACTAAACAAACATGGAAGATACTATCAGTGTTCAAAGGGTTAAAACACAATAATCATCAGATTCGATGTTAACATAAGCCGGGAGATAAATTTTATGATTGAAACTTAAACGTAACGATTCGATGGCAAATCCATTAGTCGTTCAATACTGGGTGTCTGTTGGATGAAACTCTTTTATTTTAGTGCCCTAATGCGTCTCTGCCTCTGCAAAGCGCCGTTCTTGGCAGCTACCTGATTATTCAGTCTAATCTGCTTCGAGATATTTCTTCACAAACGGAAGCTCCTCGATTCTTGATGAAGAATTTTACCCCCCTCCCCCATTTTCATCCCCAAAGATAATTTATTACTTGTAACAGAACAGCCAGCACACATCGCCGATCCAAAGAGAAGCATTAGTACGAAGCCTAAGACTTACTCGCTTGAGCTTTCAAATTCGCTTAGATTAGAGTGATCGTTTAAACCCCTATAATGTTAGTATCCATTTTTTCTACGACGTTTTTGTCACTTACTCTTCTTGCTGACGGTTTGTCGGATTTTGGTGGTGGTCTTGGCGTTATCTCAGTAAAGGTGTGCAGATTTTCCCCTGGCATTCTTTGGCCGTTGTTTATTGCCCGGATCAAGTCTGTCAGTTTCGGGAGACCCTTATCGGCTGCATTGATTTCGGCATCGTATTCAGCAGGACACGGCCCAGTGTCGTGCTCGAAATAGCACCACTGGTCACAAAATCGGTTCGGGTACTAAAATAAGAAAAAAAAGTATTAAGTCGTGACAATTGAACCCAACCAACCTTTTTGCGTTGCAGCATTACTTCGCATTGTTGTTCAAAAGTGTTCACAAAAATAACAGTTTAGCCTTTTCAAGTATTTTTCAAGTACTTTAGTAAAATATTTTATCAAGGACTGTAATAATTAACCCTTTGAAACCGAGAGGGCGTTTTTCCGCCCCAGGGAAATGATACGTCATAAATTTGATTAAATAGGATGGATGCAAAGTGAATGTGTTCGGAAAACCAATCAATATTTTCAACGTGCAGCCTTGGTGCTGCTCGTTGAAAATATTTATTGGTTTAATCCAAATAACTAAGATGAACTCTTCCAACTGCTGCTTTGAACTGACATGTGAAATACCACCAGTATTAACGGGGTTAAGGCACCTGACTCAGAATGGAACATCCGAATCTAATTTCTCTTCATTGAGATTAACATTCTCATAAGAGAATGGGATAAAATGAGAAAGACAGCTTATCCCACTCTCTTAAAAAATACGTTCAGTCTCTTATGTTATAAAAAAATAACAGAATGCTCTTTCTCTGATGCTGTGATGATGGTTAGGATGCTCGTTCCATGAACTGGGTATAAAGATAAATTTCTTCCTGGAGGAATTTTATCATAATTCACGTATTTGTCAACTGCCTTGTTGAAAACCAATTTTTGAAAGATATTTAAGAACCTCCATGGCTTTACGCTTCCGAATGAACACCGATTTGTTCAAACAATATTTATTCTTAGAATCTATGTTACTTGCATTCATTTCATTGTTAGTAAAAAAAATATAATACAAAATACTGACATACACAGTATAACAACTTAAAAGTTACTGTAAAGATGAGGGATTCAACGGGAAGCGTCAATCTTAATCCTTTGAACCCTGGTGGTATTTTCCATTTCAGTTTCATGACAGCAATTGGAAGAGTCCATATTCATTATTTGGGGGTAGACCAATTAATATTTTCAACGTGCAGCCACACGGCTGCACGTTGAAAATATTAATTGTTCTACCCCACACATTTACTCAGCAGCCATCCTACTCAATGAAATTATGACGTATAATGCTTCTGGGTCGGAAAAGCTGCCGCTAGGGTTCAAAGGGTTAAGTGTGTAGTCTCCCAAGCTCAATATAAATTAGCTTCAACACATGGCAGGAATCCGTAGGTAGGCTTGTATATCAACGACTGAGGGCCGACAGATCACGACTATCTTGATTAACTGGGCCACACCACCCATCAGAGATATATGAGACTGTTTAAACTTAGCATGAACACCGATTATGATCCTTAACCCCATATTGTAGGGCTTGTCAATTGTATAGGCACTATTCAGCTAACGGGGGTGTTCAGTTAACCAGAATGTGAGTATTTGACTACATTATGGTGATAAAGTGAGCAGTTGGCGGAGGAAGTTTGTGCCTTTCAGGTTTTGAAAAGATTACCACTTTTTTGATCAATTAACAGTTATTTTATATGCAATCAACGGGATAAATGTATACTAAAGATATGGTAAATAGACTGGTGTTTGACAGTTGTATGCAATAAACAGAGTGATCCTATCAAACAATCTGCGGTTGCAGATTGAAAACATTATTTGATTTACCCTAACATATTTCACGGAATCTGTTGTGGAATATACGATTTGGAAAAACTGCTGGTTGCTCAACCTCTATAGAGCGCTTTTAGTTTTGGTGAAAAAAAATCTTTTGTTACTCTTTATGACTTGCACGTAATAAAAAGTAGCTTTTTGTTTTAAAGGGAACATATCGCTACAAATTGTCACATGTTAACCCTTTATCCAACATAAGGGTAAAAACCGGCCAGCGCTATTCACAAAAATTGCTATTAAATTTTCAATATTTTTTCATCTTTTGTCTCAAAAACTTAGCTTTTGACCCCTCATTGGAACGAGCTCAGCGAGCTCGTTCCAATGAGGGGGCATAAGCTATGTTCTGACGCAAAAAAATGAACAAAAATTAGTTATTCAAAAATTTTGTTTGCAAGTGTCGTCTGCTTTTCAAGTTAGGTAAAGGGTTAACAACAACCTAGGCCATATCATTGTTAGAAAATTCAATGGGTTGAGGAAGTTGGAGTACCCGGAGGAAACCACTTAGCCATGGTAACTAACTATCGGACTCTCCAATTTAGGATCCCGACACAACCGTGGTTAGTATTGGCAAACCGTGTCGACATGCTGTGAGTCTGTAGTCAAAGTGCTGTACTCCTAGAGTATACTTTCCTTCAATCAACCTAACCCCAGATTGTGCCGGTATAGTAAATCGGAGACTCCGACAGTAACTGTTGCTCGCCGTTGATCGGTGGTTCTCTCCGGCTACCCCGACTTCCACGGCACGTACAATTGTCCAACATGATATGGTCCAGTTTGTTGAAAGTATCATTGAACCCTAATACTCAAACAAACATATAAATGTACACATTCACCCTTAATATACAAAAATCTTCATGCGTAGGGGGTGATCTTTTACTCGCCTTCAAATGTTTGAATGGCATGATGACACAATACTTGAGTGATCTTATACCAGTCTACAAACCACCACGGTCACTGCACTCGACAAATAATCTCGTAGCCCTGGTGCAGCCAAGGTCCAAGTTAAACACTGCAGGTGACAGGGCTTTTCTGTGGCAGTCCCTAGGTACTGGAATGTATTACCCGTTCACCTAAGAAAACCCCAATCAATCACCTCATTTAAGATAGGTCTAAAAACTTATCTCTATAAAATAGCTTTTGATAAATGCTAGGTTTAGTTCATGTAAAGCCAAAGAGCACGCTAGTGGAGTTTAGGCTTATAAATTATTATTATTATTTATTTTTATCTTTAGCAATATTTGAGTGTATATGACAGAGAATATTTAAAACTTCACGACGCTGCCTGAAATGTTAACAAAGAAAAAAAAATATCTGTTATTTAGATCATACACCATAACTTCAGAAATTGGAAATATTCATCTCGGGTTCATATCTTACAATGTGGAGATCTCTAAAATTATGCTTATTGCGAATCTCTTTTAAGAACACATATATTCTTACCTTTTTGCTTGATCGGCTTCAAGACAATTTCTATGTAAAATTTTTTCAAACATGGAATCTTTGTCCAGAGTGTTCAGCATAAAAATACTCGTGGTTTTACTTGGCGTTTGTAGAGATATCGGGTCGAAAATTGGCGCACGTCATTGACGCCACGTCAGCTTCGTTTTGTACAGATATGATATAGAATTTGAAAACTTAAGACTGAGTTTTTCGGTGAATCCGAGTTGATGAACACAGTACAAAGGTATTAAGTGGCTATTTGTAGTTACGATACAATAAACATATTCACAACGTAGTTGTCCACTTACGTTATAACGTTTTTTAGTGCTGAATCCCAGTTCCACTAAATACATAGCTATTTTCTCTCTTTCATTGTCGATCGCAAAATTAACAGGATCGGTATCACCGAACTGCAAAAAGAAAAAAATATCATTGTTTTGAGACACTTCTACTGCATCGGCTTCGCCTCACCCAGTATCGTATGAAAACCATGTAATTCCTAGTAATAGCGGAGTATAGGTATTTGGGGTGAGTTATAGCTGGGTGACTACAGGACTGGAACTGACAGAGTCGATCAATCAGTCTGTGGAACTTGTAGTAGCAGCACTCAGTACTGTTTTTAGAAGAGTATTGGTTGAAGCTTGTAATGATCATAATAAAGACAGACAGAAGATCTAGCGGCAGTAGTTGTAGAAAAACTGTTATACCAGAAGAAGTCAGATGAAGCCAACTCCGTTATAGTGGCAGAAGACAGAACAGGTGGGAAAATATAGAAACACTGGCAGCGATAGGGGTGCGACTGACTAACACGGACGATAATGATCAGCAGTAAAGCGGAAGTCTGTTAACTGAATAGCCCCTTTGCCAATGAAAATTATCCAATTAACAAGAGTATTCAAATAACGGGAACCTGGTCCATTCCTGTATTCTAGACATAAATCGAACTTTTATTCTATTATATCTTGCTTGACAGAGCTCATTGAGCTCTGCCATCAAGATATAATAGATTAAATGACAGTATGGGATGTACTAAGGCCAAATATGTATATAAACAAGAGGTATTCGATGATTGTCAAGATACTTCTTGATAAATTTCAAGATGTTTTATTCAATTAACCGGAGTTTGCTCAAAAACATATTGTGCAATCAACAATGTCAAACTTGTTCGAAACATATGGTAAATAGCTTTGTCAAACTTGTTCTAAATATATGGTAAATAGCTTTGTGTTTGGTAGTTATAGTCAAGTAACAGGGTTATTCAATTAAGAGATTCCTAAATAAGTGGGCCCCACTGGAGTAGGGTAGTGACAGGAAAAGAAATCTGAAGTACTGGTCGTAAACGACATGTGTAGTAGCACAATCAAGCAGACGGAAAATGGTAGAAGACAATGCTAGAGGTAGAAGACAATGGTATCGGTTATTTATATTTTTTATTTATTGGTGTTTAAGGTCACATACTTATGCACAGTGGCTAATCGTGACCGTGACAGTTTTACGGGTGGAGGAAGCGGAGTACCCGGAGAGAACCACCGAGCATCGACGAGCAACTGTCAGCTCCTCAACATTCCAACTCTGTTCCAGCTCCGCTCAAGCAGGGTTACAGCGGTTGAAGACGTGCACCATCGACGTGCACGACGCCTTAGTACACGGCATCATCGTGCCCCATGTACGCAACCGGGATAAAGTGCCATGCTCAAGGACACAACGCGGGTCGTCCCGGACGGGAATCGAACTCGTGACCTCTAGCATAGACGTCCAACAGACTACCACTGAACCACCGCGCTCCCAATGGTATCGGTTGAAGGTAGAAGTTATGTAGAAGAGTGGTAGTGGCATAGGTGATAGATGTCTGTCGCTGTAGTAGTATTAGTACCTATAGTAGAGACAGGGGTTGCCAACGTTAGGATGAATGTTTAACCCTTTACCCAACGTAACTGTCAAAACCGACCAGCACTATTCTCAAGAATCGCCCATTAATGTTCATTATGTTTTAATTTTTTGTCTCAAAAACATAGGTTATGGCCCTCGTTGGAAGAGCTCATCGAGTTTGTTTCAATGAGGGGGTCATAACCTATGTTTTTGAGACAAAAAATGAAAAAAAATAATTATTCAAGAATTTTTTTGCAAGTGTCATCTGCTTTTCAAGTTAGGTAAAGGGTTAAATGAGTGGTTCTATTACTGCATTGTTCTTTCAGAAAAAAAGGTGAAGAAGGAGAAAAAAGTATTAAAACGCTGATTCTTTTCCACGCTGGGGAGTCTTCCGTGTTACCAGAATACACTCCGAAATACTCGAACACATCCGCATGGCAGTAGAGTATAATATTATAGGAGGATATGTAGTTCTAATGGGTTCAGTAATAACGTCTTTTTCTGGATTGAAAAAATCAGCTAGGTCCCTACATTCACAAGTATAGTACATTAGCACTCCAAATGAATCAACCACATGCCTAGATCATGTGATCAAGATGATACATTGTGTGACCCACTACGTCACTTCCATTTGATGTCAATCGTGGCGTCTCTTTTACCGTCGTGGTGAATACACTTGGCCACAACGCCATTTATGGCGTCGTTCATGGCATTATTTTCAGGATCAATCACAACGAGTCCACCAAAGGAGCCAAATTGAAATTGGCGAATGTGATATGCTACAGACATGTGCATATCTGACCAGCAACATGTACATTGGTACGGCCCTGAACAGAAAAGTTGTTGGTTTGCTGAACAATGTCTGAAGCAGGAAATTTAGACAATTTACAGCGATGGATGTGACAAATAACTTAAGAGTTGGGAGACCAAGCCAAAAAGCTCGCCACTTTGAAATATGTTGGTCATTTTGATGTTTAATGGAAAAAATATTATACTAGCTTACACTGTATATGCATTGAGAGTATCTTACCTTATGAAGATTGACGCAAAAATAACAAGCTAATTGGGAGCGCGGTGGCTCATTGACAGACTGTTGGGCTTCTATGCTAGAGGTTCCGAGTTCGATCCCCGTCCAGATCGACCCGCCTTTTGTCCTTGGGTAAGGCACTTTATCCCGGTTGCTTACATTGGGGTGCGATGACGCCGTGCACTAAGGCGTACTGCACGCCGATGGTGCACATGTCTTCAACCACAGTAACCCTGCTTGAGCGGAGCTTGAACAGAGTTAGAATGTTGAAGAGCTGACAGTTGCTCGTCGATGCTCGGTGGTTCTCTTCGGGTACTCCGGATTCTTCCACCCGTAAAACTGTCACGGTCACGATTAGCCATTGTGCATAAGTATGTGACCTTAAGCACCAATAAATAAATAGATAAATAACAAGGTGATTAAACAACAATACGTATTGCTTAACTCATAAATTAAACTGGATAAGAAACAAACATGAACGCCAGTTAAAAGTTATTGCAAGCCGAATTGACACTTTGGGATTCGAAACGGCAAAAAATTTCAAATTATTCTCGGAAAACCGTGTTGAGAAAAATGATCTTTTAAAACTAAAGGACTGTATTATATAGTCACTTAACCGGAAAATAGAGGTATTGGAGGGTCGAGTTTTCGAATTAGAGAACCAGCAGGATAATACTCCGAAAATAAACAAAATCTTGAGGGATGAGAACAGTGAGATACGGACACAGTTAGACGCTCAAAAACTAGAAATAAACGATCTAGAACAGTACACTAGGAAAGACAATGTCCGCATTTATGGAATAACGGAGCCTCCCCGTGAGTCGATTCATGAGTGCATTCAATCCGTAGTGAACACTTTAAATTCCAAGCTAGAGATATCTTTAACACATTCCGACATCTCTGGGGGCGCGGTGGCTCAGTTGGTAGAGGTGCAGGCTGCAAGCCGAGAGGTCCTCGGTTCGAATCTTACCTGCGGCAACCGCGTTGTGTCCTTGGGCAAGACACTTCACCCCGATTGCCTACATGGGGGCACGATGACGCTGTGTACTGAGGCGTACTGCACGTCGATGGTGCGCATGTCTTCAACCAATCTAACCCTGCCTGTGCTGCGGTGCAGAGTTCAGAGTTACGATGTTGGAGAGCTGACAGCTGCTCGTCGTTGCTCGGTGGTTCTCTCCGGGTACTCCGGCTTCCTCCACCCGTAAAACTGTCACGGTCACGATTAGCCATTGTGCATAAGTATCTGACCTTAAACACCAATAAATAAATAAATAAATAATTCCGACATCTCTATTGCTCATAGGGTTAACAAGCCCTCACCAAACAGACCACATAGGCCTATTCTCGTAAAGTTTTTATCACGTCGTTCAAAACTGGAAGTGTTAACAAACAGGAAAAAACTAAAAAATACTGGAATGAGCATTACCGAGGATGTAACTAAACTCAATTATCAGCTCCTACAAAAGGCTTACGCAACACCAGGTATAACAAATTCATGGTGCTCTAACGGGAAACTTCTTGCCAAGACAATCGATGGAAAGATTCATAGGTTCAAAACAGAAAGTGACATTTTAAACATTTCTACTCCAATAACCCAGTTATCTGGAAACACAACCACAGACATTTCCGGCAACCGTTTCAGCCAGTCAGACAGCTTCTACTAAACAAAGCTGCCTCTCTCTCTCTCTCTCTCTCTCTCTCTCTCTCTCTCTCTCTCTCTATGTCTCTCCCTGTCTCCACCCTATCTCCCCGTTTCCACTCTTTCCCTTTTCTTGGGTCAACAAATATTTTTCATACTGTTTAATAACCAAGGTAAAATTGCTGTTATATTTTTCTGTTAGTTTTGATGTTACACCTCGACATAGCATAGCATAGCATAGCATCAGCACGCTGGACAGTCCGTCTCCACGATGGGCCACAATACTACCCATCGGGTAACAGAATGAAAGATGGAAGGCCTGAACTTGCCGTACTCTTTATTCTCTGTCCAGTAAGGTTGAAGTTGTCTGATGTGAGTTTAGAATGGCTTACTTACTAGATGGCAGCGATCCTGAATTATCTGTCGGGGATGCCTTAGTGGCTATTGTTACTCTCAAATGTATAAGGTACAGTTTTGGATTCCTGTATAATGTGTGCATGCTATACAGTATACAGGAATCAAATGCTTATACGTATATGTATATATGCCTTTCGTTAGATATTTTCAAATATTCTGTCTGCCTGTCCTTCTGTCTGTTCGTCGCTTACCGTTTCTTTTTCCTTCTGTAGGTACCTACCCATCTCCCCCACTCTCCTACTGCAACCCCCCCCCCCCCCCTGTCTCTCTGTCTCTCTTCCTCTATGTCTCTGTGGTCTCTATCTTTCTACCTATCTCTTACCATGCGCCAGTCCATCTCCACGATAGGTTACAGGACAATCCCTCGGGTTAAAGACTGGAGGACTGAAGGCCATAATTCGCCATACTCTCTATTCTCAGTCCAGAATGGCTAAGGTTGTCCGACGCGAGTTTAACATAGCTTATTTTAGTCGCTGGCAATGATCTTAAACATATAGTCGGTGATGCTAACGCGCCTTAGTGGATACAGTTAATTTCATAGGTACAAGTTACAGTTTACACTCTTCCACTGCCCCCCCCCCCCCCCCGTCCCTCTGTCTCTCTCCCTCTATGTCTCTGTCTCGGTCTCTATCTTTCTACCTATCTCTTACCCTGCGCCAGTCCATTTCCACGATGAGTTTCTGGCCAATCCCTCGGGTTATAGACTGAAGGACTACAGGCCATAACTTGCCATACTCTCTATTCTTGGTCCAGAATGGCTGAGGTTGTCCGACTTGAGTTTACCATAGCTAATTTTAGTCGCTTGCAACGATCGTAAACATACAGTCGGTGATGCTAACGCGCCTGAGTGGATACAGTTAATTTCATATGTACAAGTTAAAGTTTTATAATCCATACATAATGTATAGCATCTATATGTTTATATGATGTGTAGCGTATATGTATATATATATAGTCGATGTCATGTGAGAAGTCCATGTATATATCTATGTTGGGTATAAGTATGCAATCATATATGTATATATGCCCTTCTCTTAATCACACCACTCCAAAAATACCCTTGTCTCTCTGTCTATATGCCTATCACTCTGTATGGTCCTTACCCTCTCTTTCTCACTTTCTCGACTAAAAATATTCCTACCATTCTCCCTCATCCTCTCTCTCTCTCTTTCTCTCTGTCCGTCTCTATCTCCCCCTCGCTCTCACACGCTCCCCCTTCTCTCTCTACTCTCTCTTTCTCTACATCTCTCTCGCCCTCCATCTCTTGCCTTCTCAACCGGACCACGTATCACATAGGTGATGGTGCTGTTGAGTTTTTAAACTCTCCCAAATGGCAAAGTTATACCTGACGTAAAAGTGGTAAAACATGTCCCGCTATGGGTTTCTTCCCTCTTGTTATTATTTTACAAAAAAACCCAAACACAGTATACCTCGATGTGAAATGTAAATTAAATCCTTCGTTCATTTATGTTATAAGTGTTTGCCTTGCCGAAAGAGTTGTGATTATTTACAAAACCAACCAAATATGAGTCAGATCAACTTCTGTAGTATGAACTGCCGGGGTCTCGCTTCAGATACTGTAAAGCGAAGGGATTTCTTCTCCCGCTGTAGGAACATGTGTGACATTGCTCTTTTAGTAGACACCCATTCCAGTAAGAAGACCGAATTACCGTGGAAGCACGAATGGGGTTTAGATGCCTTTTTCTGCTCGAATACAAGTCACAAGCGAGGTACAGCTATACTGTTCAGGAACACATTTAAATAAAAAATGAGATTTATGACACTTCTGGAAACTTCATTATATTAGACATCGTGGTTCAGGATAATTGTATGACAATTGCAGTAGTATATGGCCCAAACAATGACTCACCCGATTTTTATAACGATTTTTTCAATAAAATAGAAAGCGTAGGGAACACTTCCATAATAATTGGTGGTGATTGGAACATCCCATTGGACTATCGCCTCGACACCAAAAACTACAAAAATAAGAACAATGTAAAAGCCCAACAATGTGTATCTAATTACATGGAACTTTTAGACCTGAATGACGTATGGAGACAACAAAATCCATCCTGCAAACGTTTCACGTGGAGGGGTCCAAATAACAAATTTGCTCGATTGGATTATTTCTTAATAACTTCTGACCTGCAGGACCTAGTTCAGTCAACTGACATTGAGCCTAGTTACCGCTCAGATCACTCTCCTGTATCCGTCGCTCTCAAATTTATAAAACAAGAAAAGGGTAGAGGGCTTTGGAAATTTAATAATAGCTTATTATCTGACCCAGAATATGCAACAGCTGTTAGAAATACCATTTTTGAAACAATAAAACAATACTGTATAAATAGTAAAAGTGATATATCTAACAACCCACATAACGTTAAGCTCACTATAAATGATCAGCTTTTTTGGGAAACACTAAAATTAATGATACGCGGTAAAACAATTTCATATGCATCTTACTTGAAACGAAAAAAATCAAAACTCTGAAACATACATAGAAAATAAATTAAAAGAACTACATATAAAATTAGATAGTGGGGATGAAACAGTTAGAGGTGAGATTCTATCTTTGGACTCCGAACTGAAACAATTGCGATTCAAAAAAGTGCAAGGCATTATAATAAGAACTAAAGCAAAGTGGAAAGTAGAAGGAGAAAAACCGACAAAATATTTTTGTAATTTGGAGAAAAGGCAATATACAGAAAAATTAATAGCAAAATTAATTAAAGATGACAACACAGAATGTACAGATATTAAAGATATTATTTCAGAACAAAAACGTTTTTACAAAAATTTATATAGTTCCAAGATAAATACTCCGTCAGCATATATAGATGACATGTTTTTCGATAATAATAACCCGTTTCTAAAGAAACTTGACGACGAAGACAATATTTTACTAGATGGTCCATTGACAGCCTCTGAATGCTTAGCTGCTTTGAAAAACATGAAATGCAATAAATCGCCCGGCTCAGATGGATTTACTTCCGAATTTTACAAATATTTCTGGAAAGATATCGGCCCTTTTTTGGTTAAATCGCTAAATGCTGGTTACGAAAACGGTACATTCTCAATTACACAAAGACAAGGTATAATAACATGCATTCCAAAGGAAAAAAAATCTAAACTGTACATTAAAAATTGGCGACCTATTTCTCTTCTAAACGTTGATTTTAAAATTGGCTCTTCGGCAATAGCATCTCGTATAAAAACGGTCCTACCCAAACTTATTTCTGAAAGTCAGTTGGGTTTTGTAAAAGGGAGGTTTATTGGGGAATCTACACGTCTAATTACTGACCTGATCGACAAGTGCAAATCGAGTAATATCCCGGGAATGTTAGTATTATTGGATTTCGAAAAAGCCTTCGACTCTCTTGAATGGAACTACATTGAGAAAACCCTAAACTTTTACAATTTCAGTCCATCAATCATTCGTTGGTTTAAGGCTTTCTATAGTGACGTTTCCAGCTGTGTCTTAAACAACGGTCATCTTTCAGAGTTTTTCAATGTGGAAAGAGGTGTAAGACAAGGGGACCCACTCTCCCCGTACCTATTTATCCTGTGTGTAGAAATACTGAGTGCTAGGTTAAAATTTAGTCCGGAAATAAATGGTATAAAAATAAACAATTCTGAATATATAATTAACCAGTATGCAGACGACAGCACCTTATTTCTTGACGATGATCAAAAATCACTCAACGCAGCCTTAAATATTGTTGACGAGTTTTCTCATTTATCAGGTCTAAAAGTAAATTTTGACAAAACTTATATAGTATGGATCGGTTCTCGTAAGGGTTGCGGTGTGGAATTGAAAACGGACAAACCGATAAAATGGAATCATGGTGAAGATTTTACCATTTTGGGAATAAAATATAATTTAAGTAACACAAATTACCTGGATAAAAATTTTATAGAAAATTTAGAAAAAATGCAGAAACTATTAAATGATTGGTCGTTAAGAAATCTTACCCTTGTTGGAAAAGCTACGGTGTTAAAAACTCTTGCTCTTCCAATTATCATACACTCTCTCACAGTCCTTCCCAACCCACCCGATTGGATTATCGCTAAACTCCAGAAAATGGTTTTCACATTCCTTTGGTCACATAAGAAAGACAAAATCAAACGCTCTACCATGATAAACACAGTGGAGAAAGGTGGTCTCAAAAGCCCGCACATTAAAACCCTATGTAATTCATTAAAAATTATTTGGGTTAAGAAGCTCTTAGACCCGGAAAATTCATCACAGTGGAAAACACTGGCACTTCATAACTTTGAAAAATTTGGATTCAACAATGTTTGGCATTTTACAAAAGACGGTCTACAAAAATTAGCGGAATCAATGCCCCCATTCTGGCGAAATGTTGTAATTTCGTGGTCACTCCTTCAAGACTATTCTATATCAACATATAAGGATATTTTATCACAACCAATATTTTATAATAAAAGTATCAAATTAAATAATGTATGCTATCATTTAGAAAAATGGTTTGCAGCTGGTGTGTTTTTTATAAACGATATTGTAGATTCTAACAGAAATTTCTTAACACATGGAGCATTTAAAACCAAATACAACTTAGATATCCCATTCACTACATATTTGGGATTGATAAATGCAATACCCCAAAACTGGAAAAAAATAATCCAAGAATGTACACAAAAAATTGATGTTGTAGAGAATGCATTAGTATCCCGCTTAAAGTCAACTGCCAAAGTTAATAAAGATTTTTACGGCCTTTTCCTGAACAGGATAGCTGTACCTGCAAGAAAATCCGAAGCAAAATGGAGCGATGAGCTTAGATATGATATAAGCACAGATGAATGGCAATATGTATACAAGACAACATTTACTTCTACCAGCGACACATATTTACAGACACTACAGTTCAAAATAAATCACCGTATATTATACACCAATTCTAAACTATTTCGTAGTGGTCTTTCAGAAACTCGGCTCTGCCGCTTTTGTTTTAATTCAAAAGAATCAATAACACATCTCTTTTACGATTGTTCACATTCAAAAACAATTTTACTTCAACTCATAGAAAAGATTAATACTGTTTGTAATTCAAATGTTCAGGTTAGCCCTAAGGAAGTAATATTAGGAATGCAAACAGAAGCTCAGTTATTCGACATACTGTGTACATGTTTACACATTTTTAAAAAATATATATTTTCATGTAGTCTTGAAAACCGGCTACCCAACTACACCGCGTATACAGAAGTTTTAAAGAATTACAGAACTATCGATATATACTCACTCTATTTATACTCGTTCGGCAAGGCAAACAAAATCAAACTGAGATGGGAGACAATATCTAAAATATTTAGCTAAATTTAAGTGTCTTCTATAACCACACAAGCCCATGTTGAATTTCGATTGGAAGTATTCTTTACACATTGTATTTTTGTTTTTGTATATATATATATATATATGCTGCATGCCAAATTTCAAATCTAACATCGAGACAGTCGGCAACGGGCAACCAACGGATGTGCAACTGCCATGCAACTGCCGGGTAAAATCAAACTGCCCCCTCGACGGCAACTGCAGGCAGAAAGTAATTATCTACCAGGCAACTGTCACAACAGAGAACCAACCGGGAGTCGAAACGTACATCGGACTCAGTGACTCAGAATTTAAAATTAGACTCGCTAACCACAAACAATCGTTCAAGAACAAAAACCTCCAAAACGCCACAGAACTCAGCAAGCACATTTGGACATTGAAAAACAACAACACTCAATGCGAAATCAAATGGAAAATTATAGGAAAGGCCAAATCTTATTCGAATAGGACTAAGAAATGTAACTTGTGTAACCTAGAGAAATATTTCATAATCTGCCATGGCGACCGTGCGTCCCTGAACAAAAAATCTGAACTCGTGAGCACCTGTCGCCATGCGGACAAATTCCGATTGAAAAACGTCTAACGGGACCTGTGTTATACGAAATCAATCAGCTCAAGCAGACTGATTGGTGAATTAACATACACACTAGTGATTGAACTGGAAGTGAGTAGTCATCAACGCGACCACATACACTGACTCAGTACGACTGGAATCCTCCTGACGAGTGGGTCAACCCATGAAACAATATTGTAGAGGAAATGAAATAAATGTGATCTGAAACATTCACCTCAATTTATATATATATATATATATATATATATAGTGTGTGTGTTTGATGTAATTTACTGTGAAAACTGTAAATAAAAAAAAAAAAAAAGAAACAAACATGCCATTCTAAACCTAAATAATTTTGTCAGTTCTAGCTGTCTTTTTCACTGTAAAAATTTATATTAAACTGATTTTGAGGAAAAGACCGAACCGTGATCATTTCTCATGTAAAAAGATAGATCAACGGATTTCGTTCGTTTGTTCATATACGATCATAATAGGTGGTGTGACACGAAATGACGTCGCCAACCGTTTCAATGGTATTATTAGTTACCCCGTGTCTGATCACGTGGTACGGGTTTTTACCTATCCGAAGCCAGCCGTATCCCATTCGGCCTTCAACCTCATGGGATACGGCTGGCTTCGGGTAGATAAAAACCCGTACCACGTGATCAGACACGGGGTAACGAATTTATCTATTGACTTTCCGTTTTAGAAGTACAATCTATTTCATGTGTGAACACACACAGCATGAGATCTTTTATCTTCCATTGTTGAGCCATACAGGTTTCTGTGGGAATTTTGTGCAAAAGAGTTTTTGTGAAAATATGCCGATATGATTAGTATAAAAAAATTATTGAATTTCTTTTTTTCTTTTTTCCAGTTATCGGTAAATTGATTTCGATGAACGCGTCTTCCACGGGGTATAGACAATTTGTAGATTTCGGAACGAGGCTTCCACTGGGTATGGGGAATTTGTCAGTGGCTGGGCGGACGTATCGTGGGTTTCAATGGATATGGTCTCATACCACGTATCTATCAACCAATCAAATCAAAAAAATCACTTTAATCAATAGATAATGTTGCATATTTATCGGTACCAATCCCAAGGCCACACACACACACTTTTCAACACATGTGATCGCATTTGTCAAGACCTGATAGTCAATGAAATGGCAATTCTCCATTTTAATATATCAGCCACAGGACCGAATCAGGGTGAGTCTGGTGCGTGTTGGAAATTTGTGACTCTCCACTCCTATTGAGTTTCCACCGCCATTGCTTATCACGCACTGGGTTGTTTGAGTCGGTTCACATGGCAGTATAGTTACTCTGTTCGGTTGGCTCTCTGCATTAAGCAGCACTGACATGTATCCAGCTGAATTTTTAAATTGACATAACTTCAAACACAGTTGGTTTAATGGACCCAGGAGAAGGACTTAATGGGTCCAGGAGAAGGACTATACTCTCTGTATCATGATTTTGCAAAGAGGACAGAGAATTTCGACCGGATCGCTATCTAGTCGCGATTCGGGTGGAATCCACTGTCCGCCTTCCTACCCATAACACTGTAGAATATCATCTATCGAAAAAGGTACGCAAGAACATTGAATCTCGTGTGCCACTTTCGTTTGTTCTTCCTGATTCTGTCTTGATATCGCAGTATTTTTCGGAAAATTTCGGAAATCTCAGCCTTCTGGTGTGAGTGTGCTTCCGATAACAGAGCAGTGAAATTCCAATTTTGTCTAGATATCAAAGAAGTATAACTTACAGCATTTTCTATGTCAATTAATTTATCCTTATCATGAATATTATCTAATATTTTCTTGATCTGTGCTAGGTTATCATTTTTAGTGTGCGACTTGACCTGAAATTAAAATAAGTTTATTATATAATATTCGGTCAACCAAAGGCTTCAGATAACATGGGATTGCTAGTTGCTTTGGCGCCGTGAAAACCTTCACAAATAGGTAGCTGGGAATTCAGCGAGAAGTTAAAACGAAAATTAGGCAATTAAAATTTGTCGACATCTTCTCTCTGCTGTGAAAAATGTTTAGCATCATAGTTTGTCCCCATAACAGTGTAATCTGAAGACGGGAGATAAAAAAAAACTACCCGAAACGTCTCTACAACAGATTGGAAGAATAACTAAAGCATGTCTGGGGGTAGACGATACGTACGATTCTATATCTTACCTCCTACAAATTTCAGAGAAACACACTGCATTTAAAACGGCATGTGAAAGCTGTGTATAAACGATACACAGTCTTCTAAAATCTCTGCCAAGCTAAAATAGCCAGAATGATCTCCCCTTGGTTTATTCAGCTATCAAAATAGCAGGCAAGAAGATGACTCTTGACGTTAAGTAAATGAGAATTCTATCATATATTATTCATTGTATTTGTTAGTCATGCGCGTAGTCAGGCTATCAAAGTTAGGGGGGGACAAGAATAACATCTAGAGGGGAGGGGGGCTAGTTCAGCGATCTGAACGTAGCGGCTACCTCCCTACTTTCAGACTGCTGAACTACTGGGGGGGGGGGGGGGGGAGAATAGGATACGCAGCATCACCCGAGCCACGTCGCGGCGAGATTGGGGTGAGCACAAGAGGGGGACCTCCCTCGAGAAAAAATTTGAAATTCGCGACAAAATACCCGCAATTTCCTTGACTCTGAATTCGTTTGTGTCCATAATTTATTAGTTGTGAAAGGCATCAATAATTAGGCTACGTCACTTAGGTGGGGGTGGGGGCTGGCTGAAATTTGGGACGCCCCCCCCCCCCCACACGAATCACCCCACCCTCCCCCATGGCTACGCCACTGTTGCTAGTTCAGTTTGAAGAAAAAATAGTCGGTAAGATATAATACTCACATTTGGCTATGAATCACTCCTTCCCTTCTACATATTACTACATAAATGGTCAGATGTGTTTAGTTTTAAGTTTGTTTATTTGTACATTGTGCTTTAACGACACTTTCAACAGCTGGGATAATGTCAACTGTACGGGTGGAGGGAACCGGAGTACCTGGAGAGGACAACTGAGCAATGATGAGAAACTTATTGGCTGCCTAATTTACCATCCTGACACAAGCAGAGTTAGCACTGGTTGAAGGTAAATGCAATATTGACGTGCTCTACGTGTACGTTCAACTGTTGCATGTCCACGGTACAATTTCCTTCAAGCAATGCAACTTTGTTTGTGCCAGGATGATAAAGTGGGGAGAATGGCAGTTACTCACCATTACCCAGTGCTTATCTCTGGGCACTCTGGCTTCCTCCATCCGTAAATTTGTACAACATGGAATGACTGAAGCTGTTGGACCTGTCATTACACCCCATTATAGAAACAAAATAAGTACACATTGACCTTTCATGTACAACTATCTAGGTGAATAGGGGGCGAGCCTCAGCAAAATGTGAGTAGCATATATTCGTTACACAGTTTATTAGGGACCAAACGTTCTGTGTACGATGTGAGTTAATTTCATATTGGACGAGGGGTTTACTGAACCGTAATATAACACATTAGGTCGCTAACAAACTGTATATACACAGAATGTCAGGATGTGTGATGGCGTTCGTCAATACAGCACGAGTTCCAGCATGGAAGGATAGAACGAGAGGCGCAGTCTCAAATTCTATCCTTCCACTATGGCACGAGTGCCGTATTGACGAATGCATGCACACATCGTGGCGTTCTATGTTTATTACACGCCTCTGGAACATATAATCCATCAATTTAAAATTTTTAACATCACACACAGAACATTTCAAACTTTAAAACTCTGTGTTATTTATTGGCCGAAGCATCTGATTTATCGGCTGTCACCGCAGCTTCCGATTTGATCTGGATGAGCATGCGACGTTCGATTGGCGGATTACAAAAGTGGGCGGAGTTTAGTTCTTTTGATGGATCAGTGACGTCAGGTGAAAAAATTTCCGCCAACGGAAATCCGCATGGAACACGTGTTCTGTACGGATTTGTAAATACGGAACTGGAGGAAAAGTAACGGCGTGTAATAAAACTAATAACATCTTGATTTCCTAATATTAGGCTTGTTGTATATGGAAAAATAGTGTATTTTCCTCTTGAGTAAGAATCAACTAACATTATTCGTTCTGAACATATAGTCTCAATATCCGTTCACTCTTTAAACCTTTTCAGGTGATCTGCATATATTTGGGGGTGAAGGAAAAATGAATAAATAACACGAAAGAAAGATCAAAAATAAATACCAGAATGTCTGCTCGAGTGTGGAAATAACTTATTATCGAACCTCAACACAAATGCACAACAGATTCCACCATTTGCTAATAGATGTATTGTATACTTTTATATGACGAAATTCTAAAGAAATTACGACGTTAAAAAGATTAAACACGACACAAAAATGGTTTACAAAGCAAATATAAGGCAGACTAATTTTTCTTTGCTGTCTTGAACCATTTCCCGGAGTTTGTAAACGTGTCGGAGAGAAAAAAAAACATTGACTTTTGTAGACGTCATGGGGCAATCATGGGAGCAAAAAATGTTTTGTCGGAAAATTACCAGACGTGTTGGAAAATTTATTGCGTATGTAGATAGAAGATTCAGATAAAATCGAGGCGGATGAAGATAGTTGCTTGTGTCTGGTTACAACCAAGCAGGTTGCGCCCTTTAGTCATCTCTGCCAAACACTATCCATGTTACATGTACATGTAGGTGAGGATACAGCATTTAATCTAGTATATCTTGTCTGACAGAGCTTCACGAGCTCTGTCAAGCAGAATATAATTGATTAAATACTCAATTCATCTTTAGAATGCAGGAACATGAGAAAATCTCTGTTTAGGGCTGCACGATATTCAAAACAGAATACCGGTATCGGTATTCAAAAAAATACCGCGGTATATCGAAAGCTGTTCAGATATCTGAACATAAGTACCACAATCGAGACTTGAGACATCACAGTCGGAACGAATCAGCATGCCTTGATGATGCGGTTCGAAAAACATTTACACAACGCAGACGATATCAATTTTTTTTATTTTAAATCAAATTTTTCCAAAAATTTCTACAAAACAATATCATGTGATCCCCTCATTGGAACGAGCTCGTTGAGCTCGTTCCAATTAGGGGTCACTTGATATAGTTTTGTTGAAATTTTTGAAAATTATTGTTTCAACTGCTGAATGTGGGCACATGCGGACGATTCCTTGGGTAAAGCGATAATATTATTCATTCTGAGCTAGAGTTAAAAATCTCAAGATATTTTGAAAATTAAATTGTGGGTAAATAAATAATGACGATAAACCGATATTTTTGTAATTACACCGGTATTCAATCGATATTGGTTTGATTACCGGTATATATCGGCTTATCGAAATACCGTGCAGCCCTATCTCTGTTAATAATAAACCTTTTCTGCATCAAACAACGTAAAACGAATTATCTTATTTGTCCGAGAAAGGATACGTTACAGAAGGTGATAGAGTCACACCGCCTTCTCAGAGATACACCTTCACTAAGAAGAAAAATAGCCATGTAATGCATCTGTGATTACAACTTGTCTCACCAGACGATACTACGCATGTCTACTTTCTGTTGAAAATTGTATGGTCTCGTCCCATCATCAGGCAAATCTATCTACGCCATGTGTAAATGTCGGAAACCACTAAAAACCAATGATTATTGTACAATAGTTTGGCGTATATGTTTACGGTACTATGATTACAAAAGCGAATAGAGAATTTCGATCGGATGACGACTGTGTCGCGATCTTTCTCCATAAAACACTGCTGAATGTCACCTGTTCAAAAAAACATGTGGGAACACAGAATTTCGGAGGCAACTTTCGTTTGTTTTTTTTTTTTTTTGGTGCGGACTTGATTTTGCAATAGTTTATTGACGAAATCTAGACCCGCTGGTGAAAGCGTATTGCGACCCTATCGCGATCTGATCTCTAAAAAAGTCCACTTTGTGATCACAGTACTGTATTACTAAATTGTTCACTGTATCTACCCGTGGTGTCTCGAAAAATTAAACTACAGGTTTGGCTGTCCCAGATGGGCCTTTTTACCCCCCCCCCCCACCCCCACCCGCCCAGATTATTCTGAGACGAAGAGGGCATAACTCTGGCAAAAAAAACTATAACCTCAGGTGCACAGGTCCCCGTGGTTGTGAACATCCATACCAAGTTTCAAAGGAATCGACCCATAAACATATGAGAAAATCTACGGACAAAATTCAGCCCTATGCGGCTGATATTTTAAGTCGAAAAGGGGCATAATACTGGCAAAAATAATCTGCCGCAGGGCACAGGTTTCCATGATGGTGAACATTCATACCAAGTTTTGAGCAGCTTGGTCCATAAACGTCTGAGAAAATCTCCGGACACAATTATGTCTATGGCCGGCCGGACGGACAGCCGGACAGATGATCGGACGTTCTTAAAAATGGGAGTTGTGGGCTTAAAAAATTACGAAAAAATTGATCATTTTAATTCGTTCGGACAACGGTTAAAACCTCGTTTTTTTTTTAAATTCGGGGGGGGGGGGGGGTATAGACATGGTTACATCCTCCAACCTGAAGAGAAACTAACGCTAACCTCGACCCTGAACTGTAACTCCCGTATTATAGCGCGGAGGGACAAAATGATTTCAGTATAAGCGACACACACACACAACTCGTTGCGTGAGGTATAATAACTGTTTTATTTAAAACCGAAGATACTCACATCAGCTGCTATTTCAAGCGCAGTCATCTTGAACACAGTGCTTCCTCAAGAACAAGAATTGTCGATCTGAAAGTTTATAAAATGAGTAAAATATAATTGGGGATAATCTTAAATTCTTATCTCAAGTACTAACATTTCGCAAAAGTCCTTCCTTTCTGCATCAAACAACATATATCGAGTTATATTATCTCTTTTGCTCAAGGCGGGAAAAATTTCAATCTTTAAGAAATTGTCCCAAAGAAAATGTTGGATTCTAAAAGCTAAGAAAAACAAGCTGGTGTCATGTGACATTGATCTTCGGACGCATATACCGTATTGTGATGCACGACCCACCATCTACTCATGTTTCGTTGGAAAATATTAAATGCTCAGGAAAATATGTCCCGCACAAACAAAATGTTGATGATGGAACGACCACGGACGGACGGACTGATTTTGTCAGAGCAGAGCATAAACTGACTGTTCTATTTTCTTATCAAAATCTTGACTCGGGTTAACCCTTTACCTAACGTAACGGCAAAAACCGGCCAGCGCTATTCTCAAAAATCGCCAATTAATTTTCATTATTTTTTTCATTTTTTGTCTCAAAAACATAGGTTATGACCCCTCGTTGGAACGAGCTCATCGAGCTCGTTCCAACGAGGGGTCATAACCCATGTTTTTGAGACAAAAAATGAAAAAAATTAGTTATTCAAGAATTATTTTTGCAAGTGTCGTCTGCTTTTCAGGGCTAGGTAAAGAGTTAAAGCACGTTGTCACTGATTTGATGAACAGACAACGTCCGTTTCCTTACAGTCTCCCTCAAAAGATATCAATTCTCAATATATGGACCAATACCACGGTGTAGTATAATCTATGGTTTGTGAAGTGAAAATTAGATTGGTTTTTTTCTACTGTACTGTGGAACACTATTGATTAAACAGCTTCTTTGCCAACGAAAATTATTCAATTTATTGAGGCAGTCATTAACAGGGATCTCCGACTTTGAATTGGGAACAATCCAGGCCAAACAGACAGTCAGAGAGAGAGTCATGGGCGATTTTAACCGAAACTGGCAAGAGGGGATCAAGAGGGTCACTGCTGTTTAAGCTGAGGTCGCATTCGCTGGAGCTTAGAGGAAAAATTGGGCAAGACGATGAAACGGAGCGCCAAATCTCCAATGTAAGAGAAGTGGAGACCCTTGAACACTTTCTAATAGCATGTACAACATATCTGCCTAATAGAATATGATTCACTGGGAGTATAAGGGAAAAATGGGATGGGAGAACGAAGGACATGTGGGTACCGAGTGACTCAAAAGAGAGGAATAGTGCGCTTATCGGAGAGATTTGGAAGAATGGGGTACAGGAGGTCATCAAACAGTTCATTTCCTGGTGTTGGAAGGAGAGGAGAGGCGTAGGGATAAAGAGGAATTTGGGAGCACAAGGTTAATCAAGGTCTTCTAACCTGAGAACGGCGACAAATCAGCGGCCGTCCAAAGTGTTATTGTCCACAGGGATTTTTTCATGTTCCTGTATTGTAGAGATGAACTGAGTATTTAATCTATTGTATCTTGTTTGACAGATCACACGGGGCTCTGTCAAACAAGATATAATAGATTAAATGCCTGCCTATATTTGGGGCGGGGCTGATGGCAAATAGGTTTATAAACAATGGGAACTGATTGACTGTTGGGGTAGTTTCTCGATATATTACAAGAGTTTTTATTCAATTGACAAGAGTTTACTCAATAACTTAATGCAATTGACAGGTGAAATGGTACTGAAAGTATGGAAAATGGTTATGTTTGGAAGTTATATTCAATTAACAGGATTATTCAATACGATATCCAGCTAGGTAGGTCAATTGTACCAGCAGGTAAATATATGGGAAGATGTTAAATGGTGGCCGAATTGAAAATTACCTTGAGCATTCTGTACCAAAATCAAAATTTTCTGTCTCTTCTCGACGGTGGTTTTTCACATCATATGTACATGGGTTTTAGATTCATCTGAGAGCAATCTGTCGATCATTTTCCCAATTTTGGATTCTTGTAATTTTTTTAGGAGTGATGGACATTATTTTAAAATAGCTACCATACCTAATACTATCACATGGTTATGATCGATCCGGCCAAACGTAAAGACGTTGGATATGCAACGACGTTTACAGAAAAATTTACTTGGCAATATGAGTTTCTAGGCAGTGTACTCACCAGGCCTGAAAATAAGCAGTCTGACATTTGCAGAATGAGGTCCCCAGTGGATTAATTTGTTGATACTATCCCATACAGTGGGCCAATTTATCCTCTGGATACCTCTTTTTGTTTAGTTTTGATACCCTGATTCAGATTGAGGTTCATAGAGGGTAAATTTATTGATGGAGACCCCATTTTTGCAGATGACAGTCTACTTATTTTCTGGCTTGGTACTCACACGACAATAACACGGGAGGGTTAATTATTGTGTTGTTGTAAGTTTTGGGTTTTTGCTGGTACAGAACGTGTGTTTTGCACCATTATTATTCGTTAATTATGTGTGTCAGCGCAACAACAACAAAAAACATTTCAAAGATAAGTATCATTTCAGTTAATGTTAGCATTGAATGTTGTAAATTAGGCTTACGTGGTACATAAATAGCTATTGATAATTCGTGCATTTTCGGAGTTTTCGGTTTATAATTCGTTATGAATTACCGGTGTTATTATTCTTCTGTTGATCAACTCCCTGAGGTTCTTCATTTATCCGAAGCAATAAACTATGAAGCTGTATTATATTAATACAAAAATGGGTTTTATTTTGCAAACATTGTATCCGATGTATTCAAATATATTTACAGTATTGTAAATAAATTATAGCGTGTCACAAAGCCGCATTCATAGAATTATAGGGCGTTACTTACTATCAAAAGAATTTTCTTTTACATTGGTTTCCCGTTTTACTTCGAAACACTTTGTGGTCCACTCATAATTAGGCGAATATGGTCGACAGATATATTACATTGCCACAAGGACAATACAGTCTTTATCGACGTTGTGTTATAACCTGTATCTTTGATGAGGCTGTCTTTCAAGCTCGCAAGCCACAAGTCAAATTCGACGCTATTATGGCATTATTATGACATTACTTTGAGGAATGAAGTATCACCATAGCCGTAGGTTTATAACTACGCTGTTCCGCCAATTGTGTTAAATTCTTGATGTTCTGAAGGCGAATTCAGTACTTGGAATATCTATAAATGGGATACAAAAGAATATCTGTATTTATTATATGCTAGCCTGTGAATTATCGCAAATTATCTAAAAGATATTTCTCGATATCTATTGACTCGACAGATGTCGCTAAATATTCCCCAGTAGCTTCCTAAATGACGTCACGCTACGACGCATCACGTCGCCTTGAAGGAACGATCAGCTGATCTTTGTTATTGTTTTGAAACGTACGCCGTGATGATTTTTTGTTTTTAGCCTTACAAAACCATTATAATATATTATGTAAAAAAGTTTTGAACTACTCCAGTTTTCTCAACTTTTCGAAAGTATATTTGGGCGAATGTTTTATAAAATGAAAGATATCGCATGAAAATGTTAATTTTGAAGGAGGTCTATGTGCACTTTAACCGCCACAGCAGGCAAAATGTATGTCAGGAGGATGCTTTGAAAATCACAAATTGACTAGCAACATGTACTGCATGAGATCTCTGTGCAATTCATCATTAGATCTGTTTATTATGCGAGTTTTATACACTTTAAAAAACGTCTAAACAATGTCGCGGGGTAGGATATTATCTGCTCACGAGAGAGCCCGTGCCCCTGGGCAATATCAAGATGGTGTGTGCCGGTATGTGAGCTAGAGGTATCGCTTGAAATTTTGGTGAAACCTTTTCCAGGAATGAGATCACACTGGTCAGGATCACATTCGTACTCTCATTCACAGTATGAGACAAACCTGTCTTACGTGTTTAGAGGTGGAAAGACCCGCTACCGGCTCGTAAAATTGTATTTTGTCATACCGATCACTCATGCACGTGACGGGTGATACCACGGAAATTCGTCAAAGAATTTGTCAAAAACGATCATTTATTTGTCTCTGAATAAATTAACTTTCATGTGTTTTTTATCATTGTTTCGTTTTTTGTTTTTAGTTTTTGGGTTTTTGGGGGGTCTTTTCTAACGAAATGGTGGGGTGTTTGAAACTTTTTAGTGTAGTATACATCACCCCCCCCCCCCCCCTTCCAAAATTATTCATTTTGATTTCCTCACCATTTATTGACACAGTAACACCAATTTTTTGTGGTTACAGAACAGAAAAAATACGAGAAGTTAATTCATGAGTATTTTTGCCAGGCACTGTACGCGTCGAACAGCGAAAATGCAATTTAGAGTCGACGTTCGTGTTCTAAAAATGCATGTGGAAGTTTATTTTACAACCATTGTATTGTGCTAGACAAAACGTGGGTGTTAGTTAACAATATGGCTATGGATAAGATATCGATTTGGATATAATGTGTCCTATATGGAACAATAGAAGATAAAAGCATACCACAAAGGTTACTACTTTAGTGGCTACATCGTACTCTATTCTGTATTGATTGGTTTCAAACAACAGCACCTTGGTTACAAAAGCGGACAGGAAATTTCGATCAGATCGCGTCCCTGTCGCGATCCGATCGGAATTCCCGGTTCCCTTTTCTACCCAAAACATTGTAGAATTGTACCTGTTTTAAAAATGAGATGTGAGTACTTTGAGGTTCGGATGGTATTTTGTTTTTGTTTGTTTTTTTTTTTGGGGGGGGGGGGGTGGGGGGTTGGTTTGACCATGTTTGTAATCATGGTACTTTTGTAATCATGGTATTGTTAATGTATATGGCGTGTAGAGAGCGCGATGGTGGCTCGTTTGATAGGACATTGGACTTTAAACCGAAAGCCCAATGCTGTGTTCTTGGGCAAGACACTTAATCCCGATCGCTCCCACGGGGGAAAGGTGGCGCTGTGTACTAAGGCATACTGCATATCGATGGTATACTTGCCTTCTGTCGCTGGCTAACTCTGCTTGTTCCGTGTTAGTAGGCTGTAGCATCTGGCAGGTGCCAGCCGCTGCTTGTTGGAGTACTCCGGCTTCCTCCACCGTAAAGCTGTCTAACACGATGTGACCCTGGCTGTTGATAGTGTCGTTAAATCCCAATAAAACAAACAAACAATATGGTATGCAAGTCTGAAATTTCTGAAAACAGCTACAGATTTACGAACTTGTGTACTATGGACAGACTGATGGATTTTAGCATCGATTTCTGAATGGGATCGTGACGGATAATACTGACTATATTGGCTGTGGACGAGTCCATTTTATATTTCTATGGAGTATCGCAATGACGGATAAGCCAACCTGTCTGTCACCCGGTGACCTTTCCACCATTTTTGCTAAAATCACATATCCCCAGACTTTATTAGCACGCATCTGATTTTCCAAACTGAAAATATATAATTCCTTTCTCGATGTCCCACAACGAATTGGTACACGAGTGATTTAACCTTATTCAAAACACGAAAGAGTTTTTAAAATAACGTTTCAGATGAAGCATTCTGGAAAAAAGTAATCCTTACACAGTATGTCCCCAAAAAGGGTTATCCTTTGTTGAGAAAGAACACAACGAGGGTGTATTTTTTCTGTATTTCACGAGCGCCGAAGACGAGCGTGAAATACAGGAACACTCCACCAAGGGCCAATGACTCCTGCCAACCGTACTCTACCCGAGCTGTTGTCTGTATTTATACCACGATTAAACTTGCATTAACACTCTGCACTCTGATGTCAAAATACGAAAATTTCAAACAGCAAAATCTTCCCATGATGCAACTAGGAATTTAACCAATTCAATCTTGTTTGATAGAGCTCATTGAGCTCTGTCAAACAATAATGAATTGCTTAATTTCCTAGTTGCATTATGGGAAAAATGTTCATGTTGAAATTTGATATTTTGACATCAGTGTGCAGCGGGTTAAGTGAATGAAGCTGATATTTTTAAAGAAACATATCACCTTCGACGGTCTGATAACTTTCTTGCTTGACAATGTTTTGTGTAGAAGTATTTCATTCACGCCATAACGCCAATAAGACACGTCACGTCCAATCAGATGTATTCTTATAACATTTAACATTTATTTATATGACGTTATTATGCGTGATCCAGGTTCCCCGGCGGTGTATCTAGCACATTTACCAATGTCTGTATTGTATCGTGTAACGTTGAATACACACAGTAATCGTGGTATAAGATATGGAAGCTGGATGATTTCTTTTTCTATTTGTACGAAGGAGCAGTAATAAGTTAATTCTACAAGTTTTCTTACTGGCGCTTAACGACACTTTCAACAGCCAGGGTCAAGTCGTCTCGGAATTCTGCAAGTAGTGCGTCTCGCAGACTTAAGTCCTTATCGTGGAACCTTGGTACTGGACTAATCAAGTGTTTAGAGGACCAGACAGAGAACAGTCTAGCAGCGGCAGTGGAAGCTATCCCGGGGCTTAAAATTCTTGCGAGAGTCGGAATCGACATTCACCAAAAGAATAACTGGGTCATCAAGGGTTAAACTCCAGTAGATATAAAAATATGAGAGTGTTTTTTGTTTTTTTTTTATTTACTATGGAATATGTCCTGCTTGCACTAACTTGAATGTACTCTCAAATTTTAAATTATTTAAGAATTTAAAATTGATTCTTGCAGCAGGAGTGCGCGAGGATCAAATGAGATTCTCGCGAATGAGACAAATTTTAAGGCCTGTAGCCACAGGGTTGATATGGATTTGCAACAGCAGAGACAGCAGCTAGTTATTAGACATCAGAGACGTCGATGATTGAAGCAGAAGACACACCACACTGCTATGTATTATCGTGATTAGTACATGCATCACGGTTTTCTAACGTTAATCACCATTAGTCAACTGGACAGTTCACATCAGTCGATGAGCAATAATCCTTAGATAATTATCCTCAGACAATGATCCTCCGATAGTAGACCATCCTAACGTAATTATCCTCAAATATACATATGTTCCCATGCACCATATGTGCTGTGTACAGGCTGCATCACACCGTGTACATTAGCCAGACGATTATGATATGTTTAGTGATGTGTATTGGAAATTCTAGTTCACATCGCCACGATCTTTTGCGTATCAAATTAATAAAAAAACATATATAGTACTTTGATCATGTAAAATTGGTGGATGAAATTGTAATGTTTTGAGTAGTACTTTTGTTCATGTTACTTGTAGATTATCGCATACTCTCCTGTACAGGATGTTTCATGTTAATAAATGTTTTGTTATGTTATGTTATGTTATGTTATGTTATGTTATGTTATGTTATGTTATATGTTATGTTATGTTATGTTATGTTATGTTATGTTATGTTATGTTAAGCACACGGGCATATATTGACACTTTGACCATGCACTGCATGTATTGTTCTGCAAAGACAGTTAAGTGTCAACTGTTTCTAATTGAAGGCTCTTCTACGCGAGTGGAGTACACTCGAAAAATTCGAACTTTCTTAGCTACTGTCTACGCAAATGGAGTACATTCCAAAAGTATCGAACGCATCCAAATGCTACCATAATTGTATAACCCTTATGTTTGCGAGACATATCACTCCTGGAGCCGTGGGATACAATTTTTACTGGTTCTCTTTTTAGTACTGTGATTGAAAAGCGGATAGGGAAATATCTATCTTTTTTTCTACAGTACAGTCGTAATCCACGCGTGGGCAGTGATGTCCCCATTTGCATTTACCAGGTAATAAAAATCACCATCAGCAAAATTTTAATTGATGAAGCACCGGGTTGTACCCGGTGCTTCATTAATTCAATTTTTGATGATTATTCCTATAAGTAGTGTTGCAATCTAATATTATTGCGTCCGTGGAAATACTGCCCACCCCGTGGAAAGTGACCAGTCCACGGCGGCCGTACTGAACATACAACACTGCAGAATCTCACTTGCAAGAAGAGAAACGTGAAATTATTGCATCTCATACACAGTTAGAATCAACAAAGGCAAGTTACACTTAGTTTGTACGATAATAAGAATTGGTTTTGACACTGAAACTGTTAACCGTAACTTTGTTAAGCTTGGACGGCACAGATAAACTCTTTGTACAAAACATGTTATTCAATTTCTGTGTAAAGGTAATCTCAAAAGGCTAGCAACAAATTCAGTACACTAGGCGCGCCACTTTACTGTGGTCACAGCGTCTTTGAACTATATATATATATATATATATATATATATAATCTTAATCCTCAATATAGAGAATTATTATGCTAGAACATGCATAAGTCTTAATCGACCACAATCTGAGGAAATGAAACCAGCCATGTCAACCCCGACACTTTTGAAATCTAGCTGGTGGTTCTTCACTGGAACTTGTCCAACGACTCGTTTTAGAGACTGGTAAAATGCTATGATTCAGTCTTTGAAGTCAAAAATAAATATAAAATACACCCGGTTTTGGGATCGGCAGATAGCTGGATAAAAAGTGTTTGTTAGACAAAGGGTTAATATGTTGGCCAAATATACTGTATATGTTGCAAGTTTTGTAGGTACTTAATCACGTGAGCCTTGTTTGAGACAGCCATGATGTCGGTTTTAGAAAAGTTAAAACTCTCATTTTGTGACGAACCAGAATAGATAGGCAAACTACAGCGGTATTGGTGGTCTATTCTGGTAGTCATACAATAAAGGCTGTTGCACTCTGGACACTATGCCAGCTTTGCGCGCGATGCCATAAAGTAATTTGGAATTTCGACATTCTAACAAGTTATGAAGCTGAAGCTCCTTAAGCTCTTCTTCACCAGGCCTTCGGTACAGGAGACCTTGTGACAGACGAATAGTTCAAGAGGAGACACTTCGCAGAATTACGAGAACATCTCGACGATTGGCGAATGTCTGAATCGAATCGAATATCGAGGTTTCGTAGGACCGTAGATCTCTTTGATTTTGGATGGAAAGTGATGAAAATCTCCGTCCCTTTCAATTTTGTGTACATCTGCAAAGACCGTATGCCTAAATATTTGTGTCTGCCGCCGTCTGTCGGTCTTTGTATTTACTGCCTTGCTTTTGCTCCGTTTTTACCATGTTTTATACGTGTATTTGGTTGTCTTTTAGATAGTCTCTACAATGCCTAGGTGGGTGTATGGGAAGGTATATGGACATTTAGCTTTATAGACCATTTGCTTCGCTTATTGTCAGCCTGAAAGGAAATCTCTTGTTCGCCCTTATTACAAGACCTCAGACAATTATACAAGAAAGTTTTCTTGGATTGCCCTGGGAATTTATTTCTCAATTTTTACAGAACCATCATCTTCTTATGATGATAAAATTCAGTGTTATTTAACCCTCTGCACACTGATGCCAAAATACAACATTTTCAGGCAACTTGGAATTTAACCAATTGAATCTTGTTTGACATACCTCAATGAGGTCTGTCAAACAAGATTCAATTGGTTAAATTCCGAGTTGCAGTATAGGAAAAATCTGGCTTAAGATTTTGCTATTTTGATATTAGTGTTCGGGGGGGGGGGGGGGGGTAACTTTGGAAATGACCTTGTGAACACGCTGTTCGAATGGCTCTAATACCACAGCATTTCATCGACCTGGTGGAGAAAGCACATGAAATAAACTGCAGTTCTACGGTCTTCATCTCTAATACGCGGAACGTGAATTGCCACTAAAACATCCAGGGAGTTAGTTGGGTTTCCTCCAGACATCAACTGATCGTACGTAAAAAAAACAAAAAACATTAGAAACATAGGGAAGGCTTCAGCCAATAGGCCTCCGGAGGTCCATTATCTGGAATAATGTTTGTGGTTCTTATGTTTCTCACAGAATATAAATCATTATTTCTTCTCATACTGAAATTCAATGATCTGATTGCCTGAAACATACGATGTAAATCAAATTTACGCTTTGCTGCAGCCCAGGAGTGCGATAGCTTAGTGGTTGGGGCATTGAACTTTAAGCTAAAAAACCCACGGTTCTGCCCCCGCCAGGGGTAACCGCGTTTAGCCCTTGGGCAAGGCACTTAATCCCTATTGCCCACGTGGGTGCATGGCGGCGGTGTGTTCTACACGTCGATGGTGCACTTGTCTTCAACTAATGCTAATCCTGCTATTGCGGAGATGGTACATTGGGGAGTCTGACAGTTACTCACCACTGCCCCGGCTTCCTCCACCCGTAAAACTGCCTGACACAAGGTGACCCTTTCTGTCGAAAGTGTCGTCAAACCCCAATAAAAAAAAAATTTTGTGTAGCCCAATGTGCTTTTATAAAATTTAAGTTAATGATTTAAGTTGATGATGCTATTCTTTAAAAAAATATATAAATTATATCTTCAGTTTTGCGTTACACATGACAATAAATTGGGTAACTAATGGAGCTATATTTTTATGTGGTACCACCTATTCTTTTTTTTTTTATTCTTCAAAATGTGACTGATTGGAATAGTATTTGATAGTTTGATTCTGTTATTTTATAACACAGTTAAAATCCACTGTAAATCCATTGATACCTCATCATTATGAAGGTACGTATTGATTATTCCAAAGAGAGCATTATAAACTGATTCATAAATCTTTAATACACCTCACCATGAAAATAATTAAAAATATAACTCATATTTTGTTTGTCAGAGATCGAACTGAACTGAAATTCGTGTTTAAAGTTAAGGGGGTTTGTGAGGAAGTTAAAATTAGTTATTTCCAAATAAAACAAAATACTGCATTTTGATTGGCTGAGAGGTACGGTGTAACTTGCAGTCCACAGTGGCCTTTTTTTACACCGTGTTTAACCACAGTGGAAAAACAAGAATATACAAGAGCAAGTTATGTGGCTAAAAAGTACCCGTTTTTAATTATTAATTCATACCTTCTGCTCGTTTATGTTAAAACAAAAATAAAAAAAACAGAAAATTTAATATTTTTGTCCAGTTCCAATGACATCCATCTTTGTCTGGTTTTATTTAAGAAACTTGCAAAGTACAAATTTTCCGCTGTCAGTTTTTGCCCACAATGTAGGTTAAAGTATTAAGTACACCAGAATTCTTGGAAATAAATCCGTTATCCTTGTGTTTTTCAGGGTGTATGGGAATTTACACCGGTTTGGGAACTCATACACCCTTCGGCTTCGCCTCAGGGTGTATGGGTTCCCAAACCGGTGTAAATTCTCATACACCCTGGAAAACACAAGGCTAACTATCATTATTCGTTCATACTCTAGTGTGTATGAAAATTTACACTGGTTTGAAAACCCATAAGGCGAGTATCAGTTTGAAAACCAGTTTACATTTTCATACACCATGGAATATAATATTTATTGCAAGGCTTGGTGTTGACTCGTGGTCTCAGAGGTAGATTAGTCTAGACTATTCACCATCGAAGACCACTATTTTGGCATCGTCAACGGCATGTTGTACAGTAATTATTATATTGAACAAACCGAGGAAGAATCTTGTTACCCGGGAGTGCGGTGGCTCATTGGTTACGGCATTGGACTTCAAACTAGAAATGGCAGAGGTAACTGCGTTATGTCCTTGGACAAGGCACCGACTCCCGATTGCCCACGTGGAGGCAAGGTGGCGCTGTGTGCTAATGCGTATTTCACGTCGATGGTGTACTTGTCTTCAACCAATGCTAACTCTGCTTGTGCGGAGTTAATACGTTGGGGAGTCTTACAATTGCTCCCCGTTGCACGCTGGTTCTCACACCGGCTTCCTCCACCCGTAAACCTGTCCGGCATGAGGTGACCCTGGCTGTCGAAAGTGTTGTTAAACCAAAATAAATAATGAATCTTGCTTCCCATCAGGAGTACAATCCTAAGTACACTAAATATTGTAAAGTACCTTGACCAAAAAAAGACATTTTCATTCTTGAAGGTAGAAATAACGAAACTGAATTCCGGAAAAATGCCCTGAAAGAACACGTTCTGTTCCGTCAGTGGAATTTTCAAGAATATTCCACAGCCACAGCTATTTTTAGAAAGTGTATAGTGCTCGTGAATAGTGCACGATTATTTATAGAACACTTGATAGATCCAACTACCAGAAATAGTATAATACCTCTAAGCCAATAAGAGTAATGGAAAGTCACGTGAGATATAATATAATATGCACGGAAAGAGTGGCGTAGATAGCTTTTCGCTGGCGGAGGGGCAAGCCCAAAATTTTCCGACAGACCGAAAATTTTCCGACAGTGTAACAACAACAAACACCCAAACAAACAGAAAGAATCTGTTGTTTACTGCAAATGTACTTAAAATTGGTCTTTTTTACCCCAAATTTACCAAAAATGGCATGTTTTATCCCCAAAGCCAGCATTTTAATGTTATTAGGCATAAATTCGCCTAAAAATGGTCCCAAAAAATTTCCGACAAAACTTCTGGTGGGGGGGGGGGGGCTCCGCCCCCACTCCCCGGACCCCCTTTTATCTACGCCACTGCACAGAAAACAAATATCATCTGGGTTAATGGTCCACACTACACGTTTTTAGCTGTAATAAACTATCGACATTCTACGTGAATTCATGGCCAATCATATCCAAAGCAATATTTTCGTCGCCGATATTCTGGCTGAAAGGCGGAGTGTACCAATTCATACTATGAAATAAGGAGTTTTATGTGTGGTATAAATACGTTGACAAACTCAAGTACCAATAGAGTGGTTTATAGGCCACAACCCTATTCATTGCCAAATTCTATAAACCCAAACGTTTTCACCTTTAGACAATAAAATATGACATATGTCGAATTAAATGAGCTTGTTTTATGTGTTACTAATAATGGGGTAGTTTTGAAGTACCACAAACAAATTATGTTGTTCTAAATTTAAACACTTGACTGCCATTTGTGGGTCTGACCTGCCTCCTCCTTTCTATCGACGCTCTATGCACACTCACTATCACTATCTGTATATCTTTGTGAGAAAATGGACCTAACATGAAAAGCAGACGACACTTGCAAACAAAATTCTTGAATACCTAATTTTTTTCATTTTTTGTCTCAAAAACATAGGTTATGACCCCTCATTGGAACGAGCTCGACGAGCTCGTTCCAATGAGGTGTCACAACCTATGTTTTTGAGACAAAAAATGAAAAAAATATGAAAATTAATAGGCGATTGTTGACAATAGCGCTAGCCGGTTTGGGCGTTATGTTGGGTAGTGGGTTAAATCAATACAAACTACACGAAAATAAGGCAAACAAATACCGGTAGCCTATAATAGCGTCGGATCCCTTACAGTATGCAACTGGTGGTCCGAGAGCTTGAGTCATTATCTAACAGACATAAAGAATACCAAATAATAGGTTGAAATCAAGTATATCAGGTTTAATATCTGCCTGATTCAATTCGAGGTTGTGTCTTTTTGATATCCATTTTTCAAACATTGTCAATCCCGGTGTGGCCACACTCTTCTTTAATACGAGTGTTGAAACCATGAAATTCTGACAAATTAGCTGTGCAATGTGTGAACACAAGTGGTACGTGTCGATGCTATGTATCGCTAGATTCTATCGGAAAAGCTATGGCCTTTCTACGCCACGTAAAATGCCAATGCATCACAATAAAATAAGGAAATCCCTCTCCTATCCATATACTTTGCAACACAGAGTTCATCTGGATTGAAACTTCAGCCTGAAGTGTTTTGTTTGTTTTGTTTTGTTTTGTTTTTGTTTTTTTTTGTTTTTTTCGGGGGGGGGGGTATTTTTATTTTCATATTTTTTTTTAGCTCAACTTTGGCGAAGCCAAATTTGAGCTTTTGTCATGGCCCGTCGTCCGTCTGTCCGTCTGTCCGTCTCTCCGTACGTCAACAATTGGATACGGCTCGGGTTAGAGGCCGTATTTATGAACTGATCTTTACGAAATTTTTTGGATACCTTTGTTATTATGACCGTGGGACGAGAACGAGTGTTTTTGGGTGCGGTCCAAAATTCAAGATGGCTGCCAGCCGCCATTTTGTATCCACGATGCAGAAATCTGTTTTTTGTACAGAACTTCCATATGAACGCTCTGATTTGAATATTTTTTTGTATGAATGTTTAGTACCATGGGATACATCACATATAATACGGGTTTTATTCTCGTGCGTAAATTGTGCAAATTAGACTAATTTTGATGTTTTTTGGTGTTACTTTCAGCACTGTAAGTGCAAATGCCAATACGGCTCGGGCTAGAGGCCGTATTTATGAACCGATCTTTACGAAACTTCTTGGGTACCTTTGGATCACCGTGGGACGAGAACGAGTGTTTTGGGGTCCGGTCCGAAATTCAAGATGGCCGATGGCAGCCATTTTGTACAAAATTAGGTGCAATCAGATTTTTGCACAGAACTTCCATATGAAAGCGCTGATTTGAATAATTTTTTGTGTGAATGTTTAGTACCATGGGATACATCACATATAATACGGGTTTTTTTCTCGTGCAGAAATTATGCAAATTAGATGAACTTTGATTTTTTCAGTGCGACTTACACACAGTAAGTACACATGTCAATACGGCTCAGACTAGAGTCTGTATTTATGAACTGATCTTCTCGAAATGTCTTGGGTACCTTTGTTATCACCTTGGGACGAGAACGAATGTTTCTGGGTGCGGTCTAAAATTCAAGATGGCTGCCAGTGGCCATTTTGTACCGAAATTAGGTCTAATCAGTTTTTTGTACACAACTTCTATACAGCTCAGACTAGAGGCCATATTTATGAACCAATCTTTACGAAACTTCTTGGGTACATTTGTTATCACCGTGGGATGAGAGCGAGTGTTTTTGAGTGTGGTCCGAAATTCAAGATGGCCCCCAGCAGCCATTTTGTACCAAAATTAGTGCAATCAGTCTTTTGTACAGAACTTCTGTATGAAAGTTCTGATTTGAATAAATTTTTGTATGAATGTTTAGTAACGTGGAATACATCACATATTGTAGGGGTTTTTTTTTCGTGCAGAAATTATGCAAATTAGATGAACTTTGATTTATTCAGTACTACTTACACAATGTAAGCACACATGTCAATACGGCTCAGGGTAGAGGCTGTATTTATGAACCGATCTTCACAAAACTTCTTGGGTACCTTTGTTATCACCTTGGGACGAGAATGGGTGTTTCTGGGTACGGTCCAAAATTCAAGATGGCTGCCCGTGGCCATTTTGTACCGAAATTAGGTCCAATCAGTTTTTTGTCACAAGTTCTATACAACTCGTATTTATGATCTGATCTTCACAAAACTTCTTGGGTACCTTTGTTTTCACCTTGGGACAGGAACGAGTGTGTTTTAGGGTGCCTTTGTTATCACTGTGCTATGAGAACAAATATTTTGGGGTACAGTCAGACCCACTCTGGGACTCAAAAGATTTTTTTCTAGTTAAGCATCTGACTGTCACCCAGCTTTACAATACTTTACCTATAGATTTGTTACAGGCAACGGTCAGTATTTATGTACAGACCGTTACAATACTTTATATGTACCTTTGTTATCAGGTCATTACCTAGATGTTTGTCATTGCTGTGTCACATACTATACATGTACATGTCTTTGTCTTGACACGTTGAGCTACAGTGTCATTGACACTTTCATTTTTTTGTCATTTTTGTCATAGCATATCCACCTGCCCGTATTGTAGTTATAACATACTTCAGAAAAGCTATACTGGTATTCATTTAAATGGAAATAAAAACATTATTGCGAACAAAGTTAAGGATCCTTTTTTCAGGAACGAACCCGATGACCACGGTTCAACGAGAGTTCATGAATAATATTCACGCGCAGAATATAACATAAAAGTATCGGATGCGTTCAAGTTGTAAAATAAATCAAGTTGAGTACCTCCATTGTGTTAGGTAAGGTTCTTGAGGTGGTTTTAAATTAACTGTATTTATTTCAAAAGTAGTGATTAACATTAACACCATGCTACCACTGGAAGGTTCTGTTACAAATACCCTCTCTTGGTTTTTTTCTGGGGAAAATTCCCCGGTTACACACCAACCTCCGCCCGTCTGACGCTGCCCGGTGAGTTGTAGCTTGCTACAGGTTGTAGCTTGCTACAGATAACTATACGAGTACGGGGGAAATTCCGGAGGCTGGGGTGTCTCTCAAAGTATCTTTGTCTTGTCAGCAGTAGTAGGGCAGGGCGCACTCGCCCTATATAGATGGGATGTTCGAAGACATCCAGAGAGGCATCAAACTACCAACAGTGGTTAATAGTTTGGTGACATGAGTCGAATCAGCCTAAAATTACCCAAGACTATCCGTAATGTCGTTGTAAATACCATGGTACTTTGTCACGGTTTTTATCACGACACTACCGATTGCCGTAACAAATCTCTGCGATTCTAGACTTCGCTGGAAAGTTCTCCGAGACGCATAGGTGTCTGTACGGATTATATCGGGCAAATTCATGTCATTATTGGGTAAACATAGGTCATATACCCAATTTATTATTTATTGGTGTTTAAGGTCACATACTTATGCACAATGGATAATCGTGACCGTGACAGTTTTACGGGTGGAGGAAGCCGGAGTACCCGGAGAGAACCACCGAGCAACGACGAGCAGCTGTCAGCTCTCCAACACCGTAACTCTGAACTCTGCGCCACGGCATAGACAGGGTTAGATTGGTTGAAGACATGCGCACCATCGACGTGCAGTACGCCTTAGTACACAGCGTCATCGTGCCCCCATGTAGGCAATCGGGGTTAAGTGCCTTGCCCAAGGACACAACGCGGGAGCGCGAACCAGTCGCTGAAATGGTCACCCATCCAACTACTAACCGCGCTCGACGTTGCTTAACTTCGGTGATCTGACGAGAACCGGTTACCGCGACGCCACCGCGCCCGTCATATACCCAAACACCTGAAGATACACTCTAAAATCGGTTGGGTTAAAAATCAACCCAAATCGACTGGGTTGCGTGAATATGAAACCAATTGGGCTCATATTCACCCAACTCAGTCGATTTGGATTGTTTTTTAACCCAGCTGACTTTAGAGTGTAGTTGCGACCTTGCATGAGAGTTCAGCAGATTTATAAAGAATTTGTAACGAGTCATGCACTCTGAAGTAGGAAACATTTATAACATAATTTTACCCCGTCATGACACGGCATCGAACACATTCAGATCCCAAGGCGTTATCATTTTAAAGCCACATATATGTGTCTGCATGCATATGTCAAATCAATTCAGTTGATAAAATTTTGATAGGGCGTAGAAAAGTCCGTCCGGATCGAATTTCAAGGTATGTTTACTGGTAACTGCTGGTTGCTGAACTCTGTGTATTTGACAGCGATTTTTAAATTATTAAGGACTGATAAAATACTTGTTTAGTTAAGTTACATACCTGTTTGCTTTTGATCTATATGACTATTTCGACAAGCTAAAACTGTCCTGGGTATAAAATCCGAAACATTGCATTAGAAATGAATTAATCCCATTTAGTGATATGAGTCCGGGCTACCGCAAGCATAATCCTAGTAATGTTAAGGTTACTTGTTAAAACGGCTGTTCGATAATCAGCTATTGTAAGATGTATTTATGATTTGGTTGTAAAAGAGACGTGTTGAATAACAATACAGTTTAAACATTATAGATATCCAAGCTGGTGAGTTCAATAGCTACTGGTTGTGGATTTTCCAATACATTTTTCATTGAATGTGCTTAGCTTTCAAGTCTTAGCTGGAACGAGGCGTAGCTGATTTTACACTAATAGGGCTTGTCGATTGAAAGGTGACATCGATCTTTGGAATATTTAACATTCAATATTTACAGTTCGAAACTATTTCGCCTCCAATAAAAATAATTATGCTGACATTTAGGTTCTCTAAAATATTTGAGAATTACCATTCAAATCTTTGCATTAGACGCTTGTAATGATAACTAAACAGCGCGAGAATAAGGGTGAGGTGTGGTTGTTAAGATGATCTTTGGGTTGACATGTTGCTATATGTTTACCTTGCTCCGCGTGAATATGAGGTCCGGTGTATAATGATAAAGAAGCTGATAATCGCAATTTCTGTCCTCGAATCGAATCGGGGGTCCGACGTCGACATCGAAGCCGAGTCGAATCGGAAACAGTGCAAAATAATTTTTGTGAAATCTCTTGTCAGTTATTTTACCAAATTACCCAAATACCATGCGGCTTGCGCGTGCCGCAGGTAGCATGTTCAGCCGAGTGCAGAGGTCACTGACAAGTTACATTGTGACAACATCGCTTAAAAAGTGGAGCGCAATATTCCGTGTTCCACTAAAAGTATTGTTGTAAAACTCTAACTTGTGAGGCAGACGGAAGGGCGTGACAAGCGTTACTTATTCCCAGTTTCTTATTCGACATTCGTTATCAACCGATCATATCGGTTGATAACGAATGTCGAATAAGGAACTGGGAATAAGTAACGCTTGTCACGTCCCCGGCGATTGAACAGAAAGCGCAACAAGCAACTATTGTTTCACTTCTGTAGCATGATCCCTCTGATAGAGGACATCTTTTTGCCGTCGTCTCTTCGTGAAAAAGACATGAATTTCCCGTTTCGAAAAAGAAAGCGATTCGATGGCAAGCCCGAATGTCGAATGAATCCTGGACCACGGCTGACGGTTTAAGAATCCCATTATCGACTGCTACTGGGAGCGCGGTGGCTCAGTGGTAGACTGTTGGACTTCTATGCTAGAGGTCCCGAGTTCGATCCCCGTCCAGGACGACCCGCGTTGCGTCCTTGGGCAAGGCACTTTATCCCGGTTGCATACATGGGGAGACGATGACGTCATGTACTAAGGCGTACTGCACGTCCATGGTGCACATGTCTTCAACCGCTGTAACCCTGCTTGAGCGGGGCCTGAACAGAGTTAGAATGTTGAGGAGCTGACAGTTGCTCGTCGTTGCTCGGTGGTTCTCTCCGGGTACTCCGGCTTCCTCCACCCGTAAAACTGTCACGGTCATGATTATCCATTGTGCATAAGTATGTGACCTTAAACCCCAATAAATAATAATAATAATGATCGACTGCTACTAAGTGAAACACCCTGCTGTCATCTGTTGTAATTACAGTGTTTAACCTCTGCCATTATTTCACGCTTTAAAATTTAAAACTAAGGCAACTTGGACAAGGATTACCTTACCCTTTTTGGGGTAACCCTTTAATCAGGTAGGCATTTTTTTTAATTTTGCAGGTAGAAAAAGGCAAAGTAAAACTGATATTGCAAATGACATAGCGGGGACTCGAACCCACCCCGAGAGAGTTTTCTTTGACACCAACCACCTAACGAAACTATACTAAACCACGCCCACCACTCAGCCACCGATAGACCTACGTGGCTGAGTGGTGTGCATGGTTTAGTATAGTGTCCATTTTGGTAAAGTTTATCTGGACGCTTGATGCCGACTGGAGTCGATTGGAGTCTGTCGGTGGCCAAGTGGTTTGCGTGGTTTAGTATAGTTTTGCTAGGCGTTTGGTGCCTAAGGAAACTCTCTAGGCATGGACTCAAATCCTTGCTATGTCACTTGTAGTATACCCAGCGCCTTTCTTGATTCTGTGGCACTTGGGAAAGTTTAAAGAGATGTTCCCTCTGATTTCCAGTGAAGTGTAGTTTGTAGAATTAAGTGATGTAATGTTCTGCTACTAAAAATGTTATGTTTACCAGTGCCTGACCTACTTGAGATATCACAGCCTAAAGGGATCTTTCTAGCAGTGGTTTACACAGCAGCACTCTATCACCAAAGTCAAGAAACATTGAGTTTTATCATTATTATCACGAAGATCATTGTTCTCCAAAAAGTAATAAATAAAAATTCAAGTTAATTTGAGAAAACATTCATTCTTTTTGCGTGAGGTCGAGTAATTTGGACGAATGAAAAATCGGTTGTCCATTTCTATTAGGTCGAAGAGTCGGCGAACGAAAAGAGCGTTTCCTCAGTCGGTACGACATGCACCCTGATCGTTATTGTCACTTCCACTACTGAGTGCTATCACTGAAGCAAATGGCATCTACCATCATTACCGCAAGCCTCATTACTACCAGTACTACTACCACTAGTATTGACTTTCATAACCACCAGTAACTTTTTAGCACTGTACCCCATCACTGCACTATTATCTGTATAAACCCTTTACCCAACGTAACGGCCAAAACGGCCAGCGCTATTCTCAAAAATCGTCAGTTAATTTTCATTATTTTTCATTTTTTGTCTAAAAAAAGCATAGGTCATGACCCCTCAATGGAACGAGCTCGTTCCAATGAGGGGTCACAACCTATGTTTTTGAGACAAAAAATGAAAAAAATTAGTTGTTCAAGAATTTATTTTGCAAGTATCGTCTGCTTTTCATGTCAGGTAAAGGGTTAACAATATATAGGGATCTTAAAGTGCCTCGAAAGGAATGGTTTCGTGCGCCTAAGGCGCGCAGGGACGGTATGAGGGACAAACCCCTTTCGACCCAGTGACTGTAGATGGTTAATTTTCACATGTCTAGGCGTGTTGAAGGAGGAAAAGGAAGGAGGGAAGAGGTTTATCCCTTTCTGACCTTCTTGCGGCTCTTCTTTTTAGGTGGAGGTTGGCTTGGTGATGGTGATGGTGATGAGGCTGGTGGTGGTGTAGAGGTGTGCCCGTTGCGTTCAAGGTATTCTCTTACTCTTGCCTGTGCTGCTTTGGATAACTCTATCTCTCTCATTACTGTCTCCACAGAGATTGGTGGCTGTACCGCTCCCGGGCTTTCCGGCAGTGAAGGAAGAGGAGAGTGAGGGGTGGGAGGTGGTGAAAAAGCAACTTCCAGTTCTATCTCAGTCTCCACTGGACGTTCCTCATCCAACTTTACCGGCTCAGGAGCCAGCGGTTGATTGGGAGTACCAGTGGGACTAGGAGGGGAACTGGCGGCTGCCTCCAGAATCTCCACCCCCTCACTCAACTCTTTCTTCCTGTTCCGGAATGCCTCCAAGCGCCGGGCGTTCCTGCGCTTGGTTGATGGACTCTTCTTCTTTTTCCTCTTCTCATGGTCTCCGTGCCTCTTCGGGTGAGGACCAATGGGAGAGGGGATCCTCTCTCCAAAGATGCTACCTCTCCCCGAAGAGGATGGTGTTTCTCCCTTTTCAACTCTCTTCACTTCAAATTCCAGTTTCAGGTAGACACTCATGCCTACCTCCTGGACAGTCCAGGAGACAGGACATGAGATGCCCAGAGCTGAGATGGTCTTCTCCAGTCTATCAGGTAGCTCCATGGTAGATGTGCACACTTTGCAATCAGAAGTGTGAATCAAATGAGAACGAAACGAACGAAAGAATGTTAAAGTGCCTGTGGATCGCTGTCAGTCTTATAGTGTACCACAAAGCACCGCAGTAGACTCTTCTATGGGTAATTCCCCCTCCCCCCTCCCCCCCTCCCTGATCTTTATACAACTGGATTGCTGGAAAGTCAGTTAAAGATGCCCCCCCCCCCCCCTTCTCCGGGAGGAGTCAAGTTAATCAACGCCATAACTCCGCCCAGCCAGGGCCGTAACTCCTGCCCCCCCCCCCCCCCCCCCAAAAAAAAAAAAAAAAAAAATTTACATTTCCAATCATGGGATTCGCCGGGCAGAAATTATACCAAGTTGGGGAGACATCCTTTCGTGCCCGACGAAAATATACACAACCTTTAGAGTACTCAGTTGGGCAAATATCTTGCTTGCCCGACAAAAATATACACAGATTAGAAAGTGGGATAAATCCCCGACTCAGTATATCGGTAGAATTCCACATTCAGGGAGAGAGTAACTAAAAACAAAAGATTTTTATGACTATGACCCGATGAAAGCACCCAGATGGTCGGGCACCTTTACCTAGCTGGTGTGTTATTGAGAGCAATGTCATAAATCTCCAACAAATTCCCTGTCATGTAAGTATTTTATCAATAGAAAGTATATTTGTAACGTATAAGTCTTCGATGAAAGCATTTTGGTATGTTAAATTAGTTGGGCGATTTGACCGAGTCGTCGCGTGTCGACGTCCTACACCCCCCCCCCCCCCCCCCCCTCTCGAATGGTTAGTTTCGGCCCTGCTTCCAAACTATGGCATTTGATTACGTGACTCTTACGCTGTAGTGTAACGGCTTTCACTTTATCAAACACCATGGCGTTTACCTTACATGGAAACTAATAAAACTATATACAATTCTTCAATTTCGGCACTTGTTTTATTTTCTGGGTTTTTTTTTACTCGGCGACTCTTTATCTTATCTTGGAAATTTGAGTATCATTTGGAATAGTAATTACGCCTGCAAGTTCGTAGCAATGAGCGGCTTTGGTTACTGTGGCCACTGCAACTGAAGACTCGGAAGAGCTAACTATTTTCAGAGCAATGCTAGGTTAGTTAGTGATAATACACTGCCCAGGTACTGTAAAAGTCAGGGTTTGATCCACGGCCTTTGAAGGGTCGGATTTCTAATCCATTCCTAATATGAACTAGGCACTGTACTTCCCAACTGAATTGACCATGTTTTCCCTGAAACCACTTTGCACCCAATATAGTCAAAAACACCACTGCATTCAAGTCCTGAATACAGTAAATGCACAGATTAGATACTAAAATTATCATGGATTGTATCCGACACGAAGTGACCCTGACTGTTGAAAGTGCCAATAAACTCCGATAGAAAACAAAGTATGGATTATGTTATAATCTGGGGCGAGATGTCTAGGCTACTCTAAACATCTCTTTCCGTGAAACCTAATAAGTTTGTGTTTCCCGACAAATTGTGGGCACCCAGTCCCTAAAACACTCCATACCTAATGTCCACGATCTGAACCTTGAGGTTAGTAACGCTACAGGCGAAGGGCTCACCTGATTTCTACCACAGTTATGATATAGTAGTATATCTTGCCTTCTACAAGTAACTGGGAATTTCATTGGTTCAAAGACGTCACATGCAAACTGTATATAAATCCATATACTGCCTGTCAACATCAATATACGCTGTCAGCTATGGGTAATCTCCCCTTTATTCATTGATTATTCAAAATGGCGGGAGCCGATAAACGCTTCAAGTTGAAAGATTGAGTGTTGGAAGCCCATATTTGGTCTGAAGTGCAGGTAAGGCAACTTAAAAGGCTTCATATTCTATGGATGTGTGTCATGTTACTTTCGAAATGAAACTGTTTGTTATGTATGAATTTGCCTTGTTACAATTTATGGGAGAGTTGCACTCTCCCATAAATTGTAACAAGGCAAAGACACGTGAACAGATTGTGAAAATTCTCTCACTTAATTTTGATCGCTGTTGTTGTCAGTTCTGTGCATCGATGCAGCAGTCGGTAAGATATATTCGTTACACAGTTTATTGGTGGCCTAATATGGTATATATGGTGTCAATTAAGCCGGAGGGGACTATAGGTTTGCACTCTGTCCATCCGTCAGTCTGTCAGTCTGTCAGTCACACTTTAGTTTTCCGTAGTTTTTTTTTGGAAACGCTTCAATGGAATGATTTCATTTTTGGTAAACTACTACAAAAAGATGACTTACAGATCAAGTTTGAGTTTCATGCTGATTGCATTATTCTTGTGTGAGTTACGGCCCTTGGAAATATGTGAAAAAGCACCAAAATATCAGTTTTCCGGAGTTTTTTTGGGAAACGCTTCAACGGAATGATTTCATTTTTGGTAAACTACTATAGAACGATGACCTACAGATCAAGTTTGAGTTTCATGCTGATTGTCTTATTCTTGTGTGAGTTACGGCCCTTGGAAATATGGAAAAGCACCAAAATATCAGTTTTCCGGAGTTTTTTGGTAACGCTTCAACGGAATGATTTCATTTTTGGTAAACTACTATAGAACGATGACTTACAGATCAAGTTTGAGTTTCATGCTGATTGCATTATGCTTGTGTGAGTTGTGGCCCTTGGAAATATGGAAAAGCGCCAAAATATCAGTTTTCTGGACTTTCTTTGGAAACGCTTCAACGGAATGATTTCATTTTTGGTAACCTACTATAGAACGATCACTTACAGATCAATTTTGAGTTTCATGCTGATTGCCTTATTCTTGTGTGAGTTATGACCCTTGGACATATGGAAAAGCGCCAAAATATCAGTTTTCCGGACTTTTTCTGGAAACGCTTCAACGGAATTATTTCATTTTTGGTAACCTACTGTAGAATGATGACTTACAGATCAAGTTTCATTTACACTCTGTCCATCCACCCGTTAGTTTGTCAGTCAGTCTGTCGGTCATACTTTAGTTTTCCGGACTTTTTTTAGAAACGCTTCAATGGAATGATTTCATTTTTGGTAACCTACTATAGAACGATGACTTACAGATCAAGTTTCATTTGCACTCTGTCCATCCGTCAGTCTGTCTGTCAGTCATACTTTAGTTTTCCGGACTTTTTTTGGAAATGCTTCAACCGAATGATTTCATTCTTGGTAAACTACTAAAGAACGATGACTTACAGATCAAGTTTGAGTTTCATGCTGATTGCATTATTCTTGTGTGAGTTATGGCCCTTGGAAATATGGAAAAGCACCAAAATATCAGTTTTCTGGACTTTTTTGGAAATGCTTCAACGGAATTCATGCTGATCACAAACTGTATATAAATCCATATACTGCCTGTCAACATCAATATACGCTGACAGCTATGGGTAATCTCCCCTTTGTTCATTGATCATTCAAAATGGCGGGAGCCGATAAACGCTTCAAGTTGAAAGATTGAGTGTTGGAAGCCCATATTTGGTCTGAAGTGCAGGTTAGGCAACTTAAAAGGCTTCATATTCTATGGATGTGTGTCATGTTACCTTCGAAATGAAACTGTTTGTTATGTATGAATTTGCCTTGTTACAATTTATGGGAGAGTTGCACTCTCCCATAAATTGTAACAAGGCAAAGACACGTGAACAGATTGTGAAAATTCTCTCACTTAATTTTGATCGCTGTTGTTGTCAGTTCTGTGCATCGATGCAGCAGTCGGTAAGATATATTCGTTACACAGTTTGTTGGTGGCCTAATATGGTATATATGGTGTCAATTAAGCCGGAGGGGACTATAGGTTTGCACTCTGTCCATCCGTCAGTCTGTCAGTCTGTCAGTCTGTCAGTCACACTTTAGTTTTTCGTAGTTTTTTTTTTGGAAACGCTTCAATGGAATGATTTCATTTTTGGTAAACTACTACAAAACGATGACTTACAGATCAAGTTTGAGTTTCATGCTGATTGCATTATTCTTGTATGAGTTACGGCCCTTGGAAATATGTGAAAAAGCTCCAAAATATCAGTTTTTCGGAGTTTTTTTTGGAAACGCTTCAACGGAATGATTTCATTTTTGGTAAACTACTATAGAACGATGACCTACAGATCAAGTTTGAGTTTCATGCTGATTGTCTTATTCTTGTGTGAGTTACGGCCCTTGGAAATATGGAAAAGCACCAAAATATCAGTTTTCCGGAGTTTTTTGGTAACGCTTCAACGGAATGATTTCATTTTTGGTAACCTACTATAGAACGATCACTTACAGATCAATTTTGAGTTTCATGCTGATTGCCTTATTCTTGTGTGAGTTATGACCCTTGGACATATGGAAAAGCGCCAAAATATCAGTTTTCCGGACTTTTTCTGGAAACGCTTCAACGGAATTATTTCATTTTTGGTAACCTACTGTAGAATGATGACTTACAGATCAAGTTTCATTTACACTCTGTCCATCCACCCGTTAGTTTGTCAGTCAGTCTGTCAGTAGTTTTCCGGACTTTTTTTGGAAACGCTTCAATGGAATGATTTCATTTTTTGTAACCTACTATAGAACGATGACTTACAGATCAAGTTTCATTTGCACTCTGTCCATCCGTCAGTCTGTCAGTCAGTCTGTCAGTCATACTTTAGTTTTCCGGACTTTTTTTTTAAATGCTTCAACCGAATGATTTCATTCTTGGTAAACTACTAAAGAACGATGACTTACAGATCAAGTTTGAGTTTCATGCTAATTGCATTATTCTTGTGTGAGTTATGGCCCTTGGAAATATGGAAAAGCGCCAAAATATCAGTTTTCTGGACTTTTTTGGAAATGCTTCAACGGAATTCATGCTGATCACATTTAGGTTATAACATTTGTATAATTATTAATGCTCATTAGTCCGGTAGGGGACATTGTATTGCTTCAGCGATGCGTGCGCTCTTGTTTCATATTGGACTCGAGCAAAGCTCTCGTCCAATATGAAATTAACTGACACCATATATATCATATTAGGCCACCAACAAACTGTGTAACTAAAAATATAAGTTATTTTCGAAAAATTGTTTAAAGAATATGTATTCCTATCGCTACCAATAGATCCGGACAATTTTTGAAAAATAGGTGATACATATAATAACACCTTTTGTACAACCATTTAGGTTCTGGACTTTGACTTTCCCCCATTCATTTCACCAGTAAGTCAACAGCCAACTCCCGAAACGTAAAACATTGTGAGAGAACAAAATACAAAGAGAATTTTGTAAAGAAGTTGGTATGTATTTCTTGTGATGGTCGTTCAGATCTGCACAGTACTCACTAGTGAGGAATTTCAGACGGAAGGTTAGAGAATGGTAAGGAGAAAAGCTCGGATCACCTGGAAAAGTCTGTTTTGATCAACATAAATTTCATTTAACTACGGAAGCCCAGTGGGGCCAACATGTGTTGGAGGATGGGGGGGGGGGGGGGGCGAGCATTGCGGATATTCGGAATGCATAATATAATGTTAAATGCGAATATTCGCAATTTTGAATGCGAATATGCGCAATGCATTGCGAATATTTGCAAGGTATTGCGAATATTTAGTTTAAACAATATTTATTGAAGGAATATGCTATATGTTACAGAATTGAATACCAGAAGAGTAACAGTGCTAATGCAGTAGCTCAAAATATAACATATATTAACAGTAATCAGAGTGCCGAATGATGGAGGGATTTGACAGGAAGCTTGTAGCTTTTGTAAGTCATCTCCCGAGATCATACATACAATTACTCTAAAAGGTGGAATAGACCATTTAGATTCACACATGGACTCACACATCGCCCTCTGGAGGCCAAGGCCAGTGGTTACTCACCATAATGATTTGGTTTTGAGGTAATTCATCGTCTCAACTCCCCCCCCCCCCCCCCGCCCCCTCCCGAAACCAAGTCAGGTCGTCGCACACAATAATGGTCCGCCAGAAATTCTAAGAATGTGAGCGAATGACTGTGGTACCATTCACACATCACCCGACAACATCATACCCAACATTCGCTTGTAGCTGCAAGCGCACGGATGCGACGCCCAGACTGGACACAAGACCAATTGTAGAGAATAGGGCACAGGTGGCCCAGACCTCCAGGGAGCGATGCGTGACATTGTTTAAGCTTAGCATGTAAATGAAAAATTGATGTGGAAAGAAAATATTAAAGGAAGACATGAATGCGAGGCCTTCATTTTCAAAAGATGGTAAATAGTGTATGCACGTTTAATAAGGGTAAAAACTGTTAATTGCGAATATTTGCAATGCATTGCGAATATTCGCATTTAACATTGGGAATATTCGCATTCACATTGCGAATATTTACAATGAACTGCGAATATTCACAATGCTCGATGCCCCCGCAACACATGTTGGCCCCAACACTCTTGCTGTAATATCCAATTCCAGGTTTGCAATTTTCTTATAATGCAACTAGGATTTTAACCAATTCATCTTTGTTTGGCAGATCTCCGTGAGTTCTGTAAAGCAAGATTGAATTGGTTAAATTCCTCTTTGCATTATGGGGAAAATTTGCAACTTGAAATTTTAGTGTTTTGACATCAGCGTGCAGGGATGTTATCTACAGTGAAAGTCGAATTATACTGAAGAAGAACTGCAAAGAACTTTCTGTCGTGCAATTTCTCTGTTAATGGTGCATTGGATCTCATAGGGGTCAGTGGCATGTACAGTGGCATGTACAGATATGGCCGATGCGATGAAAGATGGACAAGAGAGAAATACACATTACGCGTGCATTCTACCTTTTCTTCTCCAAGTACTGTAGATTTATTAAATTTATAGTGTTTAACCTGCGGGGCCAGAAGGGGTGGGGTGGGGGTGGGGTAATTAGCGCCTGCAGTTGGATTGGAGTTCTTTTTTGGATAAATGATACATTGAGAGTGGTATTGAAATTTCACAATGAAAACAGTGCATTGCGAGTGAAAGCAGAGCAAAATGTACTCTTAAAACTTGCAAGCATATGAGCCTTTTTTTAAAAGTGAATATTTGGATACTAGAAAATCTCAAAAATAATTTTTCCATTGAGAAGGCCTTTTGTGTGGTTATTTTGCCCAATGGTATGCGATAGAACAGCAAAAATTGAAATGCCACCTTACTCTCTCGTACATCCCACAAAATCAGTACCAATGCTGGGTGTGTCCCTTGTCTGCAAGTCGGGTTTTTTGCGAGTGTCATGTCTAAACTGATGTTTGCAGAAAAATCACCCCTGCCATCCCATTAAGTGGAAACTTGTCCAGTCACCAATTAGTGAATTGTGCTAGTATACTCGAAAAATCATTATGTCCTATTGAACCGTAATGCAAGTATGTTGAATGGCGTAGTGATTACCCCAGAATCACATCAAAGTTGAGAGAATCCACCTAAATTATATATGACAGGGCAGAAAAAGTGAACAGTTGAGATATTCCGATTCTTGTTGAGCTTCTCTCTCAACAAATACGAATTTTTCAAGACACAATGTATCACTTTTACTCCCCGTCCGGGACGACCCGCGTTGTGTCCTTAGGCAAGGCACTTTATCCCGGTTGCCTACATGGGGGCACGATGACGCCGTGTACTAAGGCGGTCTGCACGTCGATAGTGCACATGTCTTCAACTGCTGTAACCCTGCTTGAGCAGAGCTTGAACAGAGTAAGAAGGTTGAGGAGCTGACAGTTGCTCGTCGATGCTCGGTGGTACTCCGGCTTCCTCCACCCGTAAAACTGTCACGGTCACGATTAGCCAGGGCTCGAATCCCGGCGAGGGATCAGAAACCAACATTCAAAATTCCTCTAAAACATGATTGTGTCATTTGAAAAAACACACACAAGCCCGTGCCAGTCTTCGTCTGAGGCCATCCACAGCGCTTTCGTCGTACTGTAGCCAGCGCGTTCCACACTTTCATGCTGTTGCCGAAAGGAAGATGAACCAAGTAATCATGAGGACTTCATCTAAAAAGCTAGATTCCAGCCATCGTTTTTGACGGTGTCCAATGGTCTAGTGGTTTAGACGCTGGACTCTTGAGTGCCAGGCGGTGTTGCCGAGGGTTCGAATCCCGGCGGGGGATCAGAAACCAACATTCAAAATTCCTCTAAAACATGATTGTGCCATTTGAAAAAACACACCCACACGCCCGCACGCACACACACACACACAGAGAGAGAGAGAGAGAGAGAGAGTCTTTTTTAGATCGCGGTTTAAGTTTTTATACCAGCAATGAAGCCCTAAATTTGCAGACCGCTTTAAAAACTCCAGCGGTCGGAAACTTCCTTTTACATAATCATCTGGTTGGTCACCTCCAGATAGTGAAGTAGATCCCGAAATTATGGAGGCTAACAAACGAGTCCTCCAAAAGGTGTTCAGCATGAACATACTCTCCGAAAAAAGACAATTTAAAGACTGGTGAACGGAGAGCCCTCACGAAACTTCGAAAAAATAAGAAATTAGTACTTAAACACATTATAAGAAAATAGATTCACTTATTTGGCCTAGTAATATCGAAATATTCAATAAGATCTTAAAATTTCTCCTCGACGAAGGTCATATAACCAAAAAACAATTGAAATATCTAAGCTCAGAGCTCAAACAAGACAATTTTACATCCTCCCAAAGATCTACAAGGACCGTTCTTCATGGACGGATGACGTAACTCCACCCGAGAGGCCATTTGTATCAGATTGTAACTCAGATCTTATGCGATCTCGGAACTAATTGATTATCATCTTGAACCTGTAGCAAATAGACATCCGAGCTATCTCAAAAATACACAGGATTTCCTGTCCAAAATTTCGGAATTGAAAATATCGAAAAATGCAATCCTGGCTACTTTGGATATCGACAATATGTGTACAAACATTGATATTGATAAAGGTGTTAAATCGGTTAAAAATTCATTTGAAAAAAATATCCGGACGCAAAACGCCCGGATGAACAAATTTTTTATCTTTTAGAGCTGAGTTTAAAAGGTAATTACTTTCAATTCAGTGGAGAATATATTTTACAAATAATGGGTTGTCCTATGGGCAAACGATTCAGTCCTAATTTTGCACGCATTTATGTTGCGGGATGGGAGGAAAATGCCTTAAGCAAATGTGCGAAGCATCCTCTCGTATATCTCAGATATTTAGATGACATTTTTATTATTTGGGAACATTCAAAAGAAGATTTTGATGAATATTTGGATATTTTAAACAATCATGATCCAAACGTTAAATTAAAAGCTTCTATCAGTGAAAATTCTGCTGATTTTCTCGATGTGCCCGTGTATAAAGGCAAGCAGTTCCAGGCATCCGGTCATTTAGATTATAAAGTATATTTCAAACCAACTGATTCACATCAATTGTTGTTGCACACAAAATCATTTCATCCTCAACATACATTTAAGGGTATCATCAAATCACAGCTCATTCGTTTCCATCGCAATTCAAGTGATAAGGTAAATTTCAACGAGGCTTGTTCTAGTCTATTTGGCGCCCTGAGATCGAAGGGGTATTCGCTGCGCTTTTTGCGTAGCCTGAAATCTTAAACTCTGAAAAACTCCAGCAGAAATTACTGATTTCGAACCACAGAGAATTGAACACACCAGACCGTTTCAGAATTGTAGTGGCGTGGTATTGAATTGCAAAAAGCCTCGTTGTAGATTGCATACTTTTATGCCTGATCAGAAAGAGGAATTTTCCTCCGAACAAACGAAAAATCATTATCAGATCCGTAACTCCCTCCATTGTGATTCACCAAATATTATTTACCTTATCACTTGTAAATGCTGTCGAAGGCAGTATGTTGGTCAGAGTCAAAATCCTTTCTGAAAACGTGCTACTAGACACAAACAGGATACTAAACATAATGCTGATGCCCCAGTAGCACAACATTTCAACCTTCCTGGCCATTCTTTACACGATTTCGAAACCCCTCCTATTAAACAACTACCAATTAAAGACATATTAGAAGAAACGGATGAATTTAGAAAAAAACCGAAGCTTGATGGATCAATATGCTTCAAACCATCTGGTCATTTGGTATGAACAATTCAGAGGGAGAATGCGAAAGGAGGTCCATCATTCACTTCACTTTAACATATAACAGAATGAATATCGAAAGTGCAAAAATATTAAAAGAAGAATTCAATTTAACCAACTCTAAATTAAATGAACCATTTGAATCTTCGATCTGTGATCGCCAATAAGAAAAACAAAAGCTTGCGTAACATCCTAGTAAGGAATAAATTAGTGCTCATCAATGAATAACATCAATTATTGCCAGTCAGTTTAACCAGTTCCTAAGCTCATCACTTAGTTTAAATCAGTTTTGTGTATTTTCATTATGTTTGAAACCCGGTGCGCTTTTGATTCATTGGGAATGAAATTTATAGGATTCCAACCCTACATCTTGATGAGGTTGACACGGTACGAGTCACAGTTCTACGCCTTCGTGCCTTTGATTACGTGTATTACTTGTAATGAATTTCTGTGCATATCGTTGGAGTTGAGACGTCACATGTAATCTATGTTTATTTATTAGATATTATTTTCTTTCCCGGAAATGCCCATTGTCAAACTCGGCTGATATGGCTTCACATCCGGCTGATGAACCAGTTGTCCTCCTTGGTGCGTTACTAGACGTAACGAATTTGTTTACATTGAACTGTTCACAGTTATTCGTCGAACTCAATCAGGAAAATTGGCATTACCAAGCATAGTGGAGAGGTTTGAAGCAGAGATTTGTATGATGGGGAATTAATGGAGGCAATGAGTAATGATGAAGAGAATAAATAAGAGACTTGCATACAGAAAATCCATCGCAAATTAAAATTCAGAGTCGTAAGCGGGAATTCGACAATGTGGGGAAAGAGGTAGCTGAGCTATCCGAACGTCGTGGCTTCCTCACTGGGGAAGCCGAGAAGTTCCGATATCTGAACTAGGAGAAGGAGAAGAGGAACCTTGTGAAAAGAATGAGAAGCAATAACACTGTCAGAAAGCTGTAACGGACCTGAGAATCTTTCGGTAACTTCACATCAGCCTTCGACCTTCAGTTGTAGACTGATATGAAGATACTTTGGGCTGATATTTCCGCGGATATGAAACTAACCGAGTATTAACCCCCACATATGCCATACACAGTCCGTTGAAATCTATTCACTGCCAACAGTTAGAGTGGTCTCCCTTTGTCGAAAATTTGTTGAAAAAAATGATTCATTGAGAGTTCTATCCTTGATTAGTCTTTGTAGTAGCTGATTTAGTATGTGGGAAAAAAGTAGTTGGTAAGATATATCCGTTACACCGGTATTCCTTATTGGTATACGCGCTAACGTTAAGATTCATTTCTGGCAAAAGCTTCGCTGTTGCCCGCTATGGGATTTGCTAATACCGTATACTCTAAATTCGGCCTCTAATAAATCGTGTAACTGATGAGATGTGATAATGGTATAAGTGTCATCTTCACGGAATGAATAAACCCTCCAAGACTTCGACATTGTATACGTGCTGTCATTGTGGTATACGACCATATCTCGGAATCACCATGGATGATATGTTGTGATCGCACATGTTTGTCGCATTTTAGTGTCATTTTTAGCATTTTCTTACCACACCCCACATATTAGAGATCGCTCTTAACCTTCTCAATGCGATATGTATAAATTATTGCATTAAGCATACTTTGTCACTCGACGAGCAGACAAAACCGTGAACAACAAATTGGCAGGAAGTGGAGATCAATTATAAATCAATTCAGCACACTTTTCAGTTTTGTTGAACTGAATTATTTTTTAACTTCCCCAGAAGAGAAAAACAGATTCGCGCATATTCTGAAAATGATGTACATATTCAAGAACGTAGAGTTGAAGAGTGAACATTTAGGACAGGTCTTATTTTCTCTACATAATGATGACGAAGGCTTCTTCAATATTTCGATGGTAATTTACATTTCTCCGGGTCTATAGCTCAAAACGTAGCAAAACAGATGAGAATTTGGTACCCAACATACGACTTATCGTACAACCTGTTCTGACATAGCGCGGGTGAGTCGCGATGGAAGGGTACTGCTGGTTTGGAGGGGAGGCTTTTGGTATTCTCGTCTGCTAGCGATGATGAGAGAGGTGGGGTATGAATTTATTTTTTACCATTCAGCAAATTTGTATTAGTGTTAATTTCGCTCTCGTCACTAAACTTCTTTGCAGAATTCGCGTTAAACCGGTGATCTTTGACACTGGTTTTGTACAGTTGCTTTAATAACCCACTGATGTTATGATTAGTCCATTTCAGGTATAACATCAACTGGGATTTTAGTGAGGAGGGGGTTCGGAATGTGACACTCTTCTCTTCCGCATTTCCATCCAACCTTCGCTTCTGGCTGCACGTGTAGATTATGTTCTGATAGAATAAGAATATTAGTCTGGTTCCCCCTCTCAACCACACACGTTGGAGAAGTTGAGTGAGTCAGAAAGCCCGACTCCATTCTTTGAAGGAAAATTGAGTAAAGGGAAATAATTTGATTAAGGAATTGAGATCTTGAGTCTCATTTATTGAGAACATTCATCTGAACCGATATGGCCTTTTTGCCGTCTGACTGTAGAGTGTTCGTGAACTGTATCGTCATAGTGAATGTCAACAAATCGATATTGTTGGCTTTGACTGAATGCACTTTTGCACCGACTAGTTGAACTGAATGTTTCTCCAGCTTTTGAATATCTTTTCTCTTTGTTTATTTGTCTGTTCATTTGAACTCTAAACTCTGAAGTGGGAAGATTATTCTTACCATTCAAATTTGTTAATTTTATTTCAAAGAGAAACTTCTCAATCGAATAATCCTATTGGAAGATATTCTGTTTTAGTTGAGCAGTAATTGCCTTGTACTGATAAATGAACAGGAATGACCTTCATAACTTTTTCTTTTACAGACGATAATATACCTCCTGTCATTTGTACGAGGTCTCGAAGCTCCTTCCAATGAAAGTTTGTAAGCTATGATTGGTGGGAACATTTTGTTTTAGATATATAATACGAATGGCGTTACTGTTGTCCACTGCTCTTGCTAAATGAGGGGATAACATGTCCGAAAGAGCAAGGAATCGGTTGGGCGTAAAGAACTTTCGATTTTTTCCCGTATGATATTTAATGGTTTGTTGTCGTTCCTTGTCCTACAACAACACACAACAACAAGAGGCCTCGTGAGGCCTGCGGCGCTCACCTGACCATGGTTGTTTAAAGAGGTATTTAAATAGCATCTATGGCGAGTTATCACTCCAGACGAATGAAGTTATTTAATTATTTATAACTCAACTGTCCATGCCAGATTGTTTTCTAGTATTGGGATGCTACCACAGAAATAATGCCAAGATTTTCAGAAATGCAAAACTAAGGAGTCCAAATATCAACCTAGAGACTCAACTTTAACAAGTTTGAAGGGTGTTGTATACGAAAAATCAAAAGATTCTGACTAGTGGTTCTGGAGAAGAAGATTTTGATAATATTACCATTTTTGCACTATGTTAACCCCCACCCCACCCCAGGGAACACAAATATGAACCCAGGGACTGTATTTGAACAAAATGAATTCGAACCCTCTAAGAATGCTGTATTCCAAATATCAAAAGATTCAGATTGCATCCCAAGAAACAGATTTTTAAAGATTATTCCCCATATTGGACTAAGATAAAAGTTGGGCTCCAATAAGGAGCCCAAATATTAACCCAAAGACTTGATTTGAACAAACTTAGATCTAACTACCCTAAGGATACTGTATAGTAGATATTAAAATATTTTGACTGGTGGATTTAAAGAAGATTTTAGAAGATTATTCCTCATTTTGCACTAAGTAAAAATTCGGGCTCCCGTAGAGAGTCCAATTATCAACCGATGGACTTGAGTTGAACAAATTGAATCCAACCCCTGTAAAGATTCGGTATGCCATATATTAAATGATTCTGACTGGTGTTTCTTGAGAAGAAGAATTTTAAAGATTATTCCTCATATTGGACTAAGCTCAAATTTGGGCTCCAACAGGGAGCCCAACTATTAACCTAGTGACTTGGTTTGAACAAAACGAGATCTATCCTCCCTAAGGATGCTGTATACCAAATATCAAAAGATTCTGACTGGTGGATCTGAAGACAATTTTCAAAGATTATCTCCCATAGTGCACTGAGTTAAAATTCAGGCCGATGGACTTGATTTGAACAATCTTGAATCTGATCCCCATAACACTGATATGTACCAAACATTAAAAGATTCTGACTGGTGATTCTGAAGAAGATTTTTAAAGATTATTCCCCATATTGTCTCAAGTTAAAATTTGGGCTCCTGTATTGATCCCAATATGAACCAAGGGGCTTAATTAACACAAACTTGTAAAGGCCGCCCTGTAGATACTATATACCAAACATCAAAAGATGCTGATCAGTGGTTCTGGAAAAATTTTTTTTTTAATTTTGCAAATATGCTGATTCAGTATTTTTTTATGCCCCCTTAAGAATACCTTGACACAACCGATGGTAATTGTTTGTACCATTCCATTCTACTGGTCCTTAGGATGTTTCAAACTATATAACTGTTCTCTGTCGCTTGTGGTTTGGGAAATATGGGCGTTCGAAAATATTCCTAATTTTAGCTCCTGAGGTTCCGACGGGGACACGGGAAAGTTTTTTGCATGAATCAAGTACATATGACTCAATAATATCACATACCAAGTTTGGTTAAAATCGGATCATCAGTTCAGAAAATAGAAATTTCGGGCGGGGACCAAACATCTTGCCCCTCCCAGTACCAAGGCAAATATTGCTCAACGAACTTCGTTTGAACAAACTTGATTTTAAACCTCAAAAGAAAGTACCATACCAAATATCAAGTCACTGCACCCACTAGTTCATGAGAAGAAAAGTTTTTTAAAATTTTGGTGAATTTCCCCCCACCACCTCCCTATGTGTCTGGGCACGTTGATTTGAACAAAAATAAAATGCGATGTCAGAACAAGCAAGTACCTCAAATTTAACTAAAATTGGTTCAGCGGTTTAGGAGGGACAGGTGAAAACACCATTTTCACAACCAATTAATTCTCCTTCCCCTCGGACCTTGTATTTTTCTTTCAACGACCGAGACGACGCAGTTAGAACTCAATCTGTGAGTTTCCTGATAATTTCTTATATTCAAGAGAACTTGGCATTACGGCAGAGGTGACCAACCACCACCAATACACTTCCATGCGTTTTCGCACAGGCACAGCGTCATGCACATGTAGACACACTATCGCTACAAAATCATCCTTTATACCTATATCAATGGTGGAGATGGTGGGGGGGGGGGGGGGGGCATTGAGAATTGCATACGCATTCAATTATCTCTACAATTAACTGTTCATTTATAAGTAACTATATAGGGAACAGATATAACGCCACTTATTGAAAGGAAACTATCGTCCACTGAGTGCAACATTGCGCCTTGTGCAATGCTTTAGTGTTGCAGGTGGCGCCTTTATCCAACCAAGATGCGATATGTGCTTTTCGGCCGCTACTGGCCTAAATACATAATATGCTAGCCCACATATGCAACACGCAAATCACATTCTTTCGTACGCAAATATATCACAAAACAATCTCAAACACACCCTTCTGACGTGCACAGACGCACACTCCTTACCTTTATAACACTTGTATGACTACACTGCATAAAAATGGTACCGTCCTGGACCCTTGAATTGTTATAAAAATACCCTGGTATACAATGGTTCTGTTTTGGGTGATGCCCCATGGTATTTTTATAAGGGATATTTATGAATAAAGAGCTTTTGTGATCTCAGAGCATGTGCCCTGATCATGTCATGTTTAGGAGGTCCTACTGACAATAGACAAAACACCTGCTGCTTAAGGTCTAAGAATAGCTGAAAATGGTACTACGCCTGGCTACTTCCTGGTTTCTTTTTGGATGTTTTACCACTATGGTCATTGGATGTCTTGTTCTTCTGTTCTTTGTACGCGGCAGCGTGCAACAATGGCTCATTCTCCTTCTAAATGTCGACTGACCAAGGGAGATGTGTATTGTTTAAAAAATGTTCACAAAACAGTTATAAATTCTACTTCTTCCCTCTTTCTGTATGTTTTGTGTGTGTGTGGAGGTGGGGTGAGTGGGTAGCATAAGGGAATCTACAATCGACAGAAACGGAACTATTTTACAGTCAAATGGGCTTTTGTAGACTGAAAAGATGGAACTTTCAATCATTCGGGCTCTCTTGGTACTAAATTACTTTGGAAAGATTGTTTACGGTGTCATAAAAGTGATGACGTGAGTGAAAAATGGCCACTCGGAGTGAAAAGTGAGAAAAAAGTCAACAAAAATTTCCAAAGAAGAGTTTTCACACAGAAAAGTGTGTAGAATTGTTCATAAATAAGGCTGAACGATATAAAAAAATGAAATAAATATTGAAACATTTTTTTAAAGATTTTTGAAGACATCGAAAATAACATGCGACTCGTTTTCCATTACTTAATATAGCACCTTTACCTTTTGAACCCGAGCGGCCGTTTTTCCGGCCAGGAACTTAATACGTCATAACGTCATCAAATAGGATGGCTGTTCAGTAAATGTGTGGGGTAGACCAATCAATATTTTCAATGTGCAGCCCCGATGCTGCACGTTGAAAATATTGATTGGTCTACCCCAAATAATGAATATGAACTCTTCATTGAACTGGCATGAAAGATGCCACCAGATTTCAAAGGGTTAAAATTGTAATTTCGGCCAGTGTTCCACGATGGTTACAGCGAGCACATAATAGTTTATAATACCAGAAAGCAAACATTTTCATTAGTTTTGACCAACAGATGTTGAATATATGTCTACAATGTGAATTGAACAGCATGGAAGAAAGCATTAAGTACTTTGAAAGAATTAGAATTTTCCATTTTGCGAAACTCTGAAATACTACTGTTTTACTGAATGTAACAACGAAGAGAGAAAAGGGAGCCACCTCCACGTACCCTCATTCAGAAGATCGACATTGTTGCACTCTGCGTACAGAAGATAAAGAACTTCCGTAACCAACGTAAACAACTTCATTGAAATTAAAAATTTTATTGTCGTTGTGAGCGTTCAATAATGCAAAAACTATTTTCCATATCGCGATCTGAATGAAAAACATAAACACTAACATGAAATACTATAAGCTTTGTTGGAAGTAGATCGAGTATATTCAACAACTGTCGACACATTTCTTGTTCAGCAAGTAAATTTTCCTCATTCCATCTACATTAAGGCGGTGGTAAATAATTCCTAGCAGGTTATCACGTAAGTTTTTAACATCATATACATACACATAAAACAAAAGCTGTTCCTTCAATAACAAAATTGATCGTATGTTTATTTGGTATAATTATGCTTTAGCAACTTTCGCTGCAGCAGAAGTTCTTCATCTTGACCTTAACATTAAATAAAGCTGGAAAATATTTGCTAAGAGGAACACTGGGAAAAGATGCTAAAACACTATGCAGCTGTTGCACTTGTTTAGTTTGGACCTGAAGATTTGTTCCACGCTTCAGGCATGTCATGTTCCGCGAAGCTTCACCCCGGGAAATATGATATGTTGAGTTCCTGGAATGAAATTCCACGTACGTTTCCCCCATGCAATGGCAACAATACTGTTCCACGATATCGCATAAGCTAATTTATTACACGCCTGTTCTATGTTTATTTATTTATTTATTGATGTTTAAGGTCACATATTTATGCACAATGGCTAATCATGACCGTGACAGTTTTACGGGTGGAGGAAGCTGGAGTACCCGGAGAGAACCACCGAGCAACGACGAGCAGCTGCCAGCTCCCCAACATCGTAACGGCGCACTGCAGCACAGGCAGGGTTAGATTGGTTGAAGACATGCGTACTATCGACGTGCAGTACGCCTCAGTACACGGCGTCATCGTGCCCCCACATGGGCAATGGGGGTGAAGTGTCTTGCCCAAGGACACAACGCGGTTGCCGCATGTGGGATTCGAACCGAGGACCTCTCGGTTTGCAGCCTGCACCTCTACCTACTGAGCCACCGCGCCCGTACCTGTTCTATGTAATCCCCATCTACAGCAACACTAAACCGTGCGGAAAATGAAAATCTGTTCCGCCCATATGTGCGGGACGGAAATCGTTGACGGACTACTTCTAAATAGGAACGAAATTTCACGGGAATTTTCTCCAAATCGTGTAATACAATTACAATCTCAATTGCTAGTGATAGCTGAAATTCGTCCCACGGGTTCCAAAGTGTTCTATGTGCCAGTAGGCACATAGAACACATTGGAACTTAGAGGACGAAATAGTAACACAGGTTTCCCTCGCAAATTTGGTTGGCGAGAAAATGTGTTCTTTTTGTTGATAATTGTCAAATGAATTGCTAAGTTCCTTCTAATAATATTTTTATATAAGCGAAGACGTGTAATAAACACAGAACGACACGCGTGTGTGAATGGGTTAATTGATATGGCACTTGCGCCATCGCGGAAGGAAAAAATTCGAGGCCTGTGGACTCTCGTTCTATCCTTCCGTGCTGGCACTCGTGCCGTATCGATTAACTCATTCACACACGCGTGTCGTTCTGTGTATGTAAGGTATGTGACATTTGGGGATATGGTTATAGAATGTTGACTAATGCAAACAATCCCGTGATTCTAACAAGGCTGTAGCAATGAAATGTTTGAAACAGAACTGTGATAGGTTCTTGTGATGTAAGAGACATATCGACATCTGTTGATCCATGGTCATTACAAGTATTGTACGAGGTCGCAAGTAAAATGGCAGCTTATGGGGCGACGTCTTATCCAGTAATAGGTATACTGAGCGAAGCGAATCTGAAGTCGGTATTGGTATAAAGGGTTGAGTTCACGGTCCATAAACTGCCGTATAGCTCGCAACCTCGTTCAATGTTAGTTATATTAAAATACAGTGATTATATTATTTACTTCCGTGTTTGATTCGTTATTAAATCTATATATGCAATCTTTCGACGTGTACCTCAGTTGTAGCTTATCAACTCGTTGGCACGTTGCAGAATAAGGTTCCGCTCCATAGTTTTTAAACATTTCCAAAAATGGCCTGTCAAACACTCTCTTCACATGCGAATGTTATCAAACTTCAAATGCGAATGTTGTAAAACTTCGCTGGTGAGCCAATGGCATGTATTGTAAGCATTCAGGCTAAAGCAAAATAGAGAAAAACGATTATTCGGACATTCGCTGATATAAGACTATACGTGATGTGACACCAAAGAACGACTTCAGTCGGTTCTAAAGCTGCTGTTGTATTTTTAGAGGTGCCCCTTTCTCCCACACTCAGTGGCGTAGGAACCCGGGGGGGGGGGGGGGGGGTAATGGGGTATTTACCCCCCCCCCAACAAAAAAAATTTTCCAACACTTTGTAAATCATATCTAGTATCTACACGAAAATAACCACATACATCTGCATATTCTACATCATACAGGCGCACATAAATGTTGCCAGGCAGAATTAAATGCCAGGCAGAATTAACATGTTACGTACGTAGCCACATATACTGTTCTCGATTCGTTAGCGTAACGTTAATTGTCTGGAACGAAAATCATTGGGTACGTTTTAAGTGTACCGTCTGATACAAACGGTACAATTGCGCCCCTTGTTACCGTGAAAAGTCCAAAATACTTTGAAATACGAAAAATGTCCTCTAATCCATAACGACAAAGATTACTCACTTCTATGTTCGATCTGAATTCTAAAATAAATTCTGGCGGAAGTAACACTCATACTACTCAATATGATGTTGTAACGGGCCGCCAATCCAGCACTTGTGGTGTTCCTGGTGTTGATTCCGAAAATGCTAATAATAGTGCGGTGAGTGGCAGTATTGGTCAAGAAAATAACGGAAAAACTGAACAAATTAATGATCTAGGTGATCGCCCGAATCAGCCCATAGATTTTGATTTCCCTCAACGAGTTTTTAAGAGAGCAGATGTGGAAGAAGCGCCAGATGAAAGCGATGTTAACGCTGAAAGTTCCACCCCTGCCATAGCGGTCCTACTGGTACGAAGAAAAAAGATAAGAAGTACAGATTTCAACCCAGTTGGTTCAAGAGGTGGCCCTGGTTGCATTACATTGAAGTGAACGATACAGCACTTTGTTTTTTACTGTGCTAAGGCTGATGCACTAAAACTGCCATCACTAGAGTCTAAAGGTGAGCCAGCTTTCTTCAAAGACGGCTTTTCGAATTGGCATAAGGCAACGGAAACAAAAAAAGGTTCCAGTAAGCATGAACAATCAAACTTTCACAAATTTGCTGTTGGAATGGTAAATGTTTCTCCTGATAGTGGTGACGTGGGTGAATTAATGTCTGAATCCTACAAAGCAGAGAAAGAAATGAACAGAAACATTCTTTTGGCCCCCCTAACGAGTGCGAAATTCCTTGCACGACAAGGTTTGCCATGTAGAAGCCATCGTGAAATGGATTCAAATTTCTTGCAGCTTGTTAAGTAGAGATACTCATGAATTTGGATTCATGGCTCACTCGTAAAAAAAAGTTACTTTTCACCACAAATACAAACGAGATGATCGGCTTAATTGCATTGAATGTACTGAGACAGGTTGTAAGTGACGTCCGGAAGTAGGTAATAAATGCCGATTCAAGGACACGTTGTACATGTACCGTACACGTACACGTACACGTACACGTACACGGACGTTTACCATCGTAGGATTCGGTGTTAAATCGCACGCTTGTTCACAAAAATGTCGGGTGTCCCAGAATCGGCTATTATTTTGAGACTCCTAGATCGCACTTTTAACGTTCAAATACCCGTTGGCGAACGTGTCGAATGTACAAGTTTTTCAAAAAAGTGAAAAATGTATGAAATTGTACATTTTTCACTTTTTTTTTTTTTACTTAAAAATTTTTGTCGACGTTCCCATCGCGGATGAGACCTTCGATCCATCGTTGGTGAACGCGAAAAAAACGCTTTGCCGATTCTAAGACAGCATCAAAAAAGGTGGTTTGCCGATTCTGGGACACTGTCCCAGAATCGGCAATTGGACGCTCTCATTTCTGACGTAAGTGGGGGAATACCAGGATTTTTCCAAACTTAACAGACTACTATTGGGCGCTCCCATTTCTGACGTAAGTGGGGGGAATACCCATAGTGGGATTTTCCAAAACTCAACAGAAAAAAAACTAAGTTTTTTGAAAATCCGGTTTTCGTTCAAAAGAGTCGACTATAAAACATGAGTGTCAGTTTTTGTTATGTAAACGAAAAAAAAAAATTTAGTTTAGAAAATTAGAAAAAAAAATTGAGTTTAGAAAATTAGAAAAAAATGAGAGGTAAAAACTGACACTCATGTTTTTGTTCTGGTGTGAATGAAGGTTTTCGTTCAAAAGAGTCGACTATAAAACATGAGTGTCAGTTTTTGTTCTGGTGTGAATGAAGGTTTTCGTTCAAAAGAGTTGACTATAAAACATGAGTGTCAGTTTTTGTTCTGGTGTGAATGAAGGTTTTCGTTCAAAAGAGTCGACTATAAAATATAATCTGTAAAAAAAATATACATTCATGTTTTGTTTCAATGTAAACGAAAAAAAAATTGAGTTTAGAAAAATTAGAAAAAATCTGAGGTAAAAAATCGTTTGTTTACGTTTTGTCACTGCGAATTTTGTGAAATAAATTTTAATAAAACACTTTATAGAATGTTTCATTCAAATAAAAATAGTTCGTAGAATTGACACTCATGTTTTTGTTGTGGTGTGAATGAAGGTTTTCGTTTAATGGATCGTTTTAATAATAGGTAATAAAACGCATTTTTCCACTCAATTAGGTTTGAGTGGTAAATTTTTAATATATTCATGATAATGTTCGGAGATGTGAATGAATCCTTTTAACATACGTAATTATTCTCAAATGCGTTAAATCAGAAACCAGTTTCTTATGTACTAAAACTTTTCAAACTTTTTCAAAGTTCTCTCAGTTCGACACTGAGTGAATGATTTGAGATGTAAATGTAATCCTTTTAACAGACGTAATTATTCTCAAACACGTTAAATCAGAAACCGGTTTCTTATGTACTAAAACTTTTCAAACTTTTTCAAAGTTCTCTCAGTTCGACACTGAGTGAATGATTTGAGATGTGAATGAAATCCTTTTAACAGACGTAATTATTCTCAAACGTGTTAAATCAGAAACCGGTTTCTTATGCGCTAAAACTTTCAAACTTTTCAAGTTTTCCCAGTTCGACACTGAGTGAATAATAGGTGATGCGATTTTTAACGGGTTCGGAGGCAAAACGCATTTATATGGGTTTCATCGTGTAAAATGTTTTTTCTCAACTGGTTTTTTAGTTATTATATTAAAGACAGAAGATTTTATTTACTTAAAATATAAAAAATAATTATACGTTTAATTTTGAAAATAATAAAATAACTCACATTAGCATACTCAAAGGAATATTAATAATTTAAAAACGAAAAATGTTTTTACAGATGGATGCCAAACGTCGAGGTCAGCTTTTAAGCGAATATGAACGTGCCAAGAAGAGCATTCAATCGGCTGACAGAAGCAGACGTCTTGGAGAGATTGAACTCAGACGCGAAGCCACAAAAATATTTAAACCCATGACGGAGGTTCAAGAGCAAAGCAAGAAGGAGATAGTTGAAGAATTGAGACCCATAAAAGAGAGTTCTTTGAGAATGGGTTCGTTGCCCGGTAGTTTTACAAAACAGTTTTCCTTTCAATCTACACCGGATTACGTTCCCATGAGAATCGAAACCGATCTGAGCCAGACCGACGATACAGCTTCAACTATCACCACTGATAGCGTCGCGTCGTCCGAGGATGGTGGTAAGAGAGATCTGTTGTATGGAATTTATAAGGATTCGGATGGTAGAACTTTTGTGGGCGACACAGAAGTGGAAATGGATGATGAAGATTTAATTGTCGGTTCGAATAAGTATAAAATAACTGATGGACTTTGCAAATTGCTCCTTTTCGACAAGCTTGGAGATTACACAGAACAGGATTTCGACAATTATGGTGACATTCTGGTTCAGACCCACGCCATGAAGAGAAATAACGATGCCAGAGTGACAAGACCCAAAGCCAACAGAGGTTACAAGTGGGCGAAAGTGGTGAAACCCATATGGGATATGAATAAGAAGTTCGTCGAATCGGTGACTGGTAAAGGGGTGAAAACCACTTTTCTTCCGAGCGATTCTAATGCTCTGTCTCAGAGATTGAGTTTGTTGATGGCAAGCAGACGTGCTGGTAACACAGGATTAGATAGTTAGCATATCCGATGAATTGTTAAGACAGACGGTTTTGAATAAAAACCATTATAAAAGGCTGATAAACGAATTGAAGGATTGATATATATAATAAGTAGAGAGAAACAAACAAACAAACAAAAATATATAAAATAAAAAACAGTAAATTTTACACTAGAATAATAAAAGTATTTAAACAACAAACGATTTACCAGTGAAAAACAAAATATATATTATAAAATAAAAAAAAATATGTTGGTGATAAAGAACAGGGGATACGTCAGAACTTATGTTCAAGGCGGTTCTGGCATCGTCGATTCTATAATGCGAGCGTTCACGAGCGATGCAAGTAGAAAACTCGCATCGACCGCGTTTGAGGTCTGTAAGAAGACGGCTTTGGATGCTGGTAAGAAAGCCACTTCCAAAGCCAGTGGTAGGATAGCTTCTGTGGCTGGCAAGAGGGCAGCCGACGCATTGATCGACAAGTTGATCAGTCCGCCGGCAAAGCGAACTGTGTTAGAGCGAACGCCAAAAAGTTGGAAAGATTTTAAGGATGCTGTGGTACCCATACAAGATTTAGCCAAAATGACGAGTGGATCTGGATTGAAGAGAACTCGCGACGGTGTAATATAAATAAATAATAATATTAAAAACTGAGTTTGAAAAAACATAAAAAATTGTGTTTGAAGAAAATCTAAAATAACAAACAAAAAAAAAAATAAAACAAAGATGAACATTAAAGATATGTCTTGGAACGACGACGCGACCAAGAGGTCGAATAACGAGTTCTTTCCCAAAAGCATAAGAGGCTTGATAGTGGGAAAATAGAATTGTGGAAAGACCAATCTGTTGATGAATCTGTTGTCCCGACCCGACTGGTTGGATTACGACAGATTGTTTGTGTTTGGCAAGAGCTTGTTTCAACCTGAATACAGATTGCTTCGAGAGTGCATGGATCGTAGATTGCCCAAGGACGTCATAGCCAGAATCTTTAACAGTAGGGAGGAATTCGACAAAAGTGAAGCTCCTCTTTTAACTATTTTGGATGGTGCGGCGATGGAATTGATGAAGAGAAATGCATCTTCGAACGTCGAGTGTCGATTTTATGAGAACGCTAGCGACGTTCCGGATCCTAGAGAATTGAAATCGGAAGATAAGAATTCATGATTTTCGACGATCTGCTTTTGGAGAGACAGAACCGATGCGAATCGTATTACGTTAGGGGTCGACACAGCAACGTGGACTGTTTCTACCTGTCGCAGAATTATTTTCGATTGCCCAGACAGACGATAAGGGAGATGCTAATTTTCTATGTCTCTTTCACCAAGATCTCAAGAATCTCAATCACATCTACGGCGATCATGTCGCAAACGACATGAGCGTGGCGGAATTCAGGAGATTCTGTAAGAGGGTTTGGGATGGAGGACTTTACAATTTCGTCATAATCGATTTGACTAGTGAATTTAATCACAGAAAATATCGGTGCAGATTCGACAAGTTTTATGTTTCTGATGATAATAAGATAGAACGTGAAAATAAAAAAAAATAGAAAATAATAAATCTTCAAATAATTAGTTTTGAAATAAAAATAAATTTAAAAATAATGTTCGAACAAGGAGAATTGTTAGAATGGATAGCTGAGAATACGGCTGCAAAACAATCCATTCAAATCGTGGTGAGTGGCGATTCGACTCGATTCACGATGAAATTCGAACCTTCCATCGAATTGAATAGAGAGAAAAGATATGAGATGGCGTTGGTGAATCTGGAGACTTATTATTCCTTTCCCAACATCACCGAAAAGAATAACTCGTTCAAGTATTCCGACGGAGTAGATTGGTTGGAGTTTGAATTCCCAAAGGACGTTACGACATAGACGATTTGAACAATTACATTCAGACACGAATGAAGATGGATGGAAAGGGAAGCAACAAGATCAGACTCGCTCCCAATCCTAATACCTTACAGACGATTTGTTGGATTTGGAAGATAATTTTCGAGTGGATTTCAATACGGATGATTCTATAGGCAAGATGTTGGGATTCGATCGAAAGATGTATCGAGACCACGCGGCATCTGAAAATACTGTTGACATTCTCGCAGTCAATAGCATTCTGGTGAACGTGGATGTGATTGCTGGAAGCTACGTGAATGGTAGCGCTCAAGCGACAATCTATTCCTTCTTTCCAAATGTGTCACTGGGTTATAAGATCGTGGAGCGACCTCGAAATTTAGTTTATCTACCAGTGATTTTAGACACGTTGTATAGTCTCAAAACCACATTGACGGATCAAAATGGTGAACTGTTGAATCTTCGCGGAGAGAGGGTGACGATACGATTTCACATAAGAGAAATATAAAAGCAAAAAAAAAAAAATATTGTCTATATATATAAATAACAAAAATAAAATAAACGCAATATTAATTTTACAAAAATTATTTAATATATATAATTATCATTAAAACAAAAAAAACAATTGAAGAAAATATATTTTAAAAAAAAGAATTATGACACAATACGTGGTTAAAAACGTGAACATATCCGCAGGACAGAGGAAGAAACTTAAGAGAGCGTTAACAACTCAAGGCGAGGTGGTGAGATTCAAATTCACTCACGAAGATCTGATGAGTGGTGGTCAGGATTCGATCGCCTGGACCAGAAGTCAAATCAAAAGGATGGAGAAAGCGATTCGTGATGGAAGAGGGTTGACGGTGAGATTGAGTCCAGCTCAATTGAGATACAATTTGAGAATGAAAGGCGGTTTCCTACCGCTATTGGCAGGAATCGCCGCAAAAGCATTACCCTTCACCGCAAAGGCATTACCCTTTCTCGGAAAGACTCTCGGCGTGGGAGCTCTCACGGGACTCGCGAGTTCGGCAGTTGAGAAATTAATGGGTGGCAGCAGACTGTTTTTGAAGAAGGGAGGAGCCGTGTGTTGCATCCACATAGATGACAGCGGTAAAGGATTGTATCTAGAACCCGTTAGAGGTGACAACTCTTTGAGTGGAAATGGTCTCTATCTGAAGAGTGGACGGAACGTTGAGCGACTTGGCAAGGGTTTGTTGTTTGGTGAGAATTCGCCATTTAAGAATATACCGATTTTGAATATGTTATTATAATGTAAAAAAATTATATAAATATAAAATATAAATCATAGAAAGTATAAAATAATATATATAAAATGGATAAAAAGGTGGAAAAACAATTAGACGATAATGATGAATATCGCAAGATAGAGTGCGAAAAAGATGTGGAAAAATGATTAGACGCTAATGATGGATATCTTAGAAAAGAACTGATAAAAGAGTTAAATAAAGATCGGGATATGCGGTTGAAATTTAAAAGAATGAGACGTTTTCCACCATTACCACTATCTTCTGAAGAGAATGGTAATGATACGAGTGTTACCGAGAGATGCACAACATTCGTTCATAATTATGATTCGGATAAACAAATGTGTTCTTATAAAAAACGTAGCATATCACAAAAAAAAAGAAAAGAAGAATCGATGCTGAAATTTAAGAAAAAAGGAAACGTTATTATAATATATTGGCAATAGTGAAGAAGGAAAACAAAAAAAAAGTAATGAGATCTAAAGATGATCTCATTACTTTTTTTTCCTTCTTCTTTGCTAAAAATCAGTCTCTCTATTGTTTATATTTCCAAGTCTGTTATTAGCATGTTGACACTCGCCTTTTCTTCTCCTTTATCGCAAATGTGTTGAATGTTTATCTTTACTTTTTTGAGTTTTTTTACTTCGGTCAACGCGCTCTCACCACCCGATTTGTTCACGAGTTCAAGTGAGATGCTTGGAAATATGTAACTTCCATGAGGCAATGACAAATCATCCTTGTTGAATTCTCTATCTTTGGCAATGACGATATTCTGTAGATCGCTTTGGTAGTCATAAAACAAATCGAGCATGGCTTTGTCCAATTTCAAAGGGATGCTATATTTGTCGTATTTGTGCTCTACGCCCTTCATCTCGACCTCGTTCAATTCAATGGGATCGTGTCGTTGTAATCTATAGATTTCAGAACCGAATTTCTGATACGATTCGACTCCTTTCAATTTCCATTCGCATCTTTTAGGTGTTCTTGTCCTGATCGATTATTTGGGGTTTTTTTGTTTTATGAATTATTGCAAATAATATATATTTTTAAATTTTGTATTTAAATAATAATTTGTTAAAAAGTTTGTTTTGTTTTTTTTTGCTCTTTATATATACATAAAAAAAAAGTTTTTTTCAATTTTTAATTTTCTTTAATGTAAAATTTTTTTTGTAAAAGACTTTTTTCTCTTTATATATAAATATATATATATTCTCGTATTAATTCAATTTTTTTTACGTTAAGGAACCTAAAAAATTGATTAATTTCATCAAAAAAAGAATTTTTTTTTAAGGAATTAAAACATATATATAAACAATTTTAAAACTTTTAACAAATTATTATTAAATACAAAATTCGAAAACAAAAAAAAAATATTCTTACAAATGGAGCAAACAAATAAAAAAATGGAAAATTTAAATGAGAAAACCGTACCTCAGTCAAACAAGATTTGTAAACTATTAAAAATTCCACATTTCAGAAATCATAGAACTAAATCAAAAAAAATTGAAGTCATACAGGAACATTTGCAAAACGCTAGAAAGGCAAATGAAATGTTGATAGCAACGACATCAAAAAATGCATCGGTTGTGAAAAATGAGAAGAAGAAAAAGATAGTAAAAGGAATCGAAATGCCGACGTTGAAAAAAACCAAAAACGTTTCGATTGTGAAAAATAAGAAGACGACTAAACAAAAAGCCATTGAAGAACTTCAAGTTTCAAAAGAAAAGAAAAGAAAAACTAAAACGAAAACGAGTGATGCACTTCAGATTCTAGACAAATGAGATATATCGAGCGAAATTCAATGAGAAATCTACGAAGGGAAAGGAGAAGAATATGTAGCACGACTCGACATGGAACTATTCCAATCAAAGCCTGTAGAATGGGAGAGTGTGATCAAAGGCATTTTTAAAACTTTCGACGTGGTTCCCTCGTTCAAGAAAATCAATCCGAAATTGTTCATGGAACGGGTGAAGAAAAAAGTATTGGATTTGTTTCGTGAACACATGAACGTGGGACTAAAAATTAAGATGATACTCCATTGCATGATGAATAAAATCGATGTGAAGTCTGGCAAGAGCACCGTGAAAAATGCATATTTCAGATCTAACGTCGAACCCATATTTCAAGGTTCAGATTTATCAGACGTTTTCGAAAAGATGAAAGCCAAGATGTTGACATCTCTCGCGAATTATCAACATGAAGGTAGTAATTGGACGTTCGATGAGGTGTTGAAACTCGAAATTCATATAACTAAAAGCGGTTTGTTGAAAGGATCTTCCTACGTGGAATTACCGTATTTCTTAGCTAAAAAACACTCTGTGGTCAATGTGAGAAATAAAGATGATCAGTATTTTAAATGGGCAGTCACTTCTGCTTTATACCCTGTCAAAATCCATCCTGAGAGAGTTTCTTGTTACGAGGAGACTTCTAAATCTCGATTGGACCGGAGTGACTTTTCCAACGCAGTTAAAACACATCAAACGTTTCGAGGCTCAAAATCCCACCATAGCGGTGAACGTCTTGGGATACGACGATGAAAAACGAATGATCTATCCTCTCAAACAGACTTCATATCTCGAAAGAGAAAAGACGATTATTTTATTATTGATTTCGAATGGTGACAATCATCATTATTGTTGGGTTAAACATCCAAGCCGATTACTGTCGAGATAAAATAATAAACATGAACATAAGATATGTTTATGTTGCAACTGCATGAACGCGTTTCACAGCGAAAAATCGTTAGCGAAACATCAGGAATATTGCAACGAAAATCAAGGTGTCACCATCGAAATGCCCAAACCCAACACCATCGCGAAGTTTGAAAATCGCAATAGAAGGTTAAAAGTACCATTCGTCATTACGTCGATTTCGAATGTTTCACTGTGAAAATGAGTTCCTGCCAACCTAACGCTCTTCAAAGTTACGTCGAAAGATATCAAAAACACACGCCTTTGGGTTATTGCATTTACGTGAAATATGCTTTCGACTCACAACACAACATGGGTCCATTCACCTACACGAAACAATGCGAAGACGACGACGTGGCTCAAAGGTTCGTGGAAGAGTTAGAATCGAAAATTCAAATGTTATACAACAAATTCAAAACTCTGGCGAAAATGATCATCACGCGAGAGCAGCAGAATGAAAATAACAGAGCCACTGAATGTCACATATGCAGACAATCGTTCGACGAGAATTCAGAGGAAAATAAGAAGGTTAGAGACCACGATCATTACACGGGTCTGTATCATGGTCCGGCTCACAGCAAGTGTAATTTAAAATATCGAGACGCCATTTTCTATACGGTGATATTTCACAATCTCTCGGGTTACGACAGTCATCTGATCGTGAAAAATCTCGGCACCTCCCACAAAGAATTAAATTGCATCGCGAACAGCGAAGAAAGATACATTTCATTCATGAAATGGAAGCTCATGGAGAGGAAAAGAGTAATCGACGGAGAGACGTTGGAAGAAAAAACGAAATTTATTCGTAGAAGCATACGTTTCATCGACAGTTTTAAATTCATGTCGACCGCTCTGGAAAAATTAGTCGATAACATGAGCAAGGATAAATTTAAAATCACGAGCGAACATTTCGGAGAATGAGTAGACGTTATGTTGAGGAAAGGAGTCTATCCTTACGATTACATGAACGATCTAAAGAGATTCGAAGACACCGCACTACCTTCAAAAGAAGATTTTTATTCAAAATTATACGAATCCGACATTTCCGATGAGAATTACGAACATGCCAAAAACGTGTGGAAATCATTCGATATGAAAACCATGAGAGATTATCACGATCTCTATCTGAAGACCGTCGTTCTGCTCTTGGCAGACGTGTTCGAAAATTTTCGAGACGTCTGTCATCAAAATTATGATCTGGATCCCGCTTGGTATTTCACCGCACCCGGTCTGGCATGGGCGCTCTGTTGAAGACCACCGAAGTCCAATTGGAATTATTATCCGACGTGGACATGTTGCTCATGTTCGAAAGGGCTGCGAGAGATGGCGTCTCAATGATCTCCCACAGATATTCTGAAGCTAACAATCCCTACATGAAAGAAGGTTTCGATTCGAAACGGTCAAATAAATACATACAGTATTGGGACGCTAATAATCTGTACGGTTGGGCTATGAGTCATCCTTTACCGATTGGAAATTTCGAATGGGTGACGGAACAGGAAGAGATGCAAAAATGGAGAGACTATCCTTGCATTTTAGAAGTCGATTTGAACTATCCGCAAGAATTACACAATCTACACAACGATTATCCGCTGGCTCTCAAACAAATGGAACCGAACGAAGGAGACGAGGAAAAACTCATTCCCAGTTTATCTAACAAACGTAACTACGTCATCTACAGTGAGAATTTGAAACAGTACATCGATTACGGGATGAAATTAGTCAACATACATCGCATCATTCGATTCGACGAAGAGCCTTGGATGAAAAAATACATCGATCTCAACACGAATCTCAGAATTCAAGCCGAGAACGATTTCGAAAAAGATTTCTTCAAACTCATCAACAACTGCGTGTACGGTAAATCGATGGAAAACATCAGGAAGAGAACCGACATTCGACTCGTCACATCTGAGAAAAGAGCTAAAAAATTAGTGGCGAAACCCAATTACAAACACCGAACCATATTCGACGAAAATCTAGTGGCCATTCACATGCAAAAGACGCACCTGAAGTTCGACAAACCATATTATCTCAGACCGATCATCTTAGATATCAGCAAGCAATTGATGTACGAGGTTCACTACGATTACGTCAAACGAAAATTTGGTGATAAAGCCAAACTACTGTTCACCGATACAGACAGTTTAGTTTACGAGATAGAGACGAAAGACGTCTACCAAGATATATCTCCGGACGTGGCCGCGTGGTTCGACATGAGCAATTATCCCGTCGATCACCCGTCCAACATTCAATCGAACGACAACAAGAAGGTGTTAGGTAAATTTAAGGACGAGAGCGATGGTAAACAAATCCTCGAATTCGTGGGCTTAAGACCTATGCTTATCGTCTAGAAGATGAAGAGATCAAGAAGTGCAAAGGGGTTAAAGCGTGCATGGTGAAGAAAAACATCTCTTTCCAAGAGTATAAAGATTGTCTGTTAGGAAGTGGCCCGGTGTATAAGACTATGAAATCGATTCGAAGCGAAAATTACGACTTGTATACTGAAATAGTCAACAAGATTTCGCTGACAGCCGACGACGATAAGAGATTCGTGTTAGACAATAAAATAAGCACTTTGGCATGCGGACATTGGATTTCGTATCTAATTTTAGACAATAGGATTTCAGATATGATTGTGGATGATAGGATTCCAGATATGATTAAGGATGATAGGATTCCAGAAAATCAAGAGGAATTAAATGGATTCAAGATTATGGAAGTCGAGGAATTAAACAGATTCAACATTATGGAAGTCGAGTAATTAGACGGATTCAAGATTATGGAAGTCGATAGAGTTAGTTTAAAAAGAAAAATAAAAAAATAAAGAAAATAACGTCATTTTAGTGAATTATAATAAAATAAATAAATAATAAAAAAAAAATATATATGCATTTATGAATAAGAAAATAGAGATATACATAGAAGGTGTCGTCTTACCTAACGAACCCTATCCAACATCGATCTGTCGAATGCGGCGAAGGATTTGAAAATCAAAGATTTTCTAGGCGTGTTTTCTAGAGATGCCTTGCCGAAGAGAAGACCTTGACAATCAGAATGCGGAATTTTAAATCTAGATGATTTATCGGGTGAAGGCACTCATTGGGCGGCGTGGTTCAAGAACAGGAAGAAGAATTATTATTTTGACAGCTACGGAATCTCACCGCCGAAAGAAATAAAGAACTATTTCAACAAATCGATGGTTCATTACAACACGGAACGAGTGCAATCACCAGATCAAGTGTTTTGCGGTCACCTGTGTCTTTACGTTCTCAAGAAATGGTCTGAAGGAGATCGGTTTCAAGACATTCTCAATGATTTACATTAGAGAGAGATTTTTTTTTTATATAGCATATAAAGGTAAAAAAAAAATTATTAAAAAAATTTTAATCAAATAAAAACGAAAAATAAAAATAAATAAAATAATTCATTTTTAATAAACTGCGTTTGAAATATATTTTTAAAAACAAAAATCTCAAAACAACATGCCAGTCAACAAATTTGGTAGAAGTGACGACGAAAAACCTAAAAAAGAAGAGGAAGACGCTCGAAGTTGACGATGGTTACGATGTTGCCAACTTGGATGAACGTTACGTTCGGAGATACGAACCTCGAGAGGAACCTTTGAACATGAACGATAAGAAGCTCTACAATCTTCCCGAGCTGATAGATCTCGCACATGCTGTGACTAAAAAATACGTCAACAGGGGGAATGCCGATTTCAAACGAATCATGCTAGATAATTACGTGGATAAAACCATGACCGACGATCTCAATCTGAAACCCAAACGTTTGGTGAACGTCGCAAATCCCATAGATCCCACAGATGCCGCCACCAAGAAATACGTGGACAACTCTTGAGATTCAGCGAACACCTGAGAAATAGATACGTTCAGAAAACGATGCACTCGGAATTGAATGCCAATTCTAACAAGATAACAAACGTGGCCACTCCCACAAATCCCAAGGATGTGGCGACCAAACACTACGTAGACCTGGAACAGAGAAAGTCTGACAGACGAGAAATGAAATTGGATCTGAATGCGGCATTCCACAAGATATTGAATCTGTCGAAGGTTGACGACACGGATGCGGACTCAACCGTGGTCAACAAGGGCTACGTAGATTCTGCCGTGATATGATCACAAGAATACGTAGAATCGCAAGTGGATGATCTCTACCTGAACAAACAATCTGGCGGAACCATGGAGGGTGGTATCGACATGAACGGTGAGAATTTATTCAGTCTCAGTCACAATCCCGAATTCGATTCCTGCGCAGTCAGCAGGAAGTACGTGGATGACAACTCAGTCTGGAGAAAGGGCAACATCATGGAAGGTAAACTAGACATGGGTGGACACGCGCTCACAAATCTACTGGATTCCGTGAACATGACAGATGCCTGCACCCTGATTTCAATGGTGGAAAGAGTCAAATATGCTAGACCAGTGATCACCGTGCAGGCCAAGGAGGCTGGCACCTTAGAGGAGGGAAAAACCAAGTGGTCTTTCAGAAACGGAGGTAGCAGATTGAAACATGGTCAGGTGGGATATCCCATGCCATTGGGAGGTGAAATCATTCAAATGGCTCTGGCTTCCTCGGATTTGAATAACAGAGCGGTCGTCAATCTCGTGGTGAATGGAGTAGAGAGCGATAAGAAATACAGCATCGAAAAGACTGAGAATCAACACACGAATGTTAGCATGTTTGGTATGCCTCTCAAAGTGAACGCCGGAGACAGGATTAATTTCGTTACAAAAACCAATAATCCTGAAGCCGCCACTTCCGTGGTGAGTCTACTGATCGAACTATTTCCTTTGAACAAACAGTGAACGCGTGGGAAATAATTAAGTAAAAAAATAATGCGTGATTATTAAAAGCAAAAAAAAAGTAATGAGATTTAGAAAGATGTTCAATCTCTCTAGATCTCATTACTTTTATTTTTCTTTTTTGTTTTTTTTTTAATAATTACTCATTACTTTTTTTATTTTTGTTTTATTTTTTTTTTCACACACGTCTCTCATAGAATGATCGACATCTTATTTCCATCCGATTCGAATTGTAATTCTCTGTCCGACAGGACCAGGGCGAATGCTTCGGTTTTTCTTGGCACGTTCCTATCGAATTGCATCTTGATCTGAATATCTAAGACGCTACTCTTGAGTCGTTCACTCTGTTTACTGACGTCGAATATGAACATGGGATATATCGAATTGTATTCACTGGGAGATATGTTAGGGTTGCTCATCAATTCGTCTAGACCGCGATACTTCTTTCTAAAATCAGCGGCATCGCCGTACAGTCTGCAGAAATCGTTCTTGTCAAACGACGCATTGTAATCGATTGCTGGATATCTCGTGGCGTTCAGAAACACTTGCATGTTTCTCAAATGGCAGTGATCGAACAGCGACGCATTCTTTTCCTGAGACCCGTCCCTATCGGTCTGAAATGCAACCACAATGAAACGCGGCCTCTCGGAAGCAGATTTCACCGTCAATCTCCAATCGAAGTGATTCATGGAGAGAGGAATGCTAGCCGTGTCGCACTGTCTCATTCTAAATCCCACGGGTAATTTACTCTTGGATTCTATGATCTTGTAGAGACGCGCTTTTTCCATGATTGAAGGCTTCACATGCGGAACGAACCACAATATCCTGTGTAGAGTTATCTTACCCGCATTGGTCGCAGTGAGTCTCACTATTGCGTCGTTGTTTCCTTTTTGAATCAACGTCAGATTGTGTTTGAATTCGTACATGATCTTGTTGTAATCGTCCGCAAATCCGAAGATGTGTTTCAAAGGTATCCTGAACGAAAACGTTCCTTTAGGTCTGGATGTCTTGACGACGTAGTCGAATATCGCGGCGGCGCCGGCGCTAGCAGGGCCGACAGTGTCTTTCACCCACAACTGATTAAGTCCTCTGGATTTCGAAAAATCATCAGGATACGTCAAGAGTCCAAACATCGTGGTGGCCTGACCGGGATGAAACACAGATTCTATCTCTTGTCCGGATAGCATGTATTTTATATTACTGAATAGATGCATGATGCCATTATTGGCTAGAGTAACCGTGTCATTGTCGGCGTAGTCGCTCCCATCTTCCTTGGTGAGATGTCCCTGCACCACCATGTAACTCTCGCTAGGATTATGAATAGATCTTGAGTTTCAACGTTGATTCTTATCTCTCCCGCATTGTTCAAACTCGTTCCGGTTACCGGTTCGTATTCGTGAACCTCATATTCTTGAATACTTTCATCTTTCACTATGCTTTGTGCTATATCTAGTATATTTGTCATTTTTAAAGGGTTTTTTGGTTTTTTTTGTTTATTAATTAGCTTGCTTTTTTTTATCTAAAAATAGTTTTAATTATTTTTATTATTATTTTTCTCTTCTATATATATATGTGTGTAAACAAGAAAATGTTAAAGAGAGTAAACAAAAGAAATTTGTTTTCTTTATCAAAACTTTGTCTTCTGTAATTGTTGTTCGTAAAACTTTCCGATGATCTCTTCTCCATCCAAAGCTTCGATTTCGTAAGTCACTGGATCGGTGTGAAATATTTTGATTATCACGAAGATTTCCGAGGTCCATCGAGGAGTATAACCCTTTTCGAAGAGCTTCTTATAAGCGTAGATTCTCACTCGATCACCGACCGCAAATTTCAGCGTTCTAGACTTCTTCCTAATCTTAGATCTTTCGGGATATAGATTCACGTAGACCTGTTTTTCATTTCGAGGATCGCTAGCTTCCACTGGAGTCATCTTGATCGATCTGTGTCGCGTGTTGTTGTAATCTTTAACCAGTCCGTTCAGAGCGTATATGTATTTCTTGGTCGAAATTCGCCGTGAAGTATCTATGCATCTTTTCCTTCATCGTTCAATTCCAATGTTCCACCACGCTGGCTTTCTCTTCGTTTTCGATTGAGTAGAGGTTGACCAATCAAGGAACGTGCTTGTTGTAGAATTCCTTTACCTTATACACCCACAATTTACTCGGTTTTCGAGAAGACGAGTTGAACACGCTCTTCAGAGCCTCAGCGACGCAAGGTCCCGATTTATTCTTCAAAGCTCTGATCCAACCGTATTTGCAAAACACGTCGATGACCGTCAATAGATATTTGACACCCTCATTCCACCTCGAAAACGATCTCATGTCAACCAAGTCGGCAGACCAAATATCATCCAAACCCTTCACAAACACCCTTCTCTTTCGAAATTTACGCACAATGGGTTTGTGTAACTCCTCGGCTAATTTGCTCGTCAATAATCATTTCTTCTTCTTTTCAGATGCGCTTTTTTTTTAACGTCCCATCCGAATCGACGTTTCGCACCGATCAGATTGCCGACCAGCGAACGTTCTATCTTCTCTCTACTGGTCGGATTCAATATGCCTCTCAATTTCCACAACATGTTTTTATCGCAGACATCGTTGCGAGTCTTGGTGTCGGGATGTCCGGCGTAGCACAGATCATGATCATACGGGGCCGCATCCACCCTATTCACAGGTTTGCTCCAAGATTTAGGAGTCAGATCGGCGTTGAGTCTCTTGTTCAATTTCGTTCCAGGTCCCGTGAAACTGTGACCAGGCAGATGCATTTCGAAAGGTAGATTATTGATCATTTTATTTACGATGCCTTTATCTTTGCTCGCGTTCTTTTTTTTTGATGAATCGAGTCTTGATAGAACCACACACGTCACAAATTCCGTGAAGCATCTGTCTATCGTTTTTAGTTCGTACTTCTTGAGAATTACTCATTTCGGTAACTCTCTTACACTTTACGCAATACATTTTTAAGAGTTATTTAAATTAATTTTGTTTTTATTTTATATATAAATTTAATATTTTTTTTTTATATTCTGTTCTTATTATATATTTTTTTTTTCAATCGCTGCTCTTGAGTTCTATCATCTTACTGAATTCCTCCCTAGCCTCTTTCCTCCCCTTTTCCACGAGAGAACCTTTCATCTCTTCTTTGATGATCTGACGAGTCTTGATTCTCACAGCTTCTTTCATGGCTTCGTATTTCGTTTTCTCACTCAATATCGTGAAGTATTCTCCATCCAATATCCTACCATCTTTCAACGCCATCGAGATCATTTTGGATATCGTGTCGATCTTGGAGTCGGCCAAGACGCGAATCTTGTCGTGTTTCCTCGCCTTTAGATATAATTTCCTACTCAAAAAGTTTCTGAGCATTCTAAACAATCCGGCAGCGAGAGCCACTCCTTCTACGGTCAACACGATCAGAATACCGACCACGGTCGACAACAATCCGATGCCGGCTGCGTGTAAACCCATGGAAATCGTGATGAGTGTCGTGTTGACGAATTTCACGAAACGCGAATACTTCTTCTTGAGAGAACGGCGAGAATCTCTCTCTCGAGTTAGATACACTTGGATTCTATTGATTTGATCGATGCGGTACCTCTCTCCTCTTTCTTTTTCTTCTAGCGACGGTGCCGTCGGCAAAACGCCGTTCGGCTTCTCATCCTCGTCGTCATCTAACGTCGGATACAATTTATTTCTGGTTCTCATTTTTGTGTTTTTTTTTCTTTCTAATATTTGATAAAAAATTTATGTGTGTATTTATTTTTATTTTCTGTTCTCCCTTATTTTTATATCAACGAGAAAACTTAGACGTATGCTTCATTGAACAATAATTTCATGATGCATCCCTTGTCTTCTAAAGTCAGACTTCTACGTGCCAATTTCAGTTCTTCCGAAACTGTGGGCTTGTCTCGATCCTTACAGAAGACTAATCTCTTCCAAAGCGTGATCACATCGTCGAATCTAACGCGTTCGAACGCCAGTTCGAAATACTTGACCATATCTTCCCTTTCCATCGTCAGACACGAAAGATTCTCGTGATCGAAGTCTAGATGATCCCGACATCTGACGCATCATTGTAACAAGATGGGACGTAGTTCTTCGTTCACGCAGATTGCGTATGCTCTCATCATCATGTTTAAAAGAAACCTCGCTCTAATAGTCTGGGGAGCGCTCATGATTTACGTATTTTTTATTATCTATTCGATTTGATATATTTTATTTTTTTTAAATAACTATTTATTTATATTTTTTTTTTCTCTCCTATATATATCAATCACTTTTTTTATTTCCTCGACCTTCAGTTTGATAGGTCACGTGACCACCTTCTCGAAACTTCGATTTTTCTCATGGGCGTGACCCCCACCCCCACGACGAGGGGAGATAACTTTGTATGATTAAGTTTATGAGAATCGAGCAATCTGATTGGTTAATTAGCAGGTCACGTGACCGCCTTCAGAGCCTCAAAAGTCGTTTGCCGATTCTGGGACACTGACCCAGAATCGGCAAACCACCTTTTTTGATGCTGTCTTAGAATCGGCAAAGCGTTTTTTTCGCGTTCACCAACGATGGATCGAAGGTCGCATCCGCGATGGGACGTCGACAAAAATTTTTAAGTAAAAAAAAGTGAAAAATGTACAATTTCATACATTTTTCACTTTTTTTGAAAAACTTGTACATTCGACACGTTCGCCAACGGGTATTTGAACGTTAAAAGTGCGATCTAGGAGTCACAAAATAATAGCCGATTCTGGGACACCCGACATTTCTGTGAACAAGCATGCGATTTAACACCGAATCCTACGATGGTAAACGTCCGTGTACGTGTACGTGTACGGTACATGTACAACGTGTCCTTGAATCGGCATTTATTACCTACTTCCGGAATTCACAATTTTACTCAATCTTGGCGGACGAAACCTCCGACACATCTAACCAGCAGCAACTAGTAGTATGCTTATGGTGGATAGATGACAATCTACAGTCCGGGAAGAATTTATTGGTCTCTATCAGATGGAGAAAGCAGATGTTCTATCTATTAGCTCCATGAGAAAAGATGTATTAATCCGTACCCAAATGCCATTAACAAAATGTAGGGGTCAATGCTACGACGGATGCAGCACCATGGCGGGAATAAGACATGGAGTCGCGGCTTCAATCAAAACCGAAGAACCCCGAGCGTTGTTTACGCACTGCTATGGGCATGCTTTGAATTTGGCTTGTGGGGACACTATTAAAAATGCAAGCTCATGAAAGATTCCTTGGATACTGCTCATGAAATTATCAAGCTAGTCAAAGCATCTCCGAAACGTGAAAGAGAACTACGGAACATTAAACAGGACACCGAAAACCCTGAAACTGACTCTGGTAACATACGTACTCTTTGTCCCACAAGATGGACAATTCGTGCAAAATCACTTGAAAGCGTCTTGGAAAACTACCAGTCGTTATTAGATTTGTGGGATTTGGTGGAGAATGAAACAAAGGACACTGAAACGAAAGCCAGAGTTCAGGGAGTTGCCAGTCAAATGAGAAAATCTGATTTCTTTTTTGGTGTATCTTTAGCTGTTCTAATACTATCACATGCGGATTCATTGAGTGAAACTATCCAAAAAGTGAAGATGTCCGTTTGCGAGGCGAAATCAATTGCTTTGATGACCATTAAGTGTCTTGCTTCAATGCGAAACGAAGATTCGTGGAAACTTTTTGGGGATAAAACTAAAATACTCACAAATGAACACAAACAAGTTTCTGATCCGATACTACCGCGACGAAGACGTGCACCGAAAAAAACTGGAGGATTTCATAGGAGGCACCACAGAACCAGAATTCGCCGAGACACCGGAGATGCATTATGGACGCATATTTTATGAGTCACTGGACCTGATCACTGCAACTATAAACGTCTTCTAAGTGAAAAGCACTTGTTCTCTGATCCCTTTGCATTTTCACTAGTTTGCAAATAAAATATGTTTAATCTAATCTAACTATAAACGACCGGTTTGACCAACCCGACTACTCTATATATACGGAATGTGAAGAACTAGTGTTGGCCGCTGTTAACAGTCGAGAATACGATGCAAACCTCGATCGTGTAGTTGAATTTTTCGACAATGACTTTTGTAAGAGAACTTTGAGTACACACCTTGCCATACTAAGAGCAACTACAAAGGCGCCAGTCAGACAATGCATGATATATTCAACTTCTTCAGAGAAGCTGGTCGTGGAGAATGAGAGCTCATGAGTGATGTTGTTAAAATCATTCGTATTCTGATGGTTGCGCCCACTTCTAACGCCTCCATCGCCTCCAACTAACGATCCTAATTTGTGAACTAGTGAAAGGCACCTTCCCAGTATAGCCCTAATCAATCAACTTTGAACAGGCTTCTGGATAATTGATAAGAGGGTAGAAAACGGTGTATACGAATAAATTATCAGACAATTATCGGACAGTGAATTAACCCTTTACCTAAAATGGAAAGCAGACGACACATGCCAAAAAAAATCTTGAATAACTAATTTTTTTCATTTTTTGTCTCCAAAACATAGGTTATGACCCTCATTGGAACGAGCTCGTTCCAATGAAGGGTCATAACCTATTATCTTTAGAAAAGATGAAAAAATAATGAAAATTATTTGGCGATTTTTGTGAATAGCGCTGGCCGGTTTTGGCCGTTACATTGGTTAAAGGGAAATTCAAAAATGGAATACGTGAACAAAATCACAAGATTATCAGAGAAGATTCTATATCCCAAATATTGCACGGGTTGGACTTGATTGGTTGATTTTACATGTACAACGCCAACAAGGGACCTAATAAAAACTTATGTATGTAGATTCGATTGTGTGACAAACAAATCATCCCCTCGGCTATTGGGTAAGAAGTGTCGCACCCATTTCGCTGACTGCAAAGTTTGGACACAGCTACTGTGGTAACGATGTGTTTATATCCTGTTCAGGAACGCGAGTTACCTGGTCCCGTACTTGGTACCCTCTAAGGTCAATTAGCCGCGGAGTACTATATTTTATCCATAGCATTACATACAACATTTAGAGGCACTCGACCGAGATGCATACACACACCTCTACATGCATGTCCTGAATATTGTAACCCCGTAACATTGAATTGACGTTTGTACTTTGACCTAAAAAAAATAGGTGTTGATGCCTTACCAAGTACCATTCCTTTCCAAATTTAATAATGGATGTTTTGGCCGTTTTTTAAAAAGTGTAAACAGACGCATAATATCGAGCCCATCTTCGTTTCTTTGTAGATAATTTTGGCAGTTTACGCGTAAAGGGGCGAAGCAGGTGAAAGTTAAAGGCACACTGTCCGCCGTACGGCATTCACATTTCTCAACTGACCTACTGCTTGTGAAATAAACAGATTTGTGTTTTGTGTACATAGGGCCTTAAAATTGGTTTTGATTCACGAGAATCGACTTTGATATTCGCGAACTCCTGCTGCGAGAAGTAATGTTCAATTCTTAAATAATTTTAAATTTCACAGTATGGTTATAGTCCTGTAAGTGCAAAGACTACCCATTGCATATTAAAACAACATCACATTTACAGATTTACAAAAGTGTATCCCTTGAGGGCCCTGTTCTAATTTGGGCAGGCTTTACGTATATGTAGAGCACATGTTCCAATATACAGGATTTTGATGAACTTGCTGATGGATGTTACAGTACATTGACAGTCGTTTCTAGTGAAGTCTTGGCTGCCAATATTGGCGGCCAAGACTTTACAAGAAACTGCTGCAAGTTAAAGAGTAACTTTATTATGAGAGAGCACAAAATAAGGAATATTCTCCAGGCTTCACGATTGAAGACCATTTTTTTAACGACACTTTAACAGCTAGGGTCATATCATGTTGGTGACAGTTTTACGGGTGGAGGAAGCCGGAGTACCCGGAGAGAACCACCGAGCAACGACGAGCAGCTGTCAGCTCTCCAACATCGTAACTCTGAACTCTGCACCGCGGCACGGGCAGGGTTAGATTGGTTGAGGACATGCGCACCATCGACGTGCGGTACGCCTTAGTACACAACGTCATCGTGCCCCCATGTAGGCAATCGAGATTAAGTGTCTTGCCCAAGGAAACAACGCGGGAGCGCGAATCAGTCGCTGAAATGGTCACCCATCCAACTACTAACCGCGCTCGGCGCTGCTTAACTTCGGTGATCTGACGAGAACCGGTTACCGCGACGCCACCGCGACGACGCCACCGCGACGACACCGCGCCCCCGATTGGAGACCATAAAAATGTATGGTGAGAATCAAATGGAAATTTTGCGAGAATCAAAGTTTATTGTCATTGTTTTTCCTGCGATAATCATTTACGAAATTCTCGCATTAATTTTAAGCCCTGTACAGTACTTATAGTCCTTGTGGTGTCACATGTGGGCAAAGTATTTATTTTAACCAAAAAGCCTTATTCAACCCCACACACACTATTTTGTTCCCTTTAAAATTTGGCCAATTCCACCCAAACCCATTTGAGGAGGTTGTGAAATTTGATTACTGCGATGTTGAAACACCTTGTCCCCCTCGGGGAGCAAGTTATTGTGACGGGGGAATCGTTGAAGGAACACGAGACGTCGCCTTATCTTAAAATTAACTCTTCATCTAACACGACTATAGGGCGGCTCTCGTCAACTGATTTCTTGAATAACTGAAAAGATTCCTCAGAGGTATAATTTATTGGACCTTACTGGAACGAGCTACCCTACCTCGTTCAAATGATGTGTCATAATCTCTGTTTTGGAAAAAAAGCTGAAAAATAACGCAATTTAAATAGTGACTTGGTGTCGCCGTTACTTTAGGTAAACAGTTGAATTCTTGTTTCCACTGGTTCATGTGAAGAGGATTTTTCAAAATTCCAAAAATTATTTTCAAAAGCCGAGCCCATCAGACAACAGCCATTTTATTCCAAAAATTTATATGCTTGTCCACAAAAGATGTTTAAGTCACATTTAGCTAACCATGGTATTATATTACTGTTGGAGAAAGTGATAATGAAAAAGTTAACAGATAATAGACGACAGTTGATAGACGCGCGCAGTACTTTGTGTTGTGAAGACGTTTGCTCAGTCCGGTAACGACAAAACGAATGCAAAAGAAAAAAAGTAGTAGAAGTAAGTTCTTTATGTCTGATCCGAATGAGGTGCATCTCAAACGTGTTTGAGAAACGCTTGTAGTATATTATTCTGTAGCTTTGTCAGCAGTTAATCGATGTCGTGTTATTAAACATAACCCTATTGATCAAGTCCATATGAATAATTTAGCCATTTAAACGTTCAGGGTTCTTAACGTAAGTACTGTTAAGGTTTATTAAAACAGTACACGCTGTTGCACATCGTCCCCTGAGTTCCAATGTGTTCTATGTGCCAGTAGGCACATAGAACACATTGGAAATCAGGGGACGACATGTCTGCCATCACTATGTTAATCAAATCTCGAAAACGGTGAATTGGGAATTCATGTTCTCTAAGTAAAATTCAAATAAGCTGCAAGTTTCCATTTCTTTTCTAATGCTTGCGTTTTGTAAAATCTGCATAATCTTCCAGAAGCAGCGTTACCTCCAACTAGTGGTCCATGAGACAGCTAGCAAACAGCTAGCATTATGTGATCAGGCAGTTTTATGGGGCTGAATAGATGTGGGCAAACGTGACGTAAAGCGCCGTTGGAGTCATTTTTTACGGAAGTGAAAGATATATTTCACGTTGTATCGGCAGAAATATGAACAGCGGCCAATGCGAACTCACGACTCCTCGGCTTTGTTTTATTCCTTGAGATGAGAGTTTAGCTCTCTGAGCATGTAAATATTCCGTTATGTGTTTAGATTCAAAACGGTTATTGTTTTAGTTTTGTGTGCAAGACACAGTATCAAATTATGGGTTTTTTTATGCAGCCTGGCGAATAGAGTACTTTTACGTGAATAAGAAGTATGTAACGTGATAATGATCATATAAAATATGGATATTGCAGACTGGAACTGGTCAGACTTATGTGGCTCAAACACATTTCCCCAATCTGTCATTAGCAGATTGTTGGCAAGACACCAACAAACTCGAAATGTTAACGACAGACGACGTTCCGGCCGGCTTGGATGGAAAACTGCGGACCACTATAAGTTTACCTGCTTGATGGGATCTCAGGAAAACGACCGGTCTGATTGGGAAACAGCTACAAAGGGAAAGCCTTGGAAGTGTATTCGAAATCGATGGCACAGATGGAATCTTCACTCTCATCGGTCACATGTAATCCCCTCCTCTTTAACCTTTTACCTAACACTGCAAGAAGATGACACTTTGAAAACACAATTCTCGAATAAATGACAATGTTTACCTCCAAAACATTACTTATTACCACTTATTGGAACCCGATTGTTGTTCCAATGATGTATCATAAGCTTTGATTTTTTAGGTAAAAAAATGAAATTTGTTTTAGTTGTTCAAGAAATTGTTCGTACATTCGTCGTATGTAAGACGTGTGTGGAAATCGTTTGCATTACAAGATGAAAGGAACAGGCCGAGTCAAGCTGACATTGAACTGTTGATAAACCTAGGCTCTTATGAATCATGCGCGAACCCGGAAATTCTGTCGGGAATCTGCGCTAATTTGCGATTAATGATCAAAATTTTGAAAAATAAATATCAAAAAGAGCTCTGTGATAGGATCTGGGAAAATATTATGTGAAATATAGGATATGAAATATAAGCACTCTAATACTATTAGTGTGGAAAATTACATCGAAAATAGATCGATAAAGTTGATAGGCATATTTTATTTTCCAGATAAATATTATAACTATATATCTAGTTCTGCTAAGGCAAAACAAAATTTAATAATTGATACTCAGGCATTTTTTTTAAAACGAATGAGGGAGGGCGGTTTTTATTTTTACTTTTTATTCCTGATGGAATGGTCGCCGATGCCTAAAATCCAATTTTGAGAGCCTAAAATTAAATAAATACTAGAGCTTCCATGTTGATTTCTTTGATAGGTTTTTTTTTCTTTTTGTAGCTGCGATCACACAGGACAAAATCAATATAGAACAACTAAAATGGAGATCAAAAATAATGAGTTTTTTAACTGATTGAGTTGAGTGCTGGAAGCCAGAATCAGGCCTTTCAAAAAGTGCAAAACTAACATTTTCTTTATCCATGCTTCGTATTCAGTTAAACGTAAATAATAGTCTTTTATACAAACTTGTTCTATTACAAATTATTGGAGAGTGCCTGTTGGCACTCTCCAATAATTTGTAATAAAACATTTTTTAATGAACAAATTCATACTACCAAATATAATCTAGTCCTCAACGAGTTAAATAAATATTTATTTTGTAGACATATGAGAATCGTGTCGCATTTCGCGAAGAGAATAACAATACTTTATTTCCAAATGAAACAAAATACTGCATTTTGATTCATTGAGAGGTACGGTGTAACTTGTAATCCACAGTCGCTTTTTTACACCGTGTTTAACCACGGTGTAAAAACAAGAATATACAAGAGAAAGCTACATGGCTAAAAAAGTACCCATTTTTAATTATTGCCTCCGAAATAAAAATGACGAACGCGGCCGAAAAAAACGAATGCGCCGGCGCCTGATTATCAAAAGACTAATTTTCTTTAGCCTAAAGCGGCCCATACACTATCAATATTATTGACAATAATATTGTCAATAAACGGTATTGACAATATTATTGCCAGTGTGTGGGAGATATTGAAGATTGATCAATATTATTGACGAATATCTGAGATCTCTGAAATATTTTCTTCAATATTTTACGACCGTCAATAATATTGATAGTGTGTGGGTTCCGTCAATAATATTACGCAATATTAAGGAATTTCAGGTCTTCAAATGTATTTCCAGTAGCCAAAAAACGCAATGTGGCTGAAAATCGTTCCATCGGTGGTATTGCATCGCGCATCTTTGTGTCTTTTTTCTCTATTAAAGGTGTAACCAACCATAGCAGCTCTTTAAATGAATCCATTCGAAGAAAGTGTCTGTAATCATCAGGTTGATTAATCCGGAGTTCGTCCATAAGGGCACCATGACCAAATGTGTGTCTTTCTAAAAACCGTCGTTTAGTCCACCATTTCTTTTTGTTTTGTTTTTCATTACTCAGGGCCAGTACCACGCCTAAACCCACAACTGGATCCTTGTTTACAGCGCGGTGGCAGACGAAGAAATGACCGAAAATATTGAAGAAACTATTGAGTAGTTTGTGGCAAAAAAATATATTGTCAATATTATTTACTCAATATTATTGTCAATAATATTGATAGTGTATGGGCCGCTTAATATTTGATTCTGGTAGAAATAAAACAGCGATAAGGTCGGTGTAACATTTAGAGCCGAGGATATAAAATCCGGAACCAATACTTTCTCATTAGTCTAAATACCTTCTCATCATTCCGAATGCCCTCTGACTCTAGGGTAGGAGGAGGGGGGTCGCAGGGGGAGGTCCTGTACAAAGGTAATTTTGGTCAAATGAGGAGTTATATTCACACACAACCTCGTAAAGTTTTTTTAGAAAACCAACATTAAATTGTGACTCTCCTTACACACTGACTGTGAAGTAATGTAATAAAAGTTACAGGAGACTGATACGAAAACGTTCATGTATAGCAGACAAACCTGCGCTTGAAAGTATGCAGAACATGACAGCTTTCTAAACTATGTCTACACTTGGTTTTTAATTCAAGGGCGATGCCAAATTGAACAGGCACGAATCGTTCGAAAAAGGTACTGAATTACCGAAAACTAGGAGTCGAATTGCTCAGATGCCGAGATGTCTAGGAATGAGCACCGGAAACTTTACATTAGTGAGGTAGAAAATAGCACACAATGCTTGGTATTATTTTTGTTAGAAAATCGTTTCTTGGAGTAATCAGTTCCCCACTCTCACAAAATAAAACGCTGGTGTCAGTAATTCCCAATATAATTTATACACATGCTGTTCGGTCAGTAAAAATATGTGAATAATTGTCTAGAGGGCAGTTTTGAAGGATCAAGCGAATACCTCATGTGGCATTTGAGTGGCGTGGGCATCAACGAGAAGATAGTCACTGGCACTGACACACTGACTATTCAACAGAAAAATGGTATTACATTTTGTAATCGGACTAACAAGTATTTATTTATTTATTTATTTATTTATTTATTTATTTATTTATTTATTTATTTATTGGGTTTAACGACACTTTCGACAGCCAGGGTTACCTCGTGTCGGATAGTTTTACGGGTGAAGGAAGCCGGAGTACCCAGAGAGAACCACCGAGCAGCGACGAGCAACTGTCAGACTCCCCAACGTACTAACTCCGCGCAGGCAGAGTTAGCATCAGTTAAATGGATATGTTCATCAGATCATGAAACTTCACACTTGATAGTCACATCACAAACTAAGAAATGTTCATGACAGTTTATATTGCTTTTTCATTTGGAAAGCTGTCTGTTGTTTTCGCTGATTAAAAGTATCTACTGACGTCATAGGGGTTTTCTGCTTGTTTCTGAATTGGACCCTCCTCGCTCATCTGATAGCTTCAAGGGAGACAACTTTATCGAAAGTCAATTTTCATGACGATATGGGTCAGGGATGCCGTCACAAACAAACCTAACTATACACAAAGTACATTTTGACAAGCCATTTCTGAGAAAACTATTTTCAACCAGTTTGAGTGGAAACGGGAAGAATCGGCCTCGGGAAGATTCGGCCTCGGGCAGATTCGACCTCGGGAAGATTCGGTCCGGGAAGATTCGGCCTGGGAAGATTCGGCCTCGGGAGAGATGGAATGATACCAAGTGTTATGGAGCGAGTAGAAAGGGGATTTGTGAGTAGAAAAGGGATTATTTCATGAGTGACAGCAGGGAAAATGTAAGTATTCACAAGGTGTGAATACTTAGATTTTCCTTGTAGTGACGAATGAGATTCACTTCAATCTATTGTTTGGTAATGTTTTAATTGCAATTAAAACATAAAGAAAAACCTAACAATGGTCTTAAAACTCATCTTTCATTTATTGTTTGCCGATTACGAAAACATTGTCATTGCATTTGTGAATAGGTAATGATAATTAATAATTTACAATATTCTTGACAAAAAACATATCTTTGAAATAATTCGATTAATTGCATGTGTGAATATTTATTTATTTATTTATTTATTTATTGTTGTTTAAGGTCACATATTTATGCACAATGGCTAATCATGACCGGCATGTGTGAATAAGTTTTGATAATAATTTACAATATTCTTGACAATAAAACATCTTTGACATAATTCGATTCATTCACAACATGTAGCACTGCATATATACACACCAAAAATCACCCTACTTTATAAATGGTACCACAGGTCTTCAAAAGTCTTGAAGTTGTTATGTCATTGTCTCTATATTTCTGCCATATTTCTTCTAATTTCTTTGCTATCTTTGTATACTTTTGACGTGTCTCTGTCTCCAAGTCTCCTGCTGTAACATTCACCCTGACAATGTGTGCTTCTTTAATTAATATCGGCACCAATTTATAAAAACTTAAGCCAGTTCCATTGCAGTTGAGTCTACGATGCCAAGCTGAAAAAAGATCCTTATTATATTTATCATGCGAAAAATTAAAATTATTTGAATAGTATTTATTAAAGGGCTTTAGGACTCAATAAAATTAATGATCAAGGACCTGACTGAAGTTGCTCTCAATTTAAGTTGCGAACATTATCTATTGAAGTACCCAAATGTTTTAATTAAATTTAATAGAAAAACATTTTGAACATTACGAAATAAAGTACCAGAAGACTTACCCTCTATGTCATTATTTGTGCAATACAGCAGCAGAAGCACCAAAAAAGTAATTCAGTAGCTTTTTGTCCAGTGAACAATATATAGTGTTTTGGAGGATTTATCGGATTTCTGTGGAAAGATGAAGGATTTTTACGTAAAGGTTAGTAATTATTTTCAGTTCTATCCCAATTTAAAAGCGTAAAATAATTACAAGAAGCATTAAACATTTTTTTACAAAAAGTTTAAAGGACCCAAATTAAAAAAGAAAATCGGGAAGATTCGGCCTCGAAAGTGGGAAGATTCGGCCTCCGTTGAGGCCGAATCTTCCCACTTATTTTGATGGGGCCGAATCTTCCCGAGGCCGAATCTTCATGGACCCGTTTGAGTAGGTGTTAAATATTAGGCTTTCATATTAGTTCATATTTTTCAGTATTAAAATATGTTCTAATCATACCAGTCCCCACCCCTCCCCCCCCAGAGGCGGCGGATACAGGGTGCACAGGGGGCACGTGCCCCTCCACTTTTTTCCACAGATGTGTTTCGCAGTTACAATGAGTTAAAATGGGCACATGCACACGTGTCAAAATACAGGCATTTCTCTAAAATAATTTGCAAATCCAAACAATATTTAGCCAAAGAATCCCACGTTCGGTCGCTTCGGTCCGTTTCTTCTACTTCAACTATCTTCCAACCCGAAGGCTGTCCTTCGGGTTGGAAGATGGTTGAAGTAGAAGAAACGGACAAGACGGTGACAACATAGAGGCATATTCATCTAAACGAGAGACAAAAGCGAGTCATGGTACATTTACCGATATAGGATTGTAACCTTTCTCACACTGGGTCGAACCATGGTAGCAATGTAAATTTGTGCCCCTCCACTTTTATCGAGCTTCCGCCGCCCCTGAGTCCCGTGATCAAAGGAATTGTCAGTGACCGACAGTGGTGTTACATGTCGAATACGACAGCAGCTGGGTCAACAGTTCATTATAAAATAGAAGCTTTATCCCGCGAGTATCCGACACGATATGACCCTGGATGTTGAAAGTGACATTATACCCTAAGAAATAAATAAATATTGTATGAGTAAATTGCGGAACTGCAGGCAACCCCAAAACATGGCACCAGATGTAAGGAGGAGGAGATTTTCATTTCGCGTTTGGTGTCCCAGAACAAATACAGCAAGCACCAAGAAACTTTTATCTCTAGGATCACTGGATCAGACCAGGTGGTTCAACTGTGACAACATTTTTATTAAACATCTTATATACAGGCACACATATATATAGGTTTATATATAGGCCGTCCATAACTAACCTTACAATGTTCTTTCTTACAGAGTTACCATCTTGGTTATTTAAAGATTCATATATACAAGAGCTGCTTTTGAATTATGGCAAAGAGCCCCGATGTATCAGAAATCGTCAAACAGGTAGGTCGGTCAAAGCTTCATGGTTCTGTTGTAGACACTCCCAATGCCCATGTTCTCTTACCCTTTTACCCAAAGCACATGTTATCAAAATTCATTATTTTAATTATTGGGTTTTTTTCCAAATTTTTGAGAAACTTTAAACAAAACCATAACATGGGATCCCTCAATAGAACGAGCTCGACCAGCTCGTACCAATGAGGGGTCACTTGATATGGTTTTTGTTGAATTTTTTCAACTGTTAAATTTGTAAATTATGCGGGTTGATGTGGCCGATTTGCTGGGTAAAGTGTTAACCTTTTCAAAACAGTAAACGTGAATTTTGAAAGAAACATCTTGCAGTCGACGAGAAATGGCAGAATGAACAAGAAATACAGTACGGCCGCCGACTGTTCATTTTCCACGGGGCGGGCAATACTTCCATGCACGGACGTAATAAAATTAGATTGCAAACACTAATTATAGGAATAAGCATCAAAAACTTAATTAATGAAGCACCGGGTTCTACCCGGTGCTTCATTGATTAAAATTTTGCTCATGATGATTTTTATTACCTGGTAAATGCATGCGTGAACATCACTACCCACACGTGGATTACGACCAGTCCACGACGACTGTGCAAAAGGTAAGGAGGTAAGTAGTTTAGTTTAAACATATTTTATTTTTTAAAATTAACAAAAAGGATTGGACAACAAGTGCTGAACACTTAAGACACGCCCTCTCCCTTGTATACGATTAACAGGTAAATCCAGCATTTGTTCAATATATACACACCATAATAAACAAACAATACGCTATTCGAGGTTGTAGTGGTGTTAAGGTGGTAGATATGCAGAGAAATAAAAAAGAGAAAGAAGAAAAGAGGGGAACTGATACCATGTACTCATGAAAAAAAGCAGACTCTCTCCAACCAACTCACCAGGCCGCAACGCTCCAGGAGAGCCCCATCACTGCAAGGTGCGTGCAATGTTTTGTCATCACATATAAAGTAAGCTGCGTCTAACGACATATCGTCATGTGAGAACCATACGGTTCTATCTTCCACTGGAAGACAGAACCTTGTGGCTCTCACGTGACGATATGTTATGGGGACATAGTCGCAAGTGATCTATAACCCTAACCCTTCGTTGTCTTGCATGTTTGTGTTGAAGAGATGTTTGCGGGCGGTTTAGATAAAAAACAAACGGGTTTTAAATGTTATTGTTTGTTTATTAATATACATGGGGTCATTTCCAACATGTGTAGCTATTCCATAATCACAGCACAGGAGAGTAAAGTTAATGAAGGTTGATAATTGTGTTCATTTCAGCTGAAGGCTCATATTGATAAGGGCAACGAAGCCAAAGTGAAGGAGCTTTTAGCAACCATTAACGACAAGAAAAGAATAAAAGAAATAGAAGACAACGTACGTATACTATCGAACCTATCCACTTCTCTGTTATCACATGCACAGAAAACAGTCTATAGTGTATCTACATTTATTACCCCTTTAAAATTATACTAGCTTCCTGATTGGTCAGTAACTAATGAATCCAGTACTGTACATTCAACTCCAATGGGGAGTGGGGGGTGGGGGTAGGGGGGGGTGGGGTACGAAGTTCAACGGGCTGTATGAGAATATCAAGTGACAGGTAAAGGGGGTATACAGACATTCTATGGTACGCTTCGCCGATTTTCCTTTCTCTCGTCGTTTCAAACATTTTCGTTAGTATTAATAAACATTCAGACTCACAAACAAAATGAGAACAATATTGTTTCATGAGAATATTCCGAAAAGTTGAAATAAAACATGTGTACATACTCCCAATGTCCAATTTTACTGTCGAGAAGGGGGATTCTGTTGTGGTGTTTCTGCACTACAGATACGTTGTGGTTTTGAGAAGCATGCAACCTATCTCGGCATATGAATTGTCTCTTCAGTGAAATTTATTAAAACACTTGTATAAGTTTGAATATAGTGTCCGCGATTCTCTAAGACACATAACGCACCACTGTATCGAATAAAACACTTATAAGTTAGCTTGTGTCCCACAATAATAACGATGCGTCATACCGCGACAAATCAGCGGTCCAATGTCCTTGAATGAAAGTTTCCCAAATGTTGGAGTTCAATGGAAGAGTAATAACTCCAAATCGTTATTGTTCAATAATAAAGAAAGATATGCTTCTTTCAGTTTCTCTAATTATTACTTTTATCGAGGTTTTCGTCACTGGAATACCGTTTCGGACAGAGGCGGCTGAGCCAGAGGGACACGGGAGCACGGGCCCCTCCACGTTTTTCCATGGATATGTTTCGCTGTTACACAATGAGTTAAAATGGGCGTATGCGAACCTTTTGTTCATACAGGCATTCCTGAAACATTATTTGCAAATCCAAACAATATTTATCCAAAGAATCCTACTTTCGGTCGCATGGGTCCGGTTCTTCTACTTCAACTATCTTCCAACCCGAAGGCTGGCCTTCGGGTTGGGAGATGGATGAAGTAGAAGAAAAGGACAATGACCACACAGCGGCATATTCATCTAAACGAGAGACTTTAGCGAGCCAAGGTACATTTATCGCTATACGATTGTAGCTTTTCTCACACTGGGTCGAACCATGGTAGCACTGTAAATTTGTGCCCCTCCACTTCTATCGAGTTGAAACACCTTGTAACTAATAGTATCATAATTTGCACAGTACATATCGAACAGCATCTTATCAACATAAATAAGTCTTACTCATCAATCAACTCTGATAGTTGATTACCGCCACATTACAAAGGTCTACTGATACAGTTTATTATTTATTAACTATTTATCTAATGTAATGCCCATATGGGGGCTGACCAGTGGAGTAGCTACGGGTGGGCCATGACCCCTCTAACATTTTCGCTGCCTGCCCCCCCCCCCAAAAAAAAAAAACATTGGCCCAATGCAACTTTCACACAACATAGAGCCACAGAATGGTCTCCAATATAGGGGCTACACACGTTACAGATGCCTCAGATTCAGAGCACTAAATATTGTCAAATTTTCTTAGGGGTGGGGGAGGTTAGTTCTAACTTGGACCATCTAGTCGTCACCCTCCTTATGTGACTAGGAAAGGCCCTTCGAAACCCCACACAGCGGCCTTTCAGATATCATCATTGTCCTCCCCCTCCCAAAGCTGGCTGGGCACCCCCCTATTATGGAATCTTGGCTACGTGCCTGGGGGTGGCAAATGGACTTTTGTATTTAATCAAAAAGGATTTTTTTGCAAGATTTTTTTCCCGTTGTGCTAGCTGCAAAGATAAACTTATTGTTGCCACTCTATCAAAATGTCATCAAAGCACAGCAGAAAGGTAAAGCAGTCCGTCAGAATTTATCATCGGCACATCAACGATCGTCAATAAATCGACTAATATAAATTATATCTAATTATTATTGTCTGTGTTTACATCATCTGTACGTGGCGTTCTGTCTGTAGACCAAACATAACTTCCCATGTCATAGTGTTAAACAATCACCTGTAAATGGCAACAACTCTACAGTCATTTTACTACTTACATGTGAGAGACAGGGAAGGAAAGTATAGGAAAGATTAGGATGCCAACACGGGAACTTGGTTACAGAGTGAATGATGAATTGCAAAAGGCCATGAAGGGCAGAAAAGTCAAATGTGCTGCGTACAGGAGGTGTAAAAAGCTCAAAGGGGTGAAAAGCAACGAGGTCAGGGCAAGCATGAAAATAAGCAATCTGTCATTTGCAGAATGAGGTCCCCAGAGGGTGAACGTGCTGATGCTATCCCATACAGTGGGCCAATGTATCCTGTGTCTGGGTAACTCTTTCTCTTTAGGTTTGAGACCTTGATTCAGATTGAGGTTCAAAGACGGTAAATTTAGTGATGCTACCCTGCTGTGCAGGGTAGCATCACCAAATCCACCCTCTGGGGACCTCATTTTGCAGATGATAGTCTGCTTATTTTCTGGCTTGGGCCAGGGTAGCAAAAGAATACTAACAATCACGAAATAAAGTGAATAAGATTAAATACGATAATGGGAGAGTGCGAAACTGTAATCTTATTAGGACGATAAGAATGACGGAGGGTTTGAGTTCGAACGTATTTTGGAAATGGGTGAATAAAAGGAACAAAGGAAGTAAGTCACAGAGTATTAAAGTAGATGGCAAAAATACAGACATTCAACACCAAATCGCATCAGAACTAGTCAAGCACTGGGAAAGGGTAATCGATAAGCGATGGGGCATGGGAACCCACCGGAGTGCCACAGATGAGGTCGAGGAAAATTTATCGAACTTCGTGTGCGGCGAAAAAAACTCGAGGAGGTGCGAAAAGTGGTGTCAAAATTAAGGAACGGAAAAGTGGGAGGGATGGATGAAATTTCTAACCGATGACCCGAGTTCGATCCCCGACCTGGACGACCCGCGTTGTGTCCTTGGGCAAGGCACTTTATTCCGGTTGCCTACATGGGGGCACGATGACGCCATGTACTAAGGCGTACTGCACGTCGATGGTGCAAATGTCTTCAACCGCTGTAACCCTGCTTGAGCGGTGCTTGAACAGAGTTAGCATGTTGAGGAGCTGACAGTTGCTCGTCGATGCTCGGTGGTTCTCTCCGGGTACTCCGGCTTCCTCCACCCGTAAAATTGTCACGGTCACGATTAGCCATTGTGCATATGTATGTGACCTTAAACACCAATAAATAAATAAATAGGTAAATAAATAACACTATTGTTCTGTTACAGTTTCCTAACACAGATCCACTGAATCATGCCATCAACGCAGGATCGGAGAAAATTGCAATTTTGTTGGTCGAAAAAGGTTTTAATACAAACCATACCGTTAATGTGAGTATTAGTGTTTCCTATTCTATTATTTAGTAGTATTTCCTTTTTCATAGGACAGAATTAACCCATTCACAAACAAACCTGTTAAATTAAATTCAGAATATAAATAAATACAACTCAACAGCCTTAAACGTATGCACGCGGATGTTGTTATCAAAATTTCAGTCTGCAAATTTCCCCATATTGCAAGTTTTTTTTATTGGTGTTCAAGGGTACAGTCAGCATCTATGGCTACGTCGTGACCGCAACATTGGTATGAAGTCAAGTTTAGCCAATCGTTTACACTATGTTGCCACTATAGAAGACTTCCACCCCAGGTGTTGGTTACCAGGTCCTATTGTATCACAGTAAACAAGCACTACTTCACCTCTTGTGGTTCCTACTCGGGGCATAATACAACTAGGAATTTAACCAATTCAATCGGGGGCGCGGTGACGTTGCGGTAACCGGTTCTCGTCAGATCACCGATGTTAAGCAACGTCGAGCCCGGTTAGTCCTTGGATGGGTGACCGTCTGAGCGATCGATTCGGACTGCCGCTCTGTGTCCTTGGGCAAGGCACTTAACCCCCATTGTCCACATGGAGGCACGATGAAACCGTGTACTAAGCGTGTACTAAGGCGCACTGCACGTCGATGGTGCGCATGTCTTCAACCAATCTAACCCTGCCTGTGCTGCAGTGCGGAGTTACGATGTTGGGGAGCTGGCAGCTGCTCGTCGTTGCTCGGTGGTTCTCTCCGGGTACTCCGGCTTCCTCCACCCACAAAACTGTCATGGTTATGATTAGCCATTGTGCATGAGTATGTGACCTTAAACACCAACAAATAAATAAATAAATGACCAATTCAATCATGTTTGACAGAGTTCATTGAGCTCTGTCAAACAAGACTGAAATGGTTAAATTTTCAGTTGCACTGTGGGAAAAATTAGCTGCTTGAATTTTTTGTATTTTCACATCAGTGTGCAGGGGATTAACCAACGTCTCCACTCTTTTCTAAACCGTAGCTTGCGGTCCATCATTGGAAAGGACTTGTCGTGATTGATTTATTGAATAGCTTTACTGAATGGACATAGACTATGTTTTCTTGAGGTAGAATATTTTGAAACACATTAGGTATGCTGGCTACAACGCATCTTGTCAACACAGAAAATGGGCTATATTTTCTGAAAGAAAACGTGTATCTTTCGCTTGTTTTCTGGAAAGTTTTGGGAGTATAGAATCAATGCAAGACGTGTTCTGACATACAATGTTTTTTAATCACCATCTCCCATTTAAAAATTTTGGAACTATTTGTGCTAAATTATTTTGTATGCTTACTTAGATTCTCCGGCGAAACAGTGGCACAGGTCGTGGTCATGGCGAAGTGATCGCTTCACGGTTTAGAATTTTGTCAGAAACTTACTGCTTTGTAGGATATTTTACTCACATGTTGTCCATCCGGATTAATTCAAGAGGTGGTCTGCCATACAAAGTTTTTGCAATCAACACCTCCCATTTCGAAACTTTGCACCACCTGTAAAGAATTATTGTTTGTGCTTACTTGAATTCTCGAAGCAGTTGCATAGGTATTGGTAGCGCATGGCTGACAATTTTCATGATTGGAAGAAATTTACAGGACAGTTAGCTCCCCTTAATTTTCCAAAGCTTTCAGTAAATGTTACACTTGGGGTGTGGAAATTTCAGATAAAAATTAAAAATAAATACGTATTACTTCGTTTTCAGCTGCGCAGTTTGTAAATTTCGCGGGCGATTCGTTAGGTAAAGGGTTAAAACGCCGGAAACTAACCTTTCTCGAAACCACACAATAGGTACTTATTAGATTTACTTTATTTGTTTGTTTTTTTTTCTGTTGTGTTTATTTGGGGGAGTTGGGGTTAGGGATATCGATAGGGTGGGCGAAGGACATTTGTTTTATGAAGACACAACTTATGTGAAACCCTTCTCATCCGTTCACCATACGGGACAAAAATCAAGGACGTTTAGGTGTGGACAGCCGTTCTGTGAGATGGTTGTCCACAAGTAAGATCAAAAAGATCCTCTCAATTTAACTCCAGAAAAAGAGTTTCACTATGCGCACTGAGCAGAGTGCTAGCAAAATCAGAATAGTACAAAATAACACCTTTAATGTCCCACAAATAAAATTTGCCAAAAATAACAATTCTTCATTCAAAAGTGCTATGATAAACTTGAAATACGATTTCATTGATCCTTGTGCGATGAGGTTCTGAATATGTTATTCCATTACTCTTGTTAGACTTACATGTGTCCGCAATTAACCCTTTGGACCCTGGTGGTAGCTTCCATGTCAGCTCCATTGTAGCAATAGGAAGAGTCCATATTTATTATTTGGGGGTAGACCAATTAATATTTTCAACGTGCAGCCTTAGGGCTGCACGTTGAAAATATTGATTGGTCTTCACCACACATTTACCTTGCAGTGCCCCCCCCCCCCCCTCCCTTAATGACATTATGACGTAACTTGTGACCCGTCCGGAAAAACTGCCTCTGGAGTTCAAAGGGTTAAAAAGAAATCAAAATGGAGTTCTTGTGTGAAATTCAGTGTTTTCACCGACTTTCGATCTCAGAATCATCATTACGTTTGTTGTATCTTCCTTTCAGATAATGACTTGCTGATGATGTATATCGTCGTTTGAAATAATAAAAGTCCCAACTGCAATGCTTTAGTGTTGCGTGTGGTACCTTTAGACTTTCGAGGGACGATATGTTGTACGAGGTCTACCCCATCTTCCATATCCGGTAAGCTTGCCCATTTTGTATATTATGTTTTTTCAGCCATGCAATCAATGGTGCTATCAAGATCATCAAGAGGCCACAAACTGTCCATACAAATACGATGCCGAACTGAACTCACGGAATAAAGGATTCAAAGAACTTTTCGGTGTTATTAAGGACACAAAATGTGGGAAATGAGATGCCATAAACTATGATACTTCAAGAATGTACATGTACATGTAAAACAGTATAAGCATGATCTGCAGTGATAGTCAAAGAACCCGGCAAATATATTTTGAAACCAACGGCTATTGCGAAGATTGCATGGTGGCATTTCTTTTAAAATTTCACAAATGAAATAATACTTTAAACAGAGCAAACAATTTTTCCCGTACAGCAACCTTTCTTTGAAATCTTGGACACAGACTCTGTCTGTTCTTAAGAAGAAGCTGTGGTTACTCATGAAGTTTTGTAAATGTATACAACTTAGAGCTCTGTTTTAACAAAACTGTGACAGACCAGGATGTTTTTTTTAGAAATAAAGATATTGTAAATTTGATTAAGTAACACTCCCCCACGCCATCAGTGCAACGAACTTTTAGTTATTAATTAAGGTAGGGGTTGTTACAACCGATAATGTTACAACGCCGCATAGTGTTACACCAACGCATAATGTTACAAAAAATGTAGTAAACAACCGATAATGTTATAAACTCCGCATAATGTTATAACTTTTTTCAATCCGTTATGTTATAAAAATCGACGCATAGTGTTATAACTTTTTTCAACCCGTTATGTTACAACAAATTAACCGATAATGTTACAACTTCTGTATACTAATTCCAGTTACAGCTATTGTAGATGGACTTTACCACTTACCATTTATTGCCGCATAAAGGTATGTAATATTTAAACTAAAGGTTTCTGCTCTGGTTAAGGCGAGGAGACCCCCCCTCCCCCAACTCCCGGGGATTTATCATAGAATGACCTAGTCACATTACATAGACGCGGATTATCCTGGTAACTCAATCGTGTGACGTCATTACCATGATCATCCAGTGCCCAACATGGTGAAGGCGAGGGTGGTAGAGGAAGGGTACTAATTTATTTGGTTGGTACGTTTACCAACATGCGTAATCTCCGCTTCCAGAAATGTAGTGTACCGTAGTCCCCTGACGCCTTTGGGGATGGGCAAATGCCTCTGTTTCTGCTTGTTTTGGGCATCTAAAACTCATTTGCCGCATATTTCTTAGTCATAAGAATATCTTATTGTTCATTAATTTGACATTTTAACAGCTAACCATGAACAAAAATGAGGTAGAGTTAAATGAGGTCAAAAAGTTGGATGGAGCGAGGTACATATGGTGGATGTGGCGGGTTGGTAGTGTCGCACGGAAGCCGCAGAATAAGATGCGAGACTGGGTAGGAAGAGGAATTGGGTTTAGGAGGATTGAAAGGGGTGGGCAGGGATTAGGCTGAGAAAGAGAGGAGGTCATGGATTAGTACATCAGGGTGATTGTGCAGAGAAGGCTATCTGAGAATACTATAAGAGACTAGTGCTAGACGGTATGATAATATAGATGGTGGAGATGTTGGAAGAAGTGGAAGTGATGAATTTGGGATTGCTGGTTCTGGAAAAGGCGGAATCACTAGAACAGGCAGTATAGGGAGAAGGAGGAGATTGTGGAGTAGGAGTTGTGTTGACGTTGGTGTTGTGGCGGTGTTGGTGATGGTGTTGAGTAGTTATGTATGTTGAAAATGAGCCATTTTGTAGGACCCCCGGGCAGGACCCCGGAAGTGACGTCATGTCACGTGACTGGGCGGTCATGTTGGGTTGTCGTGATAGTGCACGTGGGTGGCCATGTTGTGATGTCATTATCATGAAAAAAGGTGGTAGGAGTGCGTATGTGAAGCGCGTGTTGTTATAGGGACACGTGCTCCGTCTCACCCTTAACAACCCGACAACAGATATAGAATTAATCCAAACAACCCGACAATCTTCAGGAAACTGTATGTATGTACCTCGTTCCATCCAACTTTTTGACCTCTTTTAACTCCACTTCATTTTTAGCTTAACTTGACATAGTCAAGATAAACTAGTGCCATCACGCGTGCGGAAGTCTGTTAGTCTGTGAGTCTGTTAGTCTGTTAGTCTGCGAGTCTGTCCCTGTGAGTCTGTGACGTCTGTTCACATTTTCCTTTAGCACGGGCTTGTTTGATCGTCACGAAATTTCATATGCAGGTTTGGGGTCATGTCTAGATGAGAACGTCCCCTTTTGGTCGCGATCGGACAACCGGAATGGCTGCCCGAGCCCAAAACCCGAAAACCATTAGCACAGTCTACAGGTCGTATTTATGAAGGGATTTCATTGTAACTTGGTAGGATGCCTCTGTATAATGCCTAGATGAGAACGTCCCATTTTGGGCATGATCTATCAACCGTGATGGCTGCCCAAGCTCGAAACCCCAAAACTTTTAGCACAGTCTGCAGGTCATGTTTAATGTGGAGGGATTTCATTGTAACTTGGTAGGATGACTCCTTATGATGTCTAGATGAGAATTTCCCCATTTGGGCATGATCTGCCAACCGTGACGACTGCCCGAGCCCAAAACCCGAAAACCTTTCGCACAGTCTACAGGTCATATTTATTGAGGAATTTCATTGTAACTTGGTGGGTTGACTTCATACAATGTCTAGATGGGAAAGTCCCCTTTTGGACGTGATTGGGCAACTGTGAAGGCTACAGGGGCCGGAAGCTCGAAAACCTTTAGCACAGTCTGGAGGTCATATTTATGAAGGGATTTCATTGTAACTTGGTAGGATGACTCCAACTAATGTCTAGATCATGATCATGGTCACGATCATGCAGCCTTGATGGGTGCTCGAGCCCAAAAACCTTTAGCATAGGCAAAAGGTTATATTTATGGAAGGATTTCATTGTAACCTGTTAGGTTGACTCCGTATAATGCTTAGATGATGACATCCCCTTTTGGTCGTGGTTGGTCAACTGTGATGGCTACAGGTGCCTGAAGCCCGAAAATATTGAGCACAGTCTACAGGTCATATTTATGAAGGGATTTCATTGTAACTTCATAGGATCACTCCAGATGATGTCCAGATGAGAATGTCCCCTTTTGGTTGCGATCATTCAACCATGATGGCTGCCCAAGCCTAAAGCCCGAAAACCTTTAGCACAGTCTTCAGATCATATTTATGAAGGGATTTCATTGTAACCTGGTAGGTTGACTTCATGTAATGTCTAGATGAAAACAGCCCCTTTTGGACACCATTAGGCAACTGTGTTGGCTACAGGGGCCCAAAGCCCGAAAATCTTTAGCACAGTCTACAGGTGATTTTTATGAAGGGATTTCATTGTACCTTGGTAGGATGACTCTAAATAATGTCTAGATGAGAACGCCCCCTTTTGGTCGCAATCATTCAGCCTTGATGGCTGCCCGAACCCAAAACCCCAAAACCTTTAGCATAGTCTATTGGTCATATTTATGGAAGGACTTCATTGTAACCCGTAAGTTTGACTTCATATAATGCCTAGATGATGACATCCCCTTTTGGTCGTGATTGGTCAACAGTGACGGCGTCAGGGGCCCGAAGCCCAAAAACACTGAGCACAGTCTACAGGTCATATTTATGAAGGGATTTCATTGTAACTTTGTAGGATCACTCCAGATGATGCCCAGATGAGAATGTCCCATTTTGGTTGCGATCATTCAACCATGATGGCTGCCAGAGCCCAAAGCCCAAAAACCTTTAGCACAGTCTGCAGGTCATATTTATTAAGGGATTTCATTGTAACTTGGTAGGTTGACTTCATATAATGTCTAGATGAGAACGTCCCCTTTGGACGCAATTGGGAAACTGACGGCTACAGGGGGCCCGAAGCCCAAAAACCTTTAGCACAGTCTACAGGCCATATTTATGAAGGGATTTTAATGTAACTTGATATGATGACTCGTTTTGGAATAATTTCACTGTAACTTGGTAACTTTTGTTGATATACGTTAACTGTGAGGGCCACATACATTAACTGTGGGGTCATATTAACCCACCCCTCAGCTCTTTAGTACAATGTACACCTCATATTATTTTTATCATAAACATAGCATACAGGGAACAGAAATGAACATATTCCCAATTATCACAATTCTTGTCTTATTTCTTAATCCTTTCATAAACATTGAACATTGTCCTTTTCATCAAACACAACACACAAGTTAAGCTACAGTGTCATTGACACTTTCATTGTTCACTGTTAGTTGTTAAAATGTCAAATTAATGAACAATAAGATATTCTTATGACTAAGAAATATGCGACAAATGAGTTTTAGATGCCCAAAACAAGCAGAAACAGAGGCATTTGCCCATCCCCAAAGGCGTCAGGGGACTATGGTACACTACATTTCTGGAAGCGGAGACTACACATGTTCGTAAACGTTCCAACCGGATAAAATAGCACCCCTCCCCCACCACTCTCGCCTTCACCATGTTGGGCACTGCACGATCATGGTATTGACGCCACACGATTGAGTTACCAGGATAATCCGCGTCTATGTGACATGACTAGGTCATTCTATGATAAATCCTCGGGAGTTGGGGGGGGGGGGGGGGGTCTCCTCGCCTTAAGCAGAGCAGAACATTTAGTATAAATTTTACATACCTTTATGCGGCAATAAATGGTAAGTGGTAAAGTCCATCTGCAATAGCTGTAACTGAAATTAGTATACAGACGTTATAACATTATCGGTTAATTTTGTTGTAACATAACGGGTTGAAAAAAGTTATAACATTATGCGTCGATTTTTATAACATAATGGGTTGAAAAAAGTTATAACATTATGCGGAGTTTATAACATTATCGGTTGTTTACTACATTTTTTGTAACATTATGCGTTGGTGTAACATTATGCGGCGTTGTAACATTATCGGTTGTAACAGTTGTAACAGGGGTCGCGGTGGTAGAAGTGCAGGCTGCAAGCCGAGAGGTCCTCGGTTCGAATCCCATCTGCGACAACAGCGTTGTGTCCTTGGGCAAGACACTTCACCCCATTGCACACGTGGGGGCACGGTGACGTTGTGTTCTAAGGCGTACTGCACGTCGATGGTGCACCTGTTTTCAACCAATGCTAACCCTGCTTGTGTGGAGTTGGTATGTTGGGAGTTGACAGTTGCTCGCCGTTGCTCGGTGGTTCTCTCCGGGTACTCCGGCTTCCTCCACCCGTAAAACTGTCACGGTCATGGTTAGCCATTGTGCAGAAATATGTGACCTTAAACACCAATAAATAAATAAATAGTTAAGGTATTTCTGACCTTGCATCACTTTGTGCTACAATAAAATCTGGATTAGGATTCCCATAATCTTGAAATATTGTGTTTGAAGCAGTGCACACAAACAGAAGTATGGTATGGATGTCAATATGTGAAACGTGGACAGGCGAGCATATTCCAGTGATCTTCATTCAGCTGGATTGTTGGAACGCTCATTGGTCACGAACAGAAGTGTCTTACATCTTATTGGGTAAATGTGTCTGCAAAAACACAATATTCAACAAATAAAAAATTCTGGAAGGTTTTAATTTCCCGACGCCTCGCAAATGCTGATCGCATTTTAACCCTTAATCCAACGTAGAGAATATCAACATTTATTATTTTAATTACTAATTTTTTTTAATTTTTCAAAAGAATTTCAACAAAACCATATCATGTGACCTCTCATTGGAACGAGCTCGATGAGCTCGTTCCAACGAGGGGTCACATGATATGATTTTGTTGAAATATTTTGAAAAATTTATTTTTTTCAACTGCTCAGTTTGCAAATTACGCGGGCGGATGCAGGCAATTCGTTAGGTAAAGGGTTAAAGAGAATACTTTGAGGTCTGGAAAATGAATATGTTGGTTGTCTTCACATTTTCGCAGAAAAAAAATTGAATATTTACGCTGACAGAAAAACAAGTTACGAGATTGGAAAGTTTCTAGCTTTCGTGTTATGTCCGTTTGATGTTTTATGATGTGAATGCTGTTACGCCGCGACTGCAGTCACAGCCTAATAGCTTTCACGACATCAAACGTTATCGATAGGAGACGTTATCGTCTTGATTCACGTGACTCCATCTTGAATGGGGTGGCAATGAATTGTGACCTTTCTCATTGCCGTTCCAGCAATCCAGTTGTATAGAGATCAGTGGCAAATTCGCACGCCACTGCAATCGGCTGTGGCAATCTTATTATGATGTCTTCAATTTTGATATAACTTTCTATTTTCTCCCATGACGACCAAATGCGGTTTCTCCATCCTTATTAGATACCACTTCTGGATTTCGGGATTTTTGTGTACCGAGAGGAAGCAACATGACTGGCAGTTAAAATATCACAGGGTTAATATCTGTGAAACTCATCAGTTACTGACAACTACAAACTTGACCACATGTGTGACTTGCTATGTGTAGATAACGTTACATCATGTCCTTCTAATCAGCCTTCCATGTAATAGCCTTGGGCTAATTCCATTTATCAATTCGAGAATGCCATCACAAATAATAAGTAATATTAGACTAGATTGCCCATAACCAATTATGTAATATGTGTATGTATATAATGTTTGTGAAAAGACACGACGGCAGTTTGGTTTCCAGCTCTGTACGAATTAGTAGCCAGTACGCCCATAGTATGGAATATCCGACTTCGGCGCGAGTCATGTTTTGTTCTACACTGGAATCTTGTTATTGTGTAAATAAATGTTGATCGTAAAAGTTCTTACTATATTTATTCAGCAAGTAACATCCCGGTTGAAAAACGCTTTATGACAATTGGTGCGAGAATCCTGGCAGGCCGACTTTTTAGCTTGGCCTAGAAAACAAGAAGAGACTTTCTGTCACCATGTACAGCATTCTACCGTGAAACGTCCAACAGATGCTACAGAGCCTTGAACTGGAAGGCCTGAAGTTGTCGTGGCGCATGAAGGTAGACGATAAGGAAACCAGCTTGCTCCTGACATGGAAGAAGAATCAGCTGAAAAAGAAATCCCCTGCGAAACTTGCGAGAGACAAGAGAAGGATGGATGAATTCATTGAAAACAAACAGAACCAGACTGTTACAACACAAAACAACAAAGCACGTGACGTTATGCCGGCACATCGGAAATTTGAAAGTGTAAACTCGGCTTCAATTAAGGATTTAAGCAGGAGTACAACCGTGAGTACACAAACATTTAGCAATAGCAAAACTGACTGTAGTGTTAACGTGCGGCCCCAAACCTCCAGTAAATTTATTCAGTGTAACAATACTTCTGTAGATGCTGAAATTCAAAAATCTGACAATGACAATCTTGTTGAATCAAAAGTCTAAATGTGTGAAGTGTCATCTAAAGTGAAATCCAAAAGAATTACAGAAAAGGTTCTAAAATATAAAGAGACATTTCATGGCCACCACTATTTAATAAAATGGGAAAAACTACCTCCAAATAAGAACACTTGGGTTCATGAAGATGATTTAGATGAGGCGGCGGTACAGTACATCCGTGACAACCCTCATATGGTTCGCGGAATGCTCTCTTTCACACAAAATGCAAATTTGAAAGGAGACAGAGTGAAAGACAATAAAAGTCAAATCCTTCTGTGCGACGCTAGTACCATTCGACAGGAAGCAAAGCCTAGTAATAAAGCTTCCAATAGAGAAGATTCTTTATGCGCGGAGGAAATAAGCCACATAGTTCAACCTTCACTGACGGATGGAGTTTTATTCTACAGAGTCCAGTACAATAACAAGGAAGAACAAACAATAGCCGCTGAGACTTTGCCACTAGACATTTTACAAAGATTGCATCGAGAGTTCATGCAGTCCTGTGGTATAGACGTAACCTAGTAACAATTCCCTTAAATTTAATGTCGTTTTCCTTTTTGTTGATCAAAAACTGTCACATCAGTATCTTTGTGCCAGAAGGCACAAATTTTTCAGGCCGGAGGAGATTATCACAGGGTTAATATCTGTGAAACTTATCAGTTACTGATAACTACAAACTTGACCACATGTGTGACTTGCTATGTGTAGATAACGTTACATCATGTCCTTCTAATCAGCCTTCCATGTAATAGCCTTGGGCTAATTCCATTTATCAATTCGACAATGCCATCACAAATAATAAGTAATATTAGACTAGATTGCCCATAACCAATTATGTAATATGTGTATGTATATAATGTTTGTGAAAAGACACGACAGCAGTTTGGTTTCTAGCTCTGTACGAATTAGTAGCCAGTACGCCCATAGTATGGAATATCCGACTTCGGCGCGAGTCATGTTTTGTTCTACACTGGAATCTTGTTATTGTGTAAATAAATGTTGATCGTAAAAGTTCTTACTATATTTATTCAGCAAGTAACATCCCGGTTGAAAAACGCTTTATGACAAAAATACTTGGAACATCTCGAAATCGGGAAAAAAACAGAAATGGGACACCGACTCCCTTCTTATTTTATTCAATCTACATCATACTATTCAAGCTCGACTTATTTCAGTGACACACAGTATTGTGATTGCAAAAGTGGATAGAGATTACCAAACTGGGTTGCGAACTGGTCGGAATTCTCTGCGAGGACCCTTCCCTAAAACACTGCAGGACCTCACCCGTTGAAAATTAATTGTGACAACGCCGAATATCGGATGTTATTTGTTTGCCTTCTTTCCACCAGGCCTAAATTCGCAATATTTTATACATGAAATCTCCGACCTCCTGATGTATGTGTGTCGCAATCGGAACAAGATCTCGAACCAATACTATAACACTTTTACAATTGTAATTTCTAAAATTGTATTTTCTGCCTATTAATATAATTGACTAAAATGAATCATTAGCATTTTAAAAGATATGGCAATTTGCCAATTGGCAAATTGCCATATCTTGAAAAATGCTAATGGTTCATTTCAAAAAGTTTAAAGTCATAACTAGAAAATACAATTCCAGAAAATACAATTGTAAAAGTTTTATAGTATTGGCCCCAGATCGAGAAAAGGGCCATTTGTACTCGTATTTTCAAGACCTGCTTTACAATTTAAGTTATGTGATCAAAATGTTACTTAATTCAGAGAACACTCATTAACCAGCGTTCCAAAATGCTTCTACCGTATCCAACAATGGGGGGGGGGGGGGGGGGGGGGGGGGGGGGGTTCATTAGTCAGAAGAATGGACGTCAATCGAAAGGTCGTAGGTTGATCTACGTTGCATCCTTGTGCGGTGTGCTTAATCCCAATTACCCAGGCACAATGTCACAAGGCATTTCTTTTCAACCAATGCTAACTCTGCTTCTGCCAGGTTAGCAAGTTGAGAGTCCGGTAGTTACTCGCCACTTCTAGGTGGTTCTCTTCGGGTACTCCGGCTTCCTCCATCTGTAAAACTATCCGTTACGGCACGATACCGACTGCTAAAAGTGTCGTTAACCCTTTGAACTCGTAAGACCGATTTTTCGGTCTAAGGCATAATTTCGTCCCAATTTTTGTCGTATAAGAGATCTATACGCGTGTTATTGATGATAAAGTAATAACTGCAGTCTTTATCCTCCCTGTATATTGATATTGAACTGACCTATCTTACTGTAAGTGTGCACAAAGGCGACACCATTCCAGGAAACTAGGGTTCAAAGGGTTAAACCCAAATAAATAAATAAATATTGCCCAACAACCGTCACAACCGGCAATGGCGAAAAACTTAATTATATATTTTTCGAATTTTGATTTCAGTCCTGTAACCAGTGGTTTTACTACAACGACCATCCAGAGACATTAGACTGTCCTTTTCAATTTAAAACGGAACAGAATGCCAAGAATAAACGATTCGATAAGCTCCTCAAAGCCATCCAGAATGGGAAAAAAGAAAAGAATTGAGAGATGCTCTCTTCCAACATCTCTGCAATCTGTTTGCTGCTGCATGTTGTTTCTTTGAGTCTTATTTTCCAAACCATCAACCAGCCTCAGGGGTTCTCTGAGATGTTTAACAACGGTTGGTCGCCCATCTTATGGTTTTCACTGAAAGATCCATTCATTTTACGACCTATGTTGCGGCCGAGGCGTCCATTGAAGTCCACTGAAGTGATCATTTTAAGCGATTGTGTAATAAAGCAATCTACAAACTTAATTTACAATCATCCCAATGAGGTGCCATAAACTGTTTTTAGGCAAAAATGAAAACGTTTATTTACTCAAGACTTTTTTTTATTGTTTTGCAAGTGTTGTCCTATAGGCATGTTAAGTGAGCGTTAACCCTATGCGTAACGAATCGGTCACATCCGCCCGAGTAAAATACAAATTCAGCAGAAAAAAAACTTATTTTTCAAAAAACATTAACATAACCATATCAAGTAACCTCTCATTAGGACGAGTTCGTTCCAACGAGGGGTCACGTGATATGTTTTTTTTTTAACGTTTTGAAAAAATAATATTTAAAATAATAAATTTTTATAGCGTCCGCGTTGGGTAAAATGTTAAAGCAATTCAATAACTGAAAATTATTTCCACCGATATGATGAAAAAACGTTACAGTTATTGAGACCGATTCCAATGCTCTCAGGTAACCAATCAAATTCTGTTCGATATTCGACGTTGTTATGGGATGTTTATTTACCCACTTTTCGTGAAGTTTGCGCGCAGGCAACCGTTGATACAATATTCACAATGATATGCATATAATCTTTCGTATCCCCATATTACAATCAATAAGTATTTAATTCACCTCGAAACCATCAAGATATTAACATAATCAGTGAAACTCCGTTGCGCAATCATAAAACTACAGATGTGGTGAGTTTTCATTCATAATGGTAATTGTCATGAAAGATTCGGTCGAATCAAGTCTGAAATACTCTGGGTTGACAAACATGTCTTGCGCTGATTCAAAGAAAATGAATATTCATCCAATTCGGGTACAGTCGGCTGGAATACTGCAGTTGGTCGGAAAAGCGAACCGTGGGTTCGCTTTTTCGACCAACTGAAATATTCCAGCCGATTGAATCCAAACATTGATGATGTACTATTGCAGGGCTAGACTGGTTCCAGATAGTAACAGCGTTGAATTCCTTGCATAATTAGACTGGTGGCTGGAGAGCTTCACCGATCCCATTAATGCTTTCTTGGTAGCTTTAGTAATGACGGCAGACACTCTGGAACCAAGCATTCTGGACCAAGCCTATGCTAATCCTTTGGGAACCCCCGGACAATCAAATACTTTGGATCCAAATCTATGTTAATCTCATGGGCAGCCACCCCGGGCTCAAGTGGAATGCACTGGGTACCAAAATACACTAAGCTTATGGGGTTGTGAATGAAACTTATAAGCTTATAAACAATAGGCACAGTGTACATCTTATATTTCGCGATGGCGAAGTGTACTTTGGTACCCAGTGTATCGCACTCGGTTTCAGTGTGTCTGTCGGTGGAATCTCGTATTATTAGCATAGGGCTGGGTCCAGAACGCCTGCCATCACTAATAGTTTTCTGAGAATAAATAGCAGAATCTTATACCGCAAATGGATAAAACTTGAGAATTGTTCTTTGCCCTCGTCTTCCATTTTTCCCTTTGGTACTGCAGATTTATAGAAATTCTGTTATAGTATTGCGATCATAAATGTGGCCTCTTTCTCAATCAGATCGAGAACCGGTTGTGGCACAATTACTCCAGGAGTTCGAGATTTTGAGAAATAAAATTTGGTGAAATCGAGACTGAATAAATGAAACTGACAATTGAGATTCAATAGTCTCACATTTCTTTGGGGACTAGACAACCGTTACTTATTCCCAGTCCTTTATTCGATATTGGTTATCAACCGATTTTCGGTTGACACGAATGTCGAGTAAAGAACTGGGAATAAGTAATGGTTATCATGTCCACCATTTCTTTTTCAACTCGTGAGATTCTACAGTGTTGTTCAGGGGCGGACTGGGCCAAGAAAACTTACCGAGAAATGCACCGGTAGTGGGGGGGGGGGGGGGGGGGGGGGGGGGGGGAGAGAGGCTCGGCCCCGGAGAAAAGTTTGATTTTTCAAACTGAAAGAAGGCTGTTTCCCTGCATCTGAGCGATCAGTTGGAAGTCCACATAGAGGACATTTCAATGGCATATTTATATCATCTTCGTCGCTCATTCTGAAAAGAAATTGTTGCACGAGCGGGGGTTGGGGTGGGGGGGGGGGGGGAGGTCTTTGACCCATCGAGCCGACCATAGTTCGACCCAATGGGAAAAAACTTGGATTTTTCAAACCGACAGAACGTTGTTTCCTTGCATCTGAGCAATCAAATGCAGGCTGGACTGCTGGTATATCGAATAGTATTTCGGTATACCGGCAGTCTATGCAATCAAATCCATTTCGCCTGTGGTCATTTTCACAACATTTCATGCACCCACCCGTGTTGGGCTGCATCAATTTTGGGGCCCCAGGGGGACTCCCAATAGTGGGCCCACCGGGAATTTTCCCGGTGGACCATACGGCCAACACGCCTCTGGTGTTGTTGTCAGTGGAAGCGGTCAGAGAATTTCGACTGGATTGCGACTGGTTCCACCTTTGTGATAGCAGTACTGTATGCAATGAAGTCAAATTCAGGTTTACAGTAGGGTAGGGGTATTGAGTTTAATTATAATTAAACGTCTTTTACCAGCAAATTTAATAACGAGCACCTAGACTTCAACATACATGTGACGAGAGTCGGGTCCCAACCTCTGTCGGATATTATAAATTATCTCCGCCATCATGTATGGTATATGGAGATTTAATACCTGGATGTCGGTTTTAAACACCGAACCGCAGGCGGATATAACGTTTTTGTCCCGCTTGAAACAGAATAGAAACATAGTGGAAACAAATTTGTGGACGCGTTTCTCACACTCCGCAATCAGTTGGACCAAACTCGTGAATAATTGCTTTGTTTTTACAAACGCAGAAGACAACAGAGAGAGTTACATCCCTTGGGTTGTTATTGGAAATGTAAACATGTCGGAAGCTAAATATTTGTTGACAGATTTGCTCTTATTTTATTTTTCTCAAGTTGTTTGATTTAATTATTGGACTATTTAGTTTATAACAGAAAAATATGATCGAATTGTCAGAAATCTGATATTTGTGACTATTTCCAAGGTTTTTGGTTCGATTTTTATATCGAGGCGAGCGAATGTGAAAAGCTTTCATTGAAGCCATATACCCCCGATGTTTCGCGTGCCCTTATACCCTGGATGTCGCACGCTGTCATGTGCCTTGGATGTTGGGTGCGAGTAGTAGGAGAGGGAAGGATCGGGCCCGGTTGAGGGAGGGAATAGTGGAGGGGAATTGACGTCATGTCACGTGATCCAGTGGCACCATGTTGTGTTGTCATGGTAACCCGCGTGAGCGGCCATCTTGTGACGTCATCCTCATAGTGATACGTGGTGTTAGTGTGCATACGCAGCGCGTGTTGTTAGGGTGATACGTGTTTCCGTCGTCCATTTTGTATACTGGAAGCCGCCATCTTGGTTTCTATGGTAACACGTGGTTGCTATGTGATCTAAAACCTTATAATAGGACAGGGGTATGTTCGGAGGGTACGTTCGATTGAATCAGAGTATCACCCAAATAAACTCGACAAGTTGTACTATTTCGAATTCTTTCAGAATTCTCTCCTTCTATCTATCTTTGCAATAGTTTTCGTCTACCTGACCATCGTCGTTTGTCCTGGTGTATACTCCAGTAGAGTAGAAGAGCCTATCAACAGGATCAGCTTTGCTTATTGTTACTATATTTAGCTTTTCTGGTCTGTTCTGGTTAGTTCTGACCATATTCCGAGTACTCTTACTGATTTCATTTATCAAGATCACCCAATCAGTTCACTTTCCTGGCGCTAACAAACCAATCAGATTGCTCCCCCCCCCCCCCCCGAAATCTTTATGCAGAGTTATCTCCCATTATTACAACGAAGTTTTATACGATTCTCATCACCTCTATATCCAATGGCCACGTCCCATGGACCCCCTTTTTGTGAGACGTCCATGGTTATGGAATCCCGTTTTAGTCGTATGAGGCCATGAGGGCTATGAGAAATTCCCTCAATGAGGTCTAATTTACTATCCCTCTTAACCTCATGTCGATTAAGGCCATGAGGGCCATGAGAAATCCCTCAATGAGGCCTCATTTACTACCCATCTTAGCCTCATTTCGATATTTGAGGATACCTATGGCCTGGTATTGCATTATTTGAGGATACCTATCGAGGAGACTTTCTGCTGAATCCCTGTTTGTATGGACTTTATATAATTAATATAAATAATATTAACACCCTTGAACCGAACAAAACGAAGATCCAACACAACCAAGATCGAAGTGAACAGAACATACCAATGACCGAGGAGCAAAGATTGGGCTTCATAACAAACCTTTTAACTACAGCCATAATGAAAATAAAACGAAGGTGATCTGAATTAAAGTTTTGAACTACAACCCATTGAACTGAATTCTTCCAATAGGGAAAAGAAAATACCCTCGAGTGTTGATGTCAAATCACGGAATCAAACTTTACGGAATCGGCTAGGAATCTCAATTACGGAATGCCTTATATAGCCCGTTTATGTGTATACAGGGGAAATCTGATTGAACGTTTTGAAGGCCTGAGCGAAGGTATAGCTAGGAAGTAGTGATACAAGTCAATATTAATGGATGATAGTTTAGTCAATAGAACTGGTACAAGGCCTCAATGGAACAAGACTGCTGTAAAAGCTAATGATAGGACAGATAGGCCATAGAGAGGTAGTGGCCTTGGAGCTTTGGAGATAAGATGGAAGCCGTTAGTAAGACTACATTAGACTTCTCATGCCCTCATGGCCTCATACGACAAAAAAAGGATTCACCAAAAGGTATCCTTGATAGTTAATCTCAAATAATACAATACCAGGTCATAGGTATCCTCAAATACCGAAATGAGTCTAAGAGGGATAGTAAATGAGGCCTCATTGAGGGCTTTCTTTCATGGCCCTCATGCCCTCAAAGGAAATGAGGCTATGAGGGATAGTAAATGAGGCCTCATTGAGGGCTTTTTTCATGGCCCTCACGCTCTCAAAAGAAATGAGGCTATGAGGGATAGTAAATGAGGCCTCATTGAGGGCTTTTCACATATCCCTCATGGCCTCATACGACAAAAAAGGGGTGCCGAAGGCCATATGTTTTCCAAAAAGGGGTGCCGAAATTGGGGTGCCTGGGAATATGGTTGTTAAATACCGAGATGAGGCTAAAAAGGATAGTAAATTATACCTCATTGAGGGCTTTTCTCAAAAGAAATGAGGCTATGAGGGATAGTAAATGAGGCCTCATTGAGGGCTTTTCACATAGCCCTCATGCCTCATATGACAAGAAGCCGTGCCGAAGGCCATATATTTTCCAAAAAGGGGTGCCGAAATTGGGGTGCCTGGGGATATGGTTGTTAAATATCGAGATGAGGCTAAGAGGGATAGTAAATTATACCTCATTGAGGGCTTTTCTCATGGCATGGATAGTAAATGAAGCCTAATTGAGGGATTTCTCATGGCCCTCATGGCCTCATACGACAAAAAAGGGATTCTCCAGAAAGTATCCTCGATAGGTATCCTCAAATAATACAATGCCAGGACATAGGTATCCTCAAATATAGAAATGAGGCTAAGAGGGGTAGTAAATGAGGCCCCATTGAGGGATTTCTCATGGCCCTCATGGCCTCAACCGAAATAAGGTTAAGAGGGATAGTAAATTAGACCTCATTGAGGGAATTTATCATAGCCCTCATGGCCTCATACGACTAAAACAGGATTCCATAACCATAGACGTTTCACAAAAAGGGGGTCCATGGAACGTGGCCATTGGATACAGAGGTGATGAGAATCATATAGGACTTCGTTGTAATAAGGGGAGATAACTCTGCATGAAGGTTTCGGAAGAGGGGATGAAGCAATCTGATTGGTTAGTTAGCGCCAGGAAAGTGAACTGATTGGGTGATCTAGATAAATGAAAACAATAAGAGTACTCGGAAGTCAGAACTAATTAGAACAGACCAGAAAAGCTAAATATAGTAACAATAAGCAAAGCGGTTCCAGTTGATAGGCTCTTCTACTCCACTGGAGTATACTCCAGGACAAAGGAACGTGGCCAGGTAGACGAATACTATTGCATAGATAGATAGAAGCAGAGAATTCTGAAAGAATTCGAAATAGTACAACTTGTCGGGTTTATTTGGCTAATTCGCGATACTCCAGTTCAATCGAACGTTCTCTCCGAACATACCCCTGTCCTATTATAAGGTTTTTGGTCACATAGCAACCACGTGCTACCATAGAAACCAAGATGGCGGCCTCCAGTATACAAAATGGACGACGGAAACACGTATCACCTTAACAACACGCGCTGCGCATGCACACCAACACCACGTATCACTCTGAGGATGACGTCACAAGATGGCCGCTCACGCTGGTTACCATGACAAGACAACATGGCGTGGGTGGGTCACGTGACATGACGTCACGTCCCCCTCCCCCATTCCCTCCCCAACCGGGCCCGATCCATCCCTCTAATACTACTGGTGCGCCCTTTGCCATGGCTATTTGTCCTAGGCGTTCTGACCAATCAGAAGACAGAATTTATCGGGATATAGGGACAAACTTCTGTACAATCGGCTCTCCAAACTATTTTTGCAGTTAAGAAACTTAAACACAAACAATGTCGCTACAACACGGGTGAAGAAAGAACAAATATCAGCCGCTGTTATGACAATAGTTTGTAGCAGCTTGACTAATCACCTCGATTCTCAATCGACAGTTTGAACAGTATTAACTGTAATCGGTATTAACAGTCTATGACCCAGCTAATTACCAGTAAATGACGTTACTTTTCTCGCGGCGATAATATTACTGTACAAACTCCATGTGCAATGATAAACTACAATTTAACCAAGTGCATACTGACATAAAAATGGCAAAGTTTTCAGCAGCAAATATTTCCCATAATGCGGTTTGATACTTAACAAAATATACCTTGTTTGACTAACCCCAGTGAGCTCTATAAGCTCCTCAGTAAGATATAATTGGTTAAATTCATAGTTAAACAAAAGAAAAGGTAACCGGTGAAAAGTCTGTTGCACTACCAGTGTGCTAGGGGTTAACTGAAATAAACTGGAATGGAGAGTTCCAACCCAATTTTCAAAGTTCGTGCCATCTGGTGATAGTTTGTTTTTTTTTAATAATTTTTGTTCCTTTTCATGGTTTGATCATGACCTTTCAATTAGAACTTCATAATTTACGAATGATTAGACCTATCAGGAACTATCCACCATTACGTCTTTTTTATAAACGGCCCAGTCGCTTCCCTTCAACGTATAAACATATAAACAAATAAATACAATCGCAAAAATGGCCTATTCGTTATTTTGAATAATAAAAGGAGGTCCAGACTCCAAATAATACCAAAGACATTAATTAACAAACCAACTGGAAACTTTTTCCGAAAGGTTCAAACACAGGCACACATGTACACACCCAATCAGTGAACAATCGTTAATTTTCTCATCAGGTTAAAATTCGTTGGCTCACAATGTGTGCGTGGGTTACGAATAGAGAGTTGACCAGAGTGTAATTTATCCCCAGCAATGTTTTGAGTTGGGAAAGTTGGGAAAGTTTAATATTAATTAGCTTGTAGATTTTATCGTGCCAGCTCTGTCAGAAGATAGCAAGAGAGTAGAAATAACCCTACCACCAACAGGGGCGACGGAAGCTCGATAAAAATGGAGGAGCACAAATTTACAAGCTACCATGGTTCGACCCAGTGTGAGAAAGGTTACAATCGTATATCGGTAAGTGTACCATGAATCGCTATAGTATCTCGTTCAGATGAATATGCCCCGATGTGCGGTCACTGTCCTGTCCGTTTCTTCTACTTCAAACATCTTCCAGTTGAAGTAGAAGAAACGGACCGAACCAACCGAATGTGGGATTTTTTGGCTAAATATTGTTTGGATTTGCAAATAATGTTACAGGGAAACCTGTATATTGACATGTTTGCCCCACTTTAACTCATTGTGTAACTGCGAAATATATCTATGGAAAAAAGTGGAGGGGCGCGTGTCCCGTATGTCCCCCTGGCTCCGCCGCCTCTGAACACCGTATATGGCCAGTTTTAGGTAATGCGACGTTGTAATTTTCGCAGAATTGTGTTGTTTTCAGTAATGTTTCAGACTGCAACTGTTTTGAAGCTGATATCGCTTTTGAATGGCAATCCGTTGTGGTAGGGGTTTGCTTATGTCATGATTGCAAACAGAATTTCATGCACTAGAACCAATATCTGCAAGTACCAGATGATGTGTACCACTTCGTTTGCCTTCCATTCGAAGAAGACAACGCTGACATTGTTCCTGAGACGCAAGAAAGATTCTTCAAGAAAACAAGGATGTTATATTACCCCACCGCGAAGCTGAAACAGTCGCGCACCGTAGAGACATTTCAGTGTATTAAATGAAGATAATGAATTCCTTTGTGCACAATGTAACTTATTTGGCAGATTCATTGCATCAAATAGTATCTATTGCGTTATCACGTTGGATGAATAACCCAAAAGACAAAGAGAAAGTCGGCGAGCTGGGTGCACAGTGGTTGTAATACCGGTTCAATTAAATTACTCTATGCCGACATTGGATTTTTCTCTCGGAATTGCCAAGTTTAATCATTCACATCACTCTTGAGCAGCGCACTCTTTTTTTAGCAAATTCAATTCCATCGAAGATGCGACTTAAGTAATGTTATCTGTTTTATCTACCATTTACCAAACCATCCGCAATACCAGTTGCGATAATATTCGACGATAAACAACCTTGTCCCTATATCCCAATAAATTCTGTCTTTTGATTGGTCAGTATGCACATCGGTGCAATGAATTGGACCCGACAGTAAGCTTTAAGCTTTTTCGAGATCGTTTCCAGATAGAATACAATTACAAAAATAGATGAATAATGACAGAGTTATCAGATATGTTCACATTCTCTTCTGCATGCAACATATTGGTGTGATGACGACACACACTGATGACAGGAATGATATGAAAGAAATACACGTCAAACTAAGCTCTTGATAAAGGGGCGATGTGAGAGAAAGAGTCGGAAAAAGAGGAATATCACAAGTGTGGCTTTTTGTTTGTTAACGGCTATTTTGGGGAAATCATGGTTATAGGTTTTGTTAACTGAAGAGTATATACAATTGTTATGTGTTGTTTTGTGCTTATATACAATCTATTATCATAACTCGACTCGTTTTTGGTGAGTTATAGCAACTCTTCGCGCAAGCGCAACTCGTAGCTGCATGTCCCCCAAAACGATTCTTGTCGCAATACAAGATCCTGTGCCAGCACAGTGTGTTCGTAACCCTTATATATCATAGAGTACCTGAATAGCCTTTATTTGAATAAAATATTGTTTTCGACAAACAGGTGAATTTATTTTGCGTACGATTAATTTAGTAACCCATTTCACAGCCTGAACAGAAACAACACTTGAAGAAACATTTCTTGAACGACTAAAACATTTCATTGTTTGCCTTCAAAACATAGCTTATGAAGCCTAATTGGATCGAGCTCGAACCAATGAGGGGTCATAAGCTCTATTAAACTTTATATGCTAAATCCAAGGCACCAAATGAAAAATATATAAATGTGAATGACTGTTTTGTGAATAGCGTTTGCCGTAATACTATCCCCACGTTAGATAAAGGGTTAATTTAATCTTTGCTGTCTGCTTTCCTACTTCGGAATTTTCCGTTTAATAAAAACTTATGAATATCTTGCTGAAAGGGTTAAATTTTGAACACCGTCATTTTTATTAATATTTTATGGCAGTGGACCTTTTTCATTTGACGACATTCGTTTATTAGGTTTTATAACGATACGTCGTTTGTTGTTGCACGTACTGCGCAATCCGTGATAGAAATATTGGTAGCTATTGACTTTTTATTAAGTAAATTCTTTACTTAGAAGCAATAAATATTTCATTTAAAGCATAATGACATAAAGCATATTTGCAATAGCAGTTGAATCGTTTCAGTGGCGGAGCTAGGATTCTCAAATAGGGGGGGGGGGGGGGGCTGAGCAATAGGCATGTCCAGAGGCTCGCAGGGCCCAGATGGTGGTGGGTCTGGAAGGGGGTCTGCCCCTCCTTAGAGTGTGGATCCGGGACAATTTTTGAAAATCTAGTGATCTGAGAGTGAATCTGGGAAAATATTGTTTCCAACTGGAGGTTATTATGGCGCTGTGTGCTAAGGCGTACTTCACGTGGAAGGCGTACTTGTCTTTAACCAATGCTAACTCTGCTTGCGCAGAGTTAGTACATTGGAGAGTCTGACAGTTGCTCGCCGTTGCTCGGTGGTTCTCTCCGGGTACTACGGTTTATCCCACCCGTAAAACTGTCCAAGAGGTGACCCTTTCTATCGAAAGTGTCGTTAAATCCCAATAAATAAATAGCACCGTGTATGCGTGGGTGTGTGTGTGCATGTGTGTGTGTGTATTGAAGGGCACAATAATGTTTTCGAAGAATTTGGAATGTTAATTTCAGATCCCCAACCTGGAAATGAAGTCAGCAATCCCGCCTGGCAGTCAGGAGTCTAAAACCTAAACCACTGGACCACTGGACCATTGCACACCTTCATAAACGAAGGCTGAAATCCAGATTATCAGATGATATTCTCATGAATACTTGGTCCACTTTCCTTATGGGAGCTACAGGAAAGTGTTAAACGTACTGGCTACAGTACGATTCGCATCAGACTGACACGGGCCGGTCAGAAGGGCGCAGTTATGTTTTCGAAGAATTTGAAATGTTAATTTCTTGCGCGAAGTTAGTACGTCGGGGAGCCTGACAGTTGTGCGCCGTTTCTCGGTGGTTCTCCCCGGGTACTTCAGCTTCCTCCACCCGTGCTTGTGGATTTGTTGATGCTTTATATGCTAAATCCAAGATGACCGCCGGTGGCCATGTTTTTCAAAGAAATTAAGAAAAATTCGATATCTCCCATCTAGACATTACACCAAAGCTACATATAAAATTTGAAAAAGATCGGATGAGAGATACGGCCTATAGGTTGTGCTAATGGAATTGTTGACAAATCAAACGCCAAATCCAAGATGGCCGCCAGCGGCCACGTTTTTTGCCGGAATTCGGAAGAAAAATCGATAGCTCCCATCTAGACATTGCCCCAAAAGTTACGGATAAAAGTTGAAACTGATAGAGTGAGATATGAGGAATTGCGGATGTACAGACGTACGACAGATCGCAATCCATCCCCAAAGCTCATGCTTGACGTTGTCAGTATGAGCTAATAATATGAATCGGTACGTCACAATTTCAATCAATGATGTCTTGTTCAACTTTGTACATCGGTAGCAGTGTGTTTCAAAATCTTTATTTCGTTTTACAAGGCCCAATGTGCCTTCGTCATACTGTGTCGAAATTTCAATTCGTGAAGATTAACCCTTTACCCGACGTAACGGCAAAAACCGGCCAGCGCTATTCTCAATAATCGCCAATTAATATTCATTACTTTTTTTTCATTTTTTGACTCAAAAACATAGGTTATGACACCTCATTGGAATGAGCTCGTTCCAATGAAGGGACATAACCTATGTTTTTGAGACAAAAAATTAAAAAAAATAGTTATTGAAGAATTTTTTTTACAAGTGTCTTCTGCTTTTCATGTTAGTTAAAGGGTTAAGTCAGAACACAGGGAGGGTGGAGTACGGGGGATTGAAATCAACTACTCGAGTTAGACGTTTTTCCTGTACTTTAATACTCCGAAAAGCTCCATCAAGGATCGTTGATTCCCGTCTCCCGTACTCTGTACTTGAGTTGTGTGTTTATACCACGACTAAACTTGAATTAAGTGGATGAAGCTGATATTTTAACCCTTTACCCAACGTAACGGCAAAAAAACGGCCAGCTTTGTTCACAAAAATGGCCAATTTATTTTCATTATTTTTTCATTTTTGTTTCAAAAACATAGGTTATGACTCCTCTTTGGAACAAGCTCGTCGTGCCCGTTCCAATGAGGGGTCATAACCTATGTTTTTTAGACAAAAAATTAAAAAAATAGTTTTTCATTTGTCTGCAAATGTCGTCTGCTTTTCATGTTAGGTAAAGGGTTAAAAGCAAAATATCACCTTCGCCGGTCTGTTTATATTCTTACTTGACACTGTTTTGTATCGAATCATTTCATTCAAGTCGTTACGTGACTCAGATGCGTAACAACCAATGTTATGCTTTCTAATATGACACGTAGGTCAGATTCCACGTGTGGTGTATCTACAATATTTCGCGATGCCTGTGTGGCATCGGGAACGTTGAGTACACACGACAATCGTGGTATAAAATAGTTATTTATATTTGATAGCACTGTTCGCATGACGTCCAGTGTATAACATATTTTATTATATACTTTATAAATAACTACATTTCTATTGGCTGGATCTTATACACGTGACTGGTACTCAAAAATTTATGTACACCAGTTTTCCAACGAATATCAACTTTCTAAATATAGCTTTTGGAAATCCCCTCTCTAATTCAATTTCAATCGACGTTATCTCTATAACATTGTTTATTTTTATGTTATTCTGCAGATCATAACTATTTTATTGTTAAATAAAAGTATTTCTGGTTGATATAATTGAACTTTTAATTGACAAATAGAAGATTGTGTTTTGAGGATGGTATATATAATAAAACAGTTATGGACTTTTGTGGTGGCAAATATGATGTGATATGAACCTAAAGAACTTATATTGACCGAGGCGTCACTTTCACGAAGGTCTATGTTTTGCTTTCAGCTTTGTGATCAATGGTGTTTTTTCAACGACCACCCAGATACAACAGCCTGTCCGTTTGAGATAACTACCAAACAGTACGCCAAGAATAAAGGATTTGATGATCTTGTGAAAGCCATTAGTAAAGCTTAGCTGAGAGTCATGATAATTGAATACTCACTGTTCACCTGCCCAAGACAGTTTGCTCAATTTAATGACAATCTTTTTAAAGTATATTTTAACAATCACAAATTATTCTTTTCGTCGGAAGACAGTTTAGAAGAAAAATGAATCAATGGCATAAACGGATGTTTTTCATCTCATTCTATATTACATAGTTTTTGCCACAATCCAGATTGTACATTTGAGCTCAAAAGTAATTTACCGTGAAAGGTAAGAGTATTGGGTGTGGGTCCAACTGTTGGGGCTTGTACTCCAATGCACACAACCCATATTAGTGCATGTGTGAGAACGGGAACTCATACAAAGTTTCCCACTGGTCTCAAATGTGTCTGGGCTGTCGGGTATTGCATTCGATTCGATGTCTACACACAATTGTAACTCTGGAGGGGCTTTTTATGAGGATGGCAATTTAAGGTCTTGGGTAGTATTTCAGTACGACTTTGAACCCAAAAGATATCAGATCCAATAAGCAAACAGTCTTAGAAATATTTGACTAAAATCTTAATAAGTTTTATCATGAGGTCACACGGTGAGGTTTTTAACACTTTGGGTGATAGATGACCCTAGTTCTATAATAGTTGGGTTTTTAACTGATTGAGTGCTAGACGCCACTGTTATGTATCTACTGCAGGGTTCTATAATGAGGCAACATGACGGTGTTTTTAACTAGCTGAGTGCTAGAAATCACTATCATTGCTCAATTACAAAATCACCATTGTAATTTGTGCTCAAACGTAATTTACCGCGCAGGTTTCAAGTCTCTATTTCTGCACACAATTGTAGCCTGGAGTCAGAGGGAGGTAGTGTTTCAGCTCTTTGATCATTGAATTTTTAACTCTTTCATAGCTTTCCTATATGCGCCGCGCTAGGTGTCACTGTATAGTACAAGCTCACAGACCAACACTCCAATTCTGTAAGAAATTCAATACTGTTATGGCCTGGAACCAGTCTAGATCTCAAATACGTCATCGTCAAGGTTAGATCCACTCATCAGGAATATTTCTGTTGGATGAAAAAACGAACCGACAGCTCGTCTTTCCGACCTACTGATATATTACGGACCACTGAATTTGAAAAAAATTGCCTAACGATTCATTTTCTGTGAATCAAAACCAGAAATGTTGCTGAATCTACACTTGATTTGATTGACATTTGATGGCATCACAATCCGAAATGAAAACTTCCCACAGCTGTAGTTTTATGATTACGCCGCGTATAGTTCCACAAATTATGTTAATTTCTGGTTGTTTTCAAGGGGAATTAAATACTTATTGATTTTAATATCTATAACTGGGACAGGGAAGAATACCAGTATATCTTCTTTGTAAGTGAAGGCTCATCACATTACACCAACGGTCGTCTGCGCACATTTTTTCACAAAACTTGGGTAAACAGCCGATAACAGCATCGAATTCGAATCAGAATTGGTGGTCTGAGAGCTTGAGTGTAGTCGGTATTTGGAATCCAATACATGGAGATAAACCTTAGCCCTCTGACCACTAGTTGCCAAATACAGAAACTTCAAGTAGCAAGTATTTCCCAAAATGCAATAAGAATTTACCAAATTTAGTCGTGTTTGACAGAGATCAATAAGCCCTGTCAAGCAGTTTTGAATAGATTAAATTCCTATTTGAATTATGGGGAAAGGTTAAAATTTAGGTATTTTGGATCAGTTTGGAGTGGGTTCATTTTATAACATTCAATGTCGATGCATTTCCAGAGTCTGTTAATGAAAAACTAAAGATCGGAAATGTTAATCCATTGACCCTATATATACATGGCTCCACAAAACTAAGTATTGTAATGTTATGTAATTTATCACGAGCTAAACCATCCTATAATATACTATTAACAAAGTAGGGGATATTTGATAAAAGTGCGATATATGAAGAAATATATTTATATTTTCATCAAAAAGACAGTTGAGGCAGAGCACTGTGACATCTGGTGAATGATTTCAGCGATAGTTGGATATCTGACAAGCACACATTCCACGCACTGAGCTGTAGAAGACATGGACGGTCAGTCAGGGAATTTACCACATTCAGTCCAAGACCCCAATACCTTGTAAATCCTCCTCGGTTCGCGAGAGAAGCGGGGATCCGACGTGGCATACTCCTCACCAAACGTCCAATATCAGCTTGACTAATGTTATTCCATTCTTCCTGCTGTGCAGGGGCGAGTTCCTAGACATTGGTAGGGGGTTGTTGGCGTTGTCGTAGGCGCCTGTCAAGCATATCCCAGACGTGCTCGATTGGTGAAAGGTTTGGACTTCGTACTGGCCAAGGCAGTGCAGTGATGTTCTGCTCCTTGAGGAACTATATAGTGACACGGATCCTGTGTGCTCTGGCACTGTAATCTTGGAAAATGAATCGACGGCCGTGATGTCGCGCAAATGGCACCACATGAGCTGCTAACATGTTATCACGGTAGTACTGCCCTGTGACACGCCCTTGGATGCTGTTCTGCTTGTCATGATCATGCCTCCTCAAACCATAACCGATCCACCACCAAAACAATCGTGCTGCCTAACGGTTGCGTCATGGTATCGTTCGTTCTTCAGTGGCGGGGAGTCTAGGTGCATACAGTACTGTGATTACAGAAGCGAGCAGAGAATTTCGACCGCGTCGCAACTAAATCGTATTCGTGTTGATATTCTGTCCGTTTTCGTACTGACAAAATTGTAGAATCTCACCTGTTGAAAATAAATGTCAAAATATTGGATCCATTGTTGCAAGTGTGTCGTGACCAGGTCGCGATATCGTTGAAAAAACGCAATATTTTTTTTGCTATCACAGTACAGTATTTGCCACTTGCGGGCCGACCCACAGCAGCGCGACGGAAAATGTCAGTTGCATTGCATATTAAGGGAGATAATAAAGCCTGAATTTCTAGCTGAACTGACTCACACACTCCTCATTTCTACAACAGATTGGGCTGCTTTTTAATTATATTTATTTATTGGTGTTTAAGGTCACATATTTCTGCACAGTGGCTAATCGTGACAGCAGCGTGGATATAAGTCAAGTCCAGCCAATCGTTTATACCCACGTTGCTATTTTAGAGGACTTCCGACCCAGGCAGTGATTACCGGGACCAATTTTACTCGAGACCGAGTGAAGAAAAACAAACGAAAATAGCATCCGAGATTCTCGAATATCTTTTTCGACAGCGCCGAGATTCTGAAGTGTTATGGTTAGGAAAGTGAAATAAATACTGTTAGCGCATCGCGATCCGGTCGAAATTCCCTTACCGCTTTTATAATCACAGACATGAATATCGAAAAATGCCTTATAAAATATTAAATGGCGATTTTCTCAATAGAATCTGCAACATGTCTCATTTCATTTTGAAAACATTTGAGATTTACTTTTTTGTAAAGAAAAAATGAAAGTGTCAGTGACACTGTGGCTTAACGTGACTGTGTGTAGTGTTTGATGAAAAGGATAATGTTCAATGTTTATGAAATAATTATGAAATAAGACAAGAACTGTGATAACTGAGATGTTAATTCTGTTCCCTACATGCTATGTTTTCAATAAGAATAATTTGAGGTGTAGACTGTACTAAAGAATTGAGGCCTGGATGAATGTGACCCCCACAGTTAATATATGTCAACCAAAGTTACCAAGTTACAGTAAAATTATTCCAAAACGAGCCATCCCACCAAGATACAATGCAGTCCCTTCATAAATATAACTCGTTGACTTTGCTAAGGGAATCTAGGTCACGTGATGGTCGTCGGTCGAGGTAGATCAATCATGACCAAAATAGGACAGTCTCATCTAGAAATCATAGCAAGTTATCCACCCAAGTTACAATGAAGTCCCTTCATAAAAACAACCTGTAGATGGTGCTACAGGAATCTAGGCCACGTTATTAGGCGGCGGTAACGGCTGACCGATCGTAACAAAAATAGGATAGTCTCATCTAGACATCATACCGAGTTATCCTTCCACGTTACAATGAAATCGCTTCATAAATATGAACTGTAGACTGTGGTGAACAAATCTACGTCACGTGCCGGTGCGGCCGTCACGGTTGACCGAACACGGTCAACATAGAACGTTCCCATCTAGACGTTATATCGAGTCATCCAACCAATTTACAATGAAATGCCTTCATAAATGCAAGTGGAGACTGAGCTAAAGGAATCTAGGTAATGTGCCCCTGTGGCAGTCACCGTTGACTGAACCCGACCAAAATAAGACGTTCTCATCTAGACATCATACAGTCACCCTACCAAGTTACAACGAAATACCTTCATAAATACGACCCGTAGACTGTGCTAACGGACTCTAGGACACATTACTAGGCGGCGGTAACGGCTAACCGATCGTGACAAAAATAGAAAAGTCTCATCTAGACATTATACAGAGTCATCCTACCAATTTGCAATGAAATCGATTCAAAAATGCAAGCTGTAGACTGTGCTAAAGGAATCTAGGTAGCGTGCTCCTGTGGCCGTCACGGTTGACTGAACCCCACCAAAACAAGACGTTCTCATATAGACATTATCTGGAGTCATCCTACCGAGTTACAATGAAATTCCTTCATAAATACGACCTGTAGACTGTGCTAAAAAGTTTCGAACCCGCAGAGCCGGCACGGTTGACCGATCGCTACCAAAAGGGGACTTTCTCGTCTAGACATTATACGGAGTCGTCTTACCAAGTGGCAATGAAATCCCTTCATAAATACTACCTGTAGGCTGTGCTAAGGGTTTTCTGGTTTCGGGCTCGCGTAGCCGTTACGGTTGATCGATCGCGACCAAAAGGGGGCGTTCTCATCTAGGCATAAAACGGAGTCATCCTACCAAGTTACAATGGAATTCCTTCATAAATACGACCTCCAGACTGTGTTAAAATTTTTCGGGCTCGCGTAACCGCCATGGTTGACTGATCGCGACCAAATGGGGACGTTCTCATCTAGACATGACCTCAAACCTGCATATGGAATTTCGTGATGATCGGACTGGAACTACGGGTTGTAGCCTGTGCTAAAGAAAATATGCACAGACTTCCGGACGCGTGATGGTAATAGCTTATCTTGACTTGGTGAAGTTAATAAATGCCTGTTGAGATTGAAAAGTAATCAATTTATATCCCTGAACTCTCCAGAATGCACAAAAGTACACAATTTATTCTACATTATATCTACATGTAGAATGCGAGGGCACAAGCCTGGATGTTTTCAATAATTATTTATTTATTATTTATTTATTGGTGTTTAAGGTGATCTGACAAGAACCGGTTACCGCAACGCCACCGCTTCAATAGTTTTCTACACGTTCATCCTGAATATTGATAAAGGATCTTGTACTTCACTATTCATACAACAGTGGTAGTCTTCATGTTTGTTAATTGTAAATTTTTCATCCAAGTGGAACTATTATTGCATACGAGAAAGGTGTAAACGAAAATGATAAATCACAAGTGTAAGCAATCTTTCTGTAAGTCAACGGTCACACCATCGCATACGATTTATAGTCCGTCTATCGTACACGAATTTCTCTGCGATTCGCACCGTTGCATGGTCACACTCTGTGTACGTTTCCATGGCGATAAAGCTCTCCGTAAGGTGCACGTATAAACTGAAATGTCATGAAAATGGGGCAAAGTCATAATTAAACCCCTGAATATTGGGGAGGGGGATTTTGCTATGATTTTATAAAATTATCTTAATTTTCAATAACAAGAGGCCCTAGAAAGCCCGAGGCCGCTCATCTGAATGGTAGCCTGAATATCCACCCGAGGAATTGATTTGATCAAGTAGCATCTGCCCCTCATAAAAAAAATCCTATACCAATTATCAAAAGATTCTGGCGGAGGATCTGAAAAAAAAAATTTTTAAAGAATATTCCTCATATTGAACTAAGTTATAATTCGGGCCCAAATATGAACCCAGGGACTTGGGTTGAACCAGCTAGAATCTCATCTACCTCAGGATGATGTATACCAAATATCAAGAGATTCTGGCTCCTGGATCTGAAGAAAAATATTTTTAAAGAATATTCCTCATATTGCACTAAATTGAACATTTGGGCTCCCATAGAGAGCCCAAATATGGACCCAGGGATTTGATTTCAACAAACATGTGAATGAATCTTCCAAATATGTTATATGTGAAATATGAAAGCCTTTGGAACAGAGTTATGGGAGAAGACTCTTTAATGTTTTCCCATTACTCACAGTGTTACAAAATGATGACTCAGCATTTGTTCAAAGTCATGGAAAAGTACCCTGTGAAAAAACCGATGGCATTTTTTCGGGACCATTCCTTTCTGTTGTTCCTAAGGAAGCTTCACGCAAAATAAAAATTCTCAGTGCCGTGTAGTTTTGGAAATATAGGCGTTTTAATTTTTTTCTATTTTTAGCTTCTGCGGTTCCCATGGAGCGACGGGAAATATTTTTTGGCATAAATTAGACACTTATGATCAAATAAACCCTCATATCAAATTTGCCTCAAATCGGCCTGTCAGTTCGGAAAATAGAAAAATTGGTACAATCCGGGCTCCCACAGGAAGCCCAAATATGAACCCAGGGACTTAGCTTGAACAAACTTGAATCTCACCCCCTAAGGATACAGTATACCAAATATCAAAAGATTCTGAATGGTGGACCTGAAGAAGAAGATTTTTAAAGAAAATTCCTTATTTTTAACTCAGTTAAAATTCGAGCTCCAACAGTGAGCCCAAATATGAACCCAGGGACTTGGCTTGAACAAACTTGAATCCCCCCCCCACCCCCCCCCCCCCCCCCCCCCCAATGGTGAGGCATACAAAATATCAAAAGATTCTGATTGGTAGATCTGAAGAAGGAGATTTTTGAAGAATATCCTCATACTGCACTAATTTAAACATTTGGGCTCCCATAGAGAGCCCAAGTATGGACCCAGGGATTTGATTTCAATAAACATGTGAAACAATCTTCCAAAAAAGTTATATGTGAATTTTTTTTAGGCTTTTAAAGCAGTGGTTTGGGAGAAGAGTCTTAAATGTTTTCCCTGTTACCCAGTGTTAAAAAATGCTGACTCAGCATTTTTTCAAAGGCCCGAAAAAGTACCCCATGATCTGAGAAGATTTTTTAAGATTTAAGCACACTTTTTGGGCGTGGCCCTTCAGAAGAGCGGGGCAACTTGATTTGAACAAAATCAAAATTCGATGTCATAACAATCATCTAAAATTCCGTTTAAATCGGTTCAGCGGTTTGGGAGGAGAAGACGCAAACACCGTGTTCACAGACGACGGACGGTGAGTGATCACTAAAGTTCACCCTGACTGTCAGTCAGGTGAGCTGAAAATTTGAATAAAAAAAAAATGAAAATATGTGGGGGGTGGGGAGGGGGGGGGAGTGCGCAGACGTTAAACCACTTGAAAATTGATCATCTACATAATATTCATAAGTTCACTACCGTAGTGGGGAAAATATAGGAATGAGTAACAAACATGCACCTATATTATACACAACACTTCAGAAAAATGACGTAGCACATGCATAATTAAGTCACGGTGGTTTTTGATGCTTTGATTTGACACTGACCTTCAAAATATTGAAAAAAAAAATTGTATACAATTGGCTTCGTCCGTCAAAAACTGGAGCACTATGATGTTCCATTTTATTCGGACGGACAGGAACGACGTATACGAAAACTTTATTGTACAGGTAGGCTTGACCACCCCAATGGAAAGCTATAGTTTTCATTTCAATCCGATGGCGTATAAGACTGTCGTGTCAGAAATCGGATATTTGGTGTACGATAGTGTGACTGCCGGCTAAATATGCTGAGCGTATACGAAAACTTCGTTCTCATTAATGTTGTCAACCGAAAGGATCCACTGACTAACAAAACGAATGTGATGATAATAATAACTAGATATCACGGAGATGGAATCCATCTCTGCGGGCTCCGCCGCAACTAACCGATGTTAGGTATAAACTGGTGTGAACCGTAATACTAAAATATTTCAAGCAATAGGTAAAATCTGATTAAAATCCCTTCCCGGACACGAACTTGTCAGAAAAAAACCCAAATTCTGAATAATTTGACCTTGAGGTCAAACTTCAAGGTCAAAGCATGGCAACCTTGGTACGCGACACGTCGTCTTGAGATAATCTACCCACATACCAAATATCAAAACCCTATCTATTAAGGGAAAAAAGTTACAGCCCGGACACGAACTTGTCAGAAAAAAAAATCTGAATAATTTGACCTTGAGGTCAAACTTCAAGGTCAAAGCATGGCAACCTTGGTACGCGACACGTCGTCTTGAGATAATCTATCCACATACCAAATATCAAAACCCTATCTATTAAGGGAAAAAAGTTACAGCCCGGACACGAACTTGTCAGAAAAGAACCCCGAATTCGGAATAATTTGACCTTGAGGTCAAAGTTCAAGGTCAAAGCATGGCAACCGTGGTACGAGACACATCGTCTTGAGATAATCTATCCACATACCAAATATCAAAACCCTATCTATTAAGGGAAAAAAGGTATAGCCCGAACACGAACTTGTCAGAAAAGAACCCCGAATTCGGAATAATTTGAACTTGAGGTCAAAGTTCTAGGTCAAAGCATGGCAACCTTGGTACGCGACACATCGCCTTGAGATAATCTACCCACATACCAAATATCAAAACCCTATCTATTAAGGGAAAAAAGTTACAGCCCGGACACGAACTTGTCAGAAAAGAACCCCGAATTCTGAATAATTTGACCTTGAGGTCAAAGATCAAGGTCAAAGCATGGCCACTTTGGCACGCGAAACATCGTCCTGAGATAATCTACCCACATACCAAATATCAAAACCCTATCTATTAAGGGAAAAAAGTTACAGCCCGGACATGAACTTGTCAGAAAAGAACTCTGAAAACGGAATAATTTGACCTTGAGGTCAAAGTTCAAGGTCAAAGCATGGCAACCTTGGTACGCGACACATCGTCTTGAGATAATATACCCACATGTCAAATATCAAAACCTTATCTATTAAGAGAGAAAGATTACAGCCCGGACAAGTTTTGTTACGGTCGAACGGACGGACGGACGGATGCTCCAACATTTCGGGTTTATGGGCTACCAAAAAAACATTTTGTATGTCCAAAACCTTATTTAACCCTAACCCCAACCCTCCACCCAAAAACCACACCCTAACCCGAACCCTACCCCACCCTGACCCTAAAAGCCCACCCCAGACCCTAACCCACCCCGGGACCTACCCCCAACCTTAAGCCCTACTCTGGGGCTACCCCTAATCCTAACCCCACCCCTGAACCAACCCCACCCTAGCCAAACCAATAGGATTAGGAGCTATTTTTTGGTTTAGGAGCTACTAAAACTACCCCCCCCCCCCCCGACCCCCCCGGACCTATCCCTCCCCAACCTTAAGCTCTACTCTGGGGCTACACCTAACCCTAACCCCACCCCACCCCACCCCACTCCTAACCCTACCTTAATTTGGAGGTAGCCACTAATAATAATATCCCCTAAACCTCCAATGTTGGCCCGGACTCACAGATGGACGCACGGACAGAGCGATCACCAATGGGCGTCCGCCTCACGGCGGGGCCCTAATAATACACACATTTATATAGAGCCAAAATTATAGTTCAGAAGATATAGAACCATATTTTAAGGCGCTGTAGTTGTTACTGAGCTCGTGCAAATATACAAACGGAATTTATCTGATAACCATAGAGTATAACAACCGTTGTATATACTTGAAGTATATACAACTGGTGTTGTATATAATTATAATTTATGCGAACGACCTCTGACCTCTTTCAATTCCATTTTCATTCATTCATTCATGAAACATCGTTATATCACAGGGCAGGTTTTAATTGTACGCTTATTGCACTTTGTCAAAATCCTCTGATGGTGTCATTTCTTATTTATTTTGCTTCAATAAAGGCAACCTAAAATTTTGCTTCAAAACATTGTAGAAATTACTTGAATGTTAATAGTAATTAGTATGCGGCGACTGCGAACTATTTATAGTCACGGCCTCGATCAAAAGTACTCGCGGAACTGCGCTAATTAAAAGTTCGTCTGCTCTACCTGAAAAAAAAACACATCGTAAAAATTGTAAACAAACGCAAAATTATTTGTTATATTGGGACTACAGCATAAAACACGGAAGAAAACTGGAACTATGTCAAAAAAAGAATAACTCTACTGAAACACCGTTTTGTTATTGTTAATAAAATAGTTGAAATTTATTTTGTTCCAGCGCAGTTACATGATGCAAGAAGTGCAATCGCACTTTACAATCGCCGTCATCGATTTTGTAATGTAAGGGACACAACTCTATGCGTCTTGTCCTATTTATTTTGTCTCGTAGACTGGTTTTCTTTGGAGGCCCGTGGGAAGCATATATAAGTCGGGTAGACGCACGAGACGGGTGTCTGTTTGTTATCAGATAAAAACAATAAACATATAGTGTGTTTTTATATCTGTGTTATACAACTCGTTGAAATATGGTTTATTTTTTCTCGGCGAAGCCTCGAAAAAATAAACCATATTTCAACTCGTTGTATAACACAGATATAAAAACACACTATATGTTTATTGTCTATATATACAGGATCTTACAGTCCAGAACATCACTTATAGGCTTTTTGAAACAGGTATGTTTTGAGATCTTTCTTGAAAAGGTTGACATTTGACAGTCTTTTTAAGTGTTCTGGTAAACTATTCCACAAGTGAGGGCCAGCAAATGAGAATGACCTATCTCCAAATGTCTTACACCTATGTTTTGGAACATGTAGCAGAATTTTACCATCGGACCTCAGGTTGTATTGACACACATTCTTGGTATTAAGGAGTTCTTCTAAGTAGGCTGGTGTGGGCGCGGTGGCTCAGTTGGTAGAGGTGCAGGCTGCAAGCCGAGAGGTTCTCGGTTCGAATCCTACCTGCGGCAACCGCGTTGTGTCCTTGGGCAAGACACTTCACCCCCACTGCCCACGTGGAGGCACGGTGACGCTGTGTACTAAGGCGTACTGCACGTCGATGGTGCACTTGTCTTCAACCAATGCTAACCCTGCTTGTGTGGGGTTGGTATGTTGGGGAGCTGACAGTTGCTAGCCGTTGCTCGGTGGTTCTCTCCGGGTACTCCGGCTTCCTCCACCCGTAAAACTGTCACGGTCATGGTTAGCCATTGTGCATAAATATGTGACCTTAAACACCAATAAATAAATGAATAAGTAGGCTGGTGACATGTTGTTTTGTGTCTTAAAAACTAATAATAAAGTTTTGAAAATTATTCTGTACTTGACTGGCAGCCAGTGCATATCCCTCAGAACAGGAGTGATGTGTTGAGATCGTGATACCCTACATACCACTCGGGCTGATGTATTTAGTACCATTTGCAGGCGAGAGTACTGATATTGTGGAAGGCTGAACAGTTAGGCATTACAATAATCCAAATGTGAAGTTACAGAGGCATGAACTAGGGTTTTTTGTTGAGTCTTTGGTGAGGAACTGTCTTATCTGTTTAACGTTGTCTAGACCTCTGAAAGCCTTATTGCACATATTTGTAATATGTCTGTCCATAGACATGGTAGAGTCGAAGAAGGCACCAAAATTACGTACACTGTTACTTGCACTGATCGTGGAATCTCCTACCTTTACTGAATTGATGTCAACATTAGTGAGTTGTTGTCGTGAACCAATTATTAGGAATTCAGTCTTATCATCATTTATCATTAATTTGTTTGAAACCATCCAGGTGAGATTCAATGATGGTGAACATTTTTGAAATATAGAATAGAAACAGAACAGGACCAAGGCAACTGCCCTGTGGGACTCCACATTCAAGATGGAAGTCTTTTGACAGATTTCCGTTTATTGATACACGCTGCAGTCTATTCTTGAGGTGAGGTATGATGAAAAAGTTGAGTTTCCAACATGCATTGGGGGGGGGGGGGGGGGGGGGCTTTGTATATACTACTCTGTAAGACGGTTATCCACTGCGCCTCCCGAAAAGATTGGAAACTCATGCCTCGACATTGAGTAGGGCAGTATTTAGCCGTCATAAAGAGGCTAGAGTGTAGGCAAGAAACCATGCCACAAAGGAGGAGAGTTCCACGTCAGGGGAGCAGGCCTCGCCAACAAAGAGCTATAACCTCTCCTAACCCTCACCGGTGTGTTGGCCCCTGCATTATGACTCCTTTCTAATCTCATAGCTAGAGCGATGGAACCAAGTATCTGTAAGACTACTTACCATCTTAGGTCTACTTGCCTACGACTCTAAGTACGTTCACGGCCCAGGTATACCTGAGGGGGGTAAGTAGTCCTACATAGACTAGAGATTGTGTGGGTGGGGCGTTCTCGGTGAATTTTAAAAAAAAAATATGCACTAAATCATGTTATATAAGAGTGATTTACGGCCATTGTTTGCCGCATCCCATGCCATTTCTCTCGTACCACGAACTTCCTACCGCTTCTAGCTGACTGAGCCGCTAAAGATTCATCGACGAAAACCAGTCGCCTGGTTCGCATGGCCGGCATCGCAGGCTCGGTTGTGACCTCTTCATGCAGGTTCTGTGTAAACGGGAAACCTCGGGCATCAAGGTTCGCAGGTAAGCTGTTAGTGTAGCTATGGCGTTGATAACGTCACGATGAGCGCGCGACGCCATCGCGACATTCACCGCTGTCCACGGAGCTGAGTGACTAAACGTCGTTAGGGTCACGTGAATAGCGTGAGCTCCTACATGTTGGCGACATTGCCATTCAGAATCCCATGTTATGTCTCAAAACTCCCATAACAGGAACAGGAATGCTCATCTGTTAGCTTTCGACTTTTCTCCTTGACCGACTCTATATATTCTACTTTTGCGACTAGAATGGCTCGAGCCATGGAGCAGCCCCTCGAGGACATACTCCCCGAACGATTCATACCTTACCGAGCGAACGAGGTGTGCTCCCAGTGAGTGACAACTCGAACGACTCGTCTCCTCATCTGGGTTTTAGTGATCACTAGGTGAATAGGTGTGAATCACTTGTTACCATGCACATATTGATCGGTGATCCCAAATGACACTCATCGACCATCAACGACTGACCTTGTGGAACTGCTCTTCGAGGCTGAGGGAGGCTAAGACTTCTTGTTGGCGGAGATGGAGGACCGGGTCCCTGGGGCGAGTAGGGATTTTAGAGAGAGTCGCCGTTCATCAAGTACGGGAATAACCGAATGTGGAAAGCAACCGAACATTCGCTCCAAAACAGTTGACGTAAACGAAAGCCGTTGTCGGGAAGGTCAGTCACCTCTGTAGGATGACGCCACCACATTAACTCACCGAGAATATGAAGGATGATCGGCCCCCTGGGTGTCCTCCTCACTTTGTGCCCCTCCAGTCATCTGTTTGGCAACCAAAAATGTGTCTGTACCCTCCACACCGCCCAAAGTCCTATTTGCTGCGTTATCACAAATTGCACTCATGATTTCATGTTTACATTTTGAGTTGAGATGCATTCCAATCTCACCTCTAATAAATTTATTACATTTTGTGTCGTATTACATTTAGTGGCACATTACATTTAGGGTCGAGCACAAAGAAACCAGTAAACAGGATTGAATACTGAGTCCTTTACGTGTACCGCCGGTGTGAATTGTGGGCTTATTTCAAAGTCCAAATCAACCGACATCGATGTCAGTTATCAATTTATTATATTTAGCGTTGGGATGCAAATTGCATTCTAATCCTATTTGTAATAAATTTATTACATTTAGTGTTGAGATGCAAGATACATTCAACCCTATTTGTAATAAATTTATTACATTTAGCATTGAGATGCAAGATGCATTCTAACCCTATTTGTAATAAATTTATTACATTTAGCGTTGAGGGTGAAAGATACATTCTAACCCTATTTGTAATAAGTTTATTACATTTAGCGTTGAGATGTAAGATGCATTCTAACCCTATTTATAATAAATTTATTACATTTAGTGTTGAGATGCAAGACGCATTCCAACCCCATCTGTAATAAATTCATTACATTTAGCGTTAAGATTCACGACTCATTCCAACCCGATCTGTAATAAATTTTATTACATTTCGTGTCGAATTATATTTAGGGGAACACAACATATTGGGGTATGTTCCCTGTTGTGTAGACTGTAGCCTAACCTACAGGAGCTAGACTATAAACAGTTACTCTGAACAAAGTTTTCAAAATGACGAAAGTTTAATTACATGGTTTAATACAAGCTGAATATTTGCACTTCATGCAAAGAATATGAACAATGAAAAGCATTGTGAATGGCTTGTGTTGGGGGAGAGAACCAAAGCTGACAGAACACAGAAACCGACAAAAAGCAGTAACCACCCTGTTGTGTCTCAACTGGCCACTTCAACGGCCCCCACCAACCCCGGAAACTGCCACCTGACCCAGGTCTTCATGCCTCTAACACAACCCAAGGATGGCTGTCATTAATGAGGCCGCTTCCTCTCGAACACCAGTCACCTATCTATGAGTGAATGCGTATGACAAGTATATGACTGTCCGATTTCCATATGCGCGCGTAAGATGGCGAATGCAACTAACAACAATGCCTTCAATCTTTTGTCTTATGCCTATCGACTTCCCGGCGTACCTGACCCTTGCCCGATGTAATAAGTCATAACATAACACAACGTTCTAAGACCGAGACAACATACAAGTGACGCGGGGGTGGAGGGATGTCTCATCCAACAAAACACTCAAACAGAGGCATCCGGTAGAGGATGTTGAAAAACAGCTGTACCACACAGGCTGGGAAGAAGAAAGAAAGGTCAGAGACAACAGTATAGCAACAATAGAAACATCCCTTTTGTGGCTTAATTTTCCAGTCGGTCCACCAAAAATAGCAACCACTAACCAACCCGATGACCTAACAATCCTCGAACTTGTCACCCAACGCAGGGCTTCATGACACTGACAACGAACCAAGCATGAGTAACAATCCTGATAGGGTCAACAAAGTTCTTCACTGGCCCCATCCTTCTCAGACCGTGAGGGTTATGGTGAACAAAAGTGCGAGACTGCGACGCGCGTGCTAGTGGTCGGCCGCTTTACCATGCGTTAGTAGGGATTGATTTAAACTCTCTCAGATGCCTTCACTGGGGGGAGGGGGGGGGGGTACCTTGACCACTGGGAAGAGGCTGGAGGGGTCTCAAGTTCTATGACCTTGGCACTGCTGGGCTGTTGTGTCCAATGTTATTTGTTTAATCTAACCGCCGAATCTGCATGTGGTTTTGCATTATTTATTTATTTATATATTTATTTGGCTTTGAACGACACTTTTGACAGCCAGGATCACCTCGCGTCGGACAGTTTTACGGGTGGAGGAAGATGAGTACACGGAGAGAACCACCGAGCGACGGCGATTCGAACCAACGACCTCCTGGGTTGCACCTCTACCTACTGGCAACCGGGGGTTGCGTTGGTAAACTCGTTGCACGAATTTCGGAAGGATTTTTTTTCTGAATATAGATGTTCTCCAAAACGTTGGGGGAGAGAGGAAGGGGCGCCTCTACGTCTGTTATTGGCCGATCCACACCGATTAGCTCCGACTTTGAATTTTTGCGCTAATCATTTTGTACTTCGCTCGCGTCATACTTTTGCTTGTAGTGGCAAGCGTTAATGCGTTTCAAACAGATCTATTTTCAAACCACCAGGGGGAATATATATGTTCACCTGTTTCGGTAATCTTTTCCTGCCCGGTCGCGGGACATTCGCCGAGCACAAACAAACCAGTAGACAGAATTGAACACAAAGTCCTAAACGGATACCGCAGGTTGTGAATAATGAATGGGCTTATTTCATTTGGTGTTGAGATGCAGGATGCATTCCAAATCCTAACGGTAAAATGTTTATTACAATTGTCGCGGAAGTATAAGTGCCTCAAACACAGCAATTTTCTAAACACTGGGGGAAATCGATTCATCCGTTTCGCAATCCTTTTCACCCGGTCGCGAAATAGTACGAGCTCTGTTCATACGCTATTTTGAATACAAAGTCCTCATCAGCCGATATCGGTTTTAGCTACCAGTTTATTAAATTTAGCGTGGAGATGCAAAATGCATTCTAACCCTATTTGTAATAATTTTATTACATTTAGCGTTGAGATGCACTATGCATTCTAACCCTATTTCTAATAAATTTATTATATTTAGCGTTGAGATGTGAGATGCATTCTAAACCTATTTGTAATAAATTTATTACATTTATGCGTTGAGATGCAAGATGCATTTCAACCCTATCTGTAATAAATTTATTACATTTTGTGTCGTATTAAATTTAGGGGAACACACCATTTTGGAGTGTGTTCTCTGGTGTGTAGACTGTAGCCAAACCTCACAAGAGCTAGACTATAGACGGCTACTCTGACAAAGTTTTCTTAATGCTGAAAGTTTAATTGCACATGCTTTAACATAGGCTTAACATTTACACTTCATGCACAGAAATTAATAATGAAAAGCATTGTGAAGGGCTTGTGGTTGCTGAAGGGCGGTTGATTAATCAAGCTTAGCATTTGAAGTGGACTTAGATAAACATCTGAGCCGGGAGGAAAAACCAAAGATCTCAGAACACAGAACCGACTAAGCCATACCCACCCAGCAACGTCGTCACCCAGCCATTCTGTCCACCCAACAAAACAACCGCTAACCATTCCAATGGTCCCACCAACACCTGAAACTGCCACCTGACCTAGGTCTTCATGCCCCCGACAGAACCCCAGGATGACTAATCAACGTTGATATGGCCACCTCCCTCTCGAACGCCAGCTACCTATCTACGAGCGCATGTGAATGACTGGTGTCCTACTGTCGATTTTCACGTCCGCACTCAAGATGGCGAATGCAACAAACCACGCCTCAACATTTGTCTTTTTCTATGCATTCCCCAGCGCCCCTCGCCCGGAGACGCAACAAGTCACATTATTATACAAGTTCTAAGATCGAGAACTTTGACGCGGGGGGGAGGGGGCGATGTCCCAGCCAACAAAACATTCAGAAAAGAGTGCACTCTGTAAAGGATTGCAAAACATCTGCCCCATACAGGCTGGGAGGAAGAATGAGTGGCTTAACAGTCCAGTCTGTCCACCAAAAATAGCAACCTAACCATCCTCGAACTTGTCACCCAAAAGAGGGCTTCATGGACCCTGACACTAACCCCAGCATGAGTAAACAATACCTGACAGGGTCAGCAACCTTGTTCACTAGCTCCATTCCTTCTCAGTCCTTGAGGGATTGTGGTGAATAAAAGTGCGAGACTGCGACGCGTGTGCTAGTGGTCGGCCTCATTACCACAAGTAGGGGTTGATCTAAACCCTCTCAAATGCCTTGACTGGGAGCCTTAACCTTTGGGAAGAGGCTGGAGTGGTCTCTTGTTTATGGTCTTAACGCTATTGGGCTGTTGTGTCCATTGTGCGCTTTGTTAAATTTAACCTCCGAATCTATATGGGGTTTGCATTGATATACTGGTACACTAGTAAATATATTGGTTGTTGGACGAATTTCGCTAAGATTTTTTCTTGAAATTTGATGTTCCCCAAAAATTTGGGACAGAGGAAGGGGCTCCTTTACGCCTGTTATCGGCCGGTCCCTCCGATTAGCTCCTACTTAGAATGTTTGCGCGAATCATTTTGTACGCAGCTTACAATATACTTTTGCTTGTTGTTGTAAGCGTTAATGCGCTTTAAACACATATATTTTCAAAACACTGAGGGGAATATGTTCACCAGTTTCGGTAATCTTTTCCTGCCCAGTCTCGGAAATTGGCCGAGCACAAACAAACCAGTAAACAGAACTGAATACCAAGTCCTAAACGGCTACCACCGGTGTGAATAATGGGCTTATTTCATTTAGTGTTGAGATGAAAGATGTATTAAAATCCCAGGAGTAAAAAGTTTATTACAATTGTCGTGGAAATATAAAATGCTTCAAACACAGCAATTTTCTAAACACTGTTTTCGCAATCTTTGTTTAGCCGGTCGCGAAAATAGTACGAGCTCTGTTCACAAGCTATATTTAATGCAAAGTCCTCATCAGCCGACCTCGGTGTGAGCTACCAGTTTATTAAATTTAGCGTTGAGATGCAATATGCATTCTAACCCTATTTGTAATAAATTTATTACATTAGCGTTGAGATGTAAAATGCTTTCTAACACTATTTGTAATAAATTTATTACATTTAGCGTTGAGATGTAAGATGCATTCTAACCCTATTTGTAATAAATTTATTACATTTAGCGTTCAGATGTAAGATGCATTCTAACCCTTTTTGTAACAAATTTATTACATTTAGCGTTGAGATGAAATTTGCATTCCAACCCCATCTGTAATGAATTTATTACACTTAGTGTCGTATTACATTTAGGGTTGGCACATGCATTCTAACCCTATTTGTAATAAATTTATTACATTTAGCATTGAGATGGAAGGTGCATTCCAACCCCATCTGTATGATAAATTTATTGCATTTAGTGTCGTATTACATTTAGGGTTGGCACACGTGCTTAAGATCATATATTTCTGCACAATGGCGAATCGTGACCTCAAAATGGATATAAAGTCTAATTTAGTCAATTGCTTATACCCGTGTTGCCCATTTTAGAGGACTTCCACCCCAAGCATTGGTGACTTGGGTCTTATTTTACTGGTTAAAACAGACATAATACCTATGGCAAACCTCACTCTAATTCTATATCAAATTTTCGGCGCTGGGATTTCAACCCCCCCCCCCCCCCCCCATACGACCATAGGCCGCAACTGTATGGAAACATCTCGTTTCAATACATTTTCACATTATTAACACACCGTATCGGCCTGGTGGTTAATGTAAGACCAATAACAGACCAGATATATCAATTTTGGCATCATTCTGTTTATTTAGTTTTAAAAATCAACGATGAGAAAACAGAAGAGAGCACTGCATTATCTGTTAGCTTTTGTTCTTTGAATGAAAGGTATTTCCTCATTTATTGCTCCAGTAATAACTTACTGACCACACAACTGTGAAATAAGTGTGGACCGTTGTGTCCGGGAAGGGGGGGGGGGGGGGGGGGGGTAGCGGTCTTCAATAGCAAACTATAAAGCGCCATGTGTAGAGTTTACTCTATAGACCAACACGATCGCGTACCTGCTTTGAAAATGAAATAAAATTTAACATATTTCAAACTTATATTTTCCCATTCGATAATATTTCTTCAAAGAAAACTTGCGAGCAGATGAGACTGTGTTGCTAATATGAAGTGAAAATGTAGGCGAGAGGACTTCCTCCCTATGCACTGGCTATCGGGTTCTATTTTACCAGTAAAACACAATGTTCCACTTCTCGCCGAGATGTTATGTTATTTAATTCAATACTAGCGTTCAAGGTCACTTTCAGCATCCATGACTATATCACGACTGCAACACAGTTGTGAAGTCACGTTTAGCCAATCGTTTACACCAAATAACATGCTGCCTGCTTCAGAGGACTTCCACCCCAGGTATTGGTTAACGGGCCGTATTTTACCAGTCAGGCAGAAAACCTGTTTACCACAGTAAACAACTACTTCTCCACTTTCTGTGGTTCCCACTGGGGAGATGTTACATTGGGTAATAAGTTAACAAAGGGTAATGTCTTTGTCAAAAGGGAGATAACTGGATGGCTGGAATGTGTAAATCAATACTAAGTTGCGAAAATGGAATAAACGATCATTTTTCATTGGGGTTTAACCCTTTACCCAACGCAGACGATATCAAAATTTATTATTTTAAATATAATTTTTTCAAATTTTTCAAAAAATTTCTACAAAACCATATCATGTGACCCCTCGTTGGAACGAGCTCGACGAGCTCGTTCCATCGAAGGGTCACATGATATAGTTTTGTTGAAAGTTTTTGAAAAATAATATTTTTTCAACTACTGAATTTGCATATTACGCGGGCGGATGCGGCCGATTCGTTAGGTATAGGGTTAACGACACTTTCGACAGCCAGGGACAGCTCGTGTGGGAATAAACGATCATTTATATATTTAGTTATTTATCTAATTATAGGTGTTTAAGATCACATATTTTATCACAATGGTTAATCGTGACCGCAACATGGAATACAGTCAAATTTGGTCAACCTTTTATATCCATGTTGCCCATTTTAGAGGACTTTCACTCCAAGCATTGGTGACAGAGTACTATTTTACCAGTAAAAGAGTGCTTGTTTATCACAGTAATCAAGCACTGCTTCACTTCTCGGGGTTCCCACAAAAGGGGGGGGGGGGGGGGGGGGGGGCGGGGGGGGGGGGGATAAACGATAATATGCTTACATCTGATTTCACCTTTCTAATGGGAACAATGGGTTGATTTTTAATACTTAAGACAAAAGTAACACATTTCTTTCTAAACAATATAGAGATTTATCATTTACTGTTTGTATAGACTGTATAAGCACCCTGATATGTGCAAAAAAATAATCTATTAACAATTTTAGTATTGTTATGTACAATTCAAACAGAGACGATTTTCACTTACATTACAGAATTGTTCCTTGACTATAAGTAAGTCCACAATAACAGATTTTTAACAAATTCACATGAATGGACATGAATGGTGCAGCACAGTTTTGTACAATAATGTTAAGTATGTTCAGCTCTAAAGTGAAAGATATCATTCAATGAAAACATTCTTTTGGTGATGTTCATATTAAAGACATGGGGTTTGTGCTTTTGCTGTTTTCTGATTAAATGCCGTCACATGATGCACTGTTTGTAACAAGGACACACAGCATCCTTACAAATAGTGCCTCACATGACAGTATGCTTCACCATGATAACATTATATCAATAGGTTAATTGAATAACTTCCAGGGAAAGGTCGTTGGACACAAGACTGTTTCAATTGTTAATATTTCATGTTCCAACTGGACCTCTCGACCCAGAGTCAACTTGGCAGTCCATTCTCTGACCCTTATTTTGTGCTTTTTATCGATTTGGTAAAAACTCAAACTGTGTAGTTATTTTAGTTACCCTTCATTAATCCTTTATCCAACACACAGGATATAAAAATTTATTATTTTAATTATTGTTTTTAAAAAAATTTCAATGAAAATATATCATGTGATCCCTCAATGAGCTCATCCCAATGAGGGGTTACCTGATATGATTCTGTTGAAACTTTTTTAAAAAATTCATTTTTTCGACTAGCAAACTTAAAAATTACGCAGGCAGATGCCGTTGATTCATTGGGTAAAGGGTTAATAGTACTATGGTTACAAAAGTGGACAGAGAATTTTGACGAGATCAAGACTGATTCACGACCGGATCAAAATTGTCAGTCTATTTTTTATCCCTACAATATTATAGATTTTCAAAAGCCAAAGAACTGCAAGGACAAAGAACCTTATGTGCTATATTTCTGTATTTTTCTTGATTTGGTCTTGATTTTGCAATACATGTGTTTCACTTATAAAATCCTGACCAACTGGTGTATTAGTGTTGTGACCCGATCACTATCTTCCTGAGAAAAAGACCACTGTTGCAATCGCATTACCCGGTACTGATTTTAAAATGGGATTTCAGAAATTCTGTCTGTGTGTAACTCCTTTTTTTTTTTTCACTTCCTCCAAATCAGGGATACAGAGCCAAATTCAGATGATGACCCAATTTTGCATTGTCTATTTCATAAGACAAAAGGTTTCATCACTTGGTTGTTCCATATGGCTATATTTTTGGAAATGAAATAAAATCAATGGCACAGTGAAAGCAGCTGACAAAATAGCTCACTCAAAATCCAAATACTTATGTATCATTTTGTAACTTACACGAGTTCACATCTCCAGTTCTAGAACTGGAAAAGGTGCGAAAAAATTATGAACATAAATGATCTGGTTGAGGTTTGAAAATCTGCCCTGCATAGGAGTTTGTCTGGTGTCAACTCTTCTGGCTTTCAAAGAAAGTATGAACATAATTATGGTTTTAGTACAGGTTACCAAATAATATTCTTTTAGAAACAAAAGTCTTCAGAAATCACATCTTAACCCTTTGGACTCTAGTGGTATCTTCCATGCCAGTTCAATGGCAGCAATTAGAAGAATCCATATTGATTATTTGGGGTAGACCAATCAATATTTTCAACGTGCAGCCTCGGGTCTCCACGTTGAAAATATTGATTGTTCTACCCCACACATTTACTGAACAGCCATCCTATTTAAGGACGTTATGACGTATCATGTTGCTGGCCGGAAAAACTGCCACTAGGGTTAAAATATTTGCTCACTTTTCTTCAAGAAGTACCTGTAGAAAGAGAATGTTAGTAAATCTCAGTTGGATAACACAATTCATCACTGTTATTAATTCTATCAGAGGATTTCATGAACAGAATGTGCATACATTACCACATGGATATTAAATAAATAAAATGTACAATAAAATTACTTACCTAAAACTAAAATGAAGTAAACATTTGATTAATAAATGAACGACTAGATTTGTAGAAAATAATCAAAAACTGTGTTATGTTATGTATAAATAAACTATCATTGAGAATATTTGGGTAAATATCATATAATCTGGTGGAAGAGAAGTTTTATTAACTAAAGGACAAGCCAAGTTGATTTTTTTAAAATTGTCTACAATGTGCAAAAAATTGGTTAATACCAAAATTCTATGAAAAAAAAAACTAAAGAAGCACAGGCAAAATGTCTGAAAGTGGACCCCTGGGGTTCAACCCAGAAGTTTATTTTCAGAATCTTTGCTTATCATTTCGTATTTTTTTCAGAGTAGACAAGTTATTGTATGGGTACTAACTATGCCCTCTGGGTTTTTTAATTTTTGTTTATTGACATTTAACCCTTAGGCCGATGCACAGGATATCAAAATTTATTATTTTAATTATTGTTTTTTTTTCAAAATATATCAATAAAACCATATCATGTGACCCCTCATTGGAATGAGCTCATTCCAATGATTGGTCACATGATATGGTTTTGTTAAAATTTTTTGAATAACAATATTTTTTGAACTGCTGAAATTGTTAATTATGTGTGTGGATGAGCTTGATTTGTTAGGTAAAGGGTTAAGGCTACTTCTAGCATCTTCAAATATATTATGACTGCAGCGTAAGTGAGCACAAGCTCAGTCAATGGTTTCTATCTATTCTGATCACTTTAGACGACTCATATCCAGCCATTGGATACTGGTTCTTGCCTGCAAAACACAACTTGTCTACAGACTACTGCAGTTATCAAGAATAAAAGAATGTTTTTCTGTGATAATTGACTCTCCAAACTCTGTAAATGTTGAGTTAGAATCAGGGCTTAAAAATGGAGAGAGAATCATTACAGTGGATTCATACGCCATGTACATTCTTGATACATTTATTAGCCAAACATAATAATATGCCAGATAACTTGTTTTGAAATTTATTCGAAGCCATGCAGGGCTTATATTTCGACGAGAATGCGAGAATCCAGTCACGCAAAGATTCGCACAACGAAGCCAGAGAGAATCCATGTAGATTCTTGCTGCACCTCTGCTAGGATTCGCATGAAAAGAATTGAGTCAATTTAACCCTTTACCTAACATAGCAGCAGCAAATTAACCAATACAAGGCTAACATGACCTAAAATATCCTGACACTTTGTCAATAAAATTGAACAAATATGGCTGTCATTGGAACCGGCTCAATGAGCCGGTTCCATTGACATCCATATTTGTAAGGTATTACTGATAAATATTATTTATTTAAAAAAAAAAATATCAAATTCAGTTTTAATGGTAAATATTAAAAAGCTGTCTTGGGGACGTAAAGTGCTATTATGGGTTATCAGTATACAACAGAGATTGTCCCTGTATCAGTATGCATCGCGTCTTCTGATTGGTCAACGTGACCGAAACAAATAGCCATGGAATCGGCTATCTTCAAACATGCGGGTGATAAGAGCGCGTTGTTGTTCCCCGTTTGTCACTCGAGAAACATCCAGGTGATAAAAATAACCTTTGACCCTGACTGGATCACATCGATTGCAGAAACTCCTATTACAACTGTTAAGTTATATTCAACTTATTGTCATATTGTAGTGAATACTAATACAAATTAAAAAACATTGTTGTAGCCCTATGAGTAGAAGCACTTGTTGGCTGTCGTATTCGATGAGAACTGAACAGATTGAATCGGGCTCGCAAATATACTTTTGTGCTTTGCGGGGTGAGAACATCAAGGGGAGCAACTCATCTGTTTATCTTTGATATCGCTTGAGCAGAATACAAAATGTCAATCTCTCGCTTCGCTTGACACTCCGATGGAGACATCGTTCGCAAACGGATTGAACTCATGCCTGAATCCAACGTCAAATAAAATAATACTGCCGCACGGCTTTTTAGAGAGTATTTGTCAGAGAAAGACTTTGATACTGAATTTGAATCGGTTTTAAAACTTCACCAAAGTGAAAAACTTCTCCATGTGTGACCTGGTTTATAAACAACGATTCGAAATAGACTCAGTCTATTTATAGTTTTGCTGTGACGTTTGTTTCACTGTTTGGTTCAAAACCTGAGGCTCAGTGTGGGGTTTACACTTTGTCGCATGAGTCTTAATGTGGGGTCGTATTTTACATCTCGGCATTATTTCTGTGTTAGGCGGCAGGACAAAATCGTTATCTCAGGCAACATCCAGGGTACATGGAGATTTAATACCTGGATGTCTCCTTTTCAACCATTCGGCTTGTGCCTCATGGTTGAAAGCCGACATCCAGGTATTAAATCTCCATGTACCCTGAATGTTGCCCGAGATAACTTATATTCAACCATGGTGGACTAATGGGATCCTGGGACACTCATAGTAGGTATGGATTCTCACAACCAGTTTCATGAGAATCCAAATGGATTCTCCCCAAATTGAGATGAAAGATAATCCCTACTGTGAGCCCTCACAGGCTGTCTTTCAGTGAAACATTTCTTTGATAAGATTTCACATACCCAAAACAACAATACCATTTCCTATCAACTAATATCATACAAAAAAATGTTTTAAATTACATACAAGGAAGAAACTTTGTTACTTTTTATTTTTTGCTTAAAAAATAACCTATGCCCTTTCAGTGGAACAAGCTCAATGAAGCGATTCCAATAATGGGTCATAAGCTATGTTTTCAAGACAAAAAAAGAAAAAATTAAATTGTTCGAAAACTTTTTTGAAAGATCTTCTTGCCATATTTGGTATAGGGTTAACCAGATGAATATTAAGCATTTTTAACTGTGCCCTGATTTGGACTTGCAGAAGTTTTAGTAGATTTTTCGAAAGTAAAGTAGAAATCATCTTTCAAAGAAGAAAAGCGTTACTCCACTACCTAAGTTTTTAAACTGGGAAAATCAACTTTGGAACAAGTCAATAAATGCTGTCTTCCACCACATTAATGGAATGCCACCTTAGAGAGAATACATATTACCGAGCATTAATAATAAATTTTAATATGACACTGTCAGAACTGTCTGGATAATAGCTGATTCTAACATAACCATGCATCTTAGAACAGCTCAACAACACACTCTTTTCTTTGGGTCGTTTCTACTTCTGTCAAAAATAGTTTATTTCGTTATTTGAGGTACAAGACCTCTTTCTGCAGTTATGGCAATATTGTGACTGAAACACATGTGTAAAGTTAGTCTTGAGATCCTGCATCTGAGACTGGTTACTGGAGCCTCTTGTACCATTCCATCACAATACATGTTTACCACAGTCAACAAACACTACCACACAAACTGAACTTCACACACAAAAAAAAAGCAAATACAGAAAGGGACATTGATTTACAATGAAACTATCCACAAACAGGGTTGTATTTTCTACCTATTAATACTAGAGATGATCTGTCGCCCGGTATACCCTGCCACTGAATACCACCTAGTGTGGGTGACTGAAAAGGGGCATTCAATTTTTCTAAGTAAAAAAAAATCCAATATGGCCGTCAGTCGGCCATCTTGAAACCGAGCGGTAAAAAAATTATGTCATGCACTTCATCATGTTGATCATTTTTGTGAAGTTTCATGAAAATGCGGCTAAAACTGTGGAAGTAGTTCGCTCCACAAGTTTACATAAACAAGAGTCCGCAAGGAGCCTTAATCGCTCACCAGCCAAAGTGGTTCAAAGAAGTATTTGGGGGTCACATTCAGTTAGACATGGTTCATCAATACTACAAAGGAATGAAGTCATGAGAGACAAATTTTATGGAACTAGGGCCATGGCTTGAACAAACTTGAATCTTACCCCCCTAAGGATGTTGCATACCAAATATCAAAAGCATTCATCTGCTGGATCTGAAGAAGATTTTTAAAGAAAATTCCTCATTTTGAACTCACAGTGAGCCCAAATATGAACCCAGGGACTTGGCCTGAACAAACTTGAATCTCACCTCCTAAGGATGCTGCATGCCAAATATCAAAACATTCCGACTGCTGAATCTGAAGAAGAAGATTTTTGAAGAAAAATTCCTCATATTGACTAAGTTATAATTCAGGCTACCATAGGCAGGCCCAAATATGGACCCAGGGCTTGGCTTTAACAAACTTGAATCTCACCCCCCTAAGGATGCTACACACCACATATCAAAACATTCCGACTGCTGGATCTGAAGAAGAAGATTTTTTAAGAAAATTCCTCATTTCGAACTAATTTACAATTCAAGCTCCGACAGTGAGCCCAAATATGGACCTAGGGACATGGCTTGTACAAATTTGAATCTCACCCCCCTAAGGATGCTGCATACCAAATATCAAAACATTCCGACTGCTGGATCTGGAGAAGAAGATTTTTAAAGAAAATTCCTCATTTTGAACTAAGTTATCATTCAGGCTCCCACAGTGAGCCCAAATATGGACCTAGGGACATGGCTTGAACAAACTTGAATCTCACCCCCCAAGGATGCTGCATACCAAATATCAAAACATTCTGACTGCTGTGGATCTGAAGAAGATTTTTAAAGAAAATTCCTCATTTTGAACTAAGTTATCATTCGGGCTACCACAGTGAGCCCAAATATGAACCCAGGGACTTGGCTGGAACAAACATGAATCTTCCCCCCCCCCCCCCCCTCCCCCTAAGCATGCTGCATACCCAATATCAAAAGATTCTGCCTGCTGGATCTTGAGAAGAGTTTTAAAGTAATTTGCCTGAAATGCACTAAGTTCAAATTGGGCTCCTATACTGAGCCCAAATATGAACCCAAGGGGCCGATTTGAACAAACTTGAATCAGATCCACCCTACAATGTTGCATACCAAATATCAAAAGATTCTGCTTGCTGGATCTAGAGAAGATTTTTTAAGAAATTTGCCTGAAATGCACTAAGTTCGAATTTGAGCTTTTATACTGAGCCCAAATATGAATCCAGGGGGCCAATTTGAACAAACTTGAATCAGATCCACCCCACAATGTTGCATACCAAATATCAAAAGATTCTGCCTGCTGGATCTTGAGAAGAAGATTTTTTAAGCCTGAAATGCACTAACTTCGAATTCGGGCTTCTATATTGAGCCCAAATATGAATCCAGGGGGGCCGATTTGAACAAACTTGAATCAGACCCACCCCATAATGTTGCATACCAAATATCAAAAGATTCTGCCTGCTGGATCTGGAGAAGAAGATTTTTTAAGAAATTTACCTGAAATGCACTAAGTTCGAAATTTGGGCTTCTATAGTGAGCCCAAATATGAATCCAGGGGGCCGATTTGAACAAACTTGAATCAGACCCATACCAAAATGCTGCAGACCAAGTATCAAAAGATTCTGCCCACTGGTTCTGGAGAAGATGATTTTTTAATAATTGTTCTATAATTCATATGGTACTATCAGAGTTATGCCCCATACAGAGCCCCCAAGGGATGTGGCCATTTCATTTGAACAAACATGAGTAATGAACATCCACATGAAGTTTCATGAAAATCGGACCAGTGCTTTCAGAGGAGAAGTTGTTTGAAAAATGTTCACGACGACAGACGATGGACGGCAAGTGATAAGTTGAGCTCCCTTTGGTGAGCTAAACCGCCCCCCCCCTCCCCCCCCCCCCAAATATGGCCACCAGTCTACCATCTTGAAACCGAGCAGGAAAAAAAAGTATGTCATTCACTTCCCCTCATCATGTTGATCATTTTTGTGAAGTTTCATGAAAATGCGGCTAAAACTGTGGAAGTAGTTTGCTCCACAAGTTTACATAAAAACAAAAATCCCATATGGCTGATAGTCGGCAATCTTGAAACCGAGCAGGCAAAAAATTATTATGTCATGCACTTCCCCTCACCATGATGATCATTTTTGTGAAGTTTCATGAAATGCGGCTAAAACTGTGCAAGTAGTTCGCTCCACAAGTTTACATGTGCAACGGACCGATGACGACGACAGACCGACCGACGAACAAGTTGACTCCCACATCCCCCCCAAACATCGTTTTGTGGGGGTAAAATAACTGACTAAAATGAATCATTAGCGTTTTAAAAGATATGGCAATTCGCCAACTGTCAAATTGACAGATCTTTGAAAATGCTCATGGTTCATTTTAACCCATCTAAAGTCATAACTAGAAAATATAATTCTAGAAAATACAATTGTAAACGTTTTATAGCATTGGCCACAGTTCACAATCCCTAGTTAAAAGCAAGCCTTATATTTATATATTTAGTAGAGTGTACTCTTAGGGTCTAGTTCTAATTTTGGCAAGTATTTTATCTTACTTTTACATGTAGAACACATGTTCCAACATACAGGTTTCTGGTGATCTTGCTGATGGAAGTACCTTGGCAGGGTTTCTATTAAAGTCGTGACTGCCTCTACAGGCAGCCAAGACTTCACTAGAGACTATTGCTAACATGTTGTTACCTTATTATTAGAGAGCAAAAAATAAGTAGAATTCCCTGTCCTTTAACTGGTAGAGTGCTGAATTATTTTTAGTCATCAGAACACATATCTTTGCCTTGTTACAATTTATGGGAGAGTGCCATTAGGCACTCTCCCATAAATTGTAACAAGGCAAATCCTAATAGACTGCATAATTTCACTTCAACGTTGATATGTTGAACATCTACTGAATATGAAGCCTTTACGTTGTGGTACCAACACTTCAGAATGAAGCCCAAATATGGGCTTCCAGCACTCTACCAGTTAAGAACACATTTAGAATCTATTACAAGAATCAAATGAACATTTTACGAGAACCTGCATCTAAAAGTTGCTTCTGAATGTTTTCCATTTGAGAACCATTTGTGAGAATCAATTCTGATTCTTGCAGGAATTGTAGGGACTGTAAAGTTACAGCAAATGACCTAAAGCTTTCTCATAGAATTTATGAAGCTCTCCAAGAAAAGAATTTGGTCAGAAGTAAGAAACATGTGAGTCTGGAAAAAGATATAAGGCTGAACAAAATATTTTCTACACTACCCTTGCAATTTTTTTCCTCTCTCAAATGGGGACTCACCCCCTAAAATCACCCCAATTGGCTCATCTCCACCATGATATAGGCTTAAACTGTTCAAATAGAAATCAGTGATAACAGACCATGTCAAACAGCGCAATGCATTAAGAGTCCCTGTTAAGGGAGATTCTGAAGGTTCAAACTAGATTTCAAACCAAAGATATTCCAGTGTTTCATTGTAGTTCATGTTAACCCTTTACCCAATGTGACAGCCAAAACCGGCCAGCACTATTCATAATAAAAGTGTCAATGACACTGTAGCTTAACTTGTCTGTGTGTCATGTTTGATGAAAAGGATAATGTTCAATGTTTATGAAAGGATTATGAAATAAGACAAGAATTATGATAATTGGGAATATGTTAATTTCTGTTCCCTGTATGCTATGTTTTCAATAAAAATAATATGAGGTGTAGACTGTACTAAAGAATTGAGGGGTGGGTTAATGTGGCCCTCACAGTTAATGTATTTGGCCTTCACAGTTAATGTATATCACTGAAAGTTACCAATTTACAGTGAAATTATTTCAAAACGAGTCATCCTATCAAGTTACAATGAAATCCCTTCATAAATAAGGACCTGTAGACTGTGCTAAAGGTTTTGGGGCTTCAGGCCTGTGTAGCCACCACGGTTGACCGATTGCAACCAAAAGGGGACGTCCTCACCTAGACATTATACCAAGTCATCCTACCAAGTTACAATGAAATCCCTTTATAAATATGACCTGTAGTCTGTGCTAAAGTTTTTCGGGTTTTGGGCTCGGGCAGCCATCATGGTTGAATGATTCCGACCAAAAGGGGATGTTCTCATCTAGGCATTATCTGGAGTCATCCTACCATGTTACAGTGAAATCCCTTCATAAATATGACCTGTAGATTGTGCTAAAGGTGTTCAGGCTTTGGGCCCCTGTTGCCATCACAGTTGACCAATCACGATCAAAAGGGGATGTTATCCTCTAGACATTATATGGAATCAACCTACCAAGTTACAATGAAATCCCTCCATAAATACGCCCTGTAGACTGTGCTACAGGTTTTTGGGTTTTGGTCTCGAGCAGCTGTCACAGCTGAATGATCGCGAGCAAAAGGGGACGTTCTCATCTAGACATTATCTGGAGTCATCCTACCAAGTTACAATGAAATCCTTCATAAACATGACCTGTAGACTGTGCTAAAGGTTTTCAGGCCCCTGTAGCCGTCACATTTGACCATTCGCGACAAAGGCATTATATGGAGTCAACCTACCAAGTTACAATGAAATCCCTCCATAAATATGACCTGAAGACTGTGCTAAAGGTTTTGGGGTTTTGGGCTTGGGCAGTCGTCACGGTTGACAGATCGCAACCAAATGGGGAAGTTCTCATCTAGACATCATACGGAGTCATCCTACCAAGTTACAATGAAATCCCTTCATAAATACGACCTGTAGACTGTGCTAATGGTTTTTGGGCTTGGGCAGCCATCACAGTTGACCGATAGCGACCAAAAGGAAACATTCTCATCTAGACATGACCTCAAACCTGTATATGAAATTTTGTGACGATCGGACAAAAACTACAGGGTGTAGCCTGTGCTAAAGGAAAATGTGAACAGACTCACAGACTTCCGAATGCGTGATGGCAATAGCTTATCTTGACTTTGTCAAGTTAAGCTAAAAATCACTATTAAATTTTCCTTATTTTTTTTCTCAAAATCATAGCTTATGACCCCTCATTGGAACGAGCTTGTTAAGCTCATTCCAACGAGGGGTCAGAAGCTATGGTTTTGAAACCAAAAGTGAAAACATTTAGTTATTCAAGAATTTTATTTGCAACTGTCGACTTCTTTTCGTGTTAAGTAAAGGGTTAATACAGATAATAAAGTGACAAACACTACTGTATGTATACATTTGAACTCCTTACTTAGCAAGTCAAAATTATCAATAGGCTGAGAATCATCTGGCATTGAGAATCCAGTATGTATACATTTGCTCTCCTTACACAGCAAGTCAAAATTATAAACAGGTTGAGAATCATCTGAGAACCTAGGTCAAAGACAAAAAGCTACCCAGATCTAGATGTTTGGTAATAGGTTAACTAAAGTTCCTTCTTAGTCAATTAGGAGCAGTCAACACTTGTTTTCCCAATGATATCTGGTGAAATCGAGTTGATATTTGTTAAAAACAAGCATTTGGAAAAAAATTTGCAGGACATGTTTTTTCCACTTGTGAACAACCCACCCACTTGGTCTTGTGGAATTTTTTGGCAGACCCCCCCCAATTCTATAGTTATCAACATTTCTGGCCTCAACACATCCAATATACACATTTAATACATTATATCTTGTTTGACAGAGCACAGTGAGCTCTGGCAAACAAGATATAATAGAATAAATGCTCAGCTTATGACGAGAAGATAAGAAAATAACCCATTTCTCATTAATTATGTACTCCTGTTAACTGAATATTTTTCTCTGGCAAGTGGCTATTCAGTTAACAGGATTCCACCTTATCATCAACTGTTTGGGTTAGGTAATAGATTATTGATCCTCTTCATTGCAAAAATCTGGCATTGAGAATCCAGTGTAAATTTTAGTATAATCCAATCAGTTTGTGCTGTAACTCACTATTAGACAGGTACTTGTTTGAAAGCATTTCAAGGACAAACTTTGAGAGATGATTTTGGGGGAAAAACTTATTCACTTGAGGACAAAATTAATGAACAAGAGGGAAGATTGAAAAAATAACGGGACGGTTGTCTAACAATGGTCAACATTTGAAGAAGTAAAGTCAACAAAATGATAATTTATCAGACTATTAAGAAAATGTAACACAAATGCTGAGATCTTGTCTAATGAGACAGTTTGTGGCTTATTTCAAACTAAACTGCATTCTTTTCTTGAGATCCTGATATTGCAATATGATTTTACTTTACAATAAATTAGATATGTTATGAGAAGTACTGATTGTCAATAACAAAATACAGAGAGTGGATTACCACTGGAATAGGGGGGAGGATTAACCCCTGACATGGTGCTGGCAGATATTCCTGCCCAAGAGAGGATTTCTCCTGACACAGAAATAAGTAAAATTTGGGAACAATTAATCAAATTTTTTTTTCTGGAAACTGAATAGATTTTTTTATCACAGATTTTATAAATTAAATTCAGATGAATTTTTCATCAAATCTAGTCACGGCATCTACAGAGCAGCCATGACTAGATTTGCTGAAAAATATCTTGAAAAATACTCAGCATGTTATGAGTTGATACCACTATCTCCCTACAACTGGATTGGAGGAATGCTCATTGATCACATATAGAAAAGTGTCTCCACCACTGCCAACTCTGATTGCTTTTAGAGAATATACTTTTGATGCCTGTAAAAAAATGAATATATTGATGGTGTGCACATTTTTCGTGGCAGTACAAATTGAATATTTCCAACATATTTTAACAAGAGAAGGAGTTTAAAGGAAGGATTTAATTAGCATCTATGGCTGTAAACAGAGCAGAGGAATGAAATCATGTAATTATTTATAACTCTGTTTTTCATGTCAGATGATTTTTTTCTAGTACCGAGATGCTATCCCATAAATAACATCCAGACTTCCAGTAATGCAAAACTTGGGAGACCAAATATCAACCAAGGGACTTAACTTGAACAAACTTCAATCTGACTTCCCAAGGATTCTGTATACCAAATATCAATAGACTCTGAAGGGTGGATCTGAAAAAGGAACTTTTTAAAGATTATTCATCATATTATTCTTCTAATTCTGAGTTAAAATGTGGGCCAAATATGAATCCAGGGACTTGATTTGAAAAAAAACTTGAATAAGATACCCCCTCCATCCTCCTTTAGGTGTTGTTTACCAAATATCAAAAGATGCTGAATCTGAATGGTAGTTCTGGAGAAGATCATTTTAAAGAACATTCCTCTTTTGAACTAAGTTAAGTGTCTACATATTAACCTAGGGACTTGAGTTGAACAAATTTGAATCTGACTCCCTTAAGGATGGACTTGATTTGAATTTGAACACATTTGAAGCTGACCTCCCTGCAGAAGTTGTTATCAAATATCAAAATATTCCGATTGGTGGATGTGAAGAAGATTTTTAAAGTCTATTCCTCAAACTGCACGAAGTTAAAATTTGGACTCCCATAGAGAGCCCCAAAATTAACTGAGGGACTTGATTTGAACAAAAAACTTGAATCAGACTCCCATAAGGATGCTGTTTACCAAATATCTAAAGATTCCCATTAGTGGTTCTCGAAAAGATTTTTAAAGGCTATTCCCCATACTGCACTAAGTTAAAATCTGAGCTCCCCATAGGGAGTCTAAATATCAACTCAAGAACATGATTTGAACAAACTTGGATCTGACCTCCCAAAGGATGTTGTATGCCAGACATTAAATTTATTTATTTATTGGTGTTTAAGGTCACATATTTTTGCACAATGGCCAAAGGTAATTGTGACCACAACATGGATATAAAGTCATGTCGAGCTAATTTCTTATATTAATGTTGCCCATTTAGAGGACTTCCACCCCAGGCATTGGTGACCAGGTCCTATTTTAGAAGTAAAACAGAGCTTGTTTACCACAGTAAACAAAATACTGCTTCAGTTCCCAGGGTTCCCACAGGGACCCAGATATTAAAAGATTCGGAGTGGCGGATCTGAAGATTTTTACGGAATATTCCTCATATATATGGATCCCAAATATTAACTAAAGGATCTAATTTCAAGAAACTTGAATCTGACCACCGGAACAATGATGTAAACCAAATATCAAAAGATTCTAACTGGTGGTTCTGGAGATGTTTTAAGGATATTTCTCCTATTGCACCAAGTTAAAATTTGGGCTCCTGTATGGAGACCAAAAAAAACTGAGGGACTTAATTTGAACAAACTTGTATCTGACTCCCCTACATATGCTGTATACCAAATCAAAAGATTCTGACTGATGGTTCAGGAGATTTTTTAAATTTTTGAAAGTGTGCTGGCTCAACATATTTTTCAGTTTCAACTACGGCACACTATGGCACAACTGATGGCTATTTCTTTTTTACCATTTGATTCTACTGGTTCCGAGGATGCTTCATACCAAATAACAGTTCTCTGTTCTGTGCAGTTTGGGAAATACAGGAATTTGAAAATATTTCTATTTTTATCTCCTGGGGTCCACATAGAGATGCAGGAAAATTTCATTTTGCATAAACCAAGTACTTATGACTCAATAATACCACATACTAAATTTCGTTGAAACTGACTAATTGGTTCAGTAAATAAAAACATTTCGGGCATGGCCAAAAATTGCCCCTCCCAAAACAAAGGAAAATATTGACTTTTGAACAAACTTTCTTCTACAATTCAAAGGAAGCTCAATATCAAATATCAATTCATTGTACCAATTACTTCATGGGATTTAAAAAAAAAAAATGGGAGCATTTTCCCCCTCTCCCAAAATCAAAATGAGAAGTCAGAGCAAACAATCAAATCAAATTTCACTGAAATCGGTTCAGCTGTTTTGCAGAAGTCATAAAGACCTTATTCACAGATGACGGAGGGATGGACAGACAGTGATCAAAATAGCTCACCCTGACATTCATTCAGGTAAGCAGAAAACAAGTGTCAAGACTGGAAAGTTTACAGTGTTTTTAGTTTTTGTACAACGTAAATGCCATGACTTCTGATGAAGAGAAAGCTGTTATACTCTGGCGTAACAGCTTTCACATCATCAAAAGTCATGGATTGGGAGGAGTTATCGCATTGATTGACTTGAAACCATCTTAAGGGGCAGTTTGAGTGGCAATGTTTTTTTGATGAAGTTCCGGAAATCCAGTTGTAATGAGATTTGTGGCAAAAACAAAGAAGTCAGTGATGGGTGAAGAAACCCAATTTAAAATATTCATTTTTGAATCTTGTTAGAAAGAAAAAGGAAACAAATGTCGCACCGAGTTATGAAATAGTGGAATGTTAAGAATATGAAACAAATGGAATGTTCACAATTTATTCTGGAACCAAACACAATGCCCGTTAATGACTTCATAAAAAATAAGGAATGAAAAATGGAATTCAAAACAAATGTGAAAACCAGAAATCCAGCAAAAACTGGAAAACTGACATCCCTGTTTATAATATCCAAGGTCCAAATCTAAAAAACATAACTTATGACTCATTAGAATAAATTCAATTGGCTTATTGAGGGGTCATAAGCCATTTACATGAGATAAATGGCACAAATTCACAAACAAACTATCAGCTAATGGAACACCAGGTTGAAGCTGGTCATTCATAAGCTGAAAACTTGCATGTGCCCCTTTTTCAAACACAAAAACTAAACCAATGGCAGGAAATTTCACCACAGCTTATTTTTGCAGTTATCCAATCTCTACATGCTGTAAACATGAAGCATATTACAGCAAAAACAATAAGTGAATAATGGTATTGATATAACAAAAATATGGGACAAGATAACATTAACCCTTTACCTAACATGAAAAGCAGAAGACACTTGCAAATAAAATTCTTGAATAATTATTTTGTTTCATTTTTTTTGTCTCAAAAACATAGGTTATGACCCCTCTTTGGAATGAGCTCGATGAGCTTGTTCCAAAGAGAGGTCATAACCTATGTTTTTGAGACAAAAAATAAATGAAAATTAATTGACGACTTTTGTGAGTAGCGCTGGGTGGTTTTGGCCGTTACGTTTGGTAAAGGGTTTAAGAAACAAGCTCCAACTATCCGAGACCATGAAGCCACCATCCATGTCACACGGAAAGATACTACACGCCATGAAACAAGCTCTCAGGGCACCAGTCTAATTCTGTAAGAAATTCAATGCTGTTATGGCCTGGAACCAATCTGTCTCTGAAATAGGTCATCATCGTGTTAGATTCACTCATAAGAAATATTTCAGTTGGATGGAAAAACGAACCTATGGTTCACTTTTCTTACCAACTGATTTATTCCGGATGACTGAATATGAAAAATTTGATAAAGATTCATTCTCTGTGAATCAAAACTACAAATGCTACTTAATCGAGACTTGATTTGATCAATATTTTGATGACATCACAATCAGAAATGAAGATTCACTACAGCCATAGTGTTATGCAAAAATATTTGTTAATATCTTGATGTTTTCAAGGGGAATTAAATGCTTATTGATTGGAATATCTATAACTGCAGCAGAAAAGAATACCTGCATATCCTTGTAAGTAAAGACGCATCACATTACAGCAAGTCATCTTCATGCAAATTTCTCTAAAAAGTTGGTCAACAAATACCTCATAACAGCATCTAATTTCAAACAGAAATAAACTGGCGGCCTGAAAGCTTGGCCATGAAAGTGACTTTATGCACCAATTTATTTATTCTTTATTTAGTGGTGTTTAAGGTCATGTACTTATGCACAATGACTAATCATGACCGTGACAGTTTTACGGGTGGAGGAGTACCCGGAGAGAACCACCGAGCAACGACAAGCAGCTGCCAGCTCCCCAACATCGTAACTCTGCACTGCAGCACAGGCAGGGTTAGATTGGTTGAAGACATGCGCACCATTGACATGAAGTATGCCTTAGTACACGGCGTCATCGTGCCCCCATGTGGACCATCAGGGTTAAGTGCCCTTGCCCAAGGACACAACACGGGAGTCCGAATCGATCACTCAGACGGTCACGCATCCGAGGATTAACCAGGCTCGATGTTGCTTAACTTCGGTGATCTGACGAGAACCCGTTACCGCAATGCCACTGAGCCCCCTCACTTTATGCCCCAAGCATATTCTTCTAGCAAACCAAACAATAGTGCAATAGATCACAGAAAGTTTGGTATTTTATAGTTGAAACAACTTTTTGCAGTCTTAACCCTTAAAGGCCTATTTTTGACTTTTACGACCCCAGAACAGGTGCCCTTAACATACTATCATGAGGAGGTCCTGTTGACAACAGACAAATTAGATAGGCAGTGGTTTCTAGCCAAGACTTGACTAGAAATGCACTGGTTATAAAAAGAGAGCATGTGGCAGCCAACTGGACCATGTGGGTGGGCCTGAGAAACAGATTTTTAACTTTTTTACGCCTTAGATAAAAATAATACAGGTGTTTTCATAGGAATTTCAAGCACTTACATTGCCTAAACATAATTTTAGCCATCATTAATGTTTGTATACAAAACAGTTTACAAATTCTTATTTTTTCTTACACAGAATACCTCCTTCAGGTGCTAATCCTTGCAAATATACATGAGAGAGCTTCTCGATGATAGGTTACTGATGCAGGTATAATTTTAGAGGCACAAATAACACTGTTTATATAAGTACACATTTGCCAAGAACATTTCCCAAGCAAGTCGCATAAATAAATTATGGGCAATATTTGCTACTGGAAACTTTGCCATCTGAACATCAGAGTGCAGAGGATTAAATATAAAGTATCCTAAAATACTGGTACAATGAAACCCTGTTAATTGAATAGCCACTTTGCCAATGAAAATTATTCAATTAACAGGAGAATTCAATTAACAGGGATTGTTTCACTTTCATGTATTCTGGAGATAAACTTAGCATTTATTCTATTATATCTTGTTTGACAGAGCTCCATGAGCTCTGTCAAACAAGATATAATAGATTAAATGCCTGTATTGGCTGTACTGAGGCCAAACATCTCTATAAACAAAGGAAAACTGGGGAGAGTCAGTGTAATTTCACAACAGGTTACAAGATACTTCATTCAATTAACAGGAGTTTACTCTATAACCTATATTCATTTAACAGGTGAAATTTGTACTGGAGGTATGGTAAATGGTTTTGTGCTGGGAAATTATATTCAATTAACAGGGTTATTCAGTTAAGAGATATCCAATTAAGTGGGCTCCACTGTAGTTGGTTTCAGTGACTGACTAAGTGGAGGCAAACTGGCCATACAAATAACAAGGAAATGTCCTGAACAGCTCCACTTCTGGAGGGCCTGTGAGGTGGTCACTCACCAACCCCAGGAATGGCAGTTCAATTCACGCAGTACAACCATCATAGCTAATAGCTAAAAATTATGTAGTGCATGGCCATAATTGGGTCATTCATATGTATCAAATTGGCATGGCTTTACAGATCATAGTTTCACAACTTATAAAGGCTAAATATGGGCCTTACAATATATTATTATATACTTTATAAACAACATTTCTATTGGCTGGATCTTATTGATGTGACTGGTACTCAAAAATCAATGTATACCAGTTTTCCAGTGAATATCAACTTTCTAAATATAGCTTTTGGAAATCCCCTCTCTTGTTCTATTTCAATATACGTGCATGCACAATCAACCTAACTTGTTGACATACGGTGATACAGTGTTTATTTTTATGTTATTCTGTTGATGATAACTATTTTATTGTTAAGTAAAAGTATTTCTGGTTGATCTAATTGAATTTTTAACTGACAAATAGTTTTTTTGAGGATGGTGTATACAATAAAAGAGTCATGGACTTTTGTGGTGGTAATTATGATGTGATATAAACCTAAAAAGCTTATACTGACCTTGGCTAATGCCTTGGTCAATGAAGTTTTTAGGTTCATATCAAATCATATTCACCACAACAAAAGTCCATAATTGTATAATATATACTAGATTGTAAGGGGTAAGTGTGAGTATATTCCATGGTAATCTTGGTTATCATTATTTCCTCATGAACATTAAAGACATGACAGCTCAAAAAGAAATTTGTTATTTCGCCATAATTTGTGTCATTTCTGCATATTAGTACAAATGTCTCAGAACCGGAAGTAATCATTGAAATTTAAAGAATTTGCTTCTTTGGGAGGTAAATTTCTCACACTGGGTTGATCCTGGGTCATCTGGTGGGTCTGGTCCAGGACCCACAGAGCCAATCATGGTTTGGCCCAATGGGAGAAACTTTGTGATTTTCATTCCCAAAGACTTTTGTGTCCCTCCAGCTGTGCTTTCCTTGTAACTTGTTTTGGGCCAGTCCAACCCTGATAAAAAGTTGAAGATCAACTACTCAAATACTAGTAACAGTTTGGGGCTTATTTTTTGCAAGGGTATATCCTTTTTGTCATGTGACCTACATCAGGTAAATCTACTTGGCTTGTAAATCATAGAGGAAAAATCAGTATCTGACACAGTGTTTACTTTGGAATGTATTGCTGGCAAAAATTAAATATCAATAAATAACATTCAACACGAAAACATAAACCAGTAAATAGTAACATTGCTTGCTTCTGAAGAATTCAGAAAGCTCTGTTCAAGCTCCATACAAGCTCAATCAAAACTCTGAGCTTTTATAATTAATGAGTATTAGTTTTGTGGAGGTCTGGATGGGTAATGCACACTGAACAGGAACACCACAAAATTTCACAAAGTCACATTTACACGATCATCACAGCCATCTGAGACATCTGAGGTTAGGTTTTCTGTGTTTGTCTTTGGTTTCCATATACCAACAGTATGGTCACTAAAAAATAAAAAAAGAATTATCATATAATCACCATCAAATAGCTTATTATGCAAATATCATTCACAACACATCTAACACATACATGATGTCAGAAGTCAACGTCGATATCATAACATAGTAAGTTTCAAAAGTAGAATTGAATTAATCTTCTCTCATGTTTCAATATCTGGTTGAGGACTACATTTTTTTTGGTGGTCTGAATTTGTTTATCCAAATTTGTTATTTTACAAATTATTGAAGAGTGCCCACAAGCACTCAATAATGTGATAAAACAAATTTATATTTATTTATTGGTGTTTAATGACACTTTTGACAGACAGGGCCACCTCATGTCGGACAGCTTTATGGATGTAGGAATCTGGAGAGAACCATTGAGCAACGGTGAGCAACTGTCAGGCTCCCCAACATACTAACTCCACACAAGCAGGGTTAGCATTGGTTGAAGACAAGTGCACCATCGACATGCAATACGCCTTAGTATACAATGCCACTGTGCACCCATGTGGGCAGTGGGGGGGGGGGGGGGGGGGGATGAAGTGTCTTGCCCAAGGACACAACGCGGTCGCCACAGGTGGGATTCGAACCGAGGACCTCTTGGCTTGCAGCCTGCACCTCTACCTACTGAGCCACCACACCCCAAACAAATTTATATAAATGAAATGTTATGTGCATTCAACTTAATATGAAAATGAGCAAGGAAAATTTTTGGCTTTTCCTCTGGTACTCACATTTTTTTTAGAAAGCCCTGATAGTGGCTTCTAGCACCCAACCAGTTAACTATTTACTTAGTACGAATTGCAGGTGACATTTACACAACATTTCCTGATCAACTAAAAATTGCCAATTTTGCCTTGAAAATAACTTATGACACCTTGCTGGATTGAGCTCAATCTTGTTACAATGAGGTGCCATAAACTGTGTTTCGAGACAAAAATTAAAAAATAGATTTGGTTAGCGATTTTTGTGAACATCAGTGGGCAGTTTTAGCCGATGTTGTTAAGGCCATTTTATTTTAATAGCCTTGAGGCCCCCGCAAAGTAGATCTTGTTTTTCAGAACATTTTTTGTAAACTTGCATGCGGGCAGGCAATTCTTTATTTTATTTTTAATTTTTGAAATTACTTCTTTGCCATTATGTTCTTGGCTTGTTTTATGTTTTAGGCCTCATAATCTACAGAATAGCATGAGAGGTGGTATATTTAGTCCCTTGAGAGCAAGAAGGCTTTGCAATGCTAAAGCATTGCAAAGCCTTGTTGCACTCAAGGGACAAATTTATCAATTTTATTCACTTGGATAAAATATCAGACATAAACCATTTAATTGTTATTTCATTGATTATAAAAAGAGAGCATGCGACAGCCAAAAGGACCATGTGGGAGGGCCTGATAAACAGATTTTTAACTTTTTTCTGCCTAACAACATGTCAATTTTTCAAGCCAATGAAGGCAGATACATCTTTACCAAGCAAAATGGGCATAAAATACTGTTGTAAGCTGATACTTACTTGGCTTGAAGAAGAGGCCAAATACACCAAAGGCCATGCAACAAAAATTTGGCAAACACTAACGCCCACATAATTGTATATTTCTTTACTGAACCACCCTATTAATTACATTTATCCCATAAATAGCCGTTAAATTGAATAATAAAAGCCTTGGATAAATTTTTGCTTTATTCACCTAGTAAGGGGATAAATTTTCCCCTAAGGCTTAACTGAAAGAATTTATTCCTGTAGTAAAGACAGACTTGTTGACCTCCGACCTCTACTGCATTCGTCTAGCACAATTAATAGTTCAATTGTTGTTTTCTTTAAACCTTTTTGAAAGTATTACACAATGCCAGTAGAAAACACCACACACTGTTCATTTAATAAAGTATTTTTGCAAGTTTGCAGGGGAACTATTTTTAGACAGAAATGTATTAATGCGCCTTGTTTATTTTTGCCAATTTTGGTTAATCGAATTGTACCAATGTGCTCCTCACTTCTCGCTGTGTTTTGTAGCGAGTAGCAGCATGATTTTGCCGCGACTGCCCTGTAAAAGATTTATGGGATAAACAAAATAAATGTACAGCATTTTCAAGTAAAAAATTTATTCTACTCGAAGAATTAAGAATGAAACCGATTCGCCAGAGGCTCATCAGTTTCATTCTTGATCCTACTCGTAGAATAACATTTTTACTTGAAAACACGATACGTTTATTCTATATATAACTTCAAAACTGCAAACTATTTACCATAACTTCAGTACAAATTGCATATGGGTCATATGGCAAACTCTTCGTATAGAATAAAAAATTGTGTGATATATTGAAGAATTACTTTGCCATAAAGTGAATTCTCCACATTTACAGATCTATCTGGCCTCAGTGCAATCTATAAAATCATTTAATCTACTATAACTATAAGTTGTTTGACGGAGCTCTGTCAAACCTTTTGGTCTCGGGCTATTATCTCGATCAAGAATAGACTTAACAGATTACTACAGATATGTAAAATCAATCACTTAAATTATTGGATACAGAATGGAAGCATATCTCATTGGGCAATGCTAAACAACAGAACATTACACTTTTGAAGAATTATAAACATGTATAAATATTACCAAGGCCTGGAAAACACTGTTTTTTCAAATCAAGTGCCATACCGTTTTTTTATGGACGACAATGAGCACTGACAATGTACAGAATACATCAACTTTTAGGATAGGCATACCATTTGAACAAATAACTTAGAAATATATCAAAGACACATTGTACCTAAATTTTAGTCACTGCTCACAACAGTGAAAGAGATACAGAATGACTGTGTATTTATTTATCAGAGAGTTGAAGTTGTAACTCCAAATATTTCTCTTCGATAAATGTATTCTACACAATCTCTTGCCTGTGGTACTGTGAACGAGCATACCCAAGGCTTGAGAAAACCACACAGTCATCTCCAAAACTCACACACAGGATATACTTACAGTGCAGGTGGAGAGAGTGTACAGGCCACACTGGAATGGTAAAAAGGACATAAGACTAACTACATGATACAGAACTATATTTATGGGTGTGGTGAACAATATTATAAGTGGCAGGCATGTAGCTGGCTGATACATCTCCATACAAGGGGATGAGAGTTCATATCAGGTGAGGCGAAGACAAACCTAATATGAATTTGCAGAGCCTTGTATGGAAATGTATCAGCCTGCTACACATCATAAAACATATTCATTATGCTGAAAGTCCATGTAAATCAAGGGATTAATAAATTATCAGGAGAAACAAAGAAAAACCTGACGTTTATTTTATGTAACTGGCACCAGTACATATCCACGGTGACAGTACACAATCGTTGCTGTTCGAAGTGTGATACTTGTTTATAAAATAAAATGTATTGCTACAAGCATATCTGAAAAACCCTTAAATACATTTACTGTCATTACCACATGAAAAAGGTTAACAAAGCACTTTTAAATGTTCAAAAAATCACTTGTAGTCAGCTCAATGAAATGTCAAGAGAATGTCTGCTTCAGCATAAAAAATCTATAGACTATAGTTGGTATATATGGTAAAAACAACAAGAACTTTTGGGGCTACAAATAATATTTTCTGCCCATTTTCTGCTAATATTTTGATTAGTACTTAAAATCTCTTATTTTGTTTTAATTCAAATTTTGAAAATTTGAAGCGAGTGGAAAGGCATAAATTTGATAAAGATGGTAATAGCTGCTACTCACTTGATATCAAATAATATCAGGTGAGTTACCCGATACATCGGAACCCTTAGATGGTATTCCAGTGTTCTGATTGGACAAACTAACTTTGAGGCATAATAAATTGGCAATATTAAGACACTTCAACAGTCATATTCGGGAACACATAGCAGATATCAGACGTAAATAAACACACCTGTTGCTACCCACTTTAAACAAGATAATCACAGCCTATCAGATCTCTGCTATCATATAATACAGGTCCTTTACTCAGACCATGAAAAACCTGATAGGACATACCAGTGCCATACCTGTGAAATACATTGGATATTCACCCTCAAGATGCTACAAAAACTCATACTCAACAGAAAGGCCTCTTGGTACTTTTTATTAATTTTTAATGCATTTAGACCTTGTCCTCTTGCAAAAAGTGTGATAACTTACTTGTTGACAACTGTATTCTGTAAATTACTGTTGTTAAATTTAGAATTAAAAAAAGAAAACATCTCAAGATCGCACTAAATTAACTCTTTACCTAAAACATCCAGGGGATGATGCTTACAAAATTCACTCAATAACTGGAATAAGTAAAAAAAAATTATTTGTTCCTCACATACATAGCTTAACTGGTAGAGTGCTGAATTAATTTTGGTTGTCAAAATTTATTCACATGTCTTTACCTTATTACAATTTATGGGAGGGTGATTTTTGGTTTTGTTCCATAAATTGTTACAAGACAAATCCATACAGATCAATATGAAGCACTTCTATAAAATATGAAGCTCTCGGGTTGTGGTACCTAAATCTTAGAATTCAGGCCAAAATGGGCGTCCAACATTCTACCAGTTAAGAACCCTCATTAGTTTTAACTCATTTACCTCATCCCAAGATGAGGTGTCATAAGCTGTGTTTTGGAAGCCAAAATTGAAAATGAAAGTGTCAATGACACTTTAGCTTAACTTGTGTGTTGTGTTTGATGAAAAGGATAATGTTCAATGTTTATGAAACGATTATGAAATAAGACAAAAATTGTGATAATTGGGAATATGTTCATTTCTGTTCCCTACGTGCTATGTTTATGATAAAAATAATATGAGGTGTACACTGTACTAAAGAGCTGAGGGGTGGGTTAATATGACCTCACAGTTAATGTATGTGGCCCTCACAGTTAACGTATATCAACAAAAGTTACCAAGTTACAGTGAAATTATTCCAAAATGAGTCATCCTATCAAGTTACATTAAAATCCCCTCATAAATATGGCCTGTAGACTGTGCTAAAGGTTTTCAGGCTTCGGGCCCCTGTAGCTGTCAGTTTCCCAATTGCGTCCAAAGGGGACGTTCTCATCTAGACATTATATGAAGTCAATCTACCAAGTTACAATGAAATCCCTTAATAAATATGACCTGTAGACTGTGCTAAAGGTTTTTGGGCTTTGGGCTCTAGCAGCCATCATGGTTGAATGATCGCAACCAAAAGGGGACATTCTCATCTGGACACTATTTGGAGTCATCCTACCAAGCTATAATGAAATCCCTTCATAATTATGACCTGTAGACTGTTCTAAAGGTTTTCAGGCTTTGGGCCCCTGAAGCCGTCACAATTGCCCAATCATGTCCAAAAGGGGACGTTCTCATCTAGACATTATATGAAGTTAACCTACCAAGTTACAATGAAATCCCTTCATAAATATGACCTGTAGACTGTGCTAAAGGTTTTCGGGCAGCCATCATGGTTGAATGATAGCAACCAAAGGGGGCAATCTCATCTGGGCATTATGTGGAGTGATCCTGCAAAGTTACAATGAAATCCCTTCATAAATATGACCTGTACACTGTGCTCAAGGTTTTCGGGCTTCAGGCACCTGTAGCCATCACAGTTGACCAATCACGACCAAAAGGGGATGTCATCATCTAGGCATTATATGGAGTCAACCTAACAGGTTACAATGAAATCCTTCTATAAATATAACCTTTTGCCTATGCTAAAGGTTTTTGGGCTCGGGCACCCATCAAGGCTGAATGATCACGGCCAAAATGGGATGGTCTCATCTAGACATTATTTGGAGTCATCCTACCAAGTTACAATGGAATCCCTTCATAAATATGACCTGTAGACAGTGCAAAAGGTTTTCGGCTTCGGGCACCTTTAGCCGTCAAAGTTGCCCAATCATGTCCAAAAGGGGACGTTCTCATCTAGACATTATATGAAGTCAACCTACCAAGTTACAATGAAATCCCTTCATAAATATGACCTGTAGACTGTGCTTAAGGTTTTTGGGCTTCGGGCTCGGGCAGCCATCATGGTTGAATGATCGCAACCAAAGGGGACAATCTCATCTGGGCATCATCTGGAGTGATCCTACGAAGTTACAATGAAATCCCTTCTTGAATATGACCTGTAGACTGTGCTCAAGGTTTTCGGGCTTCGGGCACCTGTAGCCATCACAGTTGACCAATCACGACCAAAAGGTGATGTCATCATGTAGGCATTATATGGAGTCAACCTTACAGGTTACAATGAAATCCTTCTATAAATATAACCTTTTGCCTACGCTAAAGGTTTTTGGGCTCGGGCACCCATCAAGGCTGAATGATCATGGCCAAAATGGGACGTTCTCGTCTAGACATTATTTGGAATCATCCTACCAAGTTACAATGAAATCCCCTCATAAATATGACCTGTAGACTGTGCTAAAGGTTTTCGGGCTTCGGGCACCTTTAGCCGTCACAGTAGCCCAATCATGTCCAAAATGGGACGTTCTCATCTAGACATTATATGAAGTTAACCTACCAAGTTACAATGAAATCCCTACATAAATATGACCTGTAGACTGTGCTAAAGGTTTTCGGGCTTCGGGCTCGGGCAGCCATCATGGCTGAATGATCGCAACCATAGGGGACAATCTCATCTGGGCATCATCTGGAGTGATCCTAAGAAGTTAAAATGAAATCCCTTCATAAATATGACCTGTAGACTGTGTTCAAGGTTTTCGGGCTTCAGGCACTAGTAGCCGTTACAACTGACCAATCACGAACAAAAGGGGATGTCATCATCTAGGCATTACATGGAGTCAACCTAACAGGTTACAATGAAATCCTTCCATAAATATGACCTTTTGCCTATGCTAAAGGTTTTTGGGCTCGGGCACCCATCAAGGCTGCATGATCGCGATCAAAATGGGACGTTCTCATCTGGACATTATTTGGAGTCATCCTACCAAGTTACAATGAAATCCCTTCATAAATATGACCTCTAGACTGTGCTAAAGGTTTTCGGGCTTTGGGCCCCTGTAGCCCTCACAGTTGCCCAATCATGCCCAAAAGGTGACTTTCTCATCTAGTATGATCAATGTATGAAGTCAATCCACCAAGTTACAATGAAATTCCTCAATAAATATGACCTGTAGACTGTGGTAAAGGTTTTCGGGTTTTGGGCTCGTGCAGTCGTCACGGTTGGCAGATCATGCCCAAATGGGAAAATTCTCATCTAGACATCATAAGGAGTCATCCTACCAAGTTACAATGAAATCCCTCCACATTAAACATGACCTGCAGACTGTGCTAAAAGTTTTTGGGTTTCGGGCTTGGGCAGCCATCACGGTTGATAGATCATGCCCAAAGGGGACGTTCTCATCTAGGCATTATACAGAGGCATCCTACCAAGTTACAATGAAATCCCTTCATAAATACAACCTGTAGACAATGCTAAAGGAAAATGTGAACAGACGTCACAGACTCACAGACTAACAGACTTCCGCACGTGTGATGGCAATAGCTTATCTTGACTATGTCAAGTTAAGCTAAAAATAATAAAATATCTAAAGGATGATTTTTGTGTACACCACTGACTGCATATGGCTATTATATTATATACATGGTTAACAACCTCTAGTTTTCATTTCCAGATTTTTATCTCCAGAAATCATCCATCAACTCAAACACATAGTCATGCACATGTGTCACACACATTTTCACACATAAGCAACTCTGCAAAGTGTTTTTTTTTCTGAAAACACCATTTAATATAAATAACCCTTTACCCAAGCAATTTATTATTTATTCCTCAAAAACATACCTTATGACTCCTCAATCAGCTCATTCCAATGAGGGGTCATTAATGAGCTTGTTCAAATGGGGGAGTCATTATAAGCTACGTTTTTGATAAAAAAAAAATGAAAAAAATAATAAAATTTGAATGACGTTTTCATTTGTAAATAGTGCTGACCAGTTGCAATTTACAAATTGAGCAGCTGACAAAAAAAAATTCAACAGAACTATATCATGTGCCCCTTCTTTGGAACGTGATTGACAGACTCATTCCAATGAGGGGGTCACATGATATGGTTTTGTGCTGAAATTTTTGAAACTGAAAAAAAAAAACAAATGAAAGTGTCAATGACACTGTAGCTCAACTTGACAAACTTGAACTTGGTAAGTTATAAATGAAATAGCAAAATTGAAGATCATTGGTACCAATGTCATTTTTTTGACAGAAACCGAAGAAAATCGATAGCTCCCATCTAGAGGCCTCCCGAAACAAGCATGCCAGGTTTCAAAGCAATCCGATCATAAATGTGCCCTGTAGGGTGTACAAAAGGGAAATATTGTGGTCTGACTAGACTAAATTCTAAGAACGTTGGCCATGGCAACATTTTTTAACAGAAATTGAAGAAAATCGATAGCTCCCATCTAGACGTCCCCCCAAACAAGCATACCAGGTTTCAAAGCAATCTGATCATAAATGGGCCCTGTAGGGTGTGCCAAAGGGAAATATTGAGGTCTGACTAAACTAAGTTCTAAAAAAATTGGCTGTGGCAACATTTTTTGACGGAAATTGAAGAAAATCGATAGCTCCCATCTAGAAGTCACCCCAAACAAGCATGCCAGGTTTCAAAGCAATCCGATCATAAATGTACCCTGTAGGGTGTGTCAAAGGAAAATATTGAGTCTTCTGACTAAACTAAGTTCTAAGCATTTTTTGATGGAAATTGAAGAAAATCGATAGCTCCCATCTAGAGGTCACCCTAAATAAGCACATCAGGTTTCAAAGCAATCAAATCATAAATGTGCCCTGTAGGGTGTGCCAAAGAGAAATATTGTGGTTTGACTAAACTAAGTTCTAAGAACGTTGGCCGCGGCAACATTTTTTGACAGAAATTGAAGAAAATCGATAGCTCCCATCTAGAGGTCACCCCAAACAAGCCTGCCAGGTTTCAAAGCAATCCAATCATAAATGTACCCTGTAGATTGTGCCAAAGGGAAATATTGAGTCTTCTGACTAACCTAAGTTCTAAGAACGTTGGCCGTGGCAACATTTTTTGACAGAAATTTAAGAAAATCGATAGCTCCCATCTAGAGGTCTCCCCAAACAAGCGTACCAGGTTTCAAAGCAATCTGATCATAAATGTGCCCTGTAGGGTGTGCCAAAGGGAAATATTGAGTCTTCTGACTAACCTAAGTTCTAAGAACGTTGGCCGTGGCAACATTTTTTGACAGAAATTTAAGAAAATCGATAGCTCCCATCTAGAGGTCTCCCCAAACAAGCATACCAGGTTTCAAAGCAATCTGATCATAAATGTGCCCTGTAGGGTGTGCCAAAGGGAAATATTGAGGTCTGACTAAACTAAGTTCTACGAACATTGGCCGCGGCAACACGTTTTGACGGAAATTGAAGAAAATCGATAGCTCCCATCTAGAGGTCACCCCAAACAAGCATACCAAGTTTCAAAGTAATCTGATCATAAATGCGACCTGTGAGGTGTGCCAAAGGAAATTGTGGACGTACGTTAGTACATACGTCTGTACATACGTATGCCGACGGACGAGAAGTGATGGCAATAGCTCAGCTTGACTTTGTCAAGCTGAGCTAAAAACTGATATCATATGCACTGGATAGAGGGTTAACCCTTCATCTAATGAATCAGCTGCATCCACCGTGTAATTTCCAAACTGAGCAGTTTTAAAAAAGTTATTTTTCACAAAATTTGAACAAAACCATATCATGTGACCCCTCATTAGAACGGGCTCATCAAGCTCATTCCAATGAGGGGTCACATGATATGGTTTTGTCAAAATGTTTTGAATAATTTGGAAAAATAATATTTAAAATAATAAATTTTGAGATCATCTGTGTTGGGTAAAAGGTTAAACAAATAAAACAAATAAAAGGTAAGATGCTCAAGCAAAACAGTACAAAAGAGTCAACACAGCAGGCAATGGAAAGTAAATAAAACATTCAGGTAGTTTTCAAGCTTTTTTAAACCAGACAAAATGTATTTTTCCTGTATTGCCCTTGGGAACAACAGTGTTGCCCACTTTTGATTGTCATGTAACAACAAAAACTAAGTTTACCACTTGAAAGACCAATTTCTGTTATGCAAAAGTTCCTTTATGTTTTACATATCATTCAAATGAAAGCACCAGATATAATTAACCCCTTTACGACTCTTGTAAACAAAATTCCTTTATAACTAAATATTTTCATTTTTTGAATAAAAAAAATAGCCTATGACCCCTCTTTGGAATGAACTCAATGAAGGGTTACAAGCTATGTTTTTGAGACAAAATGTGAAAAAAAATAAAAAATAATGAAAATTGAATGGCAATTTTTGTGAATAGCTTTGGTCGGTTTTGGTTGTTATTTTGGATAAAGGGTTAAATAAATTAACTTGAAGGTAAAAATGTATTGGATATTTGAAAAATGGCAGGCAGTAGTTTTTCAACCTGAACAGGTTAGCTGATCACTCATGGAAAATTCTGTGCAATGTCATTTTCCATATTCATCGAAAATTAGCTTTCTTAGCAAGACAAAGGTGAAATTTGTTCACACTGATTTATTTAAGGTGTGCATATCAATGAAATCTATTCCTTTTTTGAAATTTTTTTTATTATTAAGGTTTAACGACACATTAACAGCCAGGGTCATATTGTGTCGGTGACAGTTTTACAGGTGGAGGAACCCGGAGTACCCGGAGAGAACCACCGAGCAACGACGAGCAGCTGCCAGCTCCCCGACATCGTAACTCCGCATTGCAGCACAGACAGGGTTAGATTGGTTGAAGACATGCGTACCATCGATATACAGTACATCTTAGTACACGGCTCCATCATGCCCCCATGTGGACAACTGGGGCGAAGTGCCTTGCCCAAGGACACAACATGGGAGTCTGAATCAATCGCTCAGATGGGGTCACCCATCCAAGAACTAACCGGGCTCGATGTTGCTTAAGTTCGGTTATGTGACGAGAACCGGTTACCGCAATGCCACCGCACTCCCGAAATATATTTCAGATTGCTGTTGTCAATAAATGTGCTGTGGATTTTATTGGACACACAACTGCAATTTATTTTTAATAATACAAAGTTTTCCTCACTCATCAAATTGTGCTGAAATCCATTTGATAATGTATAAGAAACTGAACAAAATTTTGTCACAGATGGATGAATGAACGAAGAGCCTTTCATTTCTTCTCAAGTCTACATACTTGTCAAAGGGGATTATTTATTTATTTATATATTTATTGGTGTTTAAGGTCACATACTTATACACAATGGCTAATCATGACCATGGCAGGTGGAGGAAGCTGTAGTACCTGGAGAACCATCGAGCATCGACGAGCAACTGTCAGATCAACATTCTCTGTTCAAGCTCTGCTCAAGCAGGGTTACAGCGGTTGAAGACATGCGCACCATTGACGTGCAGTATGCCTTAGTACACAGCGTCATCGTGGTCCCTTGTAGGCAACCGGTATAAAGTGCCTTGCCCAATGACACAATGCGGGTCGTCCCGGACAGTTATTGAGCACAGGACCTCTAGCATAGAATTCCACAGTCTACCACTGAGACACAATGCTCCCTGTCAATGGGGATATAAACCCGAAAAAAAGGCATTTGTGATGGAAAAAATCAATAGAATACCATAAACTGTGACAAAAAGGTGCAATGCCACCGGTATTCCCCTCTGCAAAGTGAAACCATAAAAATTGAAATTTTCCAAGTTGAAAAAAGTAAAAAAATGCCCATAATACTAGACCAGGAGCTCAAGTGAGTCTAAAACGCTCACCTGGCTCAAATTGTCAAAAGAGATGAGTGTATCAGTAAGTGATCAGCAGCAAGAGCAATTTTTTTATTTGCTATGACACAACCTAAGGCAACTTTTATGGCCATTCATGTCTGGTGGTCCTAGGAAAGCTTCCCAGCAAGCTCTGTTCTGTGAAGTATTAAAAAAAACAACAACCGAACCAAATTTTTGTATTGTTTTCAACTATTGTGGTTCTCTCTAGCCCCCCCCCCCCCCCCCCCCCCACGTGGCAATGACCTTGATCTGTGACCTTGATCTCCATCAAACAAAAAAATTGTAAAAAGTTTAATATTTATACATTGGTTCGTTTCTGAGTTATGGCTGAGACACAATACGTGGCAATGACCTTGATCTGTGAAACTGACATCCATCAAACAAAAAAATTTGTAAAAAGTTTAATATTTGTACTTTCTGAGTTATGGCTGAGACACGAATATTGATGATTTTCAGTGTGACCTTGACCTTATGGACCTGGCTGTGGTGTGTGACACATCCACCCGTTGTCCTTTATAATTGAGCGAAGTTAGATGATTGTAGCCCTAATAGTTTTGGAGTTATGCTTGAGACATGATTTGTGACCCTGAACATATGAAGGTCAATTGTGACCTTCACCTTGCAGATGCGGCGGAAACTATTATATGCGACACACCTTCTGACTGTCCTTAACATTTGTAAAAAGTTTAACAATTGTACTATGATTCGTTTCTGAGTTATGGCTGAGACACGAATATTGACCAATTTTTAGTGTGGCCTTGAAATGTGACCTTGAACTTGAAGGTACGAACCCGGCTATGGTGTGTGACACATCCTCCCATGGTCCTTTATAATTGTGTGAAGTTTGATGACTGTGGCCCTAACAGTTTTCGAGTTATTGGCTTGGACACACACACACATGGACACACACACACATGGACGGACACATGCACACTTCAATCACTATATGCCACCCAACTTAAGTCGAGGGGCATACAAAAAATAAATAAAATGAAAGTGTCAATGACACTGTAGCTCAACTTGTTAAGACATGTACATGTATAGTATGTGACACAGCAATGACAAACATCTAGGTAATGACCTGATAACAAAGGTACATATAAAGTATTGTAACGCTCTGTACATAAATACTGACCGTAGCCTGTAACAAATGAATAGGTAAAGTATTGTAAAAGTGGGTGACAGTCAGATGCTAAACTAGAAAAGAAATCTTTGAGTCCCAGAATATTTGTTCTCATAGCACAGTGATAACAAAGGCACCCCAAAACACACTTGTTCCTGTCCCAAGGTGAAAACAAAGGTACCCAAGAAGTTTTGTGAAGATCGGTTCATAAATACAGCCTAGAGCCCAAGCCGTATTGACATGTGCACTTACAGTGTATAAGCACTGAATAAATCAAAGTTCATCTAATTTGCATAATTTCTGCATAAGAAAAAACCCTGTACTATATGTGATGTATTCCATGTTTCTAAACATTCATACAAAAATTTATTCAAATCAGAACTTTCATACAGAAGTTCTGTACAAAAGACTGATTGCACTAATTTCGGAACAAAATGGCCACTGACAGCCATCTTGAATTTTGGACCGCACCCAGAAACACTCGTTCTCGTCCCAAGGTGATAACAAAGGTACCCAAGATGTTTTGTGAAGATGGGTTCATAAATACAGACTCTAGCCCGAGCCGTATTGACATGTGTACTTACTGTGTTTAAGTAGCACTGAAAAAATCAAAAGTTCATCTAATTTGCATAATTTTTGCACGAGAAAAAAACCTGTATTATATGTGATGTATCCCATGGTACTAAACATTCACACAAAAAATTATTCAAATCAGCGCTTTCATATGGAAGTTCTGTGCAAAAATCGGATTGCACCTAATTTTGTACAAAATGGCTGCCATCGGCCATCTTGAATTTCGGACCGGACACAAAAACACTCGTTCTTGTCCCACGGTGATACCAAAGGTACCCAAGAAGTTTTGTAAAGATCAGTTCATAAATACGGCCTCTAAGCCCGAGCTGTATTGGCATTTGCACTTACAGTGTTGAAAGTAACACCAAAAAACATCAAAGTTAGTCTAATTTGCATAATTTACGCACGAGAAAAAAACCCGTATTATATGTGATGTATCCCATGGTACTAAACATTCATACAAAAAATTATTCGAATCAGCGCTTTCATATGGAAGTTCTGCACCCAAATCTGATTGCACCTAATTTTGTACAAAATGGCTGCCAGCGGCCAACTTGAATTTCGGATTGGACCCAAAAACACTCGTTCTCGTCCCACGGTCATAACAAAGGTACCCAAGAAGTTTCGTAAAGATCGGTTCATAAATACAGCCTCTAGCCCGAGCCTTATTGAATTCATGACGGACAGACGGCCAGACGACGGACAACTGGCCATGGCATAAGCTCAAATTTGGCTTCGCCAAAGTTGAGCTAAAAACAAGTGACTCGATTTGAACAAAACTTGAATTTAACACCCCTAGAGATGTTACATACCAAATATGAAAGGATTCTCACTGGTGGACCTGAAGAAGAAGAATTTTTAAGAAATTTTCTCATATTGCACCGAGTTAAACTTTGAGCTTCAATAAAAAAAAAAAGCCCAAATATTAACCCAGGGACCTGATTTGAACAACCTTCAATCCAACCCTCCTCCTAAATATCAAAAGAATCTGACTGCTGCATCTGAAGGAGGTGATTTTAAACGATAATTCCCCATATTGCACTAAGTAAATATTTGGGCTTCCTTGGGGAACCCAAATTTTAACCCAGGAACTTGATTTGAACAAATTTGAACCTTACACCTCTGGAGATGTCACATACCAAATATGAAAGGATTCTCACTAGCAGGTCTGAAAAAGAAGATTTCTTAAGAAATTTTCTCATATTGCACAAAGTTAAAATTTAGGCTCCAATAAAGAGCCCAAATATTCATCCAACTTTGTCAAGATGAGCTAAAATGAAATAAAGACTTCTTGGAAATTTATCAGTGAATATGATAAATTTTAAGTAATTTGTATATTTTTTATACTTACCAATGGCCCAGACTAGCTGGTGCTCACTCAAATTAATCCAGGGCCAAACACAAATTTTGCCCCCCAATCCCCAAAATTTGCATGTAAAACCGAAAATTAAGTCCTGGATGGTCCTCCATACTTTTGAGATCTGCGTATGCGCACTATCCAGGAAGGTACTGAAATTGGCACCAACCATCATTCTTTCTACAATGCCTGCTAAATGTTATAATCAGTGGGGAGGTATGAGTGTCCACTCATGGGAGGGTCATCCCCTTCTGGGCCATTGGTAAGTATAAAAAATATACAAACTACTTAAAATTTATCATATTTTTATACGACAACCATTGGCTCAGACTAGCTGAATCGTAAAAATGCTGGAGGGCCGAGGACTTCAAGGAAAATCCAATCTCTCAATTACTTCAGTAAAGGATAGCTTCTAAAGGAGAATAGGAGAAGACATAGGAATTATATATGTCTTTCTCTTTTACAAGAAAAGAGAAAGGCATAACACCAACAATGTAATTGAGAATTACATACAGTGGAACCTCTTTTGAGAGACCGCTCTTCCAGCCAGGGCAAAGTGGTCTCTCAAAAGAGGTGGTCTCTCAAAAGAGGGTTGATAAAATGGTAAGCTCAGGCAATAGTTGGACTCACAGGTACAGGTAGGTGTTCAATGTACATGTATTTTGGTGAAAAAAAAAACAACATTATTTCATCTGTATTAAATTTAATTTATTGAACTTTTATTGTTTATTTTAATATTACATGTATAATAAAATGTTTTATAATAAAATACATTGATATATTTACATGAAGAGTGAATTAAAAAACCTCTGAAAACTATATGTGTGTCATTTTATTTCTTTCCCATTTATACCCTAAATTGCTGAATTTACGTTTCCTGACTGATACTCGCCATGTGGTGTCATTTGTTGAATGCCCTGCAGTGGCCAGTGCACTGTGTAGTCCAATAATATTAGCCTTCGACTGTGCTCCGAATTTAATATTTTTTTATTTTTTATTATGTCGCACCGTCGAAGGTGCGACATAATAAAAAATAAAAAAAATATTAAATTCGGAGCACAGTCGAAGGCTAATATTATTGGACTATGCACTGTGCAGTTTGTGTGTACTTGTTTGTTTAGTTTCGAGTGGGTGTTGAAAAAAATATTTATCGTTTATTCAAGGTTTCGAACGGCAAATGAATAATGCCAAATAAGAAAAACATGTAAAAGTAGGTACATGTACCTTGCTTAATGAAGAGCCAGTAAGTCTATCGATTTGAGTATTTAGGAAAATGTTTATCGACTGTCACATTTTTGAATATGGCTGTACAGGAAGTGGACACTGGAAGTTTACTGTTGGTTCTAGGATATTCGTACAATATCATTTCGTTCCATTTAAAACGACCACGATTTTTGAAAGGAAAAATTCTTTTTCTGATCTAAAAAATATGGTTTATCACGCCTCGGTGAGGTGTCATAAAATATATTTTTTAGACAAGAAACAATTTTATGATGAAATTTACCTAAATGCAGGATGTTGTGTACACGTATCATTTCATTCTGTTTAAAACGACCACGATTTTTGAAAGAAAAGGTTCTTTTTCTCGTCTAAAAAATATGGTTTATCACGCCTCAAAGAGGTGTCATAAAATATATTTTTTAGACAAGAAACAATTTTATGATGAATTTTACCTAAATACGGGATGTTTTGTATTCTTTGATGAAAATTACAAATGCGTCTCACTGCGGTTTGGAAAAGAAATTGTGTATTTTTGTTTGTGTTTGCTTACTGGCTAGAAAATCACTTTGCAGCCTTGTTTCCATAGCAACTAAGTCAGTCAGCACACTACCCCTTTGGGTTTGGAGGGCAAAGTTTTTCAGTTTTTTTAAGCTTTCCATAGCTTCAGTAAATGTTACGTTGGGGATAGAAGGTAATGACTCATCGTCACTATCTTCCACGTCACTTTCTATTTCACTCGAGCCAGCACCGCCTTTCAAAATATCGTTCTCCCAATCCTCTGATGGCACAGGAGAGGTTTGTATAGAATTATCCATTGATGAATAGTCCTGAATTGTCACACCATCTAAGATTTCCTGATAATTTTTATCGTTTATAATTGGGTCTTCCTCAGGGATAGTTTCTAATGTTTCTAATGAGTCTACCTTCTCACCAAATCCACATTTCTGGAAACACTTTTTAATAGTTTCACTTTTTACCTCTTTCCAAGCTGCCTGCAGCCACAAAATAGCGTCTAAGACATTTACACTTTTTGAAACCTCAGAGGCTGAGTTACATTCATCAATCTTATGTACAAGACGCATGAGAAATTTCTGTCTATATTTCAGTTTCAAAGTCTGAATAATACCGGCATCACAGGGCTGAAGCTTTGATGTTGTGTTTGGCGGTAAAAAGCATAGCTTTACGTTGCTAAGTGCAATATCTGGGTGGGAACTACAGTTATCAATCAATAAAATTATCTTACGATGTTGCCTTTTCATTTTGTTGTTAAGGTCGATGGCCCAGTCAGAAAAAATTTCAGATGTCATCCATGCCTTTCGGTTTGCCTTGTATTTTACATCACAATTTATTGGGTCAAAACTACGAAAACACCTGGGATTTTTTGATTTACCAATGACCAACAAGTTCAGCTTTTCTCCCTCGGCACTACATCCAATTAATACACTAAGTCAATCTTTTGCCTTTTTAACACCACTTTTACTTTCTCCCTTTGCTATGAGAGATTTATCGGGGAGTCCTCTGAAAAACAGTCCTGTCTCATCTGCATTAAAAATATCCTTTGTTGAATAGCCCTCTAACAAAGAAAGTAAACGTTTTTTGAAAGAATCCACTACGTCCTCATCAACATCCGCCGATTCGCCACTCAACACATTAGACTTTATATTGTATCTGCTCTTGAAACACTCTAGCCACCCATTTGAAGCAGTAAAATCAGGAAAGTCCATTTCGTATGATGCCACAATTGCCTTCTGTTGAAGTAATTTACCGGTTATTGGAATGTTTTTACTCCTAGCCACACAAAACCATTGCCATACAGCATCACTGATTTCAGGATAAATCACATGCCTCGCCTTGGCATACTTTCTCTCTCCGTTTTTGCCATTTTTCCATTCGTCTTTTAAATTTTGCTTTTCCTTAATGATGGACTGTATCTGAGTTTTTCCAACATTAAACTGCTCGGCAATTTTTCTTGCACTTTCTCCTTTTTCTGAGTGATCAATAACCTTGATCCTCTCCTCCAATGTTAAAACTTTTCTTTTTTTGCTGGGTGGTTCTGACATTTTAACTCACTTCACTATTCAATAAAATTTCGATTTATGACAACCCTATTCTTATGGCCCGATTATATACTCATCAACAATAATGAAACTACCCCTCTACACAATGACTGTAAAAACAAACATGGCTTTTTAATCAAAACAGGAGACTGTTGACAGCAAAACAAACACAACCCAAGCAATTTGTTTTCCCTTGATCTCCCCCCCCCCCCCCCCAAACTTCTATTCTTTCCTAACACGCGGTGACAACAAAGAAGTCGGTTTCCGCTTTCATCATCAGCTTTCAACAGTCACAAAATTTCGTTGTTTTGATATTAAAAAAATTAAACACAAACTCAAAGATTTAGTTTTTCTTTGATTCCCAAACACTATTACTGTATCCTGCACAAGCACAAGGTGACAAAACTGAGGTGGGTCGCTCTGCTTTTATGCTTTGTAGCGCCATCTACTGGGCCAGAAAAGATGAATTGTCCCACTTTCACCGCTGTTTATTCTTTTGAACTTTTATTGATCATGGCCGTCTAAACGACCGAAAAACAAAATTAAGACAAAGATAATGATGTGAATTTCCATTTTATTTTTATTGTGATTCAGGAATTGGAAAAATAAAAGCAAGGAAATACATCGAAATGATGAAATAAATAACAGAATATTTTTTTTTTCCAATCGAAGCTTGGCTTTTATCGGACCCGACTATCGTCTGTTGTCAGTGTTGACCTGTAAACTAAACATAAATTTGTCTCAGAAATTTCTTGGTCGCTTGTCGTCATTTCTCCGATCTGGTCGCTGAAAAGAGGTAAAAGTTAATATTTTTTCACAAAAATACTGGTCGCTGGTCGCGTTTGACAGGTGGTCGCTCAAACAAGGACCCTTTTAACGTAAAAGTGATCGGTACATTGGGAAGGTGGTCGGGAAAGACAGGGTGGTCGCCCAAAAGAGAGGTCGTTCAAAAGAGGTTTCACTGTAATATATAATTTCTCCATTTAATGCCAGCTTAACCCGTTATGCTAATTCGGTGAAGGAAACCAATATATAAAGCTGGTCCAGAAAATGAGACGCTTTATACTCATTTGAAAGTGTCTGAGGATTGTATATTAATGCTCGTTTGACACGTAACATATGCAAATGCTTCAACAGTGAGCTACACTTTAAAAACAGTACATAAATGAGAACATTAAAACTACCCAGCACTGACATAGGACTACTGACACCGAAGGAGGTATTCCCTTGCTTTTCACTATAAAGTCAATTGATCATAAGGGAAAAAACGCCCCCCCCAACCCCCCTTCCCCTTGTTCTGAGGTAAATTCCTCATAATGAAGAGGACAGTGGAACAGCATCAGTGCTCGAGCAGACTGCCTAAAGACCTTATAAGATTTAACATTAATGGACGACATTCAGAGCAACAGAAAGAGGACCCACAGATCTGAGGTCACCGGAGATGGACTCTAAATTTCTCAGGAAAAACTTGATAAATGAAGAGGGCTGTGTCCAGTAAGCAGCCTTCATAAGATCGGTAATGACTATACTGTTAGAATAAGTCCAAGAAGTGGACAGTGCTCTAACCTCGTGTGCTGAAATCTTTTTGACAGAACGTTGATCCGAAGATAGATTTTCGAAGGCAATGCATATTGCCAAGTGAATCCATCCAGGGACAGAATGAACAGAAATATCTTTTCTGTTAGGAATCAAAGAAAGAAACGTTTTCTTCCCTTTGTAATAAAATCTGATTGACGTTTATAAATGCGCATTGCTCTGACTGGACACAGCAAAGGTCTACAGTTATCCGAGGATGGTAAAGCCTTAATGACAATAGGCTCCAGCTGCTTATCCGGAATCTGATTCTTAGCCAAAAACCCCACTTCCGTAGTGAGGGTGATGGTATTACCCACACTACGGTACTGAGATAATGCATGAACATGGATGTTCGCTATTTGAAGAATCCAATGTTGTAGTGCTAGCCATACTGACATCATCTGTTTGATGTTTATGTGCTTCTCTAGGAACCGAGAGTTCCAAAGACTCTGGCACTTCTAGTCTGCGGGGCTTAGGGACACGCCCCAGCCCATCCGTCGTAATAGTGAAAGCCGGATCTGGCAGTTGAGTTAACCACTGAAGATCTGCCCAAATCTGAACCTTTTGTTTTACTAGGTCTGTTAAAACAATACTGGTTTCGAGCGAATGCGTCTTCACACTCCAGTTCTGAGTAAAGAATATCTGGAGGGGATGCGTGTGCAGGCAACCCAGCGGAATAAGATCCGCAGCAGCTCCGCACAACCCCATTAGTCGCATAAATTCTCTCGCTGTTACTGTGTCTGAGTTTAGACAAAAGTGAGCATAACAACTGACTAATTTCGCTCTGGGTAACAGCAGATGAACCAGATAGTTGTGAGCCTCGAAGCTCATTCCCAAGTGAGTGAACGCTTGGACGGAGCTAGATCCGACTTTTTCTTGTTTACTATGAAACCGAGACGTCGGAAGAGTTGCAGCAGACTCTGAACATCGTTCTGAAGAATAATTCTGTTGCCGTATCTCTGAAGAATGTCGTCCAAGTAAGGCGATATTACCGCAGATGAATGAGCTCGGAAGTATGACATTACCGAGTTCATTATTCGAGTGAAAGCCCAAGGAGCCAAGTTCAGACCAAAGCACATTGGTCTGAACTGGTAAACCTCTCCTTGCATGGCAAACTGCAGGTACTTTCTGAATGCCAGATGTACCAGGACATGAAAGTAAGCGTCTTTTAGATCTATGCTTGCCACATAGTCATCCACTCGATTGCTCGCTTTTACCAACCGAATGGTTTCCATACAGAACTTTGGAGCCACAATCAACTTGTTTATCCAGCTCAAGTCTATTACTGGTCGGAACAAGCCATCTGGCTTTCGGTACAAAGAACAGGTGACTTGTAAAAACCTTGAGATGTTTGATTCTCGATGACCTCTATTGCTTCCTTTCATAAAAGAGCCTGTACCTCCGCTAGGAGAGACTCCTTTTTAAAAGGATCCGCTGGAAGATTTGTCCAACGCGGACATCTTGTTAGTGGGGGTTTTGCTCGGAATGATAGCCGTAGGCCTTCCGAGACTACACTTCTCACCCACTGATCTTCGATGACTGCTATCCAGTTTCTCACGAAGTTTGATAACCTTCTGCCAACTGGCAAGCAAGAGGTCTTGACCACCACGGACTTACGATGCTTACGGGAGGAGAAACTACATCCTCCCCATGAAGAACCTCGTCCTGTCAACTTAGGGGCATCTGACCTATAAGCTTGATCAGACCTACGCCCCTTTCCAGAGTCGCTGTACTGACGACCTCCGGTGTAATTATAAGCGGGTTTCTTATACCCCTCGCGAGGAGTTCCCGTTAGATGATTTTGATTTAGAATGTACTCGCTTACCCCAGTCCGCTGATGCATGTTGTTGAGACGCCGACTTCAAAAGCAGAGCACTGAACGAAAGCTTGTCGTCAAACAGATTGTGTCCGGAGACCGGGGCAACTCAGAGAGAGCTTTTCACCTTGTCATCTATAAGTGATGACGACGCAAGGGCAGCATCACTTCTGTTCAACTCCAAATTTGCCACTGTCAGGGCGGAGTTATACGTGGGATACATGACTGCCCTGGAAAGAACTTGAAGCGAGGAGCCAACGTCCTCAAATTCCTTCCCATTAAGATGTTGCACCATAGCTCTGGTAAGGTGATCTACAGAGGACATCGCGTCCAAATTTGCACTATTTGATGAAATAACACACTCCATCACTTTCGGGCGTATATTAAATGATGCAGGTAGGGACATGTCTAAATCTCTGGCCTGCTCATCTAAATGCAGAGGAGCTCTCTGGACATCCTCTCCAACCGTTTTAAATAAACGTGGTCCAAGAAACGGTATATTTATGGAGGATGTCGATAGGAAACTGCCTTTTCTCTTAGTACTAGAGAGGTTAAATGTGATGTTGTCTACTTGGCCGAAGGCCTGCGACACATGTCTAGACTGTATTGGTAAGGAAAGAACTTCCTCTTTCCTCCGCATGAAGTCTGCGTCTAAAGATAACAGCGGTTTCTCCCTAGTTGTCGCAGCTTGCTGATCAGGTGAAATTCAGGATAGTATTGATGGATAAATTCCATCGCTACCATATGTTGTTCCGAAAGGGAAGGGTAATCCTCTTCCTTGTCCCTTTCACCATCCGACTAAATCAGCTGTGACGTTCGGTCCACTGCATCTGCATGTGCAGATGACGGAACCGACAGCTCACTACTAGAGTCTGCTCTTGCACTTGCTGGGTTGCTGCAATCTGCGACAGCAAGTCCGTTACCGAGGCTTGAGGAGCAGCGGTTTTCTGTTTTTTAGCCGCTTGCTGCTCCTGGGACGCAGTTCCGGAGACGGATCTCTTCTCCGAACGTCCCGATGATCGAAGCCTCGGTTCCCTAGCTACCGGATGGTCCGACTTCATGGGCGAAGACTGGCTCTGTCTCCGCACAGCTGGCTGAATATCCGAAGTCGGGTAGCCAGAATGCGGTCATGTGTGCTTTTGAATTGTAGCAGAGGAAGCCGTGACTGTAACTGAGGCCAGCTGCAGTCTAGATGGAGCATCCCGAGTGGCAGGTGTGGACGTATGCTCCAGCCGGTGCAAGTTTCTCAAAACAACATATGGCCCCAAATGATGTTGAGTTAGAGAGGGACCTCTCCTGAAAAGAAACTTGCTGACTTCCTCCCTATTTCCGTCGTCGCTGGGAGAGCTTTTTTGATTTTAAGGTGCTTGCTCTACCCAAAGCTACACTTCCTTCGACTGCAACAGACATACCCGGTGTCGCAGCTCCCACAGATGGAGTAACCGCTTCACCGGTCGAGATAGCTGCTTGCAAGGGATTAAGAACACTAACTAGAGGCCTTATCCCTTGCTTAATATTCATGAACACCTTTGCAGCTATCTCTGTTTCCTCATCAGAGCGTGACGATGGTAGCACACTTTTGGTGGGTGTCACAATACCATCACAAAATCCTTGTTCCTCTGAAAAAGAAACTGAAAAACTTGAATTACCTTGCAGTGAGAGTTCCGGAATAGGAATCTCGCTGCCAACGACGTACCGTGACACCCGTCTCCAACGTCTGTCATCCCAATTTACACATGTAGAACAAGAATCCGTAGGAGTGCATCGATTACAGGCAGGCAAGGCAACACGCATGTAAATCCGAGGAAGACTTCCTTGCCTTGCATTTAGAGCAGTAAGCTTTCATGATTCAATCAAAATAAAAGTCGATAGCACTCCTACAAACTCCACGATATAATAATATATAATAAAGATACATGAATAATTGCAATCAAAATCAAATTCGAAAAATTAAATCCCAAAAATTTTTCAAAATTTTTTTGAAAAAGCCGAAGTTCCCAAAGGGAACATGATGAGCCCAAGGGCATCCCGATAGAGCCTAAGTGTGGACAAAATCCAAATTTTATTTGCTACATTACTGGAATCATAATACATGTATCCTACAATAATCCTACAGTAATATAATACTAAATACTACATATATTGAAGACGTTGTCAATGTAAACAACGTCAAGGAAAAAAACGGAAACAAGACATCAGCCCAAAGTCAGTAATAGATTTTAATTCTACCAGATGTAAAGCTAGATCTTCATACGAAGATAAAACGATACATCGGATAGAAGATGCAAGACCAAAATGACCCAACACCCCTAGGGTGAGGACGTAACCATGGGGGATAAACAGAATAAACATTCTGTAATACATGTTAAACTCTCAAGAAATTTAATAAAAAATTTCAATAAAATAGCCAAAAAGCTTAGGAGTTTAACAGGAGGGTTCATGGAGGGATAGGGAAGGAACACTTAACAAACAGTGGATAAATCATTAGCAAGAATGATAACGTCAGGCATATGGCCCGAAATTGGGAAACATGAAATAATTTTTATAATTATTGTAAAGTTACAGCCCTGAATGTTTCCAACCACCATTGTTTCCTTCCATTGGTCATTTACTGCCTTGAATCCACCAATTTTATCATTGATTTGTGTCTGGCATCCTCAAAGAAGAAGATTTAAAAGCACAGGTGTCAGTTCATTGTTGCTGACTTTAAGGCCAAACAAAGAATGATGGTTTGCGCCTATTTCGAAACCTTTCTGGACACTGCGCAAGTGCAGATCTCAAATGTTTGGAGGACCATCTAGGACTTAATTTTTTCAGTTTCACATGCTAATTTTGGGGATTAGGGGGGGGGGGGGGGCAAAATTTGTGTTTGGCCCTGGATTAATTTGAGTTAGCACCAGCTAGTCTGGGCCATTGGTTGTCATATAAAAATAAATAAAATGTACATGTAGTAGTCATGACACAACTGCTTATTTAATAAACCTGTGACTCCATGTTGGTTAGTACTACAGGCCTTCATTTGTATGACTGACTCCATGTGTGACACAAGTCCAGTTATCAAATCTAGTCTTTTAAGAGAGTACATGATTACTGGCAAGAAAGAATTGATATATTAGACAGCAATTCTGATGAAAATATCCAGACTTGAAAAATTATTGGGTTATTTCCCTCCCTCCCTTGGTGACAACCCTCTAAACATCAGAGCTTATAAGTACACATTGACCATGATGAGGCAAACAATTACTGAAATTCATTTTTTTCCACAAAGAAACATGTTATATCTTCTTATTACAGTACAGTTGTCGAGGACTGGTTATTTTCCTCGAGGTGGGCAGTATTTCCATGGATGCAATATCAGATTGCAAGCACCAATTACAGGAATAATCATCAAAACTTTAATTGATGAAGCACCAGGTACAACCCGGTGCTTCATTAGTTAAAATTTTGCTGATGATGATTTTTATTACCTGGTAAATGCATACTTGGACATCACTAAACATGTTAAGTTTGAAAAACTCAAAATAGTGAGATTTTTATGCTGCAAAGCTTGTTTTTCCATACAAGACAAAAATGGTAATTTTCCTCATCCCCCCATCCATTACTTGTAAAATTCATGCTCAAAACAAGAGGCCCCTAGGGGTCTTAATCGATCACCTGCCAATGTGGTTAAATGAAGTATTTGGGGTCACATTCAGTTAGACATGGTTCATCGACACTACAAAAGAATAAGTCATGAAAGGCAAATTTTATGGAAAAACACTAAGGAACTGATTTCAACAAACCTGAACCTAACATGCCCCCCCCACCCCCTGCCTCCCCCTACTCAACCCCTGACAATAGAGAGCCCAAATATTTAAGCCAAGGACTCAAATGGAACAAACTTGAATCTGATCCGCCTTGAGATGTTATAAACCAAATACAAAAGAATTCTGACTGGTGGATCTCAAGAAGGTTTTCAAAGAACTGCCCTCACATTGCACTAAGGTAAACTTTAGGCTCAAATAGGGAGCCAAAATATTAACCCAGGGACCAGTTTTAAACAAACTTGAATCTGACCGACCTAGAAGGGTTCTATACCAAATATGAAAGGATTCTGAATGGTGGATCTGAAGAAGAAAATTTTAAAAGAGATTCCCTCATTTTGCACTAAGTTAAAATACAGGCTCCCATAGGTAGCCCAAATTAATAATCCAGCAGCTAAATTTCAACAAACTTGAAACCGACCCACCTAGAGATGTTGTGTACCAAATATCAGATGATTCTAATTGATGATTCTGGAGAAGAAGATTTTTAAAGAAATTTCCTCAGATTGCACTAAGTTAAAATTTGGACTGCCATAGGAAGCCTAAATATCAACCCAGGGACCAGATTTGAACAAACTTGAATCTGCCCCTCCTAGAGATATTGTATACCAAATATGAAAAGATTCTGACTGGTGGATATGAAGAAGAAGATTTTTAAAGAACATTCCTCATATTGCACTAAGTCAAAATTTGGGCTCCAATAGGGAGCCCCAATATTAACCCAGGGACCCAATTTGAATAAACCTGAACCTGATCCCCCCAAGAGATGTTGTATATCAAATACCAAAAGATTTCAGCTTGTGGATCTGAAGAAGAAGATTTTTAAAGAATATTCCACATATTGCACTAAGTTAAAATTCAGGGTCCAATAGAGAGCCCAAATATTAACCCAGGGACTCGATTGATCAAACTTGAATCTGACCCCTCTAGAGATGTTGTATACCAAATGTGAAAAGATTCCGACAGGTGGATCTGAAGAAGAAGATATTCAAAGAAATTTCCTCATATTGCACTAAATTTAAATACAGGCTCCAAAAGAGAGTCCAAATATTAACTCAGGGACTCGATTTGAACAAACTTGAATCTGACCACCCACCCCCCCCCCCCCCCCCCCCCCCCCCCCCCCGCCTCCCCTAGAGAAGCTGTATATGAAATATGAAACGATTCTGAAGAAGATTTTTTTAATTTTGGAAACAAATTTATGGGTGCATTCAGAGTTATGCCCCTTGTGGTGCCCCCCGTGGACGTGACAATTTTATCTGAACAAACTTGAATTAAAATATGATAGGGAACATGCACACCAGATTTGGTTCAATTTAGTCAAGTAGTTTGTGAGAAGAAGTCAATAATGTAAAGGTAACGTCGGATGACGACAGACGGACGGATGATGGATGTAAAGCTCCCCTTTACATATGCATATCTAACTGAAAATGAAAATTAGGCTGGATTATTTATTTATTTATTGGTGTTTATGGTCACATCCTTATGCACAATAGCTAATTGTGACCATGACAGTTTTACCGGTGGAGAAAGCCGGAGTACACAGAGAGAACCAGCGAGCATATTGCACTAAATTTAAATACAGAGCATCAATGAGCAACTGTCAGCACCTCAACATTCCAACTCTGTTCAAGCTCCGCTCAAGCACGGTTACACCGGTTGAAGACATGTGCACCATCGACGTGCAGTATGCCTTAGTACACGGCATCATCGTGCCCCCATGTTAGCAACTGGGATAAAGTGCCTTGTCCAAGGACACAGCGTGGGTCGTCCCGGACAGGGATGAAACTCGTGGCATCTGGCATAAAAGTCCAACAGTCTACCACTGAGCCACCGTGCTCCCAAATTAGGCTGGAAAAACGTTGCATGAAATAAATTCCAAACAATCCCCCAACCCAACACTCACACCCTTCCATAAATGTAAGTCAGAAAAATGAGGGGAAAAACTGAAACATGAGCAGTTTCAGCTAATGGACCACGGTGATATGAAATATACACTAGATAAAAATTCGTCTGTAGACCTGTCAAACACTAAAAATCAAGTCAGTGAGATCCAGTGGAGGAACCTTAGGGTTTCTAGGGAGCCCTGCACCCTATCCCCACCCCCTTCCACCAGTTGGCTCATCACACCCCCAATTTGAAAATATTTTTTTCTATTTCCTTTCCCTGATACAAGAACAGCACCCTCAATTTTGAGATTCCACCCCCCTCCCACTCTTCACCAGCATGTGTCCTTCCCCCCCCCACACCGATTTCATACCATGGCTCCATCTGTGCACGGGTGGGATCTGCCTTGTTCTATTTGGGGCTTTGCCAAGATGCAAAAAATTACAAGAACAGCTACATTTCAACAAAAGTCAACATTTCCATATTTTTTTGAGGAGTCGCTAAGTTGTTGCCATGGTTTTGAGGGATAATATGCAAGTGTTGTGTTTATTTTGGTAATTAAACATCCTCCGATTTCTTTTTAGTTCCCGCTTCAAATGCCAGTGAAATAGAAGAAACACAACACAAATCATATTTCTTGTGATTTTGTTAAATTTTTTTGAAGTAAGTCATGATATTCGAATCACTTTTCGTTATATTCGAACAATACTCACTCCAATGTTTTCACCAATATCTCTCCTAACTTCAAGTGTAGAGGTTCATTTTACAGAATTATGTTTTTTCTCAGTTTTTTTCAGTTATTCTTTCACACATCTGAATTACCTTTGGTGCAGGCAAATGTAAGGCAATTTGTTTGAAATATTTTTTCTATCTTCCACGTTCCACTCAGATTATTTATAGAAGTTAGTAAAACTGAAAACTCGAGATTCAAGTTTGCAAAACAAAACATGCAGTCACAAAATCGTGAGAATTTGTCCCCCGATAGTGAGGTCGGGAGATGGCATAAAAAATCAGGAGCCTCCCACCAAAATCGTGAAAATTAACATCACTGGCCGTGTGTCTATTATGACCCGTCCACAGCGACTGTACTGAATTGTTGTCAAGAAGAAGGCATAGATTTGGACTAATGCAAAAATGACCTGGCATCCATATAGCAAAGGTGAACAATGCAACAAGGAAAAGCATGCTGAAAAAATGAGCATCAATGAAACAAAAAGTGCTGCTTAGAAAATTCAAATGTGTACCCTGTCAAAGAGTTTCTCCACTTTAGCACGACGTATACTCCAGAACTTCACCTTTGGTTCACTGAAAAAAGATCCAATGATTTAAAAGGTACATGTAACAAAAAGCACTTGAACAAATTCCTCATGGCAATATCCTGGTAATAATTGATACTCAAATGTCTATCCAATATTACATTATTTAACCCTTTATCTAACATGAAAAGCAGACGACACTTGCAAAGAAAATTCTTGAATAACTATTTTTTTCATTTTTTGTCTCAAAAACATAGGTTATGACCCCTCATTGGAATGAGTTCAACGAGCTCGTTCCAAAGAGGGGTCATAACCTATGGTTTTGAGACACAAAATGAAAAAAATAATGAAAATTAATTGGCGATTTTTGTGAATAGCACTAGCAGCTTTTGGCCGTTATGCTTGGTAAAGGGTTCAAGTTCTAAAAAAAAACAGTTTTAAATCAATACTTAATCTATGCTGTTAGAGAGGCGGATATAAAGAGAAGAAAACATTTCAGCTGAAAATATTGAATTAAGCTGTAAATGCCTAAAAAAATTTCCCCCAAAATTCACCAAACCAGATGCTTGAGGCTTGGCAGTTATTTTTAGTGATGTCCTGGCTATCTAAAGAGACAATCATGACTTAATAAAAACAAGAGACCCCAAGGCGCTCACCTGACATGGTAGCCTAAATATCAACCCAGAGAATTGATTTCAACAAGTTGCATCGGCTCCTCCTAAGAAAAGCTTATACCAAATATCCAAAGATTCTGACCAGTGGATCTAAAAAAAAAGAAGATTTTTAAAGAATATTCCTCGTATTGAACGAAGTTATAATTCGGGCTCCCACAGGGAGCCCATATATGAACCCAGGGACTTGGCTTTAACAAACTTAAATCTCCCCCCCCCCCCCCTCCCCCAAGGATGCTGCACACCAAATATCAAAACATTCCGACTGCTGGATCTGAAGAAGATGATTTTTAAAGAAAATTCCTCATTTTGAACTAAGTTACAATTCAATCTCCCACAGTGAGTCCAAATATGGACCTAGGGACATGGCTTGAACAAACTTGAATCTCACCCCCCCTATGGATGCTGCATATCAAATATGGAAACATTCCAACTGCTGGATCTGAAGAAGATTTTTAAAGAAAATTCCTCATTTTGAACTAAGTTATAATTCGGGCTTCCACAGTGAGCTCAAATATGAACCCAGGGACTTGGCTTGAACAAACTTGAATTTCACCCCCTAAGCATGGTGCTTACCCAATATCAAAAGATTCTGCCTGCTGGATCTTGAGAAGAAGATTTTCAAAGAAATTTGCCTGAAATGCACTAAGTTCAAATTCAAGCTTCTATAGTGAGCTCAAATATGAATCTAGGGAGCCGATTTGAACAAACTTGACTCAGATCCACCCCACAATGTTGCATACCAAATATCAAAAGATTCTGCCTGCTGGATCTGGAGAAGAAGATTTTTTTTTAAGAAATTTGCCTGAAATGCACTAAGTTCAAATTCGGGCTTCTATACTGAGCCCAAATATGAATCCAGGGAGCCGATTTGAAGAAACTTCCAGCAGATCCACCCCACAATGTTACATCCCAAATATCAAAAGATTCTGCCTGCTGGATCTGGAGAAGAAAATTTTTTAAGAAATTTGCCTGAAATGCACTAAGTTTGAAATCGGGCTCCTATACTGAGCCCAAATATGAACCCTGGGAGCCGATTTGAACAAACTTGAATCAGATCCACCCTACAATGTTGCATACCAAATATCAAAAGATTCTGCCTGCTGGATCTGGAGAAGAAGATTTTTTAATCTTTTTCCCACTGCCTACAGTGTTAAAAAGTGCTGACTCAGCACTTTTTCAAAGTCCTGAAAAAAGTACCTTGTGATCAAACCGATAGGGATTTTTTTTAACCATTCTATTCTACTGGATAAAAGTAAGCTTTATACAAAATAAGAATTCTCTGTGCCATGTAGTTTTGGAGATATGGCAGTTTTAAGGTTTTTCCTATTTTTAGCTCCCGAGGTTCCCACAGGGCAATGAGAAAAAATTTTTTTGCATCAATCAACTACTTATGACCCATTATCATCTCATATCAAAATTGGTTCAAATCGACCTCACGGTTCTGAAAGTAGAAATTTTAGGCATGGTCAAAATTTTTTCCCTTCCCATAACGAAGGCAAATAATGCCCGACAAACTTCTCTTGTACAAACTTGATTCTATTCCTCAAAAGGACTCTGTATACCACATATCAAGTCTCTGCTACTGGTGGTTCATTAGAAGAAGATTTTCAAAAAATTTGGCTATTTTTCCCCCACACCTCTGCTCAATACGAGCCGAAAGCTATTTTGGATAAAAATCAAAATGCCCCTATATAACCACTACTTACATGAAATTTAATTAAAATGTGGCCAGTGGTTTAGGAGAAAGAGGCTCAAACACCACCTTCACGCAGGACGACGGACGACAGACGATGGACGAAGAGTGATAAGGAAAGCTCACCCTGACTTTCAGTAAGGTGAGCTAAAAAACCTGTCAAGATAATTTGTGATAAGATTTATTATTTATTGGTGTTTAAGGTCACATATTTCTGCACAATGGCTAATCATGACCACAACATGGAGATGAAGCCAAGTTCAGTCAATCGTTTATACCCATGTTGCCCATTTTAGAGGGACTTCCACCCCAAGTATTGGTGAATGGGTCCTATTTAACCAGTAAAACAGAGTTAAAAAAAGACTGCTTCACTTCCCGGGGTTCCCACAGGGAATTTGTGATAAGAATTTAATTGTAATACCATTTAATGTGAGAAACATAAAAGCTTTCGGTCTTCTTGGAAGTCTTTTTCAAGCGCAATGTAAATGAAAGTGTCAATGACACTGTAGCTTATCTTGACTGGGTGTTTGATGAAAAGGATAATGTTCAATGTTTATGAAAGAATTTGGAAAGGTGTATTTCCGACTTTTCATACCTCATTACAGGTGCCTTTAACATACCATCATGAGGAGGTCCTACTGACAAAAAACAAATTACTTAGGCAGTGGTTTTTAGTCAAGTCTTGGCTACCTTAACAGGCAGCCAAGCCTTAACAAGAAATCACTTTTAAGTCATTGGACATATAGAGAATGTGGAATGGAGGGAATTCAAGACCTTTAAGGGTTAAGGTCACTTTCAGCATTTTTGGCTACCTTATGACCACAACATAGGTATAATATAAAAGTTTAGCTATCATTTATATCAATGTTTGTTTGTAAGATAACAAGTGACAGTTAAGTTAATTAACATTGGTTCTATTCTACCAAAAGTTGTAAATAAAAAGTTTATTCTATTTTTCTCTATCTTAACCATTCATCTAATGTAACAAACATATACGACCTACTCTATTCACAAAAACTGTCGGTCAAAGTTAAGTTTTTTTGCCTTCAAAACATGTTTCCTCAGTGGAAACTCATTCCAATAAGGATAGTAAGCTATGCTTTTGAGAAATGAAAGTGTCAATAATGCTGCAGCTTAACTTGACTGTGTGTAGTGTTAGATGAAAAGGATAATGTTCAATGATTATGAAAGGATTATGAAATAAGACAAAAATTGTGATAATTGAGGATATGTTAAGTTCTGTATCCTAAATGCTGTTTTCAACAAGAAAAATTTGAGGTGTAGACTGTACTAAAGAATAGAGGCTTGGATTGATGTGGACCTCACAGTTAATGTATGCCAACCAAACCAGTTACGGTTGGCCGATCACAACCAAAATAGGACAGTCTCATCTAGATATCATACTTTGCCATCCTACCAACTTACAAAGTAACGCCTTCATAAAAACAAGAGGCCCCAAGGGGCTTTAATCGCTCATCGGCCAAAATGGTTCAAAGAAGTGTTTGGAGTCACATTCAGTTAGACATGGTTCATCAACATTACAAAAGAAGGAAGCCATGCAAAGACAAATGTTATGGAAATGGATCTGAACAAACCTGAACCTAACATGCTCCTCCTGCCACCCACCCCCCCCCCTCCCCCAACCCTGCTGCCCATAGAGAGACCAAATAATAAGCCAGGGACTCAAATTGAACAAAATTGAATTTGATCCCTCTTGAGATGTTACAAATGTATATACCAAATATGAAAGAATTCTGACTGGTGGATTATTTGAATAAGGAAGTTTTTAAAAAAATGTCCTCACATTGCATTAAGTTAAACTTTGGGCTCAAACAGGGAGCCAAAATGTTAACCCAGGGACCCGATTTGAACACCTTGAATCTGACCCACCTAGAGATGTTGTATACCCAATATGAAAGGATTCTGATGTGTGGATCTGAAGAAGACTTTTAAAATAAATTTACTCATTTTGCACTAAGTTAAAATTCGGGCTCCTACAGGGAGCCCAATTATTAACCCAGGGACTCGATTTGAACAAACTTGAATCTGACCCCAATAGAGATGTTATATACCAAATATCTAAAGATTCTAAATGATGGTTCTGGAGAAGAAGAATTTTTTAATTTTAAACAAGCCAAGACCAATACCGGGTCTGGACCTGAGTCGCTGCATGCAATTGAATCGGCAAACAGGAAGTGGCTGCACGGCAGACCTGAAAATTGCATACACGTTACAACTGATCATTATCAGGCTCCAGATGAAATATAAAATCAATCCCTTGCATAGAAGCCAAGAAAAGTTTGACGAAAAATTTCAATGTTCAGTGGGTACAGTAAAATTTCAAAGTATCGGCAAACAGGAAATGGCTGCACGGTAGATCTGAAAATTGCTTACACAATACAACTCATCATTATGAAGCAGCAGACCAAATATAAAATCATTCCCTTTCATAGAAGCCAAGGAAACTTTGACGGAAAAAGTGTTTTAGACGGACTGACAGATGGACTGACGGACGGAGTCGAGCGGTTACTAGACCTGCTCTGCCGCTGGCGACGCAGGTAAAAAAAAATTATGGGTGCTATCAGAGTAATGCCCCTTGTGGTGGCCCCTGTGGACGCGAAAAGTTTATTTGTACAAACTTGAATTGACATATGATAAGGAACATGCACACCAAATTTGGTTCAATTTGGTCAAGTAGTTTGGGAGGAGAAGTCGATAATGTAAAGTTCACGACGAACGCTGACGACGGACGGCAAGTGATAAGTTAAGCTCCCTTCGGTGAGCTAAAATTGACCCCTAAGCAGTGCTAAAGGAATCTCGGTTACATGCCCAAGTGGTGGTAATGGCTGACCGATTGTGACCAAAATAGGACAGGCTCATCTGGACATCATACCGAGTTATCCTACCATGTTAAAATGAAATCCCTTCATAAATGCAACCTGTAGACTGTGCTAAAGGAAATTGGTTAATGTGCCTTTCTGGCCATTGCCGTTGACCAAACCAGGCCAAAATAGGACGTTCTCATCTAGACATTATACTGAGTCATCCTACCGAGTTGTAATGAAATCCCCTCATCAATATGACCCGTAGACTGTGCTAAAAGGTTTTTTGGTTTCGGGCCGTCACAGTTGACCAATTGTGACCAAAATGGGACGTTCTCATCTAGACATGACCTTGAACCTGCACTTGAAATTACGTGATGATCGGACAAGAACTATGGGGTGTAGCCTGAGCTAAAGAAAATGTGAACAGACTAACAGATTCACAGACTTCTGCATGCATGATGGCAATAGCTTATCTTGACTTTGTCAAGTTAAACTAAAAATGAAAATGTGTTGTTATTGAAGTAAAATCTTTGCAAGTGTCATATCCTAGTAATTAAAGGATGAACTCTTTAAGGGCCTAATTCTGACTTTGAAATCTTTTAATTCAGCATAACAGGTGTCCCAACATACTGTCTCTGAGGAAGCTTGCAAGTTACATTCTAAGTGCCTAAGCAGTTGTTTCTAGGCAAGTCTTGGCTGCCTATATAGGCTGACCAAACTTGCCTAGAAACAACTACAAAGCCACAAGAAGTTGACTGTTAAAGTGTGGAAACAATGTATAAAATTCTCCAGGCCCTCAAGTGTTAAGCACTGTCTTCTGAGTGCTATTTGAAGTACTACTAAAAGGAATAAACAGACATTACTGCAGTATAGACATTTATTGACGCCATGGTAGAGACTTCCAACATGAACACAGTTGAATGATTATTCTGAATTAATTCTGCATTGAAGCTTCCACTGAAGGACCGAACCAAATTTGGCCGATATTTTTTTAGGAATGACAGTATATTTATCATTTATGCTGTGTTCTACAGAAACTAATGCCATTTACTAATTTAGATGGGAACGATTTGGTTGTTGTAATCGCATGCATTGCAATGTTTATTGCGACAATGTCATAGCTGTATGTTATGGCTAATAAACACAAATTCATGGATACTGATACAGCGATGGATGCAATTTTGAATTCTCATTGGGAAGTTTATGGTGATTTAGAAGCAGTCACAATGTTAGGAATCTATATTGAAAGGGTTCTAGCTTGACATGCAATTCGCGGAATGGAAATGGGTGTCCCCTGGTTAATTCACTCATGGCACAAGACAGAGAGCACAGAGGGCATACTTTTGCACTGTGCCATGAATCAACCAGGACAGTATTCATGCGCCTGCGTGTAGGCAGCATATTTGTTCATGGATTAAAATCTTTGCTTTTTCCATATTTCAAGATCATTTTCAGGAATTATTTCTACATATGATGTTCGGAATGCTACCATGAATATTAGGAAAGAAAAACTTTGTTTACTTTTATTTTGATTTATATGCACTCTTAATATATCTTTTTTCACCTTCAATCTATACAGAGACGCTGAGCACCGCTCACTCCATTGTTTTCAATACAAACAATAGTTGCATTGTCTGCACTTGCGTTGTTGCTGAACGACAAGCTTTCCGCACAACACAGAGAATGACCACTACACTCGTCACCCGAAATCACATATTTTCTGGGTTCAAATCCAGTTCTGCGGAAATGCATGCATTAAAACCATCATTCGAGAACTGTGATCTAAAGACTTTAAACTCCTTTCTTCTCCTCAGTGATGATGTGATAAATAATATTAAATCTTTTGGCATCCTTAGCAAAAGACGAAATAAGAAATGCAGCAAACGACAACATAAACAATTTAAATCCAAAACTGTAAATGTTCAAAATCTTGTCCCTATTAACTTAGTCACGACCGATTCCAAATCTAACGATCTCAAGTTGTGCCTAGTGAATGCTCGTTCGATAGTGAAAACTGCAAGCTTACTCGACACAATTGACGATAACAATATTTCAATATCCATGATAACTGAAACATGGTTAACTCCAGACGACACATTAACTGTCGGTGAGATCATTGCCAACGGCAAGATTCTTACACACAACCACAGGAAGTCACAGCGAGGTGGAGGTGTGGGTGTAATCTGTGATAACACTGTGAAGGTTAAGCGTAAGGCATCTCAGACTTGGGTTACATTCGAGTGCATTGACACCACTGTAACAATTGATTCACACTCAGTCTGGCTCATTGTCATTTATCGACCCCCACAGAGCTCCAAAAACAAATTCACTGTCAACCAGTTCATTAGTGAATTCAAAGACTTCCTAGGAAGCATTACTGCACTGCCAGAAAAATTCATCATTGGAGGTGATTTCAATTTCCATATGGAGAAGAAAACTTCCAGTGATTCTTCTAAACTACGTGATCTTATCAATTCAATGAATTTATGCCAACATGTTCGTGGCACTTCCCATAAAGATGGCCACACATTAGATCTGCTGATCACAAGAGAATCCGAGGCTGATCTTGTTAAAAATGTATTAATTGTTGATCCTGCAATCTCTGACCATTTTATGATTATCTTCGATTTGGCACTTCCTCATCCCTCCCCTGTCCGGAAGAAAGTCACATACCGCAAGTACCGAAGTACTGACCTTACTAAGTTTGCGGATGCTATTGCTTCGTCTCCCATCGCTAAAATTAACGAGATGCAAACTGTTGACAGCATTGAATACATCCTCACTGGCTCACTTCAAGAGGTTATTGACAAGTTTGCGCCTAAGCAAACACACACTTTTAGAGTACGCCCTTGCTCACAGTGGTTCAGTGATGAAATTAGGCATGTAAAAGATTTACGATGCAAACTAGAGCTTTAGTGGCGGCAAACGAAACTATGTGTTCACAGAGAGATGTTTGTCAACCAGCAAAATGTTGTTAACAAACTGGTCAAATCCGAGAAACAGAAATACTTTTCGGACTTATTATCAGCTAATGTTAATTCCCCTAATGCGCTGTCTTTCGTTCTTGAGAAGCTTTTGTATCGTCAAAAGACAACCGTACTCCCAGAACATTTGTCATCCAAAGACCTTGCGAATAGATTTTCTTCTTTCTTTTCTGAAAAAATTGAGACTATCAGAGCTTCGCTTGATACAAGCTCACAATCCAATCTTCGACAGATTGCTGACATGCCATGCACCCGTGTTAAACCTTTGGCTACAACTGATATCCAGAGGTTAATATCCAAGGCACCATCTAAGCAATGTATGCTAGATGTCATTCCAACTTGGTTGTTAAAAGCATCTCTTTCGGAGTTAACTACACCGATCTTGAAACTGGTCAATGCCTCCCTCCACTCTGGCGTCTTTCCGACAAGCATGAAACACGCTTTAGTAAAGCCTCTTCTCAAAAAGCCAACACTTGACCCAGAGGTTCTGAAAAACTACCGACTGGTCTCTAATCTTCCATTCCTATCAAAGATTATTGAGCGTGCAGTGGCTTCTCAGCTGAATTCTCATTTGGCAGCCCACAGCCTAGCCGAAGTTAATCAATCTGCATACAGATCTAATTGCAGTATAGAAAAGGCACTTCTAAGGGTCCAAAATGATATCCTCCTATCCACAGACAGGCACAACCTAACATGTCTTGTTTTGTTGAATTTAAGCTCTGCTTTTGACACCATAGACCACAACATACTTATTGAAAGACTGGCAGTGAGAATAGGCCTTGCTGACTGAGCACTTAATTGGTTTTCGTTGTACCTTAATGGTCGCACACAGAGTGTCCTTGTTGGCAGTGAGTCATCAGACAAGGTCATACTACGTTTTGGCGTCCCTCAAGGATCGGTGTTGGGTCTCCTACTATACACTGTCTATGGCTTAACACTCGGTGACATTATCCGAAGCCATGGCCTTGACTTTCATTTTTATGCAGATGACACACAGCTGTATATTAGCTTTACTCATGCCTTTGAACCTGAAGCATGCAGTAAGATTGAACTTTGTATTTCAGACATCAAGGCATGGATGACTAAAAACTTTCTTAAATTGAACGATGACAAGACAGAAGTAATATATATAGGTCTACCTCATCAACTTCCAAAAATATCCAAACTATTCCTCAATATTGGAGGTTCTGCGATAAAACCTAGTAGCTGTGTTCGAAACTTAGGTTATTTCATGGATGAAAATTTGGCCGCTGATGAACATATCAAACATGTCTCCCGCAGTGCATTTTTTCATCTTAGAAATATTAGCAAAATTTGATCTTTCACTGATACGCAGACGTCACAACAGCTTGTCCACAACTCTTGTTACCAGTCGCCTCGACTACTGCAACTCTCTTCTGATTGGCTCTAAAACATCTATTCTTGAAAAGCTACAACACATCCAAAATTGTGCTGCACGGGTCATAACCAGAACTCAAAAGTATTGTCATATAACTCTCTGAGTTACACTGGCTACCTGTTAAGCAAAGAATTCAATTTAAAATTATCCTTTTGGTGTTTAAGTGTATCTCGGGATCTGCACCATCCTACCTGTCCGATCTGCTTACCATCCACAAACCACCGAGGTCTCTTAGGTCATCAGGTCAACTCAATCTGGTTCAGCCCATATCTAAATTTACTAGTGCTGGTGATAGGGTCTTTGCGGTTGCTGGCCCAAGACTTTGGAATTCTCTTCCAATTGACATAAAAAATAGTAAATCACTTGAATCATTCCAGTCTGGTACTAAAACCTACCTTTTTCGTAAGGCATTTCCTTCAGTGGTCTTTTAATTTTGCTCATAAACTGACATTACCAGGTGCGTGGGTGTGACGGAGTCAGTGAGGTTTGCCTCGTTACTCATCAAGTTACACATACATACTTGTTTTGGAAAAGTTGTAGTTTGTTTTTGTTTTATCTTGTTTTAATTCAACACCCTTTTTCTTTTAGGTTCTGTCGCTTATGGCCATGATATAGCCTCGGTTGCTGATGTGGCGCTGGGCACCAATAAATGATAATAGTGATCCATGTATCAATGTATCTGTGAGAGAATGTATGTGTATGTGTGTATATGTATGTATGCAATTATTGTATAGCCATTGAGCACCGTGGTGGATTCTAGGCTCATTCTAAAGCCACAAGATTTACTTTGAATGTCGAAATGAAAACAACTCCAACTTGTTGCATTTTGTGGATTTAAAAAAAAATTTTTTTTGCAGACCGATTCGGGAGTTTTGCTGGGTAAAATAACAAATTTTGAACAATGCTCACAGATAATTTTGGAAGGTTCTTAAACTATAGGCTTAGTCTTCACATTTGCTTCATTGGTGTTAAACTCACGAGATGTTTATTTTGTGGTTTACTTGCTGATTTGGGAGTTCAATTCAGTTAAAGGACTGTTTTTAATCATTACTTTAAGTTTGTACCACATTCTATGGAAAGATATTTTTATCTGTTATTTATTTATCAGGGTTTAATGACACTTTTGACAGCCACAGTCATTTTGTGTCTGACAGTTTTACAGGTGAGGAAGCCTAGTACCTGGAGAACCACTGAGCAGTGGCGAGCAAGTGTCAGACTCCCAACATTCTAACTCCACACAAGCAGGGTTAGCATTGGTTGAAGACAAGTGCACGCCTTAGTACACAGTGTCACTGAGCCCTTATGTGGGCAATCAGAATTAACTGCCTTGCCCAAGGACACAATGCAGTTACCCCTGGTGGGGACCTTTCAGCTTTAAGACAAATGCCATAAGCACTGAGCCACCATGCTCCCACCGTCCTATATTACAGCATGCCAAGATACAGTGCTTTCACCAAACTAAATAGAAATCAGTTAACCCTTTACCTAACACAAAAAGATGATGTCACTTGCAAAACCCTTTTCTTGAAATTAAAATTTTAATTTTTTGCTTCCAAAAAAATAGTTTATGACCTCACAATGGAATGAGCTCAAACTATGTGTTTGTTCAAATGAGGGGTCCAAAGCTGTTTTTTTAAGCAAAAATTGAAACAAGAATAAAATTTCAATGATCATTTTTGTGAATAGTGCTGACCATATTCTGGCTGTTACATTAGATTATCAGTTAATAGATGAACTTCACTTGTGCTTCTACATAATGACAAATGATTATAAGTGAAAATGTATTCATATCTAATTAATTTAAGGTTGTTGTACAACTTACTTTGAGGCAGTAAAAACAGCAGTGGAGTTGGTAGCCAGTGCATTAATAGGACTACTGTGTGCTTTGATTTCAGCTACTTGAGCACAGGTATCAGTCTGCCATACTTTCAGAACTCCAGCTCGGCAACCACTCAACAACATATTGTGTTTTGGCATAAAATCAAGTCCACAAATCCAGTCTTTATGAGCAGTGTTCATGGACTGAAACAAAATACACGATGATATACAGAAAACCTCAATAATTTTGATATAGAGTGTTCAGAACATGGTTTATGAAACATAACTGGAATACTCTGATGCCACTAATTCCAAAAAGAGTAGAGAATTCAATTGAAGTAAGACTTTATGAAGTAAGACTTTAGATTAAAATCAGCTCATTCCAACTAGGGGGTCATACACAGCTTTAACCTTTTACCAAACATAGTAGCCAAATCTGGAGAGTGTAAATTTTCTAAGATCGCCATTAGAAACTTATTATTCTTAACCCTTTGAACCCAAGAGGCCGCTTTTCTGGAACAGGAACATGATACGTGACTGCTGAGTGAATGAGTGGGGTAGACCAATCAATATTCTCAATGTGCAGCCTCATGGTTGCATGTTGAAAATATTAATTGGTCTACCCCAAAATAAAGAATATGGATTTTTCCAATTGCTGCCATTGAACTGACTTGAAAGATACCACCAGGATTCAAAGGGTTAAAACTGTTACTTTAAAACATACCTTATGACCCCCTCATTTGAACAATTTCTGTTTGTTTTAGAGACAAAAAGGACAATTTTTTTTAGTTATTCAACAGTTAGTTATTTGCAAATGTCATCTTCTAGTGGTATTAGGTAAGGAGTAAAAATTGATGAAAATAGTAGAGCAATTTGTAAGTACAGTGCAAGCAGGGACTAGACAAGGAGTGAAATTTATGCAGAAGTGACTTCTCTCTCTCGGAAAAATAGGGAGAAGTAAGAGCTCTTCAGGGAGAAGTGACATTTCTAAAGCAAGAAATGCTAAGAAGTGAATTTAATTTAATATTTCAAAATTTGTCAACAGATCTGTCAAACACTGAAAATCAAGTTAGTGGGATCCAGTGCTGGAGCCATGAGGCGCCTAGCTCCCTACTCCCCTGCCCCCAAAATCCCACTTGCTCCTCCCTTCTCCAAATTTGAAAATAATTTTTTATGATTTTCTGCCCTCAGTACAAGCATTTGGCCAGAGATCCCCCCCACCCACCCTTCTTCACTAGCATGGTTTCCCCTGATTTTAGACCAATGGCTCTGCCACTTATGGGATCTACCTTGTTCTGTCAGTGAGATTTAGGGCTTTGTCGAGAAGAAAAAACTGGCAAGAAAAGCAACATTTTAGTGAAAATCAACATTTTCTTCTTTTTGGGGAGTCACTAAGCTCTTATCATGGTTTTGAAGGATAATATGCAATTATTGTGCATATTTAGGTAATCAGACATTGCTTCAAGATATACCAAAAACTTCCAATGTCTTTATTGTTCCTGCTTTAAATGCCAGTGAAAGAAAAAAAAAAACACAAGTCAGATTTTTGTGATTTTGATAACTTTTATTGAAGTAAGTCATGATATACTAAACACTTTTGTTGGTTACTAACTCAAATGTTTTCAGCAATATCTCTAATTTTGACTGCAGAGGGTAATTTTTAACAGAAATATTTTTTTCAGTTTTATTTCTTTATATTTATAATCTGTTCTTTAAAAACAAACGTAAGTTAGAGAATTAAATAGTTTTTGTCCTTTGTCAGGTAATAGGAAATATAAGGGTTGCATTGAAATGACTCAAGATAAACCACTTTTCTTACAGCAGCTTCTCAAAATCACAAGGCCACTTTGACTTTGCACAAACATAGAAATAAGTAAATGAGAAGTGCCAAGGTGAAGATATCATGCATTTTGCCCTCTAGGCTGATCAATGAGTGCGAGCAAATAATGAAAATTTGTTTTTGATATAATGCTAAAATGAAAGTTAATGTAACAAAATAAGGTTCTGTTTTTCATAAGGCATATTTTGTGAGAGAAGGCAATAACTGAAAATTGAAAGCTGAATTTAAAAGAAGGAATCCGTGCATAGCAAAATTTTAATGCTGTCAGCATTTAGGGGAGAGATTTGCCTAAAAACTGCAGGAAAGCCACAGAATGTGGACTGTCAAAATGTCGAAAAAGGCCTGCATGGGTTAATCCATTCAATTAACTTACTAATGATAATTCTCATTTTAAAACATTCGTTTATGCAACTTGCTGACAAAAGTACTGAAAAAAATAAATGTCACATTATGTGCTTATCATGAATGGAAGACGATTTTAATTCTTGGTGAGATGAAATTGGTGTATATTCCCTACACAAAACTTATGGAAAATTTAAAGTTCAGAATATGGAATGAAATACGTTGCTGATTACTGATTTTACAAAAAGGTGTAAGGGGAAATTCTGAAAAAATCAAAAGTTAATATAAAGCACAAAAGGTTGTTACTTACATGTGTTAACTGGGCACTAGCAAGGTCCCATTTCTTTATACATGTATCTCTAGATCCACTGAATAGTACATTATTTTGAATTGCCAAGGACTGTATTCCATCATAATGTGGAGGCTCCAGATTAAACTTTGGACTAAGTATTCCAGCAGCATCTTTAATCACATCAAACACCTGTTATAATGAAAAAAAAAATTTAACTGAGACTTTCTCTATATACAGAGAGCATTCAGTAATTATTCCAAAGATTGAATCAGACTTTTCGAGCACCTCAGTCAATTCATGGGCCAAATTAACTTTGTATTCATATTTTGTATTCATTGATGAATACAGTAGTCTCCCTTGAATCATAAAATATTACACACAGTCCAATTTTAAAACAAGAGGCCCCATGGGGCCTGAGGCGCTCACCTGGCAATAGTTGTTTAAAGAAGGATTTAATTAACATCTACAGCTAGTTACCACTACAGAGGAATGAAGTTATTTCATTATGTATAACTTTGCTGTCCATGCCAGATGATCTTTTTTCTAGTACTGGAATGCTACCACAGAAATAATGCCCCAATTTCCAGTAATGTAAAACTTGAGAGTTCAAATATCAACCTAGGAACTTAACTTGAACAAACTTGAGTCTGAGCCATTCCCTTCCACCACCGGGATGCTGTATACCAAATGTGAAAGCATTCTGACTGGGGGATCTGAAGGAGAGGATTTTTAAAGAAATTTCTTCATACTGCACTAAGTTGAAATTCGGGCTACCATAGGGGGCCCAAATATTAACCCAGGAACCCAATTTGAACAAACATGAATCTCCCCCCTCCCCCTAGAGATGTTGTGTACCAAATACAAAAGCATTCTGACTGGTGGATCTGGAGATGATTTTTAAAGAAATTCCCTCATATTGCACTAAGTTAAAATTCAGGCTCCAATAAAAAGCCCAAATATTAACTCAGGGACTTGATTTGAACAAACTTGAATCTGACCCCACTAGAGATGTTGTATACCAAATATAAAAGCATTCTGAATGGTGGATCTGAAGAAGATTTTTAAATTTCCTCATATTACACTAAGTTAAAATTTGGGCTATCATAGGGAGCCCAAATATTAAGTAGGGACCCAATTTAAACAAACTTGAATCTCACCCCCCTAGAGATGTTGTATACCCAATATGAAACCATTCTGACTGGGGGATCTGAAGAAAATTTTTAAAGAAATTCCCTCATATTGCACTAAGCTAAAATTCGGGCTACCACAGCAAGCCCAAATATTACCCCCCCCCCCCCCCACACCCCCTATGGATGCTGTATACCAAACATCAAAATATTCTGATCAGTGGTTGTGAAAAAGTTTTTTTTTTTTTAATTTTTGCAAATATGCTGACTCAACATTTTTTGATACCACCTATAGAACACCCTGACTCAACTAATGGCAATTTTTTTTATCATTCAATTCTACTGGTCCTAAGGATGCTTCATACCAAATATCAGTTCTCTGTTCCGTGTGGTTTGGGAAATATGGGCATTTGAAAATATTTCTATTTTTAGCTCCTGGGGTTCCCAGAAGGACACAGGAAAAATTATTTTGCATGAATCAAGTATTTATGACTCAATAATACCACATATCAAATTTGGTTCAAATCGGACCACCAGTTCAGAAAATATAAATTTCGGGCAGGATATAAAAATCCTGCCCCTCCCATTACAAAGGCAATATTGATCCACAAACTTTCTGAACAAACTTGATTCTGCACCACAAAAGGAAGCTGCTTACTAAATATCAAGTCACAGTATGTACTAGTTCAAGATTTTTCAAGAATTTTGGTAAATTTTTTCCTCACCCCCTCTCTATGAGGCTGGGCAAGTTGATTTGAAAAAAAAAACCAAAATGCGATGTCAGAACAAGCAATCACCTCAAATATAACTAAAATTGGTCCAGCAGTTTACGTGGGAAAGGTGAAAACACCATGTTAAAGGACGATGGACAGTGAGTGATCACTATACCTCATCCTGACTTTCAGTGAGATGAGCTAACAAAGTGAAATCCCAATGTTTCAGAGTGTGAAGGTCGAACACAAAAAGCATGTTAGGCCACATAAAGTAGATCTTCTGTTTCTCAGGCCATTATTTGTGAAATTGCATGCGGGTGAGCGTTTTTTTTATTTTATTTTTTATTTCAGTAATTACTTCTAAGCCATCAAAAGTTCATGTTCTTGGTTCAAGTTTTAGGCCTCATAATCTACAGAATAGCATGGGTGGTGGTGTATTTCATCCCTTGAGTGCAAGAAGGCTTTGCAATGCTAAAGCATTGCAAAGCCTTCTTGCACTCAAGGGACAAATTCATCAATTTTTGTTAACTTATGTAAAATATCAGACTTAAATCAGTTAATTTTAATTTTTTTTAAGTTTAAATTGGTTATAAAAAGAGAGCATGCGGCAGCCAAAAGGACCATGCGGGAGGGCCTGAGAAACAGATTTTTTAAATTTTTTTAGGCCTTAGAAAATCTTAACTGGTTGAGTGCTAGAAGCCACTATCAGGGCTTTAAAGAAAATGTGGGTACCAGAGCAAAGCCAACATTTTTCTCACTCATTTTCCTTTTTCCGTAAAATACAAATAATATTTTGTTTATATTTGTTTTGTTACAAATTACTGGAGAGTGCCAAAAGGCACTCTCCAGTAATTTGTAATAAAACAAACATTGGTGAATAAAGTCAGACAAGCAAAAATAATCTAGCCCTCAACCAGTTAATACTGATGGAAGAGCTGAATACAACTTTAATACCCTACAGTCATCATTATTTTTACTATTATTAGATATCTATTACTGAACACAGCATTTGTGGACACCTCAAATATCCCTTAATATACTTCAATACAAACAATCCACAGGCGATATGCACTGTTCCAAAGTTAAGTACAGTTGTGTTTGGGATTCATGCTTGAAAATGTCCCCTGGAACAAGTTATATATTTGTGTCATACACACTGCAGAGTTTCTGGTGCTAAATTTTAACTATTTATTGGTTTTTAAAGTCACTATCAGCATCTATGGCTATATAAGCTCAAGTTTTCTTACAGGACATCTTAATTTAACCCGTGGGTGTTATAAAGAGAGAACAAAGAAAAGAACTATTCTTGCATTAATTGCACAACTTTCATCGAGGCGTTGTGGGATAAGTACAAGAAAAATACTTGATTTTTTGCTTCATGGATAATGACATTCTGTTTACATTGTTGCCTAAGGTTAACTACTACAATAAGCTGTAATCATTTCCAAACATCCCCATCTGATGCTGACTGCCAGTTTGAAACACCTTGAGGTTATATACAATTACAGGAGCTAAAAACACAATGAATGAACTCACTTTGAAGTTTTACTTGTTTTTAATAATTAATATCAGTGAAAGAATAAGTGGTATTTTCCCAACGCGCTATTCAGTAACAGTTTTTTTTTTTACATGTAATTATAGACATGGTTCCAAAAAATCACCAGCCTCTTTGATAGGGAAAGCACATGTTTATAAGAATGTGATGTTTAATCAAGTACCCAGATGACAGTCATGTTTAACCCTTTCAGACTTTAAATATCCCGATGTTCAAACATCACTGGGAATTCAGTTTCTTCGTTTTTTTCAGAATGCGGCGTCAAATGTCGGAGAGTACAAATAACAAGATATTTTCCACTTTAGTGATTATCTGGTTGAGGGCTAGATTATTTTTGGTGGTCTTTAATTTGTTATTCAAAACTTGTTTTATTACAAATTATTGGAGAGTGCCACAGACACTCTCCAATAAATTGTAATAAAACAAATTTATATAAACAAAATGTTATATGTGTTTGACTGAATATGAAATATAAGCAAGGAAAGTCTTGGCTTTTGCTCTGGTATCCTCATTTTTTAAAAGCCCTGATAGTGGCTTCTAGCACACAACCAGTTAAGAAGTCTTGACAGCAGGATTATATTAGTATTTTAAGCTGCGATAACATTTGGCTCACTGAGTACTATTCAGGAGAAAATAGGAATTGAGGTTAAAACTTTTAAAAATTCGAAAAATAATAACAAAACAAATGAACACAAAATACCAACGCGCTGTTTGATTTCGTACGTCATAAGACGTACAAAAGTATCAAAGGGTTAATCAAGTACACACTATAAGACAACACTGTTGATTGTGCATCAAATAAACACTCTTTAGCAAGCTATCAGTGTGTCATTCGTTTGTCGAATGCATGGCCAATAAGCCACTGATGAGCATGAATTGTGTAACAAAGTTTCAGAAATACATTTTGATGGCATGTGACAGTGTGTTAAAACGTTAATCAAAATTGCAGCAACCATGGGATATTCTGCATTGAAATTCGCCATGTTGAACACAAGGTTTTTTTGCCTGGAAATCAGTTTGGGAATTTATTATGTGCAAAATGTGAAACTGTTGTTATTATTATGGGAGATTTCCTAATGAATAAATGACTAGATTGAGATAATCCGGCCAAACCCATCTGGGGCTAAAATAAAAAAAACATCCTTCAAAATGCATTTCTGGGCAAAGAAAAAACAAGATCAGTCTTGCAGAACTTTAATTATAGAGCACAAACCAATTTCAAGTGTATTTAACATTGGAGGTCACTGTGACCTTGACCTTCAGCACATCATAGTCAAAATAAATAGGCTTCTTCCACTCATCATACCTAACCCACATCATCATCAAAATGAATAGGGTTCTACCTCATACCATAGCTAGTCTCCATACTGAGTTATATCAAGATCAGTCTTGCAGAACTTTAGTTATAGAGAAGAAACCAATTTCAAGTGTATTTAACATTGGAGGTCACTGTGACCATGACCTTTGGCACATCATGATCAAAATAAATAGCCTTCTCCCACGCATCATACCTAACCCACATATGAAGTTTGGTAAAGATTCGGTTGGTAGAACTTTAGTTAATTGACAGAATGAGAAAAGTTAATGGACGGACGATGGACAGACATGGTGATAACATAATGCCCCCTCCTCAAAGAGGCAGTGGGCATAAAAATATTTGGCATAATACTTTATTACAAATGGGCTAGTTTTGAACCATGACAACTTCAGTCATCACTGGTATGGAAACAAAATCTCTTCTCTCGAAATGTGAAAAGTCACATATAGACACAAGTTAGAATGGTTCCCATTTTCAGCACCTGGGGACAGCTAATTCCTGAAATCTCATGACAGCTATCCCCAGGTTTGTCCATCAGGTACAGTGAAGGGATGATCAAGAAGAGAGGCAAGAACATGTACAGTGGTGTCTTGCTGTTGGTTGCTGAATTAGAGATTAACTGATAAGGATTTGCAACAATCATCCACTTGCCGATTAGTTGAGAGCACAATTGGCCGATTGTGAGTGCCGATGTCAGAAGTCACAACCAAAAAGAGTAGTATGTTCAAGAACGCATCAAATACGGTTAATTTTACATTCCAGTCAGGTTGATATGTCCGTTGATCTCAAGACCAAGTTACTGTGTGCATCAAAATAAAAATATAATGTTTCACAAATGATAACCAATTCCATTGTACATACAGATCTTTATGACTTTATGATGAACATTGTTAAGGATAGGATCTCAGTTTACAAAGTTTCTGTTAATGGTCAACCCAGTTCACCTTGTGGTTCATTAAAAGTGAAGTTTGTAAGCTATTCTTAGGTTTTGCAAATCTATTTCAGAGTATTGTGATTGGAATCAATCACCACCATATGCTACATGTGGCATATGGTGGGAATTGATTCTAACAAGAATACCATGAAACATGTAGGCCTTCATGGTCAAAATAAATAGCCTTCTCCCACGCATCATACCTAACCCACATATGAAGTTTGGTAAAGATTCGGTTGGTAGAACTTTAGTTAATTGACAGAATGAGAAAAGTTAATGGACGGACGATGGACAGACATGGTGATAACATAATGCCCCCTCCTCAAAGAGGCAGTGGGCATAAAAATATTTGGCATAATACTTTATTACAAATGGGCTAGTTTTGAACCATGACAACTTCAGTCATCACTGGTATGGAAACAAAATCTCTTCTCTCGAAATGTGAAAAGTCACATATAGACACAAGTTAGAATGGTTCCCATTTTCAGCACCTGGGGACAGCTAATTCCTGAAATCTCATGACAGCTATCCCCAGGTTTGTCCATCAGGTACAGTGAAGGGATGATCAAGAAGAGAGGCAAGAACATGTACAGTGGTGTCTTGCTGTTGGTTGCTGAATTAGAGATTAACTGATAAGGATTTGCAACAATCATCCACTTGCCGATTAGTTGAGAGCACAATTGGCTGATTGTGAGTGCCGATGTCAGAAGTCACATCCAAAAAGAGTAGTGTGTTCAAGAACGCATCAAATACGGTTAATTTTACATTCCAGTCAGGTTGATATGTCCGTTGATCTCAAGACCAAGTTACTGTGTGCATCAAAATAAAAATATAATGTTTCACAAATGATAACCAATTCCTTTGTACATACAGATCTTTATGACTTTATGATGAACATTGTTAAGGATAGGATCTCAGTTTACAAAGTTTCTGTTAATGGTAAACCCAGTTCACCTTGTGGTTCATTAAAAGTGAAGTTTGTAAGCTATTCTTAGGTTTTGCAAATCTATTTCAGAGTATTGTGATTTGAATCAATCACCACCATATGCTACATGTGGCATATGGTGGGAATTGATTCTAACAAGAATACCATGAAACATGTAGGCCTTCATGGTATTTCGGTATTTTACCGAAACTCGGTATTTTTTTCAATACCGAATGAATATCGAATAGAATTTCAACTCATTCGATATCATATACCGACTTTCACAGTATTACCGATTAGGAATGTCCGTAATATCATTCAGCTGAATACAATTCACATTTGTTTGCTTGAACATGCTCCATGTTAATCCCATAATGGCCACATACAGTGCGAAACATAATCACATGTAAAGCTAACAAATTTTAAGGGATTAAATCGAGCATAATACTGTGAGTTGATTTCTTTTAATCCACAGGCAATACTGATTTATTAGTAGTTTACAACTGTGTAAAATAGCTTTCTCTGGCAACAATTTGTTAATTGATCCCACATCAAATTCAATGCTCCTTTATTATCGAACATCCTGTTGTGTAATTGTTAGCATACACAAAACAATGCATCTCTTTTAACGTACATCCCATTCCAATCCATGTCGCATTAGAATGTGTTAGCTTGCATTACTTTTTTTGTTTGGTTTTAATAATGTTTTAATCCGACATTGTATATATAAACAAAAATGTCCAAAATCAAATCACAACCAAAAGTAAAACGAAAAATGGAGTTAGTATCAAAACCTAATGCAAAATCAGCAGTTTGGACATATTTTGGATTTGAAAACGGGGAGGGCTCTGGGCCTATTAAAGATGACACAAAAGCTATTTGCCGAGTTTGCAGAAAGAACTTTTCGACAAAATGTGGCAATACCTCAAATTTAATTGCACATTTGAAAGCAAATCATCAGACAGAATACAGCAAGCTTGACAGAAAGAGGAAGTGTGAACCTGAATCACAAAACACTCCAACCAAGCAGTTGCTAATCACTGCTGCTGTTCAGCAGTCAAGTGTCTACAAGAAAAATTCTCATCGCTGGACCAGCCTCACTTCAGCCATTACAAAATTCATTGCAGGAAGTATGGTGCCAATCTACACAGTGGACCGTATATTTTTGTATACCTAATCTTACCATGTTATTTGTACTTTTACTACTTTATTGTCAAAATCCTTGTATATTTTTGTATACTTAATCATACCATGTTATTCATACTTTTATTCATATTTTTTTTAATCAGAATAAATGAATATCGTACATGATTAGTACATAGTTATTTTTCATACGGGAAATTGAACCCTTGATCATAAAAATCTGATCCTCGTCTTGTGTATTTTCTTAAGTCATAAGCAATACTGTCGCACCAGGGCTCGTTTTTCGATGGGAATCCCGGAATCCGATTCTCGTAATATTCCCGTAAACACAACCAGCGGGAATCCAAATGGATTCCCGTGTATCCCAATGTATAAATCTTATATTTTTGAGTTTTATTTTTACCTATTTGGCCTAAGTTGCATTCGCAAACTGAAAACTCAATCTCAATGACAATACCAGTTAGTTAGTAAGTTTGAATGTATTGTTTACAGAATTGTGACATATTTGGTTGAACCCAACTGAACTGGAAGTGGAGTAGAACTGGTAGACTTTTAAAAATGCACCATTCCTGCACAACAGAATTTCGGCTATGTTTCCCAAGTCATTTGGTCCCCCGTTTATAGTAAAAAAAAACCACACCACATGGCGAAATGACCAAGTGCCAGAGCAACTTGGTTTTGAAATTACCATAAAAGTCCGAAACGACCAAAGAAGTACCGAATGCCTCGGCGATAAAGTAACCAGGTGTTGATGTGATCAGATGATGAAGTAACATTGAAATTGAAAGTGTAAACTTAATTTCAACAAGGGCGAGTTGGTGGGGGCCACTTTTTTATCCGCTGTCTGTAGAAACTCTGGTTCACTGTTATGACTACCAGTACGGTATTGTTATTGTTATTGTTTAGCACCGGCATTTCACTTCACACTCAAAATGACATCAAGTGAGGATAATGAGAAAAAGGGAAAGCCAATTTCAGCTGCTTCTTTTGAATTGTGGCCAAACGAAGTCAAAGAAAGTTTCATTTTCACCAAAAATGAATCTGGCTCGAAAATTATAAAGGCCATCTGCCAATTATGCTCGAAGCGTTGTAAGACCATCGTGACAACATGTCGTAATTTTGTAGCAAAACCTACAATAATTAAAATCATAACGACTCAGAACTTTAAAGTGGTTAAGATGAACAAGACTTTCTTTTATATTAATTTCATTCAGACTTTATGTTAAAGTTTTACTTTACGTTGCAATTTTCAGATTCAAGGTTAAGCAATGACTTTTATACTGCGTTTACTTTTAAGTCCTGTGACATGGGGAATGCCATAAGTTAAGGTATCAAATGAGCAGAAAAAAATCACTTGAAAAATCTTCCATTAAAACTGTGAAGAAGCCATACCTAACATTATTAAATCACTCCAGAGTTATTTTGTTATAATTAGAAAGTCTTAAGTGTAGACTAGTCCAAGAATTTACTTTTTCAGTTGAGCAATGGTGTCCGCAAACAAGTGAGCAGGCGACTGGACACAGACTGACATGTCATTGGTGACCATGGAGAATAATAGGGGGGCTAGGACTGTTCCACTTGGAACTCCTGGTGTCACGTTGTATCTTGGTAATGTTGCTCCAATGGAGCAACATTACCAAGATGCTGCGTGATGTCTGGAGTAGTCCTAGGCCCCCTACTATTCCCTGTGTACATCAATGACATGCCGGCCTGTGTCCGTCTTCCTGTGAGTGTCCTCAGACCTGTGTTCGATCTGCCAGGAAATACCTGATTCAGTCAATGATGATGCCTTTTACATGTCTAGTGTAAGCACCTCACCACCATAATTGTCAATTTGAGCATAAATTATGGAATAAAATGAACATAAAAAATCACTGACTTCAAGTTGATTTTCAGTAATTCATTGAGTATTTTATTGTATTAAAACAAACTCTTACGCCAGCAATGACTGAAAGACATCATTAAAACTATCTTCTGCTAACACTGACATTATTGGTCTTCACAGTTTTTTCATGATTTTTAAAGTTTATTTCAGAAAAAAAGGAATGGACCTACCATCCTGCATCCTAACATATCTCCTTGCTCTGTAATGTTTGAGCACAGTCAGCAAGGTGACAACCCCCGCCCCCCCTCCACCCTTCCCGTGGAGCAGTGCTGTGGGCAGCTTGGGGCATTAATCATATCATAAATATTGTCACCAAGTACTGACTGAGCTCAAAGATTACTGAGCAAGGATTGCATTTTTAGAATCTGCCAACCGGGCACATGCCCCCTCCCACCGTGACCCCCCCAATCAAAGAGTCATTTTGACTTTAATTGACGAATTGTCCACAAGCACTCGGAGCGAGTCGTCTGTGCGGGTATATCGTCTTGTAACCCTTGGAAGACAAGTGTAGGCCACACGAGGATCCAGCGTGTTCTTTTGAATTCTTGGGAGTGGAAAATTGGGAGAAATTAAAAATAAAAACAACAAACAGATGGTAGTCAGGTACGTTTGGACTTTTTTATTGTTTAACTGGGAATGCTGTGAAATTTATTGCTCGATAATAAAATATATTCTCACACTGCGCTGATTTGAGCACTTTCCCATTTTCGATGCAAGCTGTGCACCCTGAACATTTTTCAGCCTGTACGTATATGGCATTGGGTAATTTGTTTCATTTTTTGATATTTCGAATGTCTAAAAATTTTTTGGTGTTCCAAAATTTAGATGACATATGCCTGTTGAGGTGCTCACTCAGATGCAAGGAAATGCATTTTTTTGGACCCTGGAAGGGTCAGCCCGTCGTACCGGCGACCCTTGGTCGCCACACTGGATTCTGGTGGATTCCCGTCAAGATAATTTACGGGAATCCAATTGGTTTCCCTGAAAATCGGACGAAAAACGAGCCCTGCACACACAGGCGTTTGTCGTATTATCAGAATTTTACATTTTCAATCTTTTTTAATATTATACTATCAACACAAATTTTATATTTTTATTGATAGTATTAATATTAAAAATTTTTGAAAATGTAAAATTCTGATAACAAGACGAGTGCCTGTTGTGTCGCAAACGGAAGTGACAGACTGACAGAAGAGTAAATTTCCGTTATGGCCGAACAATCCTATTTTCTTTCACACCTTCGCAGGTAAATAAACAAGTTATTAACATAGCCTTTTAAGGCAGTAGTAGTTAGCTGTTAGAGTGCTGAAGTGTACAAACATTGGACGAAAGTTGTGATGAAACTCTTGTCAAATATTTGTACATTCCATCACTATTCAGTATTCAATCATACCGCGGTATTTTTAAAATACCCAAACTCGGTACCAAAATCTCAATACCGTGAAGGCCTAGAAACATGAACAAATGGTACCTCTCTGGGGATCAATATTACCATTCAGGACTTTTTTTTTGCAGCCTCTTCCTCAAAAAGATTTTTTTTCTTTTCGATGGTGCTGTGTTGGACTGACTGCATTTCACACAAATAGGATAACTCCCTGCAGCCATAATCACTTCTGACTCGGAACCATAAATCGAACATATGTCTGGATATAGGCCTGAGCTGAAGTATGCTACCTAAATGTGCAAAGAACATGACAGTGACTCGCACATCCACCTTATCTAGGACAGTATTCATTTTTGTGTTGCCATCACATTTTAACTCCTGAAGCGAGGATTCATAAGAATATGCATATATCTTCGGGAATTCTGTCCAAGATGAGGAGTTCAGGTTTCATTGGTAGGTTCTTTGTGGAATATAGCATATGGGTCTTGTGACATTCTGTGCATTTAACAACACTTTTCACTGTCTTGGCTCTTTGTGCCGATGGACTGAAAGGTAGTTTCACACTTTCAGAGGCTTTTTTCATTATTAATGATGGCTATTGATCATCATTTGTTTCTTGTCCATACAGGGCCTCAAAACTTTCATAATGTGACCTATCATTCTCTTTGGGTGTGGAATCTGGAGAAAATGTAGCTTGCAAAAATAATGAATGGGTAATTTTGAAGGCTTGCATATCTCGTATTCACTACTCCCACATTTTTTTTATCATGAACATGTAATGTCTACGGACAGTACAGTGATCTAGGAAGGCCTGAAGGCTTGGTAATTTAGCAAGGTCCTTCTGTAGATGATGATCAAGTGAAATAAGTTTTTCCAACTCAATTTCTCCCCATAATGTTTGCATGAATGTGTTTGTTGTTGCATCGAAAGTTTTGAAATATTTGCCTTCAATATGAAGCCTTTGGAATAAAGACTTCAATAAACTTAAAACTGGAGCAACACTCTTCTTATATTCTACTTTTATTGTTGCATCTCCTGCTAACACATGCCTAATGGCCTCAATAGTGTTTGCAGGTTTTAACTTGGACTTGCTTTCTGGAGACACTGACCGTCTCATTAGACCTACACAGTTCAATGCCAAATTCAGAGTTGACATAACTCTTTCCGCAGGGTTCCACCAGGATGCCATGTGGGCAGTTCGTACAGCAACTAACATGTCCAAATCAAACATTAAAAACACACAGTTCAAAGAGATTTGTGCTTTCAAGTAGGTGTTTTGATGATCTGCCCCCCCTCTCCCCACTATCTGTTTTCATCAAAAGAATGGGTTTATTGTGCTGCTCAGAGCTTAGAATATCACACAGCTCTGTGGTGTATCTCATTGGACTGGAATGTTGTAAAATTATTTCTTTCAGGCCAACATACACCTGTCCATGTTAGAAACTACCATTAATATCCTGAGGGATATCTGAAATTAGATAAAATTAAATTACACTGGGTACTAAAGAAATTTTTGTAAAGTCATGATCTGCAACCTGAAAGGTTTAATTGATGACAACCAAAATATTTCTCCCTCTTAAAACTGCAGCAACAGGAATGTTGGGTTCACCTGAACTTATATGATGTTTATCATCCAAACACACCAAAGTACAAATCTCTTGATTCAAAATTGCGAATTCCTTTAAATAACGAAATAGCGCAGCACAGTAATGATCATCATTATGTGTATTTTTGAATTGTCTAGACTGAATCATGAATTTGACTGGCAATGCACCAGTGTATTGGAGGGAAGATTTTGCTGAGGGATTTTTGGGATAAAACTGCAATCTCAACTATTGGAAACTCGGGATAGGGGTATCAGGAGAACACAACCCCTTTACACTTTATTGCGTAAGTCTTTTACTGATATAGCTTGTGCTAAATGAGTAATACTATCATGTCTATGTTCATCAACTGCTTCCTCTACTGTTGATTTTATAAACTTGTAACATTTTGCAAAAAAGTTAAAAAATTTATAGTAATTTATATATTTTTTATACTTACCAATGACCCAGACATAGCTGGTGCTAACTCTTAAAATATAGGGCCAAACACAAATTTTGCCCCCCAATCCCCAAAATTTGCATCTAAAACTAAAGAAAACATGTCCTGAAAGGCCCTCCACACTTCGCCCCTACTGCGCATGCGCAGTGTCAAGGACGTTCCGAAATTGGCGCCATTAATCATTCTAATAACCAGTGCCTGGTAAGCGCTATGTACTCAGCGGGGAGGCAAGAGTTCCCAACTCCTGGGAGGGCCATCCCCGTCTGGGTCATTGGTAGGTATAAAAAATATATAAATTACTATAAATTTTTTAACATTTTTATACTGTACCAATGACCCAGACATAGCTGAATAGTAAAAAGGCTGGAGGGCCAAGGACATAGAGCAAAATGGAATACGCTCAATAAAATAAAACAGAGTCATCCCCTGTAGGGAAAAAGAAGTAATAGGCCTTACATGTATCTTTCTTATTTATGATAAATTAGAAAGATACAACACCTTCCAAAATTGAGCTTCATACATCTATGTACTCTATTAATATCCAATATAATCCTTATACTAATAATTTTTAAAGTAAGCCAATAAATAAAGTAAGTCTAGAGAATAGAGAGTCTTATACTCCTAAAAGTGTATGAGGATTGCATAATCATGTCCGTTGACATATGCAATATTCAAAAGCTATACTTTAAAAACTAAGACTTGAATGAATTTTAAAAACCTAAACTTCTCACTAAACAACCATCCCAATAACAGCTCAGAATTACTAACTCCGGAGAAGGTATCCCCTTGTTTTCATAGTAAAACAGGTGACCCAAGGGAACACCCTCCCCCCCCCCCCCTTTTTCTTGCCCTGGGTCAAATAGCCCAGAGCGAAGAGGGCAGCCGAACGGAGACACTGCCGAAACAGACAGCCTACCTAGCTATAGTAGCAACTGTTAAGTGAATGACATTCTGAGCGGTAGATAATAGACCTAACAATAGAGGCCTCCAGAAATGGACTCGATATTTCTGAGATAAAATTCATGAATGTGGATGGCTGAGCGCAATGAGCGGCCTTCAAAAATCTATAATAGCGACACTATTAATATAAGCCCAAGAAGTAGAAGAACTCTTACTTCATGAGCCGAAATCTTAAGCACAACTGCTAAGTCAATGATATACCATAAGCAGTACCGATAGTTAATAGAATCCATTAACAATAAAATGGAGCGTAACGTCCTTCTACTAGACATCAAAGACAGAAGAAGCTTACGCCCATAGTAATAAACAGATATCTGTTTATAAATACATAAACTGTACCCGGAAAGAGTAAAGGCCTATGCCCATACGAAGACGTAAGGACCTTAAAATAATAGGTTCCGGATAATAGGAGCCTAACTGTTATGCAACAATCCAACCTAAATAGTAACGGAAGTATTGATTCCGAAACTATGAAAGTGAAAATCATCCATCGATCGTGCATGAAACTCACTGACTGTACAGTAAAAGAGAAACCAACAGAATTACTGTCTAAAGGTCAGAATTTGAAAACTACTGTTTCCAGAGGCTCAAATGATTACTTAGCTAAATAAGAACCGAAGTTAAAATCCGTATAGGAATTTAATCTAAAGATTCTAAGTCTATTTATCAAAAAGTTACTAACTGACTTCGATAAAGAGACAAAAGATTCAATTGTAAACTATCGTAGAGTGCATAGGTATGAGGTAACATAAACCTATAACCTAAATAATAACAGGCTGCAGTAGATCTTGTGAAACAAGTATACTAAAAAATAGCAATGAGTAGTATGGAGGGATCAACAATATGAACATAATGATCCCTACACCACGACGGAAGAGCCTCCAGTTTAGCCGCATAGAATAGCGAAGAAGAGGATCTCCTATAGTAAGAAATCGCGTCCAAAGCTCGTCCAGTACAGTGCTTACAATGCAATACGGACCACACAACGGAATACATGAAGGTTGCGACCTTGCTGGTTGTGATAAAGATGACACGATTTACCCAGTGAAAAAGATCCTCACATAGAGGAAGATTTCACGTTAAGACCCACAGTAGACAAGAGGGTAAATTACTCATGATCTCTGTGAAGATAGAGATGCTATCAACAGAAATGTATTGTGGTTGTTTATCTTAGCAATACCTGCTAAAAACAACAGCGCCGGAGGATACGCGTATCCTATCATTCCGTCCTATAGATCAATAGAGCGTTAACAATATTAGCTCAGAGATCTGGACAAGCCAACACATACGTCTGCAATTGATTAGCAAGCTGTGTCATAAATAAATCATCATTGGGCGCTCCCATAGATAGCAAATCTGATTGAATACTTGTTTGTTGAGAGTCCATTCTGACAGCAACAAGCGACCCGTAAGAGAACGGGAGTCCGATAAAACAATCAGACGACCCGGAATATGACGGACCAAAACTGAACTTGGTGTACTATAACCAACAGACGGATTCTTTCCATTAAATTGAATAACGGAAACGAAAGAGTGCCTCCCTGGTTCCGGAGATACGCCACTACTGTCGAATTAAAGGACAGGAATTTGGGCATGCGTTTCTGAATAATGTTCATGCAATGACATAAAGCAAGCCTAAAAAACATTATTCCGCGGAAGAAAACTGATTGCTAAAAGACTGCGGAACCCAAAGACCCTGGCACTTCGAATCCGTAGGGATCAGTATTATATCCCAATCTGTTTGACTGGCAACCGTCATAACAGCCACACTCGGGTCCGGCAACTGCGGCGGCACTCTCTGAGTCAACCACCGAATGTTTGCCCCAGTCTGAATCTCTTGTAACACTAGATAGACAAGAGAGCGTGTAAATCGAGCAATTCATGGATTGCCGAAAAGTTGCCGTCGAAGAGAAGCTCCTCCGAGAACGAAGCGACTCTGAGAGAGTTCTTAACCTTACTATCCACGCGTGTGGATGTAGCTAGGGCTGCGTCACGTCTAACTAACTCCAATCAGCCACTGAAGGGCGGAGTTATACGTGAACAAACTACTGCCCTCAAAAGAAATTACATTGAGAATAATATCCCGTAAATCTTTTCTTGAAGGCGTAATGATAACGCCTCAGTAAGGCGGATTACGTATAATAAAGCGTCTAAGTTAAGTCTACTATACATAATGTCGTTCCCAACATTGAAATTGGAAAAGACATAAACGGCGAAAAAGAATATATGCAGTCTTTAATCACACCGTCTAGACGCATATGAACTCTCGGTATGCCCTGCTCTGCCAAAATAAACTATTAGTATAAATGATAAAATGGCAGAAATGAGCAACGCGGACAAGAAACTAAACTATCATGCTTAGTAGCAGGCTTGTATATATATATATATATATAGCGTCGAAAAATAAAACACATGTTGTAATGACAATATTGGACTGCGTCGGTAAGTCAGGGACAATGTCCCTGAACCGATCGAAAATTCCGAGTCCAATGACGCTATAAGTCTCTTATCCACGATCGCAGCAATGAAGTCCGAAATAATAATCACAGGAAGATAATGCCAGAAGATATGAAAGGCATCTTCCGATAATACTAAAGGGAAAACTCGAAATCTTTCAAATCCCTTTCGCCATCCTGTCGGACCCTATAAAGCGTTCGGTCGTCCGTACCTGATGCAACCGCGGACCGCACCGACCCAGCGCCGTCGGATAATTCCTGAATCGACCGAGAAACTGTCAATTGCTGGGATGCTGCGAAACAACTGTGGTAACTCGGATAGCACGTCCGTCACTGAGGCCTGAGGAGAAGCGGTCTTACGATGCATTGCCGCTGGAAGCTCCGTGATCGTTACCCCGTGCATACTACCAATATGCGAGCGAACGGAGTGTATAGGCCTCGTGTCCCTTGGCTACCGGATGGCGCGACCTATTCGCCGTGGAATCACTGAATGCCGAAACTGATCGGATACTCGAGGTCACGTAGCCAATGTGCGGTCGTGTGCCCTGCTGTGAGGATGAGGAAGCATTAAAGACAGTCTCTCGGACTGTCAATATAACGGAGCGTCCCGACCAACGGACATATGCTCCGAATGTAAAATATCTGAACCACAACATGCGGTCCCTTAAAGTCAGAGGAAGACTTCCTCTTAAAACAATTGATTAATATCCTTTCAATGTGAAAAGAAAACAAGTCCTGGTACTCGCACTAACCCCTGGCAATCAAAATACATAATAATAATATGATCCATTAATATAGAAAAAATAATTGAAATCAAAATATTTTGAAAAAATATTTTTTCAGAACAGCCCAAGTTTCTGAAAAGTAACATTGAGCCCCAATGGATCCCAAGCCTAAGTGTGGACAAAAATTTTAAAAATATTTTAAACAATTTATTCAACACTTACGAACAATAATAATGTATCTAGTTATGATTAAAATAACATCAAGATATTATTTTTTAGAAATCCCCCCCTCACACAGAGGGCTGTTGTAAATGTAAACAATGAGTGTAAAAACACTAAAATAAGACTCCAGGCACCCAGGCCCGAAATCAGTTACCAAAAATACACTATCTGATGCAAAACAGAGACTTCCAGGGATGAAACTGCAGAACATCAGATGGTAGATGCAGAACACAACGCCTAACCACCCGTAGGTGAAGACGTAAACATGGGGAAAGAACAGAATTCATTCTGTTATTCAGCTAAAACTCCCAAGAAAATTTAGTAATAATAATTACAAAAACTATGCCAAAAGCATGGGAGAATAGCAAGGGGGAACTTAAAGGACAGGGAGAGAGGAAAACACTTAAAAAAACAGTGTAACTAAATAATCAGAATGACAACAAAATGGCTGCTGCCTTGAAAATAGGTAACTTAACATAAATTCATTAAAAAATTTTAAGTTACAGCCCTGATAATATTCTGTCACACATTCTTTTCCTCTCCTCCTTCTCTATCCTCCTTAGAATCACCATTTCACTAATATTTATGTGTCTGGCATCATTTAAACTGAGATTTATAAGCACAAAGATCAGTCAGATGTTAACTGATGAAGGGCCAAACTTAGAATGATTAATGGCGCCAATTTCGGAACGTCCTTGACACTGCGCATGCGCAGTAGGGGCGAAGTGTGGAGGGCCTTTCAGGACATGTTTTCTTTAGTTTTAGATGCAAATTTTGGGGATTGGGGGGCAAAATTTGTGTTTGGCCCTATATTTTAAGAGTTAGCACCAGCTATGTCTGGGTCATTGGTACAGTATAAAAATATCATTACATTTTCCAGGTCTCCCAGTATTGTGGTCTCTGAGATCACATATTATATCTGGGTCCTCCAATGTAAAAGCAAGCTTCACCCATTTGTCAATTTCTGAGTGTTCAGGATTAGCTGAAGCTGAAGAATCCCCATTAATACTTTGGTATATGTATCACAAATACACTGGCTTAACATCCAGTATTAGTCCACAGTCTTCCATAAATCACTTTGTGTGATATTTCAGGAGATTCTTTTTAACATCGTTCGAAAGCTCAGATGATTTGGTCATCACAATACTATCAGAATCATTCTCAGGTACTTTCCCAGATGAAATGGTAAGTTCCATCATTAATCCATATGAAATTGAGAAGTGAACACATTTGACACTATTTTGTAAACAGTCAATGTAGTAATGCTTTATGATGTATGATGGTGCAAGATTGTCCAGGTGAAGTGGTGTGTGTCCAGTACATACAATGTTTTATTGAGATTGAGAATGTCATATGGGTCACTACACATGACACTAGTTGTCGGCTGAATAACTTCATAGTTGTCTGTTCCAGTATTTTCATACGTTCATATGTTGATGTCCCGACCTCAGACAGATATTTCAAATATCTTTGGAGACAATCAATGTATTCTGTGATATCATTTCGTAAAAAGCTCCAGATGGGCTTCTTTATGAATGGCATGTCAATCAGTAAAAGTTATTTATCAATATGATACTTCAAATCAAGCGATTTCAGTTGCAGAGATCTCTGTTTATGTTTCAAAGGAGTGTTATCGCCCTTGAAGTTTTTAAATGATGGGATGCACATGCACCTTTGTGTTATTTTGTCAATATGTGGATCCAAAAAACACAAAACATTAATTTTGTCAAGATTTTTTTCTTCCAAAAAAATCCCCCAAATCATTGAATTGTATTTTTTATATCAAAAAAAGTATTTTATGGGAAAAATCTGAGCATTCTGACTCTGCACTCTCAATACTGAAAAAAACCCAGCTGTGCCATGAGCGCATGATACGCCCGTTATTAATTACAAGAGGGAGTCTGACATGTGGAAAATTGCCTATATTTTGATGAATAAAGTCCCATAACTCTGGAATGACAATTCCGATCGTGACACATATCAAAGGGGAGATTCCTTCTATCAATATACACTTGCAACCAATAAATCATGAAAATTGCTCTAAGCATTCTCAAGTTATTGTCCGACATATGGAAAATTGCATATATTTTGATGAATAAAGTCCCATAACTCTGGAATGACAAATCAGACAGTGACACAAATCGAAAGGGAGATTCCTTCTATCAACATATACTTTCAACTAAAAATCGTGAAAATTGCTCTAAGCATTTTCAAGTTATTGTTCGACATGTGGAAAATTGCTTATATTTTGACGAATAAAGTCCCATAACTCTGGAATGACATATTGGACAGCGACACAAATAGAAAGGGAGATTCCTTCCATCAACATATACTTCCACCTCATGAGGAGGAATAAACGTTATTCTAGACATGCGCACTGCCTTATACAGTTTTGCACACCGCAAAGCTTTGGGCCGAAATTTGTTTTCAACAGTGACGTATTAGTGCCAACCCATCTCCAGTTATTTATCTGTTACAACAGATCTATCAATAAACTTTTAAAACAGATTCATAATTTGTTTCAACAGATTAGTAAATGTGTTAGACCTATAATCAACTAATAACCTGTTTTAACAGTTTTTATTCAGTTATAACCAATTATTAATTTGTTATACTGCAATAGATTAAGTAGGCCTTATCTTTTTCAACCAATTAATGATCTGTTATAGTAATCTTTTAAAACCAACTACTGGGGAGACGCAGTGGCTCATTGACTGGTGCATTGGACTTTTGACCGAGAGGTCCACAGTTCGAAAGTGGTCCATGCCACTTGCGTTGCGACCCTGAGCAAGTGACTTAATCCTAACTGCTCGCATAGGGGCACGACTGCAAAGAGGGCTTAATGTGCGGCAAGTTGATGGCATGCGTGCATTCAACCAATTGATGCTCATCTGGCTTGTGTCTGCTTAGGACGTTGGAGGGTCTAGCAATTACTTGTTGCTGTGCCATGGTTCTCTCTGGGTAGGCTCCGGCTTCCTCCGTTCGTAAAACAGCTCGCGATCGGCACGATATGACCCTGACCTTCGTAAGTGTCATAACCCTCAATAAACAGACAAATGATCTGCTGTAACAGTTTAGTAATCTGATTGATTGCGTTTTATTGCAGGAAAATGGTAGAACCGAAATATTTCGTCTTATACGGAATCACTATTGCCGAAGTTATGTAATTGAGGATGGAGGGGGTGTGGGGGTGGGGTGGGGGGGGAGTAAGGATCCCGTTAAAGAGCTCTTCTTATTTAAAAATGTTACAGCAGAAATTTTCAATGGTGTTTTCGTGGTCCGCACAAGCCAAATGGGCCTTATTATGCTTTACCCCAATAATAATAATAACACTTTGGCCAGCCGCTGATTTGTCGCGGTTCTCGGACGAGAAAGCCTTGGTTACCCCTGTACTCCCAACTGCCTCCCTATTCCCACGCTTCTCCTCTCCTCCCAACACTCAGAGACGAACTGCTTGACGACATCCCTTGCCCCATTCTTCCCAATCTCTCCGATTAGCATATTAACCCTCTCCTTTGAGTCTCCCCCTAACCACATGTCCTTCATTCTCCCATCCCACTTCCCCATTATACTCCCAATGAATCTCATTCTTTTAGACTGGTACTTTGGGCATTCTAGAAGAAAGTGTTCCAGGGTCTCCACCATGCCCAAGTTACACATCTGGCACTCCTTTTCACCATCTTTCCCAATTTTTCCCCTCAGCTCCAGGGATCGCGACCTCAGCTTGAACAACAGTGACCCGCCAAAGGTGCCATCAAGGTACTCTTCAAAACCTGGCTTCTCTTTATCACGCAGGCCACCCAAAGACCTCTTTGATTTGACCCCCTCTCGCCAATTACGGTTACAATCCTCCATGACCCTTTCTCTGACGATTTTTTTACCCTGGTTTGCCCCAACGTCCAGGTCCGAGATCTCCAATCAGTAGTTCTCTACTAGCTCCCTCACTTGGACCATCCACCCCGTTTTGATATTTGAGTTGAAAATTCTCAGGAACATTACTTTACACCATCGGCTGTTGGGGAGATTTACCAAATAATTAGGATAACCGAGTTTCAACAGGTCAATCCTGTCCTTGATCCTCATCCACCCAAGTCACCTTGATTGCTTCTAGCGCTGCGGCATTACTCGACCTCATTATCCATCGGCCTGCATCGTTCTGCAGGATTTCCAAGCTCTTTACGGCCGTCTGGTTTAGGGGTACCACTTCCGTACCGTATGTTATACTTGGCAGCCCCATCATTTCCCAAATGGTTTTCCCCACGAAAACCTTATTGAAACTGTTTCTCCCTATAAGTTTCATTTGATTAAGGATTCGCTTCCCCTTCAGAATCAATTTATTTGTGTGGTTTCGGTAGATGCCTCTTCCTGTAATGTTTATATTTACCCCCAAATACTCGTAATCACCTGTCTCTCCTACACTGAGAAGTTTGCTGCTCCCTTCCGGAATGCAGAACTCGCCCACTCTCCACCTTCGAGTGGGGTCCACTTTGCGGCCCACAGGTATAACTTTGCTCTTGCTTTCATTAAGTTTGAGTCTCCATTTGCTCCCATATTTCCCAACAATTTCCAGCATTTTCGTTAGCCCCTCTTCGCTTTCTGACACTAGAACCATATCGTCTGCAAAAAACAGCCCTGGGATCTTCAAGTCCCCAACTGCTACCCCCTTGTCGTTACGCAGGAGTTCATCTCCTAAACCTATGATGTACAATGCAAACAGGATTCGCAAAAAGATACACCCGTTTTAGGCCTATCTCCATAGGCACACGTTTTGTTGTAATGTTTCCCAGGCTAAGTTCACTCTGTACATCTTTATATAATGCTTTCATAATTCCAACAAACTCGCCTCCTAAGCCCAGAGCCTCCAGCTTACGCCACATACCCTCCCTCCATACTCTATCGTATGACACTGTACTGCTACTGTCCATTCGTTTTAATATTCGAGGACTCTGAGCAAATCCCATGCAGTTCTACCAACTTTATACAACGGGTCCAAACATCTGAAAGCCAACCTGGTCTTTCAGTCGACCCAGACGACTTATTGAGACTGGTGTCCAAACACACACCCCTTACCCGCCATTTCTTCTTGCGACTTTTATCATACAGGAAATCTTTCAGACTCTAAATTTCCCCTGTTCTACGGCACAACCCAGTGACCTGCATAAAATTTTCACCCAGTAGGTGATTAAATTTTTGCAGCTTGCCATTTGGACCAGAACTACTCCCTCCCCCCCCCCCCCCCCCCCCCCCACATTGAGCACGAATGCACACGGTGCCACTGACCTTTTTAGAAGTAAGCCGTAATCCGTGACTCCTGTTGTCTCCGCATATATACGCGGTCCAAGTTTCTGTGAGGCGAAGCCTTATATCCTGGTACCTAGGCCTATACTTGGTTCTCTAATTTCATAAAACAAGAGGCCCCACGTGGCCTTAATCGCTCACCTGACAAAGTGACTCTAAGAAGTATTTTAGGTCACCTTCACCATGTCATGCCTCATCAACATTAACTGGTTGAGTGATAGATTTTGTTTGAAGTTCAACATTTGTTACCTAAAATTAGTTTTAGGCCAATCTCCAATGATTTTTAATAAAGCAAATTTATCTCTGCAGACAAACTGGTTTAGCATGAAGCACAAACAAGGAATGTGAAGAGATAGCGGACATCTCTCCCCAACTGTGGATATCTTCCATGTGCTACATGTATATATTTGCATGCAAGAAAACAAAAATTTTCACAAATTTTCCAAAATATTAGTTTTTTTTATCATCATTGGAACAAGCTCAAACAGCTTATTCCAATAGGGGTATGGGATGATCAGGTATATTTTTGAGACAGAAATGTGAATATATAAATAATGGTGTTTTTTTGTGAATGATGCTGGAGAATTTTGCGTAAAGATATGGTAAATGGTTTGTTCTAGATACAGAATGATGCAAAAGTATTTAAATTTGATTAGGCAAGTTGTTCCTATAATGCATTTAAAAATTGAAGTAACTGTTTTTTTGCTGACAAACTTTTAGATGTGTGTGTCTGTGTTTGTGTGTGTGTGTGTGTGTTTGTGTGTGTGTGTGTGTGGGGGGGGGGGGGGGGGTGAGAGTGTTCTTGCAAACAAAATTCCTGAATAAATGGAAAATTTTATTTTTTGTGTGAAAGACATAGTGCGTGAATGTTGATTGGAACAAGCTTAGAGAGCTCATTTTAATGTGAAGTCATAAAGCTGTGTTTTACGTACGAAATTCTGGAATAACTAAAAAAATTGCTTTTTTGACTCAAAAAGCATGGTGTGCGACCTCTCATTGGAATGAGCTCAAAAAGCTCATTCCAATGGGGTATTTACAAGCGATAAGTACATGTATGTTTAAGAGACAAAAATTAAAATTTGAATAGCGATTTTTGCGAAGAATGCTGACAAGTTTTGGCAGTTATGCTGGTAAAAAGGTAAGATATGCAAAGTGGTTGTTTTTAGAGGCGACATTTAATTAAGGGGAATTAACCCTTGATTACTGAGGTAACTTCTAAAAGTACTGAAATTTCATGAAGCAATGTGAATAACAGACAACAGTTGCCTAAAAAATTTCATGAATAACTAAAATGTTTATTCCTTTGTCTCGAAAACATGGCATATGACCTTTGTTGGAATGAGCTGAATGCGTGTGTTCCAATGAGGGGGTCATAAAATTTGAACGGAGATTTGTGTGAATAATGCATTAGTACTGCTAGATTTGGGTAAACGGTTCACCCTGGATACCACCCCTTCTATAGTAGATCTTTTCTGCAAATTTTGTCTAAGATTCTATCAACTTTACAAATAAATACGTTCATGAATCACAATCAGATCCACCCCACAATGTTGCATACCAAATATCAAAAGATTCTGCCTGCTGGATCTGGAGAAGAAGATTTTTTAAGAAATATGCCTGAAATGCACTAAGTTAAAATTTGGGCTCCTATACGGAGCTCAAATATAAACCCAGGGGGGCTTGATTTGAACAAACTTGAATCAGATCCACCCCACAATGTTGCTTACCAAATATGAAAAGATTCTGAAGCTGGATCTGGAGAAGAAGATTTTTTAAGAAATTTGCCTGAAATGCACTAAGTTCGAATTCGAGCTTCTATAGTGAGCCAAATATGAAACTAGGAAGCCGATTTGAACAAACTTGAATCAGATCCACCCCACAATGTTGCATACCAAATATCAAAAGATTCTGCCTGCTGGATCTGGAGAAGAAGATTTTTTAATAAATTTGCCCGAAATGCACTAAGTGCGAATTCGGGCTTCTATATTAAGCCCAAATATGAATCCAGGGGGCCGATTTGAACAAACTTGAATCAGATCCACCCCGCAATGTCGCATACCAAATATCAAAAGATTCTGCCTGCTGGATCTGGAGAAGAAGATTTTTGAAGAAAATTTGCCCAAAATGCACTAAGTTTGAATTCGAGCTTCTATAGTGAGCCCAAATATGAATCCAGGGGGGCCGATTTGAACAAACTTGAATCAGATCCACCCCGCAATGTTGCATACCAAATATCAAAAGATTCTGCCTGCTGGATCTGGAGAAGATGATTTTTTTAAGAAATTTGCCTGAAATGCACTAAGTTCGAATTCGAGCTTCTATAGTGAGCCCAAATATGAATCTAGGAAGCCGATTTGAACAAACTTGAATCAGATCCACCCCACAATGTTGCATACCAAATATCAAAAGATTCTGCCTGCTGGATCTGGAGAAGAAGATTTTTTAATAAATTTGCCCGAAATGCACTAAGTCCCGAATTCGGGCTTCTATATTAAGCCCAAATATGAATCCAGGTCGCCGATTTGAACAAACTTGAATCAGATCCACCCCGCAATGTTGCATACCAAATATCAAAAGATTCTGCCTGCTGGATCTGGAGAAGAAGATTTTTTAAGAAATTTGCCCGAAATGCACTAAGTTCAAATTCGAGCTTCTATAGTGAGCCCAAATATGAATCTAGAAAGCCGATTTGAAACAAACTTGAATCAGATCCACCCCACAATGTTGCAAACCAAATATCAAAAGATTCTGCCTGCTGGATCTGGAGAAGAAGATTTTTTAAGAAATTTGCCTGAAATGCACTAAGTTCGAAATCGGGCTCCTATACTGAGCCCAAATATGAACCCAGGGGGCCGATTTGAACCAAACTTGAATCAGATCCACCCTACAATGTTGCATACCAAATATCAAAAGATTCTGCCTGCTGGATCTGGAGAAGAAGATTTTTTTAAGAAATTTGCCTGAAATGCACTAAGTTCGAAATCGGGCTCCTATACTGAGCCCAAATATTAACCCAGGGGGGCCGATTTGAACAATCTTGAATCAGATCCACCCCACAATGTTGCTTACCAAATATCAAAAGATTCTGCCTGCTGGATCTGGAGAAGAAGATTTTTTTAAGAAATTTGCCTGAAATGCACTAAGTTCGAATTCGGGCTTCTATAGTAAGCCCAAATAGGTATCCAGGGGGCCGATTTGAACAAACTTGAATCAGATCTACCCCGCAACATTGCATACCAAATATCAAAAGATTCTGCCTGCTGGATCTGGAGAAGAAGATTTTTGAAGAAATTTGCCTGAAATGCACTAAATTCGAATTCAAGCTCCTATAGTGAGCCCAAATATGAATCTAGGGAGCCGATTTGAACAAACTTGAATCAGATCCACCCTACAATGTTGCATACCAAATATCAAAAGATTCTGCCTGCTGGATCTGGAGAAGAAGATTTTCAAAGAAATTTGCCTGAAATGCAGTAAGTTCAAATTTGGGCTCCTATACTGAGCCCAAATATAAACCCAGGGGGCCGATTTGAACAAACTTGAATCAGATCCACCCCACAATGTTGCATACCAAATATCAAAAGATTCTGCCTGCTGGATCTGGAGAAGAAGATTTTTTAAGAAATTTGCCTGAAATGCACTAAGTTCGAAATCAGGCTCCTATACTGAGCCCAAATATGAACCCAGGGGGCCGATTTGAACAAACTTGAATCAGATCCACCCTACAATGTTGCATACCAAATATCAAAAGATTCTGCCTGCTGGATCTGGAGAAGAAGATTTTTTAATGTTTTTCCCATTGCCTACAGTGTTAAAAAGTGCTGACTCAGCACTTTTTCAAAGTCCCGAAACTGTACCCTATGATAAAACCGATGGCAATTTTTTTTTACCAATCCTTTCTGTTGGTCCTAAGGAAGCTGCACACCAAATAAAAATTCTCAGTGCCGTGCAGTTTTGGAGATATGGGCGTTTTAAATTTTTTCTATTTTTAGCTCCTGCGGTTCCCACGGGGCTGCGGGAAAATTTTTTTTTGCATAAATCAAGTACTCATGACCCAATAAGCCCTCACATAAAATTTGGTTCAAATCAGCCTCTCGGTTTGGAAAATAGAAATTTTGGGCGGGGCAAAAAATTTTGCCCCTCTCATAACAACGCCAAGTATAGCCCCACAAACTTCTCTTGAACAAATCTGAGTCTACACCTCAAAAGGAAGCTGCACACCAAATATCAAGTCTCTGCTACTGCTGGTTCATGAGAAGAAGATTTACAAAGATTTTGGTGCCCCTTGGGGGCGTGGCACCACCCAGGAGGAGGGGCACCTTCATTTGAACAAATCTGAATTGGCATTAGGTAATAAACATTTAGCCAACATTTGAATAAAATTGGGCTAGTGGTTTAGGAGGAGAAGTCGATAATGTAAAGTTAACGCCGGACGGACGACGACGGACGACGGACGACGGACGACGGACGATGGACGACGGACGACGGACGACGGACGACGGACAGAAAGTGATTAGTAAAGCTCCCCTTGAGCTTCGCTCAGGTGAGCTAAAAATAAATTGAGACTATCTTTATAATTCCGTGTCGGTGTTGAGACCAATTTGTATCAGCCACGTCTCACCCTACCATAAAATAAAACAGTGTTGAAGGTTATTGCAAGGTTCAAAGCTTCCAAAAGTTTTGCCCATTTCAGTAACATAAAGTGTCGAATCTACTTTCATTCACAGGCACTCGACGTATTATCAGATGTTATCAATTTTAGTAAATTGTATATTATATTATCAATACTCAGTTTGTTTAGTATTGATAATGTATAATACATTTTATTAAAAATGATAAAATCTGAGAATTCATCAAGAGCCTGTGCACAGAATAATTCATGTTAGCTGCCGATAACACAACCAACTTTTTCTGTGTCGTCGTTCAATTCTTCGACGAGAACATCAATTATTCTGAATAACCTATAACGTCAAATGAACATTTCCTTGAGAATAACATTCTGTAATTGAACTGCACATGACACACTAGTCTGGTGAATTCTGAATATATTCGGAATGGCACACAGAAACATACCCTATAATACGACTGTTTTTTCAAAACGGGCATATAAAAACTGTTAATTCTGCGTATAAAAACTGTTAATTCTTCCACCAAGTGATGACGACTGACCCGATTGTTGGGCTGCTGCTGAAGCAGGTACAAGAAAATCATAACCATAACAGAGGAAATCAAAATCTGTGTAACAAAGGCTATAAGGCTGCTACGTAAGTGTAGACAAAACATGCAAAATTTGAATATCCTTCAGCCATATTGGGCTGTCACCAAAATGAAGGACATCGAAATTCAACAACTGATGTTTGAGCTATAATGCAAAGCGTTTGTATGGAAAGTGTGACAAGGGCAATGATTCTGGTATGTATAAATGGACGAAACCTACAACATGTGGATATCTTTTCCACCATGCTGATCTATCATCATACTGAAGGACATCAAAATCCAACAACCGATGCTGGTGTTATTATGCACATATTTTGTGTGGACATTCAAAAGTATGAAGTATGGTCTAAGCTCTTGATTGTATGCACACCAAAACATATGGGGGTCGGGGGCATAACAATGATAATTTGAATAAGGACATTTGTCGAATATCCAGTAATGTAGGCAAACATGGCAGGCGAATGAAATGATCATTCACCCAATTTGTACAAGCCTGTGAACACAGGAGCAATATCAATTTATTCATGAAACTACTAGTCAAACACATCCTAATTTGTGCACATTATCATAAATTGGGCACATCATTTACCTTTATTCTGAAAGTTGTACCACAATTTTTAAGAGAGAAAAACATTCTTTCAGTTGAAAACCGAATCATTTGAAAAGCTGCTTTTGTGGCTGAAATAAACGTTCTTAACTTTTTGTTGCTTTTCTCACTTCAGTTATTCTATTTTTCATGAACCTGGCATTATTTCTTTTTTGACACTCCAAATCAGAATATCTTTTTATTGTCGTGCGAGGTCTATAATTAGTATGTGCACTCCACTATGCATGTCAGAACAGAATGATAAACCCAATAACCCTGCTCTCAAAGAGGTTTGATGGTTAAATTTAGAATAATATTCCAGAATATAAACTGTTCAAAGAAATTACCCAGTTATCATTCTGATATGTCTACGCATGCTCACTATAAACCAAGTTATCCAGAATAGCTCACTGAAACTTACCCTTATACAGCCCTCCATATAGGGTTCTCATCACATGGCACTCATTAATAGACTCCAGCAAACATTTAAAACAGAACATGCCAACAACAGTAAACAAGCACTGCACCACTTCCCAGGGATGCCAAGGCGGTATACAGAGGTTGAAATTAATTTTTAGAACAATAAAGGTCTGAACACGAGGTTAGTGTCCTCATGTAATTTCTTAATAGCAAGTGCCCAAAAATGCAACCACACGGTGGCACTGGCACTGAATTCGAGTTAAGTCTTTGTTGTCTACAGACCTGAATACACAAAAATAATCCGATAAAATGATTAAGAAACAGTGAATAAGGCAATAAGAAAAGTCCTAGCACAAAGCTTGCAAATCTTACTTTTATGTAGTGGTCTTTTGATCCAGTAACAACAGTATCTGTAGTGTTAGTTTTATCTACAGCCAACACCATAACAGCAGCCTGATGCCCACCACTTAACTTCCCTATTGCACTAAACCTACAAATAAAGAAAATAGCGAATAAAACTATTGTTGACACTTAATTCCTGAGCATGTGCCTCCTATATCTGCTACTTTCACTGCTTTGGTGGTACAGCCTCCAAGCTTTGCATATTCATGTATAGTTTGAACACCTTGGCATGTGTCTGTATTCAAGTCAAGACTTCACCAGAATGGCTTTACTTAACTGGTAGAGTGCTAAATTCTTTTTGGCCCTTAAAATTTCTTTTTGCATCTTTGCCTTGTTAAAATTTATGGGAGGGTGCCCGTAGGCACTCTCCCATAAATTGTAACAAGGCAAAATCTCACAGATAAAATAATATTACTGCAAAGATAATATGAAGCACATCCACAGAATATGAAGCCTTTAAATTACAGTACCGACACGTCAGAATAAAGCCTAAATATGGGCTTCCTTGCATGCCTTCAAACGAGTGAAAACTGAGCTAACCGACAATATATACATTCATATACAAATAACGAATTGTCTCAACAAGCCATTTCAAATTACCCCTCTATCTTCTTTTTCATAGTAGCAGTCTCAACCTAACCCACCAAGCCCCCCCCCACCTCCCATCACAACACACTCAAATACACCCCCCCACCCCCCACCCACACACACACCCTACTGTACATACCTGTACATACATATACATTTTTTCCAATTGTTACTGTATTTCGCTGTAATAGATTTGGTAACATAATCTGTAATATTTTGTATATACATTTTTGTATCTCCTAGCCAGGTGAGATTGTACGGAGGATTGTAAAATCGTGGCCTCTGCAAAATATCACCAAATGAACAATAAGAAAAAAAATAAAAATAAATATGGGCTTCCAGAAATCTACCAGCATCCTGCTGGTTTTTGCTGGGAGTCAAGCAAAACAAGTACAAAAACAATGTAAGCAGAATAACTGTATGCTCAAGAGGATTTGATGCCAATAACTTGGCAACTTGACATTAACATATACCTCTATCACCTACTTCAGTGAACAAATTACCAGTTAATGGACTACTGTGCCAACACATGGGTAATGAGAGTCTTGGACAAAGGACATAGTGCAGATGGAGTGAGAGAGGATTGATTAACAACCTTTTGGTTCAAAGTCCAGTGCTCTAACCAATCAGTCACCATGCACTCTCTGAAGGATGTCAAATGCTTCTTAGCAGATAAATAATATACGTTCATAAACAAAATGTCTATTAAAATTCTTCTAAATTACCTTCTTAAATCCCAAACTCGTACAAAATTCCCTGTAGCACAATACATAATGTACCCATCTTTACTGATCACAATGTCATTGATATGGTGTTCACCAGGTGCTAAATCAATTTGCCTTGAGTCAGAATTCAAATTTACAGCACCATTCACTGTTAAACCAGAAGAACTGAAACAATAAATTTCACAATCTATATATATATATATATCAGAAGTTTATAAACAAATCCTTGTGCTGGTAGTTATAAGAAAAAAATATTAAAGTTCAAAACAAATACACCGACATCACTGACTATATTCCTGCTAGCGCTTTCACCGCTCTGTATGCGGATCTTCAGGCATTTTTATTTTTATAAAATACGTTATACAAATATTTACAAAATAACGTTATGACGTAAACCACTGGGTGTGGTGTATTTACACCACACCCAGTATATACACCACACCCAGTGGTTTACGTCATAACGTTATTTTGTAAATATTTGTATAACGTATTTTATAAAAATAAAAATGCCTGAAGATCCGCATACAGAGCGGTGAAAGCGCTAGCAGGAATATAGTCAGTGATGTCGGTGTATTTGTTTTGAACTTTAATATTTTTTTCTTATATATATATATATATATATATATATATATATCTACTCAAAGTTTGCTAAGCACCAAATATCTGACAAATCATTGTGAAATTTGCTTGTGACATATTTGCAATATTTTTCGTGGATATGATTGAGGAATGTATTGAGATGGTCCCCAGTGTTTACATTAGCTCTCTTGACAGGCAGACGTTTCGTGACAGTCATGGAAAGCATGTACCCCTTTATTTTCATGATGTTTTTGTGTACTGTCTACAGGTACATGAGGTGTGTAGAGTATTCAGTCTTCATTCAATTAATGATTGAATATGGCAAATGCAAATGTAAGAAGACATTTGTCTGAAGCAGAAATGTGGCGGGCTGTAGGGATGGTGGAGCAAGGGGCTAACCATCGTATGGTTGGTGAAGCCCTTGGTATGCACCATACGGTGATTACCAGAGCCTGGGCAAGATTTCAGCAGTATGGCACATCAGTAAGATGGCATGGTGGTGACAGAGATAGGGCAACATCTGCAGCTGAAGACTGGTTTTTGATCATTTAGCCCTGTAAGAACCGCTTTGCCACAGCAACCCAGCTTCGAAGTGATCTTCAGAATGCATCCGGGGTAAATGTTTCGACGCAGACTATCCGGGCAAGGTTGCACGAAGATGGTCTCAGATCAAGAAGACCATGTATTCGCATTCCCCTCTCCAAGAACCACTGCCAGGCACGATATGAAAGGGCCATGGACCACGTTGGATGGACCAGAGAAGATTGGTGACCTGTCCTTTTTACAGATGAGTCAAGGTACTGCCTAGACCACACAGATGGGTGTTCTAGGGTATGGAGAAGACAGGAAGAGCTATGCCATGCAGACAACATTGCTGAGCATAACCACTATGGTGGAGGTTCAATCATGGTCTGGGGCAGCATCAGCCGAGATGGATGTACAGAGCTCTGTGTCCTACAACGTGGTACATTGACTGCACAACTGTATATTGATGAGATCCTGGATGCCCACGTGAGATTGTATGCAAGTGCACTGGGTGATAGATTCATTCCGATGGATGATAATGCCCGTCCTCATGTTGCCCATGCTGTCGGAGAGTACCGACAGAGGGAGGGGATTGAGCGTATGAACTGGCCAGCAAGATCCCCTGACCTCAATCCAATCGAACATGTCTGGAATGAGTTGCAGCTTGCAATTTCAGCCGTCTAGTCCAGCCAAGAAGTGTCCAGGAGCTTGGTGCCATGCTGGTCCAAGAATGGAACAACATCCCTCAAAGGACCACCAGGAACCTGATTGGGAGCATGAGATGGCGCTGTCAAGCTGTAATTAACAATAATGGGTCTCGTACACGATACTGAAGCCATACCAGTTCCCTGCGTCAACTTTTTTGCATATTGAAAAATTTCCTCTTTTACCAAAAATATTCATTTTCCATGGTCATTATATTCAAAAGCTAAAAAATAATGTCAAACTCAAATAAAAACTTAATTTCTGTACTTAAATCATTAAAAATATAATTAAATAAAAAATATAGACACTTTTCATTACAATATTTCAACTAAAACGTAAAACAGGTAGTTGGAAGTACTTGATGCTTAGCAAACTCTGAGTAGTATCTACAGTACGTGGAGAGTGTAATATCACTAAATCACCCGCAGAGTGGAAATTTCACCCAAGCAATAATTGCAAATTAAGCACAAGCAAAGTTTCAGCCTATGGACCTGCGGGTTAAACCCAGAGGTCCATTGGCTGAAACATTGCTTGTGTTTTTAGTCGATATATACAAAATTTGAAAGTTATAGTTTGCGTGATTAACTCCACTCTGTGGGTGATTTAGTTACAATCCACTCTCCACGTACTGTGTATATAAAATACTATATAAAATACACATTCTGAATGAATCCCAAAATTATCTCACAAGCATTTACAAAAAATAACACATGCATTGCTAGGTACAGAATACATGTCCAGGCGAAAAATTGCTGATTTTCCCTTTTATTATTTGTGCACAACATTTGTTTATTTTGTGAACATTTTCAAAAACTGAGACAGCTGATGGCAAACCTGATCCTTCAATTTGAAAAAATAAACAAGCTAATTGTCATTCAACAGTACAATTTATTTATTTACTGGTGTTTAAGGTCACTTTCAACATCTTTGGCTACCTCATGACCGCAAGATTGGGATCAAGTCAAGTTCAGCCAATCGTTTATATCTATGCTGCCCACTTTACAGGGCTTCCACCCCAGGCATTGGTTCTGGGTCCTATTTTAAAACCCAGTAAGGCAGAACTTGTTCACTGTAGTAAACAAGCACTACGCTACTTCCTGTGGTTCCCACAGGGAAGATCTTGAATTACACTGTAAGAAACAATGCATTGTTTGATAGAGCAACCACTCACAAACAGTCCCCATTAATGCAGAAAAGGCCCCACAAAGTAGATCTTCTGTTTCTCAGGCCATTTTTTGTAAAATTGCATGTGGGCAGACGGTTTTTTATTTCATATTTTATTTTTGTAATCATTTCTTTGCAACCAAAAGTTAATGTTCTTGGTTTGTTTTATGTTTTAGGCCTCATAATCTACAGAACAGCATGGGTGATGGTGAATTTCGTTCCTTGAGCGCAGTGCAAGAAAGCTTAGCAATGCTAAAGCATTGCAAATTTATCAATTTTATTAACTTGGGTAAAATATCAGACATAAACTATTTAATTTTAATTTTTTAAAGTTTGCACTGGTTATAAAAAGAGAACATGCGGCAGACAAAAGGTCCATGTGGGAAGGCCTGAGAAACAGATTTTTAATTTTATTAGGCCTAATGCAGATAATCTGAATCATGTAATAACAAGAAATTTTTTTGAAAAACAATTCAAAACTCTTTAAATGATTTCATTGGACAAAATGTAAACAAATGAACAGAGGTCAGGGCCCATGTTTCAGGTGTGAATACAACTGTATACACTAGAACTATCACTGAAGGTGATTAATACCCCCGCTTTGGGTTTTTAGAGGAATGCACTTCTGATCATGTAGGCGAAGGCCGTAAGGAAATGTATACATAAAGATCATTTTTTGTTGTTGAAATTTGTATTTGCATGTGGCCTTCCACAGAACAGCACTGAATACTTAAAGAGCCCACACATATATGGTTTAAATTTGGAAAAACACATTTACAATGTGCAACATGTATTCAAAGTCGGTTCATTAATGTAGGAGGAGTTGCACACACAAGAATCCCATTTGAAAACCCATAATAAATCCAAGTTGAAGGGAGATAACTTGGTTAAAATTGTCGCATATCAAAAATTTGGGAATATGCGTATGTTCACTTAGTTGTGATAATGTTTGAAAGGTTTTGTCAAAACTGATTGATAAATGTAGGAGGAGTTGCACGCACAAGTATTTCATGTAGAAACCCATAATAAATCTAAGTTAAAGGGAGATAACCTAGTTAAAATTGCCACAGCTCAAAAATTTTGGAATATGCACATGTTCACTTAGTAGTGATGATGTCTGTAAACTTTTGTCCAAATTGATTGATAAATGTAGGAGGAGTTGCGCACACAAGAATTTCATGCAGAAACCCATATTAAATCAAAGTTCAAGAGAGATAACCTGGTTAAAATTGTCGCAGATCAAAAAGTTTGGAATATGCACATGTTCACTTAGTAGAGATAATGTTTGAAAGGTTTCATCAAAATCTGTTCATTAATGTAGGAGGAGTTGCGCACACAAGAATTTGTTTGAATGGAAAGACATAATAAATCTAAGTCAAAGGGAGATAACCTGGTTAAAATTGTCGCAGATCAAAAATCTTGGAATATGCGCATGTTCACTTAGTAGTGATGATGTCTGAAAAGTTTTGTCCAAATTGATTGATAAATGTAGGAGGAGTTGCTCGCACAAGAATTTCATGTAGAAACCCATAATAAATCTAAGTTTAAGGGAGATAACCTAGTTAAAATTGCCACAGCTCAAAAATTTTGGAATATGTGCATGTTCACTTAGTAGTGATGATGTCTGTAAACTTTCGTCCAAATTGATTGATAAATGTAGGAGGAGTTGCGCACACAAGAATTTCATGTAGAAACCCATATTAAATCAAAGTTCAAGTGAGATAACCTGGTTAAAATTGTCACAGATTAAAAAGTTTGGAATATGCACATGTTCATTTAGTAGAGATGATGTTTGAAAGGTTTCATCAAAATTGGTTCATTAATGTAGGAAGAGTTGCGCACACAAGAATTTGTTCGGATGGAAAGACACAATAAATCTAAGTCAAAGGGAGATAACCTGGTTAAAATTGTCGCAGATCAAAAATCTTGGAATATGCGCATGTTCACTTAGTAGTGATGATGTCTGAAAAGTTTTGTCCAAATTGATTGATAAATGTAGGAGTTGCGCACACAAGAATTTCATACAGAAACCCATATTAAATCAAAGTTCAAGAGAGATAACCTGGATAAAATTGTCGCAGATCAAAAAGTTTGGAATATGCACATGTTCACTTAGTAGAGATGAAGGTTTCATCAAAATCGGTTCATTAATGTAGGAGGAGTTGCGCACACAAGAATTTGTCCGGACGGAAAGACGTACGGACGGATGGACGGACGGACAGACGTACAGGGCGATTCCTATATAGCCCCCACTTCTTCGAAGCGGGGGTATAACTAGATACTATTTCCAGAATGTTATATACATTACTGCCATTAACCTTAGAGTGCCTAGGGGATTTTTACATATTTTTGCTACACTTTGACAGTCTACATCCTGTGACTTTGCTGCTGTTTTTTGGCAAATCTTGGCTGCCTATATTGGCAGCCAAGACTTGCCTAAACCAACTACCTAGGTACTTCGAATGTAACTTGTGAGTTAACCCAAAGACTGCATGTAGGGGCACCTGTTCTCTTGCAAAAAATGTGACCAAAGTCCAAATTAGTCCCTTAAGAGTTAAATGTAGGAGTTTAATGGTCAGACAAAAGATCAGATCATGTGATATATCAATGTACCAATTATTTATGAATAAAAGATTTAAAAATTTTTCAGTGCGGTGGTGCATTGTAGAATGGAAACAATTCAGAGTAACTTTTTAAGGCTATGATACACATATCATATACCAATATGATACACATCAACAGAAAAAAACCTCCAAATGAATTAGAAAAAAATAATGTACAAAACCTAAGAAGGACATTTGTCTCAAAATGTGTCCAAACTAGAAAGCTCAGAACTAAATGGTATTCGAAGCAAATGCGCGAAATTTCAAAATCAGAGGTCCCAGGATGCTGTCTGCAGAATGTATCAAATGATTTAACAGTGAAAACCAATAAAATTGTTTAGCAGAAAACCATTTCTCTACACCTACCTTAGTGTTTTGATACATTCTGTAGTATTCTCTCTAATGTCCCAAACTTTTACATATGACTGAGATACGGTGAAAACCTGGTGAGTCTGTTCACAATATCTAACTGATGTAACATTATTAGGATGACCCCTGAATGACATATATTCTTTTCCTGTTGATAAATCCCAAGTTTTTGCAGTTCGATCTGAAACAAATATGTTTAAAAAATGAAAGAGTACTCTCAAGCAAATCTAACAGCTACTCTAACACAAAAATAACAACATTTGTACAGTGCAACAATATTTATTAAAGTTGCCTACCATGATTTTTTTTCACTTTCGGCTTTCAACCCATCAAATTTAATTAAGTGTTAAATTCTTATTTCTGAAGGAAACTAGATGAGTTAGTATGACACATATGCATGATTAAGCACTGACTTTATACATGTACCCATGACAAAGCCACCTACCAGAAATCAGCCAATTATCTGAACGTATAGCAAAAAAAACCTCTGATAAACTGATTCTCTGAGTTTTCACATCATAAACTAAGTTCAGGGTCAATAACTGTGTGAAAAATCATCCAACCGGGACCAAATCCAAACTTGATTTTTAACACCCATCACAAAGTCATATACCAGAAATCAGCTAATGATATGAACGTCCATAAAAAAAAAATCAAATATGAAAGGATTCTCACTGTTGGACCTGAAGAAGAAGAATTTTCAAGAAATTTTCTCATACTGCACTAAGTTAAACTTTGGGCTTCAATAAAAAGCCCAAATATTAACCCAGCGACCTGATTTTGAACAACCTTCAATCTAACCCTCCTAGAGGTGTTGTACACCAAATATCAAAAGAATCTGACTGCTGGATCTGAAGGAGATGATTTTTAAATGATAATTCCCCATATTGCATCCCTTGGGGGAACCCAAATATTAACCCAGGAACTCGATTTGAACAAATTTGAATCTTACACCTCTAGAGATGTCACATACTAAATATGAAAGGATTCTCACTGGTGGGTCTGAAAAAGAAGATTTTTTAAGAAATTTTCTCATATTGTTAAAGTTAAAATTTGGGCTCCAATAAAGAGCCCAAATATTCGCCCAGGGATCCCATTTGAACAAACTTGAATCTACCCCCATCCACAGATCCTGCATATCAAAAGAATCTGACTGGTGGATCTGAAGAAGATTTTTAAAGATTAGTCCCCATAATACATCAAGTTAATATTTGGGCTCCCATAGGAAGCCCAAAAATTAACCCAGGGACTCAATTTGAACAAAATTCAATCTGACCCCTGTAGAAATGTTGTATACCAAGTATCAAAAGAATCTGACTGTTTGATCTGAAGAAGATTTTTAAATTTTTTTTTCTCAATTTTTGCAAATATGCTGACTCAGCATTTTTTTCAAATGCCCCTACAGAACACCCTGACACAACCAAGGCCATTTTATTTTATTATTCCATTCTACTGGTCAAAAGGGTGCTTCATACCAAATAACAGTTCTCTGTTCTGTGTAGTTTTGGGAAATATGGGCATTTGAATATTTTTCTATTTTTTAGCCCTCGGGTAACCACGGGCTACAAAACAAGAGGCCCCAGGGGGCCTGAGGGCGCTCACCTGACATGGTAGCCTAGATATCAAGCCAGGGAGTTGATTTCAATCAGTTGCATCTGCCCCTCCTAAGAAAAACTTATACCAAATATCCAAAGATTCTGACCAGTGGATCTAAAAAAAAAGATTTTTAAAGAATATTCCTCATATTGAACTGAGTAATAATTCGGGCTCCCACAGGGAGCCCAAATATGAACCCAGGGGGATGCTGTATACCAAATATTAAAAGATTCTGACTGGTGGATGTGAAGAAGAAGATTTTTTTTAAGAATATTCCTCATATTGAACTAAGTTATAATTCAGGCTCCCACAGGGAGCCCAAATACAAACCCAGGGACTTGGCTTTAACAAACTTATATCTCACCTCCCTAAGGATACTGTATACCAAATATCAAAAGATTCTGACTGGTGAATGTGAAGAAGATTTTTGAAGAATATTCCTCATATTGAACTAAGGTATAATTTCGGCTCCAACAGGGAGCCCAAATATCAACCCAAGGACCTGGATTGAACAATCTTGAATCTCATCACCCTAAGGATGCTGCATACCAAATATAAAAAAAATTCTGACTGCTGAATCTGAAGAAGATTTTTAAAGAAAATTCCTCATATTGAACTAAGTTATAATTTGGGCTCCCACAGTGAGCCCAAATATGAACCCAGGAACTTGGCTTAAACAAACTTGAATCTCACCCCCCTAAGGATGCAGTATACCAAATATCAAAAGATACTGATTGGTGGATCTGAAGAAGATTTTTAAAGAATATTCCTCATATTGCACTAATTTGAACATTTGGGATCCCATAGAGAGCCCAAATATGGACCCAGGGAATTGATTTCAACAAATATGTTTATCAATCTTCCAATGATGTTATATGTGAAATATGAAAGCCTTTGGACAAGTGGTTTGGGAGAAGAAGATTCTTTAATGTTTTCCCCATTACCCACAGTGTTAAAAAATGCTGACTCAGTACTTTTTTAAAGTCCTGAAAAAGTACCCTATGATAAAACCGATAGCAATTTTCTTTTACCATTCCATTTTGTTGGTCCGAAGGAAGCTTCACACCAAATAAAAATTCTCAGTGCTGTGCAGTTTTGGAGATATGAGCGTTTTAAATTTTTTCTATTTTGAGCTCCTGCGGTTCCCATGTGGCGATGGGAAAACTTTTTTGGCATAAATTAACTACTTATATCCCAATAAAACCTCATATCAAATTTGGTTCAAATCAGCCTCTCAGTTTCGAAAATAGAAATTTTGGGCGGGGCAAAAATTCTTGGCCCTCCCATAACGATGGCAGATATAGACCCTAGAACTTTTCTTGAACAAATCTGATTCTACACCTCAAAAGGAAGCTGCACACCTTATATCACGTCTCTGCTACTGCTGGTTCATGAGAAGATTTTTAAAGATTTAGGCTCACTTTTTGGGCGTGGCCCTATCAAGGGGCTGGTCAACTTGATTTGAACAAATTTGAATTGGCATGTGATAGGGAACATGCACACCAGATTTGGTTTAATTTGGTTGAGTGGTTTGTGAGAAGAAGTCAATAATGTAAAGTTAACGCCGACCGGATGACGGACAGAAAGTGATGAGTAAAGCTCCCCTTGAGCTTTGCTCAGGTGAGCTAAAAAAAAATTCGGGCAGCAATCAAGTACTTTGGACCCATTTACACTACCTGCCAAATTTGGTTCAAATCGGCCCATCGGTTCTTGAAATAGAAAATTTGGGCGGAACCTAAAATGGGTATGTGCCCACAGAGAGCCCAAATATTGATCTACCAACTTCCCTTGAACAAACTTTAATCTTCAATACCAAAGAGTGTTCCATACCATATATCAAGGCAATCTCTCTGGTGGTTCATGAGAAGATTTTAAAAGATATTTAGGCTTTGGTATCATTGACCAGAGCCTGAAGAATGCAGCCGCTTCATTTGAACAAAATAGAAAGGGTATACTCCAGGGATGGTTTGTGCAATATATGTTTGAATTTGGCTGAATGGCTGTGAAGAAGAAGCCAAGTTTGTAAAAGTTAACGGATGACGAACGCCAAGTGATGGCAATAGCTCACACTGACTTGCAGTCAGGTGAGCTAAAAAAAAAACCCAAAAATAATAATTTGTAGAAAAATGAAAGTGTCAATGACACTGTAGCTTAACTTGTCGGTGTGTTGTATTTGATGAAAAGGATAATGTTCAATGTTTGTGAAAGGATTATGAAATAAGACAAGAATTGTGATAAGTCCCTTCATAAATATGGCCTGTAGACTGTGCTAAAGGTTTTGGGGCTTCAGGCCTGTGTAGCCATGATGGTTGACCGATTACAACTAAAAGGGGACGTCCTCATCTCGACATTATACTGAGCAATTCTACTAAGTTACAATGAAATCCCTTCACAAATACGACCCGTAGTCTGTACTAATGTTTTTCGGGTTTTGGGCTCGGGAAGTCATCATGGTTGAATAATTGCGACCAAAAGGGGACGTTGTCAACTGGGCTTCATCTGGAGTGATCCTACGAGTAGACTGTAGACTGTGCTCAAGGTTTTCGGGCTTCGGGCCCCTGAAGCCGTCACAGTTGACCAATCACGACCAAAAGGGGATGTCATCTTCTAGGCATTGTGGAGTCAACCTAACAAGTTACAATGAAATCCTTCCATAAATATGATCTATAGACCATGCTGAAGGTTTTGGGCAAGGGCAGCCATCAAGGCGGAATGATCGCGACCAAAAGGGGACGTTCTCATCTAGACATTATTTGGAGTCATCCTACCAAGTTACAATGAAATCAAATCCCTTCATAAATATGACCTGTAGAGTGTTGTGCTAAAGGTTGTCAGGCTTTGGGCCCCTGTAGCCGTCACAGGTGTCCAATCGCGTCCAAAAGTGGACATTCTCATCTCATCTAGACATTATATGAAGTCAACCTACCATGTTACAATGAAATCCCTTCATAGATATGACCTGTAGACTGTGCTAAAGGTTTTGGGGTTTTGGGCTTGAGCAGCCATCATGGTTGAATGATCGAAACCAAAAGAGGACATTCTCATCTGGGCATCATCTGGAGTGATCCTACGAAGTTACAATGAAATCCCTTCATAAATATGACCTGTAGACTGTGCTCAATGTTTTTGGGCTTTGGGCCGGTGAAGCCGTCTCAGTTGACCAATCACGACCAAAAGGGGATGTTATCATCTAGGCATTATATGGAGTCACCCTAACAAGTTACAATGAAATCCTTCCATAAATACGACCTATAGACTATGCTAAACGTTTTGGGGTTTTGGGCACGGGCAGCCATCAAGGCCGAATGATCGCGACCAAAAGGGGTCGTTCCTATCTAGATATTATTTGGAGTCATCCTACCAAGTTACAATGAAATCCGTTCATAAAAATGACCTGTAGACTGTGCTAAAGGTTTTCGGGCTTGGGGCCCCTGTAGCCATCACAGTTGCCCAATCGCGTCCAAAAGGGGACATTCTCATCTCGATATCATATGAAGTCAACCTACCAAGTTACAATGAAATCCCTTCTTAAATATGACCTGTAGACTGTGCTAAAGGTTTTTCGGGCTTGATCGCAACCAAAAGGGGACATTCTCATCTAGGCATCATCTAGAGTGATCTTACGAAGTTAAAATGAAATCCCTTCATAAATATGACCTGTAGACTGTGCACAAGGTTTTTGGGTTTCGGGCCCCTGCAGCCATCACATTTGACCAATCACGACCAAAAGGGGATGTCATCATCTAGGCATTATATGGAGTCAACCTAACAAGTTACAATGAAATTCTTTCATGAATACGACCTATAGACTATGATAAAGGTTTTTGGGCTCGGGCAGCCATCAAGGCTGAATGATCGTGACCAAAAGGTGATGTTCTCATCTGGACATTATTTGGAGTCATCTTACCAAGCTACAATGAAATCCCTTGTAGTCCTCACAGTTGCCCAATCGTGTCCAAAAGGGGATGTTCTCATCTAGACATTATACGAAGTCAACCTACCAAGTTACAATAAAATCCCTTCATAAATATGACCTGTTGACTGTGCTGAAGGTTTTCGGGCTTCGGCCTTGGGCAGCAATCATGGTTGAATGATCGCAACCAAAATGGGACATTCTCATCTGGGCATCATCTGTAGTGATCCTACGAAGTTACAATGAAATCCGTTCATAAATATGACCTGTAGACTGTGCACAAGGTTTTCGAGCACCTGTAGCCATCACAGTTGACCAATTATGACCAAAAGGGCATGCCATCATCTAGGCATTATATGGAGTCAACCTAACAAATTACAATGAAATCCTTCCATAAATACGACCTATAGACTATGCTAAAGGTTTTTGGGCTCGGGCAGCCATCAAAGCTGAAGTTTGCGACCAAAAGGGGACGTTCTCATCTAGACATTATTTGGAGTCATCCTACCAAGTTACGATGAAATCCCTTCATAAATATGACCTGTAGACTGTGCTAAAGGTTTTTGCGTTTTGGGCTCGGGCAGTCGTCACAGCTGACAGATCGTGACCTAATGGGGAAATTCTCATCTAGACACCATATGGAGTCATCCTACCAAGTTACAATAAAATCCCTCTATATTAAATATGTCCTGCAGACTGTGCTAAAAGTTTTGGGGTTTCGGGCTTGGGCAGCCATCACGGTTGACAGATCATGACCAAAAGGGAACTTCTCATCTAGGCATTACACAGAGGCATCCTACCAAGTTACAATGAAATCCCTTCATAAATACGACCTGTAGACTGTGCTAATGGTTTTGGGGTTTTGGGCTCGGGCAGCCATACCGATTGATTGATCGCGACCAAAAGGGGACGTTCTCATCTAGACATGACCCCAAACCTGTATATGACATTTCGGGATGATCAGACAAGAACTACGGGGTGTAGCCTGTGCTAAAGGAAAACGTTAACAGACTCACAGACTAACAGACTTCGGCATGCGTGATGGCAATAGCTTATCTTGACTTTGTCCAGTTAAGCTAATAAGAGTCTTTTCCAGGGAGAAAAGCCTAATAATGATTCTGGAGAAGCATGGCTTTTCCAGACGAGATTCCATGACTTTTCATGACCCCAGGGTGGCTAAAGAATTGTTTTTAACTGATCACTAAAGTACCCTTATTGATGTCCAAAAAAGGTGGGTGCAGTAGTCTCAAATGCCTCAGTTTGATAACAAAAAAGTTTACATTACAACCATCATTATTGGTGCAGAGGGTTAATATCAATATCGTCGTCTGACAAGTCCAACAAAAGGAGTTATGCCTCTTTGACACATACCCATTGAGTGCTGAAGCTATTTGAAAACAGCCAATTTTCTCTCAAATTTATCTAAAATTTTTATGTTTGGCAGCTTGGGGAGGGTGAACAAATACTTACAGGAATATTTTGTCCATGCAGCTTGTAATGTCACACCAAGACCTGTGAATGGCCAATTTTTCTCGAAAATATACAAGATGTGTTTAGAGAAATCCACAGAAAACATGAATTTTCAAGTTTTTAAGGGGTATCTGTCTTTACCTAGCCCAAAATGGCTTAACTCTTGGTTTTTTGAATACCCTTACTACTTACAAAGATGTTTTTCAGGTATATGCTGGGTGCTGTGGTTGACCGAAAACCATTTTATAAAAATTTTAATGCTCGACAATCTGTGGAGGGTTAACAAATGCTTATCGGAATATTTTGTCCATGCAACTTGTAATGTCAAACCAAGACCTGCGAATGGCCAATTTTTCTCGAAAATATACAAGATGTGTTTAGAGAAATCCACAGAAAACATGAATTTTCAAGTTTTTAAGGGGTATCTGTCTTTACCTAGCCCAAAATGGCTTAACTCTTGGTTTTTTGAATACCCTTACTACTTACAAAAATGTTTCCCTATAAATTTTGTGTCCGATAAAAGAAGTTATGTTTCTCTGTTGCATACCCATTGGGTGCTGTTGGTTTGGCTGTTTTCGGACACGCACAGCACCCAATTTAGGCTAAAAAAAAAGGGTTTTGTTTCTCAGACACCACTGCATTGACTTTTTTGGGCCACGTTGGTCGAATTTATTTTGGTTATTCCGAGTGATAGACATATCACGAAAATAGGGAAAGTAACCACCTACAGTCGCGCTGATCTCTATACATTATAAATTCGCGTTTTTTGCGTATTTCAAACACTGGGGGGTTTGGTGATACCATACCTTTCATCATCTCCTAACAGTGTCGGAAATTAAGAAACATTTTAATGAAAATTTGATCAAAAACGGTATTGTTTTTGTTAAACATTTTGGAAAATAGACCATTTTAACATAGCGCCATCTTACATCCGGGACTCAATTTGCACCCACAAACCGGCTTTATTTATCAACATTGCACATGTGTACTGAGCTGTTGATCAGCATTGAAAGCTTCATTTTTCGTCTCCGTTTTATCAATTAAAATTCGACAATTTACCTAATCTGTGTTTGTTCTCATTCCCAAAGAGAACAATAGTTGGGTGTTAGAAATTTGTGAATTTTGCGATGTTATTTCCAAACATATCATTTTCGTGTTACAATCATTCATGACCATGTGCGTTCTGACGTTCATCACAACTCTCAACTGCAATGCACCTTTGGCTTCTTTAAAGCTAAAATGTTCCGTTCGAAGAACGGCAGGCAAGCAAACAATAAAATTTTGTTTCAAAAGAACGACAGCAATGAGAAATGAAAGTGTCAATGACACTGTAGCTCAACTTGTTAAGATATGTACATGTATAGTGTGTGACACAGCAAAAACAAACATCTAGGTAATGACCTGATAACAAAGGTACATATAAAGTATTGTAATGGTCTGTACATAAATACTGACCGTAGCCTGTAACAAATGTATAGGTAAAGTATTGTAAAGGTGGGTGACAGTCAGATGCTAAACTAGGTCTGACTGAACCCCAAAATATTTGTTCTCATAGCACAGAGATAAGAATGGCACTCAAAAACACACTCGTTCCTGTCCCAAGGTGATAACAAAGGTACCCAAGAAGTTTCGTGAAGATCAGTTCATAAATACGAGCCATATAGAAGTTGTGACAAAAACTGATTGGACCTAATTTCGGTACAAAATGGCCACTGGCAGCCATCTTGAATTTTGGACTGCACCCAGAAACACTCGTTCTCATCCCAAGGTGATAATAAAGGTACCCAAGAAGTTTTGTGAAGATCGGTTCATAAATACAGCCTCTAACCCGAGCCGTATTGTGCACTTACTGTGTACAAGTAGCACTGAATAAATCAAAGTTCATCTAATTTGCATAATTTCTGCACGAGAAAAAAACCTGTACTATATGTGATGTATTCCATGTTACTAAACATTCATACAAAAATTTATTCAAATCAGAACTTTCTTAACAAAGGTACCCAAGACGTTTCGTAAAGATTGATTCATAAATACGGACTCTAGCCTGAGCCGTACAGAAGTTGTGTACAAAAAACTGATTAGACCTAATTTCGGCACAAAATGGCCACTGGCAGCCATCTTGAATTCTGGACCGCACCCAGAAACACTCGTTCTCGTCCCAAGGTGATAACAAAGGTACCCAAGATGTTTCGTGAATATCGGTTCATAAATACAGACTCTAGCCCGAGCCGTATTGACATGTGTACTTACAGTGTGTAAATAGCACCGAAAAAAATCAAAGTTCATCTAATTTGCATAATTTATGCACGAGAAAAAAACCTGTATTATATGTGATGTATCCCATGGTACTAAACATTCACACAAAAAATTATTCAAATCAGCGCTTTCATATGGAAGTTCTGCGCAAAAATCTGATTGCACCTAATTTTGTACAAAATGGCTCCCATTGGCCATCTTGAATTTTGGACTGGACCCAAAAACACTCGTTTTCGTCCCACGGTGATACCAAAGGTACGCAAGAAGTTTTGTAAAGATCGGTTTATAAATACGGCCTATAGCCCAAGCCGTATTGGCATTTGCACATACAGTGCTGAAAGTAACGCTAAATACATACATAACTTACGCACGAGAAAAAAACCCGTATTATATGTGATGTATCCCATGGTATTAAACATCCATACAAAAAATTATTCAAATCAGAGCTTTCATATGTAAGATCTGTGAAACAATCTGATTGCACCTAATTTTGTACAAAATAGCTGCCAGTGGCCAACTTGAATTTCCGATTGGACCCAAAAACACTCGTTCTCGTCCCACGGTCATAACAAAGGTACCCAAGAAGTTTCATAAAGATCGGTTTATAAATACGGCCTCTAGCCCGAGCTGTTTTGAATTGTTGAGGGACAGGACGGACAGATGGCCAGACGGACAGCATAAGCTCAAATTTGACTTACTTCAAAGTTGAGCTAAAAATGGTTATAAAGTGGAAAGAAACCATATCAATGCAGCATTCAGTACTGTACAGCAGACGTGAGTGCCATTAAATAATGTATTAATACCCACCAAGCCAAAGCCATCAATCCAATTATTATGAATCGGGGCTTGGGGGCACGATGACGCCGTGTACTAAGGCGTACTGCACGTCGATGGTACGCATGTCTTCAATCAACAATCTAACCCTGCCTGTTCCGCAGTGCGGAGTTACGATGTTGGGGAGCTGGCAACTGCTCGTCGTTGCTCGTGGTTCTCTCCGGGTACTCCGGCTTCCTCCACCCGTCAAACTGTCACGGTCATGATTAGCCATTGTGCATAAATATGTGACCTTAAACATCAATAAATAAATATCGGGGCATACCTCAGGGATCTGTCCTCGGACCAAGTATTTCCCCAAATAATAATTGGGTTGATGACTATGGCTTGGTGGGAATGAATACATTATTTAATGATGCATGCATTTTTATATTACGGACTGTGGGTCCAAGTTTGGACTAACATGACCTGCGTTGAAGCCCAGGGGATACTTGCAGTTGCAGACGAGAAATAAAAAAGGAGGAGGGGGTGGGGTGGGCTTTAGAACGAGTAACGTATATGTCCATAAAAAAATACAAAATCATCAAAATAACAATGAAAAAATAAAAACACATTAAATGGATGCCAACAATACCTGGAGAGAAGTATTTATTTATTCCATGAACTCCAATTCACTGATGTGTAATGTCCAGTTATAAATTACGCACATAGGCACCAGGGAAAGTTAGTTTCAATAGCACCAACAATGCTTATGTAGGACAACAATTTGAAAACAATTTGCACTGTAACCTGCACAGTTGTTGTATTTATAATGGTTTTTCCTGAACATGAGAACGTTCAGGAAAAACCAACATAAACACAACAACTGCGCAGGTTACGGCACAAATGGTGCTCTGATTCTGAAACAATGAAGTTTCAGTCACAAACGAGTGTCGGATTTTCTTGCCAGGGATGAAGACAATGGGGTGATAAACAAACAACAAAAAACAAATAAATGCGAGTATTTTTTAAATCTTTAATAATAATTTTCCTTCATTTTTTTATCTTATTCAACATGTGATAACTCGGGAAATCTAACCTATTTCCGTTGCAACCCAAATTGGCAAAATGTAACTTGCAACTAATTCTTGTTGACTGCATATACTTAATGAAAGTGTCAATGACACTGTAGCTTAACTTGTGTGTTGTGTTTGATGAAAAGGATAATGTTCAATGTTTATGAAAGGATTATGAAATAAGACAAGAATTGTGATAATTGGGAATATGTTCATTTCTGTTCCTTGTATGTTTTTGATAAAAAATAATATGAGGTGTACCCTGTACTAAAGAGCTGAGGGGTGGGTTAATATGACCTCACAGTTAATGTATGTGGCCCTCACAGTTAAAGTATATCAACAAAAGTTACCAAGTTACAGTGAAATTATTCCAAAATGAGTCATGTTATCAAGTTACATAGAAATCCCTTCATAAATATGGCCTGTAGACTGTGCTAAAGGTTTTCGGGATTCGGGCCCCTGTAGCCATCAGTTTCCCAATTGCGTCTAAAGGGGACGTTCTCATCTAGACATTATATGAAGTCAACCTACCAAGTTACAATGAAATCCCTTCAAAAATATGACCTGTAGACTGTGCTAAAGGTTTTTGGGCTAGGGCAGCCATCATGGTTGAATGATCGCAACAAAAAGGGAACATTCGCATCTGGGCATCATCTGGAGTGATCCTACAAAGTTACAATGAAATCACTTCATAAATATGACCTGTAGACTGTGCTCATCATGGTTGAATGATCGCAACAAAAAGGGAACATTCGCATCTGGGCATCATCTGGAGTGATCCTACAAAGTTACAATGAAATCACTTCATAAATATGACCTGTAGACTGTGCTCAAGACTGTGGTTGAATGATCGCAACCAAAAGGGGACATTCTCATCTGGAGTGATACTACGAAGTTACATTGAAATCCCTTCATAAATATGACCTGTAGACTGTGCTAAAGGTATTCGGGCTTCGGGCTCGAGCAGCCATAATGGTTGAATGATCGCACCCAAAAGGGGACATTCTCATCTGGGCATCATCTGGAGTGATCCTACGAAGTTACAATGAAATCCCTTCATAAATATGACCTGTAGACTGTGTGCTCAAGATTTTCGGGCTTTGGGCAACTGTAGCCATCACGGTTGACCAATCATGACCAAAAGGGGATGTCATCATCTAGTTATTATATGGAGTCAACCTAACAAGTTACAATGAAATCCTTCCATAAATACGACCTATAGACTATGCTAAAGGTCTTTGGGCTTGGGCAGCTTATTATAGAGGCTGAATGATCGCGACCAAAAGGGGATGTTCTCATCTAGACATTATTTGGAGTCATCCTACCAAGGCACAATGAAATCCCTTCATAATGACCTGCAGACTGTTCTAAAGGTTTTCGGGCTTTGGGCCCCTGTAGCCATCACAGTAGACCAATCGTGTCCAAAAAGGGACGTTCTCATCTAGACATTATATGAAGTCAACCTACCAGTTACAACTAGATATCACGGAGATGGAATCCATCTCTGCGGGCCACGCAGCAACTAACTGATGTAAGGTATAAACTGATGTGAACCGTAGTACTAAAATATTTCAAGCAATAGGTAAAATCTGATTAAAATCCCTTCCCAGACACGAACTTGTCAGAAAAAAAACCCAAATTCTGAATAATTTGACCTTGAGGTCAAACTTCAAGGCAAAGCATGGCAACCTTGGTACGCGACACGTCGTCTTGAGATAATCTACCCACATACCAAATATCAAAACCCTATCTATTAAGGGAAAAAAGTTACAGCCCGGACACAAACTTGTCAGAAAAGAACCCCGAAGTCGGAATAATTTGAACTTGAGGTCAAAGTTCAAGGTCAAAGCATGGCAACCGTGGTACGTGACACATCGTCTTGAGATATTCTACCCACATACCAAATATCAAAACCCTATCTATTAAGGGAAAAAAGTTACAGCCCGGACACGAACTTGTCAGAAAAGAGCCCCCAATTCTGAATAATTTGACCTTGAGGTCAAACTTCAAGGTCAAAGCATGGCAACCTTGGTACGCGACACGTCGTCTTGAGATAATCTATCCACATACCAAATATCAAAACCCTATCTATTAAGGGAAAAAAGTTACAGCCCGGACACAAACTTGTCAGAAAAGAACCTCGAATTCGGAATAATTTGAACTTGAGGTCAAACTTCAAGGTCAAAGCATGGCAACCTTGGTACGCGACACGTCGTCTTGAGATAATCTATCCACATACCAAATATCAAAACCCTATCTATTAAGGGAAAAAAGTTACAGCCCGGACACAAACTTGTCAGAAAAGAACCTCGAATTCGGAATAATTTGAACTTGAGGTCAAAGTTCAAGGTCAAAGCATGGCAACCGTGGTACGTGACACATCGTCTTGAGATAATCTACCCACATACCAAATATCAAAACCCTATCTATTAAGGGAAAAAAGTTACAGCCCGGACACAAACGTGTCAGAAAAGAACCCCGAAAATGGAATAATTTGACCTTGAGGTCAAAGTTCAAGGACAAAGCATGGCATCCTTGGTACGCAACACATCGTCTTGAGATAATATACCCACATGTCAAATATCAAAACCTTATCTATTAAGAGAGAAAGATTACAGCCCGGACGCACGGACAGAGCGATCACTATCGGGCGTCCGCCTCACGGCGGGGCCCTAATGAAATCCTTCATAAATATGACCTGTAGACTATGCTAAAGGTTTTCGGGCTTCGGGCTCGGGCAGCCTCATGGTTGAATGATCGCAACCAAAGGGGACAATCTCATCTGGGCATCATCTGGAGTGATCCTACGAAGTTACACTGAAATCCCTTTATAAATATGACCTGTAGACTGTGCTCAACATTTTCGGGCTTTGGGCACCTGTAGCCATCACAGTTGACTAATCATGACCAAAAGGGGATGTCATTATCTAGACATTATATAGAGTCAACAACCTAACAGGTTACAGTGAAATCCTTCCATAAATATGACCTTTTGCCTATGCTAAAGGTTTTTGGGCTCGGGCACCCATCAAGGCTGAATGATCGCGATAAAAATGGGACATTCTCATCTAGACATTATTTGGAGTCATCCTACCAAGTTACAATAAAATCTCTTCATAAATATGACCTGTAGACTGTGCTAAAGGTTTTCGGGCTTCGGGCCCCTGTAGCCGTCACAGTAGCCCAATCAGGACCAAAAGGGGACTTTCTTATCTAGACATTATATGAAGTCAACCCACCAAGTTACAATGAAATTCCTCAATAAATATGACCTGTAGACTGTGCTAAAGGTTTTCGGGTTTTGGGCTCGGGCAGTCGTCATGGTTGGCAGATCACGCCCAAATGGGGAAATTCTCATCTAGACATCATAAGGAGAAATCCTACCAAGTTACAATGAAATCCCTCCATATTAAACATGACCTGCAGACTGTGCTGAAAGTTTTTGGGTTTCGAGCTTGGGCAGCCATCACGGTTGACAGATCATGCCCATTCTCATCTAGGCATTATACCGAGGCATCCTACCAAGTTACAATGAAATCCCTTCATAAATACGACCTGTAGACTGTGCTAATGGTTTTCGGGTTTTGGGCTCAGGCAGCCATACCGGTTGATCGATCACGACCAAAAGGGGACGTTCTCATCTAGACATGACCCCAAACCTGCATATGAAATTTCGTGGCAATCAGGCAAGAACTGCGGGGTGTAGCCCGTGCTAAAGGAAAATGTGAACAGACTCACAGACTCTCAGACTAACAGACTTCCGCACGCATGATGGCAATAGCTTATCTTGACTATGTCAAGTTAAGCTAAAAATGGGTGTGTGACTTATACATGGGCTTTAGGCAAAAGGGAGAAATTCCAAGTGTGAGTTGGGGGTGCGACTTATACACGGGCGATGTATACACAGATATATACTGTACTCGTTCTAAAGCCCACTCCTCCTTTTTTATTTCTCGGCTGCAACTGCAAGCATCCCCCAGGCTTCGACACGGGTCAGGTTAGTCCAAACTTGGACCCACAGTCCGTAAGGACATATCAACCCCCAAAATTATATTACTGACTGTGGGTCCAAGTTAGGACTAAGGTCAGGTAATAGGACTGAGTGATGAAGATGCCACAATGTCACATATATGTATCTTTTATTTCTGTATTGCTGAGAAAACACTGTTTATTTTTGTTATGTTTTAATAAACACTGATTTAAAAATACACATACTGTTCTTGCATGTCTAACCTGGCACTCAGGGGTGACTCATGGCTGGAATTATATAATCACATCCTCGGTTATCGGAAATAAAGAATAAAAATAAAGTCCTCCCTCCCTAATTGATTCTAAAAAAAAATTGTCTGAGAAACAAAACCCTTTTTTTTTTTTGCCTAAAACCTGAGAGATAAACATAATCCCTCCATATTAACTTGTAGGTTTTCAAGAAAAATTGACTATTCGCAGGTCTTTGTGTGACATTACAAGTTGCATGGACAAAATATTCTGGTGAGCATTTACATAATCTCCTTTGATGAAAGTAGAATTCACCGATGACCATTTTTGTAAGTAATAAGGGTATTAAAAAAACAAAGCGTAACCCCTCAAAAACTTTAAAAAATTCATGTTTTCCCTGGATTTCTTTACAAACATCTTGTGGGATTTTCAAGAGAAAATGGCCATTGATAGGTCTTGGTGTCACATTACCAGTTGCATGGATGAATTATTCTGGTAGGCATTTGTTAACCCTCCATGGGCTGCTAAATGTCAAAATTTTGAAAAAATAGTCTGTTTTGGGGCATCAACAACATCAAATGGGAATGCCACAGAGAAACGTAACTTCTTTTTCCGGATGCAAAACTGATAGGGAAACATTTTTGTAAGTAGTATGGGTATTCAAAAATCGAGGTCTTAACCCATTTTCGACTGGTTAAGGAGATATACCCCTTAAAAGCTTAAAATTCCCATTTTCTGTGGATTTCTCCAAAAAATCTAGAAAGTTTTCAAGAAAAATTGACCATTTGCAGGTCTTGGAGTGACATTACAAGTTGCATGGACAAAATATTCTGGTAAGCATTTGTTATCCCTCCAGTAGCTGTCAAGTATAGACATTTTGAGAAAATGGGCTGTTCTTGGGCACCCTTAACACACAACGTGTACCTGCGAGATAAACATAACCTCCCTCATTGGAAGTGAAATTCACCGAGGATCATTTTTGTAAGTAATGAAGGTATTCACAGAACGAAGCATTAACCCATTTAGGGCTGGTTAGAGAGCAATACTTCTCAAAAGGTTAAAAATTCATGTTATCCGAGGATTTCTCTGAAAATATCTTGTCGATTTTTAAGAAAAAATGGCCATTCGCAGTTCTTGGTGTGACATTACAAGTTGCATGAAAAAATATTCCTGTTAGCACTTGTTAACCCTCTACAAGCTGCCAGACATCAATATTTTGGATATATTTGAGATAAAATGGACCATTTTCGAATAGCCACAGCACTCAGTGGGTATGTGTCAAACAAACATAACTCCTTTTGTCGGTCATTAACTTGTCGGAAAACGATATTGATATTAACCCTCTCCACAAGTAACGGTGGTTTTTACCTAAAAAAATTTTTTTATCAAACTGACTCATTTGAGACTACTATACCCACATTTCTCATAATATCAATAAAGGAACTTCAGTGAGACAGTTAAAACAATTCATCAGACACTCAGGCATCATGAAAAATCATGGAATCTCATCTGGAAAAGCCATGATTCTCCAGACTCATAAAGTCTAGTTCAACTGTAATGTCACAGACAAGTCTGTCTTACAGTGATGAAGGTTTGAAAAAAATCTACAAGACGCCTTTTGAGAAATTGACGATAAACCCTAATTTTGACAGTTTTTAGCCAATTTTGGCAAAGGAAGAGTTAAATCAAAAATTCTGTCTGGGAACATTTTTAGATTTTGTGCCCCTCTATGTGTGTGCAATATTCTGTGAAAATTGGTTCAAAAATGGCTTCAGAATTGTATGGACAAAATGTGTGGAAAAAAAAATAATAATCTGTAGAAAAACAAACGTCTTTTCCAGAGGAAAAAGCCCCCCCCCCCCCCCCCCCCCCCCAAAAAAAAAATAAAAATAACTAAAGGTGTGACTGCCCCAGATGGGCCTGTCCATACCCCCTGCTGCCATTATTCTAAGACAAAAAGGGGCATAACTCTAGCAAAACAAGTCTGATCGAAACTATAATCGCAGGTGCACAGGTTCCCATGGTAGTGAACATCCATACCAAGTTTCAAAGGAATTGTCCCATAAACATCTGAGAAAATCATCGGACAAAATTCTAAGCCTGTTATTTCAAGTTGAAAAGGGGCATAATTCTGGAAAAACTTATCCGACCAGAACTATAATCGCAGGTACACAGGTTCCCATGGTAGTGAACATTCATACCATGTTTCAAGAAGATTGGTCCATGAATGTCTGAGAAAATCTCCGAACAAAATTATGTCTATGGACAGATGGACGGACTGATGAATGGACAGATGGACATGATGATTCCAGTATACCCCCACAAATCGTTGCGGGCAGTATAATAATCCGCAAATAGAAAATCAAGAGTCTTTTCCAGAGGGAAAAGCCTAAATAACTTTTATAATAATGGTCAAGCCTATTTATAGTTCCACACACAAATAAGCAGAATTTATTCATTTATTTAAGTCTTAATGACACTTTCAACATCCAGGGTTATACCAAATTGGAAGGTTATGCATGGAGGAAATAGGAGTACTCAGAGAGAACCATGGAGAAGTGGTGAGTAACTGTCAAACTCCACAACATACCAAACCTCTCACAAGCAGGGTTAGCATCGGCATCGACTGAAGGCATGTGTGCCATCAAGGTACTGTATGGTTTAATACACGGCGCCATCATGCTCCTATTTGGGATTAAGTGTCTTGCTCTAGGACACAGAGCAAATGACACAGGTCAGGCTCAGACCTACAACCCCTCAAATTGAAGACCACTGTTCTAACCAATGAGCCACAGTGCTCCTACATGAGCAGAAATCAAGGGATCTAAATAATGTGCAGCCACGCTCTCAGGGGTAATACACCGCACATAAAAAAAGAAAATAAGAATTCAGAACTTCAAAGGACTTTTCTAGGGATACAAGTACCTTCCCAGACCTTACCAAAATTATTTTAACAATTTCTGATGTCTGTTTACATAGCTGTTAATATTTCTTATACAAGCATTCCAAAACCAAAAATACAGGATCCTGACATTGAACCTTGGAAAGCTCTCTTATAGAGATTCCTAAGGAACAGTATCAGATGAAGGAAATATTAAGGACAAATAAGAGCACCGCTGGGCAAGACATGATTTGCATGACAAAATATACTTTGCACATTTCAAATGTATCTCAATTTACTACAACCAGAAAAATAGGATTCATTAGTCAACGAGCACACAAAAATCCAAGTTAATTTATGTTCCCTGTATGCTATGTTTTCAATAAAAATAATATGAGGTGTAGACTGTACCACAGAACGAAAGTTACCAGCTTACAGTGAAATTATTCCAAAACGAGTCATCCTTTCAATTTACAATGAAATCCCTTCATAAATATAACCTGTAGACTGTGCTAAGGGTTTTCGGGCTTTGGGCCCCTGTAGCCATCACAGTTGATCAATCGTGACGAAAAGAGGGCATTCTCATCTAGACATTATATGGAGTCAACCTACCAAGTTACAATGAAATTCCTCCATAAATACGACCTGTAAACTGTGCTAAAGGTTTTCAGGTTTTGGCTCGGGCAGTCATCACAGTTGACAGATCGTGACCAAATGGGGAAGTTCTCATCTAGACATCATACAGAGTCATCCTACCAAGTTACAATGAAATCCCTCCATATTAAATATGATCTGTAGACTGTGATAAATGTTTTTGGGTTTCGGGCTTGGGCAGCCATCACGGTTGACAGATCAAAAGGGGACATTCTCATCTAGATATTATACAGAGGCATCCTACAAAGTTACAATAAAATTCCTTCATAAATACAACCTGTGGACTGTACTAATAGTTTTTGGGTTTCGGGCTCGGGCAGCCATCACGGTTGACCGATCGCGACCAAAAGGAGACGTTTTTCATCTAGATATGACCTCGAAAGTGCATATGAAATTGCATGATGATCGGACAAAAACTACGGGGTGTAGCCTGTGCTAAAGGAAAATGTGAACAAACTCACAGACTAACAGATTTCCGCATGCTTGATGGCAATAGCTTATCTTGATTTTGTCAAGTTAGGCTAAAAATGCAATTTCCCATAGGGTTTCCATGGTAACTATGAGCTGCAAGTGCGACAAAGTTTGCAACACGGTCGACATTACATGAGGATCATTGGTTGAAGGTTTCCCAGTCATCAATCATGTGAAGTTTCAAAACATTTGGCCTTGTAGTTTCAGAGAAGATTTTTCAAAATCGACCAATCAGACCAATCCAGCACCAATCCAGCACGCTGGCAGGCATATGGGCTGGTGCAGGGGTGGGCACGTGGGCAGGCAGGCAGGCAGGCAGGCAGGCAGGCAGGCAGGCGGACAAATGGATGGATGGACAGATGGATGGATGGACAGATGGGGACAGACAGACTGCATTCATAATATTCCAACCATAATTGCTGGAAATCCATATCTACTTCTCTGAAACAATATGTGCAGTGTTAAGTTAGAAATCAACAGTATCTAATCATAGTAATACTGTTTACCAAATAGTGCCAGCACACATTTATGAATCTGTTTCAATAAAAAACAGTAAAAGAAGGTTAAAGAACATTTTGAAAATTACAGTTTTTCAGACAGTGCTCTCTTTCAAAGAGCTTTGGATAGGTAAAGGGTTACACAAAGAACATTTTATTCAAAGGATTTGTCATTATGTCTATCTTGTATGAATGATAAAATCAAAGAATAATAATGTGGAGAATATTTGTATACTATCATTTAGAGCTGACCAATAAATTACACCACGTTTTCCAAACACCTGTCATCAATCACAACTTGACAGTTTTTCTGATAACATATAGTAGCAAAGTTGTTTTCAGTTTCATTCCAACATAAAACTGTACACAATATTTTATCATCATCCCAGTTCTCAGTGGAGTAAACTGCTACAATATGTGGTGAGTGTATTATCACTAAAATCACCTGTAGAGTGGAAATTCCACCCAAACAATAACTGCAAATTTGTTGCAAAGCATAACAATCACAAGCAAAGTTCCAGCCAATGAACTTCCATGTTAAACCCAGAGGTCCTTTGGCTGACACGTTGCTTGTGGTTTTTTTGTCCATATGTACAGAATTTGAAACTGATACTTTGGGTAATTATTCCACTACACTGGTGATTTAGTTACAATCCACTCTCCACTTATTGTACTATTCAAGCTACCCTGCCTGCATAGGGTATATATTTTCATAATAACATATAACAGCAAAGTTGAGTTTTCCAGTCATCAATCGTGAGAAGTTTCAAAACATTTGGCCTAGCTTGTAGTGTCAGAAAACATTTTTCAAAATTGACCAATCAGAGAATGCCTCAGGCGGCCATGTTTTCCAACCGACAGGAACAAAAAGAGGATTGTTTGTAGGGGACAGACCCTTCCAGCCAACTTTGGCTCAGTAGTTCCAAAGAAGATGAAAATGTGATTTCCCATAGGGTTTCTATAGTAACAATAAACTGCAATTGCAGCCATGTTTGCAACCCGATCAACATTCAATGAGGATCGTTGGTAGAGGGTGTCCCAGTCATCAACTGGGCAAAGTTTCAATGCATTTGGCCATGGTTTCAGAGAAAACTTTTCATAATCCACCAATCAGAATCAGAAAATGCCTCTGGCAGCCATGTTTTTCAACCACGGGAACAAAATGAGGATTGTTGTAGAGGACATCCCATAGACCATTCTTGCCAAGTTTGGTTCACATTGGCTCAGTTGTTCCAGAGAACATGATGAAAATGTGATTTCCCATTGGGTTTCTATGGTAACTATAAGCTGCAATTGTAGACATGTTTGCAATCCGATCAACATTAAATGAGGATCGTTGGTAGAGGGTGTCCCAATCATCAACCATGTGAAGTTCCAAAACATTTGGCCTTGTGGTTTCAGAGATTTTTGAAAATACACCAACCAAAATCAAAGAATGCCTCTGGCAGCCATGTTATTCAACTGGCAGGAACAAAATGAGGATCATTTGTAGAGGACCTCCCATAGACCATTCCTGCCAAGTTTGGTTCACACTGGCTCAGCAGTTCCAGAGCAGATGAAAATGTGAAAAGTTTACGGACGATGACGGATGTCAAGTGATAGCAAAAGCTCACCTGGCTTTTTAGGCCAGGTAAGCTAAAAAATAGAGCAATGTGAAGCATTGCATATACCCCTCCTGAAATAATACCAACAGCATATGCTCATGACTGGAATGGTGATATTCCTCAAGATAGCCTAAATGTCGGCCATTTTGAATAAACTAACAAATGCACATGAAGACTAATTCAGTAAAACTCTCCTCCTGCATGCCCATTGAACATGGGCAATATAAAAGTAAGAGTTATAATGAAAAACGTTTGTATGAAAAGTTTACCAAGTGTAACAAGGGCCAAAACTCTGGTATGTATGAATGGACAAAACCCACAATATGTGGATATGATTTTCCCCATGCTGGTCAGTCACCATATTAAAGTATATCAAAATCTGACAAGGGCTTGAGATATAACGCAAAATGTTTGTACGGATGTACAGAATTACAGAAGTACAGACAAAGCCATTGACTATATGCCCACCAAAGCCTTCTACAGAGGTTAGGGGATAAAAATCCAAGATAAGATGGCTACCATGGAATCCATGTTGGATATGCCAGAATGCTTGTTATCAAAAGGAACCTTTCTACAGTATGGCTGCAATGGACTGGTCACTTCTCATAGTTCAATCCGGTGCTTCATTGATTAAAATTTTTCTGATGATTTTTATTACCTGGTGAACACACGCGTGGACATCACTGCCCATGCGTGGATTGCGACCAGCCCACAGCAACTGTACTGTACCAGAAAAACAACTGGCACCATTTGTCATTTTCTTTTAAGCTATTGGATGATCTGACAATCGGGCCATATATAACATTTGAAATCCTACATTATTTCCATACTAACCTTTACTTGAGGTGAACAATAGGTCTTCAGTAGCAAACACAGATAACACTGCCTTTGTATGACCTTCAGCTATATGTGTACAAACCAGTGGTGCCTTCAAATTTAACGGTTTACCGGATGCAGCCACTATATTACCTCTAAAAATAGAAGAAAAAAAAATACTTAAACCTTTCAAAGCAGTATAAGAAACTAAATTATTTATTTATTTGTTGGTGCTCAAGGTTATTTTCAGTATCTATGACTATATTATGACCACAGTATGAGTATGAAGTCAAGTTTAGACATTCATTTGTATCTATGCTGTCAACTTTAGAGGACTTCCATCCAAGGCACTGGTTATTGGGTCCTATTTTACTTGTAAAGCATAATTGATTTACCACAATCAATGAGCAGTGTTTATGTACCAGGGCTGTTACAGGGATCAGAGCTAATACAGGACCATTTACTCTTACACCTAAAGACTGAAATGAACCATGAAGTTATTTATATTAATTATTCATATTTAAGGAACACATTCAACATATATGGCTATATCGTGACAACACCACATGTATAAAGTCAAGCTTAACCAATCGTTTACACCTAGGCTGTCCACTTTCGGAGACTTTTGGCAACAGGCATTTGTTACTGGCTCCTATATAATAGTAAAACAGACTTTGTTTTACAGTAAACATGCACTGCTTCACTTCCTGAGTTTCCCATGAGGAATTAACACTTTCGTTGCCGAAAGTGACTATTGTCACCTATTTTATGATGATTATCTGTCTGTTCTGGTACGCACAGATCTAACCTACCATCTGATGAATTGTTGGAAAGGGCTCAGAGAGCCCTTTCCTACAATTGATCAGGTGATAGAGTTTCAAGTATGTCATAAATTTTATTAAACTTTCTCACATACAGGCGTACATAGAGGCCCTCCATACATGGCTAAAGTGGGAGTGCCAGTAAAAGGGTTAACCTCCAAGAGATACTTAAGGCTGCACAGAACAAGACCTATTCCATAATAACAAAATCCCCATTTAATGACCTGAATGGTTTGAAGGCAAACAAAAAGAGACTGAATCGTTTTTTAAACACAAAAACTTCTCTTTCATCATCTGTCTTCACAAAAGTAATAAGCATGAAGAAGATCAATATTTTATATGTCCAAGATTGTTAGTGTTACATCCAACATCTCCATTATTTCCATCTCTGCTTGTTAAAACTGTTTTTAGAAAAAAGAGTGTGCAAACACGACTCGCAACCCACTATTAATTAATAATGTCTATTTTGTATCTAGTTAACTGGGAGAGTGCTAAATTATTTTTATTTGTCCAAATTTGTTCATGTGTCTTTTCCTTCTTACAATTTATGGCAGACTGCAAGAGGGACTCTCCCATAAGTCGTAACAACGTCAATGCATATAGGCTAAATAATTTCACTTTGAAGATAATATGAAGCATATCCACAGAATATGAAGCTTTTAACCCTAAAATCCTCAAATTAAAATTATGGTAATAACTACATCAACTTGTATACAGTTGAAGATGACTTACCAGTGTTTCTACATCATTGCCTGTACAGGCAGACAACAATGATGTAAAAACAATGTCAAGATAAACGCAGCCTACAAGTTCTTAAGAATACACTTTGGGCAACTTCTTGAATGCAACATAAAAGGGTCTGTTTGTGGATGTTTGGGGACTTAACTCTTAAGGGCCTAATTCCGACTTTGATCACATTTTTTTGCAATAGAGCAGGAGCCCCCACATGCAGTCTTTGGGTTAAGTCACAAGTTACATTCTAAGCACCTTGGTAGTTGTTTTTATATAGGCAGCCAAGACTTAAAAAAAAAACAGCAGCAAAGTCACAGGATACAGCCTGTCAAAGTGTAGCAAATATATGCAAAAATCTCTTGGTCCTTATGGGTTAAAGGGTGGTACCTGCACTTCAGAAATGAGCCCTAATATGGCTTCCAGCCTTCAACCAGTTAACACTTTAACAAACCATTCTTGGACTGCATTCATAAAGAAAGCACAAAATAGTCAAGAAAATGAAGTAGGTAAACAAAGTAATGATTAGTTCCAAGTAAGTAAAGCAGTGGTTTTGTGTTCAAAGAAAGGTGCAGATCAAGTTGAAAAATACTGTAATGAAACTAAATAATGAACAAAATTTTTAAGTTAATAACAGGTCATCTGAAAAGCAAAACTCATATGTTCTTTCAACAAGGACATCAAAACACTGGGACTGTAGTTACTATTTTTGACTACCCAAATATATTTTTCACTTCCTGAAAAGCTTGTGATCACTCCAAAGCAAGATTCCTGTTGACCTATTAGAAATTCCATCAGGAATGAGCATATACACTATAATCGCAGGTGCACAGGATCCCATGATAGTAAACATCCACATCAAGTTTCAAAGAAATCGACCTAAAAACATCTTAGAAAATCTCCGGACAAAATTCAGACATTCTAAGACGAAAAGGGGGATAACTCTGGCAAAAAATTTGGATGGAAACTATAATCACAAGTGCACAGGTTCCCATGGTAGTAAACATCCATACCAAGTTTCAAAGAAATTGACCCATAAACATCTGAGAAAATCTCCCTCAAAAAGGGGCATAATTCTGGTAAAAATAATCCTTATTATTGTTTTAATCCTTCACCAAACATGACAAGAGGACAATATCTATAACATTTCTTCCTATATAAAAACTTTTCATTTCCATTTCTAATAGCTTATAACCCTCTCACTGGAATGACCTTGCCAAGTACATTCCAATGAGGACTCATAAGCTATGCCATAGGGAGAGGTAATATGGGGTTTGAAAACATACATGTGAAGCTTGATAAGATTCAGACTCCAAAAACTGAATTCCTTTTGAGGAAAGTTATTTATTTATTGGTGTTTAAGATCACTTTCCATATCTATGACTATTACAAATGGGCAGTATTGGAATTTTGAGTTTGGTATCAGTTTTGGTATTTTCAGGGGGTGTACTGTGGTATCAGTTTGGTATTCGGTATTTGACTTGACTGAGATTTGTTGATAGTCCCAAAGGGAATTCACATCAGGAAAGACAGAATCAGTTGTTCATTCTACCACAGCACCACAAATGCCACTGCCAGAAAGCATTCTTTTACCAACACAAATCATATAGAGGTCTACAGTAATTTTGTAACTTGTTCCAAACACACTTCAACCTTTAAAGGCCAATTTCAGGCTTTTGCGATCTTGGAGCATAAGACCTCAACATGTGTCATCATTAGGAGGTCCTGCTGACACATAAATCACCTGGGCAGTGATTTCTGGTCAAGGCTTAGCTGTCTTTACATGGAGCCAACAGTTGACTAGATATCACTGTTAAGCAACTGGACATTACAGGTTGCAGTCTAGTGGGAATTCAGGACAATTGCCAGGCCTTTAAGGGTTAACAAAACTGGAAAGAAAGTCACTTCTTTCATAAAAATGAACACCTCAGGTGCTACCAAACCTAAACAAGGTCTTATAAATAGCAAATGTTGGAAAATTTGAAAATACAGATGGTTTTGGTATTCAGTGATTGGTTTGGTTCGGTTTTTCGATATCCCCATGATATCGATATCATTATCGGTTCAGTTTTTCGGAAAATTGCCCATCTCTTATGGCTATATTATGAGCACAATACAAGTTTAACTCTCTGCACACTGATGTCAAAATACTAAAGTTTCAGCAGTAGGCTTTTCCCACAATTCAACTGAGAATTTAATAAATTATATCTTGTTTGACAGAGCTCATTGAGCTCTGTCAAACAAGACATAATTTGTTAATTTTTTCATGCTGCATGGGCAATATAGGGTCAATGTAAAAATTTTTGAAATACTTCCAGGGTGCTAGGAGTTAAAGACAAGTTTAGTCAATAATTCAAACCTGTGCTGCCAACATTTGAGGACTTCCAACCCCAACATTGGTTAGTGTCAAAAAACTTAAGGCCCAGAAATTATTTTCTGGGCATCAAACATGTACTGAAAAGTAATTTTGTTAAAATAAATGCTATATGGAATCAATCTGAAGGCAGCAGCATCTGCAACTAACAAAAATCTAAAATGATGAATAAATGGATTCCTTACCTGTTAACATTAGGTGATGATGTATTGACACTGCTGGTGAGACGCGAGAAAACATTTTCATCTAAAACACGGGCACGTCGAGACTGTGGAGGAGATCCTGGTGGTGTTGTATCTGAGGAAAAATAATCCCTGAAAGACAGTAATGATATTCATCTCATTCCCTATTGCATCACTCTGTCATTCAGTGAATACATATAAATTCTCTACATTATCCCTCAGTTCCTTTGATCACTTTTTACTGCAACAGAACAGGTGCACCAACAAGTCATGTTATCAGGAAGTAAACTTGCAACTTGCATTCTAACTACCTTTACAGTTGTTTGTGCAACTGCAAAATGACAGCATGTAGACTGTCAAAGTGTAACAAATACCTATAAAACATCTCCAGGCCTTTAAGGGTTAACACTTTGCTTTTCATTTAAGTATCAAAACTTAGAGGCTAGTTTGAAAAAAGAAGACCATATTTTTTATTACTGTGCTGAGTATCCTCAGCCTCTAGCCTCCTTATGCTGGTTATTTACTAATGTCTTAAGTCACATTCAGTATCTCAGTCTAAATCATGAGCACATTGCAAGGATCAAGTCCAGTCTTGCCAAATTAAAGTACTGTCCATTTTTGAGCTCTTCCACCTCATGTCTTTGCTAGTAAGTACTATTTATTTTACCAGACATACTGACTCTTCGACTCTAAAATCAATTTCTAACCCCCCCCCCCCCCCCCCCTGGAATCAGAGTATATGAATGCTTAGATCTGAAATATGAGTATTTATGGTCAAGGAAAGCAAAGTTACTGCTTTAAAACTGGAAGTCTATTTCTTCTATTTAGAGTAACCATGACTATGACTTTGGTCTTGATCCACAAAACAATCAAACACATTCCCTAATTATGAACAATATGTGTATAGTGTTCCACCCACTTTTGAAGTAACTGACCACTTCTGTAGTAGCACACCACTTTTGAAGTAAAAATCGACCACATTTGAAGTAGCTCACCACTTTTGTAGTAACCGTCGCCCACTTTTGAATTAAAATGAGGTCTCCACTTTTGCAATAACCATCGCCCACTTTTGAAGTAAAAAAACAAGGTCACCACTTTTGAAGTAATATTTGACCACTTTTGAAAGATTTACCCTTTTCCATGGCTGTTGAACTTTTGAAATTTTGATGCAATTTAAAAAAAAATTTTTTTAGACGAAACGGTCTATTTGAACTCAAATCGTAATGTTTGTGCAGAACTGTCCCGAGCTTCCACTAGACTCGGCACTAAGTAGGCTGTTGCACCTTTCTGATGCAATTTTCAGCTCACATGAGCGAAGCAAAGAATAGACGATAACTTAAAGCTGTACAATTTTTCTTCAGAGCCACGGAAAGGAAAATGTTGAAACTGAAACTTTCAACAGTTGTTAAGGTTGGTATGATGAATGTCCTGCACCATTTTTTACCCCTTACTTATCCTTATAATTATGAAAGTGTCAATGACACTGCAGGTCAACTTGACAAACTTGAACTTGGTAAGTTATAAATGAAATGGCAAAATTGAAGATCATTGGTACCAATGTTATTTGATGAAATTTCAACATAACAGCATTGTGTGTGCACAACGGGAGAGTAATCCATGCATTTTTAAATGTAAACAGTAAGACTGGCTAAAGGAAGAATGCTAATACACAAATGCAGTATATTCAGAGGTCATTGTAAATGGCAACTTTTTTCACAGAAATGAATGCTTATCAACAGCTCTTGTCTAAAGTTCTTGCCTAATGAGAACACCAAGTTCAACTAGAGGTACTGTGAGCAAACTCACAAAGTGATACCCCCTGCGCCTGAAATGTATAAGTTAGATTATCTCCCCTTGGAAATGTCAGAACAGAATTATATTGCTTCATACACATCTTCATATGGAGTTCTTCCATTGCGTAAAGTTTCATGAAAATTCTTCAAACGGTTTAGGAGGAGTTGCGCTTACAAGGATGGACAGACGCTATAAGTTTGATTATCTCTCCTTGGAAATGTCAGAACGGAATTATATTGCTTCATGCACATCTTCATATGGAGTTCTTCCATTGTGTAAAGTTTCATGAAAATTCTTCAAACGGTTTAGGAGGAGTTGCGCTTACAAGGATGGACAGACGGTATAAGTTTGATTATCTCCCCTTGGAAATGTCAGAACGGAATTATATTGCTTCATGCACATCTTCATATGGAGTTCTTCCATTGTGTAAAGTTTCATGAAAATTCTTCAAACGGTTTAGGAGGAGTTGCGCTTACAAGGATGGACAGATGGACAGACGGACGGACAGGGTGATTCCTATATACCCCCCAAACTTTGTTTGCGGGGGGTATAAAAACAATCCTATGATAAATGTGCCCTGTAGGCCATGTCAAAGAATGTTGATGCACAAATGCAATAAATTCAAAGATTGTTGCTAACAGCAACAGTTTTTGATGGAAATGAAAAGAAAATCAATAGCTCCTATCTTTGTCACCCTGCATAAGCATACAAAGTTTCAAAACAACCTGATAATGAATGTGTCCTCTGAGGCATGCCAAAGGAAGATGTTAATGCACAAATGCACTAAGTAGAAGGTCATTGCTTGTGGCAATGGCTTTTTTTATTGAAATTTATAAATATTCCCTGCAGAGAGTGCAAAAGGGATAAGTTGATGCACAAATGCAGTAAGTTCAAAGGTTGGTGATAATGACAATAAATTTTTATGGAAATGAAAAAAAGCAATAGCTCACATCTAGAGGTCACACAGAACACACATACCAAGTTTCAAAGTGATCGGATCATAAATGTGCCCTGAAGGCTGTGTTAAAGGGAAATATTGAGGTCTGACTAAGTTCAAAAGTCAACAGCAACATTTTTTGACTCTGACTAAGTTCAAAAGTCAACAGCAACATTTTTTGACAGAAATGGAAGAAAATCGACAGCTCCCATATAATGTCACCCCACACAAGCTCACCAAGTCTGCAAGCGATCCAATCATAAAGGTGCCCTGCAGGGTGTGTCGAAGGGAAATATTGATGCTTAACTGCACTAAGTTTTTACTAAGTTCATTGAAGGTCATTGCCAGTGGCGACATTTTTTGCCGGAAATCGAAAAAAATCGATAGCTCCCATCTAGAGGTAACCACAAACAAGCATGCCAGGTTTATAAGCAATCCGATCATAAATGTGCCATGTAGGGTGTGCGAAAGGGAAAATTTGAGGTCTGACTAAACTAAGTTCTAAGAATGTTGGCCGCAGCAACATTTTTTGCCGGAAATGGAAGAAAATTGATAGCTTCCATCTAGAGTTCACCCCAAACAAGCATGCCAGGTTTCAAAGCAATCCGATCATAAATGTGCCCTGTAGGGTGTGCCAAAGGGAAATATTGTGGTCTGACTAAACTAAGTTCTAAGAACGTTGGCCGCGGCAACATTTTTCGACAGAAATTGAAGAAAATAGATAGCTCCCATCTAGAGGTCACCCCAAACAAGCATACCAAGTTTCAAAGTGATCTGATTATAAATGCGACCTGTGAGGTGTGCCAAAGGAAATTGTGTACATACGCCGACGGGACGAGAAGTGATGGCAATAGCTCAGCTTGACTTTGTCAAGTTGAGCTAATAATAACTGGGTGGTACTGTGAGCAAACTCACAAAGTGATCCCCCCCCCCCCCCCCCCCCCCCGCCCACGCCTGAAATGTATAAGTTAGATTATCTCCCCTTGGAAATGTCAGAACGGAATTATATTGCTTCATGCACATCTTCATATGGAGTGTAAAGTTTCATGAAAATTCTTCAAATGGTTTAGGAGGAGTTGCGCTTACAAGGACGGACAGATGGTATAAGTTAGATTATCTCCCCTTGGAAATGTCAGAACAGAATTATATTGCTTCATGCACATCTTCATATGGAGTTCTTCCATTGTGTACAGTTTCATGAAAATTCTTCAAACAGTTTAGGAGGAGTTGCACTTACAAGGATGGACAGACGGTATAAGTTAGATTATCTCCCCTTGGAAATGTCAGAACAGAATTATATTGCTTCATGCACATCTTCATATGGAGTTCTTCCATTGCGTAAAGTTTCATGAAAATTCTTCAAACGGTTTAGGAGGAGTTGCGCTTACAAGGATGGACAGACGATATAAGTTAGATTATCTCCCCTTGGAAATGTCAGAACAGAATTATATTGCTTCATGCACATCTTCATATGGAGTTCTTCCATTGTGTACACTTTCATGAAAATTCTTCAAACAGTTTAGGAGGAGTTGCGCTTACAAGGATGGACAGACGGTATAAGTTAGATTATCTCCCCTTGGACATGTCAGAACGGAATTATATCGCTTCATGCACATCTTCATATGGAGTTCTTCCATTGGGTAAAGTTTCATGAAAATTCTTCAAATGGTTTAGGAGGAGTTGCATTTACAAGGATGGACACACAGACAGACGGACAGACAGACGGACAGGGTGATTCCTATATATCCCCCCAAACTTTGTTTGCGGGGGAGGGGTGGGGGGTGGGGAGGTGGGGGAGGGGGGTATAATAATAATAATAATAATTTTAAAGACCAAAACATTGTCACTCAAAGGGCATTTTTAAAGTTTGCCAACTGCACACTGCATATGGGGACTGGCACACTTTATCGGACACTGGAATCCATATTTACTTCCAGGTGATTTGTCTTGAACTTGGTAATTGTGACAGAAATAATAATAATAATTTTAATAATAATAATTTTAAAGCCTAGAATCCACACACGATGCTCAATGGCTGTACAATAATTGCTTACATACATATACACACAAACACATACATTCTCTCACAGATACATTGATATATAGATCACTATTATCATTTATTGGTGCCCAACGCCACATCAGCAACTGAGGCTATATCGTGGCGATAAGCGACAGAACCTAAAAGAAGAAGGGTGTTGAATTAAAACAAGATAAAAGAAAAACAAAACAAACTACAACTTTACCCAAACAAGTATGTGAGTGTAACTTGACGAGCAAAAAGGCAATCCTCACTGACTCAGTCACACCCACGCACCTGGTAATGTCAGTTTAAGACCAAAATTAAAAGACCACTGAAGGTAATGCCTTTCAAAAAAGGTAGGTTTTAGTACCAGACTTGAATGATTCAAGTGATTTACTATTTTTTATGTCGATTGGAAGAGAATTCCAAAGCCTTGGGCCAGCAACCGCAAAGGTCTATCACCAGCCCTAGTAAATTTAGATATGGGCTGAACCAGATTGAGTTGGCCTGATGACCTAAGAGACCTCGGTGGTTTATGGATGGTAAGCAGATCAGACAGGTAGGATGGTGCAGATCCCGAGATACACTTAAACACCAAAAGGACTATTTTAAATTGAATTCTTTGCTTAACGGGTAGCCAGTGTAACTCAGAGAGTACTGGTGTTATATGGCAGTACTAATGAGTTCTGGTTATGACCCTTGTAGCACAATTTTGGATGTGTTGTAGCTTTTCAAGAATAGATGAAAATATGATGTCACAGGAATGGAATAACCTATCTATGTGTCAGTTATAACTTTTCATTTATTAGATATTTCATTTTATTAGACATAAATTTTTACAGTTGTTGGGGATGTCGTACTGAAGATTGTGCACCTTGTTTTGACCCCTACCAATCAATATAGCCAAACAGATACATAGGTAATAGAAATATTCAAAGTCTGTTTATCTTAAGGTTGAAAGTTTCAACAGTGGATGGTTCTGTGCCACTTTAGAATCCTTTGCTTATCAACAGAGCCATACAAATGATATGGATGTCACAGGTATTTATCATTTGCCCCTTCTTCAAGCTGGTTCATCTAATCATGCTGAAATTTTCACCAGCTGCTGCGGCTGTTATTCGATGATCCATTTAAATACAGCCATACATATATAGATTACCAGAAGATACTGCTGCCCTTTTCGCCTCTGTGACAAATTCTCAAGTAAGTGGATAAGCTCCCACCCCCCCTTTCTCCCACCCAGGGAGGACTTTTGTACTATTTCGATTTTCAATAATTCGCTCGGACCCAAATCATGATATCACCAGGAATTCACCCCTATCGGGTTTACTCTTTTGCCAGACCCAGATAACACAATTCAGTGCATATTTTTAAAAAACATTTCCCTCGGTAGGACCCCCAATGACTAGTCTCACTAAGACTACTTACCATCTTAGACCTACCTGGGCCCAGGTAGGTCTATGCTCGTAAGTAGTCTTACTGAGACTTGGGGTTTATGGTCAACCCCCGAAAATGTAATGGTAGAAATAAGTCTTGCAGGTGCTATACTATATATAGCAAGCAAGAGGCTCTCGGATCCTTCAGTCCCTTCCACGCTTCCGTCTTTGTCCTTTTGGTCATTTTCTGGACCCCTCCCCCTCAGAAGGTAACTGTACCTCTTACCTTTGAATTCCTGGCTCCGCCACTAGTGGAATGGGGCGTTGGACAACTAAGTCGCAGAGGATGATTGGAATGGGGAGGGGCATATTTGGTAGGGTCGCGACCGAAATATCTGGGCAGTGGCTCACCAAACTGCGACAAGTTGTGTCAAGTGGTATTGACAGGTCGCCAGTCAAGTTATGGGTTGAATGCGTAGTTTGGTTTGGTAACACGTGAAATATGGGAGTATGCGTCTGGTCGAATAGGTTGTGAGATGGGGGAGGTTCGGCAACCAGGTTGTCAGAGGTCACTTGATCGTTGTGGGGTTTAAGTTTTGGGCTGGATCACATCGATACAGCAGAGGGGGGTCAAGATCAATGGGTGGGTATGCAGAGAGAGTGGGCCACTTGGTCGTGGTTGGCTTCGATGGTTTACAGGTCGGGTGACTGTGTCGCCCTGGGAATTAATGACTGGGGCGGCCCATCGTGTATGAAGGTAGGCGCATTTTATGTTACCGAGTCGTGTTGGATCACTGGATTGAATCCGAAGATAGGGGTGTTAAATCACCGGGACATGTCGGGTGACTCGATCGGTGTGGAGGATGGTCTCCCAAGTTCGAAGGTATGGGTGTTGACAACCGGGTTGTGAAGTGTCTTTGGGATGAGTAGGTGACCGTGTCATCAGGCCTGAGGCTTATAGGGCCCCGTATGGCCACTCCAAAATTTTGGCCTCTTCTTTCTAGAATGTGGGTGCATTCTTCATACAATATTAGGTCATTTCTCCAATATTTTCGGAAATTTTCAAAAGTCACCCCACTCCTTTCTCTGTCAGTCATCGGGAACACTTTGCCGTTGGACCCGCGTATCATACTTGGGTTGGGGTGGAATCTCCTAAAAGGGTAAATGAAACTGACAAGTGAGTCAAGAAGATAATGTGATGGGTTCACTTTGACTGGATTTTTGTTATGTGGTTATCGTTAGTATGTTGGATGGCTGGGTAGACTACGGGGTGGATCAAACTTCTCAGTCAGGTCACAGATGGGAAGAATGGTAGAGCTGTGTCGTGTTGAGCCACAGGGTTAAAGGAGTTGTGTGACCAGATCACTATGTGATCCATGTCTAACCACCTGCAAAGGCCACTATGTCGAGTGGGTGAGTGGAGCAGGGTGGGAACGAGTCGGAAAGTAGAAAGTAGATATCTTGAGCCCCCTGGTTGTGGTAATTTGCGGACTGCATCAACCTCGCAAATGTGCGAAGAGGTAGAGGTTGGGGGCAAAGCTATAGCTGTTAGGTTACCATTTCAAGAGAGTTATCAAGAACGATCATTTGGCTATTAGTATTTGTCTTGACATCACAAGGTATTATCTCGCTGCAGTGAGATAATTAATTTATCGTGATGAGATAATTAATTCTCCACAGCGAGATAAATATTGGAAACCTAATATACCTTCAATGTCGGTAGCTTATAGGGGACATTCAGCTGACAAAATTAATTTATCTCGCTGCAGCGAGATAATAACTTGCCAGGGCGAGATAATTAACTTGCCATGGCAAGTTATTATTCTCTCGCCAAGGCGAGATATCTCATCGATGCTCGGTGGTTATCTTCAGGTACTCCGGCTTCCTCCACCCGTAAAACTGTCACGGTCACGATTAGCCACTGTGCATAAGTATGTGACCATAAACACCAATAAATGAATAAATAATATATTCAACAATCAACACTGAATATCGTCAACCATTCTATAATTTATCTATTACTGTCAGGAAGATAAAGCCTTGGGACTTTTATCGGCTTAAGCTTATTAAGCATTTATCAAGTTTAGCTCATATGGCCTGGATGGCTCGTAAAACAATCATTCGTGATTATATTTATTTTTTAAGATGAGTGCAGGGTTCAATAATTATTTGTATAATTATACACATTTTTTTAGTTACAAGCATACAACTACAAACATTCCATTCCCTGCATAAGTGTATTGCTTTCATCTAAGGGACTGTTATCCACAAAAATGTTTTCTCCTGCAGTTGCTCTCTGCCCCTAGTCATGCCAGTAAAATTTTCGTAAGAAATCGCCTGTATATAAATTTGCAATATATGGGAGTTTGAATTTGTGTGGACTAACCTGATTTTACATAAATATATGTTAACAAGTCCCGCAGAAAACAACTGGTGCACAATTGCAGGCTAAACAGTTTGCACCTATCACAGTGCACATTTGTTTATTTGCTGTGGCACTTGTCAACCTGTGATTATGTGCGATTAGGTTAGGCTACAGAAGCCCATATCTGGCATAAAATTATTCGACGGATTTTTATGAAACTTGCACTGAAGTTGTTATGGTTGGAGGGTACGGAAAATGGATCTTAGTGGTGCATTAAGTATCAGGACATTCGGCAGGGCTTCTGTAGAATTGAAGTCGGTAATACATACCATTAGGCCATGTCTCCTCGTTACATGTTTACAGCTGGTTGCTCTGTGGTAATTCGTGATACTGTGATGGAATTGTTGGTCAGTGAAAGGTGGGGTGGGGTTTGGTAGGGTGGAAGTACACTGAGTAATATTCTTCCTGTAAACAGGAATGGCGCTTAGTCTACCCAAATATTTTGATGATGCGTCCTCGGCTATACATTCTAAATTTCGCAAAGCTTTAAAACCACTTTTTGTTGCGAGTAAATATACTCTTAATTATTAATTTGTTATGTAGAATCAGTGAAATAATACGAAATAAATATGCTGTTCAAAAACATGTGTCCTTTGATTCTCATTTTATTCTGAGTTTCTATTGTTCCAAAAGTTGCAAATACTGAAATATATACCTCCTATTTTGTTGGAAAATGGCAAGTGTTGCCACTGTGTGTCAATGGAAGAGGACAAGTGAATACCTGTCCTATAGTTTTCGTTTTATTTAAATGTAAATCTTTATTAATTCACAGCTCTTCAGCCCATTCAGTCAGAAATTTTGTGGTTTTCTTGTTTAAGTATAATGGGAAAATTGGTTGTATTTCTAACAGATACCATTTTCTGAAATATTACTCCCAAGGAAACCATAACAGCTTCCAACCGACATCACTTGCCAAGTCCCCGATCCACGACATTCTCGCACATGAGAAAGAGTGTCGTGAATGCAACCCAGGTCAGAAATTGCCACGAATGCCAATCATATAGATCTACAGATGCATCTGTGCCACACGAGCATCACTTACTGACCATCCCGTGTTTCCTCAGTTGGATTTTCATTCCCAAGTTAACACACTGCAAAAAACATTTGGTAATGGAACCAATTTGCCACATATATGGAACTAAGACGAGAATGAACAAAACTCTTGGTCAACTGTGTACTTAAAACATTGAGTATGTTCAGAACTTTTGCAAAAGTTCTCTCTGTCTCCTCTCTTTCTCGGGATTCGAATCCTGGCAAAACCGCCTGCCAGTAAGGACTCCAACGCCTAAACCAATAGACCATTGCACACTGTCAAAAACGATGGCTGGAATCTAGCTTTTTCGATGCAGTCCTCATGATTACTTGGTTCATCTTCCTTTCGGCAGCAGCATGAAAGTGTGGCGCTGACTTCAGAATGACGAAAGTGCTGTTGATGGCTTCAAAGAAGACTGCCATGGGCTTGTGTGTGTAAAAACCAATATGTTTACCTGGTCGGACGGACGTATGTATGTCAGGACAACCCAGGTTTAAGATGCTATCGGGGGGGCATAAAAGCATGGGGAGTTTAATCCTTTACCCAACGCAGATTATTTCAAAATTTATTATTTTTTATATCATTTTTTAATTTTTTCAAAAAATTTCAACAAAACCATATCATGTGACCCCTCTTGGAATGAGCTTGACGAGCTCGTTCCAAAGAGGGGTCACATGATATGGTTTTGTTGAAAATTCTTGAAAAATAATATTTTTTCAGCTGCTGAATTTGCATATTACGTGGGCGGATGTGGGCTATTCGTTAGGTAAAGGGTTAAGTAAAAAAGAAAACTCTGATCAAATTCTGAACATTTCGTGCAAAAAAATTGAAATGAAAAAAAATTGGGTCAAAATTTTCTAAGTCTCACAGCCATGAGAAAGGGAAAATCTTTTTACTTCAAAAGTGACCTTTATTTTTTACTTCAAAAGTGGGCGATGATTACTGCAAAAGTGGAGACCTCATTTTACTTCAAAAGTGGGCGACGGGTACTACAAAAGTGGTAAGCTACTTCAAAAGTGGTTGATTTTTACTTCAAAAGTAGGGAGCTACTGAGCTACTACAAAAGTGGTCAGTTACTTCAAAAGTGGTCATAACAATAGTGACTAAGTGATGTATATCCAACAAAAATCAAACAAGAGACCCCACGGGGCCTGAAGCGCTCATCTTGTACAGAACATAATTTAAACAGAGTCCAAGAATGAGTCTACATTAAGCAAGCCATCTCCATAGGCTACACTGTCAATCCTGGAGTCCCTCAGGAGTGACAAAAATAATCTGGGCATCATGCCTTTTCTTCAGTTGATCAAAAGTAAAATGTAGAGCTCCCCTATGAAGCCCCTTGATACAACCTATGTGGAATAATCTTAGTACCTCTAGAGGGTATTGAATACAAAATTTTTAATTCTTCAGCAAAATGGCCAATTCCGGCTCCCATAGAGAGCCCAAATATTAACCCAGAATCTTGATTTGAACACAGTTAAATCTGACTTCCCTAGAGATGTTGTGTACCGAATATGAAAGCATTCTGACTGTTGGATCTGAAGAAGAGAAATTGTAAAGAAATTTCTTCGAATTGCACTAAGTTCAAATGTGGGCTACCATAGTGAGCCCAAATATTGACCTATGGATCCAATTTGAACAAACTTGAATCTGACCCCCCCCCCCTAGAGATGTTGTATACCAAATGTGAAAGCATTCTGACAAGTGAATCTGAAGAAGAAGATTTTTGAAGAAATTCCCTCATATTGTACTAAGTTAAATTTCATGTTCCCATATGGAGCCCAAATATTAACCTAGGCACTCGAATTGAACAACCTGGAATCTGACCCCCCTAGAGATGTTGTATACGAAATATAAAAGCATTCCGACTGGTGGATCTGAAGAAGAAGATTTTTAAAGAAATTTTCTCATATTGCACTAAGTAAAAATTTGGGCTACCATAGTGAGCCCAAATATATACCTAGGGATTTGATTTGAACAAACTTGAATCTGTCCCCCATAGAGATGTTGCATACCAAATATCAAAGCATTCTGACTGATGGATCTGAAGAAGAAGATTTTTTTAAATTACCCTCCATATTGAACAAAGATAAAATTTGGGCTTCTGTAGGAAGCCCAAATATTAACCTAGGGACTTGGTTTGAACAATCTAGAATCTGACCCTCATAACAATGATGTATACCAAATATTAAAAGATTCTGACTGGTGGTTCTGAAGAAGAAGATTTTTAAAGAATATTCCCCATATTACCCTATGTTAAAACTTCGGGCTCCTGTAGAGAGCCCAAATATGAACCAATGAGCTTTATTTCAACAAACTTTTATCTGACCCCCCCCCCCCCCCCCCCCCCCCCCTCCCCCTATGAATGCTGTATACCAAATATCAAAAGATTCTGATGATTGGTTCTGGAGAAAAGATTTTTTTAAATTTTTGCAAATATGCTGACTCAGCATTTTTTCGATGCCCATTACAGAACACCCTAACATAACCGATGGCAATTTTTTTTTACCTTTCAATTCTACTGGTCATAAGGATACTTCATACCAAATAAAAGCTCTCTGTTCCGTGGGGTTTGGGAAATATGGGCGTTTGAAAATATTTCTATTTTTAGCTCCCAGGGTTACCATGGGGATGCAGGAATTTTTTTTTTTGCATGGGTCAAGTACTTATGACCCAATACTACCACAAACCAAAGTTGGTTCATACCGGACCATCGGTTCAGAAAATAGAAATTTTGGGCGGGGCCAAAAATCTTACCCCTCCTATTACAAAGCCAAATATTACTTTACGAACTTCGTTTGAACAAACTTGATTCTACACCTCATATGGAAGCTCCATAGCAAATATCAAGTCATTGTACACACTGGTTCTTGAGAAGAAGATTTTTAAAATATTTTGGAGCATTTTCCCCCCACTCCCTCCCTATGGGGCTGGGCATGCCGAGTTGAACAAAAATGAAATGCCCCTTTGGGACCATCACTCACACAAACTTTCACTTGATTTGGCCCAGTGGCTTTGGAGGAGAAGACTAAAACATGGTGTTGACGGACGACGGACGGGAAGCGATGAGATTAGCTCAGCTTGACTTTGTCAAGATGAGCTAATAATGCCTGGAAATAATAAGTGCCATGTGTGCACACTGAGAAACTGCTATTAGAACATCTAGGAGAGAACTGTCTTGCTCAATGTCAAAATGCAGGTGACAAGTTTGTGATTAAACTTTAAAACTTCTGGACCAAGAGTTGGTCATAATCAGGGAGATGAGCTCAACAGCCTACAGTATATGGTATTAAAATAAAGCTGGGTGTTAGGAATGGCTAATCCCACAGCAAAAATGCCCTGAACCACCAGCCCTAAGCAGTTCTTTAGAGAGAGAAAGAAAAAAAAAAATAAGTTAAAGGTCACTGTGACATTGTCCTTTTGGCACACTGACTCCAATATATAAAGGGTACTTCCTCTCATCATTCCCAACTCACATGTTAAGTTTGGTTTCCATTCGAGAGTGGAAACAAGGAAAATTTGTAAGTTAAAAGTCACTGTCACCTTGGCCTTTGGTGCAATGACCCCAAAATAAGCAGGTCTTGTCCTCTCATTATACCCAACACACAGCATGTTTGGTTTTGATCAGCCCCGCAGATTTTTAATAAGAAAGCGGAAACCAACTTTCATAAAATTTTCAAGTTCATAGTCACTGTGAGCTTGACCTTTGGCACAATGACCCCAAAATAAATAGAGTTCTTCTTCTCATCATACGGAACCCACGTGTCATGTTTGGTTTTCATTAGACAAGTAAATCTTCAATGTGAGAGCAGAAACCAAGTTTGTCTTCAGACGGACAGAGCCACCGCTAAACCCCCCCAACCCCAAACCAATTTTTGGAATGGATAAAAAGGTAAAGCATAATCACAGCTGGAATTAAATTAATCCTTTACATAACATACAAAGCGGCTACTGCTATTCACAAAAATTGCTGTTCAAATTTTATTTTTTCAAATTTTGTCTCAAAAACATAGCTTATGAACCCTCAGCTTATTCCCCCCTTCCAATGAGAGGTTATAAGCTATGTTTCAGAAGCAAAAATATGAACATTTTTAGTAATTCAATATTTTTTTTGCATCTGTCTTCTTTTTGTGCAAGGTAAAGGGTAAAATTATTTCAGTAATGAAATCGTTTGAGGTATATTTCAAAATAAAGGACTGTTGGATAATTAACTGTGGTGTACAACTGTAATATAGAAGTAAGAAAAATGCAATGCACAAATCAATATGACATTAATAGGATTTGTAATTAAAGGTACACAGCTACAACCAGATAAGACTGTGTATGAAAAAAAATACAGAAGCAATACTGTGACAAAGTGATATGGAAGTTAATTCAGCTGAATGAAATCTGTCAAGTAATATCTCAACTGGTTCATAAACCTGGAGCAAGACCAGAATATTTTGAAGTTTTATATGAAGTAGGTGGTTCAATTCTTTTATGTATTTTTAAACCCTCTACCCAGCTGTACCTACTATAACTATCAACTGACTATTGCAAATAAATTTCTTGAATTTCAGAAAATTTCCATTCACATCGCTTATTACTCCTCATTGGAATGAGCTAAATTAGCTCATTCCAATGAAGGGGAAAAATATTCTTTGTTTTAGTGGCAAAAATTGAAAAAAAATAAAAAAAATCAATTTTTGTTATAAGCACTGACAGGATGAGACTGTTCAATATGTGACTTCCAGCACCTATCACTATATCATGACTGCAACACAAGTATAAAGTTAAGTTTCACTAAACTTTTATGACCATGCTGCCCAATTTAGAGAACATCCACTCCTGGCTTACCAGGTTGATTACTGGGTTCAAAAAAGCAGAACTGGTTCACCACAGTAAACAAACACTGCTGAACTTCCCATGACACGAATCTGAATTTTTAGGCTTTTCCCTCAGGAAAAGACTATTGTTTTTCTACGGATTATTATTTTTGGGTTTATTTTTTAGGCTTTTCCCTCTGGAAAAGACTATTGTTTTTCTACGGATTATTATTATTAGGCTTTTCCCTCTGGAAAAGACTATTGTTTTTCTACGGATTATTATTTTTTGGGTTTTTTTTTTTTAGGCTTTTCCCTCTGGAAAAGACTATTGTTTTTCTACGGATTATTATTTTTTTTTTGGGGGGGGGGGGGGGGGGGGGGGGGAGGGGTGTTTCCACACATTTTGTCCGCACGATTCAGAAGCCATTTTCGAACCGATTTTCACAAAATTTTGCACACTCATCGAGAGGCACAAAATCTAACAAGAGGCCCTAGGGGCCTGAGGGCACTCACCTGACATGGTAGCCTAAATATCAACCCAGAGAATTGATTTCTGCATCTGCTCCTCCTAATAAAAGCTGAAACCAAATATCCAAATATTCTGACCAGTGGATCTAAAAAAAGATTTTCAAAGAATATTCCTCATACTGAACTAAGTCATAATTTGGGCTCCCATAGGGAGCCTATATATGAACCCAGGGACTTGGCTTTAACAAACCTGAATCTCACACCCCTAAGGATTCTGCACACCAATTATCAAAACATTCCGACTGCTAGATCTGAAGAAGAAGATTTTTAAAGAAAATTCCTCATTTTGAACCAAGTTACAATTCGAGCTCCCACAATCAGCCCAAATATGGACCTAGGGACATGGCTTGAACAAACTTGAATCTTACCCCCCCCCTAAGGATGCTGCATAAAAAATATCAAAAGCATTCATCTGCTGGATCTGAAGATTTTTAAAGAAAATTCCTCATTTTGAACTAAGTTGTCATTCAGGCTCCCATAGTGAGCCCAAATATGAACCAAGGGACTTGGCTTGAACAAACTTGAATCTCAGCCCCCTAAGGTTGCTCCATGCCAAATATCAAAACATTCCAACTGCTGAATCTGAAGAAGATTTTTAAAGAAAAATTCCTCATATTGACTACGTTATAATTTGGGCTCCCACAGGGAGCCCAAATATAGACCCATGGACTTGGCTTTAACACACTTGAATCCCCCCCTCCCCCCCAAGGATGCTACTCACCACATATCAAACCATTCCGACTGCTGGATCTGAAGAAGATTTTTTAAGAAAATTCCTCATTTCGAACAAAGTTACAATCCAAGCTCCCACAGTGAGCCCAAATATGGACCTAGGGACATGGCTTGAACACACTTGCATCTCACCCCCCTAAGGATGCTGCATACCAAATATCACAAGATTCTGCCTGCTGGATCTTGAGAAGAAGATTTTCAAAGAAATTTGCCTGAAATGCACTAAGTTCAAATTTGGGCTCGTATACTGAGCCCAAATATAAACCCAGGGGGCCGATTTGAACAAACTTGAATCAGATCCACCCCACAATGTTGCATACCAAATATCACAAGATTCTGCCTGCTGGATCTGGAGAAGATTTTTGAAGAAATTTGCCTGAAATGCACTAAGTTCGAATTCGAGCTTCTATAGTGAGCCCAAATATGAATCTAGGGAGCCGATTTGCACAAAATAGAATCAGATCCACCCCACAATGTTGCATGCCAAATATCAAAAGATTCTGCCTGCTGGATCTGGAGAAGAAGATTTTTTAAGAAATTTGTCTGAAATGCACTAAGTTCGAAATCGGGCTCCTATACTGAGCCCAAATATGAACCCAAGGGGCCGATTTGAACAAACTTGAATCAGATCCACCCTACAATGTTGCATACCAAATATCAAAAGATTCTGCCTGCTGGATCTGGAGAAGATTTTTTAATGTTTTTCCCATTGCCTACAGTGTTAAAAAGTGCTGACTCAGCACTTTTTCAAAGTCCCGAAACTGTGCCCTATGATAAAACCGATGGAAATTTTTTTTTTTTACCAATCCTTTCTGTTGGTCCTAAGGAAGCTGCACACCAAATAAAAATTCTCGGTGCCGTGCAGTTTTGGAGATATGGGCGTTTTAAATTTTTTCTATTTTTAGCTTCTGCGGTTCCCACGGGGCTGCAGGAAATTTTTTTTGTTGCATAAATCAAGTACTCATGACCCAATAAGCCCTCACATAAAATTTGGTTGAAATCGGCTTCTCGGTTCAGAAAATAGAAATTACAGGCGGGGCCAAAATTTTTGCCCCTCCCATAACAACGCCAAATATTATCCCTCAAACTTCTCTTGAACAAATCTGAGTCTACACCTCAAAAGGAAGGTGCATACCATATATCAAGTCTCTGCTACTGCTGGTTCATGAGAAGAAGATTTACAAAGATTTTGGTGCCCCTTGGGGGCGTGGCACCACCCTGGAGGAGGGGCAACTTCATTTGAACAAATCTGAATTGGCATTAGGTAATAAACATTTAGCCAACATTTGAATAAAATTGGGCTAGTGGTTTAGGAGGAGAAGTCGATAATGTAAAGTTAACGCTGGACGGACGACGGACGGATCACGATCAGTAAAGCCCCCGCTGAGCTTTGCTCAGGTGAGCTAAAAATGTACTGAGGCGGAATTTTCGATTTAACCCTTATTTCGTCAGAATTGGCAAAAAACTGCCAAATTTGGGGTTTATCGGCACTTTCTCGAAACACGTCTTGTAGATTTTTTTTAAACATTTATCACTTCTAGAACTGCCTGTGACACGACCCTTGACACACATGACATTTTAGGCGATGCATATGGTAACCCTCCACAGGCTGCCAAACATCTAAATTTTTATGAAATGGGCTGTTTTCGGGCCCACAGCACCCAAACGATACACGAAAGATAAACATAACTTCCTTTATTGGAAGTGAAATTCACCGAGGATCATTTTTGTAAGTAATAAGGGTGTTCAACTAGAGGGGGTATCAGTACCCCGTGGCTCACCAACAGGTGGCCAATGTAAAGGGGTGGCTGGAGTAAAAAAAAAAGTTCAAAACCTGCACACAAAAGTCCAAAATTAAAGAAAATAAGCAGCTAAAGGGTTAAATAATATAATAATAACCCCTAAGAAGCATGCTAACATAAAGTAGGAACCATGGCAATATGCTACAAGGTAAGTCTCCACTTTGAAAAACAGAAAGACAAACCTCAAAACCTGCACATAAAAGAAAAAAAAGTATCAGATTTGTTTCAATGGGTTAAAATTGAGAAAATTACACTGATAATGTCACAGTAACCATCATGGCAATATGCCTGTAAGGTGAAACCCTAACTGAAAAATATCCTCTTGGAAGAAAAGAAAGAAAAACCTCAAAACCTGCACATAAAAGTAAAAAAAGTATCACATTTGTTTCAAAGGGTTAAAATTTAGAAAAATACCCTGAATATGTTACAGTAACCACCATGGCAATATGCCAGTGAGGTAAAACTCCACTTAAAAAAATATCAAAACCTGCACACAAAAGTACAAAACCTGCACACAAAAGTACAAAACCTGCACACAAAAGTACAAAACCTGCACACAAAAGTCCAAAATTAAAGTAAATAAGCAGCTGAAGGGTTAAATAATATAATAATAGCCACCAAGAAGCATCCTAACATAAAATAGGAACCATGACAATATGCTACAAGGTAAGTCACCACTTGGAAGAGAAGAAAGACAAACCTCAAAACCTGCACATGAAAGTAAAAAAAACAAACATCAAAACCTGCACACAAACGTCAAAATAAGTCCAAAATTTGATTCATAGGGTTAAAATTAAGACAAAGTACCCTGGAAAAGAGTTAAATGTTATCGTGAACCCCCAAAGCAATATGCAAAGAAGAAATTTTTTTTTTTAAAAAGCACAAAAATCCAAACCTGTAAACAAAAGTCCAAAATTGAAGTAATTAAGCAGGTAAAGGGTTAAAGAATACAACATAGCCCTAAGATGCATGTTTACATACAATAGAAAGCATGGACATATGCTACAAGGTAAATCTACACTTGGAAGAAAGGGAAAAAAAACCCCATGACACCTGCATGCAAACGTCAAAATAAGTCTAAAAAGCTGTACATAAAAGTCCAAAATTGAATTAATTCAGCAGGAAAAGAGTTAAATAATACAAACATAGCCCTAAGATGCATATATACATACAATAGAAAGCATGGACATATGCTGCAAGGTAAATCTCCACTTAGAAGAAAGGAAAAAAAAAACATCAAAACCTGCACGCAAACATCAAAATAAGTCTAAAATTTGATTCAATGTGTTAAAATGAAGACAAAATACCCTGGAAAAGAGTTAAATGTTACAGTGAACCACCATAGCAATATGCAGAAACTCTACACTTGGAAGAAAGGAAAAAAAAAAAAAACCCATGAAAACCTGCACGCAAACGTCAAAATAAGTCTAAAAATCTATTGAAGGGGTTAAAAATTTTTTAAAAATGCACTGGAAAGATATCAATGTTATAATAACCACCACTGCAATATGCAGTGAGGTCAACCTCACTTGAAATTGTTTTTTTTTATCACAACCTGTACATAAAAGTAAGAAGCTGTAAGCCTAAGTCCAAAAGCTGTACATAAAAGTCCGAAATTGAAGGAATTCAGCAGGAAAAGGGTTAAATAATACAAACATAGCCCTAAGATGCATGTTTACATACAATAGAAAGCATGGACATATGCTGCAAGGTAAATCTCCACTTGAAAGAAAGGGAAAAAAAAAACATCAAAACCTGCACGCAAACATCAAAATAAGTCTAAAATTTGCTTCAAAGGGTTAAAATTACGACAAAATACCCTGGAAAAGAGTTAAATGTTATAGTGAACCACTATAGCAATATGCTGAAACTAAAAAAAAAATTGAAAAGCCAAAAAATCAAAACCTGTACACAAAAGTTCAAAATATTTGAGAGCGGACGCCGACGCCGACATGAGGGCTATGCCATAGGCTCACACAACTAACGTTGGTGAGCCAAAAAACCAAGTGTTAACCCGTTTTGGGCTGGTTAAACAGCAATACCCCAAAAAAGCTCAAAACTTCATGTTTTCCGTGGATTTCTCTAAACGAGTCTTGTAGATTTTCAAGAAAAATTGGTCACTCTCAGGTCTTGGTGTGACATTACAAGTTGCATGGATAAAATATTCCGGTCAGCATTACTTAACCCTCCCCGAGATGCAAAATGTAAAAATTGTGATAAAATGGGCTGTTTTTAGACACCAGCAGCACCCAAACGGTATACCACAGAGAAAGGGGCCTTCATTTATCGGACGCAAAATTGATCGGAAAATATTTTTGAAAGTGGTAAGGGTATTCAAAATTTGATGTCTTAACCTATTTTGGGCTGGTTAAAGAGAGGTACCCATTAAAATCTTAAAATACCCGTTTTCTGTGGATTTCTCTAACAACATCTTGTAGGTTTTCAAGAAAAATCGGCTATTTGCAGGTCTTGGTGTGACATTACAAGTTGCATGAACAAAATATTCCGTTCAACATTAGTTAACCCTCCTCGGGTTGCTGAAGGTAAAAAATGTGATAAAATGGGCTGTTTTTGCATACCAACAGCACCCAAAGGGTACACCACAAAGAAAAGTGCCTCCTTTTATCGAGCGTACAATTTATATGGAAACATTTTTGTAAGTAGTAAGGGTATTCAAAAGTCGACGTCTTAACCCATTTTGGGTAGGCTAAAGAGAGATATCCCTTGAAAGCTTTAAATTCCCATTTTCTGTGAATTTCCCTAATGGTAACTTGTAGGGTTTCAAGTCAAATTGACTATTCGTAGGTGTTTATGTGACATTACAAGTTGTATGGACAAAATACTCCGGTGAGCGTTTATTAACCGTCTACAAGCTGCCAAGCATCGTAATTTTGTTAACATGGGGCTGTTTTCAGACACGCACAGCACCCAATGTATACATGAGAGATAAACATAATCTCCTTTGTTGGAAGTTGAATTCGCAGAGGACCATTTTTGTAAGTAAGAAAGGTATTCAAAAAACCAAGCGTTAACTCCAGTTGGGGAGGTTAAAAGGGATACCCATCGAAAGCTTAAAATATCGTTTTCCCTGGATTTCTTTACAAACATTTTGTGGGGTTTTCAAGAGAAAATGGCCGTTGATAGGTCTTGGTATCACATTACCAGTTGCATGGATAAATTATTCTGATAGGTATTTGTTAACCCTCCATGGGCTGCTAAATGTCAAACATTTTGAAGAAATAGTCTGTTTTTGGACACTAACAACATCAAATGGAAATGCCACAGAGAAACGTAACGTCTTTTACTGGACGCAAAACTGATAGAGAAACATTTTTGTAAATAGTAAGGATATTCAAAAATCGAGGTCTTAACCCATTGTCGACTGGTTAAGGGGATATACCCCTCAAAAGCTTAAAATTCCCGTTTTCTGTGGATTTCTCCAAAAAATCTAGCACGTTTTCAAGAAAAATTGACCATTTGCAGGTCTTTGAGTGACATTACAAGTTGCATGGACAAAATATTCCAGTAAGCAATTATTAACCCTCCAGAGTCTGGAAAGTATAGATATTTTGAGAAAATGGGCTGTTTTTGGGCACCCATAACACCCAATGTGTACCTGCGTGATAAACATAACCTTCCTCATTGGAAGTGAAATTCACTGAGGATCATTTTTGTAAGTAATGAAGGTATTCACAAAACCAAGCATTAATCCGTTTTGGGCTGGTTACAGAGCGATACCCCTCAAAAGGTTAAAAATTCTATTTTCCGACGATTTCTCTAAAAGCTTCTCGTAGGTTTTCAAGACAAATATTGGCTATTCTCATTTGAGACTACTATACTCACCTTGTATGAACTCAAAAGTAAGTGTATATTTATTTATTATCAAGAATAACTGCCCATAAGTTCCACTCTCACCGTGTCCCGCTTCATCGGTCGCCAGCGGTCGATTTATCCAAACAAAATTACCAAGGTTACCACCTCCCCCTGCCTCTTTCTCCAACCAAACACACATTGAAAGGTACGCCTCACCTCGTATTCCACACTGTCCTGCATGATATCATTTATTTATTTATTGGTGTTTAAGGGCATATACTTATGCAGAATGGCTAATCAACGGGTGGAGGAAGCCGCAGTACCTGGAGAGAACCACCGAGCAACGACGAGCAGCTGCCAGCTTCCCAACATCGTAACTCCGAACTGCAGCACAGGCAAGGTTAGATTGGCTGAAGACATGCGTACCGTCGACGTGCAGTACGCCTTAGTACATGGCGGCATCGTGCCCCCATATGGAGAATCAGAGTTAAGTGCCTTGCCCAAGGACACAGCATGGGAGTCCGAATTGATCACTCAGACGGCCACCCATCCAATGATTAACCAGGCTCAACGTCGCTTAACTTCGGTGATCTGAGGAGAACCGGCTACCACAATGCCACCGCTCCGCCATTGCATGATAAGAAAGCAGTAAATAACATTAGCTACAATGGGATCAGTTACTTATAATATCAAATAGTGTTGACACTATAGCGTTTCCCCGACAGTGGGTCCAGGTATATAATAGTCTGTAAAACGGCTATACACTGCCCCTCCTCCGTCCCAGAGTGGCGACGTGGCAGTATATATCTATCTTACTGACGCTATGTTGTGCCAAAGGAACCTTACAATAAAAGGTGGGGATCCCCAACATGGGAAGGGGGGCAGGAATATTTACTACTCTGTAGGTTATCAAATGCAGTGGTGCATGGCGCCAACATTCCCCCGGCAGTGGGGCTAGATATATACCAGTTTGTAAGATGGTTATACTCCCCTTCTCCGTCCCAGGGTATATTTTATCTACACATATGTACAAACAACACTTCCTATTTTCGTATGTAATTATTGTAGTTTATAACTTCAGGTTTGTCGTTGTATGTATGGATATCTTCATTGTAATAAATAAAACTAATCCTACGGGGAAAAACCAATTGGAGAGAAATTTACTTCTGCTATTAACAGACAGGTGATAGGTGAGCTCTACAAGGTGTGAAAAAATGACATAATCATGCATAACAACTGTGGTCTAATAGGAGATAATTGATACAGGGACTATACATGACATGCTCAAAAATTTAAAGTTCACATTTTCTGTGGATATCTTCAACTGGTTCTTACAGATTTTTAAGAACAAATAAACCCTGGAGACGAAGTATTCTCGCAAGCCTTCATTAACCCTCCACAAACCGTCAACTATCGAAATTTTAGGTAATTTGAGATACAATGGGCTATGTACATTAGACGCTGATTCTCAGACGCTGATATTAATATTAACCCTCTCCACAAACAATGATGATTTAACCAAAACGTTCTTTTATCTCACTGGGTCATTTGAGACTATTATACCCACTTTTCTCAAGACATCAATAAAAATACTTTAATGATACAATTAAAAAACATTCTTCAGACACTCCAGGGTCATAAAAAATCATGGATGTTTATTAACCCTCTACAGACTGCCAAGCATCGTAATTTTGTTGAAATGGGCTGTTTTCAGATACGCGCAACACCCAACGTGTACCTGGGAATCACCCGTAATCTCCTTTGTTGGAAGTGGAATTCACCGAGGACCATTTTTGTAAGTAATGAGGGTATTCAAAAAACCAAGCGTTAACCCCTTCTGTGGTTATTAATAGTGATACCCATCAAAGGCTTAAAAATTTATGTTTTCCCTGGATTTCTTTACAAACATCTGGTAGCGTTTTCAAGAGAAAATGGCCATTGATAGGTCATGGTGTCACATTACCAGGTGATTGGATAAATTATTCCGGTAAGCATTTGTTAACCCTCCATGGGCTGCTAAATGTCAAAATTTTGAAAAAATAGCCTGTTTTTGAACAACATCAAAAGGGAATGCAACAGAGAAACGTAACTTCTTTTACCGGACGCAAAACTGACAGGGAAACATTTTTGTAAGTAGTAAATGGATTCAAAAATCGAGGTCTGAACCCATTTTTTGACTGGTTAAGGAGATATAACCCTTAAAAGCTTAAAATTCCAGTTTTCTATGGATTTCTCAACAACAAAAAATTCAAGAACAATTGACCATTCGCAGGTCTTCGAGTGACATTACAAGCATGAACAAAATGTTTCGGTAAACATTTGTTAACCCTCCAGAGGCTGCCAAGCATAGACATTTGGAGAAAATGGGCTCTTCTTGGGCAACCATAACACCAAATGTGTACCTGCGAGATAAACATAACCACCTTCATTGGAAGTGGAATTCACTGTCGATCATTTTTGTAAGTAATGAAGGTATTCACAAAACCAAGCATTAACCCTTTAGAGCTGGTTACAGGGAGATACCCCTCAAAAGGTTAAACATTTGTGTTATCTGAGGATTTCTTTAAAAACATGCCGTAGATTTTCAAGAAAAAATGGCCATTCTCTGATGTTAGTGTGACATTACAAGTTGCATGTACAAAATATTCCTGTAAGCATTTGTTAACCCTATGCAGGTTCTCAAACATCAAAATGTTGATAAAATGGGCTGTGTTTACGTACCCACAGCACCCAAAGTTGGGAGGAGAGATCAAAATAAGTGGAAGTAGAATTCACTGAGAATTATTTTTGGAAGTAATAAGAGTATTCAAAAAACAACACTTAACCCGTTTTGGGCTGGATAAACAATGATACCCATCAAAAGCTTAAAATTCATGTTCTCCCTGGATTTCTCTGAAAACATCTTGTAGATTTTAAAGAAAAAAATGGCCATTCACAGTTCTTGATGTGACATTACAAGTTGCATGAATAAATATTCCTGTTACCACTTGTTAACCCTCTACAAGCTGCCAGACACCAATATTTGGGATACATTTGAGATAAAATGAACCCTTTTTAAATTGACACAGCACTCAGTGGGTATGTGTCAAACAAACATAACTCCTTTTGTCGGTCATTGACTTGTTGGAAGACGATATTGACATTAAACCACTCCACTGTTAATGATGGTTTTTACCTGAACAATTTTTTATCAAACTCTGTCATTTGAGATTACTATCTTCACCTTTCTCATAACATCAATAAAGGGACTTCAGTGAGACAGTTAAAAACAATTCATCAGACACTGTGGGGTCATGAAAAATCATGGAATCTCATCGGGAAAAGCCATGATTCTCCAGAATCATAAAGTCTAGTTTTATTTTATTTTTTTTTTCCACACATTTTCTCCGTACGATTCAGAAGCCATTTTCGAACCGATTTTCACAAAATTTTGCACACACATAGAAGGGCACAAAATCTAAAAATGTACCGAAGTGGATTTTTCAATTTAACCCTTATTTCGTCAGAATTGGCAAAAAACTGTCAAAATTGGTGTTTATCGGCACTTTTTCGAAACACATCTTGTAGATTTTTTTAAAATATTCATCATTGCTAGACCTGCCTGTAACACGACCTTTGATACACACGACATATCAGACGATGCGTATGGTAACCCTCCACAGGCTGCCAAACATCGAAATTTTGATGAAATGGGCCGGTTTCAGGCCCGCACAGCACCCAAAGGATACACGAAAGATAAACATAACTTCCTTTATTGGAAGTGGAATTCACCGAGGATCATTTTTGTAAGTAATAAGGGTGTTCACAAAACCAAGCATTAACCCGTTTTGGCCTGGTTAAACAGAAATACCCCCATAAAGCTAAAAAATTCATGTTTTCCATGGATTTCTCTAAACGAGTCTTGTAGATTTTCAAGAAAAATTTATCACTCCCAGGCCATGGTGTGACAATAGAAGTTGCATGGACAAAATACTGCGGTGGGCATTTGTTAACCCTCCACGAGCTGCAAAAAGGAAAAATTATGATAAAATGGGCTGTTTTTGGACGCCAATGGCACCCAATGGGTACGCCACAAAGAAAAGTGCCTTCTTTTATCGAGTGTACAATCTATACATAAACATTTTTGTAAGTAGTAAGGGTATTCAAAAGTCGAAGTCTTAACCCACTTTGGACAGGCTAAACAGAGAGTCCCCTTAAAATCTTGAAATTCCCATTTTCTGTGGATTTCTCTAAAAACATCCCATAGGTTTTCAAGAAAAATTGCGTATTCGCAGGTCTTGGTATGACATTACAAGTTGCATGGACAAAATATTCCAGTGAGCTTTTATTAACCCTCTACAGGCTGCCAAGCATCGTAATTTTCAGAAAATGTGCCGTTTTCGGGCACCCACAGCACCCACTGTGTACCTGAGAAATAAACATAATCTCCTTTGTTGGAAGTGGAATTCACCGAGGACCATTTTTGTAAGTAATAAGGTTATTCAGAAAACCAAGTGTTAACCCGTTTTGGACTGGTTTAAGAGTGATTCCCCTCAAATGCTTAAACAATCATGTTTTACGTGGATTTCTCAAAAAATGTCGTGTAGATTTTCAAGAGAAAACTAGTCATTCCCAGGTCTTCGGGAGATATTACAAAATGCAAGGACAAAATATTCTGATAAGCGTTTGTTAACCCTCCACGGGCTCTCAAAAATCAACACTTTGATAAAATAGGGTGTTTTTAGCCCCTCACAGCACCCAACTTGTAGCTGGTAAATAAACATAACTTCTTTTATTGGAAGTAGAATTGAACGGTGATCATTTTTGTTAGTAATAAGAGTATTCAAAAAAACAGGCCTTAACCCGTTTTGGGCTGGTTAAACAGCGGTACCCATCAAAGGCTTAAAATTTCATGTTTTCCCTGGATTTCTTTAAAAACATCTTGTAGATTTCAAGAAAAAATGGCCATTCACAGGTCTTCGTGTGACATTACAAGTTACATGGACAAAATATTCCGTTGAGCATTCGTTAACTCTCCACGAGCTGCTAAACATCAAAATGTTGATAAAATGGACTGTTTCCAGACACCAAGCGCACACAATGGATATGTAACAGAGAAACATAACTTCTTTTACTGCGCGTAGAATTCACAGAGGATCAGTTTTGTAAGTAGTAAGGGTATTTAAAGGAATGAAACTTAACCCATTTTAGACTGGATAAGGAGAGATGCCCCTTAAAAGCTTAAAATTTACATTTTCGGTGGATTTCGCTAACTGCTTGTTGGCGATTTTCAAGAACAATTGGACATTGGCAGGTCTTACAAATTGCATAGATAGAATATTCCGCTAGTCATTTGTTAATCCTGCTACAGGCTGCTAAACGTCAACATTTTGATAAAATCGGCTGTTTTCGGGCAGCAAATGGGTATTTAATAGGTAAACATAACCTCTTTTATCAGACTCAGAATTCATGAGGGATAATGTATGATAGTATTAAGGGTATTCAAGGGTGCGCAGTGGCTCAGTGGTAGACTGTTGTACTTCTATGCTAGCGGTCCCGAGTTCGATCCCCGTCCGGGACGACTCACATTGTGTCCTTGGGCAAGGCACTTTAGCCCGGTTGCCGACATGGGGGCACGATGACGCCGTGTACTAAGGCATACTGCACGCTGTTGGTACATATGTCTTCAACCTCTGTAACCCTGCTTGAGCAGAGCTTGAACAGAGTTAGAATGTTGAGGAGCTGACAGTTGCTTGTCGCTGCTTGGTGGTTCTCTCCGGGTACTCCGGCTTCCTCCACCTATAAAACTGTCACGGTCACGATTAGCCATTGTGCATAAGTATGTGACCTTAAACACCAATAAATAAATAAATAAATAAATAAATAAATAAATAAATAAATAAATAAGAGTATTCAAAAAAACAAGCCTTAACCCTGTTTATAGGATTAAAGACAGACAGCCCATGCCGTGTACGCTGCCTACATTACTTGTAAAATCGACATCCCCACTAAATCTACTTTGAGGTGTGGTGTCGGACCCGACCAACTGACGGTTCTGACCTCATTAGATAACACTCCTTCGTTGTATTTAGCAGCATGGATTTCCCCAAGAAACAAAGACAAAAATACGTCTGCGGAAAATAATGGCAAATATTTTATTTAGTCTGTATTTTGTCCGTATAGAAAATGTCTCGCCCACATATACCTAAACATGATTCAATGATACAATTGGACATATTTCTCTTGTAAAACCTGAAAAAAGACTTGATTTATTGCATTTTAGGATTGCGCGTGTATATTCTTAGAAGATTCTCTGTCTGTTATTAATATACGCCGTCAGTCTTTGATCTCGTTTGGGACGATCAGTGATTAGCACCTTTTTGACAAGAGCCATCGAAATTGAAAATAAAAAAAATAATCAAATTTCACTAAAACCTTTTGCAGAATCGTGTTTTTCAGAAAACTCTTTTGCGATTGCGTGTGTCGTTTTCAAAATTCCGATCAGTAATCACGAAATTATGAATATGTTGTTGTCAATAACAAAATTGAAAGCATGTCCGTCAAACTTGCATGACGTCAGAACTCGACTCGGGTAAAATACTGTGGTGATGCAGTGAAAGGACGAGAGTAAGAAATGCTGATATCGCAGTAGGCTTTAAACTGTCCATGGAATGGTCCTAAAATCATGTTTATATTTGCAGCTTTACTGCAAATAGGTTTCCCGTTGTTTCTTGTTGAACTGTTGTTTCCGTCAAGGCCAAGTACCATAGAAAATTTGGAACACTGAGTAGTGGGATAGGACACCTGCCCCATGAACAACTGCCTGCTATTAAAATTAATTAGCGGGGACATCTGTCCACCCCCCTCCCCCCTCCTGCTGTTTATTTTACCTAGGACACCTGCCCCCTGCTGTTTATTTTACCTAGGACACCTGCCCCCGCTGTTTCTTTTACCTAGGACACATGCCCCCCCCCCCCCCCCCGCTGTTTTTTCACCAAGTACACCTGCCCCCGTTGTTTGCTAACGGGCCCCTCCCCATTGACCTTTCTATCTTTAGAATCACCCAGGCCGACGGGGAGAGGGCGTGGTTGTGAGCATGGCTAGATTTCGCGGTAAATTGGGGTTGAAGGAAGGTACCCTCAAATCTGGGTCGAAAGTGGCGAAAATGACAAAAGGCTACTTCAATGTATGGTAACGGTATAAACTACAGGCGATCTGGGCGATGTACAGACGAATGATCATACCGTGGAGCCGGTTAGGCAATTTGGCACAAAAAACTCCGACTTTATGCTCAATCGCTGCTCTACAGTAGTCTACAATAGTGCTCAATTCCATTCCAAACTGATAGAGTCGGGACGAATAGTACTCTCACTTTCCACGCGATGCGTGGTGTTCCACGCGATGCGTGGTCTCAACACTTGCAACAGATGCCAAAATGTCGGCAATGGTGCGTAGAACAAGTTCTGAAAATTAGAAGTCGCTGCCTTAAGCGGTCTGGACACGGTTCGTGTTTGTGAGAAGTGCAATTTTAATGTCTAATTGGCAAATTTTCGTTAATCGTTTCCCGCCAAAAAACCTACTCACCGCCGATTACTTTTCACTTCAACTTCTGCCAATTATCTAGGGTTTAAAGATAGTGTCAGGATATCCCCCCCCCCCCCACCCGCACTTTCCCACCTTTCCCACCTTGGCGGCGTTCTGGGTCGAAAGTCTCGAAAATGGCAAGAGGCTACATTAACGTATGGCAACGGTATAAACTACAAGTAGTGAGGACGATATTGAGACAAACAATCATACAATGGAGCCGGTTAGGCAATGCGGCAAACCTGGGACTTTATGCTCAATCGCAGCTCTACAGTCGTCTACAACACTGCCCATGTCCATTCTAAACTGATAGAGTCGTGACGAATAGTACTCTCACATTCCAAGCGATGCGTGGTTTTTTCCAGGAGGTCCGGACGCTCCAAACAGATCCCAAAATGTCGGCCAGAGTTCGTAGAACAAGTTCTGAAAATTTCAAGTCGCTGCTTCCAGCGGTCTGGTCATTTTAATGTCCAATATGCAAATCTTCGTCAATCTTTTCCTGCCTGCCAGAAACCCAATCACCGCCAATTTCTTTTCACTTTAAACTTCTGACGATTCTCTTCGGTTTGAAGGTTGTGTTGGGATCCCTGGGTGGCGGTCTTAAAGAAGCAACTTCCATTTACAGCCAACTCTCCACCAGTCACATACAATTGTAACATTTAAGAGGACTTACTCCAGAGACGGGGGGGGGGGGGGGGGGGGGGGATGGAGGGGGGGCACTAAAGGAGTCTGCGCCCATTCACGACGTCTTTTTTCGAACTGGCTTGAAAAGGAAGGACCAAATTCAAACAGTTACATCCTCTCTTCAAAACACTATATCCCAGCCAATTCTAGGCAGATTTCCACGAAATTTTCACTCGTTCATGGACAGTTGCGGCATCACTTTCTATGAAGAGCGATACGAATTTCGCATTTCGTCACGTCGAGTTCGAAAAGAGTGTATGCGCATGGATTTCTCTGAAAACATTTTGTTAATTTTAAAGAAAAAATGGCCATTCGCAGTTCTTGGTGTGACATTACAAGTTGCATGAAAAAATATTCCTGTAAGCACTTGTTAACCCTCTACAAGCTACCAGACATCAATATTTTGGATACATTTGAGATAAAAATGGACCATTTTCAAATAGCCACAGCACTCAGTGGGTATAAACAAACATAACTCCTTTTGTCAGTCATTAACTCGGATGACGATGTAGATATTAACCCACTCCACCATTAATGATGGTTTTTACCTGAACAATTTTTTTATCAAATTGAGTCATTTGAGACTACTATACTCATCTTTCTCATAACATCAGCGAAAGAACTTCAGTGAGACAGTTAAAAACAATTCATCAGTCACTGTGGGGGTCATGAAAAATCATGGAATCTCATCGGGAAAAGCCATGATTCTCCAGAATCATAAAGTCTAGTTTTTTTTGTTTTTTAAATTTTTTTCTTCCACACATTTTGTCTGTACGATTCAGAAGCCATTTTGGGACCGATTTTCACGAAATTTTGCACACGCATAGAGGGGCACAAAATCTAAAAATGTTCTGAAGCGGAATTTTTGATTTAACCCTTATTTCGTCAGAATTTGCAAAAACTGCCAAAATTGTGGTTTATCGGCACTTTCTCGAAACACGACTTGTAGATTTTTTTTTAAACATTCGTCATTGCAAGACCTGCCTGTGACACGACCTTTGATACACACGACATATCAAGCGATGCATATGGTAACCCTCCACAGGCTGCCAAACATCGAAAGTTTTATGAAATAGGCCGATTTCAGGCCCCCACTGCACCCAAACAATACACGAGAGATAAACATAACTTCCTTTATTGGAAGTGGAATTCACCGAGGATAATTTTTGTAAGTAATAAGGGTGTTCACAAAACCAAGCGTTAACCCGTTTTGGGCTGGTTAAACAGCAATACCCCCATGAAGCTCAAAAATTCATGTTTTCCGTGGATTTCTCTAAACAAGTCTTGAAGATTTTCAAGAAAAATTTGTCACTCCCAGGCCTTCCTGTGACAACAGAAGTTGCATGGACAAAATACTGCGGTGAGCATATGTTAACCCTCCACAGGCTGTTAAAAGTCAAAATTGTGATAAAATGGGCTGTTTTTGGATGCCAACAGCACCCAATGGGTATGCCACAAAGAAAAGTGCCTTCTTTTATCGAGCACACAATCTATACGGAAACACTTTTGTAAGTAGTAAGGGTATTCAAAAGTCGAAGTCTTAACCCTTTTAGGGCAGGCTAAAGAGAGAGATCCCTTAAAATCTAAAAATTCCCATTTTCTGTGGATTTCTCTAAATACATCCTGTAGGTTTTCAAAACAAATTGACTACTCGCAGGTCTTTGTGTGACATTACAAGTTGCATGGACAAAATATTCTGGTGAGCGTTTATCAGCCCTCTACAGAATACTAAGCATTGTAAAATGGGCTGTTTTCAGACACGCACAGCACCCAACGTGTACATGAGAAATAAACATAATCTCCTTTGTTGGAAGTGGAATTCACCGAGGACCATTTTTGTAAGTAACAAGGGTATTCAAAAAAACAAGCGTTAACCCCTTATGTGGTTGTTAATAGTGATACCCATCAAAAGCTTAAAAATTTATGTTTTCCCTGGATTTCTTTACAAACATCTGGTAGGGTTTTCAAGAGAAAATGGCCATTGATAGGTCTTGGTGTCACATTACCAATTGATTGGATTAATTATTCCGGTAAGCATTTGTTAACCCTCCATGGGCTGCTAAATGTCAAAATTTTGTAAAAAATAGTCTGTTTTTGAACACCAACAACATCAAATGGGAATGCAACAGAGAAACGTAACTTCCTTTACCGGACGCAAAACTGACAGGGGAACATTTTTGTAAGTAGTAAGTGTATTCAAAAATCAAGGTCTTAACCCATTTTTGACTAGTTAAGGAGGTATACCCCTTAAAAGCTTAAAATTCCAGTTTTCTGTGGATTTCTCAAAAACAATTTTCAAGAGCAATTGACCATTCGCAGGTCTTTGAGTGACATTACAAGTTGCATGAACAAAATATTTTGGTAAGCATTTGTTAACCCTCCTGAGGCTGCCAAGCATAGACATTTGGAGAAAATGGGCTGTTCTTGGGCCATCATAACACCAAATATGTATACCTGCGAGATAAACATAACCTCCTTCATCGGAAGTGGAATTCACCGTCGATCATTTTTTGTAAGTAATGAAGGTATGCACAAAACCAAGCATTAACCCGTGTAGGGCTGGGTACAGAGCGATACCCCTCAAAAGGTTAAAAATTTGTGTTATCTGAGGATTTCTCTAAAAACATCTCGCAGATTTTCAAGAAAAAATGGCCATTCTCAGAATTTAGTGTGACATTACAAGTTGCATGTACAAAATATTCCTGTAAGCATTTGTTAACCCTATGCAGGTTCTCAAACATAAAAATGTTGGTAAAAAGGGCTGTGTTTGCGTACCCACAGCACCCGAAGTTGGGAGAAGAGATCAAAATAAGTGGAAGTAGAATGCACTGAGAATTATTTTTGGAAGTAATAAGAGTATTCAAAAAACAACACTTAACTCGTTTTGAGCTGGATATACAATGATACCCATCCAAAGCTTAAAATTCATGTTCTCCCTGAATTTCTCTGAAAACATCCTGTAGATTTTAAAGAAAAATTGGCCATTCACAGTTCTTGGTGTGACATTACAAGTTGCATGAATAAATATTCCTGTTAGCACTTGTTAACCCTCTACAAGCTGCCAGGCATCAATATTTTGTATACATTTGAGATGAAAGTGTAAATGACATTGTAGCTCAACTTAACAAACTTGAACTTGGTAAGTTTTAAATGAAATGGCAAAATTTAAGTTCATTGGTACCAATATTATTTGATGAAATTTCAACATAACAGCATTGTGTGTGCACAACGTCAGAGTAATCATGCATTTTTAAATGTAAACTGTAAGAATGGCAAAAAGAAGAATGTTGAAACACAAATGCAGTATGTTCAGAGGTTATTATAAATGGCAACTTTTTTCACAGAAATGAATGCTAATCAATAGCTCTTATCTAAAGGTCTTGCCTAATGAGCACACCAAGTTCAAAAACAATCCTATGATAAATGTGGCCTGTAGGCCATGTCAAAGAATGTTGATGCACAAATGCAATAAATTCAAAGATTGTTGCTAACAGTAACAGCTTTTGATGGAAATAAAAAGAAAATCAATAGCTCCTATCTTTGGCATAAGCATACAAAGTTTCATAACAACCTGATAATGAATGTGCCGTCTGAGGCATGCCAAAGGAAGATGTTAATGCACAAATGCACTGCACTAAGTAGAAGGTCATTGTTTGCGGCAATGGTTTTTTTTTTTTTGGGGGGGGGGGGGGGGGGGACGGAAATTCATAAATATACCCTGTAGAGAGTGCAAAAGGGATAAGTTGATGCACAAATGCAGTAAGTTCAATGGCTGGTGAAAACAACAATAATTTTTTATGGAAATGAAAAAAAAGCAATAGCTCACATCTAGAGGTCACACCAAACACATTTACCAAGTTTCAAAGTGATCCGATCATAAATATGCCCTGAAGGGTGTGTTAAAGGGAAATATTGAGGTCTAACTAAACTAAGTTCAAAGGTCAGTGGCCACAATTTTTGACAGAAATGGAAGAAAATCGACAGCTCCCATATAGATGTCACCCAACACAAGTACACCAAGTCTGCAAGCGATCCAATCACAAATGTGCCCTGCAGGGTGTGTCAAAGAGAAATATTGATGCTTAACTGCACTGAGTTTTTACTAAGTTCATCGAAGGTCATTGCCAGTGGCAACATTTTCTGATGGAAATCAAAGAAAATTGATAGCTCCCATCTAGAGGTAACCCCAAACAAGCATACCAAGTTTCAAAGCGATCTGACCATAAATGAGACCTGTGAGGTGTGCCAAAGGAAATTGTGGACGTACGTACTAATGGATGTACGTACGTCGACGGACGAGAAGTGATGGCAATAGCTCAGCTTGATTTTGTCAAGTTGAGCTAATAAAATGGACCATTTTTAAATTCACACAGCACTCAGTGGGTATGTGTCAAACAAACATAACTCCTTTTGTCGGTCAATGACTTGTTGGACGACGATATTGACATTAACCCACTCCACTGTTAATGATGGTTTTTACCTACACATTTTTTTATCAAACTGTGTCATTTGAGACTTCTATACTCACCTTTCTCATAACATCAATGAAGGAACTTCAGTAAGACAGTTAAAAACAATTCATCAAACACTGTGGGGTCATGAAAAATCATGGAATCTCATTGGGAAAAGCCATGATTCTCCAGAATCATAAAGTCTAGTTTAACAGTGAGTTTTTAAAGACACTTTCAACAACTGGGGCCTGATGGTAGAGAACTTTAACCCTTAAAGGCCTATTTCCAACTTTTACAACTTCACAACAGGTGCCCTTATCATACCATCATGAGGAGATTTTCCAGACAATGGACAAATTACTTAGGAAGTGGTTTCTAGTCAAGTCTTGGCTGCCTTTACAGACAGCCAAGACTGGACTAAAAATCATTGCTAAGGCACTGGACATGTATAGTTTGTCATCAGGTGTAAATTCATGACAACTGTCCATGGCCCTTAAGGGTTAAGTTAGAATTGGTTTATTAATGCCAACAGGCAATCTCCAGTAAACTTTCACAGAAGAAATCCAAAGTAATAAAATATCAATTAAAATAAAAATATCAATTACTTATATAATTTATTATATAAGAACCTTACTACACTGCCTCTATTATTTATATTTATCTCCATTTGGGCTTCTTGCTGTGTACAAGTTAAGTGGATTTAGAAGTATTGTGTTAAGTGAAAGCTACGTCGGATAAAGGGGTAACCCTTAGGGTCAGGGCCATTTTCAATAATTTCCACAAAGCAGCAGCTTGTCATTGTTATGACTTAGCAATGATTTGTAAGCTACCTAGAGGCAGTTAAGGCCTAACTGAAGAGAGCCAGAACTTACTGAGTGATCCAGTCTTCCTTATGACTGCATTATGGAGAATCAGTTATGATACCATAAAATTTATCTGAGCTAACTTGAGGCTCAAGAGTTAAAATGTCAAACTTTCTATCATTTGTCATTTCGCTTATAATGATCCAAATTACTTAATAAGACATCAGAACATACCACAAACAAGGAAAGTCTTTCATGTATTCAACAATGTTTTCCAATTTGAAACATTGTGAAAAAAAGATCTCACAATAAGATTTCAACAACTTATCTCTGTCATGTTCATAACAAGAGCAGTTAAGTAGTATTCAAAAGGCATCCAAAACCAAAGGACAATTACCTTATAATCACCAAACAAAAAGTCAAAAACATATCAATTTTCACTTTCAATGAACCATACCATACAGTGCTTCTTATTAACCTTTGGGCTACCCAAGATAAAAGGCGACCCTCACAATAGTTTTCTTGAATAACAAAACATTTTCATTTTGTTAAAAAAAAACATGGCTTATTACCCTAATTGGAATCAGCCCAATCAGCTGTGTGTGGTGGTGGGGGGGGGGGGGGGGGGGGGGGAGGTGAGGGGGGGACAAAAACCTACAAATTTTTTTTTATTTAGATTCCGAATGTTGTGAATAATACGTAATGAATATGATTCAGATTGGGTAAAAGATTAAGTCAGGAATTTTAACCAATCCCCCACCAGATCTATTGTGAAGTAGGGTATAAAACCTAATGTCACTGAACAGGACACTAGTTGTTATGAATTTACAGCATTAGCACAAGACAGAGAGTGGACCAGTTTTAGAAATATCTGTTTTTATCACTTTCAATATCTAAGGCAATATCATGGCCACTATCCAAGCATGAAGTCATGTTTAGACTATTGTATCAAAACTACCAACTTTCGAAGACTCTCACCCCAGGTATCAGTTATGGGTCCTATTCTTACCTATGTTTACATCTGTTATACACATTTTTGAACCGAAATACCAGCTCCTAACACTGCTCCATGAGAAGCTCTCCGAGAGCTTCTCCAAGATCAGTATCAGGTGCATGTATTGTTTCAGAGAATAACAGATTTTTGGAACAAAAACATGCCAATATTGCAGCTTGTAACTACAAATTCTAGTTCAACTGAGTCAAGTTATTACATCAATAAATTTTTAAAGGACTTTCCATGATTTTTGTGTGGACAGTCCAATTTTCAAGCACTTTCAAGGCCCTGCAATTTCAGTTTCAAAAACTTAAAAACTACCTATTTGAACCCTGCTGATTTTTGGAGAGGTCCGAGAACAATCTTGGAATCAATTTCAGCAATTTGCTGTCATCAATAAAGAAAAAACAAGAAAGAAATCTCAATTTTTCTTGTACGGCATTTATATTGTGTAGATGAACTGTATTTAGAAAGCTTTCACATTAATTTTTATTGATTCTTTGGGTTTTTTTTTTTTGCACAACAGTTCTAACAACAGGTTGCCATGCCATGAACTGGTTTATCATTTATTGGTGCTGAAGACATCCCTTAAAGTGTTGACTACTGGGTCTCATTTTACCATGAGACAGAACATGGTTACTGCAGTAAACAAGTACTGCTCCAATTTCGAGGGGTTACCTTGTGGATTAGAAATTATTGCTTGGTTAGTATCCAGATAATGAAAATGATAAACATGCATCAATGTTGAGAGTGTATTGTGCCTTCGTAGCTAATTATTAGTCCAGCCATGGACTGCTCTGACAGGGAAAAAATGAGCTACAAACTGTTTTTGGTGTCAATCGAAGTGGGAAATCTTCGGGAACAATATATGCAAAATCTGCCTTAGGGAAAATTTTCTATCCAAGATGGCTGAATTTGCACATAGTCACTGTTATTTCCACACACGCAGCATTTAAGAGCGAGACATTCAAAGTACTGTACCTAAATCATGTTCCCGAGGCAATCTTCTCTCATTTGGACCCCAAAATAGACAAGAGGCCCCAAGAGGCCTTAATCACTCACCGGCGAAAGTGGTTCAAAGAAGTATTTGGGGTCACATTCAGTTAGACATGGTTCATCAACACTACAAAGGAATGAAGTCATGAGAGGCAAATTTTAAGGAAGAACACTAAGGAATGGATTTGAACAAATCTGAACCTAACATGCCCCCCCTACCCCACCCCTGCCCATAGAACCCAAATATTAAGCCAAGGACTCAAATTGAACTAACTTGAATCTGACCCCCCCTTGAGATGTCATATACCAAATAGGAAAGAATTCTGACTGGTGGATATGAAGAAGGTTTTTAAAGAAATCACCTCACATTGCACTATGGGTTGATATGAAGAAGGTTTTTAAAGAAATCACCTCACATTGCACTATGTTAAACTTTGGTCTCAAATAGGGGGCCAAAATGTTAACCCAGGGTCCTGATTTGAACCAACTTGAATCTGACCTACCTAGAGATGTTGTATACCAAATATGAAAGGATTCTGATTGGTAGATCTGAAGAAGAAGATTTTAAAAGAAATTACCTCATATTGCACTTAGTTAAAATTCAGGCTCCCATAGGTAGCCCAAATTAATAACCCCGGGACCGGGTTAACTCGGAGGAGAAACTCGATTTAAACACACTTGAATCTGGCCCCCCCCCACTAGAGCTGATGTATACCAAATATGAGAGGATTCTGACTGGTGAATCTGAAGATTTTTAAGGAATATTCCACGCACTGCACAAAGTTAAAAATTGGGCTCCCATAGGGAGCTCAAATCTTAACCCAGCGACTCGATTTGAACAAACCTGAATCTGACCCCCCTGTAGATGTTGTATACCAAACATGAAAGGATTCTGACTGGTGGATCTGATGAAGAAGATTTTTAAAGAAATTTCCTCAAATTGCACCAAGTTAAACTTTGGGATCCAATAGAGAGCCCAAATCTTAACCCAGGGACTCGATTTGAACAAACTTTTTGAATTTTTAAAAAAATTTATGGGTGCTATCAGAGTTATGCTCATTCTAGTACCCCCTGTGGGCGCAGCAAGTTTATTTGTACAAACTTGAATTGACATATGATAAGGAACATGTACACAAAATTTGGTTCAATTTGATCAAGTAGTTTCTGAGAAGTTGATAATGTAAAGTTCACGATGGACGGCGACGACGGAAGGCAAGTGATAAGTTAAGCTCCCTTCGGTGAGCTAATAATCACACCCAAGATGGCGGCCAAAATGACAATTGTATATTGCAGAAAGTGTGATTTTTGTATATCTCAGTCATTGGAGGGAAGGACACGAAAAAAAAGTAAATGCAAGTTGAATTTAGTTGTATCAATTGGGAACAACACATCCAAGAACATATCCACAGTCCGAGAAATCCTTCTTTGGGATAATTGTCAAGTGGGATGGTATTCAGGATATCCGCAATGATCTATCAATGCCACCCCTACAGTGTCTTGAGTATGCTAAGTGACTCCATTATGAAATTTTCAGTCCTGATACCACAAGAGACAAACAAAAGATGTGTGGAAAATGTCTGGTCACTGGTGCTCAGATTTGCATCCAATAACTGCAAATGACTCCTGAAGAACGGATTTGATTCTGATACTAACACCACGTTCATCTGCAAATATGATTGGCTCAGCATTTTTGCAGTTTTCTGCCTAACAGTCACCACATGCAGTGACACATGTAATACCATTGTTTCTGCAAGTGCAAACATTTGTTCTGCAAGGGTTCCTGGATGACATTTTGCAGTTTTAATGGATGAATTTCAGAAGACTGTCAGATGATACTTCCAAATCAATCATCACCAGCATGTATCCATTTCATTACCGAGATATTTTCAAACCACAGTTTGTAAGTGAATTCACAAACCATGGAAGTGTGCTGCACATTCAGATGGCTGTTTCTGAACTAGGAGTATCTCAGGCGATTCAATGTATCAGACTCTCTTCAAGAATATAACTTGACAAACAATGCAACACCCATGTTGCCAACTTCATCTTGCAAGACAGTAACATTACGCATCAAGTTGATATCTGCTGAATTTCCAATGAATTGTCAAGTTTCTTAACAAGATCTGTCTTCCCATGTCAATATGTTGTGGATGTTGTATCACACTCACTCCATGCATGAATTAATAGAAGATGGGATGTTGCTACATTCAACAATATCGTAAATCTTCCACATCGTCACCCTTTTGGGACTTGCGAGCTTTTGATCTAAAGTAGAAGTTAGCCATAATAGGCTTCCAATGGTGAATAAAAAGAACCAAGACATTGGTATCATCCTACATGATTTCAACTGTCTTCTATCGGTTGCAAGGTTGGGGCACCATTTTATAATGAGTATCAGCATTCCCACTAATGCTATGGAATGTGTGTGCGTTAGCTCTAATGCACTTTGTAATAAGATTTATGAATTGGCTTTTGTTCATCTTGTTAGAGAATATATCTTGCTTATTATGGGCAGTCATTGTTTCCGACACACAGATGTCGATGCAAGTTTTCCTGACTCTCCTCTTGTGCTTGTCATCCTTGATGGTCAGACCCTGTTTGTAACAACTTTGCCCATATCTCTTCGTTGCATAGCCGATATAGAATCATAGAATTGATCTTCCCCTATATGTCATTAACTGTTTACCTAATATGAATAGTAGATGACATTTGCAAAACAAGAGGGGCATGTCCATCCCCATTACCTCACCAACGCATAGCATGCAATGAACCTAGGCTTATTACAAATCTGCAAAAAATGACCGGTCATGTTCAAGTATAGCAAAACATGTCAGAAATTTTCTGAGTCCACAGTGACAAAAAAGTCTAACATTGCATTAAAAAAGTCCAAAATCTCCAGTCAAGGGTTAATGTTATCTTATATTGATGCATTTAACACATATATGAAATATAAAAGCCACAGCATTCTGGTGGTAGCCTCCACTCATGTCAACAAAACAGGTCAGAAATTTTCTAAATCCACACTGACAAAAAAGTCTAAAATTGCAAAAACATTAAAAATCGATAAAATATAACTGGGTGAGGGTATGTGGGTAATTGTAAGGCCATAGAAACAGTATGAGGTGCACAGTAACAGGCTGAAAAGTTAAAGTGAACTTGTACAATAACTTTAACACAAGTGTTGATGCCGATGGCAATGCAACTCAGGTCATGACATAAGCTCACACAACTTCGTTGGTGAGCTAAAAATCATTTTCTGAATTAGTCAAAAATATAAATTTTTGTCTCAAAATAATAACTTATGACCCCTATGATTATGACCAATGTTTTTTGAGACAAAAGGTGAAAAAAATAAATAAAAGTTGGTTGGCAATTATTATGAAAAGCACTGGCAGTTCGATCAATGCATTAGGTAAAGGGTTAAATTACATTTATGTGATAAAGAGAATCTTTAATTTGTGATTTGATATAAAATTTCAGAACAATGTTCATTATTTATTTACTGGGGTTTAAAGACACTTTTGACCACAAGGGTCACATTGTGTCAGTCAGTTTTACGGGTGAAGGAAGCTGGAGTACCCCGAGAGAACCACTGAGCAGCAGCGAGCAACTATAAAACTAACTCCACACAATCAGGGTTAGCATTGGTTGAAGACAAGTGCACCATCGACGTGCAGTACGTCTTAGTACATAACGCTACCGTGCCCCAACGGGGGCAATGGGGGTGAAGTGCCTTGCCCAAGGACACAACCCAGTTGCCGCATGTGGGATTCGAACCGAGGACATCTCAGCTTGCAGCCTGCACCTCCACCTACTGAGCAACTGCACCCCCACAATGTTCAATAAAATTGATCTGACCCTCAGTAAACCTCATCACAGATTGATTTTAGAGACATCGGTTCAGAAATATCACATTAAATAGTGACTCATTTGAGATCATATGTATAATGGATCTTCATTTTCACAATTATCCAAACACTGTTGGTTCTTTGTCAGTGAAATCAATTACAATAGGAAATGAGTCGCAGTGGGTTAAACAGTCTTTAAATGGCAAATAAAAAATTTATCTCCAAGATCAGTTAAGTTGTTGTGAGTATTATTTAAGACTAATCACTGGATTAAATCTCTGTAGTGTAACAGGAATTATACAATTATATTGAGCTGTTTAGTCAAAATGTTTTAATGCACAAGCAGTTCAGAAATGTTAGGGCACACGCTCTCTTCCACAGGACATTTCAAATGTAAGTAGACTTTGTGTGTGACTGGGTGTTTGAATTTGCATGTTTTTTAAAATTTATTAGTTTAGATGTTGAATGAAATGTACATATTTTAAACAATTTTGTTAAACCTTTGAAGCTACTAACTTCCAGTGCATTTACACTCTCAGTGCTGTGATTACAAAAGGATCAAGTTTCATTCTCAACCAGATTGCAATCAGGGGGCTATATTTCCAAAAAACTTTTGTCAGACTTACATCCTAAATTGAACTCAAGACAAGGAATCACTAAAATCTGATATTTTGAAAAAACATCTAAGTCCCCATAAAGCCACAAACTACCATTTTAAAATTGCACTGAAATATTTTCCCAGGTACATTCCTGAAAACTTTTCTGGTTGGATGCATTTATGTTGATGATGTTTTCACATCATTGTTGGCTGCCTGTACAGGCAGCCAACAATAATGTAGAAACACTGTTAAGTTATCTGCAGCTGTGTCCATGTATTTATTATTTATTTATTGGGGTTTAAAGTCACATACTCATGCAGAATGGATAATCGTGACCGTGACAGTTTTACGGGTGGAGGAAGCCAGAGTACCCAGAGAGAACCACCGAGCATCAACTGTCAGCTCCTCAACATTCTAACTCTGTTTAAGCTCCGTTCAAGTAGGGTTACAGCAATTGAAGACATGTGCACCATCGACATGTTGTATGCCTTAGTACACAGCATCATCGTGCCCCCACGTAGGCATCTGGGATAAAGTGCCTTGCCCAAGAACACAACACGGGTCATCCCAGACTGGGATCGAACTCGGGACTTCTAGCACAGAAGTCCAACAGTCTACCACTGAGCAACTGCGCTCCCAGCTGTGTACATGTATATACAGTAGTTATTTAACTGGTTGAGCGCAAAATTATTTCAAAGTTGATTTGAAACATGAGAATTTTTTTCCAAAGATGCCATACAACCAGCAAGGAAAGCTTAAGTTCAGCAAGAGTTTGTTTTTTACAATTGTTATGTTGCAGTTGCCTGTTTGCACTCTCCAATAAATTGTAGCAAAACAATTTTTTTAAACATGTATTTTCTACTGCTAAGAAAACAAAAAGCCTATGCAAATAGTGTAAAGCCACTCAAGTGGCTTTCAGCACTTTCAATAGAGCCATGATAGTGGCTTCAGGCACTCAACCAGTTAAGTAAAATTAATCTGAGCACTACGGGTTAAGTTCAAAATTAAACTTGGACTCAACTCTTCACTCAAGATCTTGAGTACAATGTGCTAGAAAAGCGACTTAACTGAAAGAGTGGTAAACTATTTTTGATCATCTGTTACGACCCGTAATGTAATAAATGCCCATAATGTAATACCTACCCATAATGTAATACAAAAATGACCCATAATGTAATACGAACCCATAATGTAAAAAAAACCCGACCCATAATGTAACAAGAGGCCCCAAGGGGCCTGAGGGCGCTCACCTGACATGGTAGCCTAAATATCAACCCAGAGAATTGATTTCAACAAGTTGCATCTGATCCTCCTAAGAAAAGCTTATACCAAATATCCAAAGATTCTGACCAGTGGATCTAAAAAAAAAATAGAAGATTTTTAAAGAAGATTCCTCATATTGAACTAAGTTATAATTCGGGCTCCCACAGTGAGTCCAAATATGGACCTAGGGACTTGGCTTGAACAAAGTTGAATCTCACTCCCTAAGCATGGTGCATACCAAATATCAAAAGATTCTGCCTGCTGGATCTTGAGAAGATTTTTAAAGAAAATTCCTCATTTTGAACTAAGTTACAATTCAAGCTCCCACAGTGAGCCCAGATATGGACCAAGGGACTTGGCTTGAACAAACTTGAATCTCACCCCCTAAGCATGGTGCATACCAAATATCAAAAGATTCTGCCTGCTGGATCTTGAAAAGAAGATTTTCAAAGAAATTTGCCTGAAATGCATTAACTTCGAATTCGGGCTTCTATAGTGAGCCCAAATATGAATCCAGGGGGCCAATTTGAACAAACTTGAATCAGATCCACCCCACAATGTTGCATAACAAATAACAAAAGATTCTGCCTGCTGGATCTGGAGAAGAAGATTTTTAAAGAAATATGCCTGAAATGCACTAAGTTCAAATTTGGGCTTCTATAGTGAGCCCAAATATGAATCCAGGGGGCCGATTTGAACAAACTTGAATCAGATCCACCCCACAATGTTGCATACCAAATATCCAAAGATTCTGCCCGCTGGATCTGGAGATGAAGATTTTTTAAGAAATTTGCCTGAAATGCACTAAGTTCGAATTCGAGCTTCTATACTGAGCCCAAATATAAACCCAGGTGGCCGATTTGAACAAACTTGAATCAGATCCACCCCACAATGTTGCATGCCAAATATCAAAAGATTCTGCCTGCTCGATCTGAAGAAGATTTTTTAAGAAATTTGCCTGAAATGCACTAAGATCGAATTCGGGCTTTTATAGTGAGCCCAAATATGAATCCAGGGAGCCGATTTGAGCAAACTTGAATCAGATCCACCCCACAATGTTGCATACCAAATATCAAAAGATTCTGCCTGCTGGATCTGGAGAAGAAGATTTTTTAAGAAATTTGCCTGAAATGCACTAAGTTCGAAATCGGGCTCCTATACTGAGCCCAAATATGAACCCAGGGGGCCGATTTGAACAAACTTGAATTAGATCCACCCTACAATGTTGCATACCAAATATCAAAAGATTCTGCCTGCTGGATCTGGAGAAGAAGATTTTTTAATGTTTTTCCCATTGCCTACAGTGTTAAAAAGTGCTGACTCAGCACTTTTTCAAAGTCCCGAAACTGTACCCTATGATAAAACCGATGGCAATTTTTTTTTACCAATCCTTTCTGTTGGTCCCAAGGAAGCTGCACACCAAATAAAAATTCTCAGTGCCGTGCAGTTTTTGAGATATAGGCGTTTTAATTTTTTTCTATTTTCAGCTCCTGTGGTTCCCACGGGGCTACAGGAAAAAAAATTTCTGCATAAATTAGGTACTTATGACCCAATAAGCCCTCACATAAAATTTGGTTCAAATTGGCCTCTCGGTTTAAAAAATAGAAATTTGGGGTGGGGCCAAAATTTTTGCTCCTCCCATAACATCGCCAAGTATAGACCTACAAACTTCTCTTGAACAAACTTGAGTCTACACCTCAAAAGGAAGCTGCATACCAAATATCAAGTCTCTGCTATTGCTGGTTCTTGAGAAGAAGATTTTTTAAGAATTGGAGCATTTTTGCCCCACCCCTCTGCTCAATATGAGCCAAAACCTAATTTGCCCAAAAATCAAAATGCCGCTATATAACCCCTACTCACATGAAATTTCATTAACATGCGGCCAGTGGTTTGGAAGAAAAAGACCCAAACACCACCTTCACGACGGACGACGGACGCCGGACGACGGACGAAAAGTGATCAGAAAAGCTCACCCTGACTTTCAGTCAGGTGAGCTAATAAATGTAATAAGGTGTAATGAATGTTAGATACCCATAATGTAATAAAAATTTAAAAAAATTAGATACAAATTACACTTTTCCAGGCCCGTAATGTAATAAAATTCTAAGTTTGATTTTTGATTTTTCTCTTTACTCCAGCAGTGCGTTCGGCTACTTATGACACATCCTGCACCTTCATCAATGCTTCCAATGGCCCCTATGCCGTACACAGCCAACATGTGTGGGTGTGTTGGGATTACGATAGAGAGTATTCCGGGACCTGGGGTGGGTATACTCTGCTATGAGTGACAGGCATTATCCCTCTTCCATTTGTACCACCCACGCAAATGACTTCCTCGATAGCCTCTACTGCCCTGCCACAATCATATAGGTCTACCTTACAAGACATTCAATAATTTTGATTCCAGGATGGTCATTTATAACTGCAATCATCATATTCGACCGGCTGTTCACTTGCATAAAAACAATGCGGGTAGCAGGTTCCTATACTGTTAATAAGTGCAAGCAATTCTGGCCAAAGTTGCTGAGGCTGAGGGTGTAGTGGGGTGCAGTGGGGTTTGGGTGCACAATAACCGGATAGTGGGGGGGGCGTATAGTGTGGGATATAAGGAAAAGATAGAACAGAAGCAAGATGTTGAGTCAACCGGCGCAGAGGAATATCGGGAGGTGATATGGTGAGTGTACTGGTATTGGAATGGGGGATATCCTATAGCTCGATGGGATTTGGATTAGGCTACTTTGCTCCAAATTAAGCGTACAATCTATCCTCTGTCTCTCCAATTTTCACTACCTAAACAAATTAGTAATTTCCCTGTACTGTACTACTATAAGTTCATGTCGCACCCTCCGCACCTTGAAACCAATGAGCCCGAGCCCAGGACCACACTTAATAACGACCACATCATATTCTCGGTCCTGTGATCACATGTGTCAAGTAATATTATCAAATGCTTTCCAGTCAAATAGTTTGCACTTCGCACATGCAAGAAAGACCTTACATTTTCAATAAAAATTGTATCAGTTTCAATAGTGACAGCCCTGAGTGAAATGGTTTCAACTCCTCTCTTTCTAAAACCTCAACACACCACAGATTGAACACCCTCAATTGATATGAACCGAAGCAAGTTAAATGCCTTGTAGACTGCTATCATCCATGCAGGCCACTTTTGCGAGAAGATTGGTTAAGAGTATGTCATGTTCACCTGTGGCTGTGACCAGCAACTGAGTCGAGTTAATGTGCACATCACTTGGTTGTACTAATAATATTACTTGACACATGTTATCACAGGATCGGGAATATGATGTGGTCATTATTAAGTGTCATCCTGGGATCGGGCTCATTGGTTTCCAGGTGCGGTGAGTGTGACATAAACTTATAGTAGTACAGTACAGGGAAATGACTAATTTGTTCAGGTAGTGAAAACTGGAGAGACAGAGGATAGATCGTACGCTTAATTTGGAGGAAAGTAGCCTAATCCAAATCCCATCGAGCTATAGGATATCCCCTACCCCAATACCAGTACACCTGCCATATCGCCTCCCGATATTCCTCTGCGCCGCTTGACTCAACGTCTTGCTTCTGTTCCATCTTTTCCTTGTATCCCACACTAACCCCCCCCCCCCCCCCCCCCCCCTATCCAGTCTTGGTGCACCCAAATCCCACGGCACCCACTCCACCCTTTGCCCCAGCAACTTTGGCCAGAGTTACTTGCATTTATTAACAGTAGGAACCTGCTACCCACATTGCTTTTGTGCAAGTGAACAGCCGGTCGAATATGATGATTGCAGTTATAAATGACCATCCTGGAATCAAAATTACTGAATGTCTGGTAAGGTAGACCTATATGGTTGTGGCAGGGCAGTAGAGGCTATTGAGGAAGACGTTTGCACGGGTGGTACAAATAGAAGAGGGATAATGCCTGCCACTCAGAGCAGAGTATACCCACCCCAGGTCCCGGAATACTCTCCATCATAATCCCAACACACCCACACATGTTGGCTGTGTACGGCATAGGGGCCATTGGCAGCATTGATGAAGGCGTAGTATGTGTCATAAGTAGCCGAACGCACTGCTGGAGTAAAGAGAAAAAACAAAAATCAAACTTAGAATTTTATTACATTACAGGCCTGGAAAAGTGTAATTTGTATCTAATTTTTAAAATTTTTTATTACATTATGGGTACCTAACATTTATTACACGTTATTACATTTATTACATTATGGGTCGTTTTTTATTACATTATGGGTTCGTATTACATTATGGGTCATTTTTGTATTACATTATGGGTAGGTATTACATTATGGGCATTTATTACATTACGGGTCGTAACAGTCATCAAAATTTGTTCACATGTCTTTGCCTTTATATAATTCTAACAAGGCAAATTCATACAGACTAAATCTTTTCACTTCAAAAATAATAGGAAGTAGTACATCAACAGAATACAAAACCATTAAGTTGCAAAACTGCACTTCAGAATAAATCCCAAATATGGGCTTCCAGGACTGTACAAGTAGCCAACAATATTTTAGAAACACTCAAGTCATCTGCAACTATCTGCATTTATATACAGTAGTTTGTATCATAAAATTAATCTGAGGATTTAAGTGTTAACATTCTGTTGTCTACACCTGATTATGGTGCTATATAAGTAATGGAAAGTTAGCTTGAAAGATTCAATGTCATCGAAACAAAATAAAAATTTATCACTTTTTTGCTGTCCATCCATATTTATGAACAATGCTTTGCAGTTTTGAATACCAAAAAATGGAAAATTATAACATTTTTAGATATTTGACGCCATCAAAAATAACATGTCAACTATTTTCAAGTTAAATTTCCGTTTAGTTATGTAGCATCTGAACAGAAAAGTAGACTGCAACTGGCAGAATGACTTATCTTATCTTTTTGTACTTTTGGGACATAAAAAAACAAGAGGCCTGTCACGCCTAGAGAGCTCCGCTGAGGGCCACTGATCGCATGGGCATGTTTTCTAATACTAATATTGTTACAAACTTTAACCGAAAAATATTCAGCGGTTCAGAAATTATGGCTTGGACAAACAAATATCAAAAATATCTTAAGATTTTCTTGATCCTGTGACCTGCGACCTTGACCCTGTGGATTTACAGACCGCAGAATAATTGATGACACACCGTCTATTGATAATACATATTGTTATGAAGTTTGGTGGAAAAATATTCAGCGGTTTAGAAATTATGGCTCGGACAAATAAAATGTTGACGACGGACGGAGAGACAGACGACAGACGACGGACGACGGACGAATCAGTATAAGAAAAGCTCTGCTGACTTTGTCAGCGGAGCTAACAAACAAAAATATACCTAAAAACTGTTACTATGCCTCATTGTTTCTACTCCAAAGACATTAACTTTGCAGGGTATGAGTGACTTCCAATGCAACTGCACTCCACCCCTTTCAGACTTCTGTTTTGTAAAAACACCACATGGACAAGCCATAATTTGCTTGTTAACTTATTAATGACAGAGAAAAGGATTGTTTTCATGATCTTGATGCCTATTACCACATATTATCATTCTCTGGAGGCACGGTGGCTCATTAGGTAGAGGTGCAGGCTGTATGCCGACAGGTCCTCGGTTTGAATCCCACCTGTGGCAATGTGTTGTGTCCTTGGGCAAGACACCTCACCCCCATTGCCCATGTGGGGGCATGGTGGTGTTGTGTACTGCACGTCTATGGTGCACTTGTCTTCAACCAATGCTAACCCTGCTTGTGTGGAGTAAGTATGTTGGGGAGCCTGAGCCTCGGTTTGAATCCCACCTACGGCAACTGCGTTAGTGTCCTTGGGCAAGACACCTCAGCCCCATTGCCCATGTGGGGGCACAGTGGTGTTGTGTACTGCACGTCTGTGGTGCACTTGTCTTCAACCAATGATAACCCTCCTTGTGTGGAGTTAGTATGTTGGGGAGCCTGACAGTTGCTTTCCATTGCTTGGTGGTTCTTTCCAGGTACTCTGGCTTCCTCCACCCGTAAAACTGTCTGACACGAGGAGACCCTGGCTGTCAAAAGTGTTGCTAAACCCAATAAATAAATTATCATTCTGCTAGGAGACCATGGCAAATGATTACTGCATTGAACAAATTCGACTTATTGGGTTAATTATCCTCAAATTTGTCTTATTCTAATAGCAATAAATGTCCTGTCCTGGGCGGGAATATCCACCAGCAGCATGCAAGGAGTTAAGAAGACCTGACAGAAGGTTAACTCAATATTTTAGGGCAACTTTTTTCTTGGTCATATAGAAGTTAGAAGTTTTGTTCAGAATTGTTTTAATCCTTAGGGACCTGGAATTTTTTTATACATTTTTGTCACACTTTGACAGTCTTCCTGCTCTAGATTTGTGGTTGTTTCTAGGAAAGTCTTGGCTGCCTTTCTGGGCGGGAATATCCACCAGCAGCATGCAAGGAGTTAAGAAGACCTGAATTAAGGTTAACTCAATTTTTTAGGGCAACCTTTTTTCTTGGTCATATAGAAGTTAGAAGTTTTGTTCAGAATTGTTTTAACCCTTATGGGCCTGGAATTTTTAACTATTTTTTATACATTTTGCCACACTTTGACCGTCTTCCTGCTCTAGCTTTGTGGTTGTTTCTAGGAAAGTCTTGGCTGCCTATATACTACTTGTCAAAAAATAACTGTCAAAGTTCTTAGAATGGAACTTTCAAGTTTACCAAAAGGCTGTATGTTGGGGCACCTGTTTTGTTGTAATATAAAATGATCAGAGGTGAGATTAGGCCTTTCAGGGTTCAGTAATAGAAAGGCAAAGTAATATTGATAACCTGATATGTTTACCCATGTTAATACAAAGGGTAGAAGTCAACAATCCTGACATTGCAGCTTATTTTGGAGGTTCATTTCTCAGAGCTTGGGAAATATGTTGATGTGATTCACTATTGGACAACACAGAGAGCCCCTTTCAACACCTAGTTGCATTACAGTATTTCACTGCTATTATAAAAGAACTCAAAAGTTTTTCTGTCTTCACGTTATAGATGATTGTTTTGAGATAGTTAACCCTAACTGGTTGAGGGCTAGATTATTTTGGTAGCCTGAATTTGTTTTTCAAAATGTGTTCTATTACAAATCATTGGAAAGTGCCCCTTGGCACTCTCCAATAAGTTGAAATAAAACAAATTTATATGAACAAAATATTATTTGAATTTGGCTGAGTATGAAACATGAGCACAGAAAATGTTGCATTTTGCTCTGTTACCCTCCTTTTTTTGAAAGCCATGATAGAGGCTTCTAGTAGGGCTGTCGCGACTATCATTTTATGTAATCGACTAATCGTGACCAGTAATCGACGGTTAGTCGATTAATAGTCGCTTCCCATGATTTTTTAGCAAATCGTTCTTCTGTTCGTAAAACTCTGAAAATGACAATGGCACCAGTGTGTTCAGACAAAGTGGGGTTGTGGGAACAACAAATCGGTCCCGACTGAAGCTACATGTAATCCAATCTTGGACCCACAGTCCGTAATATAATTTTTGGGGTTGGTACGTCCTGTAGGACGTACCAACCCCAAAAATAATATTACTGACTGCGGGTCCAAGTTTGAACTAGATTGAAGTCGATGAATTAAAATGAATTTACCAAAGAACGTTCCTGCATATGTTTCCTTTCTGCAATAAGTTTCTCAAAATTTTGAACATTGAGATCTATGCATTCCCTCGTCAGTTGTTAAAATTGGATCTTAGCCTGAAGTTCCGAACTTTGAGAAGTGATCTGACGTTCTGACTTTCGTCATAATTTTGTCACTTCCACGCTTTGGGTTTTCCAATGGGTGCATTCGTGTGTACAAGACTGGAGAAATTCAGAAGAATCTATTCTTCTCGAGTAACTGTGAGTGTTCTTTCTTACACAGTCAGTGACAGTCGTACAGTCTTCCGGAAATGAATGTTAACTATGGTTAGATATTTAAAGTTATTCACCTTCATTGATCATTCACCTCACAAAACAATGCAATTTAGCCCCGACGTTTAGTAGACGTGTACCACCTTGAAAATGAACGACGATCGACTAAAAATAAAAAACGTCGACTACTTCAATAGTCGACGGTTAGTCGACTAATCGAATAATCGCGACAGCCCTAGCTTCTAGCACTCGACCAGTTGTGTTCCCATACTACCATAAACTGGTTTGAAAATGCTGGCCCCAAGTGGATTCTTCTTGAGAATTTAACTGATAAGCTACATTTGTCTTCACAATGTTTTTACATCATTGCTGGCTGCCTGTACCGACAGCCAACAATGATGATGAAATGCTATTAAGTCATCTGCAGCTGTGTACATAATATAAGGTAGTAATTATCATGAAAATTTATATGAGGCTTTAAGGGTTAACCCTTAACCTAACAACCTGGACTGTCTGTGCAGCTCACAAAAATTACAATTAAACTTATATTATTTTTTCAATTTTTGCCTCAAAAACATACCTTGTCATCCCATCAAGCTCTTTTCAATGATGCTGTCATAAGCTATTTGAGGAAACACATGAAAATTTGTACGGTTACTCAGGAATTGTATGTTGCAAGTACTATTTTCCAATGAGGGTGGGGTGTCATAACTTATGTTTTTAAAGCAAAAAATACAAAATTTACGTAAGTATATTTTCGCAAATGTCGTCTTCTATTACTGTTACGTAAATGGTTAAATGAATTCCAGGGGAAATTCAAGAAACCTTTGTTTTCTGCCAGTAAAAACTGCAATAAGTTGCAAATATTCAATTCGTATTCAATTTGTATTTCTGCAAAAATGTGAAGATCATCAACATTTTCATTTTCACACACATCAAAGTATATTCTTTAACCCTTTACCTATTTTAAAAAAAATAAAATAAATTTCATATTTTTCAAAACAAATTTCACAATTTTTCAATAAAACCATACAGAAATAGATATCATTGGAACCAGCTCGCCGATCTGGTTCTAATGATATCCATATTTGTATGGTTTTATTGAAAAACATCAGAGATATTTTAGGCTGTGGGAGGCTTATTCTGGTTAAATTTCTGGCTGTTTTTTACAGCTATGTTAGGTAAAGGATTAAAAACAGATAGCCGATTGTGACTGAGGAGAAACTGAAAAGTTCAGAGAATTGTTTTTATATTGATTATTGTTTACATATAGCAAAATCCCATCCCCACACAACCCTTCCCCTCCCCCACCCCGGCAATGGAGATTTTTTCTGTATGTGACCATTAGGTGGTCCACCAATCCAGTTGTATAAGAAATAGAGATCATAGAACTAGAACTATCACTGAAGGTGATTAATACCCCCGCTTTGGGTTTTTAGAGGAATGCACTTCTGATCATGTAGGCAAAGGCCATAAGGAAATGTATACATAAAGATCATTTTTTGTTGTTGAAATTTGTATTTGCATGTGGCCTTCCACAGAACAGCACTGAATACTTAAAGAGCCCACACATATATGGTTTACATTTGGAAAAACACATTTACAATGTGCAACATGTATTCAAAATCGGTTCATTAATGTAGGAGGAGTTGCACACACAAGAATCCCATTTGAAAACCCATAATAAATCCAAGTTAAAGGGAGATAACCTGGTTAAAATTGTCGCAGATCAAAAATTTGGGAATAAGCGTATGTTCACTTAGTTGTGATAATGTTTGAAAGGTTTCGTCAAAATTGATTGATAAATGTAGGAGGAGTTGCATGCACAAGAATTTCATGTAGAAACCCATAATAAATCTAAGTTAAAGGGAGATAACCTAGTTAAAATTGCCACAGCTAAAAAATTTTGGAATATGCGCATGTTTACTTAGTAGTGATGATGTCTGTAAATATTCGTCTAAACTGATTGATAAATGTAGGAGGAGTTGCGCACACAAGAATTTCATGCCGAAATCCATAGTAAATCAAAGTTCAAGAGAGATAACCTGGTTAAAATTGTCGCAGATCAAAAAGTTTGGAATATGCACATGTTCACTTAGTAGAGATGATGTTTGAAAGGTTTCATCAAAATCGGTTCATTAATGTAGGAGGAGTTGCGCACACAAGAATTTGTTCAGACGGAAAGACATAATAAATCTAAGTCAAAGGGAGATAACCTGGTTAAAATTGTCGCAGATCAAAAATCTTGGAATATGCGCATGTTCACTTAGTAGTGATGATGTCTGAAAAGTTTTGTCCAAATTGATTGATAAATGTAGGAGGAGTTGCACGCACAAGAATTTCATGTAGAAACCCATAATAAATCTAAGTTAAAGGGAGATAACCTAGTTAAAATTGCCACAGCTCAAAAATTTTGGAATATGCGCATGTTCACTTAGTAGTGATAATGTCTGTAAACTTTCGTCCAAATTGATTGATAAATGTAGGAGGAGTTGCGCACACAAGAATTTCATGCAGAAACCCATATTAAATCAAAGTTCAAGAGAGATAACCTAGTTAAAATTGTCGCAGATCAAAAAGTTTGGAATATGCACATGTTCACTTAGTAGAGATGATGTTTGAAAGGTTTCATCAAAATCGGTTCATTAATGTAGGAGGAGTTGCGCACACAAGAATTTCATGTAGAAACCCATATTAAATCAAAGTTCAAGAGAGATAACCTGGTTAAAATTGTCGCAGATTAAAAAGTTTGGAATATGCACATGTTCACTTAGTAGAGATGATGTTTGAAAGGTTTTATCAAAATCGGTTCATTAATGTAGGAGGAGTTGCGCACACAAGAATTTGTTCGGATGGAAAGACACAATAAATCTAAGTCAAAGGGAGAAAACCTGGTTAAAATTGCCGCAGATCAAAAATCTTGGAATATGCGCATGTTCACTTAGTAGTGATGATGTCTGAAAAGTTTTGTCCAAATTGATTGATAAATGTAGGAGGAGTTGCGCACACAAGAATTTCATGTCCGGAAAGACGTACGGACGGATGTACGGACGGACGTACGTACAGACGTACAGGGCGATTCCTATATAGCCCCCACTTCTTCGAAGCGGGGGTATAATTATACCACTACAACAGAACCTGTCTTCCACGGTAATGAAATGCTGCTCCACTTATTGGGCTTCCCATGAGGAAATAAAGTTTATATATGAAGTTAACCCTTTAAAAACGTAATAGCTAAATCCGGCCAGTGCTATTCGCAAAAATAACCATTCAATTTTCTTTCTTTTTTTGTCTCAAAAACATAGGTTATGACCCCTCACTGGAACGAGCTCAATAATGAGGGATCATAAGCTACGTTTTTGAAGTAAAAAATGAGAAAAATTAGTTATTCGAAAATTTTGTTTGCAAGTATCGTCTGTTTTTCGGGTTAGGTAGATGGTTACAATATAGAAAGGGAAGCACGGTGGCTCAGTAGTAGACTGCTGGACTTCTATGGTAGAGGTCCTGAGTTCGATACCTGTATGGAACGACCCACTTTGTGTCCTTGGGCAATGCACATTATCCTGGATGCCTACATGGGGGCATGATGATGACGTGTACTAAGGCATACTGCATGTCTATGGAGCACATATCTTCAACTGCTGTAACCCTGCTTGAGCGGAGCTTGAAAAGAGATAGAATGTTGAAGAGCTGACAGTTGCTCGTCACTGCTCGGTGGTTCTCTGGGTACTCTGGCTTCCTCCACCCGTAAAACTGTCACGGTCACGATTAGCCACTGTACATAAGAATTAAACATCAATAAATAAAAAATAAATAAATGAACAATATAGAAAGAAACCATTGTAATATTTACATTAGACAGTTTGGTGATTTGATGCAAAAGAAAATTTGGTATATCTGATCTCCTTCAAATTCTTATGTAAAAAGGATTATGTTCTGAATAAAGATATCAGTTACTTTGGATTATAGCTTAGAAGGAGATAATCCATTAATCCTGGTTACACTGCACCTACCAGTTATCATAAATGCAGTTAACTCCTGCCATTTTGGCAATACTGACTGGTAGACTGTTAAATTATTTTTCAATGGTGATTTGCTATGATTGTATTTTTTTTCCCACGATACAATTCTACTGGCTGGAGAAGCCTTAATTAGTTTATCAAGATACTGTTCCTAAATATTTGTTTTGTGACAATTCTCTGGAGAGTCCTCATTAGCACTATCCAATAAATTGTATCAAAACTTTTATGTAAACATTTTTCCCCTTCTGGTGAGATAACAAGCTAATGCACATGGTGTAAAGCCAGAGAAATGGCTTTCAGCACTTTTCAATAGAGTCTCGATAGTAGTGATTTGACTCAATCAGTGAAAAAAAATTTGCTTGATCTTATTTCGGCATTGCCAGATGAGTCCAAGAAAATGTCAAACTAAACCTCTTGGACAGAGTTCAATGAGATCTAGAAAGGAAGGTATAATTAGTTGAAGTAACAATTACGTTATTCGGAAAAAGTCACCTCTAAAAACCTTGGTATTTGGGCATCAGAGATTAATGAATGAATGAGTCAAGGTGAAACAGAACTTTATTAATTACAATATATATCTCAGAAAACCAGTTATTAAAAACAGCTGTCAATAGTTGGGATATTTTCAAAAAGTGGAGTCATTACAAAAATAATACTTTTTTTGTGTGGAGGAAATTTGGTTACCAAAGAGGTAAGAAGCAGTTACTCTATTATCAACATTTATTTATTGGTGTTTAACTGGTTGGGTGCTGGAAGTCCAAATTTAGGCTCTACTCTGAAGTGTGAAATTTAGCCTCGGAAAAAAAAACAAACTAGAAAGTGTTTTAGCACACTAAAACATGTGTCTCCCCTTCCTTTTGAGGTCAGAGGTCAAGGTCACATACAGTTCATCAAGGTAGCGGACATGCGGTTTCATGGTGACACATCCACATGTCCAAAAAAAAAAAATCTGGTCTGGACAATTACTCCCTATTTAAAGTACATAAATTTGACCTTGAGGTCAAGGTCACATGAAGGTCATGATTGCATGTGACATGCGGTCTAATTGCGATACATCCACATGTCAAATATCTAAGTCCTAGGTCAAAAAACGAAAAAGTTCTGGTCTGGATAATTATTCCCTATTTGAAGTACATAAATTTGACCTTGAGGTCAAGGTCACATGAAGGTCACAACATGCGGTCTCATGGTGATACATCCACATGTCAAATAACCAAGTCCTAGGTCAAAAAAAAAAAAAAAATCTGGTCTGGACAATTACTCCCTATTTGAAGTACATAAATTTGACCTTGAGGTCAAGGTCACATGAAGGTCACGACATGCGGTCTCATGGTGACACATCCACATGTCAAATAACCAAGTCCTAGGTCAAAAAACAAAAAAATTCTGGTCTGGACAATTACTCCCTATTTGAAGTACATAAATTTGACCTCAAGGTCAAGGTCTCATGAAGGTCACGACATGCGGTCTCATGGTGACACATCCACATGTCAAATAACCAAGTCCTAGGTCAAAAAACAAAAAAATTCTGGTCTGGACAATTACTCCCTATTTGAAGTACATAAATTTGACCTTGAGGTCAAGGTCACATGAAGGTTACGACATGCAGTCTCATGGTGACACATCCACATGTCAAATAACCAAGTCCTAGGTCAAAAAACAAAAAAATTCTGGTCTGGACAATTACTCCCTATTTGAAGAACATGAATTTGACCTTGAGGTCAAGGTCACATGAAGGTCACAATGGTATGCGACACACCGGCTCATAGTGATACATCCACGTGCCAAATATCTAAGACCTGGCTCAAAAGACAAACAAGTTTTGGTTCCGGACAAAGTTTCCTTGAAAAAAGCACAAATCTGACCTTCATATCAAAGGTCAAGGTCACATGGAGGTCACAATGGTACGCTACACACTGGCTCATGGTGATACATCCACATGCCAAATATCTAAAGCCTGACTCGAAATACAAAAAAGTTCTGGTCCAGACAGTTTACCTTAAAAAAGTGCATAAATCTGACCTTCAGGTCAAAGGTCAAATGAAGGTCACTATGGTACACTGCACACCGGTTCATGGTGATACATCCACATGCCAAGTATCTAAGGTGTAGGTCAAAAGACAAAAAAGTTATGGCCCGGACAAAGTTTGTGTGATGTTTCCCTTAAAAAAACACATAAATCTGACCTTCAGGTCAAAGGTCAAGGTCACATGAAGATCACTATGGTACACTGCACACTGGCTCATGGTGATACATCCACATGCCAAGTATCTACGGTATGGGTCAAAAGACAAAAAAGTTATGGCCCGGACAAAGTTTGTACGAGAAGAAGAAGAAAAAGAAGAAGAAAAAGAAGAAGAAGAATATGCACTAAAACAATATGTCTCCCTTCTGGGAAGGGGAGACATAATTCAACAAAATCATATCAGGTGAGCCTTCATTGGAACGAGCTTGGTCCAATGAGGGGACACATATGGTTTTGTTGAAATTTTTTGAAAAATTTTGAAAAAAAAATGTTAAAATGATAAATTTTGATACTGTTTACATTGGGTAAAGTGTCAACAGGTATTTTAATGATTGATTTTCACATTTACAACCAAGGCCAACACAAACCTTAGATAATTTGTTTCACAGCATTTGTAAACTGACCTCAAATAAATTCTTTTCTTTTACTTCAAGGATTATCAAAGTTAATGACACAACCTCTTAGGAAGGTCTTTGGTAGGGCTTTCTGACAAACAATATATCGAGGGCTGATAAGTTATCATTTACTTGTTTATTGGGGTGACAGCATTTTTGAAAGTGTTAACAACTGAACATGTGAACATATCTATGACAGAAGAGACCATAATTTAAATCTGGAATATGCTCAATACAATTAAGTTTCACAAGCAAAGCACAAAGCAAAAACCTCTCCCATTACCCAAATCCCTATTCAGCTTAGTTCACACCCTCATGTTTGAACTTTACGGTCAGAGTCCTTATTTTGTGACCAGGGCAGGAATATCCACCAACAGCATGCAAAGGGTTAAGGGATAAAGTCATTTTTACTATTTTGTCCTCTGAGTTCCAATGTGGCACACTGAACACATTGGAACTCAGGGGACGAGTTTCAGCTATCGCTAGGGATTCAAATTGTAATTGCGTTGCATGATTTATAGAAAATTCCAGTGAAATTTCACTTATATTTAAAAATAGTCCGTCAAAAATTTCTGTTCCGCACATATGTGCGGTACAGATTTTCATTTTCCACATGGTTTAGTGTTGCTGTAGATGGGGATTACATAGAACAGGCAAATTGTATACTATAAAATAAATTGTCTTCTATTAATTGAATATTTTTCTCTGGCAAAGTGACTATTCAATTCACAGGGTTCCCCTGTAATACTAATGTTTATCATAGCACTTTTTATAAGCACAGTACTTATAGTAGTGCATGAATATTAGTCATCACAGGCAGTTTATGTGTCAAGGTAATCTTTACATAAGGCCTAAAAAAAAGTTAATCTGTTTCTCAGGCCACGCATGCATAGTCCTTTTGGCTGCCACATGCTCTCTTTTTATAACTAAAGCAAACATGAAAAAATAAAAATTAAATGGTTTATGTCTGATATTTTACCAAAGTAAATAAAACTGATAAATCTGTCCCTTGACTGCAACAAGGCTTTGCAATGCTTTAGCATTGCAAAGCCTTCTTGCACTCCAGGGACGAAAATGCACAACCACCCATACTATTCTGTAGATTATGAAGCCTAAAACATAAAACAAACCAAGAACATGAACTTTTGATGGCAAAGAAATAATTACAAAAATAAACAAGAGGCCCCACGGGGCCTGAAGCGCTCATCTTGTACAGAACACAATTTAAACAGAGTCCAAGAATGAGTCTACATTAAACAAGCCATCTCCATAGGCTACACTGTCAATCCTTGAGTCCCTCAGGAGTGACAAAAATAATCTAGGCATCATGCCTTTTCTTCAGTTGATCATAAGTAAAATGTAGAGCTCCCCTATGAAGCCCCTTGATACAACCTATGTGGATTAATCTTAGTACCTCTAGAGGGTACTGAATACAAAATTTTTAATTCTTCAGCAAAATGGCCAATTCCGGCTCCCATAGAGAGCCCAAATATTAACCCAGGCTCTTGATTTGAACACAGTTAAATCTGACTTCCCTAGAGATGTTGTGTAACGAATATGAAAGCATTCTGACCGTTGGATCAGAAGAAGAGAAATTGTAAAGAAATTTCTTTGAATTGCACTAAGTTCAAATTTGGGCTACCATAGCAAGCCCAAATATTGACCTATGGATCCGATTTGAACAAACTTGAATCTGACCCCCCTAGAGATGTTGTACACCAAATGTGAAAGCATTCTGACAAGTGAATCTGAAGAAGATGATTTTTGAAGAAATTCCCTCATATTGTACTAAGTTAAATTTCGTGTTCCCATATGGAGCCCAAATATTAACCTAGGCACTCGAATTGAACAACCTGGAATCTGACCCCCCTAGAGATGTTGTATACGAAATATAAAAGCATTCCGACTGGTGGATCTGAAGAAGAAGATTTTTAAAGAAATTTTCTCATATTGCACTAAGTAAAAATTTGGGCTACCATAGTGAGCCCAAATATATATCTAGGGATCTGATTTGAACAAACTTGAATCTGACCCCCATAGAAATGTTGCATACCAAATATCAAAGCATTCTGTCTGATGGATCTGAAGAAGAAGATTTTTTTAAATTACCCTCCATATTGAACAAAGATAAAATTTGGGCTTCTATAGGAAGCCCAAATATTAACCTAGGGACTTGGTTTGAACAATCTAGAATCTGACCCTCATAACAATGATGTATACCAAATATTAAAAGATTCTGACTGGTGGTTCTGAAGAAGAAGATTTTTAAAGAATATTCCCCATATTACCCTATGTTAAAACTTCGGGCTCCTGTAGAGAGCCCAAATATGAACCAATGAGCTTTATTTCAACAAACTTTTATCTGACCCCCTATGAATGCTGTATACCAAATATCAAAAGATTCTGATGATTGGTTCTGGAGAAAAGATTTTTTACAATTTTTGCAAATATGCTGACTCAGCATTTTTTCGATGCCCATTACAGAACACCCTAACATAACCGATGGCAATTTTTTTTTACCATTCAATTCTACTGGTCATAAGGATACTTCATACCAAATAAAAGCTCTCTGTTCCGTGGGGTTTGGGAAATATGGGCGTTTGAAAATATTTCTATTTTTAGCTCCCAGGGTTCCCATGGGGATGTGGGAATTTTTTTTTTTGCATGGGTCAAGTACTTATGACCCAATACTACCACAAACCAAATTTGGTTCATACCGGACCATCGGTTCAGAAAATAGAAATTTTGGGCGGGGCCAAAAATCTTACCCCTCCTATTACAAAGCCAAATATTACTTCACAAACTTCGTTTGAACAAACTTGATTCTACACCTCATATGGAAGCTCCATAGCAAATATCAAGTCATTGTACACACTGGTTCTTGAGAAGAAGATTTTTAAAATATTTTGGAGCATTTTCCCCCACTCCCTCCCTATGGGGCTGGGCATGCTGAGTTGAACAAAAATGAAATGCCCCTTTGGGACCATCACTCACACAAACTTTCACTTGAATTGGCCCAGTGGCTTTGGAGGAGAAGACCAAAACATGGTGTTGACGGACGACGGACGGCAAGCGATGAGATTAGCTCAGCTTGACTTTGTCAAGATGAGCTAAAAACTGCCCGCCCACATACAATTTTACAAACAAAAAATGGCCAGAGAAACAGATCTACTTTGTGGGGGCCTAAAATCAATTCATCTTTCTTTCAGGTTCCTATTCAACACTTGATGCTTTTGCAACAATTTAGAAGACATTCTTGTTTCACACTGACTTAATTTTTCAAGGAATAAATTCAAGATGATTCAAACTGCGCAGTATAGAGGTGGTGTGCTCCAGCCAGCAACAGCTAAACTCCAGGAAGCAATCAAGAAAACCCAGCATAAATATAAAAATCAAAAAGAGCTTTTAGTCTCCCACTTATCAAAGTTAAGTCAGGATGTATACATTAGTAGAGATGCATCACGAGAAAGCTCTGCCTGTTCACTAAACCGGTCCCTATATTCTTTTACAAGTGCAGATATAGAAGTGGAGAGGATAAGAGAATCTTTCCTATCACCAGTCCCAAATGAGCCATATTTTCAACTGAAACAAAAAGTTGAGTTAGAGGCAACAAAAGTGGATAACAGACTTTATCTACCAGAAATTCACTTGACAAACAGAAATCCTAAAAGTTCAACAAATGATTTAAATCACTGTCTGGCTGAATTGTTTGATGTATTGGACTGCCCCCCAATGAAGAGACTGCCAAAGATAAATGATCCTCTGAGAAGTGAGACACAACTGACAGCAAGTGACTTGAAAAAGCAAGTTACATTTAAAGACAATTCTCTAATAAATGAAACAGTGAATAATAAAAGTGTGGTTTCGATGGACAATTCTGAAAAAACAGAACTGAAGGAACAGAAAGTATTGAACATTCCAAAGCAACACAACATACCAAAGCTAGTTCTACCGAATTCAGATACACCTCGTAAACAAAAAAGACATGCCAGCATACCTTCAAAGCTACCTGCAATCAAAGAGAAATCATTCATAAAAAAAAAACCAAAGTCAAAGTTTCCAATGAATCTAGAAGAAGCTAAAATTAAAAGTGAAAAAATGAAGATAAGCTTTTCGGAAATGACAGACCCTGAGAAACGATCAGCAGTTCTGAATGACATTTTACATGCTGTGCACCTCAGTATGGTGGAGAACAAGAAGAAACTTGGCATTTCCCACAAAACTCTACTTCCTGAAATTCAGCCAAGGAGATGTTCACAAACCAGTAATGTTCAGTTGTTTAACAATGGTTCTAAGACTGATATATATTCAGACAAAGGATCAAAGAATGACCTCAGCAAGCAAGATATTCAGGGAGCTGTAAGTGTCTTACATACAACCATCAAACCTCGTTTTACTTTTTCAAGTACAGTTTATTGGATAGCCACTTTGGCAGTGAAAATTTATTACGACTATTCAATTAACCCTTTACCTAACATGAAAACCACATGACACTTGCAAACAAAATTATTGAACAACTATTTTTTTCAATTTTTGTGCCAAAAACATACCTTATAATCCCACAGTGGAATAAGTGCAATGATTTCGTTCCAATGAGGGGTCATGAGCTATGTCTTTGAGGCAAAAAATGAAAAGAATTAATGAAAATTGAATGGCAATTTTTGCGAATAAAGCTGGCCAGTTTTGGCTGTTACGTTGAGTAAAGGGTTAACAGGTAATTGGTCATTTTCCTGCATTCCAGTATTTATTTATTTACTAGGGTAACAACAGTTTTAACAGTCAGATCATGTCGGACTCACCAACTTATGAACCTGCACAACCAGGTTAGCTACCAGTGGTTGAAGGCATATGTACAGTGGAACCCTGTTAATTGAATAGCCATTTTGCCAATGAAAATTATTCAATTAACAGGAATATTCCATTAACAGGGATTGTGTCACTTTCCTGTATTCCAGAGATAAATTTAGCATTTATTCTATTATATCTTGTTTGACAGAGCTCTATGAGCTCTGTCAAACAAGATATAATAGATTAAATGCTTGTATTGGATGTACTGATGCCAAATAGGTCTATAAACAAAGTAAAACTGGGGAGAGTCAGGGTAATATCTCAACAGGTTACAAGATATTTTATTCAATTAACAGGAGTTTACTCTGTAACCTTTATTCAATTAACGGCTCAAATTTGTACAGGAGGTTTGGTAAATGGTTTTGTGTTTGGAAATTATATTCAATTAACAGGGTTATTCAGTTAAGAGATATCCAATTAAGTGGGCTCCACTGTACCATCGTCATGCAGTAAACCTTAACACACCATGCTCCCACTCCTGCATCCTAATGATAAACTCTAAGCTTTATCCATTATATCTTGATGGAGTTTTGTCAAACAAGATATATATATTTATTATTTATTGGTGTGTAAGGTCACATACTTATGCACAATGGCTAATCATGACCGTGACAGTTTTTTACAGGTGGAGGAAGCCGGAGTACCCGGAGAGAATCATCGAGCATTGACGAGCAACTGTCAGCTCCTCAACATTCTCTCTTCAAGCTCCGCTAAAGCAGGGTTACAGCAGTTGAAGACATGTGCACCATCGACATTCAGTACGCCTTAGTACACGGCATCATCATGCCCCTATGTAGGCAACCGGGATAAAGTGCCTTGCCCAAGGAACAACGTGGGTCGTCCCGGACAGGGATCGAACTCTGGACCTCTAGCATAGAAGTCCAACAGTCTACCACTGAGCCACCGCACTCCCGTCAAACAAGATATAACAGATGAAATGTTTATACTGGATGAACTGCAGTCAAACAGATCCATCATTGTGAGAATTTCATTACTTGTCAGAGTAATTCTTCGATAAAACACATGACATTTTATTTAATTTAGAAGTTTTCTTTAAACTACATGCATGCCATTATCAGGTTGAATTTGTACTGAAGGTATGATAAATGATTTGGTGTTTGGAATTATATACAACTAACAGCTTATTCCTTTGAACAATATCTAACTCAGTGTGCTCCACTGTACCTATCTGATGATGATGCTTACTAATGAATAGGTTGCATCCAGCAACATAAATTATAAATGGAGCAGCTGAAAAATATTTGAACAAAACTGTATTATGTAATCCTGTATATCAAATGTTCAAAAAACATGTCTTTTCCACACCCAAGACACCCACCCACCCCAACCTAGTGTCTAGGAATTTTGGGGGATTACAAGAAGGTAAATAAACCTTTAATTCTTTACTTTGATTGATGATCAGTAGCTGACAAAAAATAAGTACATCCTGAAACTTTTGTTTCAGAATTTTTTTCTTTTTCTAAATAAACTAAACAAAAAAAAAAAATATTTTCTATACTTTAGCATGTTATATACATGTGAATAAAATATATAATAAAGCAATCAAGCAAAAGCTCATTCATGCCTCTCCTTCTGGCTCACTTCTTCCTGCTTTCATCTGAAGTCTTCCTAAAGTCTGTAGAGGGAGAAGTGACTTCTCCCTCATCCCCCCCCCCCCCCAGCCTAGTCACTGTTTCTAATAACACAGTATCAAATGTATTTCTTTATTACAGATACCAAACAGAAATGAAACTGCTTCAGTGATGAAGAGACGGCATAAAAAGGAATCAAGCAAACTTAGAGACTACCTGCAACAAAGATCAAAATCAAAACTACTGACTTGAGGCTTTTGTGCAGCTGTTTCAAGATCTACTACAGAATATGTTTTGAAATAATGAATTACAGATTGTGAATGTGCATGTTGTGTGAAAAGATAGTCTCTAGATCACTATTTGTATTCAGAAAAGTAAAATATAATAATTTGTATAAAAATACATATATATTACTAAAGTACATAAATATTATCACCTGATAAAGTTAGATGAAAGTCTTCAAACTCTTAATACATTCAACACAGATAGCACAAATCTTTGCATAAAAGAAAATTTGTCCTTCAATAAGATGAGATAAAGAAACTAGAGGCTCTACACAGCCTGCAATCGCTCACCTGGAACTACATATAACTAGAGTGATTTCATGCATGCAGCCCGACTGTCCCAGGAATGGCAATGCTTAGATGCAAAATAGTCAGAGCCATTTGTTTGTTAACAGTTTACCTAATGAATCTGCCATATCCGCACTCGTGATATACAAAATCTGCTATTCAAATTTTTATTTTTTCATTTCTGTACTTCAAAACATACCTCATGACCTATTAATGGAACAAACTTGATGAGCTTGTTCCAATAAGGAGTAATAAGCCATGGTTAGAAGTATATAAAAAAAATGAAAAAATCTGATGTTTCAGAAAAATAATTTGTACTGTTGGCCTCAACTTGTGTTAGGTAAAGGATTAAAGATGCAGTACATAAAGCAATGTTGGGCTATATGAGTCAATTCTCATTTTTGCAGTCAGGCTAAAAGTGCATTTTGTACCAAAGAAAAAATATTGCATGAATGGTCCTGGGTGAGGAGGTGGGGTGGGGGGAGGGGTGGGGGGGGAGGGGTGGGGGAGAGTGGGGGTGTGTTAGGGGAGTCCATTTATTTTCCACATGTGGTCAGTTTAAATCCTTCAGAATGCATTTTGAGCAGAGAAAAAAAATACCTAACTGGCATTTTTGACGAATGAAAAAAAAAGGTACCTAATTGGCCCCGATGGGTGGGGGTGAGGGGGGGGGGTGAGGGTGGGGATGTATGTTAAACAAGAGGGATGTTACATGCCAACGCTCACCTACATTCGCGCTTGATAATGTCGATCCAATGTAACATGCCTAATATTTAGTTAATATAAATCATTAACTAGGCATCAAATGATTAATGTGGTTTAAGTGATGGCTTTGGAAAGTCTATATTTCTGCATTTATTATATATCAATTCAACATAGAATCATTGGATACATCTTTTAGAAATGTTTATGATTAAGAATATGAATCGTGAGGCCAGATATTAAATCATAAATAAGAATTTGGAAAGGCTTTCATAAATCACTGAAATTTTAATTGAAGTACATTCATAGGTTAAAGAGGAGTTGCGGAAAAACATTCGTTCAAGAAAGTGACTATAAGTCCCAACAAAAATACATCACATCAACAACTAAAATAAGCCTTAATGTTACTAGTAACAAGTATGAGAAAGTATTAAATAATAAAAAAAAAAAGTGATAAAAATTTTTTTTAAAGAAAGTGAATATAAGTTCCAAAAATCCCCGTCAAATTCCTCAAATATGCATGTAATAAGGGTGCAACGTTACCGCAATGTAGTTCAGTAACCCATGCGTACAATATCAATTGCCTGGAAAGACACATAGAAACAGAACTCACCTTAACACCTCACCTTAACACAAACTTTTAGAACTTAAAATTGAGTAAGTCAGACAAAAACGTGAACATTGTGACTGAAAAAAAGAAAAGAAATCAGTTAAATTTCTGCATACAGTAGGATTAATACCTACAGTTGTTATTGAAATGAGAAAATAAACAGTAATGAGAGGTGAAGGCACCACAATCTGCACAAAAGCTGACTTTAACGCAAATTCTTACAACACCTAAACGCTAATTCTTACAACAAGTTTTGGCAGAAAATCAGCCTCAAATTCCTCAAATATGCATGTAATGAGGGTTAAATATTACTGCAATGGAGTTCAGTAACCCAAGTGCAGAATATTAATCGCCTGGAAAGACACATAGAAACACAACTCACCTAAACACAAAGTTTACAAAGTTTTACAACTTAAAATTTACTAAGTCCGAGAAAAACATGAAAATTTTGACTGAAAAAAAAGAAAATTTCCGTTAAATTTCTGCATACAGTAGGGTTAATACCTACAGTTGTTATTGAAATATGAAAATCAACAGTAATGAGAAGTTAAACCAGCATAATATGCACAAAAGCTGACTTTAACACAAATAATTACAACACCTAAATGCAAATTCTTACAACATCTTTTGGCAGAAAATTTTAGGTGAAATTTGGAAAAAGGTCAAAGTATCAGGGTTAAATACTGTTCTGATGGTCCCCTACAACCTACATATGCAATATCAAAGGCCTGAGCCCACTGATCTTTGAGAACTCACCTTAACACCTCACCTTAACACAAACTTTTAGAACTTAAAATTTACTAAGTCCGAGAAAAACAGGGAAATTTTGACTGAAAAAAAAGAAAATTTCCATTAAATTTCTGCATACAGTCGGGTTAATACCTACAGTTGTTATTGAAATATGAAAATCAAGAGTAATGAGAAGTTAAAGCACCACAATCTGCACAAAAGCTGACTTTAACACAAATTCTTACAACACCTAAACGCAAATTCTTACAACTTTTGGCAGAAAATTTTAGCTGAAATTTGGAAAAAAGTCGTAGTTTCAGCGTTAAATACTGTTCTGATAGTCACCTACAACCTACATATGCAATATCAAAGGCCTGAGCCCACTGATGTTTGAGAAATTCACCTTAACATTAAATCTTACAATATTGGACACGCCGGATGCCGACGCAGACGCTGATGCCCGAGGTTATCACAATAGCTCACCACATCTTACAGATGTAGGTGAGCTAAAAAAGGTTCCACATGTAGTGACTGCAAATAGTTCAAAATGCACACTGGAGAAAAGAAAAAAAAAGCCTAATGGGGAAGAGGGGGTTAGGGGGTGGTGGTGTTTGTCTGGGTTTTTAACCACAAACTTGGAGTCATCCTACCAAGCTACAATGAAATTCCTTCATAATTATGGCCTGTGGAATATTCTAAAGGTTTTCGGGCCTCTGTTGCCGTCGCAGTTGCCCAAATGGGGACGTTCTCATCTAGACATTATATGAAGTCAACCTATCAAGTTACAATGAAATCCCTCCATAAATGTGACCTGTAGACTGTGCTAAAGGTTTTTGGGCTTCGTGCCCGTTGGCGTCACAGTTGCCCAAAAGGGGACGTTCTCATCTAGACATTATATGAAGTCAACCTATCAAGTTACAATGAAATCCCTCCATAAATATGACGTGTAGACTGTGCTAAAGGTATTCGGGCTTTTGGGCTCGGGCAGCCATCAGGGTTGAATGATAGCAACCAAAAGGGGACATTCTCATCTGGGCATCATGTGGATTGATCCTACGAAGTTACAATGAAATCCCTTCATAAATATCACCTGTAGACTGTGCTGAAGGTTTAACCACAAACTTTAACCAATACTCCAAATGTCAACTAAACAGTTAAAGAAAAAAAAAAAACCCACCTGAACCTTCAGTAAAAAACTTTAACCACAAACTTTAACCAAAACTCTAAATGTAAACAGACGGACAGACGGACAAAAGTCATTACTATAGCCCTCACTGTAAACAGTCGGGCTAAAAATGTGATTTCCCATAGGCTTTCCAAGGTAACTATGAGCTGCAATTGTGGCCATGTTCGCAAAATTACATCAACATTACATGAGGATCATTGGTAGGTGTCCCAGTCTTCAATCACGTGAAGTTTCAAAACATTTGAATCCACCAAACAGAATCATAGAATGTCTCTGGTGGCCATATTTTTTTTCCAACCAACAGTAACAAAAAAGAGGATCATTTGTAGAGGGTCTCCTATAGACCATTCTTGCCAAGTTTTGGTTCACGGCGGTTCAGTAGTTCCAGAGAGAAGATGAAAATGTGATTTCCCATGGGGTTTTCTATAGTAACTATAAATCACAATTGTGGGCATGTTTGCAAAACGATCAACATTAAATGAGGATCATTGGTAGAGGGTGTCCCAGTCATCAACCATGCAAAATTTCAAAACATTTGACCCTGTGGTTTCAGTGGAGAAGAAATCAAAATTGACCAACCAGAATCAAAGAATGCTTCTGGCGGCCATGTTTTTTCACCCAACAGGAATAAAATGAGTAACAGTTGTAGAGAACCTCTCATAGACCATGCCTGCCAAGTCTGGTTCACATTGGCTCAGTACTTTCAGTGAAGATGATGAAAATGTGATTTCCTATAGGGTTTCTTTAGTAACTATAAGCCACAATTGCAGCAATAATTGCACCCCAATGAAGATTAAAATGCGGATCACTGGTAGAGGGGGTTACAGTTATCAGTCACACTAAGTTTTCAAACCATTTGGCCTTGTAGTTTCAAAGAAGATTTATTCTCTTTCAAAATAGCTTTGGATAGGTAAAGGGTCACAGGAAACACATTTCACTCCAATTTTGTCAGATCTTAACAAGATATATATAATTACTTTCATCTAAGCTGACATGATATAAACAAAAAACTTTCCTGGCATTCCAAAAACCTGTCATCACTCAGTCAGTATTTTCTGATAAGTAACTTATTTATTTACAGTAGTACAAGTTAAAATAAGTTGTGTAGGATAATCCTATAAACTATGTATCTGATAAGTAACTTATTTATTTACAGTAGTACAAGTTAAAACTAGAAAGTGTTTTAGCACACTAAAACAGATGTCTCCCCTTCCTTTTGAGGTGAGAGGTCAAGGTCACATGCAGTTCATCAAGGTAGCGGACATGCGATTTCATGGTGACACATCCACATGTCAAAAAAAAAAAAAATTCTGGTCTGGACAATTACTCCCTATTTAAAGGACATAAATTTGACCTTGAGGTCAAGGTCACATGAAGGTCATGATAAGGTGGTCTCATTGTGATACATCCACATGCCAATCATCTAAGTCCTAGGTCAAAAAACAAAAGAGTTCTGATCTGGACAATTATTCCCTATTTGAAGTACATAAATTTGACCTTGAGGTCAGAGGTCAAGGTCACATGCAGTTCATCAAGGTAGTGGACATGTGGTTTCATGGTGACACATCCATATGTCCAAAAAGAAAATCTGGTCTGGACAATTACACCCTATTTAAAGTACATAAATTTGACCTTGAGGTCAAGGTCACATGAAGGTCATGATTACATGTGACATGCGGTCTAATTGCGATACATCCACATGTAAAATATCTAAGTCCTAGGTCAAAAAACAAAAAAAGTTCTGGTCTGGATAATTATTCCCTATTTGAAGTACATAAATTTGACTTTGAGGTCAAGGTCACATGAAGGTCACGACATGCAGTCTCATGGTAACACATCCACATGTCAAATAACCAAGTCCTAGGTCAAAAAAAACCAAAAACATTCTGGTCTGGACAATTATTCCCTATTTGAAGTACATAAATTTGACCTTGAGGTCAAGGTCACATGAAGGTCACAGCATGCAGTCTCATGGTGACACATCCACATGTCAAATAACCAAGTCCTAGGTCAAAAAACAAAAAAGTTCTGGTCTGGATAATTATTCCCTATTTGAAGTACATAAATTTGACCTTGAGGTCAAGGTCACATGAAGGTCATGACATGCAGTCTCATGGTGACACATCCACATGTCAAATAACCAAGTCCTAGGTCAAAAAAATTCTGGTCTGGACAATTACTCCCTATTTGAAGTACATAAATTTGACCTTGAGGTCAAGGTCACATGAAGGTCACGACATGCAGTCTCATGGTGACACATCCACATGTCAAATAACAAAGTCCTAGGTCAAAAAACAAAAAAATTCTGGTCTGGACAATTACTCCGTATTTGAAGTACATAAGTTTGACCTTGAGGTCAAGGTCACATGAAGGTCACAACATGCGGTCTCATGGTGACACATCCACATGTCAAATAACCAAGTCCTAGGTCAAAAAACAAAAAAATTCTGGTCTGGACAATTACTCCCTATTTGAAGTACATAAATTTGACCTTGAGGTCAAGGTCACATGAAGGTCACGACATGCGGTCTCATGGTGACACATCCACATGTCAAATAACCAAAAATCGGGGTCAAAAAACAAAAAAATTCTGGTCTGGACAATTACTTCCTATTTGAAGTACATAAATTTGACCTTGAGGTCAAGGTCACATGAAGGTCATGACATGCGGTCTCATGATGACACATCCACATGTCAAATAACCAAGTCCTAGGTCAAAAAACAAAAAAATTCTGGTCTGGACAATTACTCCCTATTTGAAGTACATAAATTTGACTTTGAGGTCAAGGTCACATGAAGGTCATGACATGCGGTCTCATGGTGACACATCCACATGTCAAATAACCAAGTCCTAGGTCAAAAAACCAAAAAAATTCTGGTCTGAACAATTACTCCCTATTTGAAGTACATAAATTTGACCTTGAGGTCAAGGTCACATGAAGGTCACGACATGCGATCTCATGGTGACACATCCACATGTCAAATAACCAAGTCCTAGGTCAAAAACAAAAAAATTCTGGTCTGGACAATTACTCCCTATTTGAAGTACATAAATCTGACCTTGAGGTCAAGGTCACATGAAGGTCACAATGGTATGCGACACACCAGCTCATGGTGATACATCCACGTGCCAAATATCTAAGGCCTGGCTCAAAAGACAAACAAATTTTGGTCTGGACAAAGTTCCCTTGAAAAAAGCACAAATCTGACCTTCAGATCAAAGGTCAAGGTCACATGAAGGTCACAATGGTACGCTACACACAAGCTCATGGTGATACATCCACATGCCAAATATCTAAAGCCTGACTGAAATACAAAAAAGTTCTGGTCCAGACCGTTTACCTTAAAAAAGCGCATAAATCTGACCTTCAGGTCAAAGGTCAAGGTCACATGAAGGTCACTATGGTACACTGCACATCGGTTCATGGTGATACATCCACATGCCAAGTATCTAAGGTGTAGGTCAAAAGACAAAAACGTTATGGCCCGGACAAAGTTTGTATGAGAAGAAGAAGCAAAAGAAGGAGAAGGAGAAGAAGAATATGCACTAAAACAATGTCTCCCTTCTCGGAAGGGGAGACACAATAAGTTGTGTAGGATAATCCTATAAACTATGTATCTTTCTCTTCCTACACTGATAAGACCAGAAGCTGACATATAAGCCACATTTGCGGCCATGTTTGTGACCCAATCAACATTAAATGAGGATCGTTGGTAGAGGTGGTCCCAGTCATCATTTATGTGAAGTTTAAAAACATTTGGCCAGGCAGTTTCAGAGAAGATTTTTGAAAATTCACCAACCAGAATCAAAGAATGCCTCTTGAAGCCATGTTTTTCATCTGATGTGAACAAAATGAGGATCGTTTGTAGAGGACCTCCCATAGACCATTCCTGCCAATTTTGGTTCACACCGGCTCAGCGGTTACAGAGAAGATGATGAAAGTGTGATAAGTTTACGGACGCCGACAGACGCCAAGTGATGAGAAAAGCTCACATGGCCTTTTAGGACAGGTGAGCTAAAAATGGCGAGGAGATTCAAATAATATTTTAATCCCACAGCTTGATAGAGGCAAGGGATTAATTTATTTCCGAACCTCCTCACAAATACAAAATAGTCATGAAGTAAAGTTTAGCCAATTGTTTTTTTCTGCCCACTTCTTCAGTGCTTACCAGGTCATATTTAACAAGTAAAACATATTGTTTTCCTTAGCAAATAAGCATTTCTCTGCTTCTGGGTGTTCCCACACAAAACCATCTCCGTCATAACAAGTTCATGGATGATATAAATGAAATTCAATTCTTGTACATACACGTAATGTATTAATGTATATCACATTTGGCATATGAAGGCTTCAAAAATTTACTAAAATTACAGCTGTCCCACAAGTGATTCCTAAAGTTTTGGTACATGTATAGGCAGCTTGGACATGCTGATACAATGAGAAACCCCTTTAACCCTTTACCTAACACGAAAGGCAGACGACACCTGCAAACAAAATTCTTTAATAACTAATTTTTTTCATTTTTGCACCAAAAACATAGCTTATGATCCCTCACTGGAACGAGCTCATTCCAATTAGGGGATTAACAGGTAGCCAAGACTTGACTATAAACCACTGCCTATGTAATTTGTCTATTGTCAGCAGGACCTACTCTTTATGGCATGTTAAGGGCACCTGTTCTGATGTTGGAGAAGTCGGAAATAGGCCTTTATGGGTTAAAAAGTTTTTCCAGAGCCCTGTTATGTACCTATCTTTATCAACACTCCATCTTGTTTCTAAAAACTGATTCTTCTCAGCCTCAATGTTAGTAAGCATGAGTAAAAAAAAAAAATCAAGCATCTACAATGTTAAGAAAATATATCAGATGTAAATGATATAAAAAAAGACTCACGCTGAACTAGATCTTGTCATTCTGTCTCCGGTGATGGTGAAGCTATTTTTTCTACTTAGAATAGGAGAAGGCTCTGGACTGGGACGGACTTCTTTTCTTCTCATTCGTGGAGATGGTCCTGGATCACTTTTTGAAGGTCCATTCAACATTCTGACGAAGATAAAATTTAACATGTAAAATATAATCAGCAGAGCAGATTTGTTTTATTTTATTGGTGTTTTGATGACATTTTCAATAGTCTGGGTCATATAGTGTAACATTTTTATAGGTGGAGGAAGCTGAAGTACCCAGAGAGAACCACCAAGGAACAATGAGTTAACTGTCAGACTCTACAACTAACCCAGCAGAAGAAGGGAAACACTGACTGAAGGCAAGTGTACCATCGATGTGATAAACATCTTGGCTTAGTACACAGTTCCACAATTGTGTAATGTTTGTACCAAATCTGTTTACTGAATCAGATTATGTGGACTGGGCAAAGGCAGTACAGCAATATCCAGATCTTCCAGTTTGTGACTGTCACCTTGAAGAGACCTTCATGACACACCATTTGGTCATAGGCAACAGTTGTGTAGAGGATGAACAAGGTTAGTCAATTGGATCAATTTTTATGAACCAGAAAAGAATAATAAAAAAACATTGAAATCCTCCTATGACCTTGACATTGCAGATCAAGACCTTGGATTATCTGCATAACACATCCTTAGGTTATTGGCAACGATCAAACTCTATGGAGAGATACATGGAAGGATGGATAGAAGAAAGCACATGTCAGCAACTTTTTGCTTTTGGAGAGCATAATTAAGAGTTGTGAAAACAGTTGTACTTGAATTTCTTTTTAACTGTGCAGCTTTTTATGAATTTTCTTTTCATGTTATAATCGCCAAACATTTCATTAGAATACAGACCACTTATTTTTAGCCCTCAGGGCTACAAAACAAGAGGCCCCAGGGGGCCTGAGGGCGATCACCTGACATGGTAGCCTAAATATCAACCCAGGGAATTGGCTTGAACAAACTTGAATCTCACCTCCAGTGGGATGCTGTATACCAAATATCAAAAGATTCTGACTGGTGGATGTGAAGAAGAGGATTTTTTAAGAATATTCCTCATATTGAACTAAGTTATAATTCGGGCTCCCACAGGGAGACCAAATATCAACCCAGGGACTTGGCTGGAACAAACTTGAATCTTACCCCCCAAAGGATGCTGCATACCAAATATCAAAAGATTCTGATTGACAGATTTGAAGAAGAAGATTTTTAAAGAATATTCCTCATACTGCACTAATTTAAACATTTGGGTTCCCATAGAGAGCCCAAATATGGACGCAAGGATTTGACGCAAGGATTTGATTTCAATAAACTTGTGAAACAATCTTCCAAAGATGTTATATGTTAAATTTGAAAGCTTTTGGAGCAGTGGTTTGGGAGAAAAGTAGTCTTATATGTTTTTCCCATTACCCACAGTGCTAAAAAATGCAGCACTTTTTCAATGTCCCAAAAAAAGTACCCCATGATAAAACTAATAGCAATTTTTTTTTACCATTCCATTCTGTTGGTGCTAAGGAAGCTTCACACCAAATAAGAATTCTCAGTGCTGTGTAGTTTTGGAGATATGGGCGTTATAATTTTTTCTATTTTTAGCTCCTGTGGTTCCCATGGGGCGACGGAAAAAAGAATTTGGGCATAAAATAAGTACTTATTACCCATTAAGCCCTCACATCAAATTTGGTTCAAATCTGCCTCTCGGTTTGCAAAATAGAAATTTTGGGCGGGGCTAAAATTCTTACCCCTCCCATAACAAAGGCAAATATAGCTCCTCGAACTTCTCTTGAACAAATCTGAGTCCACACCTCAAAAGGAAGCTGCACACCGAATATCAACTCTCTGCTACTGCTGGTTCATGAGAAGACGATTTTTTAAGATTTTAAGCACATTTTTTGGGTGTGGCCCTACTGAGGGGCGAGGCAACTTGATTTGAACAAAATCAAATTGTGATGTCCTAACAAATTATTATCTCAAATATCAATTAAATTGGTTCAGCAGTTTGGGAGGAGAAGATGCAAACACCATGTTCACGGACGACAGACAGTGAGTGATCACTATAGCTCTCCTGACAGAAAGTCAGGTGAGCTAAAAAGCTTTTGAACACTGGATCTGAAGAACATGTTTATAAATTATTTCTCACACATCGTATTATATACAAAATAAATTCTGTTTCATCAACCATCTTTTTGATAACAGTTCCAACTTCTTAATAACAGTGACATCTTGATAACAGTTCCCATTTTCAGCACACCGCTAGCCTAAGAGCTTATTTGAAGAAGCTTGAAGCTGCCCTCCACCCACAACACATACATCCTCTCTGCAGGATGCTGTATTCCAAATATAAAAAAATTTGGCTTGTGGATCTGAAATTTATTCCTCATACTGGACGAAGTTAAAATTTAGGCTCCCAGAGGGAGCCCCAAATGAAAATTAGGATTTGAATAGAAAACAAGAGGTCCCAAGGAGCCTTAATCGCTCACTGGCCTAAGTGGTTCAAAGAAGTATTTGGGGTCACATTCAGTTAGACATGGTTCATCAACACTAGATAGGAATGAAGTCATGAGAGACAAATTTTATGGAACTAGGGACATGGCTTGAACAAACTTGAATCTTACACCCCCTAAGGAAACTGCATACCAAATAGCAAAAGCATTCATCTGCTGGATCTGAAGAAGATTTTTAAAGAAAATTCCTTATTTTGAACTAAGTTATCATTCGGGCTCCCACAGTGAGCCCATAGATGAACCCTGGGACTTGGCTTGAACAAACTTGAATCTCACCCCTAAGGATGCTGCATGCCAAATATCCAAACATTCCGACTGCTGAATCTGAAGAAGATTTTTAAAGAAAAATTCCTCATATTGACTAAGTTATAATTCGGGCTCCCACAGGGAGCCCAAATATGAACCCAGGGACTTTGCTTTAACTAACTTGAATCTCACCCCCCTAAGGATGCTACACACCACATATCAAAACATTCTGACTGCTGGATCTGAAGAAGATTTTTTAAGAAAATTCCTCATTTCGAATTAAGTTACAATTCAAGCTCCCACAGTGAGCCCAAATATGGACGTAGGGACATGGCTTGAACAAATTTGAATCTCCCCACCTAAGGATGCTGCATACCAAATATCAAAACATTCCGACAGCTGGATCCACCCCACAATGTTGCATACCAAACATCAAAAGATTCAGCTGCTGGATCAGAAGAAGATTTTTAAAGATAATTCCTTCCATATCGATGTTGTGTACCAAATATCAAAAGATTCTGACGGTGGTTCTGAAGAGGAAGATTTTTAAATATTTTTCCTCATGTTGCATCCTGCCGTGCAGGGTAGCATCACCAAATTCATCCAATGGGGTCCTCATTCCGAAGATGACTGTCTGCTTATTTTCAGGCTTGCACCATTCTAACATATAACTGAACATAAAACAAGCAAATTCAGTGAATTCAGGTCTCCCGCTGGGCAGCAGTTTCAAGGGGAATTAATGCATCCAGTGGAATATAGTTGAGTTGCAAGTGGTATTGGTTGACTCTAAGGAAAGTTAGAGGCTGGAAACCATCAGCCAATCAAATTTAAGCAACCTACTTAAATATGTGCGGAAAACGCCCATGTTCGAACTTGGACCCACAATTGATGAAAGTGATCTACTACCCAAATTTCATCGAAATCGACTGACTGTAAGGAAAGTTAGAGTCTGGAAACGAAAAACATGGAAGTTGAACACTTACTGTGTATTAGTGGTAGCACCGAATAAATCAAAGTTTCCCTAATTTGCATAATTTTTGCACGAGAACAAAACCTGTATTATATGTGATGTATGTTACTAAACATTCAAACAAAAATTTATTCAAATCCGAACTTTCATATAGAAGTTCTGTACAAAAAACTGATTACACCCAATTTCGGAATAAAATGGCCACTGGTGGCCATCTTGAATTTTGGACCAAACCCCAAAACACATATTCTGGTCTCACAATGATAACAAAGATACCCAAGAAGTTTCGTGAAGATCGGTTCATAAATACAGCTTTTAGTCCAAGGTGCGTTGACGCACGGGGCAGATGGACAGGAAGACGGACAGATTTTCGGTACAAAATTTCCCACATTCGAACTTGACCTAGATATTGATAAAAGTAATCCATATATGAAATTTCATTGGAATCGGTTAACTCTAAGGAAAGTCAGAGTCTGGAAACCGTCAGCCAATCAAATTTCAGCAACCAAATTAAATATGTGCAGAAAATGCCCATATTCAAACGTGAACCCACAATTGATGAAAGTGATCTACTACCCAAATTTCATCGAAATCTGGTCACTGTAAGGAAAGTTAGAGTCTGGAAACGAAAACACGGAAGGACACCCCAAATTTAATATTTCCCATTTTTTTTCGAAAAGCGGGAGTCAAAAAATAATTCACTTCTAAGAGACAAAGTATGTGTTACCCATAACATTAATTTTCTAAAGATTTCACAAATGCTTCTTGTCTGCTTAAGGTGACTTTACAGCATCTAAGACAGTATCATTGCACAGGTTTATTTATTTAATAGTGTTCAAGGGAACTTTGAGCTCCTGAAGAAATATCTTCATCACATCATGAACAAGCTTTTTCCTTACTCGAACTGAAACAGTAGGACCTTGTGTCTATTATCACTGTGGTTTAGTTTTGCATGTGATTGACCAATTTGATCCATATTTGCTCTGCAGTATTATCTGATGATGTGCAAGTACGTGATGAATGTAAAAAAAATTACCATTATCATTCTGTGGGAATCATGTCACCAAAAAGAGAGGGAGGGAGGGGGGGGGGTAGGGGAGGATAAACTCATTATGAAGCATGACCTATTCATAATGCAAATCTTTAGGAGGGTTTGTTCAGTAGTTCAGAATGGTCCAGAAATTATAAGACAGAATCCTAAGGAAACCCTGGACCGACATTCAACATACGACATACAACATATGACATGCGAGATGCGACATACAACATACGACATGAGATATGACATACAACATACGACATACGAGATATAACATACGACATACAACATACAATATAGTGTGCCACATGAAATGCAACCAGAATGTCCAGTCCATTTCGTATCGCAACATACTTTATCATTCTTGCCGTCTTATACAAACATTAACTCTTTGAATGCAACTGGCAAATATTCCTGCCAAGACAGAATTTATCTTGGCACTGCAATATGCATAAATTTGGGCATATTTAATCAAATTTTCTCCCTGTAAATTAAAAGGATTTTTATCACCAATGATTTCTTGAGTTGAATTGAAATGAATTTTTCGGAAGGCTCAGTAGGTCGAGATGCAGGATGCAATCTGAGAAGTCCATGATTTGAATCCCACCTACTGAACCTGAGTTTTGTCCTTCGGCAACAACAAGACGCTTAATCCCAATTGCCCAAGCGGGGGCACGGTGGCATTGTGTACTAAGGCATACTGCACATCGATGGTGCACTTGTCTTCAACGAAAGCTAACCCTGCTTGTGTGGAGTTAGTATGTTGGGGAGTCTGACAGTTGCTCAGTGGTTCTCTCTGGTTACTCCAGATTCCTCCACCCATAAAACTGCCCGACACGAGGTGACCCTGGCTGTTGAAAGTATCGTTACACCCCAGTAAACAATAAATAAATAAATTTTTTCATAAAATCTAGTCATGGCTGTTTTACAGCAGCCATGACCAGATTTAATGGAAAATACCTGGAAAATACTCAGCAGGTTGAGTTAATTGCAGATATTTCCACTGAGGATACAGCACAGCAGAAATAAATGCAGCGTTTATGTGCATTGATGGGATACTTTCAGGTCATAAATGAATTTTGAATTAACTCTCTGTCTCTTAAGTACTATTGCATATACCTGAACGTCCCTCGTTACCCAGACATTTGGGGAAGCAGTTAAATTCTCCTAGGAACCTGACTTTGGGTGGGTGGAGCAAATTTTTTCTGTGCAGAATTTTGGCACCATTCCGAACTACATCTGGCAAGTAGTGTATGTACTGCGTATATAGTATGCTATGGCACGTAGAGTGATATATTCACACACAGGGCTATGGGTATATAGTGGAGGTGGAAGTGCAGTGGCTTAGTAGGTGGAGGTGCATGCTGTAAGCCGAGAGAACCTCGGTTAGAATCCCACCTACGGCAAATGCGTTGTGTCCTTGGGCAAGACACTTCATCCCTATTGCCCACATGGGACACGGTGGCGTTTTGTACTTAGGCATACCGCACATTGATGGTGCACTTGTCTTCAACCAATGCTGACCCTGCTTGTGTGGAGTTAGTATGTGGCAACAGTTGCTCACCATTGCTCGGTGGTTCTCTCCGGCTTCCTCCACCCGTATTAAGATCACATATTTCTGCACAATGGTTAATCATAACCGCGACAGTTTTACAGGTGGAGGAAGCCGGAGTACCCGGAGAGAACCACTGAGCAATGGCAGGCAACTGTCAGCTCCCCAACATACCAACTCCACACTAGCAGGACTAGCATTGGTTGAAGACAAGTGCACCATCGACGTACATTATGCCGTAGTACACTGTGCCCCACGTGGGTAATGGGGGGGGGGGGGGAAGTGTCTTGCCCACACACACAATGCCATTGCTGCCAGTGGGATTTGAAGCAAGGACCTCTCTGTTGCAACCTGCACCTCTACCTACTGAGCCACCATGCCCACCTGTGTCGGGCTTCTCATACGGGAGTGATATCATAGTATAGTATGGGCACTATATACCCATGTAGGTCCCCTGGTAGTCCTGGGTACTACCAATCAACTTGATGCTTCATATTATCCATGACTGGTATAGGTAGTACATAATGCATGGTATAGGTTGTACGTAAGTAGAGTAGAGGGGAGGGGGGGGGGGGGCAATGCACGATTGCTTGGTGCAGAAGTATAGGGTGTATAGTCTGTATCCCAGGTGGTCTACTCTTAGTATTTGGTACTACTAGCCCACTGAATGTATTTTACAACGGGGGCTGGTATAGGTAGAGCGTAATGCTAGGCAATGCAGTATTACAAGAATGTTTAAAATGGTAGTATGGGTTGTACGATCTGTATTCCAAAGGTCTAGTGTTATCCCACAGTACTACAAAACCACCCAATGGTTTGTACTACCCCGTGGGTAGTTCGGAATGCTAGGTCATGCAGTGTTGTGTGGTGCATGATTGGTTTCTAGTTTCGTAGCAGAGGATGAATGATATTTTGACATTCTAAGGCTTGGGCGAGGGAAGAGGTAAAGATCTGAGATAGTTAGCAAGCCTGTTGTAATTTTACACATCAGTAGTAATGGCAGAAAACTGGTAGAACACTACAGTAATGATGAATACACTGGAGGATAATCACGGGGCAGATAGTTGAAGACATGGTGGAAGCAGGTGGTAAGACCATCTGGAGCTGTTTTAGAGCTTTGAATTTCACTAAGAGAGACTCCATTTTTTAGAGAAACGTGTATGGTTACAGAATCTCTTTTTCGTCATATGTGTTGCATGTATTGTTGCACATTGTGCATTAGCACATAAGCACATCTCGGTGTCACCAAAAGACTGTTTCTTATATGTACGGTGCCCTAGCATGCACGAGGTCAAGGGAATGTAAAAACCAATATGAGTTTAGAAAAATGGAACAATTTGGTTGCACCTGTTAAAGATCTGACCGAGGGCAGAGTTGGTAGAAAACTATACTATTGGGTGACTAGCGAAGAAGTTGACAATAGGACAGATGATGGTGACTATGAGTAAGTCAACAGTAGTGGTCTAAGACCTATGAAAGCCATGGGGTGATCTAGAAGCTGATCGGGTGTTAGGAGCAATAGGTGGTCAATAGGATATGTGCTAGTGCACATCACATGCTGCACACAGAGATATGCTGGATGTGCCAATATGTGCTCATGTTCTAATGCACAACACCTGCATCTCAGGGGCACATACGACAAAAAAGGGATTCTGCAACCACGGACGTTTTCCAAAAGGGATTCTCTTAGTGGGATTACATAAGTGGAATTCCAAGCACCGAAACTGCTCCTGGTGATCTTACCATCGGCTTCCACCGTGTCTTCAACTATCTGTCCTATGATTAGCCCCTATTGTATTCACCATTACCACCCTAGATGGATTGTAGTAACAACAGGAGGAGTACAAACCACACACCCTATACTACCACACCAGACAACCATGCATTACTGTCAACCCACATCACAATACTAGCCGCACAAGCATTACATATTACCAAAACCAGTCATGGGATAATATGAAGCATTAGGTTGATTAGGAGTACCAAGAGCAAATGGGACCTACAGGGGGATATAATGCCTGTACTATACTATATCGCTCCCGTACAAGAAGCCCAACCACCCTTACGTCATATTAGACTGTATAGTGGACAGCAGTCAACATTTCAATGACGCCGAGTGCGCATCATGACGACTTCAATAGTAACATCAACCGTTTCGTGGGGAAACCTTTCAACAAAAAGACTACCCTCCCCCATCTCCTTTCCATAACATACCCCTACTATATATGCAGTTTAGAATAGTGTCAAAATTTTGCACAGAAAACATTTGCTCTCCCCAAAGTCCGGTTCCTATAGGAATTTACCACCGCCTGCTCCCCCAAAAGTCTGGGTAATGATGAACGTTCAAGTACTACTGTCTTATTTCCAGTTCCATAGCCTGGGGGGGAGGGCACATGTCCCCCTTCCTCCCCCCCCCCCCCCCATGATGTGGCCTAATTATTGATGCCCTCACAACTTACAAATTATGGACACATATGGACTCAGAGTCAAGGAAATTGCATTTGTCTCAAGTTTCATTTTTTTCCAGGCGGAGCCCCCACCCATCACCCCCAGTGAGGGGGTGTCCCCCTTCTTGTGCTCGCCTTCCATCTTGCAGCTACGTGCCTTGGATGATGCTGTGCATCCTATTCTGTATACCGCTGAGTACTTCAGCGATCTGACCATAGCGGCCATCCCCTTTGTGGGGGGGGGGGGGGGGAAGGGGGAGTTAGCCACTACTTTCAGATTGCTGAAGTAGTCCCACTAGGTATTACTCTTGCTCCCCCTCTCCCTAACTTTGATATCCTGGCTACGCGTCTGCTTATTTCGTGCCATCGCAACGCCAAAACCTATTTTCTTTGGTTTGATATATTTCTTCATTTGGCCTATTCATCTTTTGGGAGGGGGCAGTAGTTACCCTAAGTCCCTTTGGTGATGAACTGAACAACCTTTTTTTGGTTGATGGTTGGATCGTGGGAAGGATATCAGTTTTCACATCAATGTTCATAGTATCTAGGCCCTATGTCTAAAAACCCAAAACAATTCCATGATGGTCAACAACCATAAGGACAAGTCCATGGGAGGTTTGTGTTCAGAATTCAAAACACCATCACTGGATAAAAAGGTACTTTCTGACCTTGTGTTTTAAAGAGTAATTAGGCCTAAACAACTTCAAAATTTAACCTAGAGAGTACATATAGGCCTATTTTATCCCTCTTGTACAATCGCATAAAGATATAGGCAAAACCCGAGAAAGGTTGCCTACATAGGCCAAATGGTAATAGATATGAAAAAAGCGGTGTAGCTGTCTTATAAACTGCACAAGTGGTGATTAAGTAAACAGCCCATCCAAAAGAATGCAAGTCACAAGGGAAATTGGCTATCTTCAATCAGCCCCATAAAGTAATTGTTAAAACTGGAACTGTTGGCCTCTGTTCATAAATTATGAAATCCGAGCAAATATTTGTAATAAAACAAATTTTGAACAACAATTCAAGCCACCAAAAATAATCTAGCCCTCAACCAGTTAAGTAAATGATGTTGATATTTCAGAAGAAAAATATCACCTTTGGCAGTCTTATTACTTTCTTGCTAGTCATCGTTTTCTGTCGCAGCATTTCATTCACATCATAATATCAATCAGATACATAACGACCAATCAGATGCATTCTTAAATGATTTCCCCACACATAGGTAAGATTCCACATGGTGTATCTTGCACATTTCTCAGTGCCTGTATTGTATTGGTTAACAGTGAATACACACAGCAATCATGGTTTAATGGTGCAGACAAATGTAATGTTGAGAATGAGCCTTTGAAAAGATGGATGGACACACATGATGGGTGGCTGAATAGATATAAGGCAATCAGTGAAGATGGCATCAGAAAAAAGACTTTGTCAGATTGTAGGTGATGAAAACATGAACCATATGGCAAAACAAAAGATTTCGTACAATAATATTTCAGCCCATATTACAATGAAATAAGCTTAAGCTTTTCCCACCGAATGTCCACGGTTGTCGGAAAAACAGAAAAAGCAACCTGTGTTAAATGTTCTCTCAAAGTAGTACACACCTGACACCTCACTGCCCAGAACAAAAGTTTGAAGTCCTATTATTTTACCCTGTTTAATTTCAGAGCAAAAAGTTGCGAAACATTTTGAAAGAGATAAAAAAAATAACTCTTTACCTAAACTTTGGCCAGCAATAACACTTAAAACAAGCTATTAACTGAAAATAGAATATGTTTTCAATTTTGGAATTCACTTTAAAAAATTTTCCACAATCCTGTTTTAGTATTTCCATTAGTTCCTTGAATCCCACACTCTATGTAACAAATAACCAACTGACCCCGTGCATTTTACAGCTTTAGTGTAAAGTTTCATGGTGTGTGTGATATGGCAGTTACGATTTTTTTTATAACCATTTCGAAAGGTTTAGTCACACTTTCTGGTTCTAAAAAAAAATTCATTATTAACCAAGTAAATAACCCTGTGCACTATACATTTTTAGTGTAAATCTGATCTATATCAACTCTTTACCCAACGTAATGGCAAAAACCAGCGAGTAATGTTCTCAAAATTAGTTTGTGACCCCTCAATGGAACGGATTGTGGAAAGTTTGATTTTTTTTCGTTAACTCCAAAAAATGAAAACATATTCTATTTTCAATTAATAGCTTGTTTTAACCAAGTATAACCAATAATAAAACTATAGACTAACCTGGAACCAGTTCTTGGAGGAGGGTTTTTAGGAGGTGGCATGAGTCCACTTTCAACCCCACTACCACTGCTACCATTCATTAAACCATTAACAAATTCTCTCTCTTCATCTGGAGTTTCTAGCAAGGGTAATAATGGTGTGCTATTCTCTGATGTTATGCTGGCATAAAGCAAATCTTCTGGTGTTGCAGTTTTTCTCCGAGCCTACGAGATATGTAATTGACAAAAATTAAAACAAGGGAAAATGAAATCTTCAAATTTTTCAGTAAGTTCACTGTATTGTTTTCCCCTTAAAAAAAATGAAATGTGCTTTCTCAACTCAAAACAAAATCAGGTTTGTTCAGACAGAGAAAATATAAACTTCACTTTTACTTGGATGGACAAGTTGTATACTTGAAATCAAAATCTAGAATTTTAACGATGGGTACAATAATTCTGGTGCAGTGGAGTGGACTTAATTGAACAGCTTTTAATTGTATAATCATGATAATTGCATATAATATCCAAACAGCAAACGAAAAACTGTACATTCAGTACAAATTTTATCTGCTAAATGCATATAGGTTTAAGAGTAAATTGAATTAATCTAACAATATCCACTGAATTCCACATGTTGATAGATATATTTGGCCTGAGAAATCTAATTATACACACATTTAATCTAGTAAATACTGTTTGACAGATCTCTATGAGCTCTGTCAAACAAGATATACTAGAATAAATCCTCAGGTTATCACTGGAACAAAAGGGATTGACCAATTTCCTGTTAACTGAATACTCATATTAACTGAATAATTAACAGGGTTCCACAGTAACACTTTAAAAAAAGAAAGAAAAGCTGTCCATATGTTGCTTTCCTTGGCCATTAATGGATTATCTATATACAAAAAACTTTACACAAACACAAAGCATGGCAATATCACTGTACATTTTTTTTAAATGCTCCTGCAAAAAAGCCTTACATCCCTCATAAAAACTAGTAAGTCAATCTTTTTATAAAACAGGTCATATACAATGTTTTAAAATTGGAGAAAAGAAAAACAATTTTTCAGCCTTTATCTTTTAAAATATTTGAACCACTGTCCAAACTTTGTTAAGTAACGAGCTAAGCAATCTAAGCCAATTTTATGAACATTAGACAATATTAACCCCTTTCCTAACATGAATGTGAGCTCCACTCAAAGTTTCCAGCCAAATTACATCTGCCAGAGGTCCTTGTACAATTAGGCATTAACTCTTAAACCTCGGAGAAGCTTTAAAAATATTTTTCATCAAAGCTAGTCATGGTTGCATTGAAGCGGCCATAACTAGATTTGATGAAAATTGAACTGAAGAAGTCACTGGTCAATAAGTTTGTTCAATGTATAGGCCTAGGGGAAATTTGGTTAAGAGCACCAAATTATACCTACTTAACTGGTAAGAGTAAACTTGTCCTGGGCAGGAATATCAAACAGCAGCATGCAAGAAGTAAAATCCACTCACTGAACAAAGAAATCACAATTTTTGTACTGAAAATTCCTGATCACGCATGTCTTCGTATTTTTCATCTCTGTCTGACGACTACACCCTGATGTCAAAAAAGCAAATTTCGGGCAGCAAATGTTTCCCAAGTTGTAATTAGAAATTTAACCCATTCCATATTGACAGTATGGTACTGATTGATGAATGAGCCATGTTAAACAATACTGAATTCACTATTTATTTATTTATTGGTGTTTAACTCCTTGCATGCTGCTGGCAGATATTCCTGCTCAGGACAAGAAACAGCTGCCAATGAAATAAGTAGAATTTGGGCACCTTTATCCAAAATGTCGCTTGGACATTGGATCATCTGTGTTTGACCAATGATTTCTTGAGTTAAATCAAAATGAATTTTTCATCAAATCTAGTCATGGTTGCTTCACAGCAGCCATGACTAGATTTGTTGAAAACTATTTTAAAATTATTTAGCAGGTTAAGAGTTAAGGTTGCATATTTCTGAACAATGGCTAATCATGACCACAACATGGATATGAAGTCAAGTCTAAAAAATTGTTTATACCCATATTGCCCATTTGAGAGGACTTACGCCCCACACATTTGTTACCAGGTCCAATTTTACCAGTAAAACAAAGTTTGTTTACCATGGTAAAAAAGCACTGTTTCTTTTCCCAGGGTTTCCACAGGGAATTGAATTGGTTAAATTCCCAGTTGCATTTTGAGAAAAATTGCAGCTTGAAATTTTGTTATTTTGATATCAGTGTGAAGAGGGTTAACAACACATTCAATAAGCAGAGTAATATTTTTCAGTTGAGAGAGACAATTTATATATCAATTGAAATTTAATGACACTTTAAACAGCCAGAGTACCCAGAGAAAACCACCGGGAATTGGCGAGCAACAGTCAGGTTCCCCAATGTACTAACTCTGCACAATCAGTATTAGCATTAGTTGAAAGCAAAAGCACCATTGACGTGAAGTATACCTTAGCATGCGGTGCCATCATGCCTCCCAAACCCCCAACCCACATGGGCAATCAGGATTAAGTGTCTTGCCCAAGGACACAAAAGAGTAACCACTGATCATGATCAAACCATCAACCTTTTGAAGTTCAATGCACTAACCATGGAGGCAATGCACACCCAGGAGCGGTAAGTAACAGGCATATTTTCCAATTTATTTACTGGTCACCTGCAATCTCGAATCCTGGTGCATTTGCATTTGTTGACACATGTATACCATTAATGTACTATATGCCTTTAACCAGTCTGCTTCTAAGCTCCAAATGAAGCAAGTGGGGCAGTGGAGGATCTCCAACGACTTTAGAGTGTAATTTATGAAAATCGTCCAGTAAATATTTTATAAGATCTGACATTGCCCAAAACCTAATTTGCTCCAGAAATAAACTAAATTTCACTGTAACTGAGAAAAAGAGCTGTAATTATCACTCGATCCAAAAGCTGTGAGAGATGCTAAAATGGATCGAGAAACAAACAGCACTTTTGATAAGACCTTAACTTACATTAATGAAAGTGTCAATGACACTGTAGCTCAACTTGTCAAGACATGTACATGTATAGTATGTGACACAGCAATGACAAACATCTAGGTAATGACCTGATAACAAAGGTACATATAAAGTATTGTAATGGCCTGTACATAAATACTGATCGTAGCCTGTAACAAATGTATAGGTAAAGTATTGTAAAGGTGGGTGACAGTCAGATGCTAAACTAGAAAAGAAATCTTTGAGTCCCAGAGTGGGTCTGACTGAACCCTAAAATATTTGTTCTCATAGCACAGTGATAACAAAGGCACCCTGAAGCACACTACTCATTCCTGTCCCAAGGTGAAAACAAAGGTACCCAAGAAGCTTCGTGAAGATCAGTTCATAAATACGAGCTGTATAGAAGTTGTGACAAAAAACTGATTGGACCTAATTTCGGTACAAAATGCCCACTGGCAGCCATCTTGAATTTTGGACCGCACTCAGAAACACTCGTTCTCGTCCCAAGGTGATAACAAAGGTACCCAAGAAGTTTCGTGAAGATCGGTTGATAAATACAGCCTCTAGCCCGAGCCGTATTGACATGTGCACTTACAGTATATAAGTAGCACTAAATAAAACAAAATTCATCTAATTTGCATAATTTCTGCATGAGAAAAAAACCTGTACTGTATGTGATGTATTCCATTTTACTAAACATTCATACAAAAATTTTATTCAAATCAGAACTTTCATACCGAAGTTCTGTACAAAAGACTGATTGCACTAATTTTGGTACAAAATGGCTGCTGGTGGCCATCTTGAATTTTGGACCACACCCAAAAACACACGTTCTCATCCCACGGTAATAACAAAGGTACCCAAGAAGTTTCATAAAGATCGGTTCATAAATACGGCCTCTAGCCTGAGCCGTATAGAAGTTGTGTACAAAAAACAGATTAGACCTAATTTTGGTACAAAATGGCCACTGGCAGCCATCTTGAATTTCGAACCGCACTCAGAAACACTCATTCTCGTCCCAAGGTGATAGCAGAGGTACCCAAGAGGTTTCGTGAAGATCGGTTGATAAATACAGCCTCTAGCCCGAGCCGTATTGACATGTGTACTTACTGTGTGTAAGTAGCACTGAAAAAATCAAAGTTCATCTAATTTGCATAATTTCTGCACGAGAAGAAAACCCATATTATATGTGATGTATCCCATGGTACTAAACATTCATACAAAATATTATTCAAATCAGAGCTTTCATGTGGAAGTTCTGCACAAGAATTTCGGACCGAACCCAAAAACACTAGTTCTCGTCCCACGGTGATACCAAAGGTACCCAAGAAGTTTTGTAAAGATCAGTTCATAAATACGGCCTCTAGCCCGAGCCGTATTGACATTTGCACTGACAGTGCTGAAAGTCACACTAAATACATCAAAGTTAGTCTAATTTGCATAATTTATGTACGAAAAAAAACCCTGTATTATATGTGATGTATCCCATAGTACTAAACATTCATACAAAAAATTATTCAAATCAGCGCTTTTATATGGAAGTTCTGTGTAAAAAACAGATTTCTGCATCGTCGGTACAAAATGGCAGCCATCTTGATTTTGGACCGCACCCAAAAACACTCGTTCTCGACCCACGTCATAACAAAGGTACCCAAGAAGTTTCGTAAAGATCGGTTCATAAATACAGCCTCTAGCCTGAGCCGTATCCAATTGTTGACGTACGGACATACGGACAGACAGATGACAGGCCATGACAAAAGCTCAAATTTGGCTTCGCCAAAGTTGAGCTAAAAACAAAGCTTGCTTGATAGTGTCTGTTCCAAACAAAATAGTACCTAATGAAAACAATATTTTGAACAATTCAGTTATAAAATGTTATCGAAACAATGGTTCTTAACTTAAAAGCCATATTGTTTTGATATGTTGCATACAAAATGTAAACCGACAATCAGAGTTTGTGTTTAAATCGTGAACAAGAATACAACTATGGCTACTTCCTTTATGTTATTTACGCTTTTAAAGTACAAGTTCAATGGTCGGAAAACAGTGCCAAATATTATTATTACTTGTTAGTATTTAAGGTCAGTTTCAGAATCTATGGCAAAATCATGATTGCAATATATGTGTAAAGTCAAATTCATTTATACTGTGCTGCCCTTTTTAGTGGACTTGTGCCCTAGCCATTGGTTGCCAGGTCGTATTCTAATAGTAAAGCAGAATTTATTAAGTGGAGTGAAGTGTCTTGCTAAATTCAGCAAACCCCAAAGCAAACATGCATGTTATTTTAACTTTCCCTGCCCATGTCTTCAAAGATAACAAGTGTCATATATCTATGAAAGAGAAACATTTTTTTTTCAAAGATTAGGTGGAGAATTTTTAACACTTTCTAAAACCTTTGCCTAAATGATTTTAATTTTCTCTAATGTTGTCCACACACTTGTAAAACCCTGACAATGATCTGAGAGCTTTCTGAGGATCAGTGTTAGGTGCAAAACAAAGGATATTTTATCCTTTACCCAAAGAAAGGGCCAAAACCAGCCAGGACTATTCACAAAAATCACCACTCAATTATCTTTTTCGTTTTTTGTCTCAAAAACATCGCTTATGACCGATTGATGGAATGAGCTCATTTTGCTTGTTCCAATGAGGGGTCATAAGCTATCTTTTTAAGATAAAAAAAGGGAAAGATTTGGTTATTCCAAATCACTTCATAAATATGACCTGTACATGTAGACTGTGCTGAATGTTTTCAGGTTTCAGGCTTTCGCAGCCATCACGGTTGACCGATCGCAACCAAAATGGGACGTTCTCATTTAGACATGACCTCGAACCTCCGTATGAAATTTTGTGATGATCGGACATGCACTACAGGGTGTAGCCTGTGCTAAAGAAAATGTGAACAGACTCACAGACTTCCACATGTGTGATGGCAATAGCTTATTTTGAATTTGTCAAGTTAAGCTAAAAAAGTACAGAGTTTGCCAAAGAAAAGTAATTTGTGTTGACAGTGTCATATATGACACTGTCAACACAGATTGCTTTTCACTGGCAAACTCTGTATGACAAGCTTGAGATCTGATATATTCATAATTGTTACATGTGGTGTTCCCTATTAACCCTTTACACAACGCATAATTTATTTTAATTATTTTTTAATTTTTTTTTTAAAATTGTCATCAAAAACATATCATGTGACCCCTCACTGGAACAAGCTCAATGAAAAAAAATAGTGATCAGTCTCTGTAATATCTATTAAATAAATTGTTCTTATACTATGAAATAATGAAGATATCTATGTATTTCGCTACTCTTCAACAATTTCTGTGGCGCTGCAACTGGGTCTAGGCAAGTCTTGGCTGCCTACATAGGCAGCCAAGACTTGTCTAGGAATGTCTGACAAGGTTCTTTGGATGTAACTTGCAAATGTATCTAAAAACTGTCTGCTGAGGTACCTGTTTTGTTGCAGTAAAAAGTGAAGAATGTCAAAATTAGGTCTTCAAGAGTTAAGGATTAAATTTTTATTTGAATGAGGACTGAGATTGGGAAATTTTGCATTTGAATGAAAAAAATCAGGCCAAAATACGATTGGGAATGGGTCCCATATTCGGTCCCTGTAGACACCCTAAAGAATGCCTGTATTTTATCCATCTGTTTCATGGAATGTACCTACCTTTAAACACTTCATGAAAAATTGTATCAAAGCAACAACTGATGAACAAATTCTTTACTTCCATCATAAAATTTAGTATGTCATTTATTTATTTATTTCATCAGCCAATGGTTCATTCCTTTGCTGACCACTTTAGATGACCTCCACCCCAGGCATTGGTTACCAGTAAAACAAGAGTAAAGAAGCAATGCTCCATTTCCCAGAATGAAGTTGCACAAATAGTGGTGATTATGATTTCCCAAAATTTCTGACCACAAGGCAAAAGTGATGAAATGCATGCACCACATTCACATTTATGTATTCTTCCTGTCTGGAACTAAAACTTATTACTTCTTCCATTTGTAACTATGTACAATTTCACTCACTTTACCACCCTTGACTGGAAACTTCAACCCTTTACCCAACGCAGACGATATCAAAATTTATTATTTCAAATATCATTTCTTAAAAGTTTTCAAAACATTTCAACAAAACCATATCATGTTACCCTTCATGGGAACGAGCTCGTTCCAAAGAGGGGTCACATGATATGGTTTTGTTGAAATGTTTTTGAAAATTAATATTTTTTCAGCTGCTGAATTTGCATATAATGTGGGCGGATGTAGCTGATTCGTTGGGTAAAGGGTTAATATCAAAATTTGTTAACTTGCTGCTCATAGAATTTAGAGCTACAAGTTGCTTCAAGAATTTAGAACTGTATTCAGGAATGAACTCAGTTGTTACATGACAAAAATTACATTTTTAGATGATGTTAATGAAGTGTTTCAATAGATAATGACAACTGAACCAACAATATTATTTCATAATGTCAAATTTTCAAAAATGACAAAATAATGGTTTAATGTCTATGTTGTGACTTGGACTGTGAAAGTGAGATGTATGAATAAATGTTACTCATATACAGGTGATATATTAAAATGGGTTTGCTTTAAATGGATACTAAGTATATTAATATGTGATGTATTACTGTTAATGAAATATTAATGACAAATACTACTTTTGAAATTGGTTTATAGTATGCAGTGTAATCTTACTAAAACAACTGTACTGTGGAGCTTCCAACCTCACAACTCTTCAATTTTGTTGAAAAACACAAGGATGAGCAAAAGTTCAGCCAATGGACCTATGTGTTTAATGTGGAGGTATACTGACTGAAGCCTTGCATGTGTTTTTGGTGTTTTCTGAAGAATATGAGCTGTGGCCTTTGTGGAAAAACCCACTTAGTGGGTGCTTTAGTCAAAGAAATCTCAAATGAATTCTTATTCTATCTGGAGTTTATAATATTTATTTACTGGGGTTTAATAACACTTTGACAGCCAGGGTCATCCCGTGTCAGACAGTTTTATGGGTGGAGGAAGCCGGAGTACCCGGAGAGAACCACCGAGCAATGTAGAGCAACTGTCAGACTCCCAACGTACTAACTCCAAACAAGATAAGTGCATCGTCGACATGCAGTATGCCTTAGTACACAATGCCACCACGTCTCCACATGGGGAACTGGGATTAAGTGCCTTACCCAAGACACAACACGGTTGCCACAGGTGGAATTCAAACCGGGGACATCTCAGCTTGAAGCCTGCATCTCTACCTACTGAGCCACTGCGCTTCCTGATTTTATAATAACAATTTCACTAAATTCAATACGAGTTGAGGTTTACCGAGGCTCAAATCAAACGGAGTGGATGAGGTTTACAAATTCAATGCATTACACCAAAATCTCTCCCTAAACTGTGGACATTTGTTGGGAAAAGCTTTTCATTGGAATATAGGATAGATATTATTGTAGGAAATCTTTTGTTTTGCTATCTAGTTCATTTTTTCATCAGCGACAATCTTAAAGTCATTTTTTCTGATGCCATTTGATCTGATGTGCTTTCATCTATTTGGCCACCCCTCATGTGTGTCAATTCAGCTTTTCAAATGCTCATTCTTAAGATTTTGTTTGTCTGAACCATTATACCATGATTGCTGTGTGTATTCACTGTTAACTGATACAGTACAGACATTGAGAGATGGGCAGGGTGAACAATGCGTGGAATCTGGATTATGCTCAAGAACATCATGTAAGAGCGCATCTGATTTAAAGTTATGCATCTGAGTAACTTTATGACTGCACAAAACAGTATTAAGCATTAAAGTTATCAGACCACCTGTGATATTTTTCTTTAAAAAATATCAGCTCCATCTATTTAATTCAAGTTTAATCATGCTATAAATACAGAACACGAGTTAACTCGGGTAGAATATGGGGGATCAAGAATCAATGACCCTTGGAGTTTTTCTTGTATTTCACATGCGTCTTTGGCGCACATGAAATACAAGAAAAAACTCCACCTCATGGTCACTGATTCCAGACCCTCATAAAAACTCCACCTGGGATCATTGATTCCAGTCCCCTGTACACCACCCTCATTGTGTTCTGTCTTAAAATAGTATAAATGTGAAATTCTTCTTATCACATGATCGTCTAGACAATGTGTAAATAATGCACATGGATCAAATTTTGATCAAATAATCTATATTTTATTGCTATGTTCACAAGTGAAACAAAGAGTGTTATGACATCAATACACGTCAAGAATTCAGGAATATAACCCGGTGAAATTAGTGGAAATCCATTTCTCCTGCAGTTTAATATACTACTCAAAGTTTGCTAAGCACCAAGTATATCCAACTACCTGTTTTACGTTTTAGTTCAAATATTGTAATGAAAAGTGTGTATATTTTTTATTTAATTAAATCTTTAATGATTTAAGTACAGAAATTAAGATTTTGTTTGCGTTTGACATTATTTTTTAGCTTTTGAATACGATAACCATGGAAAATGGATATTACTGGTAAAAGAGGAAATTATTCAAATTTGCCAAAAAGTTGGTATGGGTTCAATATCGAGTATGAGACCCGTAACTGTTAATTGCAGCTTGACAACGCCTTCTCATGCTCCCAATCAGGTTCCTGGTGGTCCTTTGTGGGATGTTGTTCCATTCTTAGACCAGCATGGCACCAAGCTCCTGGACACTTCTTGGCTGGACTGGACGGGCTGAAATTGCAAGCTGAAACTCATTCCCGACATGTTCGATTGGATTGAGGTCAGAGGATCTTGCTGGCCAGTCCATACGCTCAATCCCCTCCCTCTGGTGGTACTCCCCGACAGCATGGGCAACATGAGGACGGGCATTATCGTCCATCAGAATGAATCTATCACCCACTGCACCTGCATACAATCTGACGTGGACATCCAGGATGTCATCAATATACTGCTGTGCAGTCAATGTACCACGTTCAAAGACACAGAGCTCTGTACGTCCATCCCTGCTGATGCCGCCCCAGACCAGATTGACCCTCCACTATAGTGGTCATGCTCAGTAATGTTGGCTGCATGGAATCACTCTCCTGGTCTTCTCCATACCCTAAAATGCCTATCTGTGTGGTCTAGGCAGTACCTTGACTCATCTGTAAAAAGGACAGGTCACCAATCTTCTCTGGTCCATCCAACGTGGTCCATGGTCCATTCATATCGTGCCTGGCGGTGGTTCTGGGACAGCGGAATACGAATACATGGTCTTCTCGATTGGAGACCACATTCGTGCAACCTTGCCCGGATAGTCTGCGTCGAAACATTTACCCCGGATGCATTCTTAAGGTCACTGTGAAGCTGGGTTGTTGTTGCAAAGAGGTTCCCTTGGGCTTGGATGATCAAAAACCAGTCTTCAGATGCAGATGTTGCCCTGTCTCTGTTACCACCATGCCGGCTTATTGGTGTCCATACTGCTGAAATCTTGCCCAGGCTCTGATGATCACCGTATGGTGCACACCAAGGGCTTCACCAACCTAACGATGGGTAGCCCCTTGCTCCACCATCCCTACAGCCAGCCACATTTCTGCTTCAGACAAATGTCTTCTTACATTTGCATTTGCCATATTCAATCATTAAATCACAAGGGTTTGTGTTGAAATGAAGACTGAATACCCTACACATGTCACGTACATGTAGACAGTACACGAAAACATCATGAAAAGCAAGAGGTACATGCTTTCAATGACTGTCACGAAACGTCTGCCTGTCAAGAGAGCTAATGAAAACACTGGGGACCATCTCAATACATTCCTCAATCATATCCACCAAAAATATTGCAAATATATCACAAGCAAATTTCACAATGATGTGTCAAATATCTGGTGCTTAGCAAACTTTGAGTAGTATATAACATTTACAAATATGGCTCTTGTTTGTTTCATACAAAAATGCCACTTCTTATTCCTGGAATTTTATCTCATTTTAATGCTGTGGTGTTTATTATTCACATGAGCTCAAACAGTCCTTTCAAATAAGATCTCTCAAGAACTTTCACTATGAAAGGCAAGGCTATATTAACTGGTAAAGTGCTGGAAGCCCATATTTGGGCTTTACTCCGAGGTGAAGGTACTGCAACTTGAAGGCTTCATACTCAGAGGATGTGCTCCGTATTATCTTTGAATTGATATTATTTAGTCTGTAAGGACTTGTCTTATTACAATTTATTGGAGAGTGCCCACAGGCACTCTCCCATAAATTGTAACAAGGCAAAGATGTGTGAACAAATTTTGAAGGCCAAAAATAATTTAGCACTCTACCAGTTAAGCATTTTTAGTACTTTCAAAGAAGAGTATGACACCTCAACAGTTCATCTTTAAACTGGCATTTTAAAAATTTTTTATTGGTGTTTAAGGTCACATACTTATGCACAATGGCTAATTGGGACCGTGACAGTTTTATGGGTGGAGGAAGCCAGAGTACCCAGATAAAACCAACGAGCATCGAAGAGCATCTGTCAGCTCCTCAGCATTCTGACTCTGTTCAAGCTCTGCTCAAGCAGGGTTACAGCGGTTGAAGACATGTGCACCATCGGCGTGCAGTACATCTTAGTACATGGCATCATCATGCCCCCATGTAGGCAATCGGGATAAAGTGCCTTGCCCAAGGACACAACACGGGTCATCAAGGATGGGGTAACCTGACCTAACAGCCAAATTAAGTCAGCATTATTCACAAAAATCATCATTCAAATTTTATTATTTTTATCAATTTTTGTTTCAAAAATGAAAACTGTAACTCCTCATTAGAAAATGTATTGAGTTTGTTTCAGTGAGGGATCATAAGCTATGTTTTTGAGGCATAAAATGAGATTTTTTTGTTATTTTAAGAATTTTTTGCAAGTATTGTCTTCTTTTTGTGATGGGTAAAGGATCAACTGGTTGAGTCTGTGATGGGTAAAGGGTTAATGACTTATCATTAATTTTCTCTCACAAAACACAGCTTTTTGATTTCAAAAGAACAGAAAATCTTGAGCTACAGTTCCCTTGAGGAGTCATAGGATAATGCAATAATAAAGTGGTCATTAACAACTTGTTTGTGGAAATAAGTTATGTTTTTTTGAATCATCAGATATTTTCATCTTCTGCTTCTATCCACAAAACCTAACTAGATCGAGTTATTTGTGTGAAAAGCACACAATGGTGTATCCCCACATTTCCTTAGCAACACCTTAGCATAGTTTTAACATTTCGAATTAATACCCAAGGAGCCTTTCGATGAAAACTGATTTTCTAACGATAAAAGTGGTTCCACTGGAACAACCTGGGGCCAAATCAAAATTCTGAAACCTTCAAGCACATCTAGTGATGTACCTGAACACTTTAGCATAGGTTAAACGTTTTGAATTAAATACCCTAGGAGCCTTTCGAAGAAAACTGATTTTCCACGATAAAAGGGGTTCCACTGGAACCACCTGGGGCCAAATCAAAATTTTGAAACCTTCATGCACATCTAGAGATGTTACCTGAACACATTAGCATTGTTTAAGCATTTCAAATTAAATACCCTAGGAGCCTTTCGAAGAAAACTGATTTTCCACGATAAAAGGGGTTCCACTGGAACCACCTGGGGCCAAATCAAAATTTTGAAACCTTCATGCACATCTAGAGATGTTACCTGAACACATTAGCATTGTTTAAGCATTTCAAATTAAATACCCTAGGAGCCTTTCGATGAAAACTGATTTTCTAATGATAAAAGTGGTTCCACTGGAACCACCTGGGGCCAAATCAAAATTACAAAACCTTCATGCACATCTAGAGTTGCTACCTGAACACATTAGCATAGTTTAAACATTTTGAATTAAATACCCTAGGAGCCTTTTAATGAAAACTGATTTTCTACGATAAAAGGGGTTCCACTGGAACCACCTGGTGCCAAATCAAAATTTCGAAACCTTCATGCATATCTACAGATGTTACATGAACAGATTAGCATAGTTTAAGCGTTTTGAATTAAATACCCTAGGAGCCTTTTGAAGAAAACTGATTTTCCAATGATAATAGTGGTTTCACTGGAACCACCTAGGGCCAAATCAAAATTCCGAAACCTTCATGCACATCTAGAGATGTTACCTGAACACATTAGCATAGTTTAAACGTTTCGAATTGAATACCCTGGGAGCCTTTCAAGGTGTGACGTACGGATGGACGGACGGAGATCACGACTATTTTTTTGAAAATGGGGGATAATAACAACCTCATTGGTAATAACTGAAAAAGTATCATACACTCTGATGAATGGTTTTCAAATTGTCAGATGAAGGGTTAATTGCTATCATGAGAACAAAAGAATCTACTGAAGGCTTGGTTTCTATTGTTTTTTATGCATGGGTGGTTCTTTTATCAGGAGTTAATCTCTCTTACTTCACTGACAAAACCACTAAATCAAGCTGACGAGTTTTGCAGTTCTGCTGAAAACAAGTTAATTTTGCAATATCCTGGCTTATTATGTTTATTTTGTTATTAACACACAGTCTCTCTCTTAAAACTTACTAATTTTCATTTGAAACTCTTGTTTCTAAGACCATAACTTGGGAGCTTGGTGGCTCAGTTGTTACAGAATTGGACTTAATTCAAACTGTTAAATGTGTCCTTGGGCGAGGCACTTCATCCCGATAGCCCACGTGGGGGACACAGTGGCTCTGTGTACTAAGGTGGACTGCACGTCGGTGGTGCACATGTCAACCAATGTTAACCCTGCTTGTGTGGAGTTAGTACATTGGGGAGTCTGGCAGTTTCTCACTGTTGCTCACCGGTTCTTCCCGGGTACTCCAGCTTCCTCCACCCATAATACTGTCCGATCCTCACTGCTCAAAGTGTCATTAAACCCCAATAATAAATGAATAAGGTTATAACTTGAGGAGTTAAAGATGAGCTGTGATGTTATAGCCTTAGAATCAAGAGCTACACTGATACAACATTTTGTACACAAACCTAATGGTGAGAATAGATTTATCTCACAATTCTTAACAGTAGAGCCAATAACTTGATTTCATCGTAATTTTCAGATTTCATTTTCAGTCATAAAATGTTGGTGGTTTGGATCTAAACTGTATGCAGCTGTGCTGAACTTTCACAATCCCCGAATGACCATGATGAGCGGTTTTGTCCAACATTCCGAAAAGACTGAGCTCTGTAATTGCATACTGTTTTAAGCTGAATGCTCCCAATAATTCAGAAACAGAATAGTGTTGAAATGATTTGTCAATCAGTCAATGTGATTAATGCTATTAGTCGACAAGAAAATTTGCTGTTGACTAGTCGCAAACATTTATCATATCCCAGTACAAGTTACAATGACAGTACCCCACCGGTACCATGAATTACTGTTTCATCATCTGATATCACTGTCAGTTCATTTGTAAACAATCTAGTTACCCAATTCTTCTGTAACCCTTTACCTAACATGAAAAGTTGACTAGTCGCAAACATTTATCATATCCCAGTACAAGTTACAATGACAGTACCCCACCAGTACCATGAATTAATGTTTCATCATCTGATATCACTGTCAGTTCATTTGTAAACAATCTAGTTACCTGATTCGTCTGTAACCCTTTACCTAACACAAAAAGTTGACTAGTCGCAAACATTTATCATACCCCAGTACAAGTTACAATCACAGCACCCCACCAGTACCATACTGTTTCATCATCTGATATCACTGTCAGTTCATTTGTAAACAATCTAGTTACACGATGCTTCTGTAACCCTTTACCTAACATGAAAAGCAGACAAGACTTGCAAACAAAATTCTTAAATAACTAGTTGTTTTTCATTTTTTGTCTCAAAAACATAGGTTATGACCCCTCACTGGAACGACCTCGGTCCAAAGACGGGTCATAACCTATGTTTTTGAGACAAAAAAAATGAAAAAAATAATGAAAATTAATTGGTAATTTTTGTGAATAGCACTGACCAGTTTTGACCCTTACTTTGGGTAAAGGGTAAATCACTGTCAATAAAAAATGAACATAAAATACACTCATCAACTGATTGTTTTCACAGTATAACTTCAATGTGTTGTGCATGTTACTTATTTATGTAAACAATCCAAAAATAATGTATGCCTTTTTGTGCACGGACTTCTGGGATTGGTTTTCATTTGTAGCATTACATTTTTTCCAATCGGGATTTTCCGGCACTAGACGCGTGACTATGAATTTATGAAATGGAGTGAATTGTGGTGTTAGAAGCTATTTGAAAATACAGCCATTATGTATGTATTTTCTTTCTTCAGTCTTTGATTTCAGTCCCATAACAAAAGAAAACTGAATTACTGCATTTTGAATGGGACCTACTTTTGACCTGTGTATCCAATGTGGGTTTCGAATCAAAAAAGCATAAATCAGTAATTAAATCAAGTAAATAAGTAAATGTTATTCAACTGCCCTTTGATATATTTTATTCAATTTCATCTTAAAACTTAATTTAAATGGAGGTGGAATTTAAAATAGTATGAGCGTAAGTCAGCTATAATTGCTCTGAATGTCTGAAAAAAAAAACCTTTGTTTTATTTTCCGTTATTTAAACAGAAACTGGTCTCATTCCAGAAGTGATTCAGTGATTATCTGAGACATTCCAGGAGGTTAACAAGACTGATCATGGTACAAACAGAGGCACTGCAATTTGGTCTAAGACTATGGCCTGTCAGTATGGAGTTTCATTCCTATTGCAGTACTGGGATGCGATTTGTCGACTTCAACTCATCAACTTTTGGTCCTCGATCAGTTGACTCGAAAATTCTGCAGTCGTTTCAACATGAATACAAAAAACATAAAAGCAATGTAGTTTCTGAATTTAATAATTCTACTTTTCAGGAGTGTTTTCTTCCCTCTTTCAGAAACATATACGGTTTATTGCAAGAGCCTTTAATGTTCTATAAATAGTAATGTAAACAAAGTGTCACTAATCACATGCATGAATACTGCGGTTGCAATCTACAGAATTTGTATCAGGGGCTCCTAATGAAAGATGTATTCGGGTAATTGTGGGCTCAATACATATGGGATATTAAGATACATTATTTTTTTAGTGTACGTTTTAGTGAAATAATCAGTTGATTACGACTTTGTTGTTGTTTACTACAAAATAAGGATTAAATAGAATGCAGGAGATTAATCATTGGCTGTATTAGATAAGCTGAATCAAAGTTTGTTTGATCACATGCATAATATATATATATATATATACACAGCTGGATATAATTATGTAAGCCCCAATGAACATTACTCTAATGGGACAATGACTCAAGTCATTGTAACATGAAGCAGTGAACCTCATGGGTGCCAGAACCAATCACAAGCAATATTTATTTGAGTTTATTGTCAAACTGCGCAAGTATGATTGCATTAGTCATCTTTGGATAACTATTTAAAAACATTTCAAGTGACTTCTACCTCAGTCCTTAACCCTTTCAACTGCTCTGGATATTTTCTCTGGCAGGGAAAATGGGTGAACCATTTGGCATTTAAATACAGATGATCAGTAAAAATTTAATGCTACAGCTCTGTAGAGAAGAATTTAATTTTTAGTGATCCTAACTTCCTTTTATTGGTCAATGTGTCATCTGCTTTCAAGCTCACTGATAAATGTTTCTTCACCAGGGTTCCTTTAGGCTAGGACAGATACAATTCAAGGCTATTCAATGCAATTTCTTGATATATTCAAACATTTTTCAATGTCCTTCAATGACCAAAAACAAGGATTTTCAAGGCCCAGCCTTCACTAGTCCTAACTAGGACCTCCGCTCATTATCTCCTTCTTCCACTTCCCTAGTTCATCAAGTATATCAGGTCTGGACCTTGCTAAAGCTTGGTCCTGACCTAATTTACTGAACTCATTTTGTAAATTTCAATATAGACTGGGGACTCTTTGACAATCCTCTCTTTATTTCACCAGTAAAGCAGAAATTGCTTAACACAGTAAAGGATGAGAATGAAATTGTTATTAAACAGGAAAGCCAACTTGACTGGATATCTCTTAATTAAAAAATCCTGCTAATTGCATTTAACTTCCAAAGACAAAACAATTTTCCACATCTTCAGTTCAAATTTTACCTGTAAGTTGCAAAGAGTTTATAGAGTAAACTCCTGCTCAATGAATGAAATCTGTTGAAAAATTTCCAGTGAAGTGTCCTAGTTTTTTACCAACTTGCCCTCTGTACATCCGATGCCTGGACAGAAGACTACGGGGGTGGAATACTGGAGACTAGAATCAACGACCTGAGATGGAGTTTTTCATGAGCAAAGGCACGCATGAAATACAGGAAAAACTCAACCAAGGATCGTTGATTCCTGTGCTGCAGACTTTACCCAAGTTGTGTTCTGTATTTATACGATTAAACTTGAATTAAGTGAATAAAACTGATATGTTTAAAGTAAAATGTAACCTTCGGTGTTCTGATAACTTTCTTGCTTGACAATGTTTTCTGTCAAAAGTATTTCATTCATGTCATAATGTCACTCAGACATGTTAGAGCTGTAGGTTTTTCAAATTTCTTGTTCGGTTTCGGTTTTGGTTTTTCAGGTGGAGTAAAACCTTGGTTCGGTTCGGTTTTCGGGTTGTTCACTAGGCCAAGTAAAATTCAATAAAACTCATTCTTATGTCCGGAGGCATAACTGAATGGTAGTGAAATTGAGTGAAACTCAACGAATGTCAGAAATAAGCTATAATACATGAAGAAGCAGGAAGGCCAATATAATAATTACCTAAATATATACAGAACTTTTATTGTGCTTGGCCATTTTTCGAGGTCTGACACCTACACGCAACTTGAGGAAAGCTGCAAACACAACTAAACTGAAATGTCGGAAATTCACAGAATGTAGCCTTCCCAGAGTAGTGAGAGTACCCAGACACTGCCATTGGCAGTGTCTGGGTACTCTCACTACTCTGGGATGGCTACATTCTGTGAATTTCTGCAGCAAGAGGGTATTTAATAAAAAACGAAAAACCTTAGATTACGGGATGTCGACAGTTTCGGTTTCGGTTTTTTAAAAAAACTAAAAACCTCAGTTCGATTTCGGTTAACCTACAGCTCTAAGACATGTAACATCCAATCTGATGAATTCTAATTCTTACAAGTTCTTACATGTAATCTGGGTGCCAGAGGTGTATCTAGTACATTTACCATTGTCTGTTTTATATCGCATGATGTTAAGTACACACAGCAATCGTGGTATAAAATCTATTTCATCTTGTTTGACAGAGCTCCATGAGCTCTGTCAAATATAATAATAGAATAAATCATTCGTTTATCTCCAGAAAACAATAAAATGACAAAATCCCTGTCAATGGAATTTTCCTCTTATTTATTATTATTATTTAATTTTTCACTCACAAATTAGATATTCAATTAACAATCACCCATATAGCATCAGATCCTGATGTAGCATTATGCACAATTAAATAAAAAATAAATTCAGCAATCAGGATTCCAGTATATTGGTGAATATCAAATACACTGGAACCCTATTCAGTGAACAACCACTTTGTAGTGAAAAATGCAGCAGGAATATTCAAATAACTAGAAACGGCGGATTTAATTCATTAATTGGTGGTCGAGATCAAATTCAGCATATTGTTTACTGAATTACAGTGGAACCCGTTAATAGAATAGCCACTTTGCCAATGAAAATTATTCAATTAACAGGAGTATTCAATTAACAGGGCTTACATCACTTTCCTGTATTCTAGAGATAAACTTCGCATTTACTCTATTATATCTTGTTTGACAGAGCTCCATGAGCTCTGTCAAACAAGATATACTAGATTAAATGCCCGTATTGGATGTACTGAGGCCAAATAGGTCTATAACCAAAGGAAAACTGGGGAGAGTCAGGGTAATTTCTCTACATGTTACAAGATTTTTCATTCAATTAACAGGAGTTTACTCTGTAACCAATATTCAATAAACAGGTCAAATTTGTACTGGAGGTATGGTAAATGGTTTTGTGTTTGGAAATTATATTCAATTAACAGGCATATACAATTAAGGGATATCCAATTAACTGGTAGAGTGCTGGAAGCACATATTTGGGCTTTATTCCGAAGTGCAGGTACCACTGCTAGAAGGCACATATTCAGTGCATGCTCTTTGTTCTATCTTTGAAGTAATATTATTTAGTCTGTAAGGGTTTGCCCTGTTACAGTTTATGGGAGAGTGCCCATAGGCACTCTCCCATAAATTGTAACAAGGCAAAGACATGTGTACAAAATTTGATGGCCAAAAATAATTTAGCACTCTACCAGTTAAGTGGGCTCCACTGTATTAGCGAATGAGTTCACTTTCAGTAACTATGGCAATATCATGACCACAGACCTATCGTGAAGTAACCTTTAACCCATCTTTTATATCCATACTTCACATTTCAGAGAACTTGTAACATGAGCATTGGTTATCAGGTCTTATTTATTTATGTACTGGTGTTTTAACGACACTTTCAACAGCCAGGATTGTATCATATCTGACAGAGAAACAAAACCTAATTATCACAATTATAATGAACTGCCCCCACTTCCCAATGCTCCAATGGCTAGAAGATGGCAATTACCAAAATACTTCTCACAGAAGTAAAAGAGTTTTCCACTAAAACCTAGCTTATGCACCCTCTTTGGAGTGAGCTCACTACATCATTCCAAAGTGGCGTCATGAAATATGTCTTGGAGGCAAACGTTTTGAAAATGTAAAATTTGAGGGGGGGGGGGGGGAGGGGGTTTGTGATAACCCTTGAGATATAGCAATTGCATTAGGTATTAGGTAAAGAGTTAACATAAAACTATGTAGCTGTAAACTCTTTTTTCTTTCAAGTTGCACTGATATAATCAAGAAAGCAAAATAAAAAAAAAACAAAGAAAAAAACACAAACAAATCTACTTTGAAATGACTTTCTAGACAAATATTGGCCGCCTGGAAACTCTTAGAAATTCAGACTTTGTGACACACAGAAAAGGCTACAATTATTTTGGGGCACAAAAAAAATAATGACTTCTAACAATTTTATTCAACTCAAATTGGTTCTGGCACTGTACAACTTACAACAAAAAATCGCAGTTTACGAACCAAAAACAAACCACTGTCTTTCTTTATAATTTTATTCTGTAAATGAAGAGTTAATTGTGTAAGTCATTAGTGAGAAAAAAACAAGCCCCCAACTGACTTCATACAGGATACAAATTTTTATTTCCAAAGAAAACAAAATCTGCCGATTTCATTGGCTGAGACATCTGAGGTAAATAATGGTCCTCAGTGCTTTTGATTATTTACAATCTGCTCTAGCCAGGTGTAAAAACAATAATATGGAATGCTTCAGTGCTATGATTAATTTTAAAAAGTTCATGGAAAGCCAGCAAATTGTACGAGTATGTATTTAAGGAAAGGGAAAAAAAATATAAACGGGCACAACTTGTCAAATAAATAAAATGATCGTAAATGAAATTTTATTACTTGGTTATTTTTGAAGAAAAAAAAACAACTTCAAATGGAACTAATTTTGAAAGCGTAGTTACCAATCAATCTTTTAAAAATGTAATTTGTTTTTTTGTTGAAATCAGCATGTCAAATCAAAATGGCTTCAAAAAGATTTGCATCACACACAGAACAAAAAATATTGGAGAAAAGAGCTAATATTATACCCATAAATACAGTAAAAGCAAACAAAAAATGTGCTAAAATGTTGCAAGATTATTTAAAAGGAAAATCATGCGATAGTGCCTTTGAAAATTTGACTCCGGAAGAGCTAAATGATGTGCTTCAACATTTCTACCTGGATGCACATACGTCAGATGGAGAACAGTACAAAACGTCGTCTTTGGAAAACTTCAGGTATGGACTAAACAGATACATAAAGTCACCGCCTTATTTAAAAACATTTACATTATTAAAGATAAGGCATTTTATTCTGCAAATGAAGTATTTAAAACAGCTCTAGCTGAATTGAAATCTGTTGGGAAAGGTGACATAACCCATTATCCGGTACTGGAAGATTGTGACCTGAAAAAATTATATTCAAACTTTCGAATGTCTGTGGATACCCTATACGGTTTGCAAAACAAAATGTAGATGGACATAAGGCTATATTTTTGTAGAAGATGGCTGGAAAATATGTCTGAAATGACTAAAAATACATTTATGTGTATAACCGAACCAGTCAGTGGTATGCGTTATGTTAAAAAACAGAAAGACGAACTGACAAAAAACCATAGGGGAAACAAAAAGAAAATTTTGGAGAATTCATGACGGAAGTAAAAGACTCACTTTACGGTCAGCTCATTTGTGAAATACTTGGAGAAGTTAAATCCTGACAATAATAAGCTTTAGCAAAGGCCACTGGACACCTTCTCAGATGATGAACCGTTCTGGTATTCAAAGCAATGTCATGGTAAAGATACTTTGAGTTCATTCATGACAAATTATAAAATTAAAATTTCTTCATGGTTAGCTGAGGTGGCAATGTTGAAATTGATATTTTTGTATTTTGTGTTTTTTTTATTTTGGGACGGGGGTGGGGGAGGTGGGCATAGCTTGGAAATAAATCCAAAATAAGAGAATAAAAATTGAAATTTATTAGGTGTGGGGGGGGGGGGGGGTGGGGTGGGGTACATTATAAAATTTAAATAACTTCTTCACGGTTACCTTTCGTGGCAATGTTGAATGTTGAAATTGGTAATTTGGGGGGGGGGGGGGGGGAGGAATAACATAGTTTGGAAATAAATCTGCAATACTTGGGTCTTCCGGGGTGTATGGGAATTTACACTGGTCTGGAGACTCATACACCCTTCAGCTGCATAATAATAATATCCACAAATGAAAGTGTCAATGACACTGTAGCTCAACTTGACAAACTTGAACTTGGTAAGTTATAAATGAAATGGCAAAATTGAAGATCATTGGTTCCAATCTCATTTTTTTGGCCAGTGGCAACATTTTTTGACAGCAACCGAAGAAAATCGATAGCTCCCATCTAGAGGCCTCCCCAAACAAGCATGCCAGGTTTCAAAGCAATCTGATCATAAATGTGCCCTGTAGGGTGTACAAAAGGGAAATGTTGTGGTCTGACTAGACTAAATTCTAAGAATGTGGGCCGTGGCAACATTTTTTGATGGAAATGGAAGAAAATCGATAGCTCCCATCTAGAGGTCACCGTAAATAAGCATACCAGGTTTCAAAGCAATCTAATCATAAATGTGCCCTGTAGGGTGAGCCAAAGGGAAATATTGTGGTCTGACTAAACTAAGTTCCAAGAATGTTGGCTGCTGCAACATTTTTTGATGGAAATTGAAGAAAATCAATAGCTCCCATCTAGGGGTCACCCCAAACAAGCATGCCAGGTTTCAAAGCAATCCGATCATAAATGTGCCCTGTAGGGTGTGCCAAAGGGAAATACTGTGGTTTGACTAAACTAAGTTCTAAGAACATTGGCCGCGGCAACTTTTTTTGACGGAAATTGACGAAAATCGATAGCTCCCATCTAGAGGTCACCCTAAATAAGCATACCAGGTTTCAAAGCAATCAAATCATAAATGTGCCCTGTAGGGTGTGCCAAAGGGAAATATTGAGTCTTCTGACTAAACTAAGTTCTAAGAACGTTTGCTGCGGCAACATTTTTTGACAGAAATTGACGAAAATCGATAGCTCCCATCTAGAGGTCTCTCCAAACAAGCATACCAGGTTTCAAAGCAATCTGATCATAAATGGGCCCTGTAGAGTGTGCCAAAGGGAAATATTGTGGTCTGACTAAACTGAGTTCTAAAAACGTTGGTCGCGGCAACATTTTTTGACGGAAATTGAAGAAAATCGATAGCTACCATCTAGAGGTCACCCCAAACAAGCATGCCAGGTTTCAAAGCAATCCGATCATAAATGTACCCTGCAGGGTGTGCCGCAGGGTGTGCCAAAGGGAAATATTGAGTCTTCTGACTAAACTAAGTTCTAAGAACGTTGGCCGCGGCAACATTTTTTGACAAAAATTGAAGAAAATCGATAGCTCCCATCTAGAGGTCTCCCCAAACAAGCATACCAGGGTTCAAAGCAATCTGATCATAAATGGGCCCTGTAGGGTGTGCCAAAGGGAAATATTGAGGTCTGACTAAACTACGTTCTACGAACGTTGGCCGTGGCAAAATTTTTTTGCTGGAAATTGAAGAAAATCGATAGCTCCCATCTAGAGGTCACCCTAAATAAGCATACCAGGTTTCAAAGCAATCAAATCATAAATGTGTCCTGTAGGGTGTGCCAAAGGGAAATATTGTGGTTTGACTAAACTAAGTTCTAAGAACGTTGGCCGCGGCAACATTTTTTGACGGAAATTGAAGAAAATCAATAGCTCCCATCTAGAGGTCACCCCAAACAAGCATACCAAGTTTCAAAGTAATCTGATCATAAATGCGACCTGTGAGGTGTGCCAAAGGAAATTGTGGACGTACGTACTAACGTACTAACATACTAACGTACGTACGTACGTACGTACTACGCCGACGGACGAGAAGTGATGGCAATAGCTCAGCTTGACTTTGTCAAGTTGAGCTAAAAATTGATCTGAGTCAATTTGAAATTGATGGTTTTGATTTGTTTTCTTACCAGGGACTGATTTCTATAACTTTTCCAATTTCTTAGTTCGATCCTATCTCTGTATGAAGTATATAATAATTTACACAGTTTGTTAAGTGACCTAATATGGTAATATAATGTCAGTTAATTCCACATTGTGTGAGAGTGAAGCTGGAGTCCATTGTGGAATAAACTGCCAATTAGCACACAAAATGAGGTCACTAACAACTGTGTATTGAATACATATCTTACTGAGTACTGTTTCTAAATACTGAACCAGCAATTGCAATAAATAATAGAATTCTTACTTGTTTAAACTGAAGTGATTGAAATGCGAACATTTTGAAAGATAAATCAGATCCCTCTGATTGTCAGTCATTTTTAGGTTTTAAGTAACTGCATATGGTTTATAAACAGCTAGCATGTAAAACTTTAAAACCTATGAAATTTAGAACTTGTTTTATTTTTAGTCATTCAAAATCTACATTAACCAGAACCAATTCTTTTCAAACTTTGAGGTCCAATAAATATGTTGGAAAGTTTAACATGCAAAAAACTACAGTTAAATGACCAATGATTTCTGGAAGAGGGAAAATTCAAACTTCTGAAACCTTTAAAACCATTTTCAGTACTATTCTCATGGATTAACCAGTGGGGGGAGAGGGTGTATTTTTTACTGTGGTCATTTCTTCTGCTTCAGAACAGGTACCCTAACTTACAGACTTTGAATAGACTTGCTAGTTAAATTCAAAGTACCATAGCAGTGGTTTATAGTCAAGTCTTGGCTGCTTATGTAGCCACATGTCTAAGATTGTCATGTATGGTCCAAATAAAAAAAATCTTCCCTCCCATGACAAAAAAATCATAAATTACCTGAGAAACAAAGATATTATTTTCATATGCCTGATTTACGGTTTGGGAAACTGGTCTTTTTACCAGATTCCAAAAACTGTCAAACAGAAGCTCTGAACTGAAAAATAATTTCCAAATAAATAGGCAGAAAATACCCACAGATTGCTTTCATCCCTTTAAAATATTGCAGATGATTGGAACAAACATTTCAAGCAAGATCCAATGTCCTGTCAGGAAGTGTCTTTGAAAACAAATTTAATCCCGTATAGAAAAAGGTATGGGTATTGTCACAAGCAAATTGTCAGGTGAAGAACTGTTTATTTATTGGTGTTTACGGTCACTTTAAGACAAATGGGGGCAATACAAGTATAAAATTAATTTATCCAATATAAAATTGAGTTATCCAATCAACTATAATCATATAGCCAAATCACGTTGAGACATTCAAGGTGCTGATTATCAAGTTCTATCAAACACTGGAGCAAAAATTGTTTAACTCCTTCAACACGAGAGGCCGCTTTTCCGGTCCAGGAACACGATACATCATAATTTCATTAAGTAGGATGGTTACTACGTGAACGTGTGTGGTAGAACAATTAATCTTTTCAATGTGCAGCCTGAAGGCTGCAAGTTGAAAATATTAATAGATCTACCCCCAAATAATGGATATGGACTCTTCCAATTTCTGCCATTTAACTGGCATGGAAGATACCACCAGTGTTGAAAGGGTTAAGTAAACAAGCACTGTTCTACTTCCAAGGGTTTCTACAGGAATTAGGTGAAGAATTAAACATTTCCTACAATTCTGAAGAGAGTGTTGACATGCTATTAGCGGGGGAGGAATTCGCTAGAATTGTGCACTTGGTGATACCTTCCTGAAATTTGGCATGATGTAAGGGTAGGCATCAGAGATTTCAAAATCGATCGGCTACAAGTTGGCACCATCCTCTAGCCACCACTAGCAGCGAAATCCAAAATGGCCGCCAAGCGGATCGAAAAAAAGCTATTTTCGCCGATCGCACAACTGAAGCTCCAAACCTAACACCATACATGTGCTGTAATTGATGTGAATGATGGAGTGAAGCCCTTGGAACAAGTTGGGGGGAAGATTAATGGATAATGGGATCAGAATTTCCGTCGATGTGTGCGTCTGTGTGTCTGACTGTCAGTATGATCGTCCGTCCGTAGATAAATTAGTGTTGAATGTTTCTCGGGAATGCAATGGTCAAATGAACATGGTATGAGAGATTCCTGTCAACACATGAACAAGGGTACTCGATAGTATGCAGCAGTGGGGATACTTGGACATTTGATAATCCAATTAAAGTGACAGTCTATTCTCAACTTCCGGCATTTTCGATAGATTTATTTTCTAAGAAAATAAAACTATCAAATTTCTAGAGGAGTTCTGGTTCAATCTCAACACCATAGCGACACGTCTGCCAGCAAGGGCAGTGCTGGAATGAACTCGGGATGCATTAGTTCCCGTTGTTAATTATACAATGTTATCTTGCCAGTATAGAACATTGGCAAAATGGGACTAGAAGGGGTGAGTGTATGTTTGCAGTCATTCGAGGTACAGGAATATTTTTTGACTACAAGTAGTATTCTTCATTTTCGGCCAGTTAAGATGTGGTGTGTTCCAAGTCAGGATTAATGTTGCCGACACTTAATGCCCATCCCTCATGGTATGCTACTTTACCAGGGATATAGAGATATAGCCACCACTGGGAGCCAAAACATGACCTTTGATGTCGATGAGTGGTCGAAATGTTTTAGCGAATAACTTATCGAAATATGATCCGGTATGGCAATTTGATACCTTACGTTAGATTTATTAGATCAACTCAGGTATGGATTCATTGAGACATGAGTGCGCTACAAGATGAAGGATTTCCAAGTTGATTTGCTATGGAGTAGGAACTGACTAGTCACATGTGGCCTATGGCCAGAGAAAGACAAGGATACCATAGATGAACACACGGGTGAACGAAGGTATCAACTGTTGTACAGAGGCAAAATAGTTGGGGATATTGTATCATGCTATGCATGAATTAACACCGTCTTGTGCAGTAAATAACAGACTATTTTCCGAAATCTAAAACTGTATTCCTATACCCCGGACAATGTAGCAAGCCACATGGGATGAACATTTGTTAGCAAAATCAACTCAACTAGAAACATGACATGTGTTAACTGGCCGAAAATGGAAAAAAAAATACCAGAATAGGAGATGACTGGTCCTAACATGACAGTATACTACTCAATATTGTTACAACAGCCACCTTCACACTTACACAAAGGTGTGCACCTTAATCCAGCTTTCAAGCATTTGCAATTGCCCTTGCAGGCCTTGGCACAACTACAGTGGAGCATCAGTGCACATGCAGCACTTGCGTCTCCTAGGTGAGTCCAAAATGGGACCAGAATATTGAGACGTGGATTCCACTCCCATCCGTACTGTGATGGGTCTGGCACACATAAGTGTTTCTGCAGAGCACGATGCCAAATGAAAGATGACACAAGAATTACCCTTTTTACATGTTGATACAGAGCTGCTTTGGTGGGCGGGATGTTTTCCATAGACTTAAGGCCATGTGTGAACATATGCCGTCTCGCATCATTGACACGTGTACTGACACAACTGTTACTGTACATCTGTATGGTGAGTTTTTCGATATGCTGCATATGAGGGGAATCCTCTGAAAAGACTTGCGGATTCTCAGTCAATTCTATCATCATTTCAGTTGATGCGGGAAAATTCATCCATGCATTCCATCCTGTCTTCTTCCCAATGCCGAGCATGCTGGATGTTACATCACAACCTGTGAAGGCGTGGAAGAAAGTCAGGGCCTTACAGTAATCAGGTCCAAGTTGTGAAGCTATCTCATGAATTGGCATATCTTTATATGCCTTTCCAATTCCAAACCCAATCCACAGCTCACTGAGTCCAAGGTCACGGAATGTTGCGAAATGGTGCAAAGACAGAATGACGACATCAGAATCAACCGTGCGAAGAAAAGCTATTTTGTGACCTTGTGAGACTGCATGGTTGAGATGAAGCATCATGCGCGTGTCTGCTTCCTCGTGGTTCGATGGAGATATGTCACATAAGCTAACATCCTTATTGCATAGTACATATTCTCCTGATGTCGTTAACAACTGGTACTCGGATGTTGATGTTAATTTCAGCAGTTCAGCAGACAGGAACTTGAAAAATTCGTCTTTATTCTCACTAACTTTCAAGAATGCCTGCCAATTCTTCCCTTTAGGTAAAGGGACGTTCTCGGACACCCGTATCAACCTAACTGCTGTCTCACCGAGGCGTTTTGCTCGCGTCTGATTCTTCAAACTGCCTTCGGGGTAACAGTCATAGATCGCATCAACCCTTGTGGTGTTCGTGTTAATCAGAGATTCGATGTATGGCAATAATTGCAATCGAGCATATTCTCCAAACAGATCCGCTTTCTGTGGTTTGATTACATGGACTACAGCAGGCATATCCAAGATGACAACTGAAGCTTGTCTAGCTGCTGAATTCTTCCCTTGTGCAGGAATAGCTGGTAAACAATTGAGAATTTGAGATTTTGTCCCACTCCGTAGCTTACCTCTATCGGATAATGCTGGCGGATCACGTGCATTCTCGTGCATGAAAAACTCATCCATGTTTGAATCAGGCCGGGCTTGCAGTGAAACGAACATCTGGGTAACTATTGCGGCAGTTGCTTTACTTGACATGAGTTTGTCTCGGCCTTTGTCCAGGTTGGCTGGGGGTGGGTTAAGGAAGGTATATATATTTGCCTTGGGAATAACATCATTCAGGGGTACGGTGCATTCCACAAGCCTTTCCTTCAAGAAAGTGGAATATAAATGCTTGCCCCTTTCGGGTAATGACCGTAAACTCTTACTAACTTCGGGGTCCATATATTCACCAGTATCTAATGTCACCAGCTGACCACTAGTTTCATCATAAGGGTTGATAATGAGTCCCTGATTCACCAGATCGAGGAGAGATTTCAATTGATTCAGAAATTTTTTCTGCTCTGATACCGAACTTTCCGGGTGTTCCGTGTTATCTGATGATGTTGTGTGGAAACTTGCATATTCATACTCATCTATAACACGCAGAACTTCTGACCTTGAAAGCTCAATAACGACTTTCTCTTCAGCCTGGCCATAGAGACCTTTTGGACCACTGTCTTCTTTGAGTAGTTGGATACTATGTTCTTGGCTCTGATCTAAACCCATCATACTGAACTTCCTCTCACTACGCTGGACCACAAAATGGCCTTCCATGAATTTGTTGTGGATTGAAGGATGCCGCCTGGGTAGCTGAGACATGTCTCTCAGAAATACGGGGACCCACCGACAATAATTTGTATGTCCTAGGGCAAAAAAGTAACTGCACAACTCATCGATAGAACACAGTGTACCAGGCCAGTTACCGATTCGTTGGTTCCGAACGAATTGACAGCTTGTCAAGAGAAAGTTCCGAACGATTTCACCCCAATAGCGCGCAGTTGGAGATTGTGAAAGAATCCTCTGTTCCCACATTTCAAATGACTCATGGGGCCCAGTCTGCTGACAGTAAATCTCATAAGCATTCTTTCTGAGGATCTCAAGCCAAGCTAGAGTGAGAAGATATGCCTGTCGCGTCCTCTTGACATGTTTCCCACCAAGTAGGGATGATGCTACACCGGGTGTGAATATCTTTGCGAGGTGAAACATTCGCTCCCAACCAGAACCACCCATAAGCTTACCACCAGCTTCTTGGGTGCACATTTCAAGATGCAGGAATCCAATCATACACACCATTCGATCCTCACCTATCTCCTCTGGGAACAGCCATTGACATTTTTTCTGCCTGGCATACAACGGACAGTCACCTTCAATGACAGGTATCTGGCCGGGGTTTACGAAAGCAGTAGCTTCCCTGACCACATACATAGCATGCTTCTGCATACTGAGTGAGTCCGCTTTCTGCTCACTGAAAACAGGGAATACCCCAATAACTGCACGAGGTTTGACATTGTCTTGATCTTCATGTTTTGAAAAGAAGCCTGAAAAGGTCACAGGGACTTCATCAAGCTGCCAGCTGCCATCAACCTTCCCTTTATTGCTGATCTGTGACACATGAGACAACCAGTCATTCTCTCCCACGTTCAAATCTGCATATTCATTGGGCCGTACATTACATTCATCTGGAGATTCAAGCCTGATGTCCCCACCAAAGTCTTCAACGAAAGGAACAAATGCATAGTCGTCTGGGAGTTCAATTTGTGTGTCTTCTGGAACATCTAAACTCAGTGGTGGGGGATCAGTACCCACATTGTCCCTGCTCAGTTGACCAATGAGTGTGATGGACGTACCATGCATATCAGATCTACCAGATACATCAATGTTATCAGTGGTTCCTATCGAGAAAACATTACGTTTGCAGTTAGCTGGGACTACAACACCTTCGTTCTTGAACCGCAGTGAAACAGCTCTCGCGAAACTCCTGCGAACATCCATTACGCGATCATAAGAGACAGAGAGTCCCATTTGATGAAAATCTCTGATAAGATTTTTCATACGATCATGGGCATGCAACTTCAAACCCACATAAAGAGGCATTGGAGTTTCTCTGTCACGTCTCTGGTGAACATTTTGTGCATGTTCGGAGCGTTTCGCTGAATTGCTGATCAACATCTGTGAAATAGTACAAGCCACTCGAGTCTTGGCATTAACAGTCTCATCATCGCCTAAGTTCTGTATACTACATGTGCCCTCAAGTAGAACTCTAAGAAGAGTCAGGAGTGAGTTGGGTACAGGCTCGCTCAAGCAATAAGATGAAAATGATCCCGTGAAAGGAGCTTGAGATATGAGTATGTGTTTACGCAGAAGAAGACCCACATCAACTATCTTTTTTGCCTCTTCCTCAGACACTATACGAGTTAAAGATTCGGACAACAAGGAGCCAACTCGAAACCTACTTGAAATAAACACATCTCTACCCTGTGTGAAGGCGTCCCAGCCATCGCCCAATTTCTGCAACAAATGTTCTTTGAATCGAGTGGAATGTATTTCTTCACTAAGCCAATCAGAACCGACTTGCTTCAACCTCCGACTGTACAGATTCTTGAGATCGACAAGCTTCATCGCGGAATCGTTGTGTTCAACAAATGTTATGAGCTCTGCCATAACGAGAGGGTCATAGGGCAGGCCTGACGCGGAATGTTCGGCGTTCTTCGACTTTTTAGATTTAGCCGCTCGTGCTTCATTGGCAAGCTTACAATAACAGGTTTTGTGATAGTAAAGATCACTAGCAGCGGAATCAAATGCTGCATTGACCCGAGAAAAAACAACCCAGTTCTCGGCTTCCTTTGCCATAATTTTGAGTTTATTGTTATCAGACATTGATCTGCAAATAGGCTCACTGCTGTCACCTTCGCGTTTGTGACAATAAACACACTGGGGCAGTTTCCTGTCACAGCCAGATTCAAAACTTGTCCGTGTTCTTTTAGGACTCAGCGTGGAGCAGGATGCCACTGCCTCATTTCGCTCTCGCTTGTGTAGCACGCGCTGTACGATGTGAGTCCGAATACTGTCACGGCATGTCTTATGATATATTGCCTTATTCGTCAACAGTGACATCGACATACACTCATCACTCTCTCTCATCAAACAATCAATGGTCAAATTATATGGAAGCTCAACGCCATTATCTAGGAAGCGCGTTATGTCTTCCTCAATAGCTTTATAGGCGTCATGAAAACGAGATTCTCTATACGGACGCATCAATTTCTTGGAACTGTCTTGCTGGCAAAAGCAACAACGTTCCCAGTCAGTACTAGTCCGTACACGAAGAGGATTCTCACTCATTCTGTGAATGATTTTTGTGAACAATCGCGTTCTCGAATTAATTTCGACAGACAAATCAGAATTGCTTGCGGAATTACGCCAAACAAGAGATTGTATGGCAAAGAGACTGCTTCATAAAGAGCGTTGTTTCTCCGGGATCAGCGTCATTCAGGTTTGCCTGAATGACGCTGATCCCGGAGAAACAACGCTCTTTTCAAGTTCCAAGAAATTGATGCGTCCGTATAGAGAATCTCGTTTTATTCTACATCATCTCCCACGTCTGTTTCCAACACGTGCGTGGATCAGAGTTCACTTTCGCGCCCTTACAATCGGATGTATAGTCGGTAGACCGTCGAAAAGGAGGTTCCCTTCAGCCGCTGGCGGCCATTTTGGATTGTGCCGCTACTGGTCGCCACCGGTCGGTGTCAACTTGTAGCCGATCGTTTTTGAGAACCTCATAGCCTACACTAACAGTGTGCCAAATTTCAAGAAGGTATCACCAAGTGCACAATTCACCTGTATGTGACGAATTCCTCCCCCGCTATATCTAATTATTTTCGATAGGCATCCTAGCAACAAGATAATTAATTTTTAATTTCAAAGTAGTATCAAAGATGAATCAATTGAAATAATATTTACTGCAGATTCTGAAAATGTGATGTGCACATATTAGATGATATTGGAAACCTCTTATCAATATTTCTGTGCTAAAACTGAAAGGATAATTAGTTTTCTACAAAAAAGAAATGCTATAATTAAACAAAACTGATGATGTTCAAACAATGCTTTTTATTTTCATTCAAATTAGATTCCTGATATTTACTCTCTTCCAATGCCTGTTAACCCACTGTGTGACAAACCACCACTAGGGTCCATATACCCATACCCAGCCTGCAAACAAAAAAAAATCCAGGACTTTTCTTAGAATTTTCCAAAAACATTCTCCATGAACTTTATTTAAAATTAGTTTAAACACCTCTACTTGTATACATCAGAGAGGAACCCTGTTAATTGAATAGCCACTTTGCCAATGAAAATTATTCAATAACAGGAGTATTCTATTAACAGGGATTGTGTCACTTTCCTGTATTCTAGAGATAAACTTAGCATTTATTCTATTATATCTTGTTCGACAGAGCTCCATGAGCCCTGTCAAACAAGATATAATTCATTTAATGCCTGTATTGGATGTACTGAGGCCAAATAGGTCTATAAACAAAGGAAAACTGGGGAGAGTCAACATAATTTCTAAACATGTTGCAAGATTTTTTATTTAATTAACAGGAGTTTACACTATAACCTATATTCAATTAACAGGTCAAATTTGTACTGGAGGTATAGTAAATGGTTTTGTGTTGGGAAATTATATTCAACTAGAACTATCACTGAAGGTGATTAATACCCCCGCTTTGGGTTTTTAGAGGAATGCACTTCTGATCATGTAGGCGAAGGCCATAAGGAAATGTATACATAAAGATCATTTTTTGTTGCTGAAATTTGTATTTGCATGTGGCCTTCCACAGAACAGCACTGAATACTTAAAGAGCCCACACATATATGGTTTACATTTGGAAAAACACATTTACAATGTGCAACATGTATTCAAAATCGGTTCATTAATGTAGGAGGAGTTGCACACACAAGAATCCCATTTGAAAACCCATAATAAATCCAAGTTAAAGGGAGATAACCTGGTTAAAATTGTCGCAGATCAAAAATTTGGGAATATGCGTATGTTCACTTAGTTGTGATAATGTTTGAAAGGTTTCGTCAAAATTGATTGATAAATGTAGGAGGAGTTGCACGCACAAGAATTTCATGTAGAAACCCATAATAAATCTAAGTTAAAGGGAGATAACCTAGTTAAAATTGCCACAGCTCAAAAATTTTGGAATATGCGCATGTTTACTTAGTAGTGATGATGTCTGTAAACTTTTGTCCAAATTGATTGATAAATGTAGGAGGAGTTGCGCACACAAGAATTTCATGCAGAAACCCATATTAAATCAAAGTTCAAGAGAGATAACCTGGTTAAAATTGTTGCAGATCAAAAAGTTTGGAATATGCACATGTTCACTTAGTAGAGATGATGTTTGAAAGGTTTCATCAAAATCGGTTCATTAATGTAGGAGGAGTTGCGCACACAAGAATTTGTTCGAACGGAAAGACATAATAAATCTAAGTCAAAGGGAGATAACCTGGTTAAAATTGTCGCAGATCAAAAATCTTGGAATATGCGCATGTTCACTTAGTAGTGATGATGTCTGAAAAGTTTTGTCCAAATTGATTGATAAATGTAGGAGGAGTTGCACGCACAAGAATTTCATGTAGAAACCCATAATAAATCTAAGTTAAAGGGAGATAACCTAGTTAAAATTGCCACAGCTCAAAAATTTTGAAATATGCGCATGTTCACTTAGTAGTGATGATGTCTGTAAACTTTCGTCCAAATTGATTGATAAATGTAGGAGGAGTTGCGCACACAAGAATTTCATGCCGAAACCCATATTAAATCAAAGTTCAAGAGAGATAACCTGGTTAAAATTGTCGCAGATCAAAAAGTTTGGAATATGCACATGTTCACTTAGTAGAGATGATGTCTAAAAGGTTTCATCAAAATCGGTTCCTTAATGTAGGAGGAGTTGCGCACACAAGAATTTGTTCGAACGGAAAGACATAATAAATCTAAGTCAAAGGGAGATAACCTGGTTAAAATTGTCACAGATCAAAAATTTTGAAATATGCGCATGTTCACTTAGTAGTGATGATGTCTGTAAACTTTCGTCCAAATTGATTGATAAATGTAGGAGGAGTTGCGCACACAAGAATTTCATGCCGAAACCCATATTAAATCAAAGTTCAAGAGAGATAACCTGGTTAAAATTGTCGCAGATCAAAAAGTTTGGAATATGCACATGTTCACTTAGTAGAGTTGATGTTTGAAAGGTTTCATCAAAATCGGTTCATTAATGTAGGAGGAGTTGCGCACACAAGAATTTGTTCAAACGGAAAGACATAATAAATCTAAGTCAAAAGGAGAAAACCTGGTTAAAATTGTCGCAGATCAAAAATCTTGGAATATGCGCATTTTCACTTAGTAGTGATGATGTCTGAAAAGTTTTGTCCAAATTGACTGATAAATGTAGGAGGAGTTGCACACACAAGAATTTCATGTAGAAATCCATATTAAATCAAAGTTCAAGAGAGATAACCTGGTTAAAATTGTCGCAGATTAAAAAGTTTGGAATATGCACATGTTCACTTAGTAGAGATGATGTTTGAAAGGTTTCATCAAAATCGGTTCATTAATGTAGGAGGAGTTGCGCACACAAGAATTTGTCCGGATGGAAAGACACAATAAATCTAAGTCAAAGGGAGAAAACCTGGTTAAAATTGTCGCAGATCAAAAATCTTGGAATATGCGCATGTTCACTTAGTAGTGATGATGTCTGAAAAGTTTTGTCCAAATTGATTGATAAATGTAGGAGGAGTTGCGCACACAAGAATTTCATGTCCGGAAAGACGGACGGACGGATGGACGGACGGACGCCTAGACGGACGTACAGGGCGATTCCTATATAGCCCCCACTTCTTCGAAGCGGGGGTATAATTAACAAGCATATACAATTAAGAGATATCCATTTAAGTGGGCTCCACTGTATTAGCGAATGAGTTCAATATGTACTATTTAACAATACATGTATTCCAATCAATAATACCTGCACCTAATTCTGATCTTTGGGAATCTCACCAGGAGAGTTTCCCTGGGATCAGTGTGAGGACCAGGTATTATCTGTGTGGATAAAAACATAATTTCAACAACAAAAACATACAAACATGACTGCTTATCAGTACATATTTTGATCAGAATGAGTCAATCAATTTCCTATTTATTTTTCAAGGGCTGTAGTGACTTTACCCCAAAAGCCTGTTTTTGAACCACTTTAAAGGTCTAGTAATTCAATTATAAAATTCAAGCACTTATAAGGACCCATAAAAAACCACTGAAAATCTTTGAGACTTGTTTTTTAATATAATGGGTTCCACCTAACTGAATGTTATAAAATAGAATAATGCTGTTAATTGCATCTTGGTGTCAAACACCATACCATTTACTATACTTGACCTGTTAATGGCATATGAATTATAAGAGTGAGCAAGACAAACTGTGAACACCTGGCCAATGATGCCCCGAACACAGGCCTAAGTGCCTATTTTCCAAAATAAAACATATTAACACTTGGAGAATTAGTTGCTAAAAACTAAAGAACTTGGGCAATATGAATAAGACATGGAAATATTATGTAAACATTAGGATTCAATAAATTCTAAGATGTGAGTTTTCATAACTGTGTGACCTTGACTTTTATCATTTGGACTAGGTGGTGATTCACGACATACCTTTCCTTTGTCCTTTACCCTTGCATGAAGTTTTGTGAAAATCTATCCAGCCAATTATTGAATTTGACTAAGACAAAGACACAGTTTTCCTGATGGACAGAAAGACAAATGGATGAACAGAAGGATGGACAGATAGTCAGTTGGATGGGCCTAGTAGTGTCTCATGACACACCTTCCTTTTGTACTTTACTCTTTTGTGAAATTCTAGAGAAATATACCCAGCTGTTATAAAGTTGTTGCCAAGACAAAAGTTTTGTAAGATTTGAGTTTTCATAATAATCATGAGGCCTTGCTTGACCTTTGTCATTCAGACCTTAACACAACACACCTCCCCTTTGTTCTTTAAACTGGTGTGAAGTTTCATGAAAATCCACCTAGCCATTACAGAGTTATGATGAGGACACTATTTTCCAGACAGACATATACAATTTTTCTGAGATATCAGTTTCAATAATAGTGTGACCTTAACATTTGGACCTGCTGTGGTTCTGCACAACACACCTTCTCTTTGTCCTTTATTTTACCTTTGTGTGACGTTTTGTGAAAATCCATTTAGAATTACAGAGTCATGAAGACAACACAATTATCTGGATAGACAGATAAAATTCAGAGAAGGATAGGCAGAGGGATGGACAACTCAGCTTTAAAATGCCTCCTTTTGGTGGGGGGGGGGGGGGGGTTAAGATATTTTTCAAGTATGGGGTATGGGGATGGGAAGGGATGGGACACAATGGGATTCTGAGAATTGAGATAAGAGACATCAAAACAAAAATTAGTCATGCACAAGTGGCAAAGCTCCCATGACAATTTCCTGAACAAAATTTGTGAGGTTCTGACACAATTCCTTTGCCACTATGTTTGTTACTGCCCGACAAGAATGTTCACTGAGACACTCAACTCTTTTAACAGAAGTAGAGACAACAATGATATTCTTTTCACTCAAAAGCTGAAAACTTCTATTTTAAAAAATCACTTCCAAAAAATTGTTTATGAGCTTTTATTAACTGGTAGCATGCTGGAAGCCCATATTTGTGCTTCATTCTGAAGTGCAGGTGCTGCAACTTAATGGCTTCATATTCTGTGGATGTGCTTCATATTATTTTTAAATTGAAATTCTTTCAGTCTGTGAGGATTTGCCTTGTTACAATTTATGGGAGAGTGCCACTAGGCACTCTCCCATAAATTGTATCAAGGCAGAGACATGGACAAAGTTGGATGACCAAAAATAATTTAGTACTCGAGCAGTTAACAGAAACACAATAGACCAGTTAACATCAAGGGTCATAAACATTCTTCTGAATGGATAAAAATGTGTTCTCAAAATTTGAAAGGTAACTTTCTACAGCTATGAGACAATGTGTTTTGAATTCTCTCAAACGAAGATCTGAAACATTCAGAAGTTGAATGCAGCAAACCCAGCCACCTCACATCTTTCCAACCAAAATATTGTTTAAACATCATGCAATCATGCTTCAATTGTGTGAAGATACATTGAATACCTAACACTTCCACATGATAATGTAAGACTTGAATCTTTGTTGCCATTCAGATAAAAACATCCATATAAAAATAAAAAACAGTATTCTAAGTAAAGACAAAAACTGAAGTGAATATTTTTAATTGGCTGAGTGCTTAACTATTTTTCAAATGTGATTTGAAATCCAGGTATTTTTTTCGTGAGTATTTTTTTTTCAAAGATGCCATGCAACCAGTAAGGGAAGTCTTAGTTTTGCAAGATTTTGTTCATGTACAATTGTTTGGTTTCAATTTATTGGAAAGTGCCTGTTGGCTCTCTAAATAAATTGTAACAGAATAATTTTATATAAACATTTATTATATGCAAGCCTGTGAATTATCGCAAATTATTTAAAAGATATTTCTCGATATCCAACAGCTTGATGGATATCGAGGAATATCCCTCAGTAGCTGCCTAAATGACGTACACTACACCGCATCACGTCACCTTGAAGGAATGATCAGCTGATCTTTGTTATTGTTTTGAAACATCTGCATTCGGGGTCGAATTGGGCTCAATAATGTGCAATAAAATGTCTCATAGCTTATAATAAAAAAGAAAATCTACTCTATTTTAGTCAGTATCTGGAATTATCTCATGAGTGTGGACCTGAAAGTTTTATTTTTCACAAGCGCTTGCGCGAGTGAAATATAATATTTTTCCAGTCGCTACCTAAATGACATTACAGTTCGGTGCATGACGTCACCTTGAAGGAACGATCAGCAGATCTTTGTTATTGTCTTGAAACTGTTTTCAGTCGAATTGGGCTGAATATTGCGCTGTAAAATGTCTTGTAGCATATAATAAAAAGAAAATCTACAGTATTTTTTATTGAATATCGGCAATTATCGCATTCGTGTGGACCTGAAAGTACTATTTTTCACAAGCGCTCATGTGGACATGAAAGTACTATTTTTCACGGTCGCTCATGAAAAATAAAACTTACAGGTCAACACTCATGAGATAATTCCCGATATTCACTAAAACAGCGTAGATATCCTCCATTTATTTTCTACTACTAAGTAAACAACAAGCCTAAGAAAACAGTGTAAAGCCAATAAAGTGGCTTTCAGCACTTTTCAATAGAGCAATGATAGTGGCTTCTAGCACTCAACAAGTTGAACAGATTATTATAATTACAGATAAATGGAAGAAAAAAAAAACTTTTACACAGTTGAAAGCTAATTAGCATTTTCATTTATTCCTACTTCTGGAATAATCATCCACAAAATCTTTGGTCTCAGAAGAGGAGTTCCTACATCATAACAGGTACAGGGCTTATTATAACTGAACCCTAGTTCCTGAGTTTAATTATATTATTTATTAATATATATTACAGTTCATTTACAACTGCAGTCTAATTATATCACATGAGAACAGCGGGGTACAATATTCTGTAACTGACATTGACAGAAAATTAAAGTGAAAGTGTCAATGACACTGTACCTCAACTTGACAAACTTGAACTTGGTAAGTTATAAGTGAAATGGCAAAATTGAAGATCATTGGTACCAATGTTATTTGGTGAAATTTCAACATAACAGCATTGTGTGTGCACAACATCAAGAGTAATCCTTGAATTTATAAATGTAAACTGTAAGACTAGCTGAAGGAAGAATGGTGATACACAAATGCAGTAGGTTCAGAGGTTATTGTAAATGGAAACTTTTTTCACAGGAATGAATGCTAATCCATTTCTCTTATCTAAAGGTCCCGGCCAATGAGCACACCAAATTCAAAAAAAAATCCTGATAAATGTGGCCTGTAGGCCATTTCAAAGAGGAATGTTGATGCACAAATACAATAAATTCAACGACTGTTGCTAACTGCAACAGTTTTTGATGGAAATGAAAAGAAAATCGATAGCTCCTATCTTTGTCATCCTGCATAAGCATACAAAGTTTCAAAACAGCCTGATAATGAATGCACCCTCTGAGGCATGCCAAAGAAAGATGTTAATGCACAAATGTACTAAGTTTGAATATCATTGCTTGTGGAAATGTTTTTTTCTCTTTTTTTTATGGAAATTCATAAATATACCCTGCAGAGAGTGCAAAAGGGATAAGTTGCTACACAAATGCAGTAAGTTTAAAGGCGGGTGAAAACGACAACAATTTTTTAAAGGAAATGAAAATAAATGCGACCTGTGAGGTGTGCCAAAGGAAATTGTGGACGTACGTATGTACGTACGAGAAGTGATGGCAATAGCTCAGCTTGACTTTGTCAAGTTGAGCTAATAAATGTGCCCTGTAGGGGGTGCCAAAGGGAAATATTGAGGTCTGACTAAACTAAGTCCTAAGAACGTTGGCAGCGGCAACATTTTTCGACGGAAATTGAGGAAAATCAATAGCTCCCATCTAGAGGTCACCCCAAACAAGCATGTCAGGTTTCAAAGCAATCCGATCATAAATGTGCCCTGTAGGGTGTGCCAAAGGGAAATATTGTGGTCTGACTAAACTAAGTTCTAAGAACGTTGGCCGAGGCAACATTTTTTGATGTAAATTGAAGAAAATCAATAGCTCCCATCTAGAGGTCACCCCAAACAAGCATGCCAGGTTTCAAAGCAATCCGATCATAAATGTGCCCTGTAGGGTGTGCCAAAAAGGAAATATTGAGGTCTTCTGACTAAACTAAGTTCTAAGAACGTTGGCCGCGGCAACATTTTTTGATGGAAATTGAAGAAAATCGAAAGCTCCCATCTAGAGGTCTCTCCAAACAAGCATACCAGGTTTCAAAGCAATCTGATCATAAATGTGCCCTGTAGGGTGTGCCAAAGGGAAATATTGATGTCTGACTAAACTAATTTCTAAGAACGTTGGCCGTGGCAACATATTTTGATGGAAATTGAAGAAAATCGATAGCTCCGATCAAGAGGTCACCCTAAACAAGCATACCAGGTTTCAAAGCAATCCAATCATAAATGTGCCCTGTCGGGTGTGCCAAAGGGAAATATTGTGGTCTGACTAAACTAAGTTCTAAGAACGTTGGCCGCGGCAACATTTTTTGACGGAAATTGAAGAAAATCGATAGCTCCCATCTAGAGGTCACCCCCCAAAAACATACCAAGTTTCAAAGTGATCTGATCATAAATGCGACCTGTGAGGTGTGCCAAAGGAAATTGTGGATGTACGTACTAACGTACGCACGCTGACGGGCAAAAAGTGATGACAATAGCTCAGCTTGACTTTGTCAAGTTGAGCTAAAATTGTAAGCTTATGTCCCCATCTGATAGGACGGCTTGCTACAACATCAACCTGGCAATTAACCCTTTACCCACTGTAATGCCCAAAACCGGGCAGCACTATTCACAATGAAAGTGTACACTGTAGCTTAACTTGTGTGTTGCGTTTGATGGAAAGGATAATGCTCAATTTTTATGAAAGGATTATCAAGACAAGAATTGTGATAATTGGGAATATGTTCATTTCTGTTCCCTGTATGCTATGTTTTTGATAAAAATAATATGAAGTGTATACTGTACTAAAGAGCTGAGGGGTGGGTTAATTGGACCTCACAGTTAATGTATGTGGCTCTCACAGTCAACGAATATCAACGAAAGTTACCAAGTTACAGTGAAATTATTCCAAAACGAGTCATCCTATCAAGTTACATTGAAATCCCTTCATAAATATGGCCTGTAGACTGTGCTAAAGGTTTTCGGCCTTCGATCCCCTGTAGCCATCAGTTTCCCAATTGCATCCAAAGGGGACGTTCTCATCTAGACATTATGTGAAGTCAACCTACCAAGTTACAATGAAATCCCTTCATAAATATGACCTGTAGACTGTGCTAAAGGTTTTGGGGCTTGGGCAGCCATCATGGTTGAATAATCATAACCAAAAAGGGACATTCTCATCTGGGCATCATCTTGAGTGATCCTACAAAGTTATAATAAAATCCCTTTATAAATATGACCTGTAGACTGTGCTCAAGGTTTTCGGGCTTCGGGGCCCCTGAAGCCGTCACAGTTGACCAATCACGACCAAAAGGGGATGTCATCACCTTGGCATTATATGGAGTCAAACTAACAGGTTACAATGAAATCCTTCCATAAATATGACCTATAGACTATGCTAAAGGTTTTGGGGTTTTGGGCTCGGGCAGCCATCAAGGCTGAATGATCGCGACCAAAAGAGGACATTCTCATCTAGACATTATTTGGAGTCATCCTACCAAGGTACAATGAAATCCCTTCATAAATATCAACTGTAGACTGTGCTAAAGGTTTTCGAGCTTCAGGCCCCTGTAGCAGTCACAGTTGCCTAATGGTGTCCAAAAGGGCCTGTTCTCATTTAGACATTATATGAAATCAACCTACCAAGTTACAATGAAATCCCTTCATAAATATGACCTGTAGACTGTGCTCAAGGTTTTCGGTCCCCTGTAGCCGTCACAGTTGCCTAATGGTGTCCAAAAGGGGCTGTTCTTATCTAAACATTATATGAAGTCAACCTATCAAGTTACAAAGAAATCTCTTCATAAATATGAACTGTAGACTGTGCTAAAGGTATTCAGGCTTCGGGCTCGGGCAGCCATCATGGTTGAGTGATCGCAACCAAAAGGTGACATTCTCATCTGGGCATCATCTGGAGTGATATTACGAAGTTACAATGAATCCTTTCATAAATATCACCTGTAGACTGTGCTCAAGATTTTTGGGCTTCGGGCATCTGTAGCTATCACAGTTGACCAACACGACCAAAAGGGGATGTCATCATCTAGGCATTATATGAAGTCAACCTAACAAGTTACAATGAAATCCTTCCATAAATAGACTATACTAAAGGTCTTTGGGCTTGGGCAGCCATCAAGGCTGAATGATCGTGACCAAAAGGGGATGTTCTCATCTAGACATTATTTGGAGTCATCCTACCAAGCTACAATGAAATCCCTTCATAATTATGACCTGTAGACTGTGCTAAAGGTTTTCGGGCTTTGGGCACCTGTAGCCATCACAGTTGCCCAATCATGCCCAAAAGGGAACGTTCTCATCTAGACATTATATGAAGTCAACCCACCAAGTTACAATGAAATCCCTTCATAAATATGGCCTGTAGACTGTGCTAAAGGTTTTTGGGCTTTGGGCTCGGGCAGCCATCATGGTTGAATGACCGCAACCATAAGGGGACATTCTCATCTGGGCATCATCTGGAGTGATCCTACAAAGTTACAATGAAATCCCTTTATAAATATGACCTGTAGACTGTGCTCAAGGTTTTTGGGCTTTGGGAACCTGTAGCCGTCACAGTTGACCAATTATGACCAAAAGGGGATGTCATCATCTAGGCATTCTATGGAGTCAACCTAACAGGTTACAATGAAATCCTACCATAAATATGACCTTTTGTCTATGCTGAAGGTTTTGGGCTCGGGCAGCCATCAAGGCTGAATGATCGCAATCAATTAGACATTATTTGGAGTCATCCTACCAAGTTACAAAATATGACCTCTAGACTGTGCTAAAGGTTTTCGGGCTTCAGGTCCCTGTAGACGTCACAGTTGCCCAATCACGTCCAAAAGGGGACTTTCTCATCTAGACATTATATGAAGTCAACCCACCAAGTTACAATGAAATTCCCCAATAAATATGACCTGTAGACTGTGCTAAAGGTTTTCGGGTTTTGGGCTCGGGCAGTCGTCACGGTTGACAGATCACGCCCAAATGGTGAAATTCTCATCTAGACATCATAAGGAGTCATCCTACCAAGTTACAATGGAATCCCTCCATATTAAACATGACCTGCAGACTGTGCTAAAAGTTTTTGGGTTTCGGGCTTGGGCAGCCATCACGGTTGACAGATCATGCCCAAAAGGGGACGTTCTCATCTAGGCATTACACAGAGGCATCCTACCAAGTTACAATGAAATTCCTTCATAAATACGACCTGTAGACTGTGCTAATGGTTTTCGGGTTTTGGGCTCGGGCAGCCATACCGGTTGACCGATCATGACCAAAAGGGGATGTTCTCATCTAGACATGACCCCAAACCTGCATATGAAATTTCGTGACGATCAGACAAGAACTACAGGGTGTAGCCCATGCTAAAGGAAAATGTGAACAGACTTCTGCACACGTGATGGCAATAGCTTATCTTGACTTTGTCAAGTTAAGCTAAAAATCACCACTCAAATTTCACTATTTTTTTTATCTTTCGTCTCAAAAATATTGCTTATGAGCCCCTCATTGGAAAAAGCTCATTCCTATGAGGAGCCATAAGCTATGTTTTTGATGCAAACAAGAGATTGCTATTCGGAAGTGACTATGCCCCCAATGTGGTAATGACCTTGATCTGTGACTGTGACCTACATCAAAGAAAAAAAAAATTTGTGGGCGACACATCATCTCTCCCATAAGCAACATGTATGTCAAGTTTCAACAAAATCCAATGAAGTATCTCAGAGTTATGGAGCAGACACCAAAATCTTCCTGACGGACAGACAGATTGATGAACAGATTGAAATGACAAACACTATATGCCTCCAAAATTTTTTTCGGAGGCATAAAAAGAAAAAAAATTAGTTATTCAAGAATTTTGTTTGCAAGTGTTGCTAGCCTTTCATGATAGATGAAGGGTCAATGCTGCCTGAGAGTATTCTGACACATCAAAAAAAAAAGGCTAATCCTTCACCCAATGTAATTGCCATACACACAGTTACTATTCAGAAAAGCTGCCATTCAGATTTAATTACTGTTTAAACTAAAAAACCATAGCTTTTTGCCTCCTAGTCGCAATGAGCTTGTTTCACTGAGGTGTCATAAGCCATGTTTCTGAGGCAAACAATGAAAATATTTAGTTATTCAAACATTTTTTTTACAAGCATCTGCTACTGATGTTAGGAAAAGGTTTAAGTTGCTACAGTGCTGTTCTGCATGTAATGACTAGTTTCAGAAATTATGATATTAAGATATCTTATTTAAAGTTTGCATTCCACAACTTAGAGGAATATTACCAGTAATATCAACAAAAACAACAAAATGAATCAAATATGATTAACTTTATGTAAAGAAACAGGAAACAAAATTTAAAAATGATACACCCACAACTGATTGACTGAATGCTTGCAAAACATTCAAATGAATGGATGAAGGAATGGAAAGACAAGTGTATGGAAGGATGACAAGATGTAAAATTGAGTATTATAAAGCAACACAACATCATGGTCAACATGACAGACAAACATCTAGTTGAGACGGTAAATCTCAGTATTCATGACCAAGGACCATCTTAAGATTTTAAAGGACCATCTTAACAGTTCGGAGCTCAGAAAGAATTTTGTAGACTATTAATGGAGTTTCTTTCATTCAGGAAACAGTGTAAAAATATGAACTGACAGGACATTATCATCACTTTTAGTTTTCAAAACAAAAAGAAGAGCAAACAGACAGAATAACAGCCAAGTTGAATTACTGCCATGCCTTGGTTCCAAGTCACATTCAGACCTGCAAACTCAGACATGCAAATACAGAGAATGATCATTACATTTCCTTATCACTTACCACCAGTTTTTTGTTTGCTTCAATCATTTGACCTCACAAAATGTCTGATCAAGCTGTCCTTATTATTCGTTTCTAAGATCTTCCAAGATCTACTTCACACTAATGATAAATTATTAGTTTCATTAGGGATTAATGACACTTTCAACAGACAGGGTCACATTGTGTCGAACAGTTTTACAGGTAGATGACGCTGATGTACCTAGAGAACCACTGAGCAGCTACAAGCAACTGTCAGTCTCATCAACATATTAACTCCACACAACCAGGGTTAGCAGCAGTTGAAGACAAGTGCACCATTGATGTGCAATAAGCCTTAGTACACAGCACCCCCATGCCCAGACATGGGCAATCAGGACTGTATCTTACCCAAAGAACATAATGCAGTAACCACTGGACAGGATCAATCTTTGGACCTTTCAGTTTGAAGTTCAATGCCCTAACCACTGAGCCAATGCATTTCCTTACTAATGTTAAAACTTAGCGTTCTATGACTTTGGTGATGTGATATAAAACAATGGTGGAAAGGGCTCTCAACACCCTTTACAGCAATGTATTACATTACAGCACATCATTGGCTCAATGAAACAAGAAAAAAGAGCAATGCAAAGTGTTGTATTTGCCCCCCCCCCCCCCCCCCCCACACCCCCCTGCAATACCACTGATAGCATATGCTGCTCATTGGAGTGGATGCATTTCTCAAGATGGAATAAATGTCAAGCAAACAAACACACATGCAGACTGACTCTGTTAAATGCCTCCTTCTTACCCATTCAACATGGGCAATATCAAGATTCTTCGATTGTCTGCTGCCATTCAATAAAAAATTATTCATATGGACAAAAAACAACAGTGCAAAAAGTTCTCAAAGGGGCAGTTTTTTTCAAGTCTAACAACGGAAATAACTGTAGTAAATAGTGTGGATGAAATCTGCACTATGTGGATATCCTTTCTCACATACTGGTCTATCACCATACCAAAGGACATTAAAACCAACAGCCAATGCTTGAATTACAATACAAAATGTTCATCGGGACAGTTTTGTAAGTACAATGAGGGCCATAACTCCAGAAAGGCTAGTAAGGATACATGGACAAAACCAGAAATATGTGGATATCCTTTCCCCCATGTTGGTCCCTTGCATACCAAATGAAATCAAAATCTGACAACTGGTACTTCAGTTACAATGCAAAGTGTTGGAATGCAAGTACAGAGGTAAAGACAGAGACCTCAACTACATGCCCATGGAAACCTCCTCTGGAGTCAAAATGTCAAAAAAGAAGCTTCTGTAATCTTGTTTGCTCATCTCAGTCTTTTCTTTTACAATGCATGGGAAGTATATCAGTATAATAGAGATTGAAAATATAAAAAAAAACCACTTTAAAACTTATTAAAACGGTTGATTTAGATGAGGAAAGAAAGAATCTGATGAAAATTTATTGTGTAAAAACTTCTCTTACAGATGGTGCATTAAAATGTAGCTGTCTGATATCATTAAAATCAGAACAATCAAAAAATCTGAAAAGCAAAACTTAAAAAAGTTGCCTAAATTAAGGTAAGCCTTTTTCATGTGGCTCCTAATTTGTATAGGCCTAAAATCCAGAACCTGAGGTAAAACAATGAATGCAACATAGATATAAAATACAACTAGCCAATTTCAATGTTGCTGACTTTAGAGGGAACACATATCAGGCATTAATTATGCAGTCTCATCTCAACTTTCATAACTGAATTCCACCCTTTCAAAACCAGACTTGCTGATGGTTTCTTATTAAAATATTCATTGTGTTATGGTCAATGTCAGCCCCTATGACCATAATGCAACTGGAACAAAAGTGTAAAGCTAAGTTTATTAAGAACAAATGGTATAAAATACCCAAGGAAAGGTGAATTCTAGTGCTACCCATGCGGAAATTTCCGCACAGGTTAGTGCCAGTATTCTCAGCTTCCCTTGGGTACCTTTTACCAGCTGTTACATATTCCAAGGCTGAATACTGTCACTATGACAGATTTAAATGCCGAGAGATCTATCAGCAACATTTCCCTGGGGTCAAGCTACACAAGTCATCAGCACTGAAGACCACAGGAGCAAGAAATGCCCAAGAAAGGACAAGCCCACGTATGAAACCGTTAACGACCAGAAATCTGGCTATCATATCACTGAAGATTGTATTACATGTTGGCAAGATTAAAGGAAACTTTCACACCTGAATTAATTAACACATCGTCAACATCACTCACGAGACACACCTGTTGCCCTTTACTTCAATCAAAGTAACCACAAACCACATGATTTACAGAATAGAATAATACAGGTCATCAGCTTGGACCCAGACAACAACTCCAACAATGAGTTTCATCGCCATAGGGAGATCCAGTGGATGTTCACTCTCAAAACTCTCAACCCAATCAGCATGAACAGGAAGGAATTTTAATCCGGATTGCTTTTTAAAGCTAAGTTTAGCCAAACATTTCTGATGATGTTGCCAGTAAGGTTTTGGTAATAGGTCCCATCATATTTGAAAAAAAAAATTTGTTGCTGATATTACTGGTTGTAATCTTTCAACTTGTGTTTCCACTGTAAAATACAATACTCCATTTCATAGGATTCCCACACACTGTTCAAAATGATATCAAAAAGTGCAAATAACCTGATCTATTTGGAATGTGTGGGAAGGATTTGCAAAAATTCAATCCTTCAGTCCTCTAGGCTACACTAATAAATTCTTACAAATTCTTCTCACCAGTTTCTTGTTTATGACGTTATTTCTCTACAGACTGCTCTATTTTTTAGATTTAACAATATATGCATACTGATCTGAAAGAGCTAAGTCTCCAAGTATGCCAAGCTGAAAATTATGAACTATAACAACAGAAGATTCAGAGTCCACATCATCATGCTGGTAAGTTGCTAGTGATGTTTCTACATATTAATGAGTCATGCTACAAAATGAAAGGAAGCAAACCTAGAGTGTGATCACAAATAATTTATACTTCTACCTTCTTTGGTGATAAAGGTGGGCCCAGTATATATGATAGAGCAGCGGTAGGAAATGCTTGCTTATCCTTGCTACTCCTTGCAGTAGTCTTGAATAGGTAGTAAGAAGACATAGTGACCTGTTACCAGGAAAGTAATATATAAGTCCAATACATATTTATTTTCATCATTAGCCTTTCATAATGGTCAAAGGCAATAGCTTACATAAAATCTACTATAAACAGGCCTCTTTTTCATCAAAAAGAGAGTATGGTGGGAATCAATATTTTATTATGGGAATCCATCTGAAACCACTATGGAAAATTGTGTTTGAAGACAGATTAATTGGGCCAACCATGATAACTGATCACCATGGATGCTATTTCCTTGTTTCTCTGTACCAGATTAGTTCCTCAAAATGACTTTTAATGTTATGTAATATGAAATTTCTTCAGTGATGACACATCATGAGTCTCAGCACTGGAGAAAATCTCATATGACATAACTGTACTGCCATTTTAGAGAATGCTGAAGTCAGTAACATGGTAAATAGGCATAAATAGACATAAAACACAAGAAGACAAACTTTTGTAGCCAGTTCATATTTTATCAGCCGACACATAGAAATATACGTCCTAAATGGATGGCATATCGAAGACATGTTTTGTTCAGTTTTGCAAAAACATTCTGGAAATCAGATTCCAGGATTCCCAACAAAAAATTAAGTCTAATAAGGAGACATAACAACATTTTCAGTAATTTTTCTCCCTCAATAAAAAATATTATGTATGTATATATATGTTATTACATGAGTCACATCATCAAAAATTAACATTTTTAAGTCCCTTGTCACATTATACTGATCAACTATTCTTGTAAAATCCTTTGCCTAACACAACAGCAATAACAGGTAAAGGCTATTCACAAAATTGCTATTCAAATTTCATTATTTTTAAATTTTTTTGCTCAAAAACACAGTTTTGGACACATCAGTAAATGAGCTTGTGCCAATGAGGTGCCTTAAGCTGTGTTTTTGAGGACAAAAATTATGTTTAGTTGTTTAAAATATTCTTTTGCAGATGGGGTCTTCTATCCAAGTTAGATAAAGGGTTAATTAAATTTACTCTCAAATAGGAGATATTTTAAAGAAAAATGTTTGACTACTAGTCTCCAGTAGAATGTGAGAATTTTCTATTCCTCTTCTTATTTTGAAATTATCAATTATCGTTTTCTTGCGCCCATGAAAATAATAAGTATACAAAAATTGAATCAGTTACCTATTATCCATTTCATGTTGTTCCAACTCAGATTATGAGTCTTAAATATTTGTTTTGTTTTTTGTTTTTGATTTTTTTTTTTTTTGGGGGGGGGGGGGGGGGGGAGGGGTGGGGGGGGGGGGGGGTTAACTCTTAACCTGCTGAATATTTTCAAGATATTTTTCATCACATCTAGTCTAGATTTGATGAAAAACCCAGCAAGAGAATCACAGACCCAGAAGTCGAGTTTTGACATTAAATTCTGAAGAAATAAGCTATTTATAGTAACAGTGACCTTGACCTTAGAGTCCCAGACTCCGAAAACAATAGGTGTCTTTCCTTCCTATAAGGTAACCTCTGGCATAAGTTTGGTAAAGGTGCGTCAAATAGAACTAAAGTTATTGCCCGGAAACCAATTTGTCACAAAATATTCTATTTATAGTATGACCTTGGGGCCCCAGACTCCAAAATCGATAGGTGTCTTCCCTTCCTATAGGGTAACCTGTGGTATAAGTTTGGTGAAGATACACGGAATAGAACTAAAGTTATTGCCCGGAAACCAATTTGTCACAAAATATTCTATTTATAGTAACAGTGACCTTGATCTTGGGAGTCCCAGACTCCAAAATCAATAGGTGTCTTCCATTCCTATAGGGTAACCTCTGGTATAAGTTTGGTAAAGGTGTGTCAAATAGAACTAAAGTTATTGCCCGGAAACCAATTTGTCATAAAATATTCTATTTATAGTAACAGTGACCTTGACCTTGGAGTCCTAGACTCCAAAATCAATAGGTGTCTTCACTACCTGTAGGGTAACCTCTGGTATAAGTTTGGTAAATGTGCATCGAATAGAACTAAAGTTATTGCCCGGAAACCAATTTGTGATAAAATATTCTATTTATAGTAACAGTGACCTTGACCTTGGGGCGCGAGACTCTGAAATAGATAGGTGTCTTCCTTTCCTATAGGGTAACCTCTGGTATAATTTTGGTAAAGGTGCATCATATAGAACTAAAGTTATTGCCCGGAAACCAATTGTTTATGCCCGCCGCCGGCCGGCCGCCACTTCATCAAACTATAAGTCGAGTTTGACTTCGTCAAAACTCGACTAAAAATTCATCTAAATTTAACACCAGAAATCATTGGTGAAAAATCCATTCAGTTTACAGGGTGGAAATTGGATTAAATATGCCCAAATTATAAATATTACAATGACAAGAGAAATACTGTCCTAGGCAGGAATATCAGCCAGCAGCATGCAAAGAGTTAATATAAACCACTTGAGCTGAAAGGACCAATTCTCATAAGATATAACAATCTATATTTCCCTTGATGATTGATACTTTCCAGAATGTTCAAAAGTAAAGGTTTAACAAACTCAGTATTTGCAGCAGAGATTATTGTTGAACTCTGCATTCTAATGCAGAAAAAGCATGGTTTTCAGCCCTTAAGTATTCAATACTGCAACAGGAAATTTAACCACCTAAATCTTGTGTGACAGAGCTCTTTGACTTCTATCAAACAGGATAAATATGATTAATTTTTTATTCCTATATCGTAAATATGGTGTCATTGAAAATAATTCTATTTTATTACGGGAGTAGCTTCTGCAACGCAACTTCAAACATGAAAACTGTTTATTTACTGAGAGTGTCAAATGAACAGCTCCCATAAAACTGGCCTAATATATTCTGGGGGTGTAAGGGTTAACGTCCAGAAAACTTGATATGCGGCTTTAAAGACCAAGATTAATCGTTCATTTACTATCACTGAAAATGAATACGTAACAATTCAGCAAATCTTTAATACAATAAACACAAAATCCATGAAATTTCAACAGCACACACCTAGATGTCATCCAAAACAAGCGTATATAATTTCAAAATGATCTATCATGGGATAAGGAAAAATTCAAGATGGCCAGCGGAGACCATGTTTTTCAAGCTTCTGAGGGGAAACTTGTTGGATAGCTCACATATAATCTTCACGCAAAATTTGAAAACGAAATATTGCACTGATCGGATGAGAGATACACTGTGAAGAGTGTGCAAAAGTAATTCCATTGAACAGCGTACATCAAAATTTAACATGGTTGTCCATTACCTTGTTTTTGAGCTTCTGCAGTAAAACTTGTCAGCTCACATATAAATGTCATAAAAAACATGCATATGTAATTTTATGGTGACTAGTTGAAGGACACAGGTTGAAAGGCATGCCAAAGGAATTGGGGATGTACAGCAATTGAATGAAAGAACCTGTGTTTCTTCATCATAATAAATACTGTGTTTGGTGAAAATTGGCATAGTAATGTTTTAGAAAAAGTTGTTTGAAGTCACAACCTACAACAGATATGAAGAGCTCCCTTTTTAGCTCCTTTTTTTAGCTCCCTTTTTAGGAGGACTAAAAATACTAAAGTACAAAAAGTACCAAACTCATGTAAATAACATCAATAATTAGATGTGAAAAAATATTTTGGGTAGATATTCATTTGGCCATGCCCAGTAACTATTAAATGAAGCAAGGTTACACAAAATGCTCTGAAATGCATGCAATAACATCTCATATTTGTTTCTCTAAAATATTCCAGTTTATCAATAAACTGCAACTTCATTTCCTCCAACAGATACAACTCTATATCAATCTAACAAGAATTCTCTTTCAACTCTCGCAGCATGATAATCACTCTGCCATAATCTACAAATCTGGAGGCTTGGCAGTGATTTTTAAAAAGTTTAAAAAGGATTTTTAAAGAATATTTCTCATACTGAACTAAGTAATAATTCAGGCTCCCACAGGGAGCCCAAATATAAACCTAGGGACTTGGCTTGAACATATTTGAATTTCACCTCCAGTTGGATGCTGTATACCGAATATCAAAAGATTCTGACAAGTGGATGTGAAGAAGATTTTTGAAGAATATTCCTCATAATGAACTAAGTTATAATTTGAACAAACTTGAATCTTACTCCTCTAAGGAAGCTGCATATCAAATATCAAAACATTCTGACTGCTGGATCTGGAGAAGAGATTTTTAACCCTTTAACCAACGTAACAAAAAAAACTGGCCTGCGCTATTCTAAAAAATCGCCAATTAATTTTCATTATTTTTTCATTTTTGTCTCAAAAACACAGGTTATGACTCCTCAATGGAACGAGCTTGTTCCAATGAGGGGTCATAACCTATGTTTTTGAGACAAAAAATGAGTTATTCAAGAATTTTTTTGCAAGTGTCATCTGCTTTTCATGTTAGGTAAAAGGGTTAAAGAAAATTCCTCATTTTGAACTAAGTTACAATTCGAGCTCCCACAGTGAGCCCAAATATGAACCTAGGGACTTGGCTTGAACAAACTTGATCCCCCCCCCCCCCTTTCCAGGATGCTGCATACCAAATATCAAAACATTCTGACTGCTGGATCTTAAGAAGATTTTTAAAGAAAATTCCTCATTTTGAACTAAGTTATAATTCAGGCTCCCACAGTGAGCCCAAATATGAACCCAGGGACTTGGCTTGAACAAACTTGAATCTCACCCCACTAAGGATGCTGCATACCAATTATCAAAAGATTCTGATTGGTAGATCTGAAGAAGATTTTTAAAGAATATTTCTCATACTGCACTAATTTAAACATCTGACCTCCCACAGAGAGCCCAAATATGGACCCAGGGATTTGATTTCGATAAACATGTGAAACAATCTTCCAAAGATGTTATATGTGAAATTTGAAAGCTTTTGGAGCAGTGGTTTGGGAGAAAAGTAGTCTTAAACTTTTTGAAAGTCCCGAAAAAGTACCCCATGATAAAACCGATAGCAAATTTTTTGGACCATTCCATTCTGTTGGTCCTAAGGAAGCTTCACATCAAATATGAATTATCCGTGTAGTTTGGGAGTTATGGGCATTTTAAATTTTTCCTATTTTTAGCTCCTGCGATTCCCAAGAGGCAACGGGAAAATGTTTTTGGCATAAATTAAGTACTTATGACCCAATAAGCCCTCATATCAAATTTGGTTCAAATCAGCCTCTCGGTTTGGTAAATAGAAATTTTGGGTGGGACAAAAAATCTTGCCCCTCCCATAACAAAGGCAAATATAGCTCCTCGAACTTCTCTTGAACAAATCTGAGTCTACACCTCAAAAGGAAGCTGCACACCAAATATCAACTCTCTGCTACTGCTGGTTCATGAGAAGATTTTTTAAGATTTAAGCACACTTTTTGGGCGTAGCCCTACAGAAGGGCGAGGCAACTTGAGATTTGAACAAAATCAAAATGCAATGTCACAACAAACTATTATCTCAAATTTCAATTAAATTGGTTCAGCGGTTTTGGGGGAGAAGACGCAAACACCATGTTCACGAACGACAGTCGGTGAGTGATCACTATAGCTCTCCTGACTGAAAGTCAGGTGAGCTAAAAATCACCGACATTCAGCTAGTCTGACAGGTGGTGATAAAAGTGTAAAATGAAGTTTGTATAGATTCTTGGAGGCTAATTTGGCACTGCAAAAAATGGTTGAGTGAAAGATCAATTTTCGGTAGTCAAAATTTCCTCACATTAACTATTCTGACACAATTTATAGGAAGGTGTTTTTAGAACTCTATAATAAACTGAGAAAAAAACTACGTTCTTCACAATTTGTTACATTTTCAAAGATTATAAACTTTTATTAATTAACCATCATTTTTCAACAGCTCAGCCTGGTGACTTAGTAGTAGAGTATGTAAACAGGTAAATTGTACAGGGCTAGGTTAGTTTTGAAATCAAGATTTATCACCAAAAACCAATTTTGCTACAATTCAGTGACATGTCTTTTGCTGTCTAAAATAAACTGTAACAAGTAGAATCTATATGAACATTTCATTTAATTGTTATTGAAAATGAAAGAGTCAATGACTCTGTAGCTCAACTTGGATATGACAGGAATTAGTACTTGCTGTGACCAAGACAACTGAATAATGAATATGACAGGAATTAGTATTTGTTTTGGCCCAGTCAACAATAATAAAAGAATTACAAGGTGACTGTAATGGACTACAGATTAAGACCAATCATTGTAGATTATTTTTGTGTGGAAATTTTCAGTCCCAAACAAAATATTTTCAGACTAAAATTTTTTCTTCTTCTTCTTAAAATTGACCAAAATGCATCAAAACACAAAAAACTAATTTCCGGATTTTGATCCAAAATTTTCTAAGTCCCACCCGGACCCCTAATTTGCATAATTTATTCACGAGAAAAACTCTGTATTATATGTAATGTATCCCATGGTACTAAACATTCATACAAAAATTTATTCAAATCAGATCTTTCATTTGGAAGTTCTGCGCAAAAATCTGATTGCACTTAATTTTGAACAAAATGGCTGCTAGCGGCCATCTTGAATTTCAGACTGGACCCAAAAACACTCCTTCTCGTCCCACAGTGATAACAAAGGTACCCAAGAAGTTTCGTGAAGATCGGTTCATAAATACGGCCTCTAGCCCGAGCCGTATTGGGATTTGCACTCACAGTGCTGAAAGTAACACTAAATAAATCAAAGTTAGCCTAATTTGCATAATTTACGCACAAGAAAAAAACCTGTAATATATGTAATGTATCCCATGGTACTAAACATTCATACAAAAAATTATTCAAATCAGAGCTTTCATATGGAAGTTCTGTACAAAAAACAGATTTCGGCATCGTCGGTACAAAATGGCTGCTGGCAGCCATTTGGAATTTGGGACTGCACCCAAAAACACCCGTTCTCGTCCCACGGTCATAACAAAGGTACCCAAGAAGTTTCGTAAAGATTGGTTCATAAATACGGCCTCTAGCTCGAGCCATAGCAGCTGGGCACTTACAGCTCTGAAAGTAACACTAAATAAATCAAAGTTAGTCAAATTTGCATAATTTATGCATGAGAAAAAAACCCGTATTATATGTGATGTATCCCATTGTACTATACATTTATACAAAACTTTATTCAAATCAGAACTTTCATATGGAAGTTCTGTACAAAAAACTGATTTTTGCATCATCGGTACAAAATGGCCACTGGCAGCCATCTTGAATTTTGGACCACACCCAAAAACACTCGTTCCCGTCCCAGGGTCATAACAAAGGTACCCAAGAAGTTTTGTAAAGATTGGTTCATAAATACGGCCTCTAGCCCGAGCCATAGCAGCTTGGCACTTACAGCTCTGAAAGTAACACTAAATAAATCAAAGTCAGTCTAATTTGCATAATTTACGCACGAGAAAAAAACCCGTATTATATGTGATGTATCCCATGGTACTAAACATTTATACAAAACTTTATTCAAATCAGAACTTTCATACAGAAGTTCTGTACAAAAAACTGATTTTTGCATCATCGGTACAAAATGGCCGCTGGCAGCCATCTTGAATTTCGGACCACACCTAAAAACACTCGTTCCCGTCCGCGGGTCATAACAAAGGTACACAAGAAGTTTCGTAAAGATCGGTTCATAAATACGACCTCTAGCCCGAGCCATAGCCAATTGTTGACGTACGGACAGACGGACAGACGGCCAGACGGACAGACGGACGACGGGCCATGACAATAGCTCAAATTTGACTTCGTCAAAGTTGAGCTAATGAAGTGTGTTTAAAGAAAACCACTGACATGACACCAGTACTTTCAGTAAAGCCCTGATAGTTTATTATTGGTTTTTAGGCAGCCAAGGTCATATCATGTGAGACTTTTTTAGGGATAAAGTTAGGTGGAGTCCTCAAAGAGAGAGCTACCAAACAGCAAGTATGACTCTCCAGTTTACTAACCTATCATAACTGAGTAATTGTTAGTTAGAGTCTCAAATCAATAGACCCCAAATATGGCCTCCAACACTGGGCAAGTTAACAATTTCAACCCAAAAGCTCACTTTTCTGGCCCAGGATCACGATACATCATAATTTCTCCATTCGCTCAGTGAATGTGTGGGGTAACCAATCAATATTTCTAACGTGCAGTCTGAAGGCTCCACACTGAAAATATTGAATGGTCTACCCCAGGTAATGAATATGATTTCTTCCAATTGCTATCACTGAACTGACTTGGAAGACATCATCAGGGTTCAAAGGGTTAAAAGCAAGTGTACCATGTACAAGTATTCATTAGCATACTTTGCTTTCGTGCTCCCTCTTGGGAGAATTGCAATTAACCCTTTATCTAAGGAATTGGCCGTATCCACCTGTGTAATATGTAAATTCACCAGTTGAAAAAAAATTATTTAAAACAAGAATTTCAACAAAACCACATCATGTGGCCCCCCTTTTTGGAACAAGCTCACTGAGCTCATTCCAATGAGGGGATCACATGATATGATTTTGTTGAAGCTTTTTGAAAATAAATTTGGGTACCGTCTGCATTGGGTAAAGGGCTAAGTATTTTTCCCAAGGACACAATGCAAATGATGTAAGTCAGGATCAAACCTATGAGTTCTCAAGATGAAGTCCAAAAAGCTAACCAAAGACCCAAATGGACCACCATGCTCATAAGCTGGTTGGGTGCTGGAAGACCAAATCTGTATGGGAACCACAATAAAGTTCTCATGTTCTTGGTATGTGCTTTCATTATCAGCTATAAGTGAAAAAACATCTAGCCAATGTGGATTTGCTTTGCTACAATTAACTGGTAGATTGCTAAAAAATTTTCAATTTATGGGAGAGTGCCAAACAGCACTCTCGCATAAATTATAATAAGGCAAATCTTTACAGACTAAATAATATCACTTCGAAGATAATATGAAGTGCTTCCACAGAATATGAAGCCTTTAAGTTGCAGTTCCTGTAATTCAAAATTAAGCCCAAACATGGGACTCCAGCACTCTACCAGTTAATTGGAGCGTGTCTAGACAATTCCCAATCAATTGTAACAAAATAATTACTGATAAACGATCTTTCGCACACACAAAAAATCTAGCCCTCTATCAATTTAAGTCCTGATAGAGGCTTTGGGTACTAAGGCAATTTCCATGAAAAGCGTGATCTGTGTCCAATTTTGTTTTAGCAAGAAATGGAATATTTCTCCTGAAAAGCCATCAAGTTATAGAGAGGAAAATGATTATAAATATGAGGCAAAATATTGTTTTTTTGATATGTCATCAACACTGAATATAAATAAGCTTTAACCATGGTTAACTAAAACTGACCTTTTCTTTTTTGCTCTGTGATGAGTCCAGGTTCCCTGCTGGCAATGGTGGTTGTATCTTGCTTTCAAACATGCTGCATTCATCCACAAAAAAGGAGGTAATTTGGAAGAGTGGTGGCCATGCAATGGTGGAGAAACAAAATAAAACTTCTAAATATGACATGCACAACATTTCCAACAAATAAAAACAGACAAGGTGATATAACAGTTCCAATGCATGATCAGCAAACATTCACAAAATATGAAAAATATCACATCTGAGTGTGCCAAAATCACCAAATAAAAACTGAGAAAATACTGAAGACCATTTTGAAGAATTCTGGACCACAATATCATCACAAAAAAATATTTGCAATCAAAATAAGTTGTTCTCACAGCATTAAATGTGGATTTCCCTTTCCTTCGTGATCTAGCAAAGAATTATAACAATATCACAAAAAAGTTTATCTAAGGCAAATATTGTTTGATCATTATTTCCATTTAAATTAACAGAAAAAATCAACTCACATCTTTCATATCTGTATATTAAAAAAAAAATATAATTACAAATGAATCCCTGAACAATTCTTGTGTTTTTCTGTTTGTACTGAAGATTTCACCATTATGTATGTTTGTTTTGTTAGCATTATGTTTCCAGAATGTTATCAAGTTTCATACACTTGAGAGAAAAAGAAAATCCAAGATTTTCCTTGAAAACTTTAAGTACTTTTCGGGTTCTTTTATCATCTCTGAAGTTTGTAAAGATGCCAGTTAACACATCTTATGTTCCACACCAAAAATTACTTGCTCCTGACAGGAATCCTGGGGAAGCTCTCGGAGAGTGCTTCCCACAGATCAGTATCAGGAACACATGTGTTGTTTCAGAGAATAACAGTTCATTTTACTCAACAAAAATACCACAGCATATAAATATTTATTGGTGTTTAAGGTCACTTTCTTGTTCCTTCATCATTCTTGGCCATCTCATGACTGCAACATAGGGATGAAGTCAAAATTCACCAATTGTTTATACCTATACTCCCCACTTTGGAAGTCTTCCACCACAGGCATTGCCTACAGGTCCCATTTTACCAGCAAAGCAGATCTTGTTGAAGTAAACATGCACTGTTTCACTTTCTGGGATTCCCATGGGGAGCATATAAGCACATATTTTGTCTAAACTAAGCCAAGCAATTACCTGCATACATATTTTTTATGACTTACCATGACTTTACCCTGAAAGTCCATTTTTCAAGGATTTTTAAAGGCCTAGAATTTCAGTTTTAATACTGAAGTACTTTCTAGAACCTGTACAAACTCTGTGTTATGAAATACAGAGTGCAAGAGGTAAAAAACACCTTTGAAACACTGCAAAATGATACTGATGATTGTCAAATAATTATTAAAGCAAACACAAGCCAAAATAAAAATAACTTCAAGTTTGCATCTAAACAGTGACTGATGGTAAAAGTAAACAAATTTCAAGTACATAAAGGGAAATAACTCTGAAATGGGGCTAGATTCAGTAAGATACACTTGCCTACCAAATATTATGCAATTTCACAAAGAATTTTAAAAGGTATTTAGTTAAAAAAACTCACTGGCCACAAGAGCAACCAACAAACAGACCCACATTGTCTCATAGAGAGCGGCTTGTCGCAGCTAAAAAGTGAGGTCGTATTTCAGTGTTGTAAAATTGTGGGAATCATATTACAATATGAATATTCCTAAGCTCACAAGTCAAGTAATACTCAAGATTCCGACTTTAGAGGAGTTTCTCCCTAAACATTGGTTACCAGTTAATATACTGATAAAAAATATATATGTTTACCAAAGTAATTGTTTCATTATGATGTGGGAAAGAAAGAATGCATAGTCAGTTCAGTAGCAAAGTGTTGTAATCGTCAGCAACTCATGTGCGCTAAAATTTAAAAAACTAATGGAACAGTTATTTTAAAAATGTACCATGGTCTAGCTCATTTTCAATATACTGAATAATATAATCTTCATGTTGACTAGCAGCATTAAGATTAACCTTAAGCTTTCAAAGGAGAGTGAGAACTTGTTAATTAAAGAGAAACTTTGCCAGTTGAAAATATTCAATTAACTCTTTATCTAACAGATAACAATTGTGTGCAAAAACATTTCTTGATTAACTAGTGAAAGTGTGAATGACACTGTAGATTACACTGACTTTGTATGGAATTTATGAAATCAATGTCATAATTACTTAATTTATGTTGCATGTAAGTAAACTATATCATAATTATTGGGTTTTTGTTATCTTTCAGTAAAAAAACTAACTTATAAAGTAAAAAACTATGATTGCAATTCTAGGTAGCCAAATGTAATGAAAATATCACATTCTCATTGAATTAAGTCATCCTGCCAAGTTTGAAGAAAATTGATCCATAAATGCAACCTGTGTGGATTGCTGAAAAAATCCAAGATAGTTGCTATTGCGGCCACTGAGGGTGAAATTTGAAAATCTTATTTACTCATCATTCTTCCAAATTTTAATAAAACTGATGCATAAAGGCAACCTGCAGGGCGTGCTGAAGTAATCCAAGATAGCTGTGGTGCCAGCCCTTGAGTGTCAGCGACTGTGACCAACATACAACATTCTTATCTACTAAGTTATCCTGCCATATTTCAATAAAATTGATGCATAAATGTGACATAAAGACGACGGCTGTGGCTGCCATTATGGGTAGCCAAATGTTACCAAAACAGGATGTACTCATCGTACTGAGTCACACTGCCAAATTTCAAGTAACCTCATGCATAAATGCAACCCGCAACTATGCGGAAGAAATCCAAGATGGTTACTGTAACAGTCATTGTGGGTGGTGGCTAATTGCTACCTTCAGTGTTCTGAAGGAATCAAAGATGGCTGCATGGGCAGCTATTATGGGTGGCCAACCCTTTACCAAAAGAGGGCATTCACATGTACTCATTATACTAAATCACCCTGCCAAACTTCATCAACACTGATGAATAAACGCAACCAGTGGGCTGTACTGAAGTAAAACAAAATAGCTTCTGAGGTTGACATTGCAGGTGGTAGCCATTGTGTGTGACCGACCATGACCAACATCAGATGTCCTTATCTACTCATCAAACTAAGTCATTCTGTCAGATTTCAAGAAAATTGCTGCAAAAATGTAACCAGCACAGTGTTCTGAAGTAATCCAAGATGGCTGCCATGGCAACCAAAGTGAACGGCAAATCGCAACCAGAATATATTGTTCTCATTAAACTACTCGACTCATCATACTAAGTCACCCTGTCCAGTTTCAAGAAAAAAATTTTGGCCTACAAATCATAGCTTAGAGGCAAATATTGGAAACGATCATCCCTCTGCTCACTGATGTCAAAATGGCTAGGTTTTCAGCAACAAATATTTTCCATAATACAGTTTGATATTTAACCAAATATGCCTTGTTTGACAGAGCTCAGTGAGCTCTGTCAAAAAAAGATATAAGTGGTTAAATTCATAGTTAAACAAAAGCAAAACAGAATGATTGGAGAAAAATTCTGTTGCACAACCAGAGTGCTAGGATTTCAACTGGAATGGCAGTTTTAGAGAATAACACTAGCTGAAAATGGTGGGGGTGGTTCAGCTTGTCTGAAATGTTATTAGGCTTTTTTGTGGATACAATTTTGTAATGAATATGAGAAATAAAACAATTTTCCGAAAATTGTTATTTTTGATAAAATGCATGTTTTTAGACTGAATTTTCGATAATTAACCCATTGTCCGTAATGGAAGAAAGTTTATGCAATTAATGAGTTTACTCTAATGGGCAATATTCAAATTAGTGGATCCACTGTAAAAGCTATTTGTCATTCAATAGCACTTAACAATGTTGGTTTGATTTGAAGACAATATACACAAAAGACAACAACTGAAGAAAAATACTCAGCCTATTATATTTCGTACTATTTATTGTGTCGAATGACAGAAGAAACATTTATACATGATCATACTGGCAACTTATTTTGAATGCATTACATGTGATCTGAACCAGAATTCTATCTGCTTAGAAGAATGCTAATTCAGTCAAAACAGAATGTATGTGAAACAATAATTACGATCTACAGGAAACACAATTCAGGAATTTCAAACCAATTTCTTTCTTCAAAGATTTCATATATTTTTCCCTGTTATTAAATGTTACTCTATTTTTTATTTTCTTTATATTCTGCTCCAGGAAAAGTTGTAAGGAGATCAATAATGTTACAAAACGAAAAAGCACTGAGGATATTCTTAAAAGGTTTATCACAGAAATAATATGAAGATACAAAAATACTTCAATAATTTACAAGTCTAATAATTTACAAATTTAGCCCAACAATACATAACATATTAACACCATTTTGATGTAGGAACAATTATAAGATGAAAAACTATTTACAGAAAATAAGAACACAGTGTTTGTTTAATCCCTGCACACCGAGGTCAAAATATCAAAATCTATCCTTATTTTACTCATAATACAATTTGGAATTTAACCAATTCTATCTTGTCTAACAGAGCACACTGAGCTCTGACAAAAAAGACTTCCTAGTTGCACTGAGTTCTGTCAAACAAGATTGAATTTTTTTATTTATTTATAGGGGTTTAAAAACACTTCCGGCAGCCAGGGTCACCCCGTGTCAGACAGTTTACGGACAGAGGAAGCCAGAGTACCCAGAGAGAACCACCGACCAACTGTCAGACTCCCTAACCTACTAACTCCACACAAGCAGGGTTAGCATTGGTTGAAGACAAGAGCATTACTGGCATACAGAGTACACAGCGCCATTGTGCCACCATGTGGGCAATAGGGATTAAGTTCCTTGCCCAACGATACAAGGTCATTACTCCTGGCAGGGATCAAATTATGGACCTTTTGGTTTGAAGTCCCATGTGGTAACCACAAGCCACAGTTCTCGCTGTTTGAATTGGTTTAAATTCCAAGTTGCATTATGCGAACATTTGGAGGAAATTTTGACATCAGGGTGCAGGAGGTTAAAAATTCAATCCTTTTAACCTCCCCTCCCCTGCCCCCCCCCCCTCCCCTCCTCCCTATAAATGTTCGGCTTCTGAATATAAGACTAGAAAAAAATAGTTTTGATTCTCAGACAATCCCTCACTGAAATTGAACCCCTGCAATTTTCGCAAGATTCCAAACTTTTTATATTTTTTGATTGATGTATTTTACTGAAATCTGAATAGTATAACTAAAGATACAAAACAGTTCTACTTTTAAAATGAAATGAGTTTAATTTGTATAAACAATGTACTTTCTATAAATTCTGTATGTGGAAAGATAGCGGAAAACTTCTCAATCCATGCTCACTAATTGCAAGAAAAAAAATAAACATGAGGCCCCATGGGGCCTGAGGTGCCTACCTGACCATAGTTGTATAAAGAAGGATTTAATTAGCATCTATGGCTAGTTAACAGAGGAATGAAGTTATTTAATTATTTATAACTCTGTTGTCCATACCAGATGATTTTTTTTCTAGTATTGGGATGCTACCACAGAAATAATGCCAAGATTTTCAGTAATGCAAAACAAGGGAGGCCAAATATCAACCTAGGGACTTAATCGGAACAAACTTGAAGGATGTTATACACCAAATATCCAAAGATTCTGACTGGTGGTTCTGGAGAAAAAGATTTTTGATAATATCATATCACCAGTTTTGCACTACATGTATGTTAAAATTTACCCCCCCCCCCACCCCCCCCCCCCCCCCTCCAACACCATGGGAACACAAATATCAACCCAGGGACTTTATTTGAACAAACTGAATCTGAACCTTCTAAGGATGCTGTATACCAAATATCAAAATATTCTGATTGTATCTCAAGAAGCAGATTTTTAAAGATTATTCCTCCTCATATTGGACTAAGTTAAAATGCGGGCTCCAATAGGAAACCCAAATATTAACCTACAGACTTGATTTGAACAAAATTAATGTAGATCTGACTTCCCTAAGGATGCTGTATACCAAATATCAAAAGATTCTGACAGGTGGATCTGAAGTAAATTTTCAAAGATTATTCCTCATACTGCACTAAGTTAAAATTTGGACTACCTTAGAGAGTCTAATTATTAACTGATGGACTTGAGTTGAACAAACTGAATTCAACTCCTGTAAGGATTCTGTATGCCATATATTAAATGATTCTGACTAGTGTTTTCTGAAGAAGAAGAGTTTTAAAGATTATACCTCATATGGGACCAAGTTAAAATTCAGGCTCCAATTGGGAGCCCAAACATTAACCCAAAGACTTGATTTGACTTCCCTAAGGATCCTGTATACCAAATATTAAAAGATTCTAACTGGTGGATCTGAAGAAGAAGATTTTCAAAGATTATTCCCAATATTACACTAAGTTAAAATTCAGGCTCCTTCAGAGAGCCCAATTATCAATCGAAGGACTTGAGTTGAACAATTGAATCCAACCCCTGTAAAGATTCTGTATGCTAAATATTTAATGATTCTGACTGGTGGATTTGGAGAAGACAGAGTTTTAAAGATTATTCCTCATATTGGACCAAGTTAAAATTCGGGCTCCAATAGGTAGCCCAAATATTAACCCAAGGCCTTGGTTTGAACAAAATGAGATCTAACCTCCCAAAGGATGCTGTATACCAAATATCAAAAGATTCTAACTTTTGGATCTGCAGAAGATTTTTAAAGATTATTCCCCATATTGCATTAGTGTTCGATCTGCAGAAGAAAATTCTATAAAGATTATTCCCCATATTGCACTAAGTTAAAATTCATAGGAAGCCCAAATATTAACAGAGGAACTGGGTTTAAACAATCTTGGATCTGACCCTCATAACAATGATGTATACCAAACATTAAAAGATTCTGACTGGTGGTTCTGAAGAAGAAGATTTTTAAAGAAAACCCACCATGTTGCCTGAAGTTAAAAAATTTGGGCTCTTATATCCAAATATGAACCAAGGGACTTAATTTTAACAAACTTGTATTCCCCTCACCCCCCTATTGAAGCTGTACACCAAATATCGTCGACAGATTTTGATCAATGGTTCTGGAGAAATTTAAAAAAAAAAAAATTTGTAAATATACTTACTCAGCATTTTTTCGATGTCCCCCCTACCCACCCTACAGAACACCCTGACACAACCGATGGCATGTTTTTTTTTACCATCCCATTCTACTGGTCCCAAGGATGTTTCATACCAAATAACAGTTCCCTTTTCCATGTGGTTTCAGAAATATGGGTGTTTGAAAATATTTCTATTTTTAGCTCCAGGGGTTCCCACGGAGACACAAAGAATTTTTTTTTGCATGAATCAAGTATTTATGACTCAATAGTACCATTTATTATATGACTATGTAATTTAACCGCTAAATATCACTATTATTTGATGATCTTTTCCTGGTCCCTGGAAAATCCAGTGTGGAATCAGATTCTGTACCACTATAGTATGACAGACTATTTACGGGTCAGTTTGAATTCACATAATTAGCTGTTCCGGTTGCAGAGAGTACTTTACTCCTAGATGGAATGGGTCATTCGAACAGCGGTCCAGGTTTTTTATCATATTCATATTTTTTATCATATTCATGCACATCAGGGGATTCCCGGAAGTGTGCAACCTGTTACAAAAATAAGTGTAAACAAAAATAGTTCTTTTTTACTTCAATTCAATTTACCAACGAAGGTTGGGGGAATTGTTAATGCTAGCACTGGCATGTGATGTTGAACTATTAGTCATATAATAAACCTTTTATCACTACAGTGAAGTGATGTGGGTCGTTGCATCACATCTCACTGAGGAGGTCAGATCGCCAGATCAAACGACCTGCCTGTGGCAATCTGACCTACTCAACTCGACGTGATAATACGACCCAGATCACTTCTCGGTAGCAATATGTATATACCAACTATAGTTCAAATCAGACCATCAGATCAGAAAATAAAAATTTTGGGCGGGGCTAAAAATCTTGCCCCTCTCATTACAAAGGCAAATCTTGCTCCACAAAATTTGTTTAAACAAACTTGATTAAACACCTCAAAAGGAAGCTTTATACCAAATATCAAGGCATTGTACCCACTGGCTCATGAGAAGATTTTTTAAAATCCCCCCCCCCCTCCCCCCCCCCCCCCCCCCCCCCCCTGGTGCTGGGCACGTTGATTTGAACACAAAAACTAGAGGCTCAAGAGAGCCTAAAACGCTCACCTGGACCAAGTTGTCCTAAACTGTAAGGGTTATGGGTATGGAGAAAATGTAATCTGAATGAACCATATGATAGATTCACCAGCAATTGTTTTGTACAACTGTTTCAACTACTCAGAAGAAGGCTTCGTACCAAATACAAAATCTCAAGTCCGTGCAGTTTGGAAAATATTGGACATTTCATTTTGTTTTCATTTTTAGCCCCAGGTGTTCCCACAGGAACCGCGAAAAATTTTGGGGGCATGAATGAAGTACTTAGGGTCAACTAATGCCACATATAAAATTTGATTTAAATCGCTCCATTGGTTCTTGAAATAGAAATTTTCAGGGGAGCTCAAAAGTGAGCCCATCCCCGGGAGAGCCCAAATATGGACCTATCAACTTTCTATAAACAACTTTTAATCTTGAACACCAGAGGAAGTTTCATACCAAATATCAAAGCATTCCCACTTGTGGTTCATTAGATGATTTTTAATGAATTTCATGATATTTGGGCATAAGCCCAAGCCCCAAAATGGCAGAGATCCCATTTGAACAAAACTAAAACAGAATACCCCCAAGATGATGTGGCCCATATATGTTTCAATTTGGGCCATTGGTTTGTGAAGAGAAGATATTTTTAAAAAGGTAAACATGTAATCTTTTTCCCACTGACTTCAGTGTTAAAAAATGCTGAGTCATCATATTTTCATAACACCAAAAACAGACCATATGACAGATTCGCCAGCAATTTTTTTTGTCCAATTGTTTCAACTGCTCAGAAGAAAGATTCATACTAAATACAAAATCTCTAGTCCGTGCAGTTTGGGAAATATTGGACTTGTCATTTTTGTTCTATTTTTAGCTCCAGTGGTTCCCATGGTGAACCGCCGACAACTTTTGGGGGCATGAATGAAGTACTTAGGGTCAACTAATGCCACATGTAAAATTTGGTTTAAATCATTCCATTGGTTCTTGAAATAGAAATTTTCAGGGGAGCTCAAAAGTGAGCCCATCCCCCAGAGAGACCAAATATGGAAACAATCAACTTTCTCTGAACAACTTTTAATCTTGAACACCAGAGGAAGTTTCATACCAAATATCAAAAGCATTCCCACTTGTGGTTCATGAGAAGATTTTTAAAGAATTTCATCATATTTGGGTATAAGACCACGCCCAAAAAGGGCGGAGACCCCATTTGAACAAAACTAAAACAGGATACCCCCAAGATGATGTGGCCCATATATGTTTCAATTTGGGACATTGGTTTGTGAGGAGAAGATTGTTTTGTAAAAGCTAACGTACGATGGACGACGGACGCCTAGTGATGGCAATAGCTCACACTGACTTTCAGTCAGGTGAGCTAACAATGCGATGTCAGAACAAGCAATCACCTAAAATTTAAATAAAATTGGTTCAGCGGTTTAGGAGGAGCAGGTGTAAACACCATGATCATGGACGACGGATGGTGAGTGATCACTGTAGATCATTTAAGTCAGGTGAGCTAAAAATAAAACCCTCACCGAATTAAAAAAGAAATTGCCTGAGAATCAATCAATTTATTTTGTGTGGACTGTGGGGGCGCGGTGGCTCAGTAGGTAGAGGTGCAGGCTGCAAGCCGAGAGGTTCTCGGTTCGAATCCCACCTGCGGCAACCGCGTTGTGTCCTTGGGCAAGACACTTCACCCCCATTGCCCATGTGGGGGCACAATGACGCCGTGTACTAAGGCGTACTGCACGTCGATAGTACGCATGTCTACAACCAATCTAACCCTGCCTGTGCTGCAGTGCGGAGTTACGATGTTGGGGAGCTGGCAGCTGCTCATCGTTGCTCAGTGGTTCTCTCCGGGTACTCCGGCTTCCTCCACCCGTAAAACTGTCACGGTCATGTTTAGCCATTGTGCATAAATATGTGACCTTAAACATCAATAAATAAATAAATGTGTGGACTGTGACTACCAATGTATAAAATTTTGTGCAATAGTTGAAAATAGTTCCAGTTTTTACCCTTTTCAAGATGGTATGCATATAAGACAATTCTATGGTCAGTTTACAAACAACATGATGGAAAACCAATAGTTGAGGAGAGTTAGTACTATTTAATCCAACAGTCTTGTGGGGCTAGTATATTAAACTTTTAAGCCTTTTTACTTAAAATTTCATGCATTAGTCCATCCCCAAGAAACAAAAAACCAACCACAAACACTCTTTTAATTTTTTATGTACATATAACAGTCTTCATATATAAATATTATTTCTATTTGCTGCCTGCACCATTTGATATGTCAAGTCAAAATGAGGTAATAACACATTTTTAAAAAACTCTACCATTTTTTTTTTTATTCCCATTTCGTAACACTTTCCAAAACTACTAATCACCACTACATATATGTTTTTCAGGTTCTGTAGTTCCAACAATGGAACTCGACATAAGGCACTTGATATTAGCCATAATTTATTTCATATAAAAAATTTATGAATCTTATTTAACCCCTTGAGGCCTGGACAATTTTACATCGTTCCACAACTTTCGAGAATAATGGTAGTAATCTGTAGTCAACTATTGGCCATGTGTACAGGCAGCTGTGACCTGACTAGAAAAGAATACTATCCAAGTACTGTTTCCCAAACCTTGATGATTGCATGGGCAATGTGTTGTAAGGTAAAAATTCGTCACTTGATCCTTGAAGGCCTGATTTCAATTACGATCACTTTCTACTTCAATAAAAGATAGTTATGGAGTGAACTTGAAAGTAATACTCTTGGTACCTGGGCAGTTGTTTCTAGGCAAGTCTTGGATGACTATGTAGGCAGTCAAGACTTGCCTAGAAATAACTACAAAGACTCCAGATGCATACAGTGTATCAAAAATGAATGACAATCTCCTGTCCTAAGGGTTAAATATGCAGTCTATTTAGATTTATCTGCATTTTATATTGCATATATATGACTTTATCAGGGCCATAACACAATTACAACATTAAGGTAGAGAATTATTTATATTAATGTTGCCCACTTTAGAATTTAGAAGCCTTGCACCCAATGTGTTAGCAACTGCATTCTACTTTCCTGCAGAGATTCAATTTTCAACTCACATGGATATTCAGTCACTTGTCAGGCACTTCTTGAATATTTACAAGACCTTAAAAGTTACCATGGTTAACACTACATAAAAAACATGAGCTTTAAATGGTTCAGTGTCTGCTAACACACAGTTCAATATACTAAAAGAATCTATAATTTTTATAAGCGAAAAATTATAAATTTAAAGTAATTTGTATATTTTTTATACTTACCAATGGCCCAGACTTAGCTGGTGCAAACTCATTTATCAAGGGCCAAATACAAATTTTGAACCCCCCAATCCCCCAAATTTGCTTGCAAAACCAAAAATTAAAAGTCCTATCTGGTCCTCCATACTTTTACTCTCCACGCATGCGCAGTTGCCAGAAGTGACCGAAATTAGCGCCAACATCATTCTTTGTAGAAAGAGTACTATATAATAACTCATCGGGGAGGTAGGAGTGCCCACTCATGGGAGGGCCATACCCGTCTGGGCCATTGTTAAGTATAAAAAATATACAAATTTCTTTAAATTTATAATATTTTTATACTGTAACCCAATGACCCAGACTTAGCTGAATCGTAAAAAGGTGGAGGGCCTAGGACTTCAGAATTAGTAGACCAACATAGTTCCATAGCCTGTAATCCAAGGTGAAAGGAAATTAAATTTAAAAAGAATTACATGTATGTCTCTCTATACAGTAATAGAGAAGACACATCATCAATAAGGAGCCAAATTCAAGTAATTCCATATTCTTAGCATGAAGACTATGCTAATTGGATGTAACAAGTTCCCAATTTTTAAGGCTAGTCCGGACTAAGCCTTAGAAATTAGGATGGCGTATTTGAGAATGAGAGGCTATCCCCCACAAACATATGCCATATACAATAAAACACAAGCTTTATCCAGGATATAATCTACAGATAAAACAGTTTCACTCATAGTTACATAATTATCAAGCCAGAGGAGAGGTAAAAAATCACCACCCCTCCCGACTTTTTGAAGAAATCTTCAAAAAGAAGAGAGGAGCGCTCTGGAATCAGTAAAAGCGGTACCAAATAACAAAATAAATATTCGTAAAATAGACACCCAAGTATTAATTATTATTAATAAATTGGTGCTTAATGCCACTTCAGAAGCTAAGGCTATAGTGTCGATCCTAGTAATTAATATCGCCCGCTTGTAACGTATACCAGACAGAGTCGGCAATCGCAGATAGGTTGAAAACCGGTGATATAATATATAACATACACATGTCCAATAGAACCACAATGGACGATCTCTGGAGAGTAAACACACTTCCAAGGTAACCCAGAGGCGACCCCATTCAGGTGTACAATAAATTCCAGTAAATAACACTCCCAGACATGTTCTATCCGATATCTATGTTCCTGGAAACATGCGAATATATGAGAGAGTAAGACAAGATGTATTCAATTGGGTACCGCCATTAATAGAAACCTGGATCCAGAAATGGATCGAGCTATGATTAACAGACTCGCCACAGACCGCCCCGAAATAATTCATAGTTTCTAAGGTCCTTAACATACAATAATGCATCTGCCAAATAATGCGATTATTAAGCATGTGAGCATAGAAATCCTGCATGTAATCATCTGAATACTGGTTAACTGACTAGACAGCCTCCTAGGTACCCAAAGGATAGCAATTTATTAACGATGAATCATATGCTCGTATATGACATATAGACGAACAACCACAGGAAACCAACTAGAAAGTGGATGTGCCCATGAGGCCGCCATAGAACAAGACCCAGCTGCCAATCGAGAAGTCATGAAATGCATGTATGTACATAAATGCATATGAGGCTTACGTGAAGAAAACTATGTCTTGCCCGGTAATCGCCTCTTAACACATTGGCGGTGTGGGAGGAGGGAGGGGGGATTCGAAATCATGTCGAACATCCTTCACCTGCATTACTTGAATTGTTCTTGTGTTCGTCATCAAATAGTATAGGAACTGCAGGGCTCCCTCACGTCTAACCAACTCCATAATAACACTAAGGGCGGAGAACAAATACTTCCCCTGATAAAGAAGATCCTCTCGTGGAGGAAGCTTCCGGAGAACGTCCCATAACAGACACCTGAGAAGATTGATGAAAGGTTACTGTGACTACAGAGGTGCTACTATCAGGATTTTGCAACGAGACTGTTTGTACTAAACAGAATCTGCTAATTCAATGGAGTTGGAGGATACGCCTATCCTAACTTTCCGTCCCATGAGATCAACAGAGCGTCTACTGTGTACGCTCGATGATCTTGGCATGGTGACACGAACGTCGGTAACTGAATGTTCCAGTGTGTTGCAAACAGATCTATCATGGAACGATCCCACTGGTAGCAAATCTGCCTGAATATTCGCTTGTTGAGAGTCCGGGCCAATGGCAACAGGCGACCTTTCCGAGAGAGCGAGTCTGCTAGTACATTCAGACGACCCGGTATATGACGGACAGAAAGATGAACATGATGATTCATGACGTATAGGAGAATCTTCTCCGTTAATTCGCATAATGGCATTGAATGAGTGTCGCCTTGGTTCCTGATGTAAGCTACTGCTGTTGAATTGTCCGACAAAATTTGAACATGGACGTTCACTATTTTGTGAATCCAATGTTGTAGCGCTAGCCATATTGACATCATCTCTTTGATGTTTATGCGCTTCTCTAGGAACCGAGGGTCCCAAAGACCCTGACACCTCAAGTCTGCGGGACTTAGGGTCACGTCCCAATCCGCCTGACACGCATCTGTCATAATCGTGAAAGCCGGATCCGGCAGTTGCACCACTGAATATCTGCCCAAATCTGAAACCCTGTTTAACTAGGTCTGTTAAAACAATACAGGTTTCGAACGAATGCAGCTTCACACTCCAGTTCTGAGTAAAGAATATCTGGAGGGGATGCGTGCGCAGACGGCTCATCGGAATAAGATCTGCAGCTGCTCCGCACAGCCCCATCAGTCGCATGAATTCCTTCACTGTTAATGAGTCTGAGTGTAGACAAAAGCGAGCATAACAACTGACAAATTTTGCTCTGGGTAACGGCTGACGAACCAGATTGTTGTGAGTCTTGAAGTCTTGAGCTATATCTGACTTTTTCTCGTTTACAATGAAACTGAGACGTCGGAACAAAAGAAGCAGACTCTGAACATTGTTCTGAAGAATAATTCTGCTGCCGCATCTCTGTAGAATGTCGTCCAAGTAATCCGACGATACCGCAGACAAATGAGCTCGGAAGTATGACATTACCAAGTTCATTATATGAGTGAAGGCCCAGGGAGCCAGGTACAGACCAAAGCACATTGCTCTGAACTGATACACCTTCCCTTGTACGGCGAACTGCAGGTACTTTCTGAATACCAAATGTGCCAGGACATGAAAGTACGCATCCTTAGATCTATGCTTGCCACATAGTCGTTCAATCAAATGCTCGCTCTTACCGACCAAATGGTCTCCATATAGAATTTTGTTGCCATGATAAGCTTGTTATCCAGCTCAAGTCTATTTACTGGTCGGAATGAGCCATCTGGCTTCGGTACGAGGAACAGGTGACTGTAAAAACCCTCCAAAGAGCAATGACGAAATTGGCTGGTCAGATTATCAGAGGGTTTTAAATTGAGGCAGAATATGTGGCTTCAGAAGATAACGTCTGCGTAGGGAAAATTCATAACTAGCAGCTCCCGTTAGTGTAACCCCATCAACAATCAGGATCCTCATTTGAGTAAAAAGTTCCTCTATCTCTGAGTCGACAGATGCCAATTTCCGCTTAAGCTTATCATTACATGATGAAGCATTTCCAGTCAATTTCAATGTGATATCGGTTTTGACTGTGTTAAGCTTTTTGATTTGTTTTAACAAGTCATTAATCTTAAGGTAAGGGACCATAGCCCTACCCAATAATTTCTGTGGCTCCTGAATATAGAAGTCTTTGGTGCGAGTACCAGCATCCAATTGAGTCCAAATCTCATGATTGACACGAGGAGCTTCAATCGAAGTACAGTTCTGAGGAATAAGGTGCTTCCCAGTCAATTCACTGTATTCAGTTTTAGTTGTGGTAACTTTATTGGCATACTCGGCCAATTTACTGTTGACTGGTTCTCCGAGAGATAAGTCAGTTTGAAATATTTTTGGAAAATCAAAGTCTTCACTATCAGAACCTCCACCTGATAAATGGTCAAGCGCTGAGACATAATCGCTTTCTGAACTAAACTTATCAAAATTGTGCCTGGGTGAAGTTTGCGTGGATCGACGATCAACAATAACACTTCTGATGTGTGGTTCAGAATTTGAGTTCTTGGATGTACTAGGAATATGAATATTATGCTCGGCACTGTGTGCCTTGCCAGTTTTACTTAGTATAGACTGGGTATTCACGGCACTACATGCCTCAGATAGAGATGTTCTTGAAATTTTCGCCTTTCCCGAATTTGGTACCTCAGCCCTTGTCCGTTTTCTGGAACTGCGTTCCAAAGTAGCGTTTTCCTTGTCACCCAAACCGGAAGTGGAGCAGAACAGCTGTTTCTGTTTGGATTTATCATGTTTCTTTCGTTTGGAGGATTTATTATGATGTTTGGAACCGGTTATTTCAAGTGGAGCACTTTGTAAAGTGTGAAAATCGCTTTCAGCGTAAATTGATAAAGTCTCCCCATCCGTAAAAATATTGGAAGCATCATCATCGTCATGTGTTAAACTGGCTTTGGGTGAACTCAGACTAAGTACAGGCGTCAGAGGTGTTAAAATATTGGTATCCTCCGATAAATTTCCCTGACTCTCCGAGTCAGAACAAGAAGTGGAAGTCATCGTCTAATGTATGCGGCATGCACTCGAAGTGAAAAAGACACTGATTGAGACAGGTCAGGGCCTTTTATACACCTTTTGTTCACTACTGTGAATCGAGCGACAAGCTGCACGAGCGAAGTGATATGCCATATTATACCCGAAATAGCCGGAAGGCTATATGGAAAAGAATATATATAATTAAGATACATGAATAATAGCAATAAAAATGAAATTCAAAATATTTTTTGGAGAAAATTTTTTTTTAACAAGAGCGCACATATCGCTGAAACAATACAATGTCCCCTACTGGACTAATGAGCATTAATAATTATACAAATGTTATAACCTAGATGTGATCAGCATGAATTCCGTTGAAGCGTTTCCAAAAAAAGTCTGGAGAACTGATATTTTGGTGTGTTTCCATATTTCCAAGGGCCATAACTCACACAAAAAAAAATGCAATCAACATGAAACTCAAACTTGATCTGTAAGTCATCGTTCTATAGTAGGTTACCAAGAATGAAATCATTCGGTTGAAGCATTTCCCAAAAAAAGTCCGGAAAACTAAAGTATGACTGACAGACTGACGGATGGACAGAGTGCAAATGAAACTTGATCTGTAAGTTATCGTTCTATAGCAGGTTACCAAAAATGAAATCATTCCGTTGAAGCGTTTCCAAAAAAAGTCCGGAAAACTGATATTTTGGCGCTTTTCCATATTTCCAAGGACAATAACTCACACAAGAATAAGGCAATCAGCATGAAACTCAAACCTGATCAGTAAGTCATTGTTCTATAGTTGGTTATCAAAAATGAAATCATTCTGTTGAAGCTTTTCCAAAAAAAGTCCGGAAAACTGACATTTTGGGGCTTTTCCATATTTCCAAGGGCCATAACTCACATAAGAATAATGCAATCAGCATGAAACTCAAACTTGATCTATATGCCATCATTCTATAGTAGGCTACCAAGAATGAAATCATTCGGTTGAAGCATTTCCAAAAAAAAGTCCGGAAAACTAAAGTATAAATGACAGACAGACTGACTGACAGACTGACGGATGGATGGGCAGAGAGAGTGTAAATAAAACTTGATCTGTAAGTCATCGTTCTATAGTTGGTTACCAAAAATGAAATCATTCCGTTGAAGCGTTTCCAAAAAAAGTCTGGAAAACTGATATTTTAGAGCTTTTCCATATTTCCAAGGGCCATAACTCACACAAGAATAAGGCAATCAGCATGAAACTCAAATTTGATCTGTAAGTCATCGTTCTATAGTAGGTTACCAAAAATGAAATCATTCCGTTGAAGCGTTTCCAAAAAAAAGTCTGGAAAACTGATATTTTGGCACTTTTCCATATTTCCAAAGACCATAACTCACACAAGAATAATGCAATCAGCAAGAAACTCAAACTTGATCTGTAAGTCATCGTTCTATAGCAGTTTACCAAAAATGAAATCATTCCGTTGAAGCGTTTCCAAAAAAACTCTGGAAAACTTAAGTGTGACTGACAGATTGACAGACTGACAGATGGACTGAGAGACTGATGGATGGACAGAGTGCAAACCTATAGTCCCCTCCGGCGATGCCAGTAGGGGACTAAAAAAATGCCTAAGTTCCCAAAGGGAAGAGCCAAAGGACATCCCGATAGAGCCTAAGTGTGGACAAAATCCAAATTTTTTGAGCTACACTACCAGAATAATAATCCATGTATCCTACAGTAATTCTACAGTAATAGAATATAACAAGTGCACCGCCAGGCAGTGGATCAATATACGGCTGCCTATGAAGAAATTGCACTTGTGAAGAAATTTTTAGTTCAACAAAAGGTCAATAATTCCTTCAAAAATAATTGTACATTTCTGGCTTACAACCCATTAAAGTTGAATATATTGTTTTCAAGTTATTGCGTGGAGAATCAAAAGTCACCAAAACTCCCAGATGGTTACCATGGCGGCCATACTGGACATGCTAGAATGCTGGTTATCGAAGGGAACCATCCTCTAGTCATGACTAATCAACCATAAAAAACCAGTATCTGTAGGATGTATTGTTTTCAAGTTATTACGTGGGCAAAGAAAAGTTAATGGATGGATGGACAGACAGACAGACAGACAGACAGACAGACAGACAGACAGACAGACAGACAGACAGACAGACAGACAGACAAATGGATGGACAGACGGACAATGATACTGGTTATTGGAAGGAACCATCCTCTAGTCATGACTAATCAACCATAAAAAAAACATAAAAAACAGTATCTGTTGGATTATCAAATGGACAATTAAAAGTCCCTAAAAATCCAAGATGGCTGCCATGGTGGCCATCTTGGATATGCCAGAAGACTGGTTATTGAACCGAGCCATCCTCTAGTCATGATTAATCAACCATAAAAAAGCAGCGTCTGTTTGATCCATAGTTTTTAAGTTATCGCGTGGACAATCAAAAGTCCCTGAAAATCCAAGATGGCTGCCGTGGTGGCCATATTGGATATGCCAGAATGCTGGTTATCAAAAGGATCCATCCTCTAGTCATGACTAATCAACTATAAACAAATAGTATCTGTTGGATGTATTGTTTTCAAGTTATCAGGTGGACAAACAAAAGCTAATGGACAGCAAGATGGATGGACAGACGGACATTGTCATACCATAATACAGCCCGCTCATATGAGCGGCCGTATAAAAAACTACCTATATATGAGGACATTGTCAATGTAAACAACGTCAATGTAAACAAGACATCAGGCACACAAAAAGGCCCAAAGTCAGAAAACAATTAAATCAGACATGTTAACTCTCCCGGAATGCCCGGAAAAATCCCGGAATTTCAGTGTAGTTCCCGACCTCCCGGACGGGAATCAGTTTTGGACCAAAAATCCCGGAAAACAACAGTCAAATATTTCGTTCCCATTGTAACTTATGAAAAATGTTCGGAGTCAAATCACATGCATTTCAAACTCTGGTAAAAACTCATGAAGCAGTAAAATATGAATTTAAGTTAAATTTATTTAAGAAAAGGGTATTTTATGATATATATTTCAACGGTGTTCATGTTTATTTCTGAGTTTTTTCTTCGGAGATTCCTGATCAATGTGTGAGTGTCGAAGTGAAAATAGGTGACTTACTTTCAAAAAATTGAAAACTCCAGCTTCATTTAAATGCAGTTTTTTGAAATTAAAATGTATGAAAAGGAATTAAATAATATATATTTAATTATTCCTTCATAGAATAGCTTTAATTCTCATCCCTTTTCCAAAATCAAAATATAAACAACAACTATTTAGCACAGTTTAAAAGTAGGTTAAAGTCGCTTTGGATGCTGAAAAATTATAACTGCATATTTAAACACACAGGAGTTATTTTCTAACACTACATTTATTCTGTTGTTCTGACTACAGAACTGTTAACTGTTGGCCATCTGTACCCAGAAAATTTTTAATGGAATTAAAAAAAAATGCTTCAGTGATGAAAAGAAAAGTTTTGTGTAGGGCATGAAGTTTGATAAAGATACTTTCTATTATTATTATTTATTGGTGTTTAAGGTCACATACTTATGCACAATGGCTAATCGTGACCGTGACAGTTTTATGGGTGGAGAAAGATGGAGTACCCGGAGAGAACCACCAAGCAACGTCGAGCAGCTGTCAGCTCTCCAACATCGTAACTCTGAACTCTGCATCGCAGCACAGGCAGGGTTAGATTGGTTGAAGACATGCACACCATCAACGTGCAGTACGCCGCAGTACACAGCGTCATCATGCCCCCATGTAGGCAATCGGGGTGAAGTGTCTTGAACAAGGACACAACGCGGTTGCCACAGGTGGGATTCGAACCGAGGACCTCTCGGCTTGCAGCCTGCACCTCTACCAACTGAGCCACCGCGCCCCCAAGATACTTTCTAAGTACTAATGTTCTTGAAGTAACTGAACATTACTAGTAGGACATCTTTTCCTGTTAACATTTCCAGACTTGGGAAATTATTAGCTAAGTAGACTTTGATAAGAGCAAACCATAGGTGGAGGTGCTCTGTGGGTGGGTGGTGGTGGGGAGGGGCTCATGAAGAAGAGGATCCTGGGGGGGGGGGTCAAATCAACAGTTATTTTATGATTTTTTAACATAGCATAAATGCATCAGCATAGTTGACAAATAATTCTGGATATAACCTGGTGGTAATTTATTAGTGGTCCATGAGCTGAAAATTCACAAGTTTTTTCTTTTATTTTGTCCCCGCGTGAACTTTTCCCTGAAATCCATCCCATTTCCCTGAAAATCACCTTCAGGTTCCCTGAAAAATTATTCTGGAGGTTAACATGTCTGAATTAAATGCTACCAGATGCAAAGATAGATCTTCATACGAAGAAGAAACGATATATTGGATAGAAGATGCAAGACTAAACGACCTAACACCCCTAGAGTGAGGATGTAACCATGGGGAAAAACAGAATAATATTCTGTAATAAATGTTAAACTCCCAAGAAATTTAATAAAAAATTTCAATAAAAAATACTTTAAAATAGCCAAAAAGTTTAAGTGTTTAACAGGAAGGGTTCATGGAAGGATAGCGAAGGAATACTTAACAAACAGTGGAATAATCATTAACAAAAATGATGACGTCAGGTGTATGTCCCGAAATTGGGAAACATGAAATAATTTTATAATTATTATAAAATTACAGTCCTGAATATCTAAAACCACCGTTGAACACTTCTTCATTCAATAACAACCTTGGATCCACCAATTCTTGCATAGATTTGTGTCTGGCATCCCCCAAAAGAGATTTTAAAGCACAGATGTCAGTTCATTGTTTCTTACTTTAGGGCCAAACAAAGAATGATGTTGGTGCCAATTCTGGTCACTTCCAGACGGCTGCACATGCACGGAGAGTAAAAGTATGGAGGACCAGATAGGACTTTTAATTTTTGGTTTTGCAAGCAAATTTGGGGGATTGGGGGGCTTCAAAATTTGTGTTTGGCCCTTGATAACTTTGAGTTTGCACCAGCTAAGTCTGGGCCATTGAGTTATAGTACAAAAATGTACTGTTTTACCCAGTTTGCCAAATAAAAACCTGGAAATGAATAATACCTTGACTGATAGTGCTAGAAAACTTGTGGTAGTCAGCAACTTTCCACATATATTTGTTTTGTTACAATTTTTTGAAGAGCCACTCACCAATGAATTTTAACTACACAAATCCATAGGCTGAGAATAAATTTACTCTTAAGAGAATATGAAGCTCACTCACGAAAATATTTAGACTTTTAATAACTTCTTAGTAGAGCCCAAATTAGGGTTTCTAGCACTCAACCAGTTCGGTTTGGGAAATTTTTCAAGAAAAACTCAGCCTTGGACTTTCAGCACTTAACCAGTGAAATACAGAACAAATAGGTACTAGGGTCGGTAATGAGATTTAAACCATGAGTAGGATAAGGATTTGAACCACTCGGCTTGCCGAGTTGTTAAAACCCTTATTCTACAAGTGGTTTAAATCTGATTACCAGCCCTAGTACATATTTGTTTTATTTATACCATGCTCTTAGTAAATAATCAAACAGTGTCATTTAAAATGCAGAAAAAATGACACTTCCTATCGCAAACACATGGGTTTGTTTTGTTTACATCTGCGCCAGTGGCAGTACTACCGGCTGTATGTGAATACTTGATTGACAGCCAGACAAACTGTCAAAGTTGATTGAATTTACCTTGCTTTTTCAGCCAAATTATTATTAACAATTCTTAAATTTTATTTTAAATATATAATTGTAGGTATTTTAAACTTAATAAGTCACTGCACATAGTAGATAATACCACAAAATGTCATATGTTTGAATGAAACATTGTGAAGTGTGAATGTATCGAAGTTGGCAAACTGCATCATGCAAAAGGTCAAGTCGGATGAACTTCCGACTGTAGGTGTAAACTTTTTTTTAACCACAGTAGAAGCTTTACTCCGGTAGTAAGGCTAAAAGCTAAAATTTAACAAACAGGCTTTTCACAGGTAGTAACACTGACGAGCATGGTATAAATACATCTTATGTCATATTAATAAATAAAAAATAAAAGAAGTAAATCTGGCAAGAAATAAGATGACTTTGCTCATTTGGGGTATAACAACAAACAACAAAGGAATATTCACAACTAGAGAATTTCTGTTACTCTATAAATTATACAAGGCCATGTATATTAACGTTTTTGTTGAAAAGCTAAAAATGATTACATATTCTGCACTATCACAATCGATAAAATTTGTGCTCCAGATGTGATTTAGTAAACTTATAAAGTTAAAAACAACTTCAACACTTATTTAACTAATAAACCAATCACCTCAATACTATATACAGAATCTATCTCATTTTTTATCAATTGGCTTCTTCCAAATCATAGCTTTTGGTCCAACAGCTCAAACTATATTTCGGAAGAATTTTTTTCAATCAAATTAAAATCACAAACTTAACAAGTTGCAGAAAAGCTCAAGTTTCTGCAGAGAATAATCTTTGCCCACAATGTAAAAACAAATGACTTCTAAGACGTGAAGGAAGTGACTGAAAAATCTAACGTAAGTAGAACTGATTACATAAAATTGCAGCAGAATGAATATGTAAATTAATCCCTGAGAAAACAACTTCAAAAGTAACTTCAACCCCACAAGAAAATATGAACTGATGTTCTACATTCTATATGTGGCGATAGTTTACAGTTGAAGAGTGGAAAAACAAAATGAAAGAAGACAACAATAGAGGTACAAACTAACAAGTTAGGAATCATAATCGGTGAAGTAAAACTGAGCTACAGCAAATAAAATAGCCACCACTGAAGCAAAATGAAGAAATTCCCTGTTATCGCCATGTTAGTTGATCAGTAGGATGAATAAAAGAGAAAATAAAATAAATACATGTATTAGGATACATCATGCTTTATCAATAACAATCAAATCACTTTATTCAAGAAAAAATGTAATCTTCTTCAAATATTAAATGGTTTTGTGTTACACCCTGGAAAACTTCATTTTTCATTTAACTCTTAACATGATGAGTAATTCTGAAATATTTTTCATCAAATCTGGTCATGGCTAAACAAGCCATGACCAGATCTAATTAAAAATTCATGAAAATTTGACTAAAAAAATCATTGGTCAAAAAGTCTACACACTTTACAAGGGAAAATTTGATTAAATATACTAAAATTCTACTTATTTTAATGGAAAGAGATTTACAGTCCTGGGCCTGAATATTTTCCAGCAGTAAGGAAAGAGTTAAAGCTGCCAGGACTATCAGCTCTCCGATTGAACAAAACAGTTGCACAGTTGATGGTTAGTTTGTCAAACACTGTCATCATTTCATCTGTTACATAACGGGAAGTTTATGATTCAGTCATTCCGTCCAGCTAGAAATTTTCTATCACATGGATGGGGCTTCCCATCTTGGGACAGGTCAACTTGCTAGTTATGTATATAACAACAGGCACTGTACTAAAATATTTCTTATCCCAGAAGACAAAAAAACACGAGGCTCCAAGGGGACTGAAGCAATCACCTGACAAATGCCTACTGATTCTTCACTAAGTGATTTATGCCCCACAAAGTAGATCTTCCATTTCTCAGGCCATTTTTATTTTATTAAATTAGATGTACATGTATGTGGGCAGTTTATTATTTATTTTCAGAATTATTTCTATGCCATCAAAAGTTCATATTCTTGGTTTGTTTTATGTTTTGGGCCTCATAATGTACAGAATAGCATGGGTGGTGGTGTATTTCATCCTTTTCTAAAGCATTGCAAAGCCTTGTTGCACTCAAGGGACAAATTTATAAATTTTATTAACTTGGGTAAAATATCAGATATATACCATTTAATTTTTATTTTTTTTAAGTTTGCAGTGATTATAAAAAAAAAGAAGCATGTGGAAGCCAAAAGGACGAGATGCCCTGAGAAACAGATTTTTTAACTTCTTTTAGGCCTTAAGGATTTTTTTTAACAATAATTTGTCACTTACTATTTTCACTTTCATTTTTTTCCACTGACTGGGGCAGTGGTTTGAGAGAACAAGCAATGCCAAACATCTCTGTGTTCCCATAAGGAAACTTCATTATTACAAATAATTCACAGAAACCAAAAATTACTAATTTCCACAGAATTTATTTATTTACTGGTGTTTAAGGTCCCATACTTTTGCACAAGGGCTAATCATGACCACAATATGGAAATAAAGTCAAGGTCAATCAATCGTTTATACCCCGTGTTGCCTATTTTAGAGGACTCGCACTCCAAGCATTAGTGACTGGGTCCTATTTTACCAGTGAAAGAGAACTTGTTTACTTCAGTAAACAAGCACTGCTTCACCTCCCAGGGTTCCCACAGGGATTTCCACAGAAAACAGAGTAAAAAAGTTGAAAGGGTTAAAATGACTGGGGGCCTGATTAGTAAGCACTTGATTTGAACAAACTTGAAACTGATCTCACTATGGATTTCATATACTGAATATCAACAGATTCTGACTGATGGATCTGAATGAGAAGATTTCGGGACAATTAAACTCATATTGCAAGATTTGAAATATGAACCCGAGGACTTTATTTGAACAAATTTGAATCTGACCCCCATAAAGATGCTGCATACCAAATATCAAATGATTCTGACTGATGGGTCGGAAGAAGATTTTGAAACGAGTATTCTCCATATTGTACAAAGTTTGGGGTCCCACAAGTAGCTCAAATATGAACTCAGGACTTGATTTGAAAAAACTTGAATCAGACCCATATAATGATGCTGTATTCTAAATATCAAAAGATTCTGGCCTGTGGATCTTAAGATGATTTAAAAAGAATATTCCACATATAGCGCAATGTTAAAATCTGGGCGAATACAGGGAGACTGAATATGAACCAAGGAATTAGATTTGAACAAATTTAAATCTGACATTGCTCCTTCTGCAAGTTTTTTAACTTTTTACCTAAACGACAACCAGATGGCACTTAACTAAATATTACTTGAAAAACTAAGTTTTATTTTGCATTAAAAACCTCTCCTATTTAATAAACTATAATGACGATTTTTGTGAACAGCTCTGGACGGATGTGGCTATTATACTTTTTTGAAAAATGCTGAACAGTTTACATCCCTGACAACTACATAAAACAGTGGTTATGATGTTATATAATACAAGTGCAATGCCGTGGGATGAACAATCGCCTGCCACCAAAGGCTAACTTGGGCAATAACTCTCAAGGACAACTTGGACACAGCTAGTTTGAAATTCCTTTATAATTTTATCAGCAAAAAGCTATATATAAAATTAAGAAAAAGTGTGGTGACAAGAAAATGGTAGTGATATGATAAGAAATTCTGAGTCCATAACTCTTGAGGGAATATTTGGACACAGCTGGTTCACAATCCCATTCATGATATTATCACCAAAAACTAAATATTGAATTTGAAAAAAACCTTTGAACAGATTTTTTTGAAATCTGATGACAAGCAATGGTAATGTGATAACAAGAAAGTCGAAGTCCAACAAGGGCAATGACTCTTGAAGAAACACTTGGACACAGCTGGTTCACAACCCTATCCATGATTTTATCACCAAAAAAGATACATATTAAATTTGGGGAAAATATCTTTTAACGGTTTTCTTTAAAATGTGATGACAAGAAATTGGGAAGGATGGATGGATGGGCAGAAAGACAGATGGGAGGACAGACCAATTCCATTCCTATACCCTATCCCACTATGTGGAAGGAATAACAAGACGGGTGTGTCCATTCCCATTAGCTCACCAATGCATGGCACGCAATAAACCTAGGCTTATTACAAATCTGCAAAAAATGTCCGGGCATGTACATGTATAGCAAAACAGGTCAGAAAGTCCACAGTGACAAAAAAGTCTAACATTGCATTAAAAAAGTCCAAAATCTCCGAAAAATGTCCGGTCAAGGGTTAATGTCATCTTTTATTGATGTTCAACACATATATGAAATATAAAAGCCACAGCATACTGGTGGTAGCCTCCACTCATATACAGCAAAAAAAGGTCAGAAATTTTCTAAGTCGACACTGACAAAAAAATCTAACATTGCAAAAACACTAAAAATTGATAAAATATCACTGGGTAAGGTCTGTGGGTAATTGTAAGGCCATAGAAACAGTATGAGGTGCATAGTAACAGGGTGGAAAGTCAAAGTGGACTCATACAATAACTTTAACACAAGTGTTGACGCCGACGCGCCTCGGGTATAACATGAGCTTACACTACTTCGTTGGTGAGCTAAAAATTGGACCAAGGAATATTATTACACTCAATGTCACAAATTTTGTTGCAAAAATCAAAAAAATTGCCTGTTTCAACAATAAAGCATAACCTTTCAAGACTTCTTGGTGTTGACTATATCTGCCCATCTTTACACATTATCTTACAATCATATAGATTTTGGTCGGAAAAACAGGAGAAATGGTACATATCACATAATGTGCTCCGATTCTGTATCATATAGACAACTCAATCTGATTCCGTGTCATATAGACAACTTCATTACAGGCGCATGAATCCATTCTATCTGCATTTCAGTAATCGACTCAGCTGATCGCTTACAAAAAAACCCAAAATTTCTGACAGTTTGCGACAGAATTATTAATAGCCAAAAATGGGATCATTTTGGGCTATTAATAGTTCATTGAGATCCCATTCTGGACACTGGCTCATTGAGATCCCATTCTGGACACCACCTCGAATCTGATACAAATCACAGGACATGCACATTATTATGATAATTGTATTTATTGTACAAACAGAAGGTACACAATTGCATCTGTATCAGTTTGCAATGGCTTATGCATTTATTTATTTATTGGTGTTTAAGGTCACATTCAGCATATTTAGCTATATCATGACTGCAACATTGGTATGAAATCAAGTTTAGCCAATCATTTAAACATATGCAGCCTACTTTAGAGAACTTCGATACCAGGTGTTGGTTCTGGTTCCTATTTTACCAGTAAACCAGAACTTGTTTGATACAGTAAACAGGTCCTGATTCATTCCCCAGGTTCCTACGGTGGTTGCAATGTCCTAATTTCTCAACTAATAACTGTATCACAGATTATTTATTTATTTATAGATTGAAGGCATGTGTACCATTGACATGCAGTACGTCTATGCATACTATGCAAGAATGCTTCCACTTGGACAACTGCAATGACATATCTTGCAAGGACACAATGCATAAGAGGCAGGTCCAACCTGAACCTACGACTTTTCGCTCTGAAGTACAATGCACCAACCAATAGGCCAACACATTCTGGAGCCACCACACTGACTACATTGTATTACTAGTGTTGATGACTGATATGTAATATCAGATAACACTTTACCTAACCATAACAGCCAAATTGACACAAATGGACAATGAAAAATATTCATTGTTTACCTCCAAAACATAGCACAGAGCCTCTCATTGGAACAAGCTCACTGGGCGTGTTTGAATAAGGGGTTATAAGCAATGTTTATGCAGAATTTTTTTTTTTTTTTTTTTTAATTATTAAGGGTTTTTTTGGCTAGTGCCAACTGCTATTCATGTTAGGTTAAGGACGGACAACTATTCATTGTATTCTGTTCACATAAGATTAAAACAAAATAATAGAAGGCATTAATAAGTCAAGATTAAACTAGAATTACTGTGAGCACTGCTCACTAAAGATACCACCCACTCCAACCAAGAAACATTTCACAACAGTAAAAAAGTATTTAATATACACAGCACATCTGTATGTTCTCCGAAAACATGAGTGCAATTTTCAATATGAGAAAGGGTAAATATTACAAAGAGCATGCAAGATGAAAAAATAAAAATACCTGAAAGCAGAATAGAAGGTGCACATCTATAATGTATATAAAAGAATGTCTGCGAGTTTCAATGAAATTCGCCCACTGGTATAAGAGGAGTAGCGGATAGCAGGAGTGTACCCCCCTAAAGCATCACAACAATTTGGCTAAGTTCATTTCGCCCTTTGGGAAAGAGTAAAAAATAAAAATACCTGAAAGCAAAATAGGAGGTGCACATCTATAATGTATAGAAAAGAATGCCTGTAAGTTTCAATGAAATCCACCCACTGGTTTAAGAGGAGTAGCAGATAGCAGATGTGTACCCCCAAAGCGTCACGGACGTACGGACGTACGGAAGTACGTAAGTACGGAAGTACGGACACCATGAATGCTATATACCGCCCACTTTTCAAGTGGGTGGTATAAATATCCTTGACTGCTGACCGCTTTCTCCTAGTCACAACAATGAAACAATTAATGTACCTATACACTCAGATGAAACCTTTATAATTTATGGTTACACTTCAATCAATGAAAAATGAAAAACAATTCAATTCTGCACATATTTGTGCAACTTTCAAAATTTTTCATAAAATGTATTTTTTAATGCCAAGGGATTTGAAGAATTTACACATGTTAACACTTTGAAGCCAAACACAAATAAATGAAATTTCCCCCTCCACAAAAAACAATTGTCTTGAACAACTGAAAATTGAATTTTTTGTCTCAAAACATTTCTTCTGACCACATACTGGAATGAGCTCAACATGCTAGACCTACTGAAGGGTCATAAACAATGGTTTGGAGACAAAAATTGAAAAAAAACTTTATATGGAGATATTTATGAATTGTATTGTTTATTGGGGCTTAAGGTCACCTCCAGCATCTATGCCTTCATTGTGACTGCAACACAAGTGTAAAATGAAGTTGAGCCAATTGTTTATACCAATGTTGCTTACTTTAGGTTGACTCACACCTCAGGCATTGGGTACAGGATACTACTATACTAGTGAAACAAAACTTTACTCCAGTCAAATATGTTGATATCCTTTCCCCTATGCCAATGTCTCATCTGACTAAAGGACATCAAAATCCAACAACCAATGAATGAGTTATAACACAAAATGTTGGTATGAAAATTTTTTCTAAGTGTAACAAGGGCCATAACTCGGGTACTTATGCATGGATGAAACCCGCAATATATGGATATTCTTTCTCCCATGCTGGTCTGTCACCATACTGGTCACAGGACATTAAAATCTGACAACTGATGCTTCAGTTATAATACGAAATGTTTCTATGGAAGTACAAAAGAATGGATGGATAGAGACCTCAACTAAATAACCCTTTAACCTCTTTCAAAGGTCAGGTCATATTTCATTTATTGATGTTTAAGGTCACATATGTCTGCATAATGGCATATATAGTCCAATCCGGCCAATTGTTTATACCTATGTTGTCCATTTTAGAGGCCTTCTATCCCAGACATTGGTGACTGGGTCCTACTTTACCAGTAAACCAGAGCTTGATTACCAAAGTAAACAAGAACTGCTTGACTTCCAGGGTTTGTACGGGAAGGGGCATAACAAGCAGTGCAACACTTCCCAGGGTTCATATGGGGAGAAATATGACAAGAAGGAAAATAATTCAACTGGTATTTTCTTCCACAGGTTAAACCTTTCACATGGGATGAACTCATTGAGTTTCAATAATTCCAAGAAGTTGTGTCACAAATACTTCCTTTTTTTTTTATTCTGATGTTAGGCCCACACAAAGTAGATCTTCTGCTTCTCAGGCCTTTTTTGTAAAATTGCATGTGGGCGATGTTTTCTTATATTATGTTTTATTTTTGTAATTATTTCTTTGCCATCAAAAGTTCATGTTCTTGGTTTATTTACGTTTTAGGCCTCATAATCTACAGAATAGCCCCCACCCCCAAGCAGAGCAGCGCCCAAGAAAGTGTCCTTCTTGGAGTAAACTGCAAAGTCCTAGGCCTTTTCAAAGAAAAGAGCTGAACAAGCTTGGAGAGGCAAGAATGAGTGCTGAAACAATGTGGTACCACAAATGAAAAAGGTCTTTGGAGCATGGACTTGTACCCATTTCTGGAGACCATCAGAAACAAACATATACTAGAAACTCCGCAATCGGTGTGATCGAAGGAGTGACAGAAGCAACAGAGTGATTGCACACCATCGACAGAAGAACCTTCTACTTAGCCACAGAGGCTAAACCAGTGGAGTGAGTGCCTCCTTTTAGAAGAAAAGCAACTCCACTGCTCGTCTCTAAAAACCACTATGGAGGAGACAGGACCCGATAAAGGACATGTGCGAAGGCACAATGAAGTCGGGGCGACCTGAAACCTCCTTGGGCGACTTTGGCAAAGAAAGTCGCGACATAGAGGGAGACATGCTGGAACCGCCGCTAACAGAGAGCAGAGCAGATTGATCCACACCCACCGAGGCGACAGGGGTGTGATCGAAATGATTCGACAACTGCAGGTTCATATCTGGGCAGGAAGGCATAGCTGGCAAGACCGTCCCAAAGGAGGGACAGAGCGTCCACGGCGAAAGCCAGAGCATCTGGACACGGGGACACGAAAGTGTCCACCTGATGGTTCCAATGAGTCGCAAAAAGATTGATGTAGGGATGACCCCAGAGATCGCAAAGAGACTGGAACACCGCCATGTGGAGCATCCACTCGGTGGAAAAGAACCTGCCCCGTCGAGACAGGGAGTCTACTAGGACATCCAGACGACCGGGAATGTGACGAACCACCACTCTGGAATTGACATCCTGAGCGAGCAGTAGAAGATCCCGAACCAAATCGTACATGGGAACAATGTGCGTTCCGCCCTGGTTCCGAATGTGAACAACTACCGTAGAACTGTCAGGACCTGACAATTCGAAAAGCGTGGGATCCACTGTCGGAAACACAGAAGAAGAGCAAGAAGCTCCTTCTGGTTGACATGAAGAGCTGCTAGATCCTGGTCAGACCTAGAGTTTCCACACTCCATCCGAGATCGCTGGCGATTACCGTCAGAACACGATCGGACGTGGGGAAGTCCAACGGAACTCCCTGCATAATCCACTGAACATCTGTCAGGGGAGAAGGTGACGAGGAAGAGACTCCGGTAACAGAAGCACCAGAACCAGAGGATCGACATTCGGCTTCCAACGACTGAGCAAAAAGTGTTGGAGAGGTCAGACATGCAGTTGACCCAGAGGAATGAGATCCGTCACTGAAACGCAGAGACCAAGCAGTCGGGAAAGACACCGAGCTGATGAAGTCCATCCCAGATGACAAGACGGAGAAGGGTCCAGGTCTGACTTCTCTCCGTTGACTCTGAACCCTAGTGATGTGAGTAAGCTCAACAGTGTGACATCAGATTCCAGAAAAGCAGCATTGGATTGCCTCTGGAGGATATCAATTAGACAAGCTGAAGAAGACACCTTGGACTGTGTGCGATGTAAGACTAACACATGCGACATCAGACAGGTGAAGGCCCAAGGATCCAGGCCGAGGCCAAAGGGAATGGCCTTGAACTGGAACACATCCTGGGGAATGCAGCAGCGAACTGATCTGAAAGCCTCCATGCTGAACTGAGGAGCAATGATAGACTGCGTCAGAATACTCAGATCAATAACCTATCTGAGTCGGTCGTCCATCTTCAGCACCAAGAACATGCGGGAACAAAATACCACTGAAAGTTCTTGATGACCTCGATTGTCCCCTTTGACAGGAGATCGCCTATCTCCGTGGTCAAAAGTGCCCAACGTGTAATGTTGAAAGGGACTCATGTTGGAAGAGGCACTCTTTACTTAGTGGAGTGCCTCAACCTGGGACGAAATCGAGGTGACTACTGCCGACGCCTAACCCACCCTGTGAGTGAGTAGAGGTGGTGGTAGGAGGATCAGCCCATAGTTTCGCAGAGGAAGCAGAAGGGTACTTGTTAGGCTTTGGACGGCGCCTGCCTCCAACAGAAGGCCGATCAAGCTGACTAAGCAGCAGCAGATCAATGGTATGACAAAGGGAGCCATCCCAGACCGTCGCCACGGAACCATGGAATAGTCGCGGACCCGCCGAAAGAGGCAGATCAAAGAGCAGCGCACTGCCCCTCAAGAAGGGAACGTCTTGTGTCCTGCACAGCATACTGCAAACTAATTTCAAGCTAGTCGCATTACAGGCATGTGTGTGAGAAGATGCATGAGCGCCTTGAACAGCACACACAAAACAAAAACCTGTTTGTCGACAAACTCATCTGGGAGCAGATAAGCAGGAAAGCAGAGACGACGTGATCAAAGAGAGAACGCATTCCAGCATCCCACCCGATAAGCCCAACCTGGACTCCAGAGTCCCCATACGGCTGAGGAGTTGGAGTCCCGATCCAAGACTATCAAAGTCTGGCAGATTGACGGATTGGCAAAATCGTAGGAACGATAACGCACCAGAGGCAAAAAAGTGTCAACCTTGATGAAGAACGATGTCTTCATAGCCTTGGAACTCAGCTTAGAGTCCAAAGCAGGAAATGCTTCAACCACCTGTACCGACAGGCACGGTCGAAGGCACCCAGAAGCATGTTGCTCCACAGGCTGTAGGCATGCAACTGATGATCGCAGCCGCGCTGACACTGTCGGCTGGTTTGATGGTTTGAGACCTGGAAGGAACCCAAACACAAAGTCAAGAGCTGCCCCCAAGTCAGAAGACTGTTGGCTGTCGACGTCAGGAATGTCAGACTCATCCCACGACTCGGAAGACACATAGCCCATCATGGGCAAACCAGCCGACGCCTTCCATGGTGTGGGCACACCAGGGGATCAGAAAGCGGCCCGTTTCCAATCCCAGGAGGCGGTGCCACAGGAGGCACCTGGAAACCACTTGTAGCCTCGCTGGAATCAATGGAAAAGGCTCATGGACAGAACCTAAGTGAGTAAGGAGAGGGCCTCCCTAAGCTCACCGACTGTCGGAACGGAACAACGTGGGAACGAACTGACATTGTGGCTTCACTCCTGACCCATTTACCAGCGAAGGGTCACGATCCTCAAATACACTCAAAGTGGGGTGACGGGCTGCTGCTGAAAATATCTTAAGGTAGATGTGTAGTGGGGTATCACATACCCCGAGGATCAACAGAGCGGAAACTCAGGAGAGTCGCCGCGGACCTCTGCGGGACAGAAGGTCAAGGCTGAACAAAAAGCATTTGTCACACAAAACTGGCCATGGGACCAGAGTGTGTGGATGGAAATGCCACGGAGATCATTGTGACCCCACCATGAACATCCGAATCCAATGAGAAAAACTGAGGTACTCGATGCCTGAGAGACCACAGTAGAGGGTTTGGCCGGCAGCCCCTTCCAACTTCGCCAAGTTGAAGTCAGGAAGGCTGAGGCCAGACATGTTAACCTTCCAAAATTTTTTTCAGGGAGATTGAAGAAAATTTTCAGGGAGATGACATGATTTTCAGGGAGATTTTTTTTTGCGCGTAGAAGCCACGTGTGGATCAATTTTAAATACAAATTAATACCAAATACCCCATCCCCCCCACCCCCACAGACATAACAGGAAACAGTCCAACAACAATACATCAAAGGAACATACGCCAACGTTCTACTAACCGGTGGTGAGTGACCCAGACCTGTTAACCTCTGGAGGTGACTGTCAGTTTGATTTTGATGAGCTCCCAGTGAGACTCGGATGCTTGTCAGTGAGATTTTTGCACGTGGGCAGCACATCAATAATTTCCATGTTAACCCCCCCCCCCCCCCCCCCACACACACACACACACACACACACACATACATACATTAAACATTCCACCCTAATGTGTTTTATTTGAACAATTTGTCCTTTCGAAAGCCAAAACATAGAAATATAGAGAAAAACAGAAATCAAAAATATGGATGTGGTCATGTGCCAATATCTGAGTTGTTCCAATGACATCCATATTTCAATGGTTTTATGTACAAAATGTTTGGAGATATTTTTGACCTTTTCAGCACTATATCAGTTTTGACGCTATGTTGAAAGTTTTGGATCTATTAGGGAAATTATGGGTACTTGCGGCGACCTGCGGCGACCTGCGGTAACCTGCGGCGATCTGTGGTGTTTAGGCACACCCCGAGCCCGGTTGTTGTGGTAATTTGATCTGCCAAAGCCCAGCGCCCCACCTAACCACACCGGGTACTCACTGGAAGTAGTTGGTTATTTACGAAGGGGATTTGGAATGGGGTGATCATTTTTCAGTGAAACGTGAACATTATGCCACAGCCAGCCCAGGATGAAACATCTCCGGGATATTTAGTTTATTTTGTTGTCCATTTATCACAACGAATGAAAAAACGTCCAAGTGCCATAAATTAGCAACTTTTTAGAGATTTTTTTCACCAAAAACAATTTTTTTCACAGCCTGCTTTAGAAAATTGCGAATCGGAAATTTTTCCCAATATATTGAAAATTACGGCAACTCATATGTTTGAGCCGTTTGTCTGCAAAATTGGCTATAATTATCTGAAGTGAAAGTGAAATCCAAAGAGCAAAATGCACAATAATAAATTTGTGTGTATTTTTGCACATGTTCGATTGGACAAAATTTATGCGTATGGAACTTATTTTTCGATTTGACTGCTATCTGTATACAAGCAAAGGTGTGCCTTTAATATATAATCAATTTCAGCAATTATCCTGCATCTCAAATTCATTTAATCCGCCTGTCAAACGTGTTGCAAATAATCACAACACGGCCATTGACAGAAATGAGATTGGTCACCAGTTCTTACGTAAGTGGTGACGTTTCACACATAATTAATAACCTTGCCATTGAGAGTAGAGCACATGATTTTGTATTTGTAAACAAAAGCTGGTGGATTCAGTTTTTGTCTGGTATGTCGACTTTCCGGGAGATTTTGGCCCAAATTGACTCCGGGCGGGAGGGCGGGAGGGGATAGCTAATTCCGGGAGAATCCCGGGCATTCCGGGAGAGTTAACATGTCTGGCTGAGGCCAATACACCACGTCTACACTACCAGACATCCCTGCAGACCCCTGCAGGGATAAAACTGCTGTGCTCAACGGCTAAGAGGACACAGCATGGGGGTTTGGTCGGCAGCCACTTCCAACTTCACCGAGTTGAAGTCAGGGAAGGCTGAGGCCGATACCCCACGTCTACACCACCAGACGCCGCTGCAGACCCATGCAGGAAGAAAACTGCTGTGCTCAACGACCGAGGGGACACAGCAGGGGGTTCGGTTGGCAGCCACTTCCGACTTCGCCGAGTTGAAGTCAGGGAAGGCTGAGGCCAATACCCCATGTCTGCACCACCAGACACTGTGCTGCAGACCCCTGCAGGGAGAAAACTGTGGTGCTCAACGACCGAGAGGACACAGCAGGGGTTTCGATCGGCAGCCACTTCTGACTTCACTGAGTTGAAGTCTGGGAAGGCTGAGGCCGATACCCCACGTCAACACTTTCAGACACCTCTGCAGACCCCTGCAGGGATAAAACTGCTGTGCTCAACGGCTGAGAGGACACAGCATGGGGGTTTGGTCGGCAGCCACTTCCCACTTCGCCAAGTTGAAGTCAGGGAAGGTTGAGGCCGATACCCCACAACCACACTACAGACATCACTGCAGACCCCTGCAGGGTTAAGCCGAGGCCGGCTAAAACGGTGACTGATGATGTTGTAGATGAAACAGTAGTAGCAGCAGATGCGACGGGAGCTGTTGAAACTGGCGGAAAAGGGGAGAGAGCAACCTAGCTCGGCCTCCAAAGGAAGAGTCACAACCCTAGTGCGCATAGTCCCGGAACCGGGCATCTCTTCACCAGAAATCCAAGAAAACACCCTCCCCCTGCAGCGGTGCGGGAGGAACAGCCACGAGAATGCACCAACAGGAATTGCCCTAAAGAAACCGAACTGGAAATAACAGAGGTGAGAGCAGTAGAAGAAAAAAGGTGAACTCAACAGACACATAAAGCAGAACACCCCCAACTACGAGAGAAAGTGGCAGAAAAAAATAACCGGTGGGTACACGACAGAACCCAGACGGCCGGCAGGGACCTAATGAACAGAAATTCAGCCCTCAACAGAGTGAAGAAATCCTGTCCATACAGTCCAGCATCGACACCTAACTCCAATAATAATAATAAAATTTATCAACCGAAATTTTATTTCTGAACCGCGTTGACACAATGTCGAAAAAACATTCGCAAAAACGGAATATATAAACAAAATTCAAAGAGAACGTGGTTGAAAATATTAACGAGAATATATAAAACACAGTCCTGTTATTATACGATCTTTAGACCCATAATTCCAGTCACAGGAAAAACATTATCGATGAGCTGAATTATCACTGTTTCGTAATGCAAATGGCGACGACACATCCTGCACGTGTCTCGGACAAAAAAAGAATGATGAATTGATGACTGCACTGTGCATTGGTTAACGGAAGTCGTGGATTTGTACTAAGGGAAGAGCGTCCCTTACTGGGTGTGCGCCGATGGCGCTCGGCCCAGTTTTGGCTTATTTTTATGTGGTGTTTTTTACACCACTTTTCTTTCACACATCACTTGGAAAAGATTAAAATAGAGAGTATTTTATCCGAGTTAGGGTCTTCCACTGTAGTGCAAGCCTGTAGTAAACAACTGTAAGGTAGGTTGATAAGAAACATGTCTCAGGGTAATGTCACAAAAAAAATTGGTTAAATCAAGTCTTAATTGAGAAACATTTATTGGATTGATTCAAAGAAAATTAATGTTCAGGGTATTTTTTAAATTCATTCGGATGGAATATTTTTCAACTGATCAGAAAAACAAACATAAACTAGTTCCAGGACATAACAATGAAAGATTTATTTAAAGAATTTGACTGGTGGCTTCAAAACTTGCATTTTCTTAGCATGCTCATGTGGAAAGTCTAAATCAGTTTTAGTCCCATGATCAAGATGACAGAGAATATCTTTACATATATTTACTTTTAAAAAAAGTTCAACAAAAATGTTAACAAAACCATATCATGTGACCTCTCATTGGAATGACTTCATCAAGCTCATTCCAATGAGGGTGTCACATATGGTTTTGTTAAAATGTTATGAATAAAATGAAAAAACTAATATTTAAAATAATTAATTTTGATATCATCTGTGTTAGGTAAATGGTTAAGTGCTGACAGGCCAGTCCATCAATAGCCATATGGCTCACAATCTCATGCAATATTTGATACATTATATAGAAAATCTTTCAATCAAGTAACATTCTGTGAAGACAAAACTCATAAACACTACGATCCAGATACCACTCATCAAATTAGTCACACGAGTCTGATGTATATTTCAATGTTCAGTCCCTTGTCATCTGAATATGGGTCATAGGGTTAAATATAGCCCAGAGAAATTAGAATAGATTGAATGAGAAATGAAACAAATCTGTATTAATCGAGGATAGTGATAAGGTTGGCCCTGGCATTAAACCTTTACCCAACACAAAGAGAAGACATTTGCAAAACGATTTCATGAACAATTAGAATTTTTCATTTTTGTTTCAAAAACACAGCTTATGATCCCCTAGTGGAATGAGTTTTCAATGAGTTTGTTCCAATGTGGGATGATAGCCTATGTTTTTGATAAAAAAAAACTATGAATGGTGACACTTGTAAATAGCACGATCGCATTTTCCCACTGCAACAGGTAAATGGTTAAAATAGTTAGTCATGAAAATCTCAGACTAACTACAATGGCCGATGAGACTCTGAATAATCAGCGTGCATGAAGTATTAAAATTGTTTTCTTCTTTTCTACAAAGCAGTTCAACAGGAATGCAAAAAGATGATGACAATTTGTTCACTTTTGAGCACAAACTTTTATCATAGATTTCTCATGCTGTTAAACATTCCTAAGTTAAATGTTTGAATGCTATCAGATGACAATTATAAAAATAACTCTTGGCCAGTCGTGGGTTTGTTCTCATATGAAAATGCCTTACTTATCTCTTTGTTCCCAAAAGCTGCTCCCTTCCCACACCTCTTCTCTCCTTCCAAAACCCCTCCAAAAAACAAACTGTTTATTGCAAACCCATACTTCTTACTTACCAATTTCACTTATAAGCACACTAACGGAGTCTTTTGTGCCACCCAATAATCACCTATCCTTCTTTCCCCCATCCCATTTCATTATACTCTCAGTGAATCCTGTTCTGTCAGTTGATATTTTGGACATTCTAAGAGAAAGTGCTCCAGGGTTTCCATCACTCCCAAATTACACATCTGGCACTGCCTGGTACCACTGTCTTTCCCAATTTTCCATGGATACACCAGCAGACTTCATCTCAGTTGGAATATTGAGACATTGCAACCTAATGTAATTTATACATGGATCTAAGTTGAAATGGCATCCATGACTTATCACGGAAAAGACCACCACTTTTACTTGTTTTGATAGTTTACAACTGGCTACCAGTCCAGTAATTATTAGTAACCTGTACAGCAGATATAATTAAACGTTCAAACAAAAACATGCTCTACATATTAGATACACACCTGTCAACAGGGGAGGAAGATGAAGAGCTAGAAACACTTTCAATGTCATCTGAAAAAAAAATCTTAAAGTCAGATTATTTCCAAAAAATCTTTTCCATCTCTCTTTTCTACAGAGAAAAGTGGGTTCACTGTCCTCTATCCTAATAAACACAGGTCATTGGAATATTCTTAAAGCATTAAGGTCTGCACAAATTAGAAAATAAGATGACATAAAGTAATGCTATCATATCTTTCGCAATCATCATTTTTTTCAGAATTATTAAGCAAGAGAAAGACAAGGCAGATATATTAACCCTTGTTGGAGCAAAGACTGAAATGAGCAACCCATACAAAAGGAGTTTATTTCTGCACATTCTTTACTTAAGCCTTTATCTAATGTGCCGGCAATGTCTGACTAAATAAATTAACTTGAAGACAAAATTTATAGGATATTTGAAAAAGGTCAAGAGCCATCATCAAATATTTGATAAATTCTAGCTTTCAAGTTCAGCCAATCATTTATACCCATATTGCCTATTGTAGAAGACTTCTCAAACATTGTTGACTGCGTCCTATTTTACCAGTAAAACAGAAATTGCTTACCACAGTAAACAAGCACTGCTTCATTTCCTGGGGTTCCCACGGGGAGCCTTCAAGTTAATTTAATCCAATCGAACTCCTTCATATCAATGTCATATAAAACATGAGGGTACTTTTGCATGACAGGAATGGTAATTTTATTAAATGGTCAACTTATGTTTTTCCAAATCACAGCTTATTGTCCTTTGAGCTATTTGTCAAAGCTCAAGGATTGCAGGTAAACAGAACATTGGTCACCCTAATGCTTTTGAGGCAAATGAACGGTGATCAAAACAGTTTTTTGTTCAATTTATACAAACCTTAAAAATCATGTTAGGTTATGGTAACTTTTTACCAAATATTAATGGTTTACTTGGTTGGCAAAATGTCCACATTTAAATTTTATTGTTTTTTTTTTTCTTTCAATTTTTTTCTGCAAAACATATTTTGATACCTCCTTGGAATGAGCTGGTTTCAATGAGGGTTCATTAGCATAGTTTTTTAGGAAAAAAATAAACAGTTTTAGTTAATCAATAATTGTTTTTCAATAATACAACTAGGAATTTAACCGATTCAATCTTGATTTGTGTCTTGTAGAGGTGCTTCATATTCAGTTAAAAGAAAATGTATGCATTTATACTGTCAGTTTATTGGAGAGTACATCAAGAAACTCCCCAATATACTGCAACCAATTAAATACATATGAACAAATTCTGTAAACCAAGAACATGCCAACACTCTTCCAATTAACAAATTTGAAAAAGAAAATGCAGAGATAAGACTCCCCTAAGTAAATCTTCTGTTTCTCAGGTTATTTTTTGTAAAATTGCATGTGGGTGGGCATTTTTTTATTTTATTTTTTATTTTTGTAATTATATCTTTGCCATTAAAAGTTCATGTTCTTGGTTTGTTTTATGTTTTAGGTTAGGCCTCATAATCTACAGAACATCAGGGGTGGTGGTGTATTTTGTCTCTTGAATGTAAGAAGGATTTGCAATGCTAAAGCATTGCAAAGCCTTCCTGCACGCAAGGGACAAATTAATCAATTTTATTAACTTGGGTAAAATATGACATAAACCATTTAATTTTTATTTTTTTTAAAGTTTGCTTTGGTTCCAAAAAGAGAGCATGCTGCAGCCAAAAGGACCACGTGGGAGGGCCTGAGAAACAGATTTTTAACTTTTTAAGGCCTAATATGTTTTCAGGTGTTAGCCAGTTCTTTATAGAACTTTATAGAACTATCACTCAGGGTGCTGGTTATTCAACACACTGTAGACTGATGTCAAACTTGAAACTTACAAGAAGCAAATTTTTCCAATAATGAAATTAGAAATTTAATGAATTCAGTCTTATTTGTCAAGAGTTCAATCAGCTCAAGATTGAACTGGTTAAATTCCAAGTTGCAGTGTGGGACACTTTTGGTTTTTCGATATCTGTGTAAAAATGGTTAACCCTATTATACTGGTAAGCCGGGTGTGTAACACAGTAAACAAGCCCTGTTCATCTTCCTGGGATTTCCACAGGATCCCTCTTGTGAAAATAAAAATGATTTTGATTTCTTTCAAGAATGGTGGAATGTACCAGTATTTGTTCATTTATAAGATAAATGGACATCAGGTCACTTCAAGTATTTGTAGCTATATTATGTTAAGCTGTAGAATGAAATCAGTTTAGTCCATCATTTATATTTATTCTGCCCTTTGAAAGATGAGCAAAACTAATATTGGCTACTTGGTCCAAATTTCTCAGCACTATTCTCCATCAGTAGAAAAGCACCATGCCTTTCTAAGACCACAGAGAAAACCTACCTGAGCAACAAACTATATTGAACAAAGAGGCTAGAAACCAAAATGGAAGTTCCACACCTATAAGTAATGCTAAAATAAATACAACTGGACATTGATTGAAAAGTTCTTATTAATAGGAATCATGGAATGTTTTTCATTTATTTTATTTTCATTCGTTTTTGTTCCCCCAAAACAAATCATATTCCCACCCCCACTCACTGAAAATGGTATTCCACTCCCAGCATCGTATTCCATTCTCTGCGATGACAGACTATTATAAAAAAAAAAATCTTTACAAATCGGTTGAGTTACTTCCCCTGTTGCACAGGTTTATTATTCATCTGTGTTTTCAATTACGCCTCTGCAACTTCAATTATTTATTCTCAAAGTTGTAACTACTATTTATGTTGAAGATGTCACCTGAAGTATCTGAAATCAACCACAGAACAATAGATGTTGAGGTACCACAGGTACTTTTGATTTTCCCATAAGTGGTGGTCCTGAAGGCAAAGTTGCGTTGAAGACAGAGGCTACAGGTGATTTGTGATGATGAATAACGATTTGGCTGAAATTATATCAAGTAATGAAAATAAGAACACTGCTAATAATAATGATGTTTGTCTCTTTTGTGAGTTCTTATTAAAGAAGTATGATAACAATGTTGATACTGCAGAGGATACGCCTGAAAGTCTGTGTAACTTCATATGCCATTTTGTAGTATCAGCAAGATGCCAAAATGGGAAGGAATTTGAGCCAATTACACTCTGGTCTTTCTATTCAAGCATCAGTTGTTATATAAAAAAATTCGGAAATAAACACTGTATCATTAAAGATGCAATTTTCGCAAAAGCTAGAGATGCTTTAAAAACAAAACAAAAACAACTTAAATCAATTGGAAAAGGCAATAAACCCTTTGTAGCAGACAGGCTGACAAATGAGGATATTGAAAAGTTGTATGAGAATAAAATTCTTGGGCTGCATTTGCCAAGATCAGTGCAAAATTCACTGTTTTTGGCATTAGCTACACAATGTGGAATGTGGGGAGGCCAAGGGCAGTATAATTTATTGTGGGGTGATGTCAGAGTTGGGGAAGATGAGAGCAGCAAGAAATCTAAATTTTATAGTAAATTTCCTTTCTTATTATACCTACTGCAATTGTTTACTACAGGCTTGCACTACAGTGGAAGAACCTAACTCGGATAAAATACTCTCTATTTTAATCTTTCCCAAGAGATTTGGGAGAGAAAAGTGGTGTAAAAACACCACGAAAAAATAAGCCAAAACTGGGTCGAGCGCCATCGGCACACACCCAGTATGGGATGCTCTCCCATAGTACAAATCCACGACTTCCGTAAAACAATGTGCAGTGCGTCAATTCATCATTCTTTTGATTCGGACAACACAGGAGTTATGTGATCAGCAGGGAGGAAGGATTCTTACCCGAATAAGAAGACAGGAGGGCCTCCATGTAAACAATTGCGGTAGGTATAATAAGAAAGGAAATTTACTATAAAATTTAGATTTCTTAACAACCTACCTTGCAATTGTTTACTACAGGCTGAATAGACAATAGGATGGAGGGAATCACATAACCAACCCACACATAACTCAATAGCACTGGAACCGTGGACAGAGGAAGAGATCCCTAGGCCAATCAAACCATAGCATCACAAACATTAGTAAAAGACAATGAAAGATGAGGCGTATGGTGAAGTGCGACGCACAGACAGAATGGGCAGGAACAGCACAGAGCTGGAACTGACCCTGAAAAAAGCTGAATGGCTGGGATAGACAACAGCCTGAGCCGAATAAAGAGGGCCCCAAGGACAAAGGTCCTCTGTCGGCTCCTGCAACTGTCGCAGAGAAAAGGAGAATATAGCATTTCTCCAGTAGGCTGCCAGTATAACATCCGCCATCCGACAACATGACAGAGTTATTAAAAGAGGAAGACAATGCACACACCTCGTGGCAGAAAAAACAATTGGCAACACAATCACCAGTAGCTAGACAAGCAGAAGCTGCACAAATAGCAAGACAAATCCATCGAGAAATGGATGCAGGAGAGATCTGGCATGTGAGAAAATGCATATCCATCCAGGATAAAGGCGCGAACGCCCTCACCCCCAAGCAGAGCAGTGCCCAAGAAAGTGACCATCTTGGAGTAAACTGCAAAGTCCTAGGCCTTTTCAAGGAAAAAAGCTGAACAAGCTTGGAGAGGCTAGGATGAGTGTCGAAACAATGCGGTACCACATATGAAAAAGGTCTCCGAAGCATGGACTTGGACCCATTGCTGGAGACCCCCAGAAACAAACATATACCAGAAACTCCACAAGCGGTGTGATCGAAGGAGTGACAGAAGCAACAGAGTGATCGCACACCATCGAGAGGCAAAACCAGTGGAGTGAGTGCCTCCTTGAAGAAGAAAAGCAACTCCACTGCGTGTCTCGAAAAACCACTACGAAGGAGACAGGACCCGATAAAAGACATGTGCGAAGGCACAATGAAGTCGGGTCAACTTGAAACCTCCTCGGACGACTTTGGCAAAGCAAGTTACGATGTAGAGGGAGACATGCCAGAACTACCGCTAACAGAGAGCGGAGCAGAGTGATCCACACCCACCGAGGCGGCAGGTTCATATCTGGGAGAGAACCTGAGGTGGAATCGGAACTGGCAGTAAGGCGTAGCCAACAAGACTGTCCCAAAGGAGGGCCAGAGCGTCCACGGCGAAAGCCAGAGCATCTGGACACGGGGACACGAAAGTGTCCACCTGATGGTTCCAACGAGTCACAAAGAGATCGATGGAACCCACCATGTGGAGCATCCACTCGGTGGAAAAGAACCTGCCCCGTCGGGACAGGGAGCTGGCTAGGACGTTCAGATGACCGGAAATGTGACGAACAACCACCCCGGCGTTGACATCCTGAGTGAGCAGAACAAGATCCCAAGCCAATTCGTACATTGGAACCGAGTGCGTGCCGCCCTGGTCCCGAATGTAAGCAACCACTGTCGAATTGTCGAACAACAGAAGGACCTGACGATCGACAGGTGAGGGATCCACTGCCTGAAACTCAGAAGAATAGCAAGAAGCTCCTTCTGGCTGATGTGTAGAGATGCCCGATCCTGGTCCTACATCCCGTAAAGGGAAAGACCTAGAGGATCCAACGTCACACCCCATCCGAGATCGCTGGCATCTGCCGTCAGAATGCGATCGGACATGGGTAAGTCCAACAGGACACCCTGCGTGATCCACTGAACATTCATCCAGTGGAGAAGGTGAGAATAAGAGAATCTGGTAACTGAAGCACCAGATCCAGAGAATCGACATTCGGCCTCCAACGACTGAGCAGAAAGTGTTGGAGAGGTCTGACACGCAGCCGACCTAGAGGAATGAGATCCGTCACCGAACCGCAGACACCGATCAGCCGGCGAATACTCTGTGCCGTCGCGGATGTGGACTGGGACAGAGTCAGAGCAAAAGCTGAGAGAATCACAGCCTTGGCCTGGGGAAACGCCACCAAATTGAATTGGGTGCGGAAAGCCATCCCCAGATAACGAAACGACCGAGAAGGGACCAGGTCCGACTTCTCGTTGACTCTGAACCCTAGCGACGTGAGCAAGCTCAACAGAGTAGCGACATCCGACTCCAGTAAGGCAGCATTGGAATGCCTCTGGAGGATATAGTCCAGATATGCCGAAGAAGTCACCCTGGACTGTGTGCGATGGAAAGCTATCACATGCGGCATTAGTCTGGGGAAGGCCCAAGGAACCAGGTTGAGGCCGAAAGGCATGGCCTTGAACTGGTAAACTCGCACCAGAAAAGCGAACCTGAGATACTTCCGTGATGCCCGATGAATCGGAACGTGAAAGTAAGCGTCTCGCAGGTCGACGCTGGAAGCGAAATCTCCCTGGTGAATTGAACGGCGGACCGACCTGAAAGTCTCCATGCTGAACTTGGGAGCAATGAGAGACTGGTTCAGGATACTCAGATCGATAACCGGTCGGATTCGGCCGTCCTTCTTCGGCACCAAGAACAGGCGGGAATAGCACCCCACTGACTGAATGTTCTTGACGACCTCGATCGCCCCCTTTGTCAGGAGATTGTCTATCTCCGTGGACAAAAGTTCCCGACGTAAAACGTCTGAAGAAACTGTGGTTGGAAGAGGCACCCCGGACAGAGTGGGGTGCCTTCGGAAGGATATTCGCAGTCCGGACCAAACAACATCTAACACCCAAGGATCGGATGTGATGGTGGCCCAACGGTCAGCGAACTCTGCTATCCTTCCTCCAACCTCGGACGAGTCAAGGTGAGGACCTTCATTTCGAGCAACGAGGCCTGCGAGAGGAGAAACCACCTCCGCTACTGAATGAAGAATCCTGATACTTCCCTCTAGTCTGCCGGCGCTTACCCTTACCCCTTGAGTAAGAAGTAGAAGCGGTGGCAGAAGGATCAGCCTTTTGCCTCGCAGAGGAAGCAGAAGGGTACTTGTTAGGCTTGGAACGGCCCCTGCCTCCCTTAGAAGGCTGATCAAGCTGAAGAAACATCAGCTGATCTTTGGAATGACGTAGGACGTCATCCCAGACCGTCGTCACGGAACCATGGAAAAGTTGCGGACCTGCCAAAGAAGAAGATCGAAGAGTTGCGCGCTGCTCCTCAGGAAGGGATCGGCCTGTGTCCAGCACAGAGTCCCTTCGAACTAATTCCAGATTAGCTGTGTTACAGGAATGCATGTGCATAAGATGCATGAGCGCCTTGGACAGCACACGCAAAGGAGCCTGTACCTCGTCAAACTTATCTGGAGGCAGATAAGCAGCTAAAGCTGAGACGACGTGATCTGAGAGAGAAAGCATACCAAGCATCTCTCTCGATAAGCCCAACGTGGCCTCCAGAGTCGTCATCGGAATGACGGCAGACTTAGGCTTGGAAAGCCTGAGGGAATTGGAGTCGTGATCCAAAACCGTCAAAGTCTGGCAGACTGACGGATTGGCGGAATCGTAGGAACGATAATGCGCCGGAGGCAAAAAGGTGTCAACCCTGGTGAAGAACGGAGCCTTCATAGCCTTGGAACTCAGCTTAGATTCCAAGGCTGAAAATGCTTCAACCAACTGTACCGACTGGCACGGTCGAAGATGCCCAGAAGCAGGTTGCTCCATAGGCTGTTGGCGCGCGACCGATGATCGCGGCCTGGCTGACACTGTCGGCTGGTTTGATGGTTTGAGATCCGGAAGAAACCCAAACACAAAATCAAGAGCTGCCCCCAAGTCCGAAGACTGCTGGCTCTCGACATCAAGCATGTCTGACTCTTCCCCTGAGTCGGAAGACACATAGCCCATCGTGGGCAAACCAGCTGACGCCTCCCATGGTGTCGGAACACCAGGAGGATCAGAAAGCGGCCTGTTTCCAGTCCCGGGAGGCGGTGCCATAGGGGGCGCCTGGAAACCACTCGCTGCCTCGCTGGAAGCAACGGGAAGGCTCTTTGACAGAACCTGAGTGAGTAAAGAGAGGGCCGCCCTAAGCTCACTGCCCGTACTGGCCGGTTCGACAGGGGAACGAACCTGCAAAGTGGCTTCACCTCTGACCCTCTTAACAAGCGAAGGGTCACGATCCTCCAAAACACCCGATGCAGGACGATGAGCGGCAGCCGAAATGTCTGAAGGCAGACGTGTATAGGGGTACGACACACCCTGAGGATCAACATAGCGGGAACTCATGAGAGTCACCGCGGACCTCTGCAGGGCAGAAGGTCCAGGCTGCACAAAAGACGTTGGTCCCCCAAAACTGGTCGTGTGGCCAGAATGAGTGGACGGAAACGCCACGGAGTTCATAGTGTCCCCACTAAGAAACATCCGAATCCAATGACACAACTGTGGTGCTCGACGGCGCAGAGACCACAGTAGAGGGTCCAGCCGGTAGCCACTTCCAACTTCGAAGAGTTGAAGTCAGGGAAGGCTGAGGACGATATCCCCACGTCTACACTCCCAGACACCGCAGCAGACCACTGCAGGTATAAAACTACTGTGCTCAACGGCTGAGAGAACACAGTAGGGCATTCAGTCGGCAGCCACGTCCGACTTCGCCGAGTTGAAGTCGGGGAAGGCTGAGGCCGATACCCCACAACCACACTACAGACATCCCTGCAGAAGACCCTTGTAGGGATAAGCCGAGGCCGGCTAAAAACGGTGCCCATTGACGTTGTAGACGGAACAGCAGTAGCAGCAGATATGACGGGAGCTGTTGGAACTGGCGGAAAAGCGGAGAGAGCCACCTAGCTCGGCTTCCAAAGGAGGAGTCACAACCCTAGTGACAGCCTCAGATGTCGACTGGAGAGGGCGCATACTCCCGGAACCAGACATCTCTTCACCAGAAATCCAACAGCTCCCGCAGTATCCACCACGGTAAAAAAAACTGCACATTCCCCACAGAAGGGGAATAACTCTCACCAGACATGTCCGAGTCAGGAAGCCCCGAAACGACAGCGTTCCCCACCCCCCACTGGTGCAGGAGGAGCTACACATCCCCCACGGAGGGGGAGCAATTGTCACCACACGTGGTCGAGTCAGGCGGCCCAAAACGACAGTGTTCCCCACCCCACGGGAGCGGGAGGAGCTGCACATCCCCCATGGAGGGGGTATAACTCACACCAGACGTGATCGAGTTGGGTGGCCCCCGAAACGACAGCATTCCCCCCCCACGGGTTCGGGAGGAGCTGCTCATCCCCCAAGGAGGGGGTATAACTCACACCAGACATGGTCGAGTCCGGGGGCCCCCAAAACGACAGCGTTCCACACCACCCGCGGGTGCGGACGAAACGGACACGAGAAAGCGAGGGCAACAGGAATTGCCCTAAAGAAACCGAACTGGAAATAACAGAGGTGAGAGCAGTAGAAGAAAAAGGTGAACTCAACAGAAACAGAAAGTAGAAGAACACCCTCAACTACGCGAGAAGGTGGCAGAAAAAAAACGGTGGGTACACGACAGAACCCAGACGGCCGACACCTAACTCCAATAACAATTAAATTTTTATCAAAAAAAAATTCATTGTCGAATCGCGTGACACAAAGTCGAAAACAAAACATTCGCGAAAACGGAATAGTAAATAATATACAATGAGAATGTGGTTGAAAATATTAACGAGAATATATAAAACACAGTCCTGTTATTATACGATCTTCAGATCTATAATTCCAGTCACAGGAAAACCATTATCGATGAGTCGAATTATCACTGTTTCATAATGCATATGGAGGAGACACATCTTCCACGTGTCTCGGATAGAAAAAGAATGATGAATTGATGCACTGCGCATTGTTTTACGGAAGTCGTGGATTTGTACTATGGAAGAGCGTCCCATACTGGGTGTGCGCCAATGGCGCTCGGCCCAGTTTTGGCTTATTTTTTCACCACTTTTCTTTCCCAAATCTCTTGGGAAAGATTAAAATAGAGAGTATTTTACCCGAGTTAGGTTCTTCCAATGTAGTGCAAGCCTGTAGTAAACAACTGCAAGGTAGGTTGATAAGAAATTCTTGTTTGTCAACCAAAAGTGCCATACCAAAACACGAATGGGTGAAGATCAAAGTAATACCCCATTGTGTTGAAAGCACAAAAGGAAATAGACAGAGGGACATATGTTGATCGAGGGCAGAAATGGTACAAAAATCAGCGGATGGAAATCAATCAAATTTGTCAAATTATAAGTCAGATGAAAGTTGATCGTAATTTGTCCCAAGAAAGGAAACTAACAATTCAAAGCACAAGGAAACAACCGATTCAAGAACTAAATGACTCTGAAATCCCACCACACCAGATAGTCCAAATAACAGGACATCAAAATGTTAACGGCATTAATAACAATTCAAAAATAAACACTCACCAGGAGAGAAATATTTCCACCATCCTTTCGATCAAAACGACACAAAAGTCAGCTGAGGATATGAATCCAAGTCAAGGTCGCAAGTTAATTCCATCAGATTCCTTCACGAAATAACACTACAACCATTGTGAACTGGTCAGACTCCAGAATGCTAATGATGTAGAACCAGTTGGGGAAACATTTTTGGAAACACCAGGTTGTCAAATGCGCAAATACAAATAACAAAAAACAATTATTCTAATCAGTGTAATTGCACCAAGATGTCCAGTTCCACTTTGACAGAAATTCATATCACAAATTCTGTTGTCAATGAGTAGTGACGTTCTCCGATATTTCAGAATGAAGAATTTCAATCCTTAAATGAAAATCCAGTTAATTCACACAGAAATTCATTGTTAATTTATTACATTAAAGTTGTTTATTTGAACAATCCCTCCAAAAACTATTCCCTCAGCGGCCAAATTTATGAATGAACAATGATGTAATTTGTTCAAATTCGTTTTGTATCACTGCATGCATGTGCACGTGATCTCAAGGTCGGATCAGTGGGATGACATATTTTGAAAGTAACCACACAATCAAATATAAATGATTGTTTTGTTTGTTGGTGGTTAACGTCACATATTTATGCACCATGGCTAATCGTGACACAACATGGAGATGAAGTCAAGTTTAGTCAATCGTTGATCAACATGTTGCCCATTTTAGAGGACTTTCACCCCCAAGCATTGGTGACTGGGTCCTATTTTACTAGTAAAGCGGAACTGCTGCTTACTTCCCGGGGTTCCCACGGGGAAAATGATTGTTTTAGGAAAACAAATAAGGAGGAAATAAAATAAATACAAAAGTTCACTGCTCAGACCTTGTGGGCCACAAGGAGGATTATTTCACGAGGTGTCCTCTGTGTGCCCCACTCGAAGCTAAAAATCATACTTGAATCAGAGTAGTGAACTATTGTCTATATAATTGTAAGCATAGTATGGGCATTTCATCAAATACTATGATAAACAACAAAAGGTTATATGGCCACAGATCCAACAACTTAGTGAGAAAATCTTTTTAAAACTTAACTGGTTGAGTGCTGAATTATCTTTAGTGTTCAAAATTTGTTCATAAGTCTTTGTTTTGTTAAAATTTATGGGAGAGTGCCTGTACAGGCACTCTCCCATGAACTGTAACATGGAAAATCCATGCAAACCAAATTTACATTAAAAAATAATATAAAGAACATCCACAAACATCCACAGGGTTTGAAGCCTTTGAGTTGCAGTACCTGCACTTTAGAGTAAAGCCCAAGTATGGGCTTCCAGCACTCAACAAGTTAAAACTACTGTGGTTGGATTGGTTAGGGTTTTCATCTGATCTTTATCTTCATCTTTGCAATATCACATAAAAAGTGTCGGTAATTCATATTAATTTATTGAAGTCTTGAGTATGATACACTCTAAATCCACCCAAACTGATTTCACCAATAACACAACCAAATTTTAAAATCAAAGTGAAGGAGTTGATCACACAACATGGGTATGTCTTTTCAAACACCTCCATCTGCACATCAGCAAACCATCAAATATAATTTTGCAAGGTTTCAAGAGTTTCAACTGAAAGGTGTGGAAGGAGATAATTTCACAACACGGGAACCCTTTTTTCAACAAAATACACAATGTTTCAAGTACTGGAAGAACAATAACTGTTGAGAATTTTTTCTTTTTTTTTTTTTGCTGCATACATGTGCACCGAGATGAAATTGTCAAAAAGCATGTCCATAAGTTTCAAATCCTAATAGATTAGTGGAAATCTGTGTGGATGGATAAATGCACAGACAGATGGATGGGCAGAATAAGGTTATTCCTGACTTTGCCTCCGGCGACAATGATAGTTACCTTCAACTTCATCAGTCATCAAATTATCAACCTCAATATCAACATGATCAGCCATCATATGTTTCAACAGATCCTGTTGTAATGTATTATTCAGTTCTGTCTGATGAAGTTTGGCCAGCAGCTCTTTATTTTCTGACTCTTTCTGTGAAAGTGTAATGCCCTATAAAATACAAATAAAGTTTATATTCAAATTTAGTTTCCATAAAATTCTGATTAAAACCTGTCATTTAATTTGGAATGTGACAACCTATCAAGTGATAACGATTCTGATTCAGACAGTGCTAGAGAAATCACAAATGTCATATGAGGTCATACAATAGATCAAGACAGATTTGAGTTTAACTATTGTATGCTTTGCAGTAAAACTTTGAGCTACCTGTGTTCAATAATTGTATATAGTACACGCAATGCAATTTTAAATGAGCAACAAATTGGAGTGGACATTCATTCATACACTTGCATGTTAATAGAGTTGAAACATAACAACATGAAAAGTGGGTGTGGTGGCATTGCGGTAACTGGTTCTCATCAGATCACTGAAGTTAAGCAACGTCAAGCCCAGATAGTCCTTGGATGGGTGACCGTCTGAGCGATCGATTCAGACTCCTGCGTTGTGTCCTTGGGCAAAGCACTTAACCCTGATTGTCCACATGGGGGCAAAATGACTGTGCACTGAGGCGTACTGTACGTCGATGGTGTACATGTCTTCAAACAATCTAACCCTGCCTGTGCTAGAGTGCGGAGTTACGATGTTGGGGTTCTGGCAGCTGCTCGTCATTGCCCAGTGGTTTTCTCCGGCTTCCTCCATCTGTAAAACTGAAACCAACACGATATGAACTTGGCTATTAAAGTGTTGTTAAACCATAATGAATAAATAAACAACATGAAAGAAAATCAGTGTTCATCATGGCCGAGAAGTGAACGCAACTAGATTTGTTGAAATTCTCATATTTTAGTGGCAAAAATCATGTTTCTTACAAGAAATAAAAGGACACACTCAGTTAACTGGTAGAATGGTGAAAACTCATATTTGAGCTTTATTCTGAAGTGAAGGTATCGTAACATAAAGGCTTCATATTCAGTGGATGTGCTTCACATTATCTTGAAAGTGAAACTGTTTAGTATGTGTGGATTTGACTTGTTTCCTATGGGCACTCTCCCATAAATTGTAACAAGGCAAAGATATGTGAACAAATTTTGGGGACCAAATATAATTTAGCCCTCTACTAGTTAAACAGTTAATTGATTGGTAATTTATTTTTAGAAATTTACATGAAAATGGTCTATAAGGCCATTATCATGGAAACTTAAGGCAAATAAAATTACAGAATTTTGTACAAATAATTGCAGATATCTGAAATGCATGTATCATTGAGTACCAGGATGTCTACCATTTTCCTAACCTAAATTAAAGGCACTTTCAAATGGTATTTTCCAAGTATATGTTGAATTTTCTTAAGGATTAAATTAGATAAATTTCACAACCCATAGCCTCATAATTTACAATATCTATCAGAATTAATAGATGAAACTAGAGCGCACTGTCACAGTGCCAAAGTTGCGACGATTCGTGACAGACATTGCCACATATAGAGCTGCTTGTCGCAGCTAAAAATTCTGTGTTGAGTTTCAGTCCTTTTTCTTAACACATTAACATTCATTTCAGTTTGTAGGTCAGCTGGAAATAATTTTTTGTGATAAATAATATCAATCTCTTTCAAGATTTCTTGGACACCTTTAAAGAAACTTTCCAAAAGACATAGGAAAGACTCTTGGAATTAAGTCTATATTCCTGTATTCTAGTAATAAAATGAGCATTAATTCTGTCAAACAAGATATAATACAGTAGAACCTGTCTTGAGAGACCACCCTTTTTGCCTTGCAAACAAACAGTACTAGGTCACAGTAGTCTTTCAAGACAGATGGATGGTTTATCTAAACAGGTTTTACTGTAGATTAAATGCTTATATTGGATGTAGTGAAGTTGAATTGGTCTATAAACATGGAGAATTCAGTGGCTGACAGCATTATTCTTCGAAAGATCACAAGATTTTTTTTATTCATTTAACAGGAGTTTACCTACGTATCAAATTTGTACTAAAGGTAATGTAAATGGTTTGTTATTTTCAAGTCTCATGAAATTAATCGGATTATTCATTATGAAATATCAAATTAGGTGAGGTTTACTGTACTCTTCAAAGTACTATCAAAAACTGTTTTCCAAGGGTTTCAGTGTGGGAGTATAAAATGTGCTATTCAATAATCATTGTTTTTTCAATATTTACCCAAACACAGCTTTGAACTCATTGCAATGAGAAGCTATGTTTTCAAGGCAAACATATTTAAATTTTCAGTAAGATTTTTTTTTTTCACAAGTGTCATATTTTAGTTGTGTTTACTAAATATACTATTAAAAAAATGTAGGGGATATCCAAACTAATGTTCATATTTTTGGAAAATGGTATTGGATATGTGTGATTGGACACATTAATATGTTACCAAGTTTAGTGTGGATCATGGATGTCACCAGCCCACGAACACTTTGTGCAAGTTTTTTGCACAAGCACCGCGTTAATGTCTGTGGGGTACGTTTTGAAATTTTCATTTGTACTGGATAGGCTTTTTTGGAGGTCTCATCATTCTTTTCTTGGTATAAATTCGTTCATCAATAGTTTCTGGTTGAAACGTAACTTTTGAGGTATGCGAAGACTGACATGTGACAAACATTTACATGTTGGAAGCTGGCAGCAGACAGACTGCAGTGGCTAAAATACTCAATGTTACTCAATTGGTGATTAGCAGGTTGTGGTCATACTACCGTTAGACAGACAGATGTCGGTCAGATCATCCAAGGACGACATCTGCTTACCAGGATCATTTCAACCGAACCACACCATTACATAACCGCCATCAAAGTGCCTCAGAAATTGGACAGCAGCTGCACCGAGTGACAGATGTGCAAGTCAGTGGTCAGACTACCTGAAAACGCCTACACAGCTGGAATTTGTACGCTCGATGACCTCGAATAATTCAACGACTGAAAGTCACACCGCAGCAAGGTGCAATTGGTGTGGAGCACGACAGCGCTGGGACAATCATCGGTAGAGCAACATTATGTTTTCCGATGAATCAAGGTTCACTTGACTTACACAACAGGCGAAACAGAGTGTGGCAGTGGCGGAACAAACGATACCATGACGTAGCCTTTAGGCAGCATGATCATTTTGGTGGTGGATCAGTTATGGTGTGTGGAGGCATAACCATGACAAGTAGAACAGCATTACATGTCATCCAAGGGAGTGTCACAGGGCAGTACTACCATGACAACATGTTAGCAGCACATGTGGTGCAATTTGCATGACATCATGGCTGTCGATTCATTTAAATACCAATGCAAAAGCACACAGGACCCGTGTCACCATAGAGTTCCTCCAGGAGCAGAACATCACTAAACTACCTTGGCCAGCACTAAGTCCAGACCTTTCACCAATCGAGCATGTGTGGGATATGCTTGGCAGGTGCCTACGACAATGCCAACAGCCCCCTACCAATGTCCAGGAACTCGTCGCTGAGCTGCAGGAAGAATGGAATAACATCAGTCAAGCTGATGTTGGATGTTTTGGTGAGGAGTATGCAAGTCAGATCCGCACTTCACTACTTTTATTTGAACAGTTTAGTAAAGACATTTTCTGATAGAACAGTTACATTATAATTACAAATTCAGATTTACAATCTCCCAAAACCTTTCACAGGGTGATTAAATAGAGGTTACTTCCAAAATGTCTATCTTTAAAACAAATCCAATATATTTTCTTGGAAAATTCAATCTTTTAATGTGACATAGAGTATAATAAGATAATGAGAGTCTTCAAACAGAAATTTTTTACTGCTGCTGAAAAATCAATGAGTGTACTTCATCCAAAGAGTTTATTCATAAATTGAATGATAACCCTTTACCCAACGCATCAGGTATCAAACTTATTACTTTAATTATTGTTTTTTTCAAATTTTTCAAAAAATTTCATCAAAACCCTATCATATGAGCCTTCATTGGAGCATGCTCGACAAGCCAGTTCCAATGAGGGTTGGATGAAATGGTTTTGCTGAAATGTTTTGAAAAATATATTATTTTTCAACTGCTTAATATTTAAGTTATGTGGACGGATATGGGCAATTCAATTAAGTAAAGCATTTACCCTTTACCTGCCACAGTATTTTTAAATAAACAGCTGCGCCATGAGCGCATGATACGCCCGTTATTAATTACAAGAGGGAACCACACAATATGAGTATACATGTGTACTTGTCAGGTTACATATACTTGCCACCAAAAAATCATGAAAATTGCTCAAAGTCCAACATGTGGAAAATTGCCTATATTTTGATGAATAAAGTCCCATAACTCTGGAATGACAAATCGGACAGCAACACAAATTGAAAGGGAGATTCCTTCTATCAACATATACTTGCAACCAAAAAAATCATGAAAATTGCTCTAAGCATTTTCAAGTTATTGTTTGACATGTGAAAAATAAAGTCCCATAACTCTGGAATGACTAATCGAACAGCGACACCAACCGAAAGGGACCTTCCTTCCATCAACATAAACCACCTACCAAAAAATCGTAAAATCTCCCGAAGCGTTCTCGAGTTATCGTACGACGTGTAGAAAATCAACAATTTTCTAAGTAATAAAGTCCCATAACTCTGGAATGACTAATCGAACGACGACACTAAACGAAAGGGAGCTTCCCTCCATCATCATAAACCACCGACCAAAAAATCGTGAAAATCTCTCGAAGCATTCTCGAGTTATCGTACGACGTGTAAAAAATAAACAATTTTCTAAGTAATAAACTCCCATAACTCTGGAATGACTAATCGAACGGCGACACTAAACGAAAGGGAGCTTCCCTCCATCGATATACACCACCTACCCCAAAATCACGAAAATCTCTCAAAGCGTTCTCGACTTATCGTACGACATGTAAAAAATCAACAATTTTCTAAGTAATAAAGTCCCATAACTCTGAAATGACTAATCGAACAGCGACGCTAAACAAAAGGGAGCTTCCCTCCATCGATATACACCACCTACCCAAAAATCATGAAAATCTCTCAAAGCGTTCTTGAGTTATCGTACGACATGTGACCGGACGGACAGACGGACAGACAGACAGCAGTATACCATAATACGACCGTTTTTTCAAAACGGGCGTATAAAAATAAATTCAATTTCACATTTTTTGAAAACACTTTCACAATTTTTCAATAAAACCATACAAATATGGATATCATTAGAATCAGCTCAACGAGCTGGTTCTAATGATATTCATATTTGTATAGTTATACAGAGAAACTTCCGAGATATTTTAGACTGTGGTAGGCTTATTTGGGTTAATTTTCTGGCTGTTTTTCCCACTATGTTAGGTAAAGCGTTAATTGGCCACTTTGCCATTGAAAAAATTAAATTAAAGGGAGTATTCAATTAACAGACATTTTTGTCATTTTCATATATTTTAGTGATAAACTAAGTATAACATCTTTTTGACAGAGCTCATGGAACTTTGTCAAACAACATATAATAGATTTAATGCTTTTATTGTAAGTACTAAGGTCAAACAGGGGGCCAATACTATAAAACTTTGACAACTGTATTTTTCAGAATTGTATTTTTTAAGTATGACAATCAATGACTGAAATGCATTATCAACGCTTCAAAGACACAGCAATTTACCGGTACATAAATTGCATCGTCTTCTGAAGTGCTAAGGTTCACTTCAATGACCTATATTCATAGGCAGAAAATACAATTCTGGAAAATACAACTGTAAAAGTGTTATAGTTCTGGACACCTTTTTGTATAAATATGGGGAAATCAGTGGTTGGCAATATAATTCTGTTATTCATCAAGAGACCACAAGAGTTTTATTCAATTAACAGTTCACTCTATAACCTGTATATAATTTAGGCCATACAAAAAAAATTTATTCTCAGGCATTTTTTTTGTCAGGGAGGGATGATTTTATTTTTATTTTTTGTATTCAGTCTTCACCTACTGCTTCCTATGAAGATTTAATACAAGCGAGTATTGAGAATGTGTGATAAACATCTTAAATGTCTTTAGACGGTTGTATTCTGCTCTTCCACAAACCCAGGCTTGAAGCCCTGGGGTGGAGGATGGACAGTTCATAGCCATCTTAGATGCTATGCAGTGCCCCAGAAACCTTATAATAAAAACGAGAGTTTCCCAACTTGGTAGTAGGGGTGGCCTAGGTACATACTACTCTTTAAGATGGTTATCTGTTGCCCCTCCACCAGATTGGGGCTCATGCCTCGGGGTTCAGGAAGGGCAGAATATTGCCAATAATAATTGCCAGTCAGTTCCCAGTGTGATGTCATTACAATTTGTGAGATTTTGTTGTCATTTCATATCCAAGGTCAGCCACTGCTAGGAGCAATTCTCGAAAATGACAGCTCCTATCAAAATTCTTTCAACGCTTTTTTATTTTTTATCCATTTCTATTTCATGGAATATCAAAAACCAAAAAAGTTTTGACTATGTCAGTTGCTCTTTAAACTATTCTCATACTATCAAAGAAAAACCAGATCGAGTTATTTGTGTGCAAAGCACACAATGGTGTATCCCCGCATTTCCTTAGCAACATAGCATAGTCTTAATGTTTCGAATTAATACCCAAGGAGCCTTTCGATGAAAACTGATTTTCTAACGATAAAAGTGGTTCCACTGGAAGCACCTGGGGCAAAATCAAAATTCCAAAACCTTCATGCAGATCTAGAAATGTTACCTGAACACATTAGCATAGTTTAAACGTTTCGAATTGAAAACATTAGGAGACTTTCGATGAAAACTGATTTTCTAACGATAAAAGTGGTTCTACTGGAACCACCGGGAGCAAAATCAAAATACCAAATACATGAATTGAATACCCTAGGAGCCTTTTGATGAAAACTGATTTTCTAACGAAAAAAGTGGTTCCACTGGAACCACCAAGGGGCAAATTCAAAATTCCGAAACCTTTATGCACATCTAGAGATGTTACCTGAACACATTAGTATAGTTTAAACGTTTTGAATTAAATACCCTAGGAGCCTTTCGATGAAAACTGATTTTCTAATGATAAAAGTGGTTCCACTGGAACCACCGGGGGCAAAATCAAAATTCCGAAACCTTCATGCACATCTAGAGATGTTACCTGAACACATTAGCATAGTTTAAGCATTTCGAATTAAATACCCTAGGAGCCTTTCGATGAAAACTGATTTTCTAACGATAAAAGTGGTTCCACTGGAACCACCAGGGGAAAAATCAAAATTCCGAAACCTTCATGCACATCTAGAGATGTTACCTGAACACATTAGCATAGTTTAAGCATTTCGAATTAAATACCCTAGGAGCCTTTCGATGAAAACTGATTTTCTAATGATAAAAGTGGTTCCACTGGAACCACCGTGGGCAAAATCAAAATTCCAAAACCTTCATGCACATCTACAGATGTTACCTGAACACATTAGCATTGTTTAAGTGTTTTGAATTAAATTCCCTAGGAGCCTTTCGATGAAAACTGATTTTCTAACGATAAAAGTGGTTCCACTGGAAAGACCGGGGGGCCAAATCAAAATTCCGAAACCTTCATGCACATCTAGAGATGTTACCTGAACACATTAGCATAGTTTAAGTTAGTGTTTCGAATTAAATACCCTAGGAGCCTTTCGATGAAAAGTGATTTTCTAACGATTTGCCCCCACTGGAACCACCGGGGGCAAAATCAAAATTCTGAAACCTTCATGCACATCTAGAGATGTTACCTGAACACATTAGCATAGTTTAAGTTAGTGTTTCGAATTAAATACCCTAGTAGCCTTTCGATGAAAACTGATTTTCTAACGATAAAAGTGGTTCCAATGGAGCCACTGGGGGCAAAATCAAAATTCTGAAGCCTTCATGCACATCTAGAGATGTTACCTGAACACATTAGCATAGTTTAAACGTTTCGAATTGAATACCTTAGGAGCCTTTCAGGGTGTGACGTACGGACGGACAGACGTACGGACGGACGGACGGAGATCATGACAATATCCCCGCATTTTTGAAAATGCGGGGATAACAAGTTGTGTAGTTGGGCAATGTGAACTAGAGGTACTGTGAGCAAACTCACAAAGTGATACCCCCCCACACCTGAAATGTATAAGTTAGATTATCTCCCCTTGGAAATGTCAGAACGGAATTATATTGCTTCATGCACATCTTCATATGGAGTTCTTCCATTGTGTAAAGTTTCATGAAAATTCTTCAAATGGTTTAGGAGGAGTTGCGCTTACAAGGATGGACAGACGGTATAAGTTAGATTATCTCCCCTTGGAAATGTCAGAACGGAATTATATTGCTTCATGCACATCTTCATATGGAGTTCTTCCATTGTGTAAAGTTTCATGAAAATTCTTCAAATGGTTTAGGAGTTGCGCTTACAAGGATGGACAGACGGTATAAGTTAGATTATCTCCCCTTGGAAATGTCAGAACGGAATTATATTGCTTCATGCCCATCTTCATATGGAGTTCTTCCATTGTGTAAAGTTTCATGAAAATTCTTCAAATGGTTTAGGAGGAGTTGCGCTTACAAGGATGGTCAGACGGACAGATTATCTCCCCTTGGAAATGTCAGAACGGAATTATATTGCTTCATGCACATCCCCATATGGAGTTCTTCCACTGTGTAAAGTTTCTTGAAAATTCTTCAAACGGTTTAGGAGGAGTTGCGCTTACGATGGATGGACAGACGGACAGACAGGGTGATTCCTATATACCCCCCAAACTTTGTTTGCGGGGGGTATAACAAGGGTTTGACCACCGAGGTGGTATTAGTCCCCTACGGCGCTTTTGTGACATAAGGTGTTTTTGTCACAGAAGACACTACAGTATATAAGCATCTTGGATTTTGAAAACAAAATATTGAGCGTGCATTATCCCCTCACAACCCTTTATCCATGTACCATATATGAAAGGTGTAGCTTGAACCATGTTGGAGGGAGGGGTGGTAACATAAAATAGAGAAAAAGTTTAAAAAACACAACAAAAATTCCCGCCATTCTGCCATCTTGGATTTTGAAAAATAAATATTGACTGTGCATCATGCCCTCAGAACCATTTATCTATGTACCAAATATGAAAGGTGTAGCTTGAAGCATATTAGAGGGAGAGGTGGTAACATAAAAACAGAGACAGACAGACAGACAGACAGACAGACAGACAGACAGACAGACAGACAGACAGACAGAGACAGACAGACAGACAGACAGACAGACAGACAGATGTTAGATTTTGAAAAAAAATATTGAGCGTGCATAATCCCCTCACAACCCCTTTATCCATGTACCATATATGAAAAGTGCAGCTTGAACCATGTTGGAGGGAGCAGTGGTAACATAAAATAAAGAAAAAAGCTTAAAAAACACAACAGAAATGGTTGCCATGGCACCATCTTGGATTTTGGAAAAAAAATATTGAACGTGCAACATCCCATTACAACCCTCTATCCCTGTGCCAAATATAAAAAGTGTAGCTTGAACCATGTTGGAGTGAGGGGTGGTAACATAAAATAGAGAAAAAAGCTTAAAAAACACAACAAAAATGGCCGCCATGCCGCCATCTTGGATTTTGAAGAAAAAATATTGAATGTGCGTCATCCCCTCCCAACCCTCTATCCATGTGCCAAATATGCAAAGTGTAGCTTGAACCATTTTGGAGTGAGGGGTGGTAACATGAAAAGAGAGAAAAAAAAGCTTAAAAAACACAACAAAAATGGCCGCCATTCCACCATCTTGGATTTTGAAAAAAGAATTTTGAGCGTGCATCATCCACTCAGAACCGTTTATCCATGTACCAAATATGAAAAGTGTAGCTTGAACCATGTTGGTGGGAGGGGTGGTAACATGAAAATAGAGAAAAAAAGCTTAAAAAACACAACAAAAATGGCCACCATTCCGCCATCTTGGATTTTGAAAAAAAAATTTTGAGTGTGCATCATCCCCTCAGAACCATTTATCCATGTACCAAATATGAAAGGTGTAGCTTAAAGCATGATGGAGGGAGAGGTGGTAACATAAAAAACAGACAGACAGACAGACAGACAGATGGATGGACAGACGGACGGACAGACAGACAGACGGATGGACGGACGGAGTGCAATCCTATAGTTCCCTTACGGTTCCCGTAGGGGACTAAAAACAAAGCCCAAACGCCATTGGGGAAGGGTCTTACAATTCAAAAGAATCCCTGTACTGTCAATGGGGAAATGGCTGAATCAATTTTATATTTGAAGGAAAGTTTGGTAATAAATTTTACCTAAAGTCCTGTCGGGCTGAAGATTGAATTATTACTGATCTTCCTTCCCAATTTTATATTTATTGCTAGTTTTATTGAGGTGTTTTTAATGACATTTTCAACAGCCAGGGTCATATCGTTTTATGTTACAGTTTTATGGGTGGAGGAAGCTGGAGTATCTGGAGAGAATCACTGAATAGTGGGGAGTAACTGTCTGACTCCCCAATGTACTAATTCTGCACATGCTGAGTCAACAGCTGTTAAAAGTAAGTTCACCATTGACATGCCTTCATACAGAGCACCACCAGGCACATAATTGGGATTAACCCATTACCTAACATGAAAAGCAGATGACACTTGCAAAAAAAATTCTTGAATAACTGATCTTTTTCATTTTTTGTCTCGATGAGCTCGTTCCAAAGAGGGGTCATAACCTATGTTTTTGAGACAAAAAATGAAAAAATAATGAAAATTAATTGAGGATTTTTTAGAATGGTGCTGGCCGGTTTGGGCTGTTACACTGGATAAAGGGTTAAATATCTTGCCCAAGGACACAATGCAGTTACTGCTGGTCAGGATCAAACTGTCAACATTTTGCAATTTGGTATTTACTTTCTTGCCCACTCATGGACGCTAAGTTTTACTTCACATCAGCATTTTAGCAATCTGGGTTGAAATGGTAAATATTCAAGGGCCTGGACAATTTGTCCTCCCTCCATTCATACCTGACCACATCCTGTATATGTATGTCCAGTGGCTTAGCTGTGACTTCTAGTCAAGTCTTGGCTGCACAGGTAATTTGGCTTTTTTCCACAAGACCTCCTCATGGTGTCATTTTGAGGGCACCTGTTCTGAGGTCATAAAAGTCAGAAATAGACATTTAAGGGTTAAAACAATACTGAATCATTTGTGAAAGATGTGCAACATTTGCATGGGAATTATATTTTGCTGCTGTGGCCCACTAAACACAGTGCAAGAATGGGTATACCATAAGAAGGTCATTTGAGTGATTCGAAAATATTTGAATCTCTCTACAGCATCAATGATAAAGAAACTAGATTGAGTTATTTGTGTGCAAAGCACAAAATGGTGTATCCCCGCATTTCCTTAGCAACACCTTAACATTGTCTTAACGTTTCGAATTAATACCCTAGGAGCCTTTCGATGAAAACTGATTTTCTAATAAGTGGTTCCACTGGACCCACCGGGGGCAAAATCAAAATTCCAAAACCTTCATGCACATCTAGAGATGTTACCTGAACACATTAGCATAGTTTAAACGTTTCAAATTGAATACCTTAGGAGACTTTCGATGAAAACTGATTTTCTAATGATAAAAGTGGTTCCACTGGAACCACCGGAGGCAAAATCAAAATTCCGAAACCTTCATGCACATCTAGAGATGTTACCTGAACACATTAGTATAGTTTAAATATTTTGAATTGAATCCCCTACGAGCCTTTCGATGAAAACTGATTTTCTAACGATAAAAGTGGTTCCACTGGAACCACTGGGGGTAAAATCAAAATTCCGAAACCTTCATGCACATCTAGAGATGTTACCTGAACATATTAGCATAGATTAAACGTTTCGAATTAATTACCCTAGAAGCCTTTTGATGAAAACTGATTTTCTAACGATAAAAGTGGTTCCACTGGAACCACCGGGGGCAAAATCAAAATTCCAAAACCTTCATGCACATCTAGAGAAGTTACCTGAACACATTAGCATAGTTTAACGTTTCGAATTGAATACCCTGGGTGCCTTTCGATGAAAAGTGATTTTCTAATAATAAAAGTGGTTCCACTGGAACCACCGGGGGCAAAATCAAAATTCCGAAACCTTCAAACACATCTAGAAATGTTACCAGAACACATTAGCATAGATTAAGTGTTTCAAATTAAATACCCTAGGAGCCTTTCGATGAAAACTGATTTTCTAACGATAAGTGGTTCCAGTGGAACCACCGGGTTGCAAAATCAAAATTCCAAAACCTTCATGCACATCTAGAGATGTTACCTGAACACTTTAGCATAGTTTAAGCGTTTTGAATTGAATACCCTAGGAGCCTTTCGATGAAAACTGATTTTCTAATGATAAAAGTGGTTCCACTGGAACCACCGGGGGCAAAATCAAAATACTGAAACCTTCATGCACATCTCGAGATGTTACCTGAACACATTAGCATAGTTTAAACGTTTCAAATTAAATACCCTAGGAGCCTTTCAATGAAAACTGATTTTATAACAATGAAAGTGGTTCCACTGGAACCACGGGGGATAAAATAAAAATTTCGAAACCTTCATGCACATCTAAAGATGTTACCTGAACACATTAGCATAGTTCAAACTTTTCGAATTGAGTACCCTAGGAGCCTTTGGATGAAAACTGATTTTCTAACGATCAAAGTGGTTCCACTGGAACCACCGGTGGCCGAATCAAAATTCCGAAACCTTCATGCACATCTAGAGTTGCTACCTGAACACATTAGCATAGTTTAAGCCCTTCGAATTAAATGCCCTAGGAGCCTTTCGATGAAAGCTGATTTTCTAACAATAAAAGTGGTTCCACTGGAACCACCGGGGGCAAAATCAAAATTCCGAAACCTTCATGCACATCTAGAGATGTTACCTGAACACATTAGCATAGTTTAAGCATTTCAAATTAAAAACCCTAGGACCCTTTTGATGAAAACTGACTTTCTAATGATAAAGTGGTTCCACTGGAACCACCGGGGGCAAACAAAATTCCAAAACCTTCATGCACATCTAGAGATGTTACCTGAACACATTAGCATAGTATAAACTTTTCAAATTGAATATCCAAGGAGCCTTTCGATGAAAACTGATTTTTTAACGATAAAAGTGGTTCCAATGGAACCACCAGGGGCAAAATCAAAATTCCGAAACCTTCATGCACATCTAGAGATGTTACCTGAACACATTAGCATAGTTTAAACATTTCGAATTGAGTATCCTAGGAGCCTTTTGATGAAAACTGATTTTCTAATGATAAAAGCAGTTCCACTGGAACCACCGGGGGCAAAATCAAAATTCCAAAACCTTCATACACATCTAGAAATGTTACCTGAACACATTAGTATACTTTAAACGTTTCGAATTGAATACCCTAGGAGCCTTTCAATGAAAACTGATTTTCTAACGATAAAAGTGGTTCCACTGGGGGCAAAATCAAAATTCCGAAACCTTCATGCACATCTAGAGATGTTACCTGAACACATTAGCATAGTTTAAACATATCGAATTGAATATCCTAGGAGCCTTTCGCTGAAAAGTGATTTTCTAACGATAAAAGTGGTTCCACTGGAACCACCGGGGGCAAAATCAAAATTCCGAAACCTTCATGCACATCTAGAGATGTTACCTGAACACATTAGCATAATTTAAGCGTTTCGAATTAAATACCCTTGGAGCCTTTCGATGAAAACTGATTTTCTAACGATAAAAGTGGTGCCACTGGAACCACCGGGGCAAAATCAAAATTCCGAAACCTTCATGCACATCTAGAGATGTTACCTGAACACATTACCATAGTTTAAACGTTTCGAATTGAATACCCTAGGAGCCTTTCAGGGTGTGATGGACGGATGGATGGACAGACGTATGTACAGACGTATGTATTTATGTATGTAAATGCGGGGATAATAATCAAGTGTTTCTGCATGTTTACTGATGAATATTTTATAAGGTATAATTTCTTTCCTAGAATTGCCCATTATCAGGCTCAGCAGAATGATCTCAAATTTTGCTGATATGATTCCAATCTTAGCTAATATGAACCAAGCTAGAGTTGTCCCTCTTGAAGTGTTACTGTATGTAACCATTTTGTTTACATGCATATTATTCACCATTATTTGTTGAAAGCAATCAGGAAAATAGGCCGATGAAATCGTCAGATGTGTACCCATACGTGCAACTAGTAGAAAGCTGTATGACAAAGGGCCACCACAGATGCTGACATTATGTACACCATACAAGGTATGAGTACATATAGAAATGGATTGGAGGAGTGTCTACTTTGATGAATAAAGGGTTAATATCTCCGGATCAAATTATCAGATTTACATAAAAACTTTACAGCACAGCACATCAGTAACCTGAATAAATATATAAAGTAACATGACAATCGGATTGATATTTTTTGAGTTATCTCATGCCAAAGGGATTGGAGGAATTTTCAATTTGAAGGTTAAAGGGTTAATATCTCCGGATCAAATTATCAGATGAACACCAAAAACTATACAGCTCAGCACATCAGTAACCTGAACACAATTATAAAGTAACTTGACAATCCAAGCAATATTTTTCAAGTTATCAAATGCCAAAGGGATTGGAAGAATTTTCAATTTGAAGGATAAAGGGTTAATATCTCAGGATTAAAATAACAGATTTACACCAAAAACTATACAGCTTGGTACATCAGTAACCTGAACACAAATATGAAGTAACTTGACAATCCAAGCAATATTTTTCAAGTTATCGAATGCCAAAGGAATTGGAGGAATTTTCAATTTGAAGGATAAAGGGTTAATATCTCAGGATCAAAATAACAGATTTCCACCAAAAACTATACAGCTCGGCACATCAGTAACCTGAACACAAATATAAAGTAACTTGACAATCCAAGTAATATTTTTCAAATTATCGAATGCCAAAGGGATTGGAGGAATTTTCAATTTGAAGGATAAAGGGTTAATATCTCAGGATCAAATGATCCGATTTACACCAAAAACTATACAGCTCGGCACATCAGTAACCTGAACACAAATATAAAGTAACTTGACAATCCAAGCAATATTTTTCAAGTTATCGAATGCCAAAGGGATTAGAGGAATTTTCAATTTGAAGGATAAAGGGTTAATATTTCAGGATTAAATTATCAGATTTACACCAAAAACTATACAGCTCGGCACATCAGTAACCTGAACACAAATATAAAGTAACTTGACAATTCAAGCAATATTTTTCAAGTTATCGAATGCCAAAGGGATTGGAGAAATTTTCAATTTGAAGGATAAAGGGTTAATATCTAGGGATCAAATCATCAGATTTACACCAAAAACTATACAGCTTGGCAAATCAGTAACCTGAACACAAATATAAAGTAACTACACAATCCAAGCAATATTTTTCAAGTTATCGAATGCCAAAGGGATTGGAGAAATTTTCAATTTGAAGGATAAAGGGTTAATATTTCAGGATCAAATTATCAGATTTCAAATTATCAGATTTACACCAAAAACTATACAGCTCGGCACATCAGTAACCTGAACACAAATATAAAGTAACTTGACAATCCAAGCAATATTTTTCAAGTTATCGAATGCCAAAGAAATGGATACGGACGCCGGACAGACAGACGGACGGACAGACAAAGGATGGACGAATGACGGATGGTCACCCCGGATGCCGGCATTATGTGTACCATACATAGTATGGGTACACATAAAAATTGGTGTTACCAGACTTATAAGTGAATAGTTTGAATGTAAGTTTTTGTCTGGTGAGAAAATACTGATGGCAATACGAAAAGATTAGGCCTAAAAAAAGTTAAAAATCTGTTTCTCAGGCTCCCCACATGGTCCAATTGGCTGACACATGCTATCTTTTTATAACCAATGCAAACTTAAATGAAAGTGTCAATGACACTGTAGCTCAACTTTGAATATTACAGGAATTAGTATCTGCTGTGACCAGGTCAACAATAATGAATATGACAGAAATCTGTATTTGTTGTGACCAAGTCAACAATAATGAATAAGAGAAAAAGGAGTTTTGTTGTGACCACGTCAACCATAGTATATTTATTTATTAGTGTTTAAGGTAACATATTTCTGCACAATGGCTAATCATGACCACGACAGTTTTACGGGTGGAGGAAGCCGGAGTACCCCGAAGAGAACCACCGAGCAACAGCAAGCAACTGTCAGCTCCCCAACATACTACCTCCACACAAGCAGGGTTAGCATTGGTTGAAGACAGGTGCACCATCACCGTGCAGTACGCCTTAGTGCACAGCGTCACCGTGCACCCTCATGGGCATTGGGGGTGAAGTGTCTTGCCCAAGGACACAACGCGGTTGCCACAGGCGGGATTTGAACTGAGGACCTCTCGGCTTGCAGCCTGCACCTCTACCTACTGAGCCGCCGCGCCCCCCGTCAACCATAGTAAATCAATTACAAGGTGACTGCAATGGTCTAAAGAATAGGACCTAAGTGTTATATGTGATGCATCCCATGTTAGTAAACATTCACACAAAAATTTATTCAAATCAGAGCTTTCAAATAGAAGTTCTGAGCAAAACACTGATTGCACAAATTTTGTACAAAATGGCTACTGGTGGCCATCTAGAATTTCGAACCAGACCCCAAAACACTCGTTCTCATCCCACGGTGATAACAAAGATATCCAAGAAGTTTCGTAAAGATTGGTTCATAAATAACGCCTCTAGCCCGAGCCGTATTGGCATTTGCAGTTACAGTGCTGAAAGTAACACTAAATAGATCAAAAATAATCTAATTGGCATAATTTATGCACGAGTAAAAAAAAACCTGTATTATATGTGATGTATCCCATAGTACTAAACATTCACACACAAAATTATTCAAATCGGCGCTTTCATATGGAAGTTCTGTGCAAAAATCTGACTGCACAAAATTTTGTACAAAATGGCTGCTGGTGGCCATCTTGAATATCAGACCAGACCCAAAAACACTCGTTCTCGTCCCATGGTGATAACAATGGTACTCAAGAAGTTTCATAAAGATCGGTTCATAAATACAGCCTCTAGCCCGAGCCATGTTGATGGCACGACGGACGGACGATGGGCCATGACAATACCTCAAATTTGGCTTTGCCAAAGTTGAGGTAAAAATTAAATGGTTTACATCTGATTTTTACCCAAGTTAATAAAATTGATAAATTTGTCCCTTGAGTGCAAGAAGGTTTGCAATGCTTAAGCATTGTAAAGCTTTCTTGCACTCACGGGACAAATACAGCACCACCCATGCTATTCCGTACATTATAAGGCCTAAAACATAAAACAAACCAAGAACATGAACTTTTGATGGCAAAGAAATAATTACAAAAATAAATAAAATAAAATAAACAAGAGGCCCCAAGGGGCCTTAATCGCTCACCAGGCAAAGTGATTCAAACAAAGTGGTTCAAAGAAGTATTTGGAGTCACATTCAGTTAGACATGGTTCATCAACACTACAAAGGAATGAAGTTATGAGAGACAAGTTTTATGGAACTAGGGACATGGCTTGAACAAACTTGAATCTTACCCCCTAAGGATGTTGCATACCAAATATCAAAAGCATTCATCTGCTGGATCTGAAGAAGATTTTGAAAGAAAATTCCTAATTTTTAACTAAGTTATCATTCGGGCTCCCACAGTGAGCCCAAATTTAAACCCAAGGACTTGGCTTGAACAAACTTGAATCTCATCCCCCTAAGGATGCTGCTTGCCAAATATCAAAACATTCTGACTGCTGAATCTGAAGAAGACTTTTAAAGAAAAATTCCTCATATTGACTAAGTTATAATTCAGGCTCCCACAGGGAGCCCAAATATGGACCCAGGGACTTGGCTTTAACAAACTTGAATCTCACCCCCCTAAGGATGCTGCACACCAAATATCAAAACATTCCGACTGCTGGATCTGAAGAAGAAGATTTTTAAAGAAATTTCCTCATTTTGAACTAAGTTACAATTCGAGCTCCCACATTGAGTCCAAATATGGACCTAAAGACCTGGCTGAACTAACTTGAATCTCACCCCCTAAGGATACTGCATACCAAATATCAAAACATTCCGACTGCTGGATCTGAAGAAGATTTTTAAAGAAAATTCTCTCATTTTGAATTAAGTTATCATTCGGGCTCCCACAGAGAGTCCAAATATGGATCTAGGGACATGGCTTGAACAAACTTGAATCTCACCCCCCTAAGGATGCTGCTTGCCAAATATCAAAACATTCTGACTGCTGAATCTGAAGAAGACTTTTAAAGAAAAATTCCTCATATTGACTAAGTTATAATTCAGGCTCTCACAGGGAGCCCAAATATGGACCCAGGGACTTGGCTTTAACAAACTTGAATCTCACCCCCCTAAGGATGCTGCACACCAAATATCAAAACATTCCGACTGCTGGATCTGAAGAAGAAGATTTTTAAAGAAATTTCCTCATTTTGAACTAAGTTACAATTCGAGCTCCCACATTGAGTCCAAATATGGACCTAAAGACCTGGCTGAACTAACTTGAATCTCACCCCCTAAGGATACTGCATACCAAATATCAAAACATTCCGACTGCTGGATCTGAAGAAGATTTTTAAAGAGAATTCTCTCATTTTGAATTAAGTTATCATTCGGGCTCCCACAGAGAGTCCAAATATGGATCTAGGGACATGGCTTGAACAAACTTGAATCTCACCCCCCTAAGGATGCTGCATACCAAATATCAAAACATTCTGACTGCTGGATCTGAAGAAGATTTTTAAAGAAAATTCCTCATTTTGACCCCCAAAGCATGGTGCATACCCAATATCAAAAGATTCTGCCTGCTGGATCTTGAGAAGGTTTTCAAAGAAATTTGCCTGAAATGCACTAAGTTCAAAATTTGGGCTCCTATACTGAGCCCAGGAGGCCGATTTGAACAAACTTGAATCAGATCCACCCCACAATGTTGCATACCAAATATCAAAAGATTCTGCCTGCTGGATCTGGAGAAGAAGATTTTTGAAGAAATTTGCCTGAAATGCACTAAGTTCGAATTCGAGCTTTTATAGTGAGCCCAAATATAAAGCCAGGGCCAGGGGGCTGATTTGAACAAACTTGAATCAGATCCACCCCACAATGCTGTATACCAAATATCAAAAGATTCTGCCTGCTGCATCTGGAGAAGAAGATTTTTTAAGAAATTTGCCTGAAATGCACTAAGTTCGAAATCAGGCTTCTATACTTAGCCCAAATATGAACCCAGGTGGCCGATTTGAACAAACTTGAATCAGATCCACCCTACAATGTTGCATATCAAAATGAAAAGATTCTACCTGCTGGATCTTGAGAAGAAGATTTTATAAGAAATTTGCCTGAAATGCACTAAGTTCGAATTCAGGCTTCTATAGTGAGCCCAAATATGAATCCAGGGGGCCGATTTGAACAAATTGGAATCAGATCCACCCCACAATGTTCATACCAAATATGAAAAAATTCTACCTGCTGGATGTGGAGAAGAAGATTTTTGAAGAAATTTGCCTGAAATGCACTAAGTTCAAATTTGGGCTCCTATACTGAGCCCAAATATAAACCCAGGGGGCCGATTTGAACAAAACTTGAATCAGATCCACCCCACAATGTTGCATACCAAATATCAAAAGATTGTACCTGCTGGATCTGGAGAAGAAGATTTTTCAAGAAATTTGCCTGAAATGAACTAAGTTCAAATTCGGGCTTCTATAGTGAGCCCAAATATGAATCCAGGGGCCGATTTGAACAAACTTGAATCAGATCCACCCCACAATGTGGCATACCAAATAAGAAAAGATTCTGCCTGCTGGATCTGGAGAAGAAGATTTTTTAAGAAATTTGCTTGAAATGCACTAATTTCGAATTCGTGCTTCTATAGTGAGCCCAAATTGAATCCGGGGGGCCGATTTGAACAAACATGAATCAGATCCACCCACAATGTTCCATACCAAATATCAAAAGATTCTGCCTGCTGGATCTGGAGAAGAAGATTTTTGAAGAAATTTGCCTGAAATGCACGAAGTTCGAATTCGAGCTTCTATAGTGAACCCAAATAGGAATCTAGGGACCCGATTTGAACAAACTTAAATCAAATCCACCCCACAATGTTGCATACCAAATATCAAAAGATTCTGCCTGCTGCATCTGGAGAAGAAGATTTTTTAAGAAATTTGCCTGAAATGCACTAAGTTTGAAATCGGGCTTCTATACTTAGCCCAAATATGAACCCAGGTGGCCGATTTGAACAAACTTAAATCAGATCCACCCTACAATGTTGCATATCAAAATGAAAAGATTCTACCTGCTGGATCTGGAGAAGATTTTTTAATCTTTTTCCCATTGCCTACAGTGTTAAAAAGTGCTGACTCAGCACTTTTTCAAAGTCCTGAAAAAAGTACCTTGTGATCAAACCGATAGGGATTTTTATTAACCATTCTATTCTACTGGATAAAAGTAAGCTTTACATAAAATAAGAATTCTCTGTGCCGTGTAGTTTTGGAGATATGGCAGTTTTAAGGTTTTTCCTATTTTTAGCTCCCGGGGTTCCCACAGGGCAATGAGAAAACCTTTTTTTGCATCAATCAACTACTTATGACTCATTATCATCTCATATCAAATCTGGTTCAAATCGACCTCACAGTTCAGAAAATAGAAATTTTAGGCGTGGCCAAAATTTTTGCCACTCTCATAACAAAGGCACATAATGCCCAACAAACTTCTCTTGAACAAACTTGATTCTAAACCTTAAAAGGACTCTGTATACCACATATCAAGTCTCTGCTACTGGTGGTTCATTAGAAGAAGATTTTCAAAAAATTTGGCAGACTATTACGACATAAAACGTCATCTTAATGCTACCCTTGGCCAATGTTGATAGTTTAAATCCCTGGAATATTGAACCATGATACCACGTGGTCCCATGGCAGCTACAGATTGAAAAAAAAATGTGTGAAGCATAACTGGCCGTTAGGGCAACTAGGGATTAGGGGCGGTCACAACTGTGCGGACATTGGAATGACTGATGGTGTGGCTATTTGTTGGTGCTGTTCGGCCGTTGTTGTTATTTGTAGAAGCTGAAGTGAATGCTAATTGATTGCAACAATAGATAGCTACATTTCAGTGCAGAAATGATGTGTGGCTGACATCGGAAAAGTATAAAAATTACATTTGTAGCCAGGATCGGTGATCAAGATTGGAATTTCACCGAGGATCAGAGGGCGTTTTCTGCCATTTAATCACAAATACTGGCCACTTCTGGCCTGCTATGATCAACAATCATGTCTAGCATTACATACTTAAATGTGAAGAAGATAATCCGTTCCGTCTATCGGTGATTTCTATCAAAACATGGGATTTAAAAACTGCGCTCAGCCAACCTTGTGTGTTAAAATAAAATTTCATCGCCTCGCGTTCCAAAACTTCCGGTTAATCGAAGCGTCTGCTTATCAACAGTGTATATAACCACTACTTACATGAAATTTAATTAAAATGTGGCCAGTGATTTAGGAGAAAGAGGCTTAAACATCACCTTCAAGCAGGACGACGGACGAAAAGTGATAAGAAAAGCTCACCCTGACTTTCAATCAGGTGAGCTAAAAATTTATCAAATCAGCGCTTTTATATGGAAGTTCTGCGCAAAAATCTGATTGCACCTAATTTTGTACAAAATGGCTGCCATCGGCCATCTTGAACTTCGGGCCGAACCCCAAAACGCTCGTTGTCATCCCACGGTAATAGCAAAGGTACACAAGAAGTTTCGTAAAGATTGGTTCATAAATACGGCCTCTAGCCCGAGCCGAATTGAATTGTTGACGGACAGGCGGACGACTGGCCATGGCATAAGCTCAATTTTGACTTACATCAAAGTTGAGCTTGAAAATCACCAATTAAGTTTCACTATTTTTTCAGTTTTTGTCTCGAAGCTTGTTGAACTCGTTCCAATGAGGGGTCATAACCTATGTTTTTGAGACAAAAATGAAATGAAAGTGTCAATGACACTGTAGCTCAACTTGTTTAAGACATGTACACGTATAGTGTGTGACACAGCAATGACAAACATCTAGGTAATGACCTGATAACAAAGGTACATGTAAAGTATTGTAACGGTCTGTACATAAATGCTGACCATAGCCTGTAATAAATATATAGGTAAAGTACTGTAAAAGTGGGGGTGACAGTTAGATGCTAAACTAGAAAAGAAATCTTTGAGTCCCAGAATGGGTCTGACTGAACCCCAAAATATTTGTTCTCATAGCACAGTGATAACAAAGGCACCCCAAAACACTCGTTCCTGTCACAAGGTGAAAACAAAGATATCCCAAGAAGTTTCGTGAAGATCAGTTCATAAATACAGACTCTAGCCCTGAGCTGTATTGACATGTGCACTTACTGTGTGTAAGTACCACTGAACAAATCAAAGTTCATCTAATTTGCATAATTTCTGCATGAGAAAAAAACCTGTATTATATGTGATGTACTCAATGTTACTAAACATTCCTACAAAAATTTATTCAAATCAGAACTTTCATACAGAAGTTCTGTACAAAAAATATAAAGTCATTCCATCAAGTATTTCAAAAGTTATTGAGTTTTGAAACTCGGTGGTCACCGACAGACCGACCAACAGACAGACCGACAGACAGACCGACATTGCTACCAACATGGGATGGACTGGACATGGACCGACATTTTAGTACCAAAAGGCTGCTGGCGGCAATCTCGAATTTCAGACCAGACCCCAAAACACTCGATCTTGTCTCACGATGATAGCAAAGGTACCCAAGAAATTTTGTAAAGATCCGTTCATAAATACAGCCTCTAGCCCAAGCCGTATTGGCATTTGCAGTTACAGTGCTGAAAGTAACACTAAATAAATCAAAGTTAGTCTAATTTGCATAATTTACACACGAGAAACAAACCCATATTACATGTGATGTATCCCATGGTACTAAACATTCATACAAAAAAATATTCAAATCAGAGCTTTCATATGGAAGTTCTGTGCAAAAAACGGATTGCACCTAATTTTGCACCTAATTTTGCACAAAATGGCTGCAGCGGCCATCTTGAATTTCGGACAGGACCCCAAAACACTCGTTCTTGTCTCACAATGATAGCAAAGGTAATCAAGAAGTTTCGTAAAGATCCGTTTATAAATACGGCCTTTAGCCTAAGCCGTGTGTATGGCGCGACAGATGGACGACGGGCCATGACAAATACCTCAAATTTGGCTTCGCCAAAGTTGAGCTAAAAAATTAGTTATTCAAGAATTTTTTTGGCAAGTGTCGTCTGCTTTTCATGTTAGGTAAAGGGTTAACAGACAATTTCCTCAGGTCTTGACATTTAGAAAGATGCCATAAGAGGCCATGTCTTATGAAACCACTTTTGTTTAGAATTTTCTTTATATATTTGTTTCCAGTATGGTGGAACCTGTCTGGAGAGATCATCCCCTCTTCCAAACAGATTTTCTCAGGCTAAAGCACCTGCCAACTTCACTCAATTTATTCATTCATAAATTCTGTTAACTCAACTATGTTTTTATTGTTTTTGACAAGTGCAAAACAAGAAACAAGATGCACTAAAAATTGAATGTCCCAGTCACAATTAGTGTACTATTATGGCACTTTCAAGCACCCAGATGAAAACAAAAAAACTTTTTCAAGGTTTAACAGGATAATGGAAGTTAAAACCAAAATTCCAAGCCCTTTGAGGACAGTGGGAATCATTTCATGTTAAACTGTTGGGATACATAATTTTGGAAATGTTAGAAAGACCTCAAATAGAATTCTCTGACAGAGTGTAATATATAAAAGAGGATCTATGATTCCAAGTGGATTCCAGAATTATCTTCCGCTTTGTGGGTTCAAGATTCGAGTTTCCTTATACCCACGTAATTTGATATCTGTTGACCAGATGAATATTTCAAAATATCGTTTTTTGTAATTTCCAACTGTCACGAGAGAGAGAGCATACATTATAAATATTGCATGAATTGGAGTTGATTATGCCAAATGGAGGTCCCTGATGAATAATAGTCTACACGCCAGAGGACAATTCTTCCTTGTGGGCCGATATTTTGGCACGTCATGCAATAATTATTATAATATATTGAACAAACTGAGGAAGAATATTGCTAATCATCAGGATTTCAATCTTAAGTATACTGCCTATTGTCATGGACCATGCCCATTACAGGCATTATGATTCTTGAACTTAACAATTAACAAAACAGCCAATCAGAAGGAGGGAAAGTCATGTGCAATATAATATAATAAAATAGCAATTTTTCAGCAGCAGTGGAATGTGTCATCAAAAATATAAAAATATAAAACTAAACCTTTTGTTTGACAGTTTTTTCAATGCTCTAAGAAATATTTCAGCTGAAAATATTTTCTTGGTTAGTAAAATGATTGTCGTGAGTAAGATGCTACATATATTTGAAACTAAATGTACATAGAGAAAAGGTCACTAAGTTAATAAAATGAATGAACTGACACACATAAAAAAAAAAAAAATTGGCCACTTATTTTGATAAATTTCAGAGTCCAGCCTGAATTTGTAATATCTGAAGCATCTTCCAGTGACATACTCAAAATTAACATCAAAACTAAAGACTTAACTATGACTTTGATAGATTTTTTTTAGAACAAGTGTGTCAGCAATTGTGTGAAAATCTTTTAGATAATAGTTAATGCAGCGTGACAATGGTTTTCAAGTCTGATATTCGCTCTCTGAGCAAGCAGATTTCAAAATGGTAGAATTTATGACAAATTTGTTGGGCTTTCAATGATTACTTTAACTTTACATTGGAGACAACCATGTTACTACTATTAAGATCTGGATACAGTATAAATTATAAAAAAATGCATTCATTCCATAGACTGTTGCTCGTTGGCTGCCATAAATTTCATTTTTCCAGTTCATTATCCTTGTTTTTTAAATTGTTCTGTTTGTGTCTGCTGGTGATGCGACAATTGTGTGAGAAACAAATACATAGGAAATTCCTAGATGACCTCATGATTACACATACTCGGCGAGAGAGAAGTAACAGGGTTCATACAGAATTTTCAACATTAAATTTAAGCACTTTTCAGGGATTTTCAAGCACCTGACTGGAAAATTTCAAGCATCAGTGAAAAAGATACGGGTATATACATGTTAATCTGGGATACCATTAAGAACAGAAACTTCAGAATAATATGATAAATCAAGACACATGTCAACACAGTCTATCCTCATTGATTATTTCAAGTTGACATGCTGCTCAGACATGTTAACTCTCCTGAAATGCCCGGGAAAATCCCGAAATATTTCTTTCCAGTTGTAACTTAAGTAAAACATTCGGAATCAAATCACATGCATTTCAAACTCCAGTAAAAACTCATGAAGCAGTAAATATGGATATAAGTTAAATTTATTTAAGAAAAGGGTATTTTATGATATATATTTCAACTGTGTTCATGTTTATTTCTGTTTTTGTCTTTGTAATCAGAGATTAGTGATCAGTGTGCATGTGTCGAACTCTAAGTGAAAACAGGTGACTTACTTTCAAAAAATTGAAAACTCCACTTTTATTTAAATGCAGTTTTTTGGTAAATAAAATATATGAAAAGGAATTAAATAATATTTATTTATTTATTTATTCACAGAATAGCTTTAATTCTCATCCCATTTCCAAATCAAAATGTAAACAACACCCTGACCTCAACTATTTAACACAGTTTAAAAATAGGTTAAAGTTGCTTACGATGATGAAAAATAATGATTGTGTAGCGGTCAAGGTATAAGGGCCATTTACCAACCAGAATGGTGGGTCCGGATCTCTTAGTCTCGTGGTAAATTGGTCGCTTTGTGTGCAACAGTTCAACGGTTCGAACCCTGACTCCCGTACTTATCTCTCCTGTTACAACTGCATATTTATACACAATGGACTTATTTTCTAACACTACACTTATTCTGTTGTGCTGACTACCGAACTGTTAACTGTTGGCCGTCTGTACCCAGAAAATTTCGAAAAACAAAAAAAAAAAAAAAAATGCTTCAATGATGAAAAGAAATGTTTTGTGCAGGGCTCAAATGTCCACACATGCATGATGGATTTTGATAAAGATACTTTCCGAGTTCTAATCTTCTTGAAGTAACTGAACATTAGGACATCTTTTCCTGTTAACATTTCTAGACTTGGGAAATTATTAGCTTAGTAGACTTTGATAAAAGCAAACCAAAGGTGGTGGTGCTTTGTGGGTGGTGGGGGATGGGGGGAGGGGTCATAAGAAGAGGATGGCAGGGAGGGCGGGTCAAAGCAACAATTATTTTATGATTTTTTAACATAGCATAAATGCATCAGCATAACTGACAACTAGATCTGTATATAACCTGGTGTTAATGGTGGTCCGTGAGCTGAAAATTTGCAAGTTTTTTCTTTTGTTTTTGTCCCCGCGCGAACCTTTTCCCTGAAATCCATCCCATTTTCCTGAAAATCACCCTCAGGTTCCCTGAAAAATTATTCTGGAGGTTAACGTGTCTGATGTGGCTCTAAATTTAAAATCCATTATACAGTTACTGTATCCTATTTACAAAACATGATGCAATCCAAATGACAACAGACTTAAGGAGAGTTTTCGTTAACAACTTATGAGAAAGCAACTGAAGACACTTTCTGCATTCCATCCTAAAATTTCATGTTTTTGCATTTCAGTGAGGCCTGATGATAAGAGTTTACTGACAGAAAACTTTTCTTATTATCATTTTCAATAGAGATTTAAATATTTCCTCAAAATGATCTCCTAACACTGGAATCATGGGTTTATCTGTCTGCACCTTTAGGATATGGAGCAGACATGTTAACCTCCAGAATAATTTTTCAGGGAACCTGAGGGTGATTTTCAGGAAAATGGGATGGATTTCAGGGAAAAGTTCGGGCGGAGACAAAACAAAAGAAAAAACTTGCAAATTTTCAGCTCATGGACCACCATTAACACCAGGTTATATACAGATCTAGTTGTCAATTATGCTGATCCATTTATGCTATGTTAAAAAATCCTAAAATAATTGTTGCTTTCCTTCATCCTCTTCTTCATGACCCCCCAAAAGCCCCACCCACCCACCCACCCACCCACAGAGCACCACCACCTGTGGTTTGCTGATAATTTCCCCAAGTCTGGAAATGTTAACAAGAAAAGATGCCCTAATGTTCAGTTACTTCAAGCAGATTAGTACTTGGAAAGTATCTTTATCAAAATCCTTCATGCATGTGTGGACGTTTGTGCCCTGCACAAAACTTTTCTTTTCATCATTGAAGCATTTTTTTTTTTAATTCCATTCAAAATTTTCTGAGTACAGACAGCCGACAGTTAACAGTTCTGTAGTCAGCACAACGGAATAAATGTAGTGTTAGAAAAAAAGTCCATTGTGTAGTCATAATTTTTTGGCATCCTAAATGACTTTAACCTATTTTTAAACTGTGTTGAATAGTTGAGGTCAATGTGTTGTTTACGTCTTGATTTGGAAAAGGGATGAGAATTAAAGCTATTCTATGAATAAGTAAATATATATTATTTTATTCCTTTTCATATATTTTATTTACCAAAAAAAACTGCATTTAAATGAAGGTGGAGTTTTCAATTTATTTGAAAGTAAAGTCACCTATTTTCACACTGATCATGAATCTCCGATTATGAAGAAAAACTCCAGAAATAAACATGAACACAGTTGAAATATATATCATAAAATACCCTTTTCTTAAATAAATGTAACTTAAATCCATATTTTACTGCTTCATGAGTTTTTACCAGAGTTTGAAATGCATGTGATTTGACTCCGAACGTTTTACATAAGTTACAACGGGAAAGAAATATTCGACTGTAGTTTCCCGGGATTTTTGGTCCAAAACTGATTCCCGTCTGGAAGGCTGGGAACTACACTGAAATTTCAAGGTTTTCCTAGGCATTCCGGGAGAGTTAACATGTCTGATATAGAGTCACCTCTCTGGCAATAGCAATAAAAAAGTGTAGCTTACATGCAGTTACAACATGCATTTTTTTCACAGTTACAAAATTGTTACATTTTGGCTTTGAGTAACTGTCATCAGTTTCTAAGTCCAAAGCAAATCTTTTGTAGTGTGGTAGTATCTCCAACACATGCACAGTCACTATTACATTTTCAACCAATCTGTGAGGACAGTACTTCAGTCAGAAAAGTGAAGAGCCAGAAATCCCCCAGCATGAGAGTCTTTCAGGAAAGAATAAAATCCTCTGAACACACTGCTGAAATCCCATCCAGTCTCTTCAAAACCATCACGAATGGCATTATGAACATTATGGAGACTACAGATATCTATGTGAATCATTTTCTTATCAGTGGCAGCTACAAATATCTCACTGGTAAGGTCTCTATAAAATTTAAAGTCTCTATAAAATTTGTGATTCAGATTTGGTCCATCCAATTATCTCTGCCAAAAAATCGAACATGTTGGTCCCTTTGTTTTAAAAGAAGTTTTTCATTCAAGATTCATCAAATAATAGGACAAATTCATCTATCAGTTTTAATCTATCAGCCAACTGCTGTCTGATGTAAGGTGCAAGTCCATGGTTTACAAGGTAGGCAGTTTTCCTCTCACCACAAGAATAGGATTTCGCAATTGCAATGTCTGGAAATATTTTCTCAAATAATTCAGCATTTAATTCACTGCTTTTGTTGGAATGATGAGCTTCTACAGTTCGTAATGTCCAAAGAGTTTCTGCCTGCCACGTATCCTCTTTTTTGTACCCATGCATTAAGTATTCTTTGCCCATCAAGTGTTTTACTGACTCTGGCATTCCAGGTTTCATTCAAGTCAGAATTTTCATCCAATGAAGATTTTCCTTGAACAGACGATGATGGAGTTTGTCCGCAGATAGCTGTTGCAATACTTCACATCAAAGATGAGCAACATTTGGCATGTTTCTTGGAATTGATATGCGACTTCAATGATGACTCCCCCATGCTGGCAACACTACAAGATTTCACATAACGTCTGCACCTCGCACTATAAACGTCTATTTATCAGGCAATAACCAATTGTAAAACTGTGTCCTATCCAGCCAAGATGGGTTAAATTTGTATTTTCCAGGCATTGCCATTAATTAATAAGCTCAAATAAAATTTTCACACAATAAACTTTCATAAAAGATTCACTCAACAGTAATGTGGGTAACTACTTTAAAACGATATTCATAACTGGCTATCTCACAACATCTCCTTGGTTACATCCAATCAGATCGCTTGTTCTTCTGAATTTGGTTTCACCATTTCACTCTTTGAGAATACTTAACAAATATTGCACCCACTCAAATTGATACCCCTTATTTTATGAACCATTTCATTAGCAGAACAGACAGTTTTATCTTTTTAATTCGTTAAAAATGACTTCTTTTTTTAAATTAATTATCACCGTACGTGATGAGTGCTAAAAGAATGAACAAGACAAAGAAAAAAATTAAGATAATTCAAGCACTTTTCAAGTACTTTTTCCTAAAAACACTTATTTTTCAAGGGTTTCAAGTCCTTAAAAATTTGGATGCAAAATCCAAGCACTTTCAAGGAGTTCAACAACCTGTACAAACCCTGAGGAATTTCTTTCAGCATCATTTAGGACATCACAATGTTTTTAAAAATATTATGCTTTCTTACCATCTACGTAAATTTCTTTTAAGGGTAAGTTATGTACCATGATTTTATTTTTAAAATCTGTGGAGATAAGATGGCAAAGTGAAAAAATTAACCATTTTCCTAATGTAATAGCAAAAACCGGCTGACAAAATTCACAAAAAATCGGTCAGGAAATGTTTTTATTTTTTTCTCACTTTTCATCTCAAAACCTAGCTCACAACCACTCACTGAAATGAGCATGTTAAGCCCATTCCAATGAGAGGTCACAAGCTATATTTTTGAGGCAAAAAATGCAAAAGATTCAGTTATTCAAGAAATTTGTTTGAAGATTATCATCTTCTATTCACATCAGGTAAAGGCTTAATAGATCTACCACCCAGTACTTGAGGAATCATTAATAAATAAACTGGCATGAAAGAAGCCATCATGAAAATTAAGATGATGGGCTGAATGTTAATCTATGTTAATCTAAGTGCAACTATTTGTGTATAAAGCATGTTTTAAGAATGCTGAAAATATTTTTTTTAAAAATGATATGTACTCGACTTCTATCCAAGTAATTCTGCCTCTCAAATAAAAAGAGAGATTCAAAAATATGGTCAAGAGCGAGGCCTAAGTGTTGTGTTTTTCCAACCTGAACTTTTCTTCCAGGCATCAGAAAATACTGAAAAAATATAAAATGTGACAGGAATCAAATACAGATTGGTGTTAAACAATGAAAAATGAATTGAGCAGAAATATAAATACAAGAGGCCCCAGGGGGCCTGAGGGCGCTCACCTGACATGGAAGTCTAAATATCAAACCAGAGACTTGACTTGAATAAGCTGCATACGCCCCTCCTAAGAAAAGCATATACCAACTAAATGAAGCGATTGTGTCCACACAATACACAGGATTTTCCTTCTATTTTCAGTTCCTGCACTTTTATGTCCCAAAATTGAGATAAACGCATGAAAAGTTAAAAAATTTATAGTAATTTATATATTTTTTATACTTACCAATGACCCAGACAGCTGGTGCTAACTCTTAAAATTCTAGGGCCAAACACAAATTTTGCCCCCCAATCCCCAAAATTTGCATCTAAAACCAAAAGAAATCATGTCCTGAAGGTCCTCCATACTTTGCCCCCACTACGCATGCGCAGTGTCAAGGACGTCCCGAAATTGGCGCCAATTATCATTCTTACAAGCAGTGCCTGGTCAGCGCTATGTACTCAGCGGGGAGGTATTAGTTCCCAACTCCTGGGAATGCCATCCCCGTCTGGGTCATTGGTAAGTATAAAAAATATATAAATTACTATAAATTTTTCAACATTTTTATACTGTACCAATGACCCAGACATAGCTGAATAGTAAAAAGGCTGAAGGGCCTAGGACATAGAGGAAAATCCAATAAGCTCAACTATATCAATAGAGTCAACCCCTCAAGGAGAAAAGGAGTATTAGGCTTTACATGTATCTTTCTTATTTTATAATAAATTAGAAAGATACAATACCCTTCATAATTGAGCACAATAACATTCATGTTCTCTATTAACATCCAGTATAACCCCTTATACTAATTATTTTTAAAGTAAGCCAATAAATAAAGTTAGTCCAGAGAATTGAGACTCTTTATATTCTTTAAAAGTGTCTGAGGATTGTATATTAACGCCCGTTTGACACTTGACATATACAAATGCTTCACACCGAGCTACACTTTAAAAATATGACATGAATGAATTTTTAATATTAATATTACACTTTAAAACCATCCCGGTAACGACTCAGAATTACTGACTCCGGAGGAGGAATCCCTTTGCTTTTCACTATAAAGCAGGTGACCTAAGGGAACACCCTCCCCCCCCCTTCCCCTTGCCCTGGGTCAAATAGCCCAGAGCGAAGAGGGCAGCAGGACGGAGTCACTGCCGGAACAGAAAGCCTGCATAACTATAGTTGCAACTGTTTAGTGGACGACATTCTGAGCAACAGATAACGGACCTAAACAATGCAGGTCTCCAGAAATGGACTCAATATTTCTGAGATAAAAATTTGTGAATGTGGATGGCTGAGACCAATAAGCAGCCTTCATTAAATCTGTAATAGCAATACTATTAGCGTAAGCCCAAGATGTAGAAAGAGCTCTTACTTCATGAGCCGAGATCTTAAGCACAGACTGCTGAGTAGAAGATAGATTATCATAAGCAGTACGGATAGTTAATTGAATCCATCTAGCAATAGAATGGACCGAAATGTCCTTTCTATTAGGCAGCAGAGACAGAAAGAAGCGTTTTCGTCCCTTTCTGATAAACTGAGATCTTTGTTTATAAATACGTAAAGCTCTAACAGGACAGAGTAAAGGCCTACGCCCGTCTAAAGACAGCAGAGCCTTAATAACAATAGGTTCCGGATATTGATTAGGAGCCTGATTCTTAGCTAAAAATCCAACATTAGTAGTGAAGGTGATAGTGTTCCCGACACTACGATAGTGAGAATCGTCCACCGATAGTGCATGAAGCTCACTGACTCTTCTAGCAGAAGAGAAAGCTAAGAAAAAAGCTGTCTTATAAGACAAGAATTTGAAATCTACTGTCCCAAGAGGCTCAAATGGCTTTTCCTTCAGTTTAAGAAGAACCCAAGCTAAATTCCACTTAGGAATTAATCTAAGAGTTCTGGGTCTATTTATCGAGAAGTTTCTAACTAACTTAGATAAAGAGACATTAGATCCAATTTGTAAACTATCATGGTGTGCATAGGTATCAGATAACATAGACCTATAACCCTTAATAGTAACAGGCTGCAGTTTGATCTCGTCAAACAAGTATACTAGAAAGTTTGCAATATCTGGTATGGAGGGATCAAAAATATCAACAGAATGATCCCTACACCAATGACGAAAAACCTTCCACTTAGCCGCATAGTTTAGCGAAGAGGAGGTCCTCCTACAGTTAGAAATCGCGTCCACTGCTCGTCCTGTAAAGTGCTTGCCATGCAAGAAGGACTGCACAACGGAAATACGTGAAGGTTCAGACCTTGCGGGTTGTGATGGAGTTGATGCGATTTCCCCTGCGAAAGAAGATCCTCCCGTGGAGGAAGCTTTCGCGGTAAGTCCCACAGCAGAGACCTGAGTAGATTTATCCACGGTCTCTGTGGAGACAGAGATGCTACCAACAGAATCTTGCATTGAGATTGTTTTATCTTTAGCAACACTTGCTGAATTAACGGCGCTGGAGGATACGCATATCCTATCATTCCGTCCCATGAGATCGATAGAGCGTCTACTGCATATGCTCGTGGTGACACATACGTCTGCAACTGATTGTTGAGATGTGTCGCAAATAAGTCTATCATTGGCCGTTCCCATTGGTAGCAAATCTGATTGAATACCTGTTTGTTGAGAGTCCACTCTGACGGCAACAAGCGACCCTTCCGTGAAAGGGAGTCTGCTAATACATTCAGACGACCCGGTATATGATGGACCGAAAGTAGAACTTGGTGTTCTAGAGCAAACAGAAGGATTCTTTCCGTTAAATTGAATAACGGAACGGAATGAGTGCCTCCCTGGTTCCGGATATACGCCACTACTGTCGTATTGTCGGGCAGGATTTGGACATGAGCTTTGTGAATAATGTCCATCCAATGGCGTAACGCAAGCCAAATTGACATCATTTCCTTGATGTTTATGTGCTTGCTTAGAAACTGTGGATCCCAAAGACCCTGGCACCTTGAATCCGTTGGGATCAATGTTGCACCCCAACCTGTTTGACTGGCATCCGTCATAATCGTAAAACTCGGATCCGGCAACTGCAGCGGAACTCCCTGAGTCAACCACTGAATGTTTGCCCAAGTCTGAATCTCTTATTTCACTTGATCTGATAAGAGAACGTCTGTATCGAGCGAATGAATCTTCACACTCCAATTCTGAGTCAATAAAATTTGGAGAGGACGAGTGCGCAACCGCCCCATCGGAATGAGATCCGCAGCGGCTCCACACAGACCTATCAGTCTCATGAACTCCCTCGCTGTGACTTTGTCTGCATGAAGACAATAGCGAGCGTTTCAACTGATTAACTTCGCTCTGGTTAACGGCAGATGAACGAGATTGTTGTGCGTCTCGAAGCTCATTCCCAGATGAGTGAATGACTTGGACGGCACCAGATCCGACTTCTCCTCGTTTATAACAAAACCGAGACGTCGTGGAGCAATAGAAGCAGATTCTGCACATCGTTCTGAAGCGTTAACTCGTTGCCGTACCTCTAAAGAATGCCGTCCAGGTAGGCCGACGTTACTGCAGATGAATGAGCTCGGAAATACATCATTACCGAGTTCATTACTCGAGTGAAAGCCCAGGGCGCTAGGTTCAATCCGAAGCACATCGCCCGGAATTGATATACAACTCCTAGGACTGCGAAGCGTAGATACTTTCTGAATGTTGGATGTACCATGACGTGAAAGTACGCATCTTTGAGATCTATGCTTGTAGTATAATCGTTCACCCGAATACTCACTCTGACCGATCGAATCGTCTCCATATAGAACTTCGGAGCGACGATCAGCTTGTTTATCCAGCTCAGATCTATGACTGGATGGAACGAGCCATCTGGTTTCGGAACCAGAAATAGATGGCTGTAGAACCCCGGTGATTCCTGGTCTTCTACGACCTCTACCGCGTTCTTCATCAAAAGAGACTGTACCTCTGATAAAAGAGCGTCTCTTTTCTGCGGATTTGACGGAAGTTGAGTCCATTTTGGACTTCGAGTTAATGGAGGCTTTCGTTTGAAGGATATTCTTAGTCCTTCCGAAATCACCCCTCTCACCCAAGGGTCGTCCGTAATCGACGCCCACTCTTCTGTAAAACTCGACAACCTTCCACCAACCGGAACATGATAGAGGTTCAAACCATCACCTCCTGGACCTGCGGGAGGAGAAACCACGTCCTCCACGACCCGCACCTCGTCCCGTCGACCTCGGGACGTCAGACCGGTTGTCTCGGCCCAAAGAACGTCCCGCACGTGAGTCGCTGCCCTGACGGTCTCTAGAATAAGACCAAGAGGACGCAAAGGAACCTCTATAGGAACCTCTCTTGGGTGTATTTGTCCCAGAAGTGCCTGTCTTACTCTTATCTGCTGAATCCGACTTTTGGGAAGCGAATTTAAAAAGCAGAGAATCCGAAGCTTTCTTAGTAATTTTATCATAGATTGCTGAAAGCTTGCCATCGAAGAGAAGCTCTCCGGAGACAGAAGCGACTCTGAGAGAGTTCTTCACCTTACTATCCACGCGTGTGGATGTAGCTAGGGCTGCGTCACGTCTAACCAACTCCAGGTTTGCCACTGAATGGGCAGAGTTATACGTGGAATAAGCCACTGCCCTTGAAAGAAGTCTTAATGAGGATTGTATATCCTGGAATTCTTTCCCTTGAAGACGCAGTGATAACGCCTTTGTAAGATGGTCTGCGTATGATAAAGTGTCTAAGCTGGCTCTGTTAGACGTAATTGTCGTTTCCAACGCCGCTGTTGGAATGGACATAGACGACGGTAATGACAATTCCAAGTCTTCCGCCTCGTCGTCTAGACGCAGAGGAACTCTCGGTATGCCCTGTCCTGCCGTATCGAATTTATTCCTTGAATTGATGAAAGGCAGGTTAAGAGCATTGGCGGACAAGAAACCAGCTTTGCCTGTTTTGGAAGCAAGCTTAAAGATAGCGTCGTTCAATAATTCGAATGTTCTTGTGACATTATTGGACTGAGACGGAAACTCAGGGACGATGTCTCTGAACTGCTCAAAAAATTCAGTGTCCAATGACGCTATCAGTCTCTTGTCCGGTATTGCAGCAGTCTGGCCCGACGGAACAACTTGAGGAAGGTAGTGCCGGATGAAATCTACAGCAGCTTTATGTTGTTCCGAAAGGGATAGCTCCAAGTCCTCAATATCCCTTTTGCCATCCGGTCGGACCTCATGATGCTCCGGTCGTCCGCACCCGATGCTTCGGCGGAGCGTACCGACCCAGCGCCGTCGGACAATTCCTGATCCGACAACGATTCTGTCGTTTGCTGGGATGCTGTGATAATTTGTGCTATCTGAGCTAGAACGTCTGTCATCGAGGCCTGCGGAGTAGCGGTCTTTCGCTGCTTAGCCGCCGGAAGCTCTGCATCAACTGACTCCCGCATACTTCTCTTATGCAAACGTCCGGAGTCTACCGGCCTCTTGTCCCTGGCTACCGGATGGCGTGACCTGGTCGCCGTTGAATCCCTGATCGGCGAAGCTGGCTGAATATCCGCGGTCACGTAGCCAAGGTGCGGTCGTGTGCGCTGCTGAGAGGATGAGGAAGTCTGAACAGTCTCTCCGGACTGCCTATATAACGGAGCGTCCCGAGCGGCGGACATATTTTGTACCACAACATCTGGTCCCAGATGTTGTTGTACGAGAGAGGGGCCTCTCTCGCTCGTGGCCCGGCTGGACCTGGACGAGCTAGGAACCGGACTACAAGGCTTTCTCCGATCTCTCCTCTTATCCGCCGTCACTGGGTGTGCACCTTGTATGTTTATAGTGCTCGCATCACCCAAAACTCCTTCCTGGACCGCAACGGGCGAACCCGGCTGCCAAACCATTCGGTGAATGGACGCTACACCGGGCGAGCTAGCGGACGACAGCGCCGTCGATCCTACTAGGGACCTCTTAGGCAACTGGCGTATCTCCATGAGCACTTTTGCCGCTAGCTCTTCATTAGATTGTGACGACAGAAGCGCACCTTTGGAAGATAACATGGAAACATCACCCTGTTCTTGTTCCTCTGAAATAGAAACTGATAAACTAGAGTGACCCTGCGGAGAAAGGACCGGCATAGCCCTTTCCCCGCTAACAACATACCGTGACACACGTTTCCAATGTTTGTCATCCCAATATTCACATACTGAACAGGAGTTAGTGCGAGTACACTGACTACAATTAATACAATGATCATGAAAGTCAGAGGAAGATTTCCTCTCATTACAATTTGAACAATATCCTTTCATTGTGAAAAGACAACAATAAGTCCTAGTACTCACACGAACCCCTGAACACAAAGATACATAATAACATGATCCATTAACATTGAAAAAACAATTGAAATCAAAAATAAATTTTGAAAAAATATTTTTTCAGCAAAGCCCAAGTTTCTGAAAAGTAATGTTGAGCCCCAATGGATCCCGAGCCTAAGTGTGGACAAAAATTTTAAAATTATTTTAAATAATTAATGCAACACTTACGAATAATAATAATGTATCTTGTAAGAAGATAAACTAGTACAAAGGCAAAAAGCCCCCCTCAAAAGAGACTGTTGCCAATGTAAACAAGAAGTGTATAAACACCAGAAAACATGACTCCAGGCACTGACAATCCTGGCCCGAAATCAGTTACCAAGATATACACTATCTGATGCAAAACAGAGACTTCCAGGGAAGAATCTGCAGAACATCAGATGGTAGATGCAGAACACTACGTCTAAACACCCATGGGTGAGAACGTAAACATGGGGAAAATAACAGAATTCATTCTGTTACCAAGCTAAATCTCCCAAGAAATTTTAGTAGTAATCTTACTCAAAAATATGCCAAAAGCATGGGAGAATAGCAAGGGGGGACTTAAAGGACAAGGGGAGAGGAAACACTGAATAAGCAGTGCAACTTCATAGCAAGAATGACAGCAACAGGCCCATGCCTCGAAAATAGGCAACTTAACATAATTTCATTACAAAATTTTAAGTTACAGCCCTGAATATTTTCTGTCACTCCTTTTTCCTCACCTCCTTCTATATCCTCCTTAGAATCACCATTTCTCCAATATTTATGTGTCTGGCATCATTTAAACTGAGATTTACAAGCACAAAGATCAGTGAGATGTTAACTGATGAAGGGCCAAACAAAGAATGATAACTGGCGCCAATTTCGGGACGTCCTTGACACTGCACATGCGCAGTGAAGGCAAAGTATGGAGGACCTTCAGGACATGATTTCTTTTGGTTTTAGATGCAAATTTTGGGGATTGGGGGGCAAAATTTGTGTTTGGTCCTAGAATTTTAAGAGTTAACACCAGCTATGTCTGGGTCATTGGTACAGTATAAAAATACAGATTTTTTTTATTTTTGTTCGGAAATTTTCAAAGTCCCAAACAAAATATTTTCAGACTAAAATTTTTTCTTCTTTTTCTTAAAATTGACCAAAACGCATAAAAAACCAAAAAACTAATTTCTGGATTTTGGTCCAAAATTTCTAAGTCCAGACCGGGACCTCAAATTTTCAGCCTAAATATGAACCCAGGGATTTGGCTTGAACAAACTTGAATCTCACCTCCCTAAGCATGCTGCATACCAAATATAAAACGATTCTGATTTGTGGATCCGAAGAAGAAGATCTTTAAAGAATATTCCTTATATTGCACTAATTTGAACATTTGGGTACCCATAGGGAACCCAAATATGGACCGAGGGATTTGATTTCAACAAATATGTGAATCAATGTTCCAAAGATTTATGTAAAATATGAAAGCTTTTGGAGCAGTGGTTTGGAAGCAAACGATTCTTTAATTTTTTCCCCATTGCCCCCAGTCTTAAAAAATGCTGACTCAGCATTTTTTCAAAAGTCCCGAAAAAGTACCTTATGACAAAACCGATGGCAATTTTTTTTTTACCATTCCTTTCTGTTGGTCCCAAGGAAGCCTCACACCAAATAAAAATTCTCAGTGACAGAGATATGGACGTTATTGTTTTTTTCTATTTTTGGCACCTGAGGTTACCATGGGGCTGCAGGAAAACTTCTTTTCGCCTAAATCAAGCACTTATAACCCAATAATACCTCCTGTTAAATTTGGTTCAAATTGGCTTCTCGGTTCCGAAAATAGAAATTCTGGGTGGGTCAAAAATTCTTGCCCCTCCCGGAACAAAGGCAAATATTGCCCGCCAAACTTCTCTTGAACAAACTTGAGTCTACACTTCAAATGAAAGCTGCATACCATATATCAAGACTCTGCTATGGCTAGTTCATGAAAAGAAGATTTTGTGCATTTTGGCCCCACCCACCTCCTTAATATGAGCAGAAACCCAATCTGAAGAAAAACCCAAATGCCCCTATATAACTGCTACTCTTGTGAATTTTCATAGAACTGTAGCCAGTGGCTTGGGAGAAAATGACCCAAACACCACTTTCATGACATACGACGGTTGACAGGCGACGGACAAAAAGTGATCAGAAAAACTCACCCTGACGTTCAGTAAGGTGAGCTAATAACAAATAAAGTACAAAAGCATGATATAGACAATATTCTAAGTAAGATGTGAACTAGAGGCTCAAGTGAGTCAAAATGCACACCTGGCTCAAGTTGTCAAAAGAGTGTGTAAGTAAGTGATGGAGACCAAGAGCAATATTTTGATTTGCCATGACACAACCAAAAGCAGTTTTTTGGCCATTTGTTTCTTCAGGTCTGAGGAAAGCTTCTAAGGCAAAAACATAGCTCTGTTTCGTAAAGTCTTCAAAAACTGTCTGTAAAAATTTGTTTTATTTTTAACTTCTGTCGTACTCTCTATCCTACCCCAAGGGTAGTAGCAACTTTTGGGGAAAAAACTCAGAAGAGTCTATCCACTCTTAAGAGTCTACCTGACCAAGATGCTTTGTACCAAATTAGTTTAGATTTGCTGCAAAAATTCTGAAGAAGAAGACTTAGTTGATAGAGCAAACGAAAAATGATGAGTCAACATTTTCCCATTTTAAACAGTGTTAAAACTGGCATTCCCCTATGGCATCTCATGACAAAACTGATAGCAATTTTCATACCAAATAACAGTATTCTGATCCATGCAGTTTTGTAAATATGGGCATTCAAAATTATTTCCATTACAATATTGACCAACTGAGTTCCTTTGAAAAAACTTGAATCTGCATCACTAAAGTAAGTTCCATACCAGAAATCTAAGCGTTATTGCAAGTGGTTTATGAGAAGACGATTTTTAAAGCATTTTAAGCTTTTGGAGCATTAACCTCACCTCAAGGGGAATAGCAGCTTTTGGGGGAAAAACAAACACATAACAGTATACTCCAAAAATACTTTGTACCAAATTAGTTTAGATTTCACCCAAAGGTAATGAACAAGAATTCTTAGTTGGAGCACAAGAAAGGTAATGACTCAGTATTTTCCAAATGGCAAAAGTGTTAAAATGTTTTTCTATTTTTAGCTCCTGGGGGTTTGCATGGGGCTGCAAAAAAAAAATTCTGACATAAATCAAGTACTTATGACTCAATTATACTACATGCCAAATTTGGTTGAATCAGCCCAAAGGTGCATGAAAATGAAATTTTGAGTGGTGCCCAAAATGGGCATACTGCCACAGAGAGCCCAAATACTGACCTACCAACTTATCTTGAACAAACTTTAATCTCTACCACCAAAGGAAGTTCCTCATCCAATATCAAAGCATTCTCTCTGGTGGTTCATGAAAAGTTTTTAAAAGATATTTAAGCTTTGGGGCATTAACCCCACCCCAAGGGCAGAAGAAACTTTTGGGGAAAAAAAGCTCATTACAGTAGACTCAACCAAAATGCTTTGTACCAAATTAGTTTAGATTTGGCCCAAAAATACTGAAGAAGAATACTTATTTGATGGAGCACAAGGAAGATAATGACTCAGCATTTTCTCATTGGCAACAGTGTTAAAATAATGGGCATCCTCATATGCCACCAAATGGCAAAATCGATAGCAATTTTTTATTGTCCATCTGATTCCACTGGTCCTAGGGAAGCTTCATACCAAAAAACAATATTCTGGTCTATGCAGTTTTTGAAATATGGGCATTGGAATTTTTTCTATTTTTAGCTCTGGGGGTTCTCGGACATAAATCAAGTACTTATGACCTAATCATACTGCATGCCCAATTAAGTTCAAAGCAGCCCATCCGTTCATGAAATAGAAATTTGGGGTAGAGCTCAAAATGGGCATCCTACCACACAGAGCCCAAATATATTAACCTACCAACTTGCCTCCACCACCAAAGGAAGATTCATACCAAATATAAAAGCATTCTCTCTGGTAGTATATGAAAAGAAGATTTTTAAAGATTTTTAGGATTTTTGTGAATTAACCACAGCCCGAAGATGGCAGCAGCTTCATTTGAACAAAGTAGAAAGGGTATACTCCAAATATGGTCTGTGTCATGTATGCATGAATTTGGAACAGTGGTTTTAAGAAGACAAGTTTAAACTAGACTTTATGATTCTGGAGAATCATGGCTTTTCCCGATGAGATTCAATGATTTTTCATGGGCCCACAGTGTCTGATGAATTGTTTTTAACTGTCTCAGCGAAGTCCCTTCATCGATGTTATGAGAAAGGTGTAGATAGTAATCTCAAATGACAGAGTTTGATAAAAAATTGTTCAGGTAAAAGCCATCATTAACAATGGAGTGGTTTAATGTCAATATCGTCGTCCAACAAGTCAATGACCGACAAAAGGAGTTATGTTTGTTTGACACATACCGACTGAGTGCTGTGTCAATTTAAAAATGGTTCATTTTATCTCAAATGTATCCCAGATATTGATGTATGGCAGCTTGTAGAGGGTTAACAAGTGCTAACAGGAATATTTATTCATGCAACTTGTAATGTCACACCAAGAACTGTGAATGGCCATTTTTTTCTTTAAAATCTACATGATGTTTTCAGAGAAATCCAGGGAGAACATGAATTTTAAGCTTCTGATGGGCATCATTGTTTATCCAACCCAAAACGGGTTAAGTGTTGTTTTTTGAATACTCTTATTACTTCCAAAAATAATTCTCAGTGAATTCTACTTCCACTTATTTTGATCTCTCCTCCCAACTTTGGGTGCTGTGGATACACAAACACAGCTCATTTTATCAACATTTTGATGTTTGAGAACCTGCATAGGGTTAACAAATGCTTACAGGAATATTTTGTACATGCAACTTGTAATGTCAAACTAAGATCTGAGAATGGCCATTTTTTCTTGAAAATCTACGGGATGTTTTAAAGAAATCCTCAGATAACACACATTTTTAACCTTTTGAGGGGTATCGCTCTGTAACCAACTCTAAAGGGTTAATGCTTGGTTTTGTGAATACCTTCATTACTTACAAAAATGATCGACGGTGAATTCCACTTCCAATGAAGGAGGTTATGTTTATCTCGTAGGTACACATTTGGTGTTATGGTTGCCCAAGAACAGGCCATTTTCTCCACATGTCTATGCTTGGCAGCCCTAGGAGGGTTAACAAATGTTTACCGAAACATTTTGTTCATGCTTGTAATGTCACTCGAAGACCTGCGAATGGTCAATTGTTCTTGAAATTTTTTTTTTTGAGAAATCCACAGAAAACTGGAATTTTAAGCTTTTAAGGGGTATATTTCCTTAACCAGTCAAAAATGGGTTAAGACCTCGATTTTTGAATACATTTACTACTTAAAAAATGTTTCTCTGTCTCAGTTTTGCGCCCGGTAAAAGAAGTTACGTTTCTCTGTTGCATTCCCTTTTGATGTTGTTGTTGTTGTTCAAAATTTTGACATTTAGCAGCCCATGGAGGGTTAATAAATGCTTACCGGAATAATTTATCCAATCAACTGGTCATGTGACACCATGACCTATCAATGGCCATTTTCTCTTGAAAACGCTACCAGATGTTTGTAAAGAAATCCAGGGAAAACGTAATTTTTTAAGCCTTTGATGGGTAACATTATTAACAACCACAAAAGGGGTTAACGCTTGGTTTTTTGAATACCCGTATTACTTACAAAAATGGTCCTCAGTGAATTCCACTTCCAACAAAGGAGATTATGTGTATTTCTCAGGTACACGTTGGGTGCTGTGTGTGTCTGAAAACAGCCCATTTCAACAAAATTACGATCGTTAGCAGTCTGTAGAGGGTTAATAAACGCTCACCGGAATATTTTGTCCATGCAACTTATAATGTCACACAAAGACCTGCGAGTAGTCATTTTTTCTTGAGAACCTACAGGATGTATTTAGAGAAATCCACAGAAAATGGGAATTTTAAGATTTTAAGGGGTCTCTCTCTTTAGCCTGCCCAAAATGGGCTAAGACTTTGACTTTTGAATACCCTTACTACTTACAAAAATGTTTCCATATAGATTGTGCGCTTGATAAAAGAAGGCACTTGTCTTTGTGGCGTACCCATTGGGTGCTGTTTGCGACCAAAAACAGCCCATTTTATCACAATTTTGACTTTTAGCAGCCCGTGGAGGGTTAACAAATGCTCACCGCAGTATTTTGTCCATGCAACCTCTATTGTCACACCAAGGCCTGGGAGTGACAAATTTGTCTTGAAAATCTACAAGACTCGTTTAGAGAAATCCACGGAAAACATGAATTGTTTAGCTTTATTGGGGTATTGCTGTTTAACCAGCTCAAAATTGGTTAACGCTTGGTTTTCTGAACACCCTTATTACTGACAAAAATGATCCTAGGTGAATTCCGCTCCCAATAAAGGAAGTTATGTTTTTCTCTCGTGTATTGTTTGGGTGCAGTGGGGCTTGAAACCGGCCTATTGCATCAAAATTTTGATGTTTGGCAGCCTGTGGAGGGTTACCATATGCATCGCCTGATATGTCGTGTGTATCAAAGGGCGTGTCACAGACAGGTCTAGCAATGACGAATGTATAAAAAAAATCTACAAGACGTGTTGAGAAAGTGCCGATAAACCCCAATTTTGGCAGTTTTTTGCCAATTCTGAGGAAATAAGGGTTAAATCAAAAATTCCGCTTGGGTACGTTTTTATATTTTGTGCCCCTCTATGCATGTGCAAAATTTCGACAAAATCGGTTCGAAATTGGCTTCTGAATCGTACGGACAAAATGTGTGGAAAAAAAAAAAAAAAAAAAAAAAAAAAAACCCAAAATCCCCCCCACCCCCCCCCCCCCCAAAAAAAAAAAAAAAAAAAAAATAATAATCCGTAGAAAAACAATAGTCTTTTCCAGAGGGAAAAGCCTAAAAATTAACAGACGTTGAATACCAAATGACAATAGCTCCCACTGACATTGAATCAGGTGAGCTAAAAAATGTCATTTTATTCTCTAACATACTTCCTCTTTTATGATACACCTGGGCCTAAATTGACAGGACATAGTATGTTAAATAAAGTGAGAATTGGTCTTCTTCACTTCAGTAACATGGACAAAAACTTTGATACCATGTTCTAACACAATGTTGGTTTATTTTTGCACAGTATTATTTCTCAGGATTCTAAAACACATATTCTTACAACAGTACACTTGTAAAGGGTAAAAGGTGAGTGGAAACATAATTCCTATTTTTGAAGAATGTGGTAATCAGAGAAATGTCCCCTCTCAATGTGTGTTGCGAAATTATGACAATTAAAAATGTATTTATTTAATGGAGTTTAACAACACTTTAGACAGCCAGGGTCACCTTGTGTTGGACATTTCTATGGATGGAGGAAGCAGGAATACCCAGAGAGAACCACTGAGCAATAGCAAGCAACTGTTGAACTCCTCAGCAAAGTAATACTACTCCACACAAGCAGGATTAGCAGTGGTTGAAGACGGGTGCACCATTGATGTGCAGTACACCTTAGTACACAGCACCACTGTGTCCCCATGTGGGCAATCATCAGGATTAAGTGCCTTGCTTATCTCCAATTTTTTTTTTGCAGACATAACAGCACATCTTAAGTCAAATTAGGAGACTGAAAATCAGTTTTACCTCTTAAATAGACAATTCAATCCAACCTCATTTTTGTAAAAGCAAGCTGTGAGATCAAATGGATTAACACTGTTTTGTGCAAAATTTGAAAATTTCAAATTAATTTGGAAGTGATTTCATGGCAACTGAGACTAACAAGAGGTCCCACGGGGCCTGAAGTGCTCATCTTGAACAGAACCCAATATAAAGAGAAGCAAAGAATGAATCTGCAGTAAGCAAACAATCTCCTTAAGCAAACAATCTCCATATGATCCATTGTCAATCCTTGAGACCTTCAGGAGTGACTAAAATAGTCCATAGTAAAATGTGGAACTCCCCTATGGAGCCGTATACAACCCAATGTGGATTAATATTAGTTACACACCTCTACTTAATAAAAAATATTTTTAAATCCTCAATATGGTACTAAGATAAAATTTGGGCTTCCATAGGGAGCCCAAATATTAACCCAGGCACACAATTTGAACAAACTTGAATCTGATCCCCCAAGAGATGATATATGCCAAATCTGAAACTATTCTAATTAGTGGATCTGAAGAAGATTTTTAAAGAAATTTCCACATAGTGCACTGCTAAAATTCAGACTAAGGAGCCAAATATTAACCCAGGACAAGATATGAACAAACCTTATTCCAAAAATGAAAGGATTCTGACTGGAGAATCTGAAGAAGATTTTTAAAGAATTTCCCTCATATTGCACTAAGTTAAAATTCAGGCTACCACAGAGAGCACAAATATTAACCCAGCCAGTGGATTTGAACAAACTTGAATCTGACAACCCTAGAGATGTTGTATACCAAATATGAAAGGATTCTGACTGGTGAATCTGAAGAAGATTTTTGAAGAAATTCCATCACATTTCACCAAGTTAAAATTTGGGCTCTCATAGGAAGCCCAAATATTAACCCAGGCACTCGATTTAAACAACTTGAATCTGACCTCCCTAGAGATGTTGTATACCAAATATGAAAGGATTCTGACAGGTGAATCTGAAGCAGAAGATTTTTTAAGAAATTCCTTCATATTTCACCAAGTTACAGTTTGGGCTCCCATAGGGAGCCCAAATATCAACCCAGGCACTCGCTTTGAACAAATTTGGACCTAATTGCACCTAGAGATGAGGTATACAAAATATGAAGGCATTCTGACTGGTGGATCTGAAGAAATTTCCTCACATTACACTAAGTTAAAATTTGGGCTATCATAGACGACCCATATATGAACCCAGGACATGCTTTGAACAAACTTGAATCTGACCCCCCTCCCCCCCCCCTCCCCCAGAGATGTTATTTACCAAATATGAAAGCATTCTCACAGATGGATCTGACTAAGAAGATTTTTAAAGATTATCCCCCATATTGCACTAAGTTAAAATTCGAGCTTCCACAGAAACAAAAATATTAAAAATATTAACCGAGGAACTTGATTTGAACAACCTTTGATCTGACCCTCATAACAATGATATGCAAAACATTAAAAGATTCTGACTGCTGGTTCTGAAAAAGATGATTTTTAAAGATTATTCTCCATATTGCCCCAAGTTAAAAATTCCTGGTGCCTGTATTGCACCCAAATATGAACCTAAGGTGCTCCATTTTAACAAACTTATATCTAACCTGACAAGGTGACCTAAAAATCAATGATAAGGAAACATATCTATTTACAAACACACTGAAGATTGGTCTAATTTGGGCACAATGGCAAATATGGATCCACCACATTGTGACCTCATGGAATAAAAAGTGCTGATATTTTAGCCTTCTCTGCATCTTTTTCATATACAGTTCAGATTTATCCCTCTTAGAATCATAGTTTATAGTCTCTAGATATAGGTCTTCACTGGTATTATTCGTTCTCCCCCTTGCACTAAAGTTTACTCAAGAAGGTTTATCAGTTTTCTGGTGTCAAGCCAAAATCCTAAAAATCCTATTTAATAGTAATATATGCAAGACATTTCATAGGAAAAGACACAGATGACAAATATGAATAAGTGCAGCACCAGGCGAGGGCTATGTCCCCCGAGATCAAGTTCTTTCATTGGACACATTTCCAGACAACAAATTTTCAAAGTCCAAAAAATGGAAAAATGGCCATAACTCAGCCAAAATTGGTCGAACAGAACACAAATTTGAATTGAACCTCTGTATATTGAGACACACCTGAATGATATGTATGTACAGACCTTGGTGTTAATTCAATAAATCAAACTACAGTTACCATCTGGACAAATTTTTAAAGTCGAAAAAATGGAAAAAGGGCCATAACTCAAACTTGGTTGGACCAAACCCAAATTCGAACTTGACCAGTGTATTCTTCACGCAAACTCATATAAATTTGGTTTTGTTTCAATCAACCAAACTGATGTTATCGTCCAGACAACAAATTTTCAATGTAGATAAAAAAGGAAAAAAAGGGCCATAACTCAGCCAAAATTTGTTGGACCAAACCCAAATTTGAACTCAACCAGCGTATTCTTGAGACAAACCTATATCCAAAATTTGGTGTTGATTTGATAACTCAAACTAAAGTTATCATCCGGACAACAAATTTCCGAAGTTGCAAAAAGCATCGAAAAGGGGGCATAACTCCAACAAAACTTATCAGATCGAACCCAGATTCGAAATTCACCATCTCATTGGGGGACGCATGTACCAAATTTGTTTTTGATTCGATGACCCAAACTTTACTTATCACTCCAGATGGACAGATGCACGATCACAGCTGATTACAATAGTCCTCCAACAAAATGTCGGGGGACAATAAATTAGATCTCAAGCTTGGAGTACATGCTCATACAGAGTTCACTATTGAAAAGCAATCTGTGTTGACTAGTGTTGGGACGACTATCAAATTTTCCTGCCGACTAGTCGCCAGCTATTAGTCGCCGACTAGTCGACTAGTCGGTCTCCTAAACATGCAGGAAAAAAAAAACATCTAAGTAACTGGTTAACATAAGAAAGAGCCGTCATTTTAACAATGTAAACCGAAATAATCACAACAAAACTAGAAACTGGATCCGTCTCAACACTCGTAAGATTATAACAGTTTATGCTTGGACTGTTTTCTGTGCTTTTCTACTTTAAAATTTAAATTCAGAATAGTTAAGCATATTAGCAAAGTTTGTTTCGGCTTCGAGTGGCGTCATGTCATGGTAATGTTTCCAATCTACCAAACAATTAAACATCCGGTATTCAGAGAAAAACATTTTCTCTCAAGGAACACTCCTGGGATGCACGACTTCGTACCTTACAAAATCTGTACCGTATGGAGGACTAGCGGTTTCGACAAAATTTCCCTGTCATTATCGCTCCAACACGACCCAATGCTCAATACCACGCTCAGGTAAACGCATTATGTTGTGTGAGACCCTAGATGTACTGTTATAGAGGGACAGAATCATCGAAATTCCATCCCTTTATCACAAGACATCTTTGAATATCACAGATATTTAAATGACATATTTTTCAGTTAACACGCCAGTAACGCCTGTGAGATGGGGGTTATTTTTTTCCATGGACCGTTATTTAATTTTTGGTTTGGAAAACACACTGAATGATGGCTGGAATTTGGATTACATTTTAGCCGGTCACTTCCAAAATGATACAAAAATGATACAGATGATACGTACTGCAGCCTGCAGGTAAGTTGTGGGGGTTTTTTTCAGAGAAATAAAAAAAAACATAGGCCTACTGCTTTGTGTTGTTTTCACTCTTTTCATTCAAATCTATCCCTTGGGGGTCGCGACTGACAGTATGCTTGTTTGGAAACATGACATTCAACTTCCGGGGGAATCCCTGCATGTCCCACAATTCAGTTGTGAAAAACACCCGATTCTCAAATTACTGTGGTTTAGTAACAAGGAGGGCGGAATGTTTTGGCCCTGTAGGCCTGTACCATTTCGGCTTTGGGACGGTTCGGCCCGCGACGTATCGCCCTCTATATTTTTTTAAACTGCAAACGAAAAGTTCTCGGGGAAAATATGGAGGCCGAAACGTTCCAAGGCCGAAACAACCAGAGGGCAGAGGCCGGAATGGCCGAGGACCAAAACGTCCCGCGCCCCTTGTTAATCAACCACAGTAATTTGAGGATCGGAAGTGTTTCAAAATTGAATTGTGGGACACGCGCCCCCCCCCCCCCCCTTAATGATGAATGTCATGCTTTCAAACAATCATAATGTCAGTTGCGATAATAATTCAAAATACCCACCACACCCGCCTCCCAATACCCCCCCCCCCCCCCCCCCCCACACCCATAAGTTAAATCTCCTTTCAATTGAAAAAAAAAAACGAAAAAATTACCGAAACACGTTTGACGTCTTTTGAAACTTTCAAAAGACGTCAGACGTGTTTCTGTCATTTTTTCAATTTAATCAAATTGGTACAATAGCAAAAAAAAAGGCCGTTTGTATTGGTATTTTGATCGGCATTTACGACAGCACTGCCGAATACCGCCGTAACTTCCCAGGGATGAGTTAATCCTCAACAAACGCATTTCATAAATTTTAAAGAATTTTTACTGAACAAGACAACTGGGCGGATCAATGAAGAGTGAGTGTCAACGACTCAACGTAAAAAGAGCATTCATTGCACGAATGTTAATAGCCTTCGCACTCATAAGAAGAAATGCATGCCTTGCATTTGCAGTCAACTGCATCATCGAAGTTTTCGTCAATTTCACAAGCAAGGTTTCCGTCTGTGTTGTCTCGTCCTAAACTGATTTTGCAAAGTTTATTTGAATTTTCACGGATAAAAATTAATTCATCAACGGTCGCAGGGTCCAAGTTAGAACGCCGTTTACTGATTACCATTCCTGAAACACTGAAGACACGCTCTGAAGGAACAGATGTGCCGAGCATGGCTAGGTAGTTTCTGGCTACCTCGGCAATGCGTGGAAATTTCAGGGAGTTGATTTTCCACCAAGCTCGTGGATCTGTATCGGAAGGCCTAACAGTTTTATATTCTTCGAGTTCTTTTTCGTTGTCGTCAACACTGGCATCACCACTGTCGTCAAAATATTCTCCCAAAAGGAAACGCATCGCCTTGCTGGCCTGGTTTAATTTTGACCGCTTACATTTTGGTGTGTACTCACTTGCACCCTGCTCTGCACATCCAGCTGCGGTCTGTGTTTCTGTCAGAATTTCGCCCACACCAGGTTCTAAATTGGCGCCTGTTGCATTTACACCCTTCTGTGATTTCATTTCGTTTAAAACCTGTCTCCAAACTTTCGTTCTCTGTTCTTCTGTCAAAAAACGCAATGATTTGTGCCTGATATCCAGTGCGCCAGACATAACAAGGGCAGACACAACAGAGTTCTCATCTTCAGATATTTTATCCGCTCCAAAATAGCGTTCTTGCAGGTCTTTAGACACTGTATTTTTAAAATCTCTCACTACGCCGCTGTCTGATTCTACAACTGCTAGGTGATTTTTCAATAAACCTCTTACAACTGGGTATATCATGCTCAGTGTAGGGTACGCCTCGCTCCCAAGCAATGTCGTGGCCATCTCTAATGGTTTCAAGACCGGCGTTATTTCTTCAATAGTTTTCCAGACTTCGTCTGAGAGTTCAAGAGTTCTGGCATCTTCCTGTTTTGTGACTACCCGGTCTTGAAGTACAGCAAAGACAGGCAGTCGCTGCTCTAACAAACGAAATGTCGAGTTCCAGCGGGTTTTGATATCTTGAATGAGTTTATGTTCTATGACTGAAAGCTGTCTCTGTTTACTCATGAGAGCATCTGATGCCAGTGTTGATTGGTGGAAATGACCTACTACTTTCTGTGCAGCACCTGCTGCTCTGCTTATTTTATTAATAGACGGGATCATTACTAACTCGGCATATGATTTAATATCATTGCAGATAAGCTGCTTCACGTTTACCTCAGTAATTATTTTTGATGAACTAAATTGAGAATGAAACAGAATTAATAAATAAATCCATCTACTCCTTCCGGTCATTTTCGTAACAACTCGGGTGGATTTTTCAAATTAAGTTCAGTCTTCGGAATCATGAAAGTTTAGAAGCAAGAGACATACGAATCATGGCCTACGGTTGCAGCGTATGGGCAAAACATCGAATGTGTTCCCATTTTGTTAAGCGTATGCCTTTTACAATATTCGACGCATTGTCTGTTGTTATCGATGCAATCTTCATGGGGGTGATACCAAATGATTCTGTAATTTTTTGTAACTCGTCGCATAAATGCTCCCCCGTGTGATGATCAGTGATCTGCCTCGTACACAGTACACCTGTCTTGTACTCCCATTCATTGTCAATCAAGTGGTAAGTTACCGTTACATAACCCTGACTCGAACAACTGGTCCAAGTGTCCGTTGTTAATTAAATCCACATTGCATTTTGAAGTAAAGACACAACAGCTTTTCGCATTTCTTCATAAAAATAGTTTGTATACTTTCTTATAGTTTTATGGCATGGTACGGAGTAAGAGGGGTCCAATACATGGACAAAGTTTCGAAAACCATCACCCTCTACAACCGATAAAGGGCGAATGTCCCTAGCGCAACCACTCGACTAGTGACCTGGTAATCCTTTTCCACTTTTCTCTTGTCATCAATTTAGCTTCCTTTTTCCAGCCGAAACTCAACTGGGACTGTCGGAGTGAACTGTCTTGTTCAGAAGAGCCGGCCATCTTTATAGCTGGATGTTTGTGTTGAAAGTGTGATCTCATTGCTGACACTGATCCATTGTACTTAAGTTTGGATTGACATAAAGTGCACTCAACAACTTCTCGGCCATTTTCCATTGATTTGGTAAAATGCATCCAGACGATCGATGTCTTGGGTCTCGACTTTTCAAACTTTCCCTTTCCAGAAGTGCTCGCCATTTCGCAGACTAACAAGTACTAACAACTTTCAAGATCTTACTAATCGAACTGGCAACTGTCGAAGGCGAAATTTGCACCAGAAAATTTCAGGTGACTAAACTCAGATTGTCTACATAGTTCTGCGATAATGCCGTATGTGCTGTACGTGCTGCTTCCACGTCAAAATAGGCTACTATTAGGTTTGAGCACAGTAATGTCTGAAAAAAAATGTACGGGGTGGGGGCTATGAGGGATTTTAAATACAGCATTTCAATTTTTCATGTGCTACAATGCACAGAATGGGCCCTGTGTCTTAGACCAAGGTGTCGGAGCCGGGGGGGGGGGGGGGGGGGGGGGGGTGGACGGGGGGAGGCATGGGAAGACCTCCCTCCATTTTCACATAAAATGACCATAATTTTGTGGATATGGTCAGGGGCGGATGCTGCGGATCCAGGATTTTGTCACGGGGGGTAGGGCAACTTGACGTGAAGCAAAATCTGAGCCGCAAAACACGTATATATGTGAGTTTGGTATCAACTTCCAAGGGTTTTTATCTGGCCCAGGGGGGGTGTGTGTGGGGGAGGGGGGGGGCGCCGGGTGCGAGTGCGACAAGGGCCAGGAGGCCTAAGGCCATAATCTTACAAAGACGGTACCACTCTAAATTAATCATACTAAATGACAAACGTCCATTCTGTTTGATACCTTTAACGGTCTAAATTGTCATGGGCATTTGTCGCTCCGTTTGATCTGTTTGGAGTGTCACCGCCGGAAGCAAGTGGAAAGAAGCAGTGTCTGGGAAGCTGTTTTTTGGAAGAAATGTTGATTTATGTGTTGAGTTTTTAATGACAAGTCAGTGATTGTGCGTGGCACTGCGTGCAAATGGGGAATAAATTTTACTCCGATTCAGTTTTGGGATAGAAGGCATTAGAAACTCTATAAGTTTGCCCTCAATACTGTTAGCGACTGAAGTCGTGTCATAAAATGCGTGACTGTTGTGAGGCCTGCAGAACGAAAATGATGATCTGTGCATTTGCGAACAGGTAACTATAAAGTATAAACATCATTCGGAGCTACGTATTAACTTTACTGGTGTGTTGTATTTCAATTTCCCGTGGACCCAAGATCATATCGACTCTCGAGTAGCCAAGCAGCGAGTGAATCGCCATTTTTTCCCTTCATTCAGCAGGAAATACCATCAAACGACTTATAGCCGATTTTTTTTGCCCGACGACTGCTCAAAAAATTACCGGTAACGATTAGTCGATTAGTCGTCCCAACACTAGTGTTGACAGTGTTGTATACGTGTTGCTTTTCAATTGAACTCTTTGGCTTTTACAGGCATCCCCCCCCCTCCCCCACTCATTCCCTACAATTAGCTGAAAATTGTTTAGAATTGTAAAGCGAGCAAAGCAGGTGCCAATAGGCTGGGGGTCACCTAGGCCCCCCAGAAGCTAAGGGTAAATGAAACAATTCTTGCAATCTAACAGTTTCACTTCAATCAGCTTGAACTAATATTCATTTTTCCTTCTTAATTATTTTCATTTAATTTGCACTCAAGTAACCTTATAATAAACAAATACCTTTCCAGACTTTAAAGACCATTGTCGAGAGATGTTTGGCATCTGTAAACTTGTATGCTGTTTCTATGTCACTCTTTGGGGTAATTGGACACACCGTGTTTGGTCCAATGTTTGGGATGTACACCACACGGTACACTTTTCCAAGTTGTTTGACTTTAGGAATAAAGTCACAATATGATATCATCACCTGTTTTCAGAAGCCAGTTCCATTTGTAAGCATTTTTAACACCTTTGTCAATCTTTTTTAATTAGTCAGTCTTTCTATCTGCAAATTGTATGCTGTTCATTGTTCTCTTTGTATTCAACTGAATGGAGAGGAAATAATCACAAAAGGTGGACAGATTGTTTCTGAAATTCTAAATCTCCATTTCATTGATTAGCACACCTTAAAATGGATCAATAGTAACTGGTTTCTTAAAACCTTGGTAAATTTCAGTGGTAACACTTAAAAGTTGGAAACTGGAAGTGACAGAAAACACAGAACTGGCACTGACGGAATGGGTCAAAGAAAAGAACTGATATGCAGAGTTAGCGGAGACACTATAAAAAGGACAGAAATCATGAAACGGATAGCAGAATTCTGCCAATTGGAGGAAGACTCTCACGTATGCAAAAGAAACATACTTATCAGTTGCATTATTTGATACAACACATAGGCCCCAACCTTTTCTTGCATGCATGGGTAAAATTTGATGAAATTACACATAGCCAAAACACTGCAAAATTTAGAAAAGAAATCTTGAAGCATCACACAGTTTGAGAAATGTAAAGTCCAGTTGCAAAGGTTTTTGCAAGCTTTCCGTCACAGTGTCTGTTCTGAGGCCGTAAAATATACCAATTTCAGAATAGAGCCATAAAGGATATTGATGGCAAAACATTACGTGTACACTCCATATAAAACCGCACTTCACGTACCCCACTTTTTGTGTAGAAAAGTGGAGTACCCAAGTGCGGTTAGGAGAGAAGCATTACATAATCAATTAGTGCTGGACGAGAAATTTCTTCCAGAGTCTGAACCTGATTAGCAATATTGGTCTTCAGTCAGTGAATTTCTAAAATTTGCATTTCATAAAATAATGACATAAAAATGTTATATCTGTCTTTTCCAGATCATTGTACCCCGGAATAATGTCCGCATATAAACAATTCGCCCAATATTTTTCGAGATATTTAACTTGTTTCCGTATTAAAATAAAATGTTTTGCCGATATGTCATTTGGATTCCCCCCTGTATAATTGAAGGTAAGTTTATCGCCATCGAATATGATCTTGTCCACCTTCATTCTCGAAACATTTCATTGAGACATTTTTAAATAAAATTACCAAATAGAGGAAGTATTTTAAAATAAAACAAATTCTGTGCGTTGCTATGTTTTTTAGAACAATAATGTGACAGTCTCGGCGATACATCCTGTCTTTACGAAGTGCGGCCCCTATTTTTCAGACTCGGGATCATTACTAACTCGGCATATGATTTAATATCATTGCAGATAAGCTACTTCACGTTTACCTCAGTAATTATTTTTGATGAACTAAATTGAGAATGAAACAGAATTAATAAATAAATCCATCTACTCCTTCCGGTCATTTTCGTAACAACTCGGGTGGATTTTTCAAATTAAGTTCAGTCTTCGGAATCATGAAAGTTTAGAAGCAAGAGACATACGAATCATGGCCTACGGTAAACAAATTTATAGTGCAGTTTAGGAAGTGGAAGGCACCCACATGGGATTTTCTTGTCAACTTCCAATATCTGAAAAAGGCATGAAAAATTGGTGGCGTCACTGGGGGCCGGGGGAGGGGTAGGTATTTGCCCCTTAAACGTAGATTTTGCCCACATTTGCTTCCCACGTCCATAACACACACAAACTCTCTGTCTCTGCCCCCCCCCCCCCCCCCCCTCCCCCCCGTAACCATGGCATATTCATGCCTTCCGTGAGTCAACGATCGACAGTATAATCTCTCCACTTTTAAATCTGATCCGCCGCGCCTGGAAAAATTCTCCCTTAAAATTTTTATATATTTTCCTTTTTTTTTTACAGCTTGTGGTCCTCATTAACGGGGGAGGGGAGCATTCCAATGAGGGACCATAAACTATGTGACTGAAACAAAATATGGAAATTCACTAAATTCACAACGCCAATGGCCGAATTTGGCCAGCACTCAGGCTATACAAAAATCTGCATTCAAATTTTATTATGTTTAAGTTTTTGTTTCAAAAACATAGCTTATGACCCTTCATTGGAACGAGCTAGTGGATTTTGAGTCTTTCCATTGAGGGGTCCCAAGCTCTGTTTTGAGACAAAAAAAATTCAAATTTTTAGTTGTTATTAAAGAATTTATCTTGCAAGTTCCACCTGGTCCTGTAGGCGGGTTGAGACTATTGGATCACCGGATTTATCTTCCTAGCATTTGGTACGTTTTTTCTTGGAAATAGTATGTTTAATTCGTGGCTGGAAACTGGGTAGACTGATAACATTTTGGCCAGACGCTGTCGTCTGTATGTTGGTGTTTTGGTAATAATAATTCTCCCCAGCTAGCATGGGTTTCTTTTCAATAGATGCTTCAAATGCTTCGGCCCTTTGACAGATTAATAAGTAAATTAGCCTTAGAAAAGGTGTTGAACATATGACATACCAGTATACAATTATGCTCAATTAGTTACTTCTGTTCAGTGGCGTGTTAAATTAAATCCTTTGTTTGTTGTTAATCCCCAAGAAAATGTTAAAAGAAACGAAACACTTGCTATGTTTCATCATATCACATCCCCCAAATATAAAAATATTCACAGGAAACATTTTTAAAATCTCCTGAAATTTAGTGCTTGTGCGGTCTCGAGTCCAATGATATTAGCTACAAATAAGAGACTTCATTAGTTGAAACTTTGGATATTTAGTGCTTAACACGATGTCTTGATCAAGTAGTCCAATAATATTAGCTATGAACACGCGTCTCATCAAGCTTTATTTATTTTTTTATTATTTGTTGCTAATATTGGTGGACTGTTTCATTATCCACATCATAGTATGATGCCGCAACACTACCACCGAGTTAGGGTGAGAACGGTTTGAGTTTCGCCGAATTGAATAGAGCATGCGTTTTGGCTCTAATCTTTTCAAAATCAGCCCCCTCCCCCTCCAAAAAAAAAGAGAAAAAAAAAAGAATGGGAGCCAAAACTCGTTTTATCACCAATATCAGTCACCGCTGATATGACCGATTCCCTGGGTTGAATAAGATGTCACGACGTTGTTCTCATGACCATAAACTCAAGTAATGTATTCCTGGGTGGCGTCATTTCGTTCCCGTGGGGACACACTTCATCGATCGGAATGGTCCCGAGTTGAATTATGATACCGTGTTTTGAAGTAGCTCCAGGAAAAAGATGAGAGAAGCACGAATCGGGTTTACCCAAATTGGATCTGATCCGTGTTTTGAAGATAATCTCCCCGTGTCTGGGGTTCCATAGCGGCTGTCAGATAGAATAAAAAATGTGTTTTAATTTAACATTTGGGCGAATTATCATGTTATATCCCGGGCGAGAAGCAGATAAATTGCCAGTATGTTCAAAACGAAAAATGTGTAGTTATCTGTACCCGTCCATTTCGGTTGAGAATCAGAATGTTTTTTTCAACAACAATGACCTCGATTAAGCGAGTTCAGACTATTTTATATCATGTAAATCCAATAGATGGAAGAGCCACACTGCTTCACTGGATCGTCAAAATTCACATTTTTTTTAAAGATTTATTAGAACACAAAACGTGAATTATTGGACCGATTTTCACATTTAAAGGATTCTTTTGATCCAGAAAATTCTCTCCAAAAATATTTCAGGCACAGAAAAAGGATTTAGTGAAGAAAACGTATTATGTAAATTGCGAGGTGTTTTCCCAATCAACACTGATTAATGAGTAAATACCTGCTGTTATATAATCATACATAACGCACTCAGTCGATATTGGAATAATTTTTTTATATGGAGTGTACACGTAATGACTATTAACTTCTCTGGGTTTTACTTCCAATGCAGTGGTGAACAAGCATAGATTAGGTGTCAGCCTTTCCTTATGCATCACTAATTTGTTAGGTTATACATAATCCTCTTAAACTAAAATTTTGCAAGGTAAAAATTTCTATCGATACAATTGTGTACATCAAAGTGCATTTTTTTACATTTCTGTCTATCATCACTCCCAAGACAAAAAACCAAAATGTTTTTATAAATCATAATCACTGCCAGTCATCTAAGCTGCAAAAGCATGTAGAAACGAAATGTTTTTTGCACGCCAAAGGTATGCAGGGACCCTCTGGAGCAAGCCCCTTTCGACCCTCAATAACTGTATAGTAGTTTTGTGTTATGTCAACGCATGGCAAAGGAGGAAAGGAGTAGGGGAAGAAAATTTTTATCCGTGTCGGTGTCTTCTGTGTGACTTCTTTTTAGGAGGTGGCTGAGATGGAGAGGTCGTGTTTGTAGAGTAGCTAGCTGTGACTAGTGGTTTTTGTTTTGCTAGAAATTCCAGCCCTAGTCTGGAGATCTCACAAGAGCACATCTTGTCTTCTTGGTATTCGGTTAAAAATTGTTTGCTTTCCAGAAGAATGTCTGCCATCGATCACGTGTCCGAGCTGTCCTGGAACAAAGGAAGAGGGGTAGCAGGGGGCAAAAAAGCAACTTACAGTTCCTCTTCAGTCTCCACAGGACGTTCCTCATCCAACTGTATCGGCTGGGGAGCCAATGGTTGAGTGTGCCTGTGGGACTAAGAAGGGAACTGGCGGCTGCCTCCAAAACATCCCCCACCCACTTCTTTCTTTCTTCTTATCCAGGAAAGCCTCCAAGCATCGGGCATCCCTATGCTTGGTTGATGGCCTCTATTTTCTTTCTCTCTTTAGGGCCTCATGACCTCCTCAGGTAAGGACCTGTGTGAGAGGGAATCCTCCCAATAAAGGTACTACCTCTCCCCCGAAGAGGGTGGTGTTGGGATGTCGTCATCAACCTTAAACACCAGAGTAAGATGGACTCTCTTGCCTATCGCCTGGATAGTCCAGTTGATAGGGCAAGAGACGCCCAGAGCTGATATGGTTTTCTTCAATCTCGCTGGTAGTTCCAGTGTTTCCATAATCATAATTAGGATGTTCACACTCTGAGGTCAGAGGTGCGAATGAGTAAACATGATCAAATCAGATGTAAACAGATAAGTAGACCAAGTCAAAAAACCTTTTATAGTCAGTAGCAAATTTACCCAAAGACAGCAAATGTAATGAAAATTAATAAGGTTTAATGAGGTTAGAATTAGGTGCTCAAGTGTTAACGATGCATTGATGAAAGAGTCGTTGATTTTTTGTCAATAAAACTTAGTGCATAATGTTGAACATATAAATATAATGAAAGCATTACGAATTCAGTAGAATCTGAGAATAAGTTACTGAAAAGAGTTACAAGTGAATTTAATTAGTTGGTCATTATTTTCAAGACTGCATTACAGGGTGTGATTCTGTTCTCAATGTTATTATTTTCTGAAAAATGCTTCTTAAAACTTCCAAAACTTGAATCCAGAGATGAGACAATTTCAGTTACTTACAATGTTACAATGAAAAAATAAAAAAAGACTAACTGAATAAATTTGTATGATGGAGTTCAGTGAGCCAAGCCAAATATAATTCAGTGGGTTAAATTCTTACTGCAAATTAGCTGTTAACAAGTCGAGTGCTACATACAGCAAACACTGCAATATATTGTCATGGGACAGATTAATATTTATACAGTTCAAAATCACTTTCAGCAGTTTGGGCTATATGGCAACCACAACACAGGGATAAAGTCAAGTTAAGTCAATTGTTTCTACCATGCTCCCAATTTTAGAGGACTTCCACCTGAGATGTTGGTTACAGTGTCCTAGTTTACCAGTAAAACAAATGTGTTTACCACGATAAACAAGCACTGCTCCACTTTCCAGGGATACCAGAACATTTCAAGGGATTCCAGAAATTGAGCTCAAAACAAGAAGAATGTTACTAAGGTAACACATGCCCCCCCCCCCCCCCCCTGTGACCATCACCTTGCAGATGCGGCGGAAACCATTATACATGACACACCTTCTGACTGTCCTTAACATTTGTAAAAAGTTTAACAATTGTACTATGATTCGTTTCCGAGTTATGGCTGAGACACGAATATTGACTGATTTTTTTACCTTGAAATGTGACATTGACCTTGAAGGTACGAACCTGGCTATGGTGTGTGACACATCCTCCCATGGTCCTTTATAATTGTGTGAAGTTTGATGACTGTGGCCCTAACAGTTTTCGAGTTATTGGCTCGGACACACACACAGACACACGCACACTTCAATCACTATATGCCACCCGACCCAAGTCGGGGGGCATAAAAAGATCAGAGAAATACACTACCAGTACACATCCTGTTTCTCATGTGAGTGTTTAGTGCGTATACCATTTAAATTTTATATGTTGTTTCTGTACTTCTATAAATTATACAAAAAACAAATATAATAACTACAATTAAAGTGAGTTTTTGTATTTCATGCTTATGGATCAAGCTTTCATTAATATGCAGGGAAAACCACTTGTTCAATCATCAATTAAAAATGATTATCAGATTTGGTGAGTATATATTATTAGTATTTAACAACACTTTCAACAACAAGGGTCATATTGTGTAGGACAGCTTTAAGGTTTGAGTAAGCCACAGTACCCAGAGAGAATAACTGAGCTGTCTTGTGTAACTGGACAAGCAGCTTCAGCATAGGTTGAAGGCATTTGTACAAATGACATGCAGAGCACATTAGCACATTGTGACTTGGTCAATTTGATTCAGTGTCCTGCCCAAGGATACAATGCAGGTGATGTGGGTCAGGATCGAACCTGCAACCTTTCAATCAGAAGTCCAATGCTCTAACCAATAGGGAACTATGCTCCCATTTGGTGAGTGGTCAACCAAATATCTGCATATAAACCTATAAAAAGTTTCTTGTTTCTCAGGCAATTTTTCCTCAATTTTATGATGAGGGAGGGAGGGAGGCTTTTTTTTTAATCAGAAATTTAACTACTTATACTTTAGTGGCAAACAATGTTTTCAGTAGTGAAAATTTCCTATAATGTAGTTGAAAATTTAACCACCTATATCTTGTATGACAAAGCTCTCTGAGCTCTGTCAAACAAGGTATAGTTGGTTAAATATTTGTCCTACAAGTGCAAAATAGTGTCACAGAAGAGATCTCCAGGTGAAAAAAGGGGATGAGGCAGATTTTCTATGATGAGAGAAGTGTCTGAGAAACAAGAGGTTTTTTTTAACAGCCGTAAGTAGATTTTTTTGAAACAGTAAATGGTAACTTCTTAACTTTCGTTTATTTTCAACAGAAAATGAACAAATTTGAACACCGAAAATTCAACTTTCAACCCCTGCTAAATATGCTGATGAAACCTTTACCCAGCATATTCACAACAATCAATATGAATTACAGTGGAATCCTGTTAATATAATAACCCCTGAGAAAAACATTCAATTAATAATACACATTCGACAGGAATTAAGTCATCTTCCTATCTTCTGGTTATCAACTGAGAATATATTCTATCTAGTTTGACAGGGAGCTCATTGAGCTCTGTCAAACAAAATACAATAGATTAAATGCCTCTATTAAATGTATTGAGGCAAATAATGTCTATAAATGTGGAGAATTCAGTGTATGTTTGAGTAATTTAACAAAAAATTACAAGATTTTTAATTCAATTAACAGGAGTTTAATCTACAACCTATATACAATTAACAGGTCATTTTTAACTAAAGGTATGGTAAATGCTGTGTACAACAAGAGGGGCATTGCAAAGCATGTGCCAATGCCCCCGACCTGCCAAAAGGTTTCTTAGTTGAAAAAATGAAAAAGTTCCATAACTCTGGAAGAAATGTGTGGAAGAAACTCTCACTACACAGGTATCGTTGCCCCATGGTACTCTATCACAACACCAAATATCATTCCAAGTGGAGTAGCAGTGGCTGAGATACAAGGAAAAATGTTGGTATGGATGGATGGATGGACAGATGGATGGATGGATTAACAAACAGATGGATGGGGGGACGGAGGTCTCCACTAGCTACCTCTTTGACTTTTCAAGTCGGGGGTATAACAAGGGCAATGCAAAGATTAGGCCACTGCCCCCGACTCGCAAGTACCTTGAAGGTACTGTGGGACAGAAAAATTTTCCAAGTGGAAAGAGTGAAAACAGAAAAATGTTCTAAGTCAAAAAACAGCCATAACTCTGTGAACAATTATTGGACGGAACCTGTTCCTTGTGGACAACCTGATCTGAGCAATGGCTTTGAAATTAAAATGCAAATCATTTGTATGGACAGAGGGATGGACGTTCTTACACGTTCTTACTTGTGGTTTTTTTTCCCATGTTAAACCCTAACCCCACAAGGTCAAAAAATTAACTCACAGTGCAAAAAATAACCCACAACTCCCACTGACCCTAAATTGTAAACCCCACAATGTACCTCTGCTAATCCTGGGCAGACAGACAGATGGACAGATGAATGGACGGATGGACGGACGGATGCACAGATGGATGGATGGATGGATGGATGGAGGGCTTCACTAGATATCCCCAAATCCTCCTTCGGAAAGTTATTCAATTAAGGATAGTGGCATCTGCCCTTGTCAAAACTTGAACAGTAATACAGAAAGTTTTTTTGATGTGGTACCTCCTTAACCCCTACCAACATAATAGCGACAACCAGCCAGCACAATTCACATAAATCGCTATTCAAATTTTACCATTTTTTAATTTTTTGATCTTTATTTTTATCTTCTTACACAAACACCAAAGGTCAAATATTGGTATATTATTATCACAATGATCAACCACCAAAGTTCCATTCAACGAACATAAAGGGTATTTGAGCACAGTTTTGTTACATTGGAAATCAGGCATCTGGCACAACAGAACTCTAATTAAATTAGTTATGCATTTCATGTGTTCTTAATTAAATATTAATTTGAGTGAGATTTGAAGTTCATTTCTTATTTTCTTAAATTTAGCTAAGTCACGACTGCTTCCAATGGCCTGATGTATTTTCTTTCTTTTCAGTACTGCCCTTCTGGGCATGCAATTCTGATAGCAACATGTTAGTGTCTAAATCTTGACTGAGTTTGCAATATGATTGGAGATCAAAGAAAGGGACTAAACACAAGATGGAACATCAGTAACAAGCAGTGATATGATGAAACTGATGAAGAAATGCGAGAAAAGGTAGGAAAAAAAAGATCAAATAAATTCAAGACCAGAAATTAAATTTTCTGAAACAATTTCTCTCATTTCATCATCTAGGTATCCTTAAATAGGATGCACATTTTCAAATTCTATCATTTTATCAACTGCAAATTCTCAATAAAAAAAAACATGACCCACATATTGAACTTACCTTGTTGATTATCATTTGCATAAAGTGTTCTAATAAATATTTAGATTCTTCTAATGTACAGCTGTTTATAAGAGCATTCACATCAACACTCTCTGCCTCATCCTATAGAAAAAAAAAATTGTACATGAGCTGAAATAATTAATTTGAATGAGCTGAATGTGAAAGATTAATTTTTTATACATTTTCCTTGTGCTACAAATGCCTCAATTCATTTTATGACAAATGCTGTCAAACCTACATTATATTTGGGCCAGATACACAGGGAAGATGAGGTAGATATGAGTTCACCCAGTCAGGAATAGAGATTAAAAACACACTGTAGCAATAACCACAACATGTTGGTCATCTGCTTTAGTCAAAAATGGATTTCCTCTTTTTCACTTCTCCCAGTGGGCATAATTCTATTCAATTATTACAGTAGGGCTGCTGTGGATTTGTCACTTTCCACGGTGGCTAGCTAGACCAAAATCGAAAGGAAGTATTGTCTAGTCATCCACGAGTAACCCCTAGAATTATGATTTGATCAAATAAGGGGTTCTTTAGTTATTGGACTGAAACAAAAATATCTACAGATAGATGGATGGATGAACAGATGGATGGACATGGTGAAAACATAATACCCCAGAGAGGGTTCCTAATGCATTCCTTCTATTTTTGAGATATGGAGCTACAATTTGCTTTCTGGGGAAACTTGGTCCAGAGAGTTACATGGGAAAGGTTTTGATCCCTTTAGATCACAACTTTTCTTCAGCGTTGCACAAAATGTTTTTTTATCAATTGTTTGTTATTTCCATTCATACACAAGTCAACTAACTTAACCCTTTACCCAATGAATCGACGCATCCGCCCGCGTAATATAAAAATTCTGCACTTGAAAAAATATTATTTTTCAAAAAACTTCAACAAAACCATATCATGTGACCCCTCGTTGGAACATGCTCGTCGAGCTCATTCCAATGCGGGGTCACATGATGTGGTTTTGTTGAAATGTTTTGAAAAATTTGAAAAAATGATATTTAAATTAATAAATTTTGATATCGTCTGTGTTGGGTAAAGGGTTAACCCTTGAAGGCCTGGAGAATTTTATACATTTTTGCTACATTTTGACAGTCTACAACATCATCCAAGGTACAACAATGTAACTTTAAAAGTACCCAGAGATTGCATTTTGAGGCACATGTCCAGATGGAGTAAAATTTGAAATTTGGCCCCAAAGGGTTTGTTTAACCCCATCGAAAACATCCTATTTGTTCACTCCATGCTGATAACATGAAGAAAAACTGGTGATTATTGAGTTCAGCACTTTCTCGTCATGAGCAGTGCAAGGAGATTCATTAAGTTTAATGTATATTCAGTCATATGCAGTTTTAAACAATACATTATAATCATTACAATTCCTAATTCTGGGACTCTTGCCTTTTGAAAATTATAAATTTAAAGTAGTTTGTATATTTTTTATACTTACCAATGACCCAGACTAGCTGGTGCAAACTCAAAGTTATCAAGGGACAAACACAAATTTTGAACCCCCCCCCCCCCCCCCCAATCCCCAAAATTTGCTTGCAAAACCAAAAATTAAAAGTCCTATCTGGTCCTCCATACTTTTACTCTCCGCGCATATGTAGCCATCAGGAAGTGACCGGAATTGGTGCCAACATCATTCTTTGCAGAAAAGAGTACTACATAATAAATCAGGGGGGATGTACGAGTGTCACACGTCTGGGCCATTGGCAAGTATAAAAAATATACAAATTACTTTAAATTAATAATATTTTTATACTATAATCCAATGGCCCAGACGAGCTGAATAGTAAAAAGGTGGAGGGCCTAGCACTTCAGAATTAGTAAATCAACATAGTTCCAAACCTGTAATCCAAGGTGAAAGGAAATTAAATTTGAAAGGAATTACATGTATGTCTCTCTATAAAGTAACAGAGAAGACATATCATAAATAAGGAGCCAAATTCAAGTAATTCCGCATTCTTACCATGAAGACTATGCTAATTTGGATGTAACAAGTTCCCAATTTTTAAGGCTAGTCCAGACTAAGCCCCAAAAATTAGGATGACATATTTTTGAGTGAGAGGATATCCCCCACAAACATATGCCATATACAATAAAACACAAGCTGTAACCAGGATATAATTAGACAAAACAGCTTCCCTCATAGTTACATACTTTTCAAGCCGGAGGAGAGGTAAAAAAATCCCCCCTTCTTTTTGAAGGAATCTTCTTCAAAAAGAAAGAGGAGGGGGGGGGGGGGGGGCACTCTGGAATCAGTAAAAGCGGAACCAAATAACAATATAAATATTCGTCGAACAATCATCCAGGTATTAATTATTATTAATAAATTGGTGTTTAATGCTACTTCAGAAACTAAGGCTAAAGCGATCCTGGTAATTAATATTGCCCGCTTGTAACAATTCACAATCATATTGAACTCCCTCATCCGCATTACTTGAATCATTCTTGTGTTAGTCATCAAATAGAATAGGAACTGCAAGGCTCCCTCACGTCTGATCGACTCCATAATGCAACTAAGGGCGGAGGACATGAAGAACCTCCCCTGAAAAAGAAGGTCCTCTCGTGGGGGAAGCTTCCGGGGAACGTCTCATAACAGACACCTGAGAAGATTGATCCAAGGTTTCTGTGATGACAGAGGTGCTACTAGCAGGATTTCGCAATGAGACTGTTTGATCTTAACAGAATCTGCTGATTCTTGGAGGATATGCATATCCTATCATTCCGTCCCATGAGATAAACAGAGCGTCTACTGCGTATGCTCGATGATCTGGGCATGGCGACACGAACGTCGGTAACTGATTGTTCCGGTGTGTAACAAACCGATCTAACATGGGACAATCCTCCGCCCTTAGTTGCATTATGGAGTCGATCAGACGTGAGGGAGCCTTGCAGTTCCTATACTAACATAGCTGAATAGTAAAAAGGTGGAGGGCCTAGGACTTCAGAATTAGTAAATCAACATAGTTCCAAACCTGTAATCCAAGGTGAAAGGAAATTAAATTTGTTGACTTCCTCCCTATTTCCGTCGTCGCTGGATGAGCTATTTATATTTAAGTGTTGCTCTACCCACATCTACACTTCCTTCGACCGCAATGGACTTACCCGGCATCACGGCTCCCACAGACAGAGTAGCCGCTTCACCGGTTGAGCTAGCTGCTTTCAAGAGATTAAAACCCTTAACAAAACTCTTGCAATCATGAGCACTGCAGCTAGCTCTGTATGCTCAATGGAGCTCGATGGGGGTAGTACACTTGGATGGGTGTCAGAATATCATCACCATGTTCATGTTACTCTGAAATAGAAACTGACAAAATGAATTATAATGCGGTGAGAGGCCTTGTCTCAGAACCTCACTGCCAACAACGTAACGTGACACCCCTCTCCAACATCAGTCATCCCAGTGAACACAAGAATGAAAAGAAACCGCAGGAGTGCATCAACTAAAGTTGATATCAGTCCTCCAAACTCCACAACAAAATATATAATTAAGATACATTGAATGATAGCAATCAAAATTGAATTCAAAATATTTTTTGGAAAATTTTGTTGTTGAAAAAAATGTCTAAGTTCCCAAAGAGCCCAGAGTTATCCCAATAGAGACTAAGTGTGGACAAAATCCAAAGTCAGAAACCAATTTAATTGCTACCAGATGCAAAGCTGGATCTTCATATGAAGAAAAAACGATACATCGGATAGAAAATGCAAGACTAAACGACCTAACATCCCTAGGGTGAGGACGTTATCATGGGAAAAAACAGAATAATATTCTGTAATACATGTTAAACTTCCAAGAAATTATAACACGGTGAGCTAATTTAAAAAATAAAATAAAAATAATAACTAAAAAATGTATTATTTATTTATTATTTTTAATAAATAAATAAAAAATTTCAATAAAAAATAGCCAAAAAGCTTAAATGTTTAACAGGAAGGGTTCATGGAAGGATAGGGAAGTAATACTTAACAAACAGTGAAATAATCATTATCAAAAATGATGAGGTCACACATATGTCCCAAAATTGTGAAACATGAAATAATTTTATAAATATTATAAAATTACAGCCCTGAACGTCAAGAACCACCGTTGAACGCTTCCATCATCCAATAACAGCCTTGTATCCACCAATTCTTGCACTGATTTGTGTCTCTCATCCTCAAAAAAGGAGATTTTAAAGCACAGATGTCAGTTCATTGTTGCTGACTTTAGGGCCAAACAATGAAAATGATGTTTGCACCAATTCCGGTCACTTCCAGATGGCTGTGCATGCGCGGAGAGTAAAAGTATGGAGGACCAGATGGGACTTTTAATTTTCGGTTTTGCAAGAAAATTTTGGGGATTGGGAGGTTCAAAATTTGTGTTTGGCCCTTGATAACTTTGAGTTTGAACCAGCTAAGTCTGGGTCATTGGGTTATAGTATAAAAATATTGTCAGCTGTTTTTCTGTATTCCTGGTCAGTTTTAAGCAAGGAAACCCAAACCAAATTTATTAGGTCATCCCACAAAGTTGGAAAGACTTATTGTGATCGTTAGCCTTTTCTTTCTTTTTCGTCAGACAAAAATTGAGGGTACTTCCCCTACACCCACACTCACAAGTTTAGCATGTTGATTGGAAATATGACAAGAGGCCCCAAGGAGCCTTAATCGCTCACCGGCCAAAGTGGTTCAAAGAAGTATTTGGGGTCACATTCAGTTAGACATGGTTCATCAACACTACAAAGGAATGAAGTCATGAGAGACAAATTTTATGGAACTAGGGGCATGGCTTGAACAAACTTGAATCTTATCCACCTAAGGATGCTGCATACCAAATATCAAAAGCATTCATCTGCTGGATCTGAAGAAGAAGATTTTTAAAGAAAATTCCTCATTTTGAACTAAGTTATCATTCGGGCTCCCACAGTGAGCCCAAATATGAACCCAGGGACTTGGCTTGAACAAACTTGAATCTCACCCCCCTAAGGCTACTGCATGCCAAATATCAAAACATTCCGACTGCTTGCTAAATCTGAAGAAGAAGATTTTTAAAGAAAATTCCTCATTTTGAACTAAGTTATCATTCGGGCTCCCACAGTGAGCCCAAATATGAACCCAGGGACTTGGCTTTAACAAACTTGAATCTCCCCCCCCCCCTCCAAGGATGCTACACACCACATATCAAAACATTCCGACTGCTGGATCTGAACAAGAAAATTTTATAAGAAAATTCCTCATTTCAAACTAAGTTACAATTCAAGCTCCCACAGTGAGCCCAAATATGGACCTGGGGACATGGCTTGAACAAATTTGACTCTCACCCCCCTAAGGATGCTGTATACCAAATATTAAAACATTCTGACTGCTAGATCTGAAGAAGAAGATTTTTAAAGAAAATTCCTCATTTTGAACTAAGTTATCATTCGGGCTCCCACAGTGAGTCCAAATATGGACCTAGGGACATGGCTTGAACAAATTCGCATCTCAGCCCCCCTAAGGATGCTGCATACCAAATATCAAAACATTCTGACTGCTAGATCTGAAGAAAAAGATTTTTAAAGAAAATTCCTCATTTTGAACTAAGTTATCATTCGGGCTCCCATAGTGAGCCCAAATATGGACTAGGGACATGGCTTGAACAAATTTGAATCTCACCCCCCTAAGGATGCTGCATACCAAATATCAAAAGATTCCGACTACTAGATCTGAAGAAGAAGATTTTTAAAGAAAATTCCTCATTTTGAACTACTAAGTTATCAATCAGGCTCCCATAGTGAGCCCAAATATGGACCTAGGGACATGGCTTGAACAAATTTGAATCTCACCCCTCTAAGGATGCTGCATACCGAATATCAAAACATTCCGACTGCTGGATCTTGAGAAGAAGATTTTTAAAGAAATTTGCCTGAAATGCACTAAGTTCAAATTCGGGCTCCTATACTGAGCCCAAATATGAACCCAGGGGGCCGATTTGTACAAACTTGAATCAGATCCACCCCACAATGTTGCATACCAAATATCAAAAGATTCTGCCTGCTGGATCTGGAGAAGAACATTTTTTAAGAAATTTGCCTGAAATGCACTAAGTTCAAATTCGGGTTCCTATACTGAGCCCAAATATGAACCCAGGGGGCCGATTCATACCAACTTGAATCAGATCCACCCAACAATGTTGCATACCAAATATCAAAAGATTCTGCCTGCTGGATCTGGAGAAGAAGATTTTTTAAGAAATTTGCCTGAAATGCACTAAGTTCAAATTTGGGCTTCTATAGTGAGCCCAAATATGAATCCAGGGGGCCGATCGGCCTGGTGGATCTGAAGAAGAAGATTTTTTTTAATTTTGGAAAGAAATTCATGAGTGCTATCAGAGTTATGCCGCTTGTGGTACCCCCTGTGGGTACGGCAAGTTTCTTTGCACAAGTTTGAATTGACATATGATGGGGAACATGCACACCAAATTTGGTTCAATTTGATCCAGTAGTTTGTGAGGAGTAGTTGTTAATGTAAAGTTCACAACGGACGACAATGGACGGCAAGTGATAAGTTAAGCTCCCTTCGGTGAGCTAAAAATCTTGCCCATACAACCATTCACCTCCCTAAATTTTATATACGATGAGAGCAATGCAGATTTTAAAAAAATTATTTTTGAATATTTTTAAATATCAATGCCTGTATCAAACCCTTCTATTTCAAACTTTGCATATCGTATCTCCTATAAAAACCATATATAAAAATGTGTTTACTCATAATAATAAAAATAATAATTAATGTTATATAGCGTGAAACCACCAATGGTGCTCTAAAACACTTTAAAGATTGTAGGAGACAAGCTATGAAATAAATGATTTGAATAAATGAGTTTTAAGCTGTTTCTTGAAAGGAAGTAAACTTGGTTGCGACCAAAGATGCAATGGCAATTCTTAATTGCTCAGGTGATATGATAGGTTCATAAGCAAACATGAAAATAAGCAGACTGTCATCTGCAAAATGAGGTCCCCAGAGGGTGAATTTGGTGATGCTACCCTGCACAGCAGGGTAGCATCACAATATTTACCCTCTGTGAACCTCTGTCTGAATCAAGGCCTCAAGCCTAAAAAGAAAGATGTACCTAGAGGACAAATTGACCCACTGTATGGGATAGAATCAGCAAATTCACCCTCCGGGGACCTCATTTTGCAAATGACAGGTTGCTTATATTCAGGCTTGTTCATAAGTGTCATAAGTCATGAAAAATTAAACTTTGTCAGATTTTTATGAAATTATAATATGTTGTAGATCTCAAAAACTTAACAGACAGTTGTTTGTTTTTTGAGATTCCGCTATTTTTGACGTTTTTATGTCACTTCAAATTTTAGTACTTTATTAAAAACAATGATTTTGTGACAGCAATAGCTCCATACTTTTGAAATATACTCCTTTCAAACTTTGCATATCTATTTCTGCTTATCAGGAGGTGATCAATCCAGTTTTATCTTTTGGAATTTCAACACTTTGTTGGAAGGAGCCAAATTCTGAATGTTTTTTTTTTAAAGATTTCAAATTCCAGCTCATTATTAACTCTCTCTGAAATTTTCAGTGTAAAAAATCATGTCCAAAATGTATTGCCATTGTAACAAATTCTCAAGCTTTATACCCAAATGCTAAGGTGACAGAATGAGGGTAATACGGTCAAAAAATAAAATACATCCAATTTATCTGAAATTTTATTATGTTGTAGAGCTCAAAAACTTAAGAGATAGCTGTTTTTCAGTCTATTTTTGATTTATATCATTGGAAATGAGCGACAAGGTATGCTTTATTGATTGGCTTAGTATGTTAAAAGGTGACAAAACATCTTCTCCACATTGTTGGGGAGTTCGGGTGTTCGGCATTGGCCGTGCTTCATTGGATGATGTCTCGAAATTTGCTTTGCGATTTCAAAACTATCTAGTTCTATTTGGGTTCCTCTAACCTCACTGGTTTCTCTTCTCTCACAACCTCTTATGATGTTTTGATTTTCCTTTACAGTATTACGACTCTTGTTAGGATCCCTTTTATAAGCAAATAATCTCCCTGATATTATGGAATGACACTAACCATGCGACTTCAAAAACATGTACAGGATGATTTCATTTTTTGGTTGAAAGGGTACAGCAATTGTTATTTTGGAAATACTACTAGTCTATCCAACATTCTCACTGAGTGTGAGTCATTATTAATAGAATTTGAGACGGGTTTTGTTCTACACGAGATGAAACAGAAGAATCACAGTTACTATTACTTTTGCTCTCACAAAAAAGTTATTTGTAAGCTGAACCATTATGAAAAGAAACAAACATATTTTTAGTCAACAATTTTCTCTTTTGTTTCTGCTGTGAAGAAAAAAATGAAAATAAGTTTTTCTGTAGAAATTATGAAAAAATCAGTATCGATGAAAAAAGAAAAAATCAAGACACAAGAGGTTCACATAAGAGATGCTAGGGCTGAGTTGCCTTGACTAAAAGGAATCTGTGCTAGCACCTGAAACTCTGGAAACTGGGAAACAATCTAAAGACATAGGACAAATTTGGTAAAAAACTGAACTATGCATGTTCAACATACTGTGCTGACATCACCCTCGAGTTAGAAATTTAAACTAGAAAACAATCTAAGGGGCATAACTCCTGAAACAAAATTCAGACAGGAAGGGTTTTTGAAATTATTCAAGACATTCTCAAGTAGAACCCACAGACCAAATCTGGAAACATTGGATAAGGTTTATTCAAGTTATTGAGCTGACACTGCCCTCAAATAAATGAAAGTGTCAATGACACTGTAGCTCAACTTGTCAAGACAAAGACATGTACATGTATAGTATGTGACACAGCAATGACAAACATCTAGGTAATGACCTGATAACAAAGGTACATATAAACGAGTCCCAGAGTGGGTCTGACTGAACCCCAAAATATTTGTTCTCATAGCACAGTGATAACAAAGGCACCCCAAAACACACTCGTTCCTGTCCCAAGGTGAAAACAAAAGTACTCAAGAAGTTTTGTGAAGATCAGTTCATAAATACGAGCTGTATAGAACTTGTGACAAAAAAACCTAATTTCGGTACAAAATGGCCACTGGCAGCCATCTTGAATTTTGGATCGTACCCAGAAACACTCATTCTCATCCCAAGGAGATAACAAAGGTACCCAAGAAGTTTTGTGAAGATCGGTTCATAAATACAGCCTCTACCCTGAGCCGAATTGACATGTGTGCTTACATTGTGTAAGTAGCACTGAATAAATCAAAGTTCATCTAATTTGCATAATTTCTGCACGAAAAAAAACCCCTTACAATATGTGATGTATTCCATGTTACTAAACATTCATACAAAAATTTATTCAAATCAGAACTTTCATACAGAAGTTTTATACAAAAGACTGATTGCACTAATTTTGGTACAAAATGGCTGCTGGTGGCCATCTTGAATTTCGGACCACACCCAAAAACACTCGCTCTCATCCCACGGTGATAACAAAGGTACCCAAGAAGTTTCGTCAAGATTGGTTCATAAATATGGCCTCTAGTCTGAGCTGTATAGAAGATGTGTACAAAAAACTGATTAAACCTAATTTCGGTACAAAATGGCCACTGGCAGCCATCTTGAATTTTAGACCGCACCCAGAAACACTCGTTCTCGTCCCAAGGTGATAACAAAGGTACCCAAGACATTTTGTGAAGATCAGTTCATAAATACAGACTCTAGTCTGAGCCGTATTGACATGTGTACTTACTGTGTGTAAGTCGCACTGAAAAAATCAAAGTTCATCTAATTTGCATAATTTCTGAACGAGAAAAAAACCCGTATTATATGTGATGCATCCCATGGTACTAAACATTCACACAAAAAAATTAATCAAATCAGGGCTTTCATATGGAAGTTCTGTGCAAAAATCTGATTGCACCTAATTTTGTACAAAATGGCTGCCATCGGCCATCTTGAATTTCGGACCGGACCCCAAAACACTCGTTCTCGTCCCACGGTGATACCAAATGTACCCAAGAAGGTTCGTAAAGATCGGTTCATAAATACGGCCTCTAGCCCGAGCCGTATTGGCATTTGCACTTACAGTGCTGAAAGTAACCCCAAAAAACATCAAAATTAGTCTAATTTGCACAATTTACGTACGAGAAAAAAACCCGTATTATATGTGATGTATCCCATGGTACTAAACATTCATACAAAAAATTATTCAAATCAGAGCTTTCATATGGAAGTTCTGTACAAAAAACAGATTTCTGCATCGTCGGTACAAAATGGCAGCTGGCAGCCATCTTGAATTTCGGACCGCACCCAAAAACACTCATTCTCGTCCCACGGTCATAACAAAGGTACCCAAGAAGGATCGTAAAGATCGGTTCATAAATATGGCCTCTAGCCCGAGCCATAGCAGCTTGGCACTTACAGCTCTGAAAGTAACACTAAATAAATCAAAGTCAGTCTAATTTGCATAATTTACGCACGAGAAAAAAACCCGTATTATATGTGATGTATCCCATGGTACTAAACATTTATACAAAACTTTATTCAAATCAGAACTTTCATACAGAAGTTCTGTACAAAAAACTGATTTTTGCATCATCGGTACAAAATGGCCACTGGCAGCCATCTTGAATTTCGGACCACACCTAAAAACACTCGTTCCCGTCCCAGGGTCATAACAAAGGTACACAAGAAGTTTTGTAAAGATCGGTTCATAAATACGACCTCTAGCCCGAGCCATAGCCAATTGTTGACAGACGGACAGACGGACAGATGGACGGACGGATGGACAGACGGACGACGGGCCATGACAATAGCTCAAATTTGACTTCGTCAAAGTTGAGCTAAAAATTCAATCTAAAGGACATAACTACTGAAAATAAGAGTGCACGTATCGCTGAAGCAATACAATGTCCCTACCAGACTAATGAGCATTAATAATTATACAAATGTTATAACCTATATGTGATCAGCATGAATTCCGTTGAAGCATTTCCAAAAAAAGTCCAGAAAACTGATATTTTGGCACTTTTCCATTTTTCCAAGGGCCATAACTCACACAAGAATAATGCAATCAGCATGAAACTCAAACTTGAACTGTAAGTCATCGTTCTAAAGTAAGTTACCAAGAATGAAATCATTCGATTGACTGACAGACTGACAGATGGACAGAGTGCAAACCTATAGTCCCCTAAAAAAATCGGATAGTGTATGCCAGAGTCAGAAATTCAAAACAAGAAAACAATCAAAGACTCATAACTCCTGATAAAAAACTTCAAGATGGCTTTTGAACTCATTTAAGATATTCTCAAGTAGGACCCACAGACCAAATCTGGTGAAAAATCTGATAATGTTTGCTCAAGTTAATGCATTGATACTGTCAGGGAGGTTAGGGGGAGCGTTCACTCCCGATACTCTCTATTGTTATCCGGCCCTCTAGCGGTTGGTGTCAGAATAGCTCCAGAATAACACTGAGGCTATGGGGAAAATTTGACTTTTTCATAGAAAACAGACGTTTCTACAAAGATTTGGTACAAAAAATAAAAATCACGCCCAGTATGCAATAAATCGCGCAGAATGTAAGTACTGGAGTCAAAAGTACCTTCTTTAGTTCGTATTTTGAAGCTAACAAACATGGATGAAAATGATACATATTCCCTAAATTCGTGTATATTTCTCGTACTTTACCACACTGAGCACGATAGTTTTATTTCGTAATTAGGTCTTGTTTTTTTACAGTCAAACGCATTCAAACATCTAATAGACAGCTGCAAGGATGCTGTAGAAAAAAGGATTTCTCTTGCTGTACGCTGTTTGGTCGTACGCTATATGGCTCGTTCGCTCTCTCTCAAACACATTTGTAAAATGCAAACACATTTGTAAAAGTACACAATGCATTCAGAATAAGAGCGCACATATCGCTGAAGCAATACAATGTCCCCAACCAGTCTAATGAGCATTAATAATTATACAAATGTTATAACCTATATGTGATCAGCATGAATTCCGTTGAAGCATTTCCAAAAAAAAGTCCAGAAAACTGATATTTTGGCACTTTTCTCACACAAGAATAATTCACACAAGAATAATGCAAGAATAATCCAGAAAACTTATATTTTAGCGCTTTTCCATATTTCCAAGGGCCATAACTCACACAAGAATAATGCAATCAGCGTGAAACTCAAACTTGAACTGTAAGTCATTGTTCTATAGTAGGTTACCAAGAATGAAATCATTCGATTGAAGCATTTCCAAAAAAAGTCCGGAAAACTAAAGTATGACTGACAGACTGACGGATGGACAGAGTGCAAATAAAACTTGATCTGTAAGTCATCGTTCTATAGTAGGTTACCAAAAATGAAATCATTCCGTTGAAGCGTTTCCAAAAAAAGTCTGGAAAACTAAAGTATGACTGACAGACTGACTGACAGACTGACGGATGAATGGACAGCGTGTAAATGAAACTTGATCTGTAAGTCATCATTCTATAGTAGGTTACCAAAAATGAAATTCCGTTGAAGTGTTTCCAGAAAAAGTCCGGAAAACTGATATTTTAGCACTTTTCCATATTTCCAAGGGCCATAACTCTCAAGAATAAGGCAATCAGCATGAAACTCAAACTTGATCTGTAAGTCATCATTCTATAGTAGGTTACCAAAAATGAAATCATTCCGTTGAAGCATTTCCAAAAAAAGTCCGGAAAACTGATATTTTGGCACTTTTCCATATTTCCAAGGGCCATAACTCACACAAGAATAATGCAATCAGCATGAAACTCAAACTTGATCTGTAAGTCATCGTTCTATAGTAGTTTACCAAAAATGAAATCATTCCGTTGAAGCATTTCCAAAAAAACTCCGGAAAACTGATATTTTGGGGCTTTTCCATATTTCCAAGGGCCGTAACTCACACAAGAATAATGCAATCAGCATGAAATTCAAACTTGATCTGTAAGTCATCGTTCTATAGTAGTTTACCAAAAATGAAATCATTCTGTTGAAGCGTTTCCAAAAAAACTCCGGAAAACTGATATTTTGGTGTTTTTTCCCATATTTCCAAGGGCCGTAACTCACACAAGAATAATGCAATCAGCATGAAACTCAAACTTGATCTGTAAGTCATCGTTCTATAGTAGTTTACCAAAAATGAAATCATTCTGTTGAAGCGTTTCCAAAAAAACTCCGGAAAACTAAAGTGTGACTGACAGTGACAGACTGACAGACGGACAGATTGGCAGACTGATGGATGGACGGAGTGCAAACCTATAGTCCCCTCCGGCGATGCCGGTAGGGGACTAATAAACACACGACTGAGCCCGAATAAGCAAGTCTTCCCGTTTTATTGGAAGATACATCAATAAAATAAAAATGGACAGACCCTAGCAGTAAAACAAATAATGTTATTTGTAAAATATACATTTTTGTGTTAACTTTGAAACAGGTAATTCAAAACGGGAAACAGATGTTTTGTCTGCCAGCCGAAGCGCCTGCTTGCATTTTTACCCAAATCGTCCGCCAGTGTTTGAAATCGCAAAACATGTGATGGAAAATAACTCTAATAATATTTATGCCGTATGAAATACTGGTTAGCATGGCATTTTTTACATGTCCAACATAGCACATTTAAAACACGTTTCTTGGCATAAATTCTTATGTATTTGCACTAATTTTATACTTTGCCAATTATAACAATTTCTCTTAATTTTTTTTTATAATTTTGCAATTACTTATGGTTAAGCAAGGTTGTGTGTTTCAATGAATCATGACTGGCAAAATTATAAGATTTTTTATCAAATTTAATTAATATTCTATAAGTTTTGGTGCGTTTCTTAATATAATTAATTCTGTAATCTATTTGCTAATAATTATTCATTGTTATGTGCCTGTGGTGTCGTACAATGAATTATTGCAAAATTATAGGATTTTAATGGAACATAATATATCACAAGTTTTGATTCGTTCCTCAATACAATTATTTCTTATAACTTTAAATTCTTACAATATATTTGCTAATATTTTTGCAATTATTCATTGTTAAGTACCAGTGGCACCTTTGAATGAATAATTGCAAAATTATCAGAGTTTTTTTGTTTAAACAATATTTATTGAAAAATTGAAAAATGGTTTATAAATTTTAATTCGTGTAAAATATTTAATAATAATTTTTTTTTATATATATTGATTTCACAAACTATTAGCTGCTCATCCCATGTTGTTATGCTGGGACAGTTTATGGAAAAAAATCCTCTTTCACCTGAAAAGCTCTGCAGCTGTTTAAGAAAAAGGATATGAATCAAATAGGTTCTACTACTCAGAAATTAGTTTCAATCTCATAGGACAAATCTGGTGTAGAGAAATTAAAATATTGATTCCCAAGAGCTGAATACCACCTGTGACTAACTTTTTCTTTGAACTTCATACATTTTTATTTGCATTTTCCAACGTTTCATGGTAGTTTTGCAATATATCTGAAGTGAGTATTAGATTTATATGGTTGAGACCCCATGATCACACTGTGAACCTGTTCGACCTCTCTAGCTTCACTTGACAGTGATTTGTCATGCTGCAAAATTATAAAGGAAACCAAAGTGGTTTCACTATTATGTATCAGTGCGAGAGGTTTCAAGAATTACTTTACCTTGTACATCATATAATGTCCAACAGGGGCCATAATTCAGGCAAAAATTGTTCAGACCGACCCCATATTCGAACTTGACCTGTATTTTGTTGTGATTAAACCACATACCAAGATTGGAGCTGATCGGAAAACAAATACTAAAGTTATCATCCGGAAACCAAATATCTGACGAATTCTAAGTCCAACAGGGGCCATAATTCAGGCAAAAATTGTTCAGACCGACCCCATATTCGAACCTGACCTGTATTTTGTTGTGATTAAACCACATACCAAATTTGGAGCTGATCGGAAAACAAATACTAAAGTTATCATCTGGAAACCAAATATTTGACGAATTCCAAGTCCAACAGAGGGCCATAATTCAGGCGAAAAATGTTCGGACCGACCCCATATTCGAACTTGACCTGTATTTTGTTGTGATTAAACAACATACCAAATTTGGAGCCAATCGGAAAACAAATACTAAAGTTATTGTTCGGAAACCAAATGGATGGACGGATGGACAGACAGACAGACGGACGGACAACGCCATACTATAATACGTCCCGTTTTTCAAACGGGCGTATAAAAAAAAACTAGTGTGGGCATACCTATGACCAACAAATATTATAAAAAATAATAATTTACTTAAGTTATGAATATTTTCGGACGGACGCACACATGGACGGACGGACGTACGCACGGATGGACGCACGGATGCATGTAATCCAGTATACCCCCATTTTCTTCGAAAGTGGGGGTATAATAAAAACTTTGTTTGCAAAAACTTTCCTGAGATTATCTCTGAGATTTTGCAATATTTTCAGTATCTCGCACTGTAACATGCCATTAACATGGTGGATAAGTTATGTTCATATGAAATGAACTCAAAAGAGCACACACCACCTTCCACTGCTGTGAATGGCCTATGCTGAAGATTTTGACAGAAAGAAACCTAATACCACACAGATGAATATGTTTTGCCCAGTTGTTGATGCATAATGATTCTCAGATGAGCAAACCCTACAGCACCTGACTCATTCATTCATGATTCTCCCTCATGATCCTCAACAATTCAGACACTAATTTTGTATAAAATTTTTGCACTTCCCCTCTGAGTCTTCCATTTACAGTAATGACTGTTCATCCCCTCATCCAACTAAGCCTCCTGTCTCAAGTCGCCATTTCCTCCAAAGAATTGTATTGTTCAGTTTATGGAAAATGAGAGCCCCTTCCAAGAAACTGTTCCAGTGTCTTCATTTGTCCTAAACCACACATTTTTTAACTTCATTCTTTCATCATTTCATTTCATATATTGTAGACTTGTGTTCCTAGAATTCCTTTTGCAAGCCTTTATCTCATGAATAAGTCAGCTCTTCCTATGTTATTATATAAAGAAATCTCCATTCAAATTTTATTACTTTTTTCTCAAAAAAAACAAAACAAAACAAACCTTATGCCCCCTAAATGGAACAAGCTTTACATGCTTTTTTGCAATGAGAGACTAGAGAGAGGTCATAAGCTGTGGTACCCCCCAAAAAGACTTTGAGGAGATTTTTCAGAAAAATAATTATACTGTCATCTTCTGCTCCTATTTGGTAAAAGGTGAACATGATAAAATATAGGGGTTTTAACTTTCTCAAACTTCACAGTAGACCACATTTCTGTTATATATCACTCTCTGGTCCTGAAAAATGATTTTGAAGTTCAAACAAAAAATAACCCAGTCAAATTAGATAAGAGTTTCTCAAAAAAATAGTAAATCACCTGGTCACCGAGGAAATAAACAAACAATGAAACAAGAATTCAGTTTAGTAACTGTAACTGTTTCTCCATGAAAACCTTATTGAAACTGTTTCTCCCTATAAGTTTCATTTGGTTAAGGATTCACTTCACCTTCAGAATCAATTTATTTGTGTGGTTTTGGTAGATGCCTCTTCCCGTGATGTTTATATTTACCCCTAGATACTTGTAGTCACATCATGTCTCTCCTACGCTAAAACGTTTGCGGCTACCTTCCGGAAAACAGACCCCCACCCCCTCCTCCATACTGAAATTGATACATGAGGATGTCATTCAGGCTTAATTTCAAAAAAGTAAAAATTCCATGAATTTTAATCAGAAATGTTGAGAGACACTTCTCAGAACTTTGTGTTCCTACCACTGTTTCATGTGCCGTTACTGGAATGTTTTATTCTTGTAACTTACATGACATTTAATTGGAAAATAATAAATAAATTGTAACACAAATTATTATCTCACTAAATATAAATTGCAAATGCTAAAATAAACATTTTAATCTACTGTTAAAACATTTTTTTTAAAGATACATGACTTTGATAATTGTCCTATTGTGTTTAGATTTTTTTTGGACTTGTTTTAGGTTTTTATAGGTCAAAATTCTGGAATTTGACATTTCCATGTATGCAGATGACAAAGAAGTGAATGATACATTTGATGACTTGTCTTCCAGTGTATCAACATAATAAAATATCTGCCGAGCTATTAATTTTGTTTTCATCTCTCCACCGGTAACCCTTCTTGTGTCGTTGTGACATTCTTACCTGAGAAGTGAAGAGTGTTTGCAGATTTTCTGGTAGAAACAGAGTCTTGCTTCAAAATTTTATCAATGTTATTTTTTCCAAATTTACCTTTTAAAACTTTTCAGTTATTTTTTTAACCCTACTGATATTTACTCTTTGATATTGTATAAGAGCTGTCATCTGTTTCCTTCTTGGAGTCTATTGTTACCGTCAATACATTGTGTTTTCAGATGGAGACCTTCTGTCTGTCTCTTCGATAATTTTCTTTTTCTGTCAAGAATTTAGTAGATGGATTGGGAACATAAAACAGAATTGGGACTGCATTCCCAACCAGTTTTTTTTCCAATCATTAGGATTCATGAACAGAACATTATGTTCTCAAAATGTTCTGAGCAGATTCTGTAATTTTTCAGGTGGACTTCCAAGCAAATTTGTTAATTTACAATTTTGCACCCATTTTTGCACCTGTAATATTGGGAAGAGATCACATGCTACTGTATGTAGCACTGTATTATACTATAAATTATGGTTATTGGACTTCACTGATAACTTTATACATTTATTATGGTTGTGAAATGGCCTTACCTACTGAAAGTAATAACTTAATAGGGCTGAATTGCTGTCATAAGTTTTCAAGAGGGAACCAAATTACAGGGGAAGAAACTGAAAATGCTGTTTTCACAAAGCATCTAGAACTTTGAGTCTGGTAGTTACTCAATGATTTTCTGTGGTTCTCTGCTACTGGTAGTGGTACACCAGTTTCTTCCAGATGTAAAACTGCCCGACACAATATGACTCTGGATGTGGAAAGTGTAATAAAACCCAAATGAATAACTAGATAAATAAATGGGATAATTTGTGATATTTAATTATATACTGCATATATTAGATGCTGCCTTGGAGTAGGAGTGGGAGCAGACATTTTCACTCCCTCTTTTTTAAATACTAAAAATATACCTTCAATGGGAGGCCGAATATTACACAAAAATTATTGGGCCGAAACGTGCAAGGGAGAAAAACAATGGAGTCTGCAATTCATACATTCATAGTAGACCACAAACAAAGCAACAAACATATACGTACATGTACACCACACATGTCGTGTTATTTTCGAGTTGTACTGCAAATAATTTGAACTTGAAGGTCAAACGAACCATTTCATTCAAGATTTTCACTCTTCTCTCTAGCCTGCTCCAGTCAGTCGGCATTTTTATGCATAAAACTTGATAATCTGGCAAACATGGCACGCTATTGTATTAAATTTGGGTCTGTAATTATTCTGTCAACTAACTTATCATTATCTTTCGGAATGCAATAAAATGACATCCCCCCACCCACAGTATTTTTTAAGTATTATCGCAGTTGTTAGCAGCGCATTTTGCTTCAAACTGACGCGAACCACCAGGGGGACAGAAACTGGGCTAATATCAGGTTTCGACTCGAGTAGATTCTCCGGTAGATTCTACACTCCGTGATACTGTCCACAAGTTGTAAATAAAACCTAAGGGGTATAACTCCTGAAAAAAAAATTGAGCAGGACTGGTCTTCAGATTTGTTCCAAGACATTCTCGAGTAGACCCCACAGACCAAATTTGGTAATAAAAGTGTCAATGTCATTGTATTTTAACTTGGCTGTGTGTAGTGTTTGATGAAAAGGCCAATGTTCAATGTTTATGAAAGGATTATAAAATAAGACAAGAATTGTGATAATTGAGAATATGTTAATTTCTGTTCCCAACATGCTGTTTTCAATAAGAATAATTAAAGGAGAAGACTGTACTAAAGAACTGAGGCCTGGTTAATGTGGCCCTTACAGTTATTGTATGTCAACCAAAATTACCAAATTACATTAAAATCATTCCAAAATGAGTCATCCTACCAAGTTACAATGAAATCCCTTCATAAATATAACTCGCAGACTTTAAAGCAATCTAGGTCACATGATTGACTGATCATGACCAAAATAAAAAAAGTCTCATCTAAATATCATACCAAGTTATCCTACCAAATTACAATTACCAAAATCCCTTCACAAAAACAACCTGTAGACAGTGCTAAAGGAATCTAGGTCACATGACCAGGCAGTGGTAATGGCTGACCGATCGTGACCAGAATAGGATGGTCTCAGACATCATACCAAGTTATCCTTCCAAGTTACAATGAAATCGTTCCCTTCATAAATGCAAGCTGTAGACTGTGGTAAAAGAATCTAGATAACGTGCCCTGCATCTGTTACGGTTGACTGAACTTGACCAAAATAGGACGTTCTCATCTAGACATTATACAGAGTCATCCTACCAAGTTACGATGAAATCCCTCAATAAATACAACCTGTAGACTGCGCAAAAGTTTTTCGGGTTTTGGGCACATGCAGTCATCATGGTTGACAGATCATGACCAAAAGGGGACGTTCTAATCTAGACAATATACAGAGCCATCCTACCAAGTTACAATGAAATCCCTTCATAAAAACGACCTGCAGACTACAGAAGGTTTTTTGGTTTTGGGATCGTACAGCTATTACGGTTGGCCGGTCATAACCAAAAGGCGACATTCTCATCTAGACATGACCTTGAACCAGCAAATGAAATTTCCTGATGATTGGACAAGAACTACAGGTGCAGCATGTGCTAAAGAAAATGTGAACAGACTCACAAATTGATAGACTCACAGACTTCTGAATGTGTGATGGCAATAGCTTATCTTGACTTTGTCAAGTTAAGCTAAACATCAGATAACATTTGTTCAAGATATCATGCGGAAACTGCCCATGAATTGGAAGTTCAAAGAAAAAAAAAAATCTAAGGGGCATAACTTCTGAAAAAAAATTGTGCGGGAATAGTTTTTGAACTCATCCAAGACAATCCAAAGTAAAACTTACAAATCAAATTTCTTAAAAATTGGTCCTTTCTGACACTGCAACACAGATGGACAGATGATAACCAACCTTCATCAAAGAGTTGACACAACTCGACCAAAAACAGGAAAATTAGGAAGTGCTTGAGACTGGACAGACTAAAAGCCCATTACCTTAGTTTCTTCCACTTGTACAATATTAGTCTGACATTCATTAATGTTTTCTTGAGCTAGAACTACTTGAGTTTTCAAAATTTCTATTGCACCATTCAAATCCTTTATAACACTCTCATCCTGAAACAAATGAAAAGGGAAAAATTCAATTATAGCTTCTATTCTCTATGTTCATCAATTAAGAGATTTAAGAGGTTAGCTACTGTTTCTGAGAAGATACCAAGAACTGCCTAATGGGTGACTGAAAGGAAGTACAAATTTTCACGTACAGCTGAAAGTCACAAGTGAAAATTTATATTTTCCTTGCAATCACAAAAGAAACGCAAGAACACTGAATCCCTGATGTTATCATTGTTTGTTTTAATTGATATTGTTTTGATTTTACAATATTTTATTTGTGAAATGTTGACCAAGTGGTATAACTGTACCATGATTTGATCAAGAAAGAGACTGCATTTGCATTAACAGTTCAGTAATGAGATACAGATTAATACTAAAACACAGTTTGAGGGATGTAATAGGACTTGAGAGTTATTGGAGTGGAAACCCAATTCAGTGTGAGTCTTAGTGGAAATATACTCTCTATGTACTGTACAACTTCAAAACTAAACACATTTTTAATATCAATTTTACGCTAAAAAATGTTTTGATTCTCAAGCAACGCTTCACTGAAATTGAACAAAATCATTTGACATGTTTATTGCCTTTCAGTGTCTTCCAATATTACCACAAAATTGGGAGATACAGAACTTTTTATATTTTTTGATTGATGGACGTAACTGAAATTTGAAGAGCATAACTGAAGGCACTCTGCATCCTGTGACTTTGCAGGTGTTTCTAGGCCAGTCTTTGCTGTCTATATAGGTGGCTAGGACTTGCCTAGAAATGACAGCCAAGATACTTAGAATATAACTTGCAAGTTTCCCCAGAGATAGCATATATATTGGGACATTGTTGGTTTTTTGGTCATCAAAATTTGTCCACGTCTCTTTGCCTTGTTACAATTTATGGGAGAGTGCCACTAGGCACTCTCCCATAAATTGTAACAAGGCAAATCCCCACAGACTAAATACTTTCAGTTCAAAAATAATATGAAATACATCTACAGAATATGAAGCCATTAAGTTATGGCACCTGCACTTCAGAATAAGGCCCAAATATGGGCTTCCAGCACTCTACCAGTTAAGGGTTAAAATTAAATGAGTTAATTTGTATAATTCTTCATTTTCTGTGCATTCTGTGTGCAAAAAAGACAGTGGAAAGACTTTCAATCCATGCTCATTATATGCAAGAAAAAAATAAAAATTAAAAATGAAACCCTCCCTCCCTCACTTGATATGAAAAAACTGCCAAAGAATCAATTGTGTGGCCTTACTGGTACAAAAGGAACTCATACACAGTACTCTACGGCCTATATTTTAGATGCTGTTTCCTGTCTAAAATAGGTCTCAACACTTGTTTGTTTGTTTGTTTACTTGGGTTTAACAACATTTTAAAGTAAAAAGTTGGCACAGCCAATTGATGTTCCCCGAAATGCAAATTGATGGAAACAACATGCTGATTTTTTTCAAATGCTGAACTGGGAAATTGTTTAAGCCATATAAAAATGAAAGTGTCAATGACACTGTAGCTCAACTTGACAAACTTGAACTTGGTAAGTTATAAATGAAATGGCAAAATTGAAGATCATTGGTACCAATGTCATTTTTTTTGCCAGTGGCAACATTTTTTGACAGAAACCGAAGAAAATCAATAGCTCCCATCTAGAGGCCTCCCCAAACAAGCATGCCAGGTTTCAAAAAGCAATCCGATCATAAATGTGCCCTGTAGGGTGTACAAAAAGGAAATATTGTGGTCTGACTAGACTAAATTCTAGGAACGTTGGCCGTGGCAACATTTTTTGACGGAAATGGAAGAAAATCGATAGCTCCCATCTAGAGGTCACCCTAAATAAGCATACCAGGTTTCAAAGCAATCTAATCATAAATGTGCCCTGTAGGGTGTGCCAAAGGGAAATATTGTGGTTTGACTAAACTAAGTTCTACGAACGTTGGCCGTGGCAACATTTTTTGCCGGAAATTGAAGAAAATCGATAGCTCCCATCTAGAGGTCACCCTAAATAAGCATACCAGGTTTCAAAGCAATCAAATCATAAATGTGCCCTGTAGGGTGTGCCAAAGGGAAATATTGTGGTTTGACTAAACTAAGTTCTAAGAACGTTGGCCGCGGCAACATTTTTTGATGGAAACTGAAGAAAATCGATAGCTCCCATCTGGAGGTCACCCCAAACAAGCATGCCAGGTTTCAAAGCAATCTGATCATAAATGTGACCTGTGAGGTGTGCCAAAGGAAATTGTGGACGTACGTACTAACGTACTAACATACTAACGTACGTACGTACGTACGTACGTACGTACGCCGACGGACGAGAAGTGATGGCAATAGCTCAGCTTGACTTTGTCAAGTTGAGCTAAAAACAAACAACAGAAACGTGTGGAAGAACAAGGGTAACAGTAAACCTGTATTAAAAGCTCCTTGGGAAGGAGATTAAACTGACCTTTGAAGACAGGTCACTGCTGAATTAGGGTGAATGTATAAATAGGTTTGATTATATGTGCCATGAGCATTTAATAAGATACCAAAAGAAACATTTTATCACTTTACCATTTTGCCACATTCAAGGGGCATAACTCTGGAACAGTGAAAAGTGAACTTGAAGTGCATTTCGCGGTAGGTAGTCAAGGTACAGATTTATAAGGTCGTACGACAAAGTGAACTAAAGTTATCCGGAAACCACTGATTTTACCATTCTGTGACGTTTCAAGGGGCTTACCTCTGGAATGGTGAATGCCATGATGATGAAAATTGAATTAGACCAGCATTTCATGGTAGGTAGTAAGGTTTCAAAATTATAAGGTCATACATGAAAACAAACTAGAGTTATCATCCGGAAACCATTTGTTTCCGACAGATAGACAAAGCAGCGACTGTATGCTCCCCCCAAATATTTTCGCGGAGCATAAAATTTTACAGGTAAGTACACATTACCAGAAAAAATTTCAGCATAACAGAAATGGGATCGCCTTTATTTAACAAGACATGACCAATACAGGGTCTGGACCTGCATCGCTGCATGTGCATGCAATTGAATCGGCAAACAGGAAGTGGCTGCACAGCAGATCTGACAATTGCATACACGATACAACTGATCATTATCAGGCTACAAATGAAATATAAAATCAATCCCTTGCATAGAAGCCAAGAAAAGTTTGACGAAAAATTTCAATGTTCAGTGGGTACAGTAAAATTTCAATGTATCGGCAAACAGGAAGTGGCTGCACGGCAGATCTGAAAATTGCTTAGACGATACAACTCATCATTATGAAGCAGCAGACCAAATATAAAATCATTCCCTTTCATAGAAGCCAAGAAAACCTTGACGGAAAAAGTGTTTTGGATGGACGGACAGACTGACGGATGGACTGACGGACGGAGTCGAGCGGTAACTAGACCTGCTCTGCCGCTGTCGACAGAGGTAAAAAAGAAGCCATGATTTACAGACATTGCTTCTACCAATAAAGATGATCATTTCAGTAATTTATTATCTATATTTATTTATTGGTGTTTAAGGTCACATATTTCTGCACAATGGCTAACCAAGACCATGACAGTTTTACGGGTGGAGGAAGCCGGAGTACCCGGAGAGAACCACCGAGCAACGGTGAGCAAATGTCAGCTCCCCAACATACCAACTCCACACAAGCAGGGTTAGCATTGGTTGAAGACAGGTGCACTATCGACGTGCAGTACGCCTTAGTACACAACGTCAATATGCCCCCACGTGGGAAATGGGGGTGAAGTGTCTTGCCCATGGACACAATGCAGTTGCCGCAGGTGGAATTCGAACCAAAGACCTCTCGGCTTGCAGCCTGCACCTCTACCAACTGAGCCACTGCACTCCCATTTATTATCTATACTATATTTCAGAATGTCTGTATGTTTGTCTGTCTGTCTGCTATAGAAATGAATATGGGGCCACCCCTAGTGTCCAAAAAGGGTCTACTAGGAGTACTTTTTTATGGTGGAGGTCATCGTCAGGTTTAAAAAAGTGTGTGGGGTGGGGGTGTATAGGGGCACCAAAAGTTATGATCAAAATTTTTCTCACCGATATAGAGTCTTCAAAGGGGTCTACTTGGGATAATTTTTTACCAGGAATCTAATGGTGAGGTTTAAAAAAGTGCCGGGTGGGGTGGGGGTGGGTTTGGGTGTGTAGAGGGGCACCAACAGTTATGACCAAAATTTTCCTCACCGATATAGGTCTTCAAAGGGGTCTACTAGGGGTAATTTTTTACCAGGAATCTGATGGTGAGGTTTAAAAAAGTGCCGGAGTGGGGTGGGGGTGGGGATGTAGAGGGGCACCAACAGTTATGACCAAAATTTTTCTCATCAATATAGGTCTTCAAAGGGGTCTACTAGGGGTAATTTTAATACTCTCCTCAGCCCGAGCAATGCCGGGTAATCCTGCTAGTTATGGATAAATTGTGAAATCAGATTGAAATGAAAAAGTCAATGACTCTGTAGCTCAACTTGGATATGACAGGAATTAGTACTTGCTGTGACCAAGACAACTGAATAATGAATATGACAGGAATAAGTATTTGTTTTGGCCCAGTCAACAATAATAAAAGAATTACAAGGTGACTGTAATGGACGACAGATTAAGACCAATCATTGTAGATTATTATTTTTGTGTGGAAATTTTCAGTCCCAAACAAAATATTTTCAGACTAGAACTTTTTCTTCTTCTTCTTAAAATTGACCAAAATGCATCAAAACACAAAAAACTAATTTCCGGATTTTGGTCCAAAATTTTCTAAGTCCCACCCGGACCCCAAATTTTCAGTGTAAAAAAATTTTTTTTTTTTTTTGTCTTAAAATTGACCAAAACGCATAAAAAACCAAAAAACTAATTTCCGGATTTTGGACCAAAATTTTCTAAGTCCCACCCGGACCCCTAATTTGCATAATTTATTCACAAGAAAAACTCTGTATTATATGTAATGTATCCCATGGTACTAAACATTCATACAAAAATTTATTCAAATCAGATCTTTCATTTGAAAGTTCTGCGCAAAAATCTGATTGCACTTAATTTTGAACAAAATGGCTGCTAGCGGCCATCTTGAATTTCAGACTGGACCCCAAAACACTCCTTCTTGTCCCACAGTGATAACAAAGGTACCCAAGAAGTTTCGTGAAGATCGGTTCATAAATATGGCCTCTAGCCCGAGCCGTATTGGGATTTGCACTCACAGTGCTGAAAGTAACACTAAACAAGAGGCCCCACGTGGCCTTAATCGCTCACCTGACAAAGTGACTCTAAGAAGTATTTTAGGTCACCTTCACCATGTCATGCCTCATCAACATTAACTGGTTGAGTGATAGATTTTGTTTGAAGTTCAACATTTGTTACCTAAAATTAGTTTTAGGCCAATCTCCAATGATTTTTAATAAAGCAAATTTATCTCTGCAGACAAACTGGTTTAGCATGAAGCACAAACAAGGAATGTGAAGAGATAGCCTTGGACATCTCTCCCCAACTGTGGATATCTTCCATGTGCTACATGTATATATTTGCATGCAAGAAAACAAAAATTTTCACAAATTTTCCAAAATATTAGTTTTTTTTATCATCATTGGAACAAGCTCAAACAGCTTATTCCAATAGGGGTATGGGATGATCAGGTATATTTTTGAGACAGAAATGTGAATATATAAATAATGGTGTTTTTTTGTGAATGATGCTGGAGAATTTTGCGTAAAGATATGGTAAATGGTTTGTTCTAGATACAGAATGATGCAAAAGTATTTAAATTTGATTAGGCAAGTTGTTCCTATAATGCATTTAAAAATTGAAGTAACTGTTTTTTTGCTGACAAACTTTTAGATGTGTGTGTCTGTGTTTGTGTGTGTGTGTGTGTGGGGGGAGGGGGGGGGGGGGGTAAGAGTGTTCTTGCAAACAAAATTCCTGAATAAATGGAAAATTTTATTTTTTGTGTGAAAGACATAGTGCGTGAATGTTGATTGGAACAAGCTTAGAGAGCTCATTTTAATGTGAAGTCATAAAGCTGTGTTTTACGTACGAAATTCTGGAATAACTAAAAAAATTGCTTTTTTGACTCAAAAAGCATGGTGTGCGACCTCTCATTGGAATGAGCTCAAAAAGCTCATTCCAATGGGGTATTTACAAGCGATAAGTACATGTATGTTTAAGAGACAAAAATTAAAATTTGAATAGCGATTTTTGCGAAGAATGCTGACAAGTTTTGGCAGTTATGCTGGTAAAAAGGTAAGATATGCAAAGTGGTTGTTTTTAGAGGCGACATTTAATTAAGGGGAATTAACCCTTGATTACTGAGGTAACTTCTAAAAGTACTGAAATTTCATGAAGCAATGTGAATAACAGACAACAGTTGCCTAAAAATTTCATGAATAACTAAAATTTTTATTCCTTTGTCTCGAAAACATGGCATATGACCTTTGTTGGAATGAGCTGAATGCGTGTGTTCCAATGAGGGGGTCATAAAATTTGAACGGAGATTTGTGTGAATAATGCATTAGTACTGCTAGATTTGGGTAAACGGTTCACCCTGGATACCACCCCTTCTATAGTAGATCTTTTCTGCAAATTTTGTCTAAGATTCTATCAACTTTACAAATAAATACGTTCATGAATCACAATCAGATCCACCCCACAATGTTGCATACCAAATATCAAAAGATTCTGCCTGCTGGATCTGGAGAAGAAGATTTTTTAAGAAATATGCCTGAAATGCACTAAGTTAAAATTTGGGCTCCTATACGGAGCTAAAATATAAACCCAGGGGGCTGATTTGAACAAACTTGAATCAGATCCACCCCACAATGTTGCTTACCAAATATGAAAAGATTCTGAAGCTGGATCTGGAGAAGAAGATTTTTTAAGAAATTTGCCTGAAATGCACTAAGTTCGAATTCGAGCTTCTATAGTGAGCCCAAATATGAAACTAGGAAGCCGATTTGAACAAACTTGAATCAGATCCACCCCACAATGTTGCATACCAAATATCAAAAGATTCTGCCTGCTGGATCTGGAGAAGAAGATTTTTTAATAAATTTGCCCGAAATGCACTAAGTGCGAATTTGGGCTTCTATATTAAGCCCAAATATGAATCCAGGGGGCCGATTTGAACAAACTTGAATCAGATCCACCCCGCAATGTCGCATACCAAATATCAAAAGATTCTGCCTGCTGGATCTGGAGAAGATGATTTTTTAAGAAATTTGCCTGAAATGCACTAAGTTCGAATTCGAGCTTCTATAGTGAGCCCAAATATGAATCTAGGAAGCCGATTTGAACAAACTTGAATCAGATCCACCCCACAATGTTGCATACCAAATATCAAAAGATTCTGCCTGCTGGATCTGGAGAAGAAGATTTTTTAATAAATTTGCCCGAAATGCACTAAGTCCGAATTCGGGCTTCTATATTAAGCCCAAATATGAATCCAGGTCGCCGATTTGAACAAACTTGAATCAGATCCACCCCGCAATGTTGCATACCAAATATCAAAAGATTCTGCCTGCTGGATCTGGAGAAGAAGATTTTTTAAGAAATTTGCCCGAAATGCACTAAGTTTGAATTCGAGCTTCTATAGTGAGCCCAAATATGAATCCAGGGGGCCGATTTGAACAAACTTGAATCAGATCCACCCCGCAATGTTGCATACCACATATCAAAAGATTCTGCCTGCTGGATCTGGAGAAGATAATTTTTTAAGAAATTTGCCTGAAATGCACTACGTTCGAATTCGAGCTTCTATAGTAAGCTCAAATATGAATCTAGGGAGCCGATTTAAACAAATTTGCATCAGATCCATCCCACAATGTTGCATACCAAATATGAAAAGATTCTGCCTGCTGGATCTGGAGAAGAAAATTTTTTAAGAAATTTGCCTGAAATGCACTAAGTTTGAATTCGAGCTTCTATAGTGAGCCCAAATATGAATCTAGGAAGCCGATTTGAACAAACTTGAATCAGATCCACCCCACAATGTTGCATACCAAATATCAAAAGATTCTGCCTGCTGGATCTGGAGAAGAAGATTTTTTAATAAATTTGCTTGAAATGCACTAAGTTCAAATTTGGGCTCCTATACTGAGCCCAAATATAAACCCAGGGGGCCGATTTGAACAAACTTGAATCAGATCCACCCCGCAATGTTGCTTACCAAATATGAAAAGATTCTGCCTGCTGGATCTGGAGAAGAAGATTTTTTAAGAAATTTGCATGAAATGCACTAAGTTCAAATTCGAGCTTCTATAGTGAGCCCAAATATGAATCTAGAAAGCCGATTTGAACAAACTTGAATCAGATCCACCCCACAATGTTGCAAACCAAATATCAAAAGATTCTGCCTGCTGGATCTGGAGAAGAAGATTTTTTAAGAAATTTGCCTGAAATGCACTAAGTTCGAAATCGGGCTCCTATACTGAGCCCAAATATGAACCCAGGGGGCCGATTTGAACAAACTTGAATCAGATCCACCCTACAATGTTGCATACCAAATATCAAAAGATTCTGCCTGCTGGATCTGGAGAAGAAGATTTTTTAAGAAATTTGCCTGAAATGCACTAAGTTCGAAATCGGGCTCCTATACTGAGCCCAAATATTAACCCAGGGGGCCGATTTGAACAATCTTGAATCAGATCCACCCCACAATGTTGCTTACCAAATATCAAAAGATTCTGCCTGCTGGATCTGGAGAAGAAGATTTTTTAAGAAATTTGCCTGAAATGCACTAAGTTCGAATTCGGGCTTCTATAGTAAGCCCAAATAGGTATCCAGGGGGCCGATTTGAACAAACTTGAATCAGATCTACCCCGCAACATTGCATACCAAATATCAAAAGATTCTGCCTGCTGGATCTGGAGAAGAAGATTTTTGAAGAAATTTGCCTGAAATGCACTAAATTCGAATTCAAGCTCCTATAGTGAGCCCAAATATGAATCTAGGGAGCCGATTTGAACAAACTTGAATCAGATCCACCCTACAATGTTGCATACCAAATATCAAAAGATTCTGCCTGCTGGATCTGGAGAAGAAGATTTTTTAATGTTTTTCCCATTGCCTACAGTGTTAAAAAGTGCTGACTCAGCACTTTTTCAAAGTCCCGAAACTGTACCCTATGATAAAACCGATGGCAATTTTTTTTTACCAATCCTTTCTGTTGGTCCTAAGGAAGCTGCACACCAAATAAAAATTCTCAGTGCCGTGCAGTTTTGGAGATATGGGCGTTTTAAATTTTTTCTATTTTTAGCTCCTGCGGTTCCCACGGGGTTGCGGGAAAATTTTTTTTTGCATAAATCAAGTACTCATGACCCAATAAGCCCTCACATAAAATTTGGTTCAAATCAGCCTCTCGGTTTGGAAAATAGAAATTTTGGGCGGGGCAAAAAATTTTGCCCCTCTCATAACAACGCCAAGTATAGCCCCACAAACTTCTCTTGAACAAATCTGAGTCTACACCTCAAAAGGAAGCTGCACACCAAATATCAAGTCTCTGCTACTGCTGGTTCATGAGAAGAAGATTTACAAAGATTTTGGTGCCCCTTGGGGGCGTGGCACCACCCAGGAGGAGGGGCAACTTCATTTGAACAAATCTGAATTGGCATTAGGTAATAAACATTTAGCCAACATTTGAATAAAATTGGGCTAGTGGTTTAGGAGGAGAAGTCGATAATGTAAAGTTAACGCCGGACGGACGACGACGGACGACGGACGACGGACAGAAAGTGATTAGTAAAGCTCCCCTTGAGCTTCGCTCAGGTGAGCTAATAAATCAAAGTTAGCCTAATTTGCATAAATTACGCACAAGAAAAAAACCTGTAATATATGTAATGTATCCCATGGTACTAAACATTCATACAAAAAATTATTCAAATCAGAGCTTTCATATGGAAGTTCTGTACAAAAAACAGATTTTGGCATCGTCAGTACAAAATGGCTGCTGGCAGCCATCTGGAATTTGGGACTGCACCCCAAAACACTCGTTCTCGTCCCACGGTCATAACAAAGGTACCCAAGAAGTTTCGTAAAGATTGGTTCATAAATACGGCCTCTAGCCCGAGCCATAGCAGCTTGGCACTTACAGCTCTGAAAGTAACACTAAATAAATCAAAGTTAGTCTAATTTACATAATTTACGCACGAGAAAAAACCCCGTATTATATGTGATGTATCCCATTGTACTATACATTTATACAAAACTTTATTCAAATCAGAACTTTCATACAGAAGTTCTGTACAAAAAACTGATTTTTGCATCATCGGTACAAAATGGCCACTGGCAGCCATCTTGAATTTCCGACCACACCCAAAAACACTCGTTCCCGTCCCAGGGTCATAACAAAGGTACCCAAGAAGATTCGTAAAGATTGGTTCATAAATACGGCCTCTAGCCCGAGCCATAGCAGCTTGACACTTACAGCTCTGAAAGTAACACTAAATAAATCAAAGTCAGTCTAATTTGCATAATTTACGCACGAGAAAAAAACCCGTATTATATGTGATGTATCCCATGGTACTAAACATTTATACAAAACTTTATTCAAATCAGAACTTTCATACAGAAGTTCTGTACAAAAAACTGATTTTTGCATCATCGGTACAAAATGGCCACTGGCAGCCATCTTGAATTTTGGACCACACCTAAAAATACTCGTTCCCGTCCCAGAGTCATAACAAAGGTACACAAGAAGTTTCGTAAAGATCGGTTCATAAATACGACCTCTAGCCCGAGCCATAGCCAATTGTTGACGTACGGACAGACGGATGGACGGACGGACGGACAGACGGACGACGGGCCATGACAATAGCTCAAATTTGACTTCGTCAAAGTTGAGCTAAAAATACATATGAATCATGTCCCTTTGACTAGCAACATTTATTTAATTATATTTTTATTTTTTTATTGCTGTGCTGTTCAGTTTCACTTTCAGCATCTATGGCTATATCATGACTGCAACATAGGTACAGTACACATTAGGGGGATGATCCCACGATCGCACACCACTGGACCAAATTTTTCATTTTCCTCTCAAAAAACCTGGGATGACACCGGGAACAAGATCCCGGCATCAACCCGGCATCCTGGTGCATAAAAGATTAGTCTGATAAATCACAGGTAAAGATAACTACTGTAGGCATGAATAAACTTCTGCTACCGAATAAAACCCGGCATCTCCACCGCATTTCGTTCGCGACTATTTGTGAAGAAATTGACACAAGATGTCTGTATCAAAGGCGAACTTTTTGCTCGACACATTTCGAGGCCTTTGTCTTTGTCAAAGAAACAACAAGAAAAAGCATTGAACAGCTGTGGCCTGTGGAAAAAATATACGTTTAAAGACGTGAATGGATTTCCCGCAACCACACAGGAGTGAGAACCTACACTGATTTTACAGTATTTTGTAAAGGACGATACGTATGTGTGGTAGGAGAAAAAGAAGTAATGATGTTTTCATTTCGAGAATTTTTAGCCTATTATTAATCACAGCTGTTCCAATGGAGCAACTATGGGAGAGGCAGGCATGGTTGGAAAGAAAAAACACTCTCCACAGAATACTGAACTGACAGTGTATCGAAAGTGTTGCGAGCAAATTACGAATTCGGAATGCCCTGCTATTTATAATGAAAGTTTCAATTTCAAGAGATACATGTGATTGGTTTTCTATAATAAAAATATGCATTTGTGTGAAAGCTGAACAAAAAATTAATTATTCACTGGGAATTATGAAAAAAAGGTTTGCAAAAATACCCCCCCCCCCCCCCCCCCCCCCCCAACCAGCAGAATCCTAAAGTCTTCATAGTCCTGAATCCGTATCCCTGCAAACAGGGAAGCATGGGTAACAAACTGCCAATTCCGAAAACACTACAACCCTTCCTCCCCACCACTAGCTTGGTTTTTTAAGCAAAAGACAAAAAATACTGATCTCAAGTTTTGTGGATGGCCATTGTCATCTTCGATCAATGGGCGTTAAACAGGGTTAAAATTATTAGTTATAAAGGAACGTTGTACTAAAATAACGTTGATGCATAATTATTTTCTTCATCACAGGTGCCTGTATGAGTTTGTGTGAGAGGGGGAGGAAAAATATATATCTGAAAAATTGTGCCCGATACACACCCCACCCACGCCAACACGCGAACCGTCACTGATTCGGTGGACATGCTGTGTTAACAATTATGATTGATAAGGGTGGGCCTACCCTTCACAACTGAACATTTTTTCTGGGACCTACATTACTACTCTTCCACGTGTGGTCAGTTATATTATAATTCACAGTAGGGCCTAAGGCTGTTTTAAATTTCTCTCAAATAGCAATAGACTATTGAACAAACCTTGACATGTTTTATTTTATTTTTATAAGAAAGATATGCATGAAACCTTTCCAACAATTGTTGTCAATGTTTTATAGGGTGTTCAAAAAAGCATAGACAACTGAAAATTGTCTACAAACTCATGCTAGAAATAAATTAATGAAAGCGTCAATGATACTGTAGCTCAACTTGTGTAAGACATGTCCATGTATAGTATGTGACACAGCAATGACACACATCTAGGTAATGACCTAATAACAAAGGTACATGTAAAGTATTGTAAAGGTCTGTACATAAATACTTTCCGTAGCCTGTGACAAATGTACAGGTAAAGTATTGAAAAGGTGGCTGACAGTTAGATGCTAAACTAGAAAAGAAATCTCCATGGGGTTAATGTTACAATGGGGATTCTTGTATGGTGCACCATAAGCCAAATGTTAGCAACTGTTCTGGCCTGTTTGATTCAAACCCTTCTAAGGTTGATTCATACTAATTAATAAATATTTGCCTAGTGCTTCTTAAAATATAGGTATTTGAATTTTCTATCTTTAGCTCATAGGATTCCCCCAGGTGAGGATGTTTTATTTTTTCTAATTGGAAATAGAAAATCAGGTTGTGCTAATAATGTTCACCCTCCCCAAACAACACCAAATATTAACACAGGAACTTGGCTTCAACACATTTGAATATACACATCCTAGGGATGCTGAATTCAAGAAACATTATTTTGTCTGGTGTTTTTGGAAAAGATTTTTAATTATCTCCCTTGTTGAGTCCCCGAGTGGGCCTGACTGAACCCAAAAATATTTGTTCTCACACCACAGTGATAACAAATGCACCCAATAAATTTATAGCAAACATTACTGACATAAATAAAAGTGTCAATGACACTGTAGTTCAACTTGTGTAAGACATGTACATGTATAGTATGTGACACAGCAATGGCACACATCTAGGTAATGACCTGATAACAAAGGTACATGTAAAGTATTGTAAAGGTCTGTACATAAATACTGACCATAGCCTGTAACAAATGTACAGGTAAAGTTTTGTAAAGGTGGGCGACAGTTAGATGCTAAACTAGAAAAGAAATCTCCATGGGGTTAATGTTACAATGGGAATCCTTGTATGGTGCATCATAAGCCAAATGTTAGCAATTGTTTTGGCCTGTTTGATTCAAACCCTTCTACGGTTGATTCCTACTAATTAATAAATATTTGTCCAGTTCTTCTTAGAATATAGGTATTTGAATTTTTTATCTTTAGCTTATAGGGTTCCCACGGGTAAGGAGGTTTTATTTTTCTCATTGGAAACAGAAATCTGGGTTGTGCTAATGTTTACCCTCCCCAAACAACACCAAGCATTAACACACCTGAGCCCAAAAGCGCTAGTTACCGTGCCAAATGATAACAAATGTAGTCCTGAAGTTCTATACAAAAAACTGATTGCACCTAATTTTGGTATAAAATGGCCACTGGCAGCCATCTTGAATTTCAGACCACACCCAAAAACACTTGTTCTCATCCCAAGGTGATAACAAAGGTACCCAAGACGTTTCGTGAAGATCGGTTCATAAATACAGCCTCTAGCCTGAGCCGTATTGACATGTGCACTTACTGTGTATAAGTAGCACTGAATAAATCAAAGTTCATCTAATTTGCATAATTTCTGCACGAGAAAAAACCCTGTATTATATGTAATGTATTTCATGTTACTAAACATTCATACAAAAATTTATTCAAATCAGAACTTTCTTCTTGCCAGAGCCGTATTGAATTGCTGACGCCAGACAGACGGATGACGTGCCATGGCATAACCTCAAATTTGACTATGTCAAAGTTGAGCTAAAAATCTTCTTTACAGGTTCTGTATAAAAAATGTAATACACACAAATTTCACCTCTCGTGCTAGACCCCATCTCACTGCTATGTGTCTCGGGTGATGCTGCACATCATATTCTGTTTATAGGTGATTTGTTTTGTTTAAGTAATCACTGTGGCGACCCAGAAAAAGTTCTAGCACAGGCAATCAGGCTGATTAGTCTATTTTTAGCACAACTGTTACGTAACAGCAATCAGCAATACTGGTGTCAGTTTTAAATGAGAGGTAACCTAATGAATATTATTTCATCCATGGAAATATTGCCTACCCTGGAAAGTGACCAATCCACTGAGGCTGCACTGTAGTTCTCCCACATAAAATACCCATGGCAAAAAAAAATCTTATTTGGCACAAAAAATTCTCATTTGGCACAAAAAATATTTGGCTTTGGCACGTTAAAATATTGAAGCAGCGTCAACACTGAATATAATGTCTGTGGCGAATGCCACTTTTTGCAACTCTTGTTGACCTTTTCATTCATTTATTTAAACGATCTTAAAAAAATGTGAGTCGTTTCATTGCTATAGGAGGCTATTTACTAATTTAGTTGCCTGCTTAAATCAGTGACAACCCATCCATAGTGTAACTTACGGAGTACTATTTCAGCGAGAGGATTTTAGCAGACGCTTCATTCAAGTAAAACACACATTTTACGTAACGTCATGTATGAACTCACCTATCAACGGTTTCCTCGACTTAACTTTGATCCATTTCGAAAGGTAACAGTCCTAAACTAAATGTTTTACTTCTGTATTTGGCAATAATGAATACAAAATTGGTTTTAATTTCATCCTAATTTTACGTTTCCGCTTTAAAAAGTCGTTCAAGGTCCTGCGCATTGGAGTATTTCCGATGTCCCGTCTTTCGACCTCTCCAAACATATTGTATCGAAAATAGTTGCCAACTGCAAATTAATTAAGGTTAATTAACGAGGAATTGTTGATGGATGATGTTGTTTGTTTATATAAGATGCATTTGCTATATAAATGCAATGCGCAATGTATCTGTAAATGCGAGAACGCATAAATGTATTTTTCCCACAAAGAGAATAGATCACGTGATCCCACGGTTTCCAACAATCACAGCCGTGGGATTTTCCCGTCTATAAAAGTACGCGCAGACGTCGTTTAACTCTTCTCGGCAAAAATCTCCGAACTGAAAACAACTCTTGAAATCACTCACAGCCTTCATTCAAACCTCAATTAAGGTGCATATTAAGTTATGGGTTCTCGTTGAATTTACTTGGCTTGGAAATAGACTAACCGCCCATGGAGTGTTTATTTCATAGAGCGAGAATTAGGTCAGCTCAATTGTCAATCACTGAACCAATGCGGTATTGTTTACAGAATTGTCCCAATTACACGATCTAAATTTTAGCTGCACGTCTAGCAAAGATAAATTATTATTAGAAATTGCATGATGAATTATTTATACTTAATATTTATAACAATAACCAGAATCTTAATTCACATTAAGAAAGCACGAATCGTTAAATTAGTTGAAGAACTTTATTAAGTGCAACGGGATTTAAATGCCTTGTAAACTCCAGACTGGTGATTCCAGTGTGGTTTAAGGCAAATAATTATATGTTGCAAGAAGAAATAATTAATCAATTTAATCAGACTTAATAGGAGAAATTCACAAGAAATGAAACTGATAAACTCCAGACTGGGTGTTCCAATCTGGTTCAGTTCAAAATTGTGTTTTCATCATTTATCCCTCACACATAATTGTTATTTACAATAATCTGCGACTAGCAAGAAATTTAACCCTTATCAGTTTCTAGGTAAATTGTGACAATTATTCAGTTGGGATTCCCATAAGGCTTATCGGACAAAATAAATGTCTCAGTTCACCATGGCAGAAAATAAATTTATATATTATACAGTCCGTCCAAGGATAAATCTGTGATAAATTGTTACTATATTTACTATGTCTAAAACCAAGATTAATTTATATGTTTATGAGATTGAGAAGAAAACATTATAATAAATAATTATTTAATTCTGTTTTAAGCAAAGTTTTATTTTCCTTACTAGTAGTCATATTGAAATACAGTGTATAGCCCTGTGCACCATTTATTGCCTAAGCGGTCAGATAGCGAAGAAGGGAAGGACTGATTACCCTGGGGGTGACCACCTACCCGTAACATAAATTGGCGAGGCTGTACCAGGATACAAAATTGCGAATAATTTACTTTTCCACATTGTATCCAGTGATTCGAACCGACCTATAAAAAAAAAAAAATGGGCAAAAGTAAGAAAAATAGAGCAGAAAACTTCCCCATCGAAAGTGGTGCTGACGGTGATTCAAAGCATTTGAGTGCAGAAAATGAAAAAGAAATGCAAAGCGATATTACTGAAAATACCAGGATATCAGTCTCTGAAGCAAATAGTACTGGCAAATGTAATGAAGAAACTTTTAATAATCCTCAAACAGAAAAAGGTGAAATAAGAAACTTGATTGCTACTGCAAGTGAAATTAAATTGTCTGGACATGTAAGAGAACACAGCGATAAAAATGGAATAGATATTGATACATGTGAGCAGGAAAATGTACGCATGAATTTTGATGTGCGGGGGGGAGGCGACTCGAAATGACCTGCAGGGCGATACTTTTTATATGCCAGGTATGCGGACATGTATGAAAGGAACCGATCACATGAATTTTAATATGTGGGGTATGAAGACAGGATCAGCAAGTAACAATGTCATGGAGATCATAGGTCCTATGGATGAAAGAACTGCACAAGAGCCTATTGGGATGAAAGATCACTGTTGTAGTATAGTATGAAAGGAGAATCGTGTAATTAAAGATGTACCGGTACTGATGAATAATGAAATTAAGCAACTGATTCTAGATACTTGTAAAGAAGAAAACGAGCGCATACTTTCAGAAATGCATGGAATGGTTAATAATATGACAAATGAATTTCAGAATGCAGTAAGAAATTTAGTAGATGTCACAAGTACTTCCCAGGGAAAAACTCAAGCTAAAGAGACAAATACAAATTTAACTGGTATTAAGACTGCTAGAGTAGAAGATCTCCGTTACAGATCAGTTAGTAGTTGTGAGTCCAGTGACTATGAAGATTTGAACGATGCGAGTAATGCCGGCTTGCAAAGTCAAAAATCTTCTAGCCAACAATATGATAATAGCACTGTGTATAGGAAGGGAGGTAATTGCAAATTGCCAGTATTTTCAGGTAAAGAAGACTGGACAGTCTGGTTCAATAGATTTGATGAAATAGCAAATAGATGTGGGTGGACTGATAATGATAAACTTGATGAGCTATTACCTAGACTACAAGGACAGGCAGGAGACTTTGCTTTTGGACAGTTAACACCAGAAGTTAGATCCAGTTACAATATATTAGTCCATGAGCTTGGAAATAGATACAGAATTATCGAAACTACCAATATGTATGGTGTTCGATTTAGAAATAGAAATCAGCAACTACATGAATGCGTGGAAGACTATGCAGTTGAATTAAAAAAACTATATGATAGAGCATACCCTAGAAGAGATGTAACTACCAGAAATGAGGACCTACTTAGAAAATTTTTAGAAGAGCTAACAGACCAGGACGTGAGATTTCAAGTAGAATTTTTCAAAGAGCCATCCTCTATTGATGATGCTGTTGTACAAATTGTTAATTTTGCAGAAACAAAGAACCCTAATACTTCAGATAAATTTAGTGTAAATAAAAAGCATAAGAGAATAGCAAGAAGTGTTGACTCAGATGCAGACAGTACTAGTAGTGGAGATAGTGAGTTTGACAGAGCTTGCGTTGGAAGGAAACTGAAATCTGCAAAGGCAGTAGCAAGAAATTCTAAGACTTCAACTAATAATAACAAATCTCACCTACCTAAGGCAAAGAATGAAGAAAGTGACAAATTGGGTTCAGAAGAAAGTAATAGACTAGAAAAAGTACTGGAAGTAGTATCGAAGCTAGAGGAAAAACTTACTGATGTTATAAACGGGAGAGCAAACGTAGCAAAAGATCATAGTACAAGTAGAAATAAAGGGGGACAAGTAATATTTTCCAGTGTAATAATGCTGGCCACATAAAATGGGATTGCCCATATAATAGTACAGAGCAGAACACACAAATGTATAAGCAATATGGCGGCCATAATGATCAAAACAAAATGAATGCAGAACAATCATATAAGAGAAATTACAATCAATTTAAACCTCAGGAATTTAATCTCAGAGACCACTTTAGATTAAACACTCAATTTGTACCTCAACAAACCAGACTTAATTGTCAACCTGAGAGGAAACCCTTTTATTCTGTGGATAAGCAAAATCAAGCCCGCATGACAGATGGAATGAACAAAGACCATTTAAACTAAATGAGACCAGCTCTGATGGTCGAGAGTTGGTCAACTTGCAGAACAAAAAATTTAAGGACCATGGCAATTATGAATAAGCTACTTTCTATCCAAATGACTCCTCTGAGAAAACAAATGAAAATGAAACCATTATATTGAAAAGAAAAACTCCCAGAGCCGATGGTGTTTATATAAAGGGTGAAGTTCAAGGCGTTAAATTAAGTTTTACAGCTGACACAGGAGCATCAAAAACCATTATATCTAAAAAGATTTTTGAGAAAATACCGATGACAGAAAGACCCAGCTTATGTAGGAGCTCGTGCCTGAAAGGTGCAAATGGTGAACCAATTAAGGAACTGGGTAAAGGACAATTTAATGTTAAACTGGAACAAATGGAAACAACAGCAGAAATTATAGTGGCAGAGATTGAAGATGATGGCCTATTGGGAATTGACATATTGCAAGGAGAAAAGGGCCCTGCAGACATATTGTTGAGCCAAGGAATTATAAAATATAAAGGCTATACTGTTCCATGTATGCAAGTAGGGTTGGAGCAGAATTACAAAGTACGAGCTACGGATCATTATATAGTAAAGGGTAATACTGAAGCAATAATTGATGTTTTTGTAGACAGACCAGATCATAAGGATGGACCTGATGAAGTTATACTGGAACCATCAACCACATTTACTGAAATTAATTCATTAGTGATGGCACCAAGCATAGTTAACATAAAGGAGAACACAACTGTCAAAATCAGAGTCATGAATCCTTTTCCCACAGATGTTTCAATCAAACAAGACAGTATAATTGGAAAAGCAGAACATTTCACTCAATTGACAACAATACTAGAAGAAGAAAGTGAAGGTGTAGAGGACAAAGAAAATTGTAACTACACAAGAAGGATAAAATTAACTAAGTCAAAAGTAGAAGTTGCCAACTAAAACAAGAATAACAAAAGCTAAAAATAGCCAGACTGAAGAAAACATAAAGGAACCTCTTAAGCAAATGTATTTTGAAGCCAAAAACAATTTATCAGAAGACGAACAGCAGAAGTTAGCTGAAACGCTGAGTAAATATGAGGATATATTTTCCAAAGACGAATCAGATCTTGGCTGTACCCACCTATTTGAACATGCTATAGATACAGGGGATGCTAAACCTATAAAACAGCACCCCAGACGTACTCCATTAGCATATGCAGACGAAGAGTGTAACATCATTAATCAATTAGAGAAACAAGGCACAATTAGAAAATCATATTCACCATGGGCCTCACCAATTGTACTCGTAAAAAAAAAAATGGTAAACTACGACTATGTTGCGATTACCGTAAGCTTAATGCAGTCACCGTGAAAGATGTTTTTCCCCTACCAAGAATTCAAGATTGTTTAGATGCTGTAGCTGGATCAACATTATTTTCAACTATAGATTTGACAGCAGGATTTCATCAAGTGCCAGTCAGGGAAGAGGATATATGCAGGACAGCTTTTGTAACCAGATATGGCCTTTACGAATATAAAACCATGCCATTCGGAATGTCAAATAGTTGTGGAACATTTCAACGATTAATGGAAATTGCCTTAAGCGGTCTACAATGGCAAACCCTGCTCGTATACATAGATGACATCATATGCTTCGGAAGAAATTTTGATGACCACTTGGAAAGATTGACAGAAATTTTTGATCAAATTAGAAAAGCAAAGTTAAAATAGAAACCAGAAAAATGTCACCTACTGCAATCAGAAGTAACTTTTTTAGGACATGTTGTATCTAAAGAAGGGGTAAGACCCAATCCAGATAATATTTTGAAAATATTGCAATGAACGGCACCGAAAAATGTACATGAAATTCGACAATTTGTGGGAATGGCATCATACTACAGAAGATTTATTATGGATTTTGCCACCCTGTCAAGACCCTTAGTAGATCTAACTAAGAAGAATAAAAAATTTGCCTGGACAACTGACTGTCAAAACTCATTTCAAAAACTTAAAGAAGTGTTAAGCACCCCAGGAGTCATGGCATATCCCAACGACGGGGGCGAGTATATCTTAGATACAGATGCATCGAATGTAAGTATAGGAGCAGTACTAAGCCAAATGCAAGAAGGAAAAGAAAAAGTTATTGCTTATGGAAGCAGGACATTAAATAAAGCAGAAAGAAACTATTGCATTACAGATAAAGAGCTTCTGGCAGTCCGATATTTCATCGAGTATTATCGGCAATATTTACTAGGGAGACAATTTTTAATCAGGACAGATCATCAAGCAATTAAGTGGCTATTCAGCTTTAAAGAGCAAAGAGTAGAATCGCAAGATGGATTGAAATTTTATCTGATTACAACTTTCAAATTCAGCATAGACAAGGAAATAGGCACCAGAATGCAGACTCAATGTCAAGATGTGAGAATCCTCGAGACTGTGAATGTCCTGAAACAGACAATATGGAGCCATTAAAATGTGGTCTATGTAAGAAATGTAAGAAATGAGCATTGGATATGATAAGTGATTGGCCAATACAATCACAGGAACACATACCAGTATGTGCCTCGGCAGAGGGCAGTAAGCATGAAGAACATCTTCGAGGTGTTATCACACGCTCCTCATCGAATAAGAGCACACCTCATAACCAAGAAAGTAAACTGGGCATGGGATTCACACTGGACAAGTATCTACTCAGGAACAACTCTGCAAAAGTTTCAGCTTGAAGACCCTTATATAGGAACAATATACAAGTGGGTCGAAGCACAAGCTAGGCCGAAGTGGAGTGAAGTGGTAAAATATGATGCTGCAGTAAAATTTAAAATTTTATTGGCACTTATGGGACACCTTAGTTTTAAAGGATAAATTGATATGTAGAATATTTCATCGCAAAGATAGTAGTGGGACACATCTGCAGCTCATAGCACCAAACATTCTACAAAAAGAAATATTGACTCACATGCATCAAAATGTTTTATCTGGACATTTGGGTGTCAAGAAAACTTTGGAGAAAACCTTACAACGTTTCTACTGGTACGGAATCCGCGAAGATGTACAGCTATGGATAGCTAAATGTGAAGAATGTGGGAAAAATAAACCACTGAATAAACTACCGAAAGCACCACTGGGAAAAATGCATGTAGGATCCCGTCTAGATAGGTTGGCTACAGATATTTTAGGCCCTTTGCCCCTTACGCCAAGAAATAATAGGTATATTTTGGTGGTCACAGATTATTTCATCAAATGGGTCGAAATTTTTCCCATTCCAGACCAAACTGCTGAAACCTGTGCACGAAGAATATTAAATGAAGTCATTAGTCGATTTGGATGCCCACTCACCCTTCATTCTGACCAAGGTCGTAACTATGGAAGCGAATTATTTCAAGAGCTATGTCGCTTATTGGAAATAAGAAAAACCAGAACTTCAACATACAACTCCCAATGTAATGGGCAAGTTGAACGTTTTAACAGGACATTACTTAGAATGATTAAGTCATATTTAAGGGGGCAACAAACAGATTGGGACTTGGAACTCGGATGTTTAGCAGCAGCTTATAGGGCAACACCACATGAGTCAACCGGGTTAACCCCTAACTTACTCATGTTGGGTCGAGAAGTTAGGCTCCCATCTGAAATCATATTTGGCAGTAGAACAGTCAATAATGAAGAGATAACCACGTATGGGGAATATGTTGACCTTCTAAAAGAAAGAATGCAGAAGTCACATGTTATAGCCCGGAAACATCTAAATAAAACAGCTAGGAGACAAAAAGACTTGTATGATATTAAGGTCTCTTTACATCAGTATAATGTTGGTGACAAAGTTTGGCTTCTAAACCATGCAAGGAAAAAGAATGTGTGTCCAAAACTTCAAAGTTCATATATAGGGCCATGTTTGATATTACAGAAAATAAATGAATTGAATTACAGGATTCAGTTTGATGTGAAAGGTAAGCAAAAGGTAGTACATCACAACAAGATGAAGCCATATGAAGGTTGCAGAGAAATGAAGTGGAGAAGACAGGCGTTGAAGAAATCCCAAAAAGAAAAAGAACAAAAATTTAAATAATTAATTTGTGAAAAACTTAGGTAAAGAGGGTTAATGAAGTCATGCTGTACCAGGTCTTTGAACTAAGACATGATTATTCTTCTTTTTCAGTAATGGATAAAGTAAATGGTGACAATACTGGTAACTCACTGGTTATGCACAGAGGAAGGGCATATAGGTGCAATTCCTGCCCATATGAAGCAGAAAAAGCTCAGGTGGCTGCTCACTACTTTAAGTATCACACGAAATTAGATAGAATCCCATATTATTGTTCACTGTGCCTTTTCAAGACTGATACAGAAAAAGAATTAAATAAGCACATCACAGGCTATTTCCCACATAGGCAGAGGGTCCAAGAATTAATAGAACGCGGCGAAGAGGTGCATGAGGCAACATACTTAAAAAAAGGAAAAGATCCCATCAGAATAGCAGAGCACATCACCCAACTCTCCAAGGAGCAATCTGAAAAGGTGTGGCGAAAAAGAACTACTAAAGCAAATGAAACAGAGAACACACTTAATGATATATTACAGGAGGCCATTAATACAAGCAACCTTACAGAAGAAATGAATAGTAGTACAGCCGGTGTGCCACAAGTCTCTCAAGTTGTCACAGGGGACCAGCAGGCCGAAGATATACTTCCACAATTGTTAGGCAGAACGGCTACTTCTTCAGCTTCTCCAAGTATCAGTGGTACCATAGATGAATGAGTTTTTGCAAAACCTGAAGTAAAAAGAGATCAACAACAACCAGAGTTCACTGTTTCTGCAGATAAGCTTTCAGCAAATAGCACAACACCTCTTGACCTCTCTACAAACAATAGTACTGTTGATTAAGAAGAACAGACTGAAGCTTTGGACCTCCGTGTTTTAACTTTTGCAATGCCAGTACAAGATGATGACAACTTTTCGGTTAATTCATTCTCATCGTTATCTTCAGCAACCTCATCTTCAACATCTTCTTCCTCTTCAGCAAGCACTGCTACTAATTTCATGAACCAGCCTTGTGATCCACTTCTAACACCACAGCCAACCATGACAGACAATAAACATCTGATGACTGAATTGTGTGAGACTTTGTCAGGTGTAGTTGAAGTGATAAAGATGAACAGTCTCCAGTTGGGCACATTCATACAACATGCAACACAACGAACAACAGCCAACAGCAACCTGTCTGATAGTATTTCCACATTAAATAAGAGTGTGCAACAATTAATAGGGAAAGTTGGAACTCTATCCGAAAAAGTTGACAACAACACCAGATCTTTAGAAAAATTGCAAGCAGAGAAGACAGCAGCAGCAAGAACATTGAAACAGAAGAAAAACCATCCAACCAACAGATTACAAGAAAACAGACACAGCCATGGTTATGCTGAGAGATACAGAACAAAGCCCTATTCCAGATATTAATTTTTATTCATCTAAAGAAACACATTTAATTTTATGTCTAATGAAAGTGTCAATGACACTGTAGCTTAACTTGTGTGTTGTGTTTGATGAAAAGGATAATGTTCAATGTTTATGAAAGGATTATGAAATAAGACAAGAATTGTGATAATTGGGAATATGTTCATTTCTGTTCCCTATGTTTCTGTATGCTATGTTTATGATAAAAATAATATGAGGTGTACACTGTACTGAAGATCTGAGGGGTGGGTTAATATGATCTCACAGTTATGTGGCCCTCACAGTTAACATATATCAACACAATTACAATGAAATTATTCCAAAATGAGTCATTCTATCCAGTTACATTAAAATCCCTTCATAAATATGGCCTGTAGACTGTGCTAAAGGTTTTCGGGCTTCGGGCCCCTGTAGCCATCAGTTTCCCAATTGCGTCCAAAGGGGACGTTCTCATCTAGACATTATATGAAGTCAACCTACCAAGTTACAATGAAATCCCTCCATAAATACGACCTGTAGACTGTGCTAAAGGTTTTCGAGCTTCAGGCACCTGTAGACATCACAGTTGACCATCCACGACCAAAAGGGGATGTCATCATCTAGGCATTATATGGAGTCAACCTAACAAGTTACAATGAAATCCTTCCATAAATACGACCTACAGACATGCTAAAGGTTTTTGGGCTCGGGCAGCCATCAAGGCTGAATGATCGTGACCAAAAGGGGACGTTCTCATCTGGACACTATTTGGAGTCATCCTTCCAAGCTACAATAAAATCCCTTCATAATTATGACCTGTAGACTGTTCTAAAGGTTTTCGGGCTTTGGGCCCCTGAAGCCATCACAGTTGCCCACTCGTGTCCAAAAGGGGATGTTCTCATCTAGACATTATATGAAGTCAACCTACCAAGTTACAATGAAATCCCTTCATAAATATGACCTTAGACTGTGCTAAAGGTTTTCGGGCTCGGGCAGCCATCAAGGTTGAATGATCGCAACCAAAGGGGACAATCTCATCTGGGCATCATCTGGAGTGATCCTGCGAAGTTACAATGAAATCCCTTCATAAATATGACCTGTAGACTGTGTTCAAGGTTTTCGGGCTTCGGGCACCTGTAGCCATCACAGTTGACCAATCACGACCAAAAGGGGATGTCATCATCTAGGCATTATATGGAGTCAACCTAACAATGTTACAATGAAATCCTTCTATAAATATAAACTTCTGCCTATGCTAAAGGTTTTTGGGCTCAGGCACCCACCAAGGCTGAAAGATCACGGCCAAAATGGGACGTTCTCATCTTGACCTGCACCTTTAGCCGTCAAAGTTGCCCAAACATGTCCAAAAGGGGACGTTCTCATCTAGGCAATATATGAAGTCAACCTACCAAGTTACAATGAAATCCCTTCACAAATATGACTTGTAGACTGTGCTTAAGGTTTTCGGGCTTCAGGCAGCCATCATGGTTGAATAATCGCAACCAAAGGGGACAATCTCATCTGGGCATCATCTGGAATGATCCTATGAAGTTACAATGAAATCCCTTCATAAATATGGCCTGTAGACTGTGCTCAAGGTTTTTGGGCTTTGGGCACTTGTAGCCAACACAGCTGACCAATTACGACCAAAAGGGGATGTCATCATCTAGGCATTATATGGAGTCAACCTAATAGGTTACAATGAAATCCTTCCATAAATATGACCTTTTACCTATGCTGAAGGTTTTTGGGCTCGGGCACCCATCAAGGCTGAATGATCGCGATCAAAAGGGGCTGTTCTCATCTAGACATTATTTGGAGCCATCCTACCAAGTTACAATGAAATCCCCTCATAAATATGACCTGTAGACTGTGCTAAAGGTTTTCGGGCTTCGGGCACCTTTAGCCGTCACAGTTGCCCAATCATGTCCAAAAGGGGACGTTCTCATCTAGACATTATATGAAGTTAACCTACCAAGTTACAATGAAATCCCTTCATAAATATGACCTGTAGACTGTGCTAAAGGTTTTCGGGCTTCGGGCTCGGGCAGCCATCATGGGTGAATGATCGCACGTTCTCATCTAGACATTATATGAAGTTAACCTACCAAGTTACAATGAAATCCCTTCATAAATATGACCTGTAGACTGTGCTAAAGGTTTTTGGGCTTCGGGCTTGGGCAGCCATCATGGGTGAATGATCGCAACCATAGGGGACAATCTCATCTGAGCATCATCTGGAGTGATCCTAAGAAGTTACAATGAAATCCCTTCATAAATATGACCTGTAGACTGTGCTCAAGGTTTTCGGGCTTCGGGCACTTGTAGCCATCACAACTGACCAATCACAACCGAAAGGGGATGTCATCATCTAGGCATTATATGGAGTCAACCTAACAGGTTACAATGAAATCCTTCCATAAATATGACCTTTTGCCTATGCTAAAGGTTTTTGGGCTCGGGCACCCATCAAGGCTGCATGATCGCGATCAAAATGGGACGTTCTCATCTAGACATTATTTGGAGTCATCCTGCCAAGTTACAATGAAATCATTTCATAAATATGACCTCTAGACTGTGCTAAAGGTTTTCGGGCTTCGGGCTCCTGTAGCCGTCACAGTTGCTCAATCATGTCCAAAGGGGGACTTTCTCATCTAGACATTGTATGAAGTCAATCCACCAAGTTACAATGAAATTCCTCAATAAATATGACCTGTAGACTGTGCTAAAGGTTTTCGGGTTTTGGGCTTGGGCAGTCGTCACGGTTGGCAGATCATGCCCAAATGTGGAAATTCGCATCTAGACATCATAAGGAGTCATCCTACCAAGTTACAATGAAATCCCTCCACATTAAACATGACCTGCAGACTGTGCTAAATGTTTTTGGGTTTCGGGCTTGGGCAGCCATCACGGTTGATAGATCATGCCCAAAAGGGGACGTTCTCGTCTGGGCACTATACAGAGGCATCCTACCAAGTTACAATGAAATCCCTTCATAAATACGACCTGTAGACTGTGCTAATGGTTTTCGGGTTTTGGGCTCGGGCAGCCATACCGGTTGCCCGATCGCGACCAAAAGGGGACGTTCTCATCTAGACATGACCCCAAACCTGCATATGAAATGTCGTGACGATCAGACAAGAACTGCGGGGTGTAGCCCGTGCTAAAGGAAATGTGAACAGACGTCACAGACTAACAGACTTCCGCACGCGTGATGGCAATAGCTTATCTTGACTATGTCAAGTTAAGCTAACAAAAATTAGGTTGATTATTCGCTTCCAACTGTGATAACCACATTCTGGCAATCACTGATTGAAGTTAATTTTCTTCTTAATTTTACACACATCACTCAGTTATTTGTAAAGGATTAATTTGTAGAATTGAAGTAGGAATATTAGGATTAGTACAAGTCATCTACTAGTAATACAGTGGAAGCAGTAGATCAGGTGAAATTTCAAGCATTGGGCTGCATGGCCAGCCAGGGAATGGCATACCTCCTTATCCCACTGAACCGCGAAATGTGGTGCAAGTATCATTCAAGATGGGGATATTTTGTTCTTTGATCTATAGTCGGCCATGTTGTTGCCTGCATGCGGAAATGATGTACTTGATCTGGTTGAAGCTGATTTCTTCAAACAAAAAAAAAAAAAAAAAAAAAAAATGTTAAGGTAATTTTATATTACTACTTTACAAGTACAATGGGGGATTATAAAACACCTATTGGTAAAAAAAAAATATAATGGAATTGGTGTAAGTTTGAGTCCATGATTTAGTCTGAAGTGGTCAATTTTGGGTTAAGTACCTACTTATGAAAATAATAATTTGGCAATTTTGGTGTGTTCGTGGGACACTGAACACATTTGGCAGAGGGTAATGTGGCGAATGCCACTTTTTGCAACTCTTGTTGACCTTTTCATTCATTTATTTAAAAGATCTTAAAAAAATGTGAGTCGTTTCATTGCTATAGAAGGCTATTTACTAATTTAGTTGCCTGCTTAACTCAGTGACAACCCATCCATAGTGTAACTTACGGAGTGCTATTTCAGAGAGAGGATTTTAGCAGACGCTTCATTCAAGTAAAACACACATTTTACGTAACGTCATGTATGAACTCACCTATCAACGGTTTCCTCGAGTTAGCTTTGATCCATTTCGAAAGGTAACAGTCCTAAACTAAATGTTTTACTTCTGTATTTGGCAATAATGAATACAAAATTGGTTTTAATTTCAACCTAATTTTACGTTTCCGCTTTAAAAAGTCGTTCAAGGTCCTGCGCATTGGAGTATTTCCGATGTCCCGTCTTTCGACCTCTCCAAACATATTGTATCGAAAATAGTTGCCAACTGCAAATTAATTAAGTTTAATTAACGAGGAATTGTTGATGGATGATGTTGTTTGTTTATATAAGATGCATTTGCTATATAAATGCAATGCACAATGTATCTGTAAATGCGAGAACGCATAAATGTATTTTTCCCACAAAGAGAATAGATCACGTGATCCCACGGTTTCCAACAATCACAGCCGTGGGATTTTCCCGTCTATAAAAGTACGCGCAGACGTCGTTTAACTCTTCTCGGCAAAAATCTCCGAACTGAAAACAACTCTTGAAATCACTCACTGCCTTCATTCAAACCTCAATTAAGGTGCATATTAAGTTATGGGTTCTCGTTGAATTTACTTGGCTTGGAAATAGACTAACCGCCCATGGAGTGTTTATTTCATAGAGCGAGAATTAGGTCAGCTCAATTGTCAATCACTGAACCAATGCGGTATTGTTTACAGAATTGTCCCAATTACACGATCTAAATTTTAGCTGCACGTCTAGCAAAGATAAATTATTATTAGAAATTGCATGATGAATTATTTATACTTAATATTTATAACAATAACCAGAATCTTAATTCACATTAAGAAAGCACGAATCGTTAAATTAGTTGAAGAACTTTATTAAGTGCAACGGGATTTAAATGTCTTGTAAACTCCAGACTGGTGATTCCAGTGTGGTTTAAGGCAAATAATTATATGTTGCAAGAAGGAATAATTAATCAATTTAATCAGACTTAATAGGAGAAATTCACAAGAAATGAAACTGATAAACTCCAGACTGGGTGTTCCAATCTGGTTCAGTTCAAAATTGTGTTTTCATCATTTATCCCTCACACATAATTGTTATTTACAATAATCTGCGACTAGCAAGAAATTTAACCCTTATCAGTTTCTAGGTAAATTGTGACAATTATTAAGTTGGGATTCCCATAAGGCTTATCGGACAAAATAAATGTCTCAGTTCACCATGGCAGAAAATAAATTTATATATTATACAGTCCGTCCAAGGATAAATCTGTGATAAATTGTTACTATATTTACTATGTCTAAAACCAAGATTAATTTATATGTTTATGAGATTGAGAAGAAAACATTATAATAAATAATTATTTAATTCTGTTTTAAGCAGTTTTATTTTCCTTACTTGTAGTCATATTGAAATACAGTGTATAGCCCTGTGCACCATTTATTGCCCAAGCGGTCAGATAGCGAAGAAGGGAAGGATTGATTACCCTGGGGGTGACCACCTACCCGTAACATGTCCAAAAACAAAACCATTTCCCATACCTTCATAACCAATTTGATCTATTAATTGCATATAGGTTTTAGTAAACTTCTGTCAATTGATTGAAGAATCTTGCAATATGTCGAGAAATCACCTTGACAGCTACCAAATTCACATACTTTATAAACCTATTTGTCCTCAGTAAAAATAATACAGGCATTTAGTTTATTACATCTTGTTTGACAGAGCTCTATGAGTTCTGTCAAACAAGATATAATAGAATAAATGCTCAGTTTATCTCTTGAATACAGGAAAGTGGTCAGATCCCTGTTAAGTGACAACTTAATACTAAATAATTTTCTCCGCCACAGCAGCTATTCAATTAACAGGTTTCCACTCTATCTAAAAACCTTGAAACAGAAATATTTGGAAAACTCTGAATATATGAGACATTAAGATGAGATACTCAAACAAATCTAAATAAAGATGCATTGACATAAATCTTCCAAACACTGTGTGTATTACTCACCTTGTTCTGAGCAACTGCACGATCTCTCCTCCTCTGATATTTTTCAACTTTTTTACTTAGCTTTTCTCTGTGCTGAAGATGAAAAAAAAGTTATGTCTTCAAGTAGAAAAAATTATAAATTTTAAGTAATTTGTATATTTTTTATACTAACCAATGGCCCAGACTAGCTGGTGCTAACTCAATATAATTCAGGGCCAAACACAAATTTTGCCCCCCAATCCCCAAAATTTGCATACAGAACCGAAAAATTAAAGTCTTATCTGGTTCTCCATATTTTTGTTATCTGCGCTTGTGCAGTATCCAGGAAGGTACCGAAATTGGCGCCAACCATCATTCTTTCTACAGTGCCTGCTAAATATTATATCAGCGAGGAGGAATGAGTGCCCACTCATGGGAGGGCCATCCCCATCTGGGCCATTGGTAAGTATAAAAAATATACAAATTACTTGAAATTTATCATATTTTTATACCACAACGATTGGTCCAGACTAGCTCAATCACAAAAAGGCTGGAGGGCCTAGGACTTAAAAAGAAAATCCAATCTCTCAATTACTTCGATAACAAAGGTACCCAAGACGATTCGGAGAATAGGAGAAGACATAGGAATTACATATGTCTTTCTCTTTTATAAGAAAAGAGAATGGCATAACACCAACAATGTAATTGAGAATTACATAATTTCTCAATTTAATGCAAGCATAATCCGTTATGCTAATTTGGTGAAGGAAACCAATATATAAAGCTAGTCCAGAGAATGAGACACTTTATACTCATTTAAAAGTGTGTGAGGATTGTATATTAACGCTCGTATGACACTTAACATATACAAATGCTTCACAGTGAGCTACACTTAAAAAACAGTACATATATGAGACACAGTTATTGCTTCACACCGAGCTACACATTAAAATCACCCAGCAACGACGCTGGACTACTGTCTCTGGAGGAGGTACTCCCTTGCTTTTCACTATAAAGACAGATGACAAAAAGGAAAAACCGCCCCCCTCCCCACCCCTCCCCATCCTTCCCCTTGTTCTGAGGATAAATTCCTCAGAACGAAGAGGGCAGTGGAATGGCGTCAGTGCTCTAGCAGACTGCCTAAACACCTTGTAGATGTACTATTAATGGACAACATTCTGAGCAACAGAAAGAGGACACAAAGATCTAAGGTCACCGGAGTTGAACTCTAAATTTCTAAGGTAGAACTTGGTAAATGAAGAGGGCTGTGTCCAGTATGCAGCCTTTATAAGATCAGTAATGGCAATACTGTTAGAATAAGCCCAAGAAGTGAACAGTGCTCTAACCTCATGCGCTGAAATCTTGTTGACAAAACGTTGATCCGAAGATAGACTTTCATAGGCAATACGTATTGCCAACTGAATCCATCTAGCGATAGAATGAACAGATATATCTTGAAAAGAAAGAAAGAAATCTTTTTCTTCCCTTTCTAATAAAATCCGATCGATGTTTATAAATGCGTATTGCTCTATTGGACACAACAAAGGTCTATGGTTATCAGAGGACGGTAAAGCCTTAATGACAATAGGCTCCGGCCGCTTATCCGGAATCTGATTCTCAGCCAAGAATCCCACTTCCATAGTGAGGGTAACAGTATTACCCACACTACGGTAATGGGAATCATCGACAGATAATGCATGTTCACTAACTCTTCGGGTAGATGCAAAGGCTAAGAGAAAAGCCATTTTATAGGTCAAGAATTAGAACTCTAAATCGTCTAACGGCTCAAAAGGAGCTTCTTGAAGCTTCACAGAATCCAAGTCAAATTCCATTCAGGAATTAATCTGAAGGTTCTAGGTCTATTAATAGAGAAATTTTTAACTAGCTTGGATAAAGAAGTATCTGATCCAATAGCCAAGTTATCATGATGAGTGTAAATGTCTGATAACATAGACCTATAGCCCTTAATAGTGACGGGCTGCAGTTTGAGTACGTCAAACAGGTAGACCAGGAAATTGGCAATCTGTGGAATGAATGGATCATAGATGTCTACAGACTGATCCGTACACCAACGGAAGAAAACACTCCACTTCGCTGCATAATTCAACGAAGAGGAGGTCCTCCTACAGTTAGAAATTGCATCCACTGCTCGTCCTGTAAAATGTTTTTCATGCAAGAAGGACCGCACAACGGAAATATGTGAAGGTTGAGACCTTCCAGGTTGTGATGCAGTGCGTGTGACTTCCCCTGATATAGAAGATCCTTTCAAGGAGGAAGCTTTCGGGGGATGTCCTATAACAGACACCTGAGAAGATTGATCCAAGGTTTCTGTGATGACAGAGGTGCTACCAGCAGGATTTTGCAGTGAGACTGTTTGATCTTTAACAGAATCTGCTGAATCAACGGGTCAGGAGGATATGCATATCCTATCATTCTGTCCCATGAGATCAATAGAGCGTCTGCTGCGTACGATCGATGATCTGGACGTGGCGACACAAATGTCGTAACTGATTGTTTAGGTATGTCACAAAAAATCTATCATGGGACGATCCCACTGATAGCAGATCTGACTGAATATTCGCTTGTTGAGAGTCCACTCCGATGGTAACAGGCGACCTTTCCGAGAGAGAGTGAGTCTGCTAGTACGTTCATGACGGACTGAGAGATGAACATGATGATTCAGAATGAATAGGAGAATCTTCTCCGTTAATTCTCATAACTGAATCGTATGAGTGCCACCTTGGTTCCTGAGGTAAGCTACTACTGTTGAGTTGTCTGACAGAATCTGAACATGGATATTCGCTATTTGACGAATCCAATGTTGTAGTGCCAGCCAGATGGACATCATCTCCTTGATGTTTATGTGCTTCTCTAGGAACCGAGAGTCCCAAAGATCCTGACACTTCAAGTCTGCGGGACTTAGGGACGCGCCCCAGCCCGTCTGACTCACATCCGTCATAATCGTGAAAGCCGGATCCTGCAGTTGAAGCGGAACTCCCTGAGTCAACCACTGGAGATCTGCCCAAATCTGAACCTTTTGTTTTAAGAGGTCTGTTAAAACAATCCTGGTTCCGAGCGAATGCATCTTCACACTCCAGTTCTGAGTAAAGAATATCTGGAGGGGATGCGTGCGCAGGTGACCCATCGGAATAAAATCTGCAGCCGCTCCGCACAGCCCCATCAGTTGCATGGAGAAGCACGTCCTCCCCGTGAAGAACCTCATCTCATATATAGTCTCGATCAGACCTGTGCCCCTTTCCCGAGTCGCTATACTGACGACCTCCGGAGTAAGTATAAGAGGGTTTCTTGTACCCTCGCGAGGAGTTCCCTTTAGTTGTGATGTGGAATGGCCTCGCTTACCCCGGTCTGCTGAAGCATGTTGTTGAAGATGCAGACTTCAGTAGCAGTGCACTGGAAGCTTTCTTTGTAGCCTATTCATAGACTAATGAAAGCTTGTCATCATATAGAGTATGTCCGGAGACAGGAGAGACTCGGAGAGAGCTTTTCACCTTGTCATCTATTAGTGATGACGATGCAAGGGCAGCATCACGTCTGATCAACTCCAAATTTTCGGCAGCATCACGTCTGATCAACTCCAAATTTTCCACTGTCAAAGCTGAGTTGTATATGGCATACATGACTGCCCTGGAAAGAACTCTAAGCGAGGAACAAATGTCCTCAAATTCCTTCCCATTAAGACGTTGTGCCACAGTTCTGGTGAGGTGATCTGCGTAGAACATTGTGTTCAGATTCGCTCTATTGGATGAAATAGCACATCACTTCCCAGCGTATATTGAATGATGCAGGTAGGGACATATCTAAATCCCCTGCCTGCTCATCTGAACGCAGAGGAGCTCTCTGGACATCTCCAACCGTTTTAAATGAACGTGGTCCAAGGAACGGTATATTTATTGAAGATGTCGATAAGAAACCGCCTTTCCTCTTAGCAATGGAGAGGTTGAATATGGCGTCATTAACATGGCTGAAAGCCTCTGAAGGGAGTGCGGTGGCTCAGTAGGTAGAGGTGCTGGCTGCAAGCCGAGAGGTCCTCGGTTCGAATCCCACCTGCGGCAACCACATTGTGTCCTTGGACAATGGTGCACTTGTCTTCAACCAATGCTAACCCTGCTTGTGTGGATTTCTATGTTGGGGAGCTGACACTTGCTCGCCGCTGCCCGGTGGTTCTCTCCGGGTACTCCAGCTTCCTCCCCCCCCCCCCCCCCCTGTAAAACTGTCGCGGTCATGATTAGCCATTGTGCAGAAATATGTGACCTTAAACACCAATAAATAAATATAGATAATAAATTACTGAAATGATCATCTTTATTGGTAGAAGCAATGTCTGTAAATCATGGCTTCTTTTTTACCTGCGTCACCAGTGGCAGAGCAGGTCTAGTAAACGCTTGACTCCGTCCGTCAGACCATCCGTCCGTCCGAAACACTTTTTCCATCAAGGTTTTCTTGGCTTCTATGAAAGGGAATGATTTTATATTTGGTCTGCTGCTTCATAATGATGAGTTGTATCGTGTAAGCAATTTTCAGATCTGCCATGCAGCCACTTCCTGTTTAAACACCAATAAATAAATAAATAAATATATATGAAGGCCTCTGACACCTGTCGAGACTGTTTCGGGAAGGAAAGAACATCCTCTTTCCTCTGCACAAAATCTTTGTTCAGAGATGACAGTGGTTTCTCTCTAGTAGTTGCAGCTTGCTTATCAGGTGGAACAAAGTCAGGATAGTATTGAGGAATAAAATTCATCGCTACCATATGCTGTTCCGAAAGGGAAGTGTAATCCTCTTCCTTGTCCCTTTCACCATCCGACTCTGATTCAGCTGTGATGTTCGGTCCATCGCATCTGCGTGTGCAGATGACTGGACCGACCCAGCACCGTCCGACAGCTCAGGACCCGAGTCTGTGGAAGGCTGCTCTTGCACTTGCTGGGATGCTGCGATTAGCTGCGCAATCTGTGACAGCAAGTTCATTGCCGAGGCTTGAGGAGCAGCAATCTTCTGTTTTTTCACCGCTTGCTGCTCCTGGGACGAAGATCCGGAGGTAGATCTTTTCTCTGCACGTCTCAATGAATGAAGCCTCAGATCGCTAGCTACCGGATGGTCCATCTTCACAGGCGAAGACTGGCTCCGTCTTTGCACAGCTGGCTGGATATCTGAAGTCGGGTAGCTAGCATGTGGTCATGTGTGCTTTTCTAGCATAGCGGAGGAAGGCTGGACTGTAGCCGACACCGGCTGCAGTCTGGACGGAGCATCCCGAGCGGCGGGTGTGGACGGATGCTCCGGCTCAAGCAAGTTTCTCAAAATAACATTTGACCCCAAATGTTGCTGGGTTGGAGAAGGCTCTCCCGCTTGCGGTCTATCAGACCTCACCAAGCTTCCTCGAAGAGAAACTTGCTGACTTCCTCCCTATTTCAATCGTCGCTGGGTGAGCTTTAGTTTTTAAGGTGCTTGCTCTACCCAAATCTACACATTCCTCGACCGCAATGGAGTTACCCGGTGTCACGGTTCCCACGAACGGAGTAACCGCTTCACTGGTCGAGCTAGCTGCTTGTAAAGGATTAAGAACACCAACTAGAGGCTTTATCCCCTGCTTAATATTCATGAGCACCTTTGCAGCTAGCTCTGGTTGCTCATCAGAGCGTGACGATGGTAGCACACTTTGGATGGGTGTCACAATACCATCACCATGTTCTTGTTCCTCTGAAAAAGAAACTGAAAAACTTGAATTATCTTGCGGTGAGAGCTCCGGCATAGGAACCTCAACGGTAACAATGTACCACGACACCCGTCTCCAATGTACACATGTAGTACAAGAGTCTGTAGGAGTGCATTGACTACAGGCAAGGCAACAAGCATGTAAATCAGAGGAGGACTTCCGCACTTTGCATTTAGAGCAGTAAGCTTTCATAATTACAATCAAAATACAAAGTCGATAGCACTCCTACAACACAACAAAATATATGATTAACATACATGAATAATAGCAATTAAAATTAAATTCGAAAAAATTATTAAAAAAATTTTCAAAAAATTTTGAGGAACTGCCTAAGTTCCCAAAGGGAACATCATGGGCCCAAGGGCATCCCAATAGAGCCTAAGTGTGGGCAACATCCAAATTTTTGGGCTACACTACCAGAATCATAATCAATGTATCCTAAAGTAATTCTACCGTAATATAATATTAAATACTACATATATATAAAAACGGAAACAAGACATCAGGCACACAAAAAGGCCCAAAGTCAGTAACCAATTTAAATGCTACCAGATGAAAAGCTATATCGTGATACGAAGAAAAAACGATACATCGGATAGAAGATGCAAGACTAAAATGACCTAACACCCCTAGGGTGAGGTGTAACCATGGGGATAAACAAAATAAACATTCTGTATATACACGTTAAACTCCCAAGAAATTTAATAAAAAATTTCAATAAAAAATAGCCAAAAAGCTTAGGAGTTTAACAGGAGGGCTTCATGGAGGGATAGGGAAGGAACACTTAACAAACAGTGGATTAATCATTAGCAAGAATGATGACGTCAGGCGTATGTCCCGAAAATTATAAATTCAAAGTAATTTGTATATTTTTTATACTTACCAATGGCCCAGACTAGCTGGTGTTAACTCAAAAATATCCAGGGCCAAACACAAATTTTGCCCCCCCCCCCCCCCCCCAAATTTGCTTGCAAAACCGAAAAAAATATGTCCTACCTGGTCCTCCATTTTTATACAACAACCAATGGCCCAGAGTTGTATAGATCTTTATTATACAGTACACTATTACATTGATTACAACATTACAACAAACAGGAACATAAGCTGGTATACAGCATGGAAATGGCATAGCCTATAAGGCTGTCTTCCTGCCATTCCTGTAAAAAGAAAGATATTAAGTTTCTTTGGCATCAGTGTATAGAAGTGCTTTCCCCAAGACAGAGTTGTCTGATCTTTTATTTGTAATTCAAGGGGGCTAGAATGTAATTGACAATTAAGGGATGGGAAGAGGAGGATGAGATGCCAGAAGCTTACAGCTGGCAGATGACACAGTCGGGGCACGTTGGGTTGTCGCATTTGGAGTTAGGACGCGAGTAATTATTCAAGGCTTTATCAATTAAGGACTTCTTAAATTGGGGTCTATTTAATTGCTGGATTTGTGGGTCTCTACTATTCCAGGTTCTTGGGAAGGAGTGTAATGGCAGCACAGCAGAGAACTGTGTTCTTGGTTTGCGGGTATCTGATTTACCGGTTTGCCTTGCATTCATTCCTGAGGGGTTTCTATATACTTGAAAGGTATCATCGAATGACATAGAGAGTTTTTTGTTCGTCCAGTCGTGCATAAAAAGGGAGACGTGAAGGCTGTAGAGATCACTGAATTTCAGAATGCCACAATCTCTGAAATGGTGATCTGTATGGGAGAGATATGATTTTTTTGTTATGACCCGGACAGCTCTTTTTTGTAGTTTTACAATTCTACTGGTGTAGGTCGAATGGCCCCAGACCTGGATACCATATATAAGATGACACGGAATCAGTGAGAAGTATAAAGTTTTCATTACCTTCGTGGGCAAGAAGTTCTTTGCCCTATTTAGTACAAAAATTGCACTTGCTATTCTTGAGCACACCACAGAAATATGCTCTTTAAATTTCATATTTTCATCCATATGTACGCCAAGAAATTTTATAGTTGTTTGTTCTTGCTCGTTACCAACTGGCTCAATAATTGTATTGTTTAGAAATAGTTTAGAAATAGTTTAATACTGTTTACCTTATACAAATCATTTTGTGGATGAAGTAGCATATATTTGGTTTTAGTAGGGTTGAGGGCTAGTTTGTTGGCAGAACACCAATGGTTTATTTTGGCTAGTTCAGAATTTATACTTTCTGTAAGGGTGTCAAGATTGTTACTTGACCTAAAGGCCATTGTGTCATCAGCAAAGGAAAGTAAACTGAGTTCTGTAGATTCGTTAATATCGTTGATGTACAGTAGAAATAAAACTGGGCCAAGAATGGACCCCTGCAGTACACCTGTATTTATTGGTAAAAAGTTTCTGAAATAGTATTCAAGAATGAGACAAATTTGTTTCGTTCAGTTAAATAACTTTGAAACAACTGATGGGCAATACTTCTAATACCGTAGTATCCCAGTTTCTGGAGTCGGATCGAGTGGTCAATGGTGTCAAATGCTTTGGAGAAGTCTTGAAATATAGAGAGGGTGCATTTCCTTTTGGTTTGTCATTTCCCATTTGGCCCAGACTAGCTGAATCGTAAAAAGGCTGGAGGGCCTAGGACATAGAGGAAAATCCAATTACTCAATCACTTCTTAAAGGATAGCTCATATAGGAGAGAAAGGAATTATATATGTCTTTCTCATTTACGAGAAACGAGAAAGACATAACACCAACAATGTAATTGAGCATTACATAATATATAATTCTCCATTTAATGCCCGCAAAACCCATTATGCTAATTCGGTAAAGGGCAGCCAATATATAAAGATAGTCCAGAGAATGAGACTCTTTATACTCATTTAAAAGTGTCCGAGGATTGTATATCAACGGCCGTTTGACACGTGACATATACAAATGCTTCACAGTTAGCTACACTTTAAAAACAATACATAAATGAGACATATTAATTTCGCTTCACACCGAGCTACACATTAAAACCATCCCAGCACCGACTCGGGACTACTGACATCGGAGGTCTTCACTTGCTTTTCACTATAAAGCCAGATGATCGTAAGGGAAAAAAAATGTCCCCCCCCCCCCCCCACTTCCCCTTGTTCTGAGGTACATGTCCTCAGAACGAAGAGAGCAGTGGAACAGCATCACTGCTGGAACAGGTTACCTAAATAACTATAGATATAATCATTTAGTGGACGACATTCTGAGCAACAGATAGAGAACCTAAACATCTGAGGTCGCCGGAGATGGACTCCACATTTCTAAGGTAAAACTTGGTAAATGTTGAAGGCGGTGTCCAGTACGCAGCTTTCATAAGATCAGTAATGGCTATACTGTTAGAATAAGCCCAAGAAGTGGACAGCGCTCTAACTTCATGCGCTGATATTAACCGAACGCTGATTCGAAGATAGATTTTCATAGGCAATGCATATTGCCAACGGAATCCATCTAGCAACTGAACGGACAGAAATATCTTCTGTTAGGAATCAATGATAAAAAGAAGCATTTCCTTCCTTTTCTAATGCACTCTGATCGGCGTTAAAATGTGCGCATAGCCCTGACTGGACACAGCAGAGGTCTACGGTTGTCCGTAGAGAGCAGAGCCTTTATGATAATAAGTTCCGACCGTTTATCTGGAGCCTGATTCTTAGCCAAAAATCCCACTTGTGTAGTTAAAGTGATGGTATTACCAACACTACGGTAGTGAGATTCGTCAACAGATAAGGCATGGAGTTCACTAACTCCTCTAGCAGCAGCAAAGGCTAAGAGAAATGCTGTTTTATAGGTAAGAATTTGAACTCTACAACGTCTAACGGCTCAAATGGAGCTTCTTTAAGCTTCAACAGAACCCAAGCTAAATTCCACTTAGGAATTAATCTGCGGGTTCTAGGTCTATTTATAGAGAAATTTCTAACTAGTTTGGATAAAGAAGTATTAGATCCAATTGCCAAGATATCATAATGAGCGTAAGTGTCCGATAACATAGACCTATAGCCCTTAATAGTGACGGGCTGCAGTTTGAGAACGTCAAACAGGTGGACCAGAAAGTTGGCAATATCCGGTATGGACGGATCATAGACATCTATCGACTGATCCTTACACCAACAGAAGAAAACCTTCCACTTTGCTGTGTAATTCAGCTAAGAGGAGGACCTGCTGCAGTTAGAAATTACGTCCATGGCTCATCCTGTAAATTGCTTGCTGTGCAAGAAGGACCTCACAACGGAAATACGTGGAGGTTGAGACCTTCCAGGTTGTGATGCAGTGAGTGTGACTTCCCCTGATGAAGAAGGTCCTCTCGCGAATGAAGCTTCCGGGGAACATCTCATAACAGACACCTGAGAATTTTGATCCACGTTTCTGTGACGACAGAGATGCTACTAACAGAATTTTGCTGCGAGACTGTTTGAATTTTAACAGGATCTGCCGAATCAACAGAGTTGGAGGATATGCATATCCTATCATTTCGTCCCATGAGATTCACAGAGCGTCTACTGCATACGCATAATGATCTGGACATGGCGACACGTAAGTCTGCAACTGATTGCTGAGGTGTGTCGCAAACCAATCTATCATAGGTCGATCCCACTGGTAGCAAATCTGTCTGAATACTCGCTTGTTGAGAGTCCACTCTGATGGCAACAGGCGACCTTTCAGAGAGAGCGAGTCTACTAGTACCTTCAGACGACCCGGTATATGATGGCCTGATAGATGAACATGATGCTTCATGACATACGGACAAATTTTTTCCGTTAGTTCGCATAACAGAATCGAATGCGTGCCTCTCTGGTTCCTGATATACGCTACTACCGTCGAGTTGTCTGACAATATCTGAACATGAGTGTCCGCTATAATGTGAATCCATTGTTGTAGCGCTAACCATATTGACATCATTTCTTTGATGTTTATGTGTTTTTCCAGGAACCGAGGGTCCCAAAGACCCTGGCACTTGGAGTCTGTCGGGTTCAGGGTCGCGCCCCAACCAGTTTGACTCGCATCTGTCATAATCGTGAAAGCCGGATCCGGCAGCTGCAGCGGAACTCCCTGAGATAACCACTGAATATCTGCCCAAATCAGGACTTTTTGTTTTACCAGGTCGGTTAAAACAATACTGGTCTCGAGCGAATGTGTCTTAACACTCCAGTTCTGAGTAAAGAATATCTGGAGGGACGTGTGCGTAAGCGACCCATCAGAATAAGATCTGCACAACCCCATCAGTCACATAAATTCCCTCGCTGTTAATGCGTCTGAGTGTAGACAAAAGCGAGCATAACAACTGACTAAATTCGCTCTAGGTAATGGCAGACGAACCAGATTGTTGTGAGCCTCGAAGTTCATTCTTCTCATTTACGATGAAGCCGAGACGTCGGAGCAAAAGAAGCAGACTTTGAACGTCGTTCTGAAGAATAGTTTTGTTGTCGCATCTCTGAAGAATGTCGTCCAAGTAAGCCGACGTTACCGCAGGCGAATGACCTCGGAAGTGAGACATTACCAAGTTCATTATTCGAATGAACGCCCAGGGTGCTAGATTCAGACCGAAGCACATCGCTCGGAACTGATATACTATCCCCTGAATGGCGAACCGTAGGTACTTTCTGAATGCCAGATGTACCAGGACATGAAAGTACGCATCCTTTAGATCTATGCTTGCCGCAGAGTCATTAACTCGAATGCTCGCCCTTACTGATGACGATTACTGATGGTCTCCATATAGAACTTTGGAGCTACAATAAGTTTGTTTATCCAGCTCAAGTCTATTACCAGTCAGAACGAGCAGTCTGGCTTCAGTACAAGAAACAGGTGACTGTAGAATCCTAGAGAATTTTGATTCTCGACGACCTCTATTGCTTCCTTTGCCAAGAGAGCATGTACCTCCGATAGGAGAGACTCACTTTTGCAAGGATTTGACGGAAGATTTGTACACTGCAGACATCTTGTTAGTGGTGGTTTCGCTCGGAAAGATAGCCGTAGGATGTCCGAGACCACACTTTTCACCCACTGGTCTTCCCGAATTGTTATTCAGTTTGTTACGAATCTTGATAACCTTCCACAAACTGGCAAGCAATAGGGGTCCTGACCATCACCTGTAGGACCTGCGAGGCTTACAGGAGGAGAAACCATGTCCCCCCCCCCCCCCCTCCCCTCACAACGAGCCTCGACCCGCCAGCTTAGGGGAATCTGACCGGTAGTCTCGATCAGACCTACGCCCCCTTCCCGGGTTGCAGTATTGACGATACATAGAGATAATAGGAGGGTTTCTTATACCCTGATGCCGCGGGTCGGTTAGACGCTGACTTTAGGAGCAGTGTATTAGACGCTTTCTTTGTAGCTTGGTCATAAACCAATGAAAGCTTATCATCAAAAATTGTGTGTCTGGATATCGGAGCGACCCGTAGAGAGTTTTTCACCTTGTCATCTATTAAAGATGACGATGCAAGGGCTCCGTCACATCTGATTAACTCCAAATTTGCCACTGTTAAGACGGAGTTATACGTGGTAAACATAATAGCCCTGGAAAGAACTCTTAAAGGGGTACGAACGTCCTTAAATTCCTTTCCGTTGAGACACTGCGCCACAGCTCTTGACAGGTGATCTGCGTAAGACATAGCATTTAAATTTGCTCTGTTTGAAGAAATTGCTGTCTCAATTGTGTCCGAGCGAATAGTGAATGACGAAGGCAAGGATAGCTACAGATCCTCAGCCTGCTCATCCAAACACAGAGGAACTCTCTGTACATCTTCCTCGACTGTTTTAAATGAACATGGTCCAACAAACGATAAATTTACGGAAGATGATGACAAGAAACCGCCTTTCTTCTTCCCACTGGAAAGCTTGAATATGGCATCGTCTAAATGGTCGAAGGCCTGCGACACCTGTCTAGACTGAACCAGAAAAGACAGGACCTCCTCCTTTGTCCGGATAAAGTCTGCGTCCAACAAAGGCAGAGGTTTCTTCCTAGTAGTCGCAGCATTCTGATTCGCAAGAACAAATTCAGGGTGGTATTGATGGATTAAATCCATCGCAACCATGTGCTGTTCCAAAAGGGAAGGGTAATCTTCCTCCGTATCCCTTTCACCATCCGATTGAATCAGTTAAGACTCATGGTCAGCGGCTCTGAACATGCAGATGACTGGACCGACCCAGCACCATCAGACAGCTCAGGTTCTGAGACTGCTCCTGCACTTGCTGGGATGCTGCAATGAGCTGCGCAATCTGCGACAGCATGTCTGAGGAGCAGCGGCCTGAGGAGCAGCGGTCTTCTGTTTCATGGGACGGTGTGTCCTAGACGACTCTTTTCTCCAGACGACCTGATAAATGAGGCCTTGTCTCCTTAGCTACCGGATGGTCCGACTTCTTTGATAATGAGTGGTCCCTTCTCGGCGATGCAGGCTGGATATCAGAAGTTGTATAGCTAAGGTGTAGTCATGTGTGCTTTGAAGAAGCCATAACTGTAGCCGACGCTGGCTGTGAACTGAATGGAGCATCCCGGACGGGAGGCATGGATGTATGCTCCAAATGACGCAAGTTTCTAATCACAACATCTGGTCCCAGATGTTGTTGGGAAAGAGAGGGGCCTCTCTCGTTCGCGGTCCTTTCAGTCCTTGCAGAGCTTCCCACTTAACTTGCCGGCTTCTTCCTCTGTTCCGTCGTCGCTGGGTGAACCTGTTTATATTTTAAGGTGCTAGCTCTACCCAATCCACTCTTCTCGACCGAAATGGACACACCCGGTGTCACGGTACCCACGGATGGGGTAACCGCTTCACCGGTCGAGCTAGCTGGCGACAAGGGACTGAAACCACCGGCTAGTGGTTTTTTTCCGTCTAATATTCATGAGCACCTTTGCCGCTAGCTGTGCTTGTTCATCTGAATGTGACGACGGCAGCACACTATCTCTAGGCGATACGTAAACGTCACCATGTTTTTGTTCCTCTGAACTAGATTGACTTTGTGGCGAGAGGATCGGCACTGTCCTCTTGCCGCTAACAATGTACCATGACACCCGTCTCCCAATGTTTGTCATCCCATATGACACATGTTGAGCAAGAATTAGTGGGAGTACATCGATTGCAAGCAAGTAAATCTGAGTAAGACTTTCTCGCCTTGCATTTTGAGCAATAAGCTTTCATAATGAATCAAATAAAGTTGACAGTACTCCCACCAATTCCACAATAAATATATGAAAAAGATACATAATAAATAACATTCAAAATATAAATCGAAAAAATAATTTACCAAAAAAAAATGTTCGAAAAATTTTGACAGGAGCCCAAGTTCCCCAATGGGAACGATGAGCCAAAATGTATCCCGATAGAGCTTAAGTGTGGACAAAATTTCTTTTATTATCCCAAAAATTAATTGCTACTCTACCGGAATATTTAATGTATCTTACAACAGTCCTACCATGATAATAAATAGGAAACTACATATATTTATAGAGCGTTGTCAATGTAAACAACGTCAGAAGAAAAACCAGAAACAAGACTCCAGGCACTGAATAAAAAGGCCCGAAGTCAGTAACAGATTTTGAACTATCCGATGTAAAGCAAGATCTTCATCAGAAGAAAAAACGATACATCGGATGTATAATGCATGACCAAAACGCCTGAACAACCCTAGGGTGAGGACGTGACCATGAGGATATACAGAATAAACATTCAGTGTAACACGTCAAACTCCCAAGAAATTTACAAAAAAAATTTCAATAAAACAAGCCAAAAAGCTTGGGAGTTTAACTGGGGGGCTTCAAGGAAGGATAGGAAAGGAACACTTAACAAACAGTGGACAAATCAATAGCAAGAATGATGATGTCAAGCCCATGTCCCGAAATTGGGAAACATGAAATAATTTTTGTGGCATCATTAAATCTGAGATTTAAAAGCACAGATATCAGTTTGTTGTTACTGACAGAAGGGCTAAACAAAGAATAGTGGTTGGCGCCAATTTCGGTGTCTTCCTGATATTGCACAGTTTGCAAAAGTATGGAGGACCAGTTAGGACATAATTTTTGGGGTTTTGATGCAAATTTTGGGGATTGGGGGGGCAGCAAAATTTGTGTTTGGCCCTGGATATTTTTGAGTTAGCACCAGCTTGTCTGGGCCATTGGTTGTTGTATAAAAATATGGGAAACATGAAATAATTTTTATAATTATTATAAAGTTACAGCCCTGAATGTTTGAAACCACTGTCGTTCACTTCCATCATCCATTTACAGCCTTGGTTTCACCAATTCTTTCACTGATTTGTGTCTGGCATCCTCAAATAAACAGCTGCGCCATGAGTGCATGATACGCCCGTTATTAATTACAAGAGGGAAGCACACAATATGAGTATACATGTGTACTTGTCAGGTTTTTTTTATATTCTTGTACAATAATCATAACCAACAACATACTGAGTTCAATAATTTGGAAATAAAATTATTTGAATTTCATGTATATATATTATGTCTACAGAGATCATAACTTCAAGAAAAAATCGGCGATTTTCTAAGAAATAAAGTCCCATAACTCTGGAATGACTAATCAAATGGCGACACCAACTGAAAGGGAGCTTCCTTCCATCAACATAAACCACCTACCAAAAAATCGTGAAAATCTCTCGAAGCATTCTCGAGTTATCGTACGATGTGTAAAAAATCAACAATTTTCTAAGTAATAAAGTCCCATAACTCTGGAATGACTAATCGAATGGCGACACTAAATGAAAGGGAGCTTCCCTCCATCGATATACACCACCTACCCAAAAATCATGAAAATCTCTCAAAGCGTTCTCGAGTTATCGTATGACCCATAACTCTGGAATGACTAATCGAATGGCGACACTAAACGAAAGGGAGCTTCCCTCCATCGATATACACCACTTACCCAAAAATCACGAAAATCTCTCAAAGCATTCTTGAGTTATCGTACGACGTGTGACTGGATGGACGGACGGACAGCGGTATACCAAAATATGACCCGTTTTTTTTCAAAACGGGCGTATAAAAAGGAGATTTTAAAGCACAGATGTCAGGTCACTGTTACTGACTTTAGGGCCAAACAAAGAATGATGGTTTGCGTCAATTTCGGTACCTTCCTGGATACTGCACATACAGATAACAGAAGTATGGAGGACCAGGTAGGACTTGAATTTTTCAGTTTTGTATGCAAATTTTGGGGATTGGGGGGCAAAATTTGTGTTCGGCCCTGAATTATATTGAGTTAGCACCAGCTAGTCTGGGCCATTGGTTGTGGTATAAAAATACTGAGAATCACTGAAAAATTCTTCATCTGTTTGGCATTTTCAGAAGAAGGGCAGCACAGTATTCAAAACTGAATACCAGTATCCTTATTAAAACAAGAGGCCCCAAGGAGCCTTAATCGCTCACCGGCCAAAGTGGTTCAAAGAAGTATTTGGGGGTCACATTCAGTTAGACATGGTTCATCAACACTACAAAGGAATGTAGTCATGAGCGATAAATTTAAAGGAACTAGGGCCATGGCTTGAACAAACTTGAATCTTACCCCCCAAAGGATGTTGCATACCAAATATCAAAAGCATTCATCTGCCGGATCTGAAGAAGAAGATTTTTAAAGAAAATTCCTCATTTTGAACTAAGTTATCATTCGGGATCCCACAGTGAGCCCAAATATGAACCTAGGGACTTGGCTTGAACAAACTTGAATCTCACCCCCTTAGGATGCTGCATGCCAAATATCAAAACATTCCGACTGATGAATCTGAAGAAGATTTTTAAAGAAAATTTCCTCATATTGACTAAGTTATAATTCGGGCTCCCACAGGGAGCCCAAATATGGACCCAGGGACTTGGCTTTAACAAACTTGAATCTCACCCCCCTAATGATGCTACACACCAAATATCAAAACATTCTGACTGCTGGATCTTGAGAAGATTTTTAAAGAAAATTCCTCATTTCGATCTAAGTTACAATTCAAGCACACACAGTGAGCCCAAATATGGACCCAGGGACATGGCTTGAACAAACTTGAATCTCACCCCCGAAGGATGCTGCATACCAAATATCAAAACATTCCGACTGCTGGATCTGAAGAAGATGATTTTTAAAGAAAATTCCTCATTTTGAACTAAGTTATCATTCGGGCTCTCACAGTGAGCCCAAATATGGACCTAGGGACATGGCTTGAACAAACTTGAATCTCACCCCCTAAGGATGCTGCATACCAAATATCAAAACATTCCGACTGCTGGATCTGAAGAAGAAGATTTTTAAAGAAAATTTCCTCATATTGACTAAGTTATAATTCGGGCTACCACAGTGAGCCCAAATATGAACCCAGGGACTTGGCTTGAACAAACTTGAATCTCACCCCCTAAGCATGCTGCATACCCAATATCAAAAGATTCTGCCTGCTGAATCTTGAGAAGATTTTTAAAGAAATTTGCTTGAAATGCACTAAGTTCAAATTGGGATCCTATACTGAGCCCAAATATGAACCCTGGGGGCCGATTTAAACAAACTTGAATCAGATCCACCCAACAATGTCGCATACCAAATATCAAAAGATTCTGCCTGCAGAATCTGGAGAAGAAGATTTTTTAAGAAATTTGCCTGAAATGCACTAAGTTCGAATTCGGGCTTCTATACTGAGCCCAAATATGAATCCAGGGGGCCAATTTGAACAAACTTGAATCAGATCCACCCCACAATGATGCATACCAAATATGAAAAGATTCTGCCTGCTGGATCTGGATAAGAAGATTTTTTAAGAAATTTGCCTGAAATGCACCAAGTTCGAATTCGGGCTTCTATACCAAGCCCAAATGTGAATCGAGGAGGCCGATTTGAACAAACTTGAATCAGATCCACCCCACAATGTTGCATACCAAATATCAAAAGATTCTGCCTGCTGGATCTGGAGAAGAAGATTTTTTAAGAAATTTGCCTGAAATGCACTAAGTTCGAATTTGGGCTTTTATAGTGAGCCCAAATATGAATCCAGGGGGCCGATTTGAACAAACTTGAATCAGACCCATACCAAGATGCTGCATACCAAGTATCAAAAGATTTTGCCCACTGGTTCTGGAGAAGAAGATTTTTTAATAATTTTTCTATAATTCATACGGTGCTATCAGAGTTATGCCCCATACAGAGCCCCCAAGGGATGTGGCCATTTCATTTGAACAAACATGAATTGCCATATAGTAATGAACATGCACATGAAGTTTCGTGAAAATCGGACCAGTGGTTTCAGGGGAGAAGTCGTTTGAAAAATGTTCACGACGTCAGACTACGGACGCCGGACGACAAGTGATAAGTTGAGCTCCTTTCGGTGAGCTAAAAAACACTGCAATATACCAGTATACAGTAGACTATTTTAGATATTTGAAAGTAGTAATCAATACCTACTAGAGACTGAAGATCTAGAAGGAGGACTGAAGCAGGAGAGTAGCTTTAGAAGGGAAAGGGTGCTCGAGGATTGTAATAGAAACTGGCAAGCTGGAATTGGGACCAAGAGTTCTTTAGACCGTTTATATAAAAAAGATGGGCAGCTTTTGAGGAGTAGCTGGATGGTTTGTTTGGAGAGTCATTGTTGCTTAAAAGTGAGATGCAGGTCACTGGAGTTGGGGAGAATTGGGATAGGAGAGGAAAGAGTGTGCCAAATGTGTAACTTAAGTGAAACTGTGACCCTGGAACATTTCAGTTTAGAATGCCCCAAATATTTGACTAGTAGAACAAGACTCCTTGGAAAACTTATGGAACAAGAGGCCCCAAGGAGCCTTAATCGCTCACCGGCCAAAGTGGTTCAAAGAAGTATTTGGGGGTCACATTCACTTAGACATGATTCATCAACACTACAAAGGAATGAAATCATGAGAGACAAATTTTATGGAACTAGGGACTTGGCTTGAACAAACTTGAATCTCACCCCCCAAGGATGCTGCATGTCAAATATCAAAACATTCCGACTGCTGAATCTGACGAAGATTTTTAAAGAAAAATTTCTCATATTGACTTCCCACAGGGAGCCCAAATATGGACCCAGGGACTTGGCTTTAACAAACTTGAATCTCACCCCCCTAAGGATGCTACACACCACATATCAAAATATTGCGACTGCTGGATCTGAAGAAGAAGATTTTTTAAGAAAATTCCTCATTTCGAACCAAGTTACAATTCAAGCTCCCACAGTGAGCCCAAATATGGACCTAGGGTCATGGCTTGAACAAACTTGAATCTCATCCCCCTAAGGATGCTGCATACCAAATATCAGAACATTCCGACTGCTGGATCTGAAGAAGAAGATTTTTAAAGAAAATTCCTCATTTTGAACTAAGATATAATTTGGGCTACCACAGTGAGCCCAAATATAAACCCAGGGACTTGGCTTGAACAAATTTGAATCTCATCACCCTAAGCATGCTGCATACCCAATATCAAAAGATTTTGCCTGCTGGATCTGGAGAAGAAGATTTTTGAAGAAATTTGCCTGAAATGCACTAAGTTCAAATTGGGCTCCTATGTGGAGCCCAAATATGAACCCAGGAGGCCGATTTCAACAAACTTGAATCAGATCCACCCAACAATGTGGCATACCAAATATCAAAAGATTCTTCCTGCTGGATCTTGAGAAGAAGATTTTTTAAGAAATTTGCCTGAAATGCACTAAGTTCGAATTCGGGCTTCTATACTGAGCCCAAATATGAATCCAGGGGGCCGATTTGAACAAACTTGAATCAGATCTACCCCACAATGTTGCATACCAAATATCAAAATATTCTGCCTGCTGGATCTGGAGAAGAAGATTTTTAAGAAATTTGCCTGAAATGCACTAAGTTCGATTTCAGGCTTCTATAGTGAGCCCAAATATGAATCTAGGGGGCCGATTTGAACAAACTTGAATCAGACCCATACCAAGATGCTGCATACCAAGTAGCAAAAGATTCTGCCCACTGGTTCTGGAGAAGAAGATTTTTTAATAATTTTTCTATAATTCATATGATACTATCAGAGTTATGCCCCATACAGAGCCCCCAGGGGACGTGGCCATTTCATTTGAACAAACCTGAATTGCCATATAGTAATGAACAACCACATGAAGTTTCGTGAAAATCGGACCAGTGGTTTCAGAGAAGAAGTTGTTTGAAAAATGTTCACGACGACTCACGACGACGACGGACGGCAAGTGATAAGATGAGCTCCCTTCGGTGAGCTAAAAATAGGATGAAAGCATGAAGGATAATAGGATTAGGAATGACATGAGGAAAAGGGTCAATTTTATAGCTGAGTAGAACGAGAAAGTGCCAACAGGGGTATTAACAGTTTTTGACTGAATGCGGAGAGACTAAGAGGGAGAGTCGGGAGAAATACCCTAACGGGACACTGGGTTAATGTTGGCCTCCTCATTACCGGACCGCAACAAATCAGCAGAAGGCAAAAGAATTATTATTATTATTATTATTATTGTGACAGTATTAAAACAGGGAAGATGCAATATGTTTTTATCTCAACTGTACATAGCAAGTTTTACTGTTTTAAGCCAGTACAAATTTTCATGTTTTATTTTAGGTAAAGTACTGATATTCACAAGGGAAAATAGTTTCCCTTATAATTGTTTATTTTAGGACTGGAAGTAAAAAAAAGTGTCTTTGAGGGTTTTGTTTACTTCAAGTTTATTGCAGCTGAGCATCTGGCTCAACATTATTCTACTTTGTCCAGTCACAGGTGACTGACCACTCTCAAGTGTATACAGGTTCATTAAGGTCAAAACTGCATGCATTGATTAATTGTTCACTAATCAACCTGACTAACTCCTCCATAATAGGAAATGTTTTCTGTCCAAGGAATGCTATTGGACAAATCTGGTAAAGTGCTCACCTGTCTCTGTTCATGTTATTTTCTGAGAAAGAATTTGCAATTTGATCCCTCAGCTTTCTTCAGTGCAATTAGAAGTGTATTTTGTGTGTCTTGTTATTCAACATTCTACTGAGTATAATGTTCTCTGTTATGATGGATAAAAAGGGGTCATAGACATATAGCCCTCTTTGTTGTATGTAGGAAGGAGCAGGATTGGACTTAGGAATTTTCTGAAACCAAGGTTACAAGTTTAGTACTGTGGCTGTACCATGGTGTAGATAGGCAGAGAGACAGAGACAGGGATGGAGCTCATCACATTGATGGAGTTCTGATTTGATGTGATGATTTGATTTGATCTGTTGATTTGATGATTTATTGATCATTGACAATAAATTGAACTCACGATAAACTTCAACCACCGACTTGTTTATTCTGTTCATCATAAGCAAGAATTGGTTACATTATTATTATTAAACATATAGACGATTATATTCAGACTGCTAAACTCTTCTTTATTATATCTAATTCAGTTGAAAATGGGAATGAACAATTATTTCATAATTTTGTATAAGATGTTTAAATTCAGTACTTATTCATCTCCTCTGCATGCTGCAATTAAAGATCTTGCAGAAATCACAAAATGAAGATTGAACTTGCAGTTTGATGGTACAGTCAGTGGCCACATGAACCTACACAAGGAAATCTTTCTCTGTATCAACACAAAGATGTCACTTTGAGATTGGTGGTAAATCCATATTAACAGGGTTAGGACATCAATTAGTGTATTACTCAAATAAAACTTAAATTATGGGTATACTTCGTTTATTATTATGATAAAACACATAATAGCTTGCACAATGATGTTGGGTGCTTAATAATGCTGGCCACTAAAAGTCAAACTGCTAAGAAAACAATGACTAATTGTCCAAATTGCATTCCATTGGGAATATGGAAAGGGTGATTGACTAGCACTCTATAACTGTAGTTTTTCAATTCAACTGTTTTCTCTGTTTTACATGTACAATAACCTAGCGACATAGAATAAATCATGCGATGTCAATAAAGGTCTTAGTCACATAACTAAAAACAAGAACATTCTCATCTCAATAATAATTGCTGCAAACCTATACATCATTTTTCTGAATAAATGTATTAACCCTTTACCCAATGTAATGGCTGAAACCGGCCAGTGCTATTCTAAAAAATCGCCAATTAATTTTCATTATTTTTTCATTTTATAAAATGAAAAAAATTAGTTAATGAAGAATTTTTTTTTGCAAATGTTGTCTGCTTTTCATATTAGATAAAGGGTTAATGTATAAACTGGGAGCATGTTTTCAGATCAGTGAGTATATCCAAGTGTTATTTGAACAGAATTTGAAAAGAGCTAAATTGGAATATTTTGGGAATGATAGAATAGAATGACTCTTGTTGAATTTAACATTTTCCCAATATCGACTTTAACGTTGATAGTTTGATACAGTACTGTTACTTACAATATACCAATATTTTTAAAATGATGGCGTATCAGTGTGGTAACATTTTAAATACCATAATTACAAGTTAAGCAGCATACCATACAGCCTTAATCAGAACACTATTTATTTATTTATTGGTATGCAACTCTTAACCCGCTGAGTATTTTCAAGATATTTTTTCATCAAATCTGGTCATGGCGAGTTGATGAAAAATTAATCTAAATACTAGATGAAGTGATTGTGCCTGCACAATACACAGGATTTTCCTCGTATTTTCAGTTCCTGAGCGTTTTCGTCTCAAAATTAAGAAGAACACAGAAAAACGGATTTTTGATGAGCCTATCAACATACTGACGGTAGAAGATATAATTGCAAGACCTCTATGCAGTATGCCAGCTCCCAGAGGTCACATCTAATGATATTCTGTACTGACCGCCAAGGCTCCATACATTGGAATAACCATAGCCATTCCAAACTGCGCATTATTACTATGTCGACCTCATTAAATGTCAACGAGTGGACGACATTTGCCAGTAAATCCATGTCAGTTGTAATTCCCATTCAGAAGTCCAAAACAACTGCTACCATAAGTGTTTCAATGAAGGTTACTTTTGAAGATTTCCAAATGCTTTTGCATCCGATTCTTATGCGTGGAGGCGGAAACACTACATGATGGGCAGTGATGTCGTGGTTCCTCACGATTGCAGAAGAAATATCTAGAGTTCAGAAATAAAAAACGAGTGCGTAATTGGGTGGGAGTGGGGGGAGGGGGGGGGGTTGGTTCGGGTGGGAGCTGACAAATCAGTATGGGGAGTGTTAGTTTATATCATTTCTTAATAAGTTCTACTTCTCCTTCAATAAACCTGATGGATTTGATTGTACGACCACAACAAGTACAGGCCGAAAGTCAAGATTAAACTCTTATGTATACTGTTATCCGCTTTAGAGGAATTCCACCAGGTATAGGTCATATTGCCACAACCCTTCCTGTTGCTTCTTATCTACATGTACGTTGCAGGGTCTTCGGGTAGATGAATAATTCTCAGTTATTTATCTATGCCATGAGCTCTTATGGTGAAAGCCTGAAATTGAAACGCGGTACCAGAAGGCAACTTCCCAGGCTCGAAGTCAGCAGTATTTAAAAATTTGACATGTGTGTGGGGTGAGGGGGGGGGGGGGGGGGGGGCCATATGTATACCTAAAGCTAATTCAAACTTGGACCCAAAGTCCGTAACATATTAGGCATATCCAAAGTGCATAGCCCCGAGATGTGGGAGGGTATTTGAGGGGGGGGGGGGGGGGAGGCTCCCCTTCCCGACTTTTTTTTAAATAAGAGGCACTGATAACAATTCTCATTTGAGGCTTGTCATGGCTCTGCGTAATGGCGTGTGACATTTCTAAATCCCGCACTTTCCGGTCTCGGTTCTGGTCTGGTGTTAGGAAATCTCCTTGCCGACGTGAATAATGAGTTCTTTGACAATCATGATATTCTAAAAGTTATATAGGAGGTCATTGGACAATTGTTAGCTTCGTCGGCTGCTAGCTCTGAGTCTATGCCACACTGGTCAGAAATTATTTTCCGACAGAATGTGTAAATTTTCGACAGAGATGTTTATTGGGGTCGCGGTTCGCCACCGTCGCACACCCACCTTTTTTTTTTGGGGGGGGGGGGGGGGGGAGGGGGCAGAGTTTCCCAGTCCTCAATTTGGCTACAGCAACTAATTCCAGGCCTTCATGGTGCTCTATTACTTCTGGCTTCCATGTCAGAATGTTAGGAAGCAAATGGATAGTTGCAGGTAGGTAATTGTCGGGTTATTTCTTATAATTAGACACCCTTAATGTTTCAATGATTTTTCACTCAAAACGTAAAATGACACTTAACGCCTACACTATACAATCTAAAAGCGCATATTTTTTTGAATATATTACAAATTACAACAAATCATTTGAATTGGTGTTCTATCAGCAAGGACTGATTAAGTAATACTAAATATTTAAAAGAAACGCGAATACCAATGTTTGCGGGTTTTACTGAAAATTTTTATTTCAAATTATGTACAGCGTTCACTGAAGTTGAGGTCGCCAGGTGCAAAATGATCAATGTTTTTCAGACGTGTTTCCTGGCATGGACGCCCGAGATGTAGAGTCCAACTAATGGGTGTTTGTGTTGGGTGGGGGTTGGGCAGTCGCGTCTGATAGTTTTACAGGTGGAGGAAGAGCCTCAACATCCAAATTCTGAATTACGGCCACTTTAACCCGTCTCGTAGTACAGTTTCGTCAGATCAAAGTGGCGATCGAAAGAAAGAAGTTTGGTTTTTGATCAAACATTTTCAGTCCCAACCGGACCAAAAAATTTCCAGGTAACAAAAAATATTTTTTTGTCTCAAAATTTACCAAAACGCATAGAAAACCGAAAAAAAAAATCCGATTTTTGTTCAAAAGTTTCCAAGTCCGAACCGGAGTGGTAGTTCTCCAGCCATCAGAAGCCAAGTGGAATAAAACCCTATTCCCATGGGATGGGGAAGGTTTAAAGAGACCGCGAATGTTGCCATTTCAACCACGGAAGCCTTATACGATTCAAGAACGTCGATTATTCTCATGCCAAAATGAGGGTGTACGGACCGTTGGGAGGCCGAGAGTGTACATTTGGCGACCACCCGAAGGCAATGCAACAGGATTGTGCTTCCACACTCCGGGGAATCTTTTTATCTATATACGGGCTACAGATTTTCAATCACCACCGCTTTTAACCCACTCCGGTAGCAAAGTATAATGAGGTCATAGTACCTGCCCGAAGACCCGACCAAAAACTTCCAGGTAAAAAAACAATTTTTTTCGTCTCAAACTTGACCAAAACGCGTAGAAAACCAACAAAAAAAAATCCCATTTTTGTTGAAAATTTTCCAAGTCCGAACCGGAGTGGTAGTTTTCCAGCCATCAGAACCCAAGTGAAATAAAATCCTATTCCCGTGGGGTGGGGGAACGGTTTAAAGAGGCGGTGAATGTTGCCATTTCAACCACGGAAGCCTTATATGATTCAAGAACGTCGAGTATTTTCATGCCAAAAAGAGGGTGTTCGCATGGTTGAGAGGCCGAGAGTGTACATTTGGTGACCGCCCGAATCCAAATACAACAAGGTTGTGCTTCCACACTATGGGGAATCTTCTTGTCTATATACGGGCTACACATTTTTCAATCACCACCGCTTTTAACCCACTCCGGTAGTAAAGTATAATCAGGTCGTAGTAGCTGACCGAAGACTGGACCAAAAACTTCCAGGTAAAGAATTTTTTTCGTTTCAAAATTGACCAAAACGCACAGAAAACAGAAATAAAAATTCTGATTTTTGTTCAAAATTTTTCAAGTCCGAACCGGAGCGGTAGTTCTCCAGCCATCAGAAGCCAAGTGAAATAAAACCCTACTCCCCTGGGGAGGGGAAAGGTTTAAAGAGACCGTGAATGTTCCCATTTCAATCACAGAAACCTTATACGATTCAAGAACGCCGAGTATTCTCATGCCGAAAGGAGGGTGTACGGACCGTTGAGAGGCCGAGAGTGTATTTTGGCGACCTCCCTAAGCCAAACTCAACAAAATTGTGCTTCCAAACTACGGGGAATCTTTTTACCTATATATGGGCTACACATTCTCAATCACCGCCGCTTTTAACCCACTCCGATAGTACAGTATAATTAGGTCAAAGTACCAGTCTGAAGACCGATTTTTCGTTTTTTTTGGTGTAGTGTAAAAAAAAAAAAAAAATTTTTTTTCGTCTCAAAATTGAACAAAACACAAAAAAATAAAGACAAACATTTCCGGATTTTGGTCGAAAAGTCCGAACCGGAGTGGTAGTTCTCCAGCCATCAGAAGTCAAGTGAAATAAAACCTTATTCCCATGGGGTGGGGAAAGGTTAAAGGAGACCGTGAATGTTGCCATTTGAATCACGGAAGCCTTATACGAGTCAAGAACGCCGAGTATTCTCATGCCAAAAAGAGGGTGTACGGACCGTTGAGAGGCCGAGAGTGTACTTTTGGCGACCGCCCGAAGGCAAACGCAACAAAATTGTGCTTCCAAACTATGGGGAATCTTTTTACCTATATATGCGCTACACATTCGCAATCATCACCGCTTTTAACCCACTCCGGTAGTACAGTATATTTAGGTCAAAGTACCAGTCTGAAGACCAATTTTCGTTTTTTGGTGGTGTAGTGTAAAAAAAAAAAAAAAAATTTTTTTCGTCTCAAAATTGAACAAAACACATAAAAAACAAAAACAAAAATTTCTGAATTTTGGTCGAAAATTTCGGAAGTCCGAACCGGACCGAAAATTTTCAGTGTAAAAAAAAAATGTTTTTTCGTCTCAAAATTGAACAAAACACATAAAAAACGAAAAAAAAAATTTCGATTTTTTGGCCGCCATTTTGGATTGACGAAAAATCGAAACGAAATTCTTTCGATTTTTTTTATAAAGCGGTATTACTGCCTTCAATTTGGAACTCTTTTAGAGGGCTCATTATATTTAAATCTCGATATTTCAATCCAAAATGGCCGATTTTTGAGATAACTTTCCGTTTTGTGAAAAATTTTAGCAGAAAACATAAAAAATGGAAAAAAATACTGATTATATTTGTTTTAGACAAGAGTAATTCTGACAAGTCTGTCAAAAAATTAAGTCGATAGCTTTTTTCTTTCATGAGATATTGGCCTACGAAGCTTTGGGCGTTTTTGGGCGTTTTTGCCCACCAAGAAACATTTTCCCCCAAATACTGATGGTTTTATTTATTAGGACTCATGGCCGTCATTGATAGTTTTTATTTATGAGAAATAATGAATCTGGACATAATAAAGTAAAAAAAAAACAAGAAATTTTTTTTCAATTTTTTGTCACAGTGTCCCGAAGCCATGTTTGACTGCTAGCGGAAGCCAAATTAAGAACAACTCCATCTCCAAAAAATGATAACTGTTCATGTACACTGTGACTTCAACATTTCTACCCTTAGAAGCTTTCAAATCGTCCCACTTGTTGAGTACTGTGACGGCAAAGTAGCCCGGTGGAAACAAAAAATTCCGACTTTTGGTCGAAAATTTCTAAGTCCAAACCGAAAATTTTTCTGGTGCAAAAAATTTTTTTTTTTCGTCTCCAAATGGCCTGAAACACATAAATAACCGAAAATAAAAATTCGATTTTTCGGCCGCCATTTTGGATTACCGAAAAATCGAAACGAAATTCTTTCGATTTTTTTTATAAAGCGGTATTACTTCCTTCAATTTGGAACCCTTTTAGAGGGCTCGTTATATTTAAATCTCGATATTTCAATCCAAAATGGCCGATTTTTGAGATAACTTTCCGTTTTGTGAAAAATTTTGGCAGAAAACATAAAAAATGGAAAAAAATACCGATTATATTTGTTTTAGACAAGAGTAATTCTGACAAGTCTGTCAAAAAATTAAGTCGATAGCTTTTTTCTTTCATGAGATATTGGCCTACGAAGCTTTGGGCGTTTTTGGGCGTTTTTGCCCACCAAGAAACATTTTCCCCCAAATACTGATGGTTTTATTTATTAGAACTCATGGCCGTCATTGATCGTGCAAAGTTTGAAAAAAATCTTAAAGACCGTTTTCGAGAAAACTCTTTCCCCGATGTGTTGGAAAAAAAAAAAAAAAAAAAAAAAGAATAATAATCTTGGCAATAACAAATAGATTTTCCTTTCAGGAAAATCCAAATAACAAGAAATCATTGGTGAAAAAATCCATTCAATTTACAGGGGGAAAATATGGTTAAATATGCCAAAATTATACTTATATCAGTGACAAGAGAAACCCTGTGCTGGGCAGGAATATCCGCTAGCAGCATGTAAAGAGTTAAGGTCCCATACTTCTGCACAATGACTAATCGTAACAACATGGAGATAAAGTCAAGGTCAGTCAATTGTTTATACCCCATGTTGCCTATTTTAGAGGACTTGCACCTCAAGCATTAGTGACTGGGTCCTATTTTACCAATAAAACAGAGCTTGTTTACCGCAGTAAACAAGCACTACCTCACTTCCGGGGGTTCCCGTGGGGGAATCAGAACAATGGTCAGCGTGAAAGTTATTGTCTCACATATTTGTCACAATGGATCTTAGAAACATTATACAACACATTAAAGTCACAAACCAAATCTAAAAACAGAATCTTATACAGTTTTCAACAAATCTCTGATGGAAATTTCAATAAGGACTGAAACTAGATCTATTACCTTGGTGTGATTAGTAGCTCACTCCTGCATTCCCATTCACAAACTGTAGAAGGGATTGGGTAGTTAAAATATGAATTTGACCATTTCAAATAGAAATCAATAATAAATCTCAGCTCAAGAGGTGATAATTCACCTAAAAATTGTTTCAACCTGAAGATCGATAAGAATGTGCCATGGGTGCTTGCTAGTGATCAAGTATGAATTGTTTCATTATTGTTGACTCATTAGCTCAAGACCACTGCACACAAGAACAAAATTGGATCAATAGAACTGGATGGGAAAGATGGGTGGGACAGATGAATGAATGGGTAAGACATCTAGTCCCCACTTTCAAAACGAACCTAAATATGGGCACAGAGAAACTTGACTTAAACAAATTTGAATGTATACAAGTGAAACATGCAACTTGCAAAAATAAACATTTTCTGTTCGACAACAAATTGCATGTATTTCACAATGAAAGTGTCAATGACACTGTAGCTTAACTTGTCAAGACAAAGACATGTACATGTATAGTATGTGACAAAGCAATGACAAACATCTAGGTAATGACCTGATAACAAAGGTACATATAAAGTATTGTAACGGTCTGTACATAAATACTGACCGTTGCCTGTGACAAATGTATAGGTAAAGTATTGTAAAGGTGGGTGACAGTCAGATGCTAAACTAGAAAAAAATCTTTGAGTCCCAGATAATATTTGTTCTCATAGCACAGTGATAACAAAGGCACCCCAAAACACACTCATTCCTGTCCCAAGGTGAAAACAAAGGTACCCAAGAAGTTTCGTGAAGATCAGTTCACAAATATGAGCTGTGTAGAAGTTGTGACAAAAAACTGATTGGACCTAATTTCGGTACAAAATGGCCACTGGCAGCCATCTTGAATTTTGGACCGCACCCAGAAACACTCGTTCTCGTCTCAAGGTGATAACAAAGGTACCCAAGAAGTTTTGTGAAGATCGGTTCATAAATACAGCCTCTAGCCCGAGCCGTATTGACATGTGCACTTACAGAGTATAAGTAGCACTGAATAAATCAAAGTTCATCTAATTTGCATAATTTCTGCACGAGAAAAAAACCCGTACAATATGTGATGTATTCCATGTTACTAAACATTCATACAAAAATTTATTCAAATCAGAACTCTCATACAGAAGTTCTGTACAAAAGACTGATTGCACTAATTTTGGTACAAAATGGCTGCTGGTGGCGATCTTGAATTTTGGACCACACCCAAAAACACTCGTTCTCATCCCACGGTGATAACAAAGGTACCCAAGAAGTTTCGTAAAGATCGGTTCATAAATGCGGCCTCTAGCCCGAGCTGTATTGACATGTGTACTTACTGTGTGTAAGTAGCACTGAAAAAATCAAAGTTCATCTAATTTGCATAATTTCTGCACGAGAAAAAAACACGTATTATATGTGATGTATCCCATGGTACTAAACATTCACACAAAAAATTATTCAAGTCAGCACTTTCATATGGAAGTTCTGTGCAAAAATCTGATTGCACCTAATTTTGTACAAAATGGCTGCCATCGACCATCTTGAATTTAGGACCGCACCCAAAAACACTTGTTCTCGTCCCACGGTGATACCAAAGGTACCCAAGAAGTTTCGTAAAGATCGGTTTATAAATACGGCCTCTAGCCCGAGCCGTATTGGCATTTGCACTTACAGTGCTGAAAGTAACACTAAATACATCAAAGTTAGTCTAATTTGCATAATTTACGTACGAGAAAAAAACCCATATTATATGTGATGTATCCCATGGTACTAAACATTCATACAAAAAATTATTCAAATCAGAGCTTTCATATGGAAGTTTTGTACAAAAAACAGATTTCTGCATCGTCGGTACAAAATGGTGGCTGGCAGCCATCTTGAATTTCGGACCGCACCCAAAAACACTCGTTCTCGTCCCACGGTCATAACAAAGGTACCCAAGAAGTTTCGTAAAGATCGGTTCATAAATACGGCCTCTAGCCCGAGCCGTATCCAATTGTTGACGGACAGACGGACCATGGCATAAGCTCAAATTTGGCTTTGCGAAAGTTGAGCTAAAAATTACGTTTTGTATCAATTTCACAAATGAAAGTGTCAATGACACTGTAGCTCAACTTGTCAAGACATGTACATGTATAGTATGTGACACAGCAATGACAAACATCTAGGTAATGACCTGATAACAAATGTACATACTAGATGGTGAAACTTGTGTGCAAAGCACACTATAGTGTATCCCCGCATTTGCATCCTTGACTTTGTATGAATGCTTGATACAAAGATGAAATGTATTATATGACTCACTAAAATCATATTGAGTGGCACAGGTGACACAGCTTCGTGTGCACCTACAGACTCCACTGCAACATTTGAGCATGGTTTTAGCATTTCGAATTACAGCATGCGTTTATCATCTCGAATTACATACCCTAGGAGCCTTTTGCCGGAAACGGTCTAAGAAAACACAAAAGTGGCAATGGTGACACAGCCACGTAGCACCAAAAAAATCCGAAACCTTCCTGCGCATTTACAGACTCTACTGCAACATCTCAGCATGGTTTTAGCGTTTCGAATTACATACTCTAGGAGCTTTTTGCCAGAAACGGTCTAAGAAAACACGAAAGTGGCAATCGTGGCACAGCCACGTGGCACCTGAAAAATCTGAAATCTTCGTGCATATCTACAGACCCTACTGCAACATTTGAGCATGGTTTTACCATTTCGAAATACATACTGTAGGAGCCTTTCGCCGGAAATGGTATAAGAGAACATGAAAGAGGCAACAGTGGCACAGCCACGTGGCAGCCCAAAAATCCGAAACCTTCGTGCGCATCTACAGACCCTACTGCAACATTTCAGCATGGTTTTAGGATTTCGAATTACATACCCTAGGAGCCTTTCGCCGGAAACGGTCTAAGAAAACGCGAAAATGGCAACAGCACAGCCACTGGGCAGCTGAAAAATCAGAAACCTTCGCACGCATCTACAGACCCCACTGAAACATTTGAGCATGGTTTTAGCGTTTCGAATTACATACCTTAGGAGCCTTTTGCCGGAAACGGTCTTAGAAAACACAAAAGTGGCAACAGTGGCACAGCCACGTGGCACCTGAAAAATCTGAAACCTTCGTGCACATCTACAGACCCTACTGCAACATTTGAGCATGGTTTTAGCATTTCGAATTACATACCCTAGGAGCCTTTCGCCGGAAACGGTCTAAGAAAACACGAAAATGGCAACAGCACAGCCACTAGGCAGCTGAAAAATCAGAAACCTTCGCGCGCATCTACAGACCCCACTGAAACATTTGAGCATGGTTTTAGCGTTTCGAATTACATATCCTAGGAGCCTTTCACCGGAAAGGGTCTCGGAAAACACGAAAGTGGCAACGGAGGCACAGCCACGTGGCAGCTGAAAAATCTGAAACCTTTGTGCGCATCTACAGACCCCACTGCAACCTTTGAGCATGGTTTTTAGCATTTCGAATTACATACCCTAGGAGCCTTTCAATGGAAACGGTCTAAGAAAACACGAAAGTGGCAACAGTGGTACAGCCACGTGGCATCCAAAAAATCCGAACCTTCCTGCACATCTACAGACCCTACTGCAACATCTCAGCATGGTTTTAGCGTTTCGAATTACATACTCTAGGAGCTTTTTGCCAGAAACAGTCTAAGAAAACACGAAAGTGGCAATCGTGGCACAGCCACGTGGCACCTGAAAAATCTGAAATCTTCGTGCATATCTACAGACCCTACTGCAACATTTGAGCATGGTTTTACCATTTCGAAATACATACTGTAGGAGCCTTTCGCCGGAAATGGTCTAAGAGAACATGACAGTGGCAACGGTGAAGCAGCCACGTGGCAGCTGAAAAATCCGAAACCTTTGTGCGCATCTATAGACCATACTGCAACATCTGAGAATAGTTTTAGCATTTCGAATTACATACCCTACGAGACTTTCGGCGGAAAAGAAAACATAAAAGTGGCTAAAGTGGCACAGCCATGTGGCACCTGAAAAATCCGAAACCTTTGTGCACATCCATAGTCCCTACTGCAACATATGAGCATGGTTTGAGCATTTCGAATTAAAAAAATTTTTCGCCAAAGTTGAGCTAAAAATGTTTTCCCAAATTATCTCCCCTTGTGGAGATCAAAATCAGGAATGGCACACAGATTTGAAGCAGTGACATTTGTTGAGTGTAAATAACCGAGTCACATCAAAACCTCTAAAAAATAATTGTCAAAATTCACAACTTTCGAATGTTGTTGTTGGGCTCCTAAGTAAGTCCTAGTATGGAAGCAGAAACATGGCTTGAACAAGCTTTAATGTATATACATGAAAGATGCTGCTTGCCAAAAATCAACACTTTCTGTAGTGGTTCTTAAGAAGTTTTTTAAAACTATTTTGAGTTATGTCCGCTTTTAGACCCTTTTGATCAACCAGAACAAAATTCAATTCTCAGACTATAGGGAACATATGTTCCAACTTTGGCCCATTTATTTATTAAGGTTTAACAACACTTTAACAGCCAAGGTCATATCATGTCGGTGACAGTTTTGCGGGTGGAGGAAGCCGGAGTACCCGGAGAGAACCACCCAGCAACGATGAGCAGCTGCCAGCTCCCAAACATCCAACTTTGGCCCAATACTAAAGTATTTAGCCTGTGATTTGACATGCTCAGCAGTGGCGATTTCTAAAAACTTCCCTGTATCGGGGGTATAAAAAGTGGGGGTAAAATCAAATCAAGTATATGTCTCCCAACAGCACTGTTTACCAAACTTGGTTCAAATTATTTGAAATTTGGATCTATTTTCAGACATAGTGTTTTCAAGGAAGGGGAGTGTTCCCACAGGGCTCTATGAAAACTTAATATGCAAATGATTATGTATAAAAGGTTCAATCAAACAAGAGGCCCCATGGGGCCTGAAGCACTCATCTTGAACAGAACACAATATAAACAGAGTCCAAGAATGAGTCTACATTAAGCAAGCCATCTCCATTGGCTGCACTCTCAATCCTTGAGTCCCTCAGGAGTTACAAAAATAATCCGGGCATCAAGCCTTTTCTTCAGTTGATCATAACGTAAAATGTAGAGCTCCCCTATGAAGCCCCTTGATACAATCTATGTGGATTAATCTTAGTTACACACCTCTGGAGGGTACTCAATACAAAATTTTTAATTCTTCAGCAAAATCACCAATTCCGGCACCCATAGGGAGCCCAAATATTAACCCAGACTCTCGATTTGAACACAGTTGAATCTGACTTCCATAGAGATGTTGTGTACCAAATATGAAAGCCTTCTGACTGTTGGATCTGAAGAAGAGAAATTTTTTATTTCTTCATATTGTACTACATGTAAGTTAAAATTTGGGCTACCATAGCGAGCCCAAATATTAACCTATGGATCCGATTTGAACAAACTTGAATCTGATCCCCCTAGAGATGTTGTATCCCAAATATGAAAGCATTCTGACTAGTGAATCTGAAGAAGATTTTTAAAGAAATTCCCTCATATTGTACTAAGTTAAATTTCAGGTTCTCATATGGAGCCCCCATATTAACCCAGGTACTCAAATTGAACAAACTGGAATTGGAAGCCCCTAGAGATGTTGTATACCAAATATGAAAGCATTCCGACTGGTGGATCTGAAGAAAAAGATTGTTAAAGAAATTTCCTCATGTTGCACTAAGTAAAAATATGGGCTACCATAGCAAGCCCAAATATATACCTAAGGATTTGATTTGAACAAACTTGAATCTTTTTGCATGGGTCAAGTACTTATGACCTAATAATACCACATACCAAATTTGGTTCAAACCGGACTATCGGTTCAGAAAATAGAAATTTTGGACGTGGCCAAAAATCTTACCCTTCCCACTACAAAGCCAAATATTGCTTCACAAACTTCGTTTGAACAAACTTGATTCTACACCTAAAAAGGAAGCTCCATAGCAAATTTCAAGTCATTGTACACACTGGTTCTTGAAAAGAAGATTTTAAAAATATTTTGAGGCATTTTCCCCCACTCCCCCCCTATGGAGCTGGGCATGTTGAGTTGAACAAAAATGCAATGCCCTTGGGGACCATCACTCACACAAACTTTCACTTGAATTGGTCCAGTGGCTTTGGAGGAGAAGACCAAAACATGGTGTTGACGGACGACAGACGGACGGACTGTGTCAAGATGAGCTAAATACCAAATCACTTGAAATTCCTACCTATATTAGTCACCAGGGTTCCAATGGGAATCTTCAAATTTGTCCCTCTTTTCAAACAAGTCAATAATGGTTTCCGATCGAGGGGCAGGAGATGTAAAAATGAAAGTGTCAACGACACTGTAGCTCAACTTGTTAAGACATGTATATGAATAGTATGCGACACAGCAAAGAAAAACATCTAGGCAATGACCTGATAACAAAGGTACATATAAAGTACTGTAATGGTCTGTACATAAATATTGACCGTAGCCTGTAACAAATGTATAGGTAAAGTATTGTAAAGGTGGGTGACAGTCAGATGCTAAACTAGAAAAGAAATCTTTGAGTCCCAGAGTGGGTCTGACTGAACCCCCAAATATTTGTTCTCATAGCACAGTGATAACAAAGGCAACCCAAAACACACTCATTCCTGTCACAAGGTGAAAACAAAGGTACCCAAGAAGTTTCGTGAAGATCAGTTCATAAATACGAGCTGTATAGAAGTTGTGACAAAAAACTGATTGGACCTAATTTCGGTACAAAATGGCCATTGGCAGCCATCTTGAATTTTGGACCGCACCCAGAAACACACGTTCTCGTCCCAAGGTGATAACAAAGGTACCCAAGAAGTTTCGTGAAGATCGGTTCATAAATACAGCCTCTAGCCCGAGCCGTATTGACATGTGCACTTACTGTGTATAAGTAGCACTAAATAAATCAAAGTTCATCTAATTTGCATAATTTCTGCACGAGAAAAAAACCTGTACTATATGTGATGTATTCCATGTTACTAAACATTCATACAAAAATTTATTCAAATCAGAACTTTCATACAAAAGTTCTGTACAAAAGACTGATTGCACTAATTTTGGTACAAAATGGCTGCTGGTGGCCATCTTGAATTTCGGACCACACCCAAAAACACTCGTTCTCATCCCACGGTGATAACAAAGGTACCCAAGAAGTTTCGTAAAGATCGGTTCATAAATACAGCCTCTAGCCTGAGCCGTATAGAAGTTGTGTACAAAAAATTGATTAGACCTAATTTTGGTACAAAATGGCCACTGGCAGCCATCTTGAATTTTGGACGGCACCCAGAAACACTCGTTCTCGTCCCAAGGTGATAACAAAGGTACCCAAGACGTTTCGTGGAGATTGGTTCATAAATACAGACTCTAGCCCGAACCGTATTGACATGTGTACTTACTCTGTGTGAGTTGCACTGAAACTAGAGGGGGGTATCAGTACCCCGTGGCTCACCAACAGGTGGCCAATGTAAAGGGGTGGCTGGAGTAAAAAAAAAAAAGTTCAAAACTTGCACACAAAAGTCCAAAATTAAAGAAAATAAGCAGCTAAAGGGTTAAATAATATAATAATAACCCCTAAGAAGCATGCTAACATAAAATAGGAACCATGGCAATATGCTGTAAAGTAAGTCTCCACTTTGAAAAAAAGAAAGACAAACCTCAAAACCTGCACATAAAAGTAAAAAAAGTATCACATTTGTTTCAAAGGGTTAAAATTTAGAAAAATACCCTGAAAATATTACAATAACCAGCGTGGCAATATGCCAGTGAGATAAAACTCCACTTAAAAAAAAATATCAAAACCTGCACACAAAAGTACAAAACCTGCACAGAAAAGTCCAAAATTAAAGTAAATAAGCAGCTAAAGGGTTAAATAATATAAAAATAGCCCAAGAAGCATCCTAACATAAAATAGGAACCATGGCAATATGCTACAAGGTAAGTCACCACTTGGAAGAAAAGAAAGACAAACCTCAAAACCTGCACATAAAAGTAAAAAAAAGTATCACATTTGTTTTAAGGGGTTAAAATTGAGAAAAATACCCTGTCACAGTAACCACAACGGCAACATGCCAGTAAGGTGAAAGTCTACTTGAAAAATATCCATTTGGAAGAAAAGAAAGACAAACCTCAAAACCTGCACATAAAAGTATCACATTTGTTTCCAAGGGTTAAAATTTAGAAAAATACCCTGAAAATGTTACAGTAACCACCATGGTAATATGCCAGTGAGGTAAAACTCCACTTAAAAAAAAATATCAAAACCTGCACACAAAAGTACAAAACCTGCACACAAAAGTCCAAAATTAAAGTAAATAAGCAGCTAAAGGGTTAAATAATATAATAATAGCCCCAAGAAGCATCCTAACATAAAATAGGAACCATGGCAATATGCTACAAGGTAAGTTGCCACTTGGAAGAGAAGAAAGACAAACCTCAAAACCTGCACATAAAAGTAAAAAAAACATCAAAACCTACACACAAACGTCAAAATAAGTCCAAAATTTGTTTCAAAGGGTTAAAATTAAGACGAAATACCCTGGAAAAGAGTTAAATGTTATCGTGAACCCCCACAGCAATATGCAAAGAAGAAAAAGAATTTTTTAAAAGCACAAAAACCCAAACCTGTAAACAAAAGAAGTCCAAAATTGAAGTAATTAAGCAGGGAAAGGGTTAAAGAATACAACATAGCCCTAAGATGCATGTTTACATACAATAGAAAGCATGGACATATGCTACAAGGTAAATCTACACTTGGAAGAAAGGAAAAAAAAACCCATGAAAACCTGCACGCAAACGTCAAAATAAGTCTAAAATACTATTCAAAGGGTTAAAAAATTTTTAAAAATGCACTGGAAAGATATCAATGTTATAATAACCACCACTGCAATATGCAGTGAGGTCAACCTCACTTGAAATTGTTTTTTTTTATCGCAACCTGTACATAAAAGTAAGAAACTGTAAGCCTAAGTCCAAAAGCTGTACATAAAAGACCAAAAAGGAAGTAATTCAGCAGGAAAAGGGTTAAATAATACAAACATAGCCCTAAGATGCATGTTTACATACAATAGAAAGCATGGACATATGCTGCAAGGTAAATCTCCACTTGAAAGAAAGGAAAAAAAAAACATCAAAAACTGCACGCAAACATCAAAATAAGTCTAAAATTTGATTCAAAGGGTTAAAATTACGACAAAATACCCTGGAAAAGAGTTAAATGTTATAGTGAACCACTATAGCAATATGCTGAAACTAAAAAAAAATTTGAAAAGCCAAAAAATCAAAACCTGTACACAAAAGTTCAAAATATTTAAGAGCGGACGCCGACAACGACGCCGACATGAGGGCTATGCCATAGGCTCACACAACTAACGTTGGTGAGCCAAAAATCAAAGTTCATCTAATTTGCATAATTTCTGCACGAGAAAAAAACATGTATTATATGTGATGTATCCCATGGTACTAAACATTCACACAAAAAATTATTCAAATCAGTGCTTTCAACTAGAAGTTCTGTGCAAAAATCTGATTGCACCTAATTTTGTACAAAATGGCTGCCATCGGCCATCTTGAATTTCGGACCGCACCCAAAAACACTCGTTCTAGTCCCACGGTGATACCAAGGGTACCCAAGAAGTTTCGTAAAGATCGGTTCATAAATACAGCCTCTAGCCCGAGCCGTATTGGCATTCGCACTTACAGTCCTGAAAGTAACACTAAATACATCAAAGTTAGTCTAATTTGCATAATTTACGCACGAGAAAAAACCCCGTATTATATGTGATGTATCCCATGGTACTAAACATTCATACAAAAAATAATTCAAATCAGCGCTTTCATATGGAAGTTCTGCGCAAAAATCTGATTGCATCTAAGTTTGTACAAAATGGCTGCCAGCGGCCAACTTGAATTTCGGATCGCACCCAAAAACTCGTTCTCATCCCATGGTCATAACAAAGGTACCCAAGAAGTTTCGTAAAGATCAGTTCATAAATACGGCCTCTAGCCTGAGCCGTATTGAATTGTTGACGGACAGACGGACGATGGACAACTGGCCATGGCATAAGCTCAAATTTGGCTTTACCAAAGTTGAGTTAAAAATGTAGTTGTCAGTGACCATGTAGGAGGCATTTAACCAAAATATCCGATCATTTCAGATCCCTAACCATTTTCCGGCATAATGTTCCCAGGGGAAATCTCAAATTTTGGGAGAAGCATCAGACATAGCATTCAAACAAGGGGATGTAAAAGGTGTACCTGCCAGACATCATGTGTGAGTAGTCTAAACACAATATCTATTTTCAGGCACAGGGTTTTCACAGGGATCAGTTCAAAATCTGCTAGAAATTGCAGAGTATTCGCATCTGTTCTTCCTACAGATCTTTTTTTTACAAAATTCATAAATGTAAAGAGAAAGGCATAGAAAAATAGGGTGGAACAAACAGGAAGTGATGGGACAGGATAGGACAGATATTAAAGTCTTTTCCTATATGGTGCCCAATTTTGAAACGTGAGTAGTATATTATATAAAAGATTGGAATGAAATTTATTTATTTATTGGTGTTTAAGGTCACATATTTCTGCACAATGGCTTATCGTGACCACGACAGTTTTATGGGTGGAGGAAGCCGGAGTACCCGGAGAGAACCACCGAGCAACGGCGAACAACTGTCAGCTCCCCAACATACTAACTCCACACAAGCAGGGTAATCATTGGTTGAAGACAGGTACACCATCGACGTGCAGTACGCCTTAGTGCACAGCGTCACCGTACCCCCACATGGGCAATGGGGGTGAAGTGTCTTGCCCAAGGACCCAACGCGGTTGTCGCAGGTGGGATTCAAACCGAGGACCTCTCGGTTTGCAGCCTGCACCTCTACCTACTGAGCGACCGCGCCCCCTGGCTGGAATGAAAGACACAGGTTAAGTTCAAGAAAACTGCGAAACAAAGTATAATGAAGAAATCATATTTTGTTCTGTTGGAAATGGTGTGATATCTGTTCAACAATTTATTGAATTTATTTTTAGCTCTTCAGAAAATGTCACAGCAGGAAACTGTTTTCAATGTTACAGTACCATAATTGTGTATTTTTAAAAATTCATGTGTGAACCTTATTTTCCTTGCATGCAATAATAATTCCAATATAAAACAAGAGAAATACCAGCAGACCAGACATGTTAACCTCCAGAATAATATTTCAGGGAACCTGAGGATGATTTTCAGGGATATGGGATGGATTTCAGAAAAACTTTCGCGCGGGGACAAAATAAAAGAAAAAACTTGTGAATTTTCAGCTCATGGACCACTATTAACACCAGGTTATACCCAGAACTAGTTGTCAACTATGCTGATGCATTTATGCTATGTTAAAAAAATCATAAAATCACTGTTGATTTGACACCCCCCCCCTCCCCCCCAAGGATCCTCTTCTTCATGAGCCCCCCCCCCCCCCCCCCCTTCCCATCCACACTGTCTCACAGAGCACCTCCACCTCTGGTTTGCTCTTCCCAAAGTCTACTTAGCTAATAATTTCCCAAGTCTGGAAATGTTAACAGGAAAAGATGTCCTAATGTTCAGTTACTTCATGAACATTAGTACTTAGAAAGTATCTTGAGCAAACTTCATGCATGTGGGACGTTTGTGCCCTACACAAAACTTTTCTTTTCATCATTGAAGCATTTTTTTTAATTCCATTCAAAATTTTCTGGGTACAGATGACCAACAGTTAACAGTTCTGTAGTCAGCACAACAGAATAAATGTAGTGTTAGAAAATAAGTCCATTGCGTTTAAATATGCAGTCATAATTTTTCGGCATCCTAAGTTACTTTAACCTACTTTTAAACTGTGCTAAATAGTTGTTGTTTACGTTTTAATTTTGGAAAAGGGACGAGAATTAAAGCTATTCTATGAAGGAATAAATAAATATATATTATTTAATTCCTTTTCATATATTTTAATTTCCCAAAACTGCATTTAAATGAAGGTGGAGTTTTCAGTTTTTTTAAAGTAAGTCACCTATTTTCACTTCGACACTCGCACATTGATCACTAATCTCCAAACCAAAAAACCAGAAATAAACATGAACACAGTTGAAATATATATCATAAAATACCCTTTTCTTAAATAAATTTAACTTAAATCCATATTTTACTGCCTCGTTAGTTTTTACCAGAGTTTGAAATGCATGTGATTTGACTCCGAATGTTTTTCATAAGTTACAACGGGAATGAAATATTTGACTGTTGTTTTCCGGGATTTTGGGTCCAAAACTGATTTCCGTCCGGGAGGCTGGGAACTACACTGGAATTCCGGGATTTTCCCAGGCATTCCAGGACAGTTAACATGTCTGCAGCAGATTTTCAATCAGTGAAGCCAGGTTTAACCTATTACTTCATTAACTGAACATTACTGGGAGTATTGTTGTCTGTGAATTGCATGTGTGGAAAATATATATTACCCACATGAGGATTTTTAACAATCCACGTTGGCTGTACTGTACTTAAGACTCACTTAAGCAGAGTACTGTAAAATAATACTGTTTTGAGACACTTCAAGGACCAAAGAGATTCAGAAGGTCTTGAAAGTTTATCTCAGAAATTAGAGGCTTTCATGAATTTGAAGGACCTGTGGAAATTCAGGAATATTCCAATGAAAGGTAATAATTATTCTTCATTTTCTTCAGTTCGTTTTTCCAAATCACAGCTTGGGAATCATCATTGAAACAAGATCATTGTACTTGTTCTAAAAACATTCTTCCTCAACCTTTTTATTAATACACTAGCATGTAATAATTTAATTTTTTTTGCCTCAAAGGCACAGCTTATGGCCCTCATTGGAACAAGCTGAACAAACTTGCTCCAATTATCAATAAGCTACTTGTGTGAAGGTAAACAAAAACTGATTAAAAATCCTTTCTGTTCAGGCTAAATGGTATTAGCATTTATAATGTAAAGATCCAGGATCATCCAGCAGTTATGGGTCGTTTCCTGCCAGTATTGTTTTCTGTAGTGACAAAAGTGTGGGGTGCTGCTGCTGGATGAAGGGCTCATAGAGCTTAATGAGCTTTCAGCCATTACATTGTTGACCACAGTAGCTGAGGTAGGCTAAGTTAGTAGTAAACTGTATAAATTCTCAAAATTGAGCAGGAGAGTCTAGCTTAGTTACTATACCCAAAAGATGGAATTTTACTGAGTTAAGAGCCTGACTGGTTTCGTTCGAATTTGAACTCATCAAAGGCGATATATTTCACCATCTCAGGCCTATATATATCCTCTGGTGTGGCGGTACTGTCTCGCTGTGCAGGTTACGTGATTATATGTGTATTAGTATGTTTTTGATCTGATTCATTTGACTCGTATTCACTTTGAAGTGATGCTTTAAAAACTGCAATTTTGACTGGTACTGTGAAGGTGAAAATTTCTATATCTTCACAGTGGGGGATACAATTTCTATCTTTCCACAATTTCTTCGATAATCTATCATTCAGCATATAATAAAGTAACTAAGCTAGACTCTCCTGCCCAATTTTGAGAATTTATACAGTAAGCTACTTGTGTGAGGTAAATATTGGAAGAATAAAACCGGAAAGTCAGTTTTGGTGAATAGTATTGGCCTTATACTAATATTATGTTTCATTAGGTAAAAGGTTAAATATATTATTTTCATTTCCTTACCTTTAGCCACACTTCCATATCTTTCTCCATGTGAGTAAGAGTTTGCTTCTTTGTTATCACAGACGTTACCTGGAAGAAACATTGAAATAAGATATAAAATCGGATCAACATAAAAAACAAGAGATTCACTCGGAAGTGACTATGCCCCCTACGTGGCAATGACCTTGATCTGTAACCTTGACCTCCATCAAACAAAAAAATTTGTAAAAAGTTTAATATCTGTAATTTGGTTCGTTTCAGACTTATGGCTGAGACACGAATATTGATGATTTTCAGTGTGACCTTGAAATGTGACCTTGACCTTTCGGATCTGGCTGTGTTGTGTGACACATCCACCCATTGTCCTTTATAATTGAGCGAAGTTAGATGATTGTAGCCCTAATACAGAGATGTAAGTACACATGGTCCAAAAAACCTGAAAATACCAGAAGAAGCCGATTTTAAAACTTGGATTCTATAATAACTAGAAGGGAAAAAAAAGCCTGAAATTACCAAAAATTTCAGACGAAAAAACCTGAATTCAGGCAAAAACCTGAAAATTTACATCCCTGCTAATAGTTTTGGAGTTATGCTTGAGACACGATTTGTGACCCTGAACATATGAAGGTCAATTGTGACGTTCACCTTGCAGATGCCGTAGAAACTATTATACGCGACACACCTTCTGACTGTCCTTAACATTTGTAAAAAGTTTAACAATTGTACTATGATTCGTTTCTGAGTTATGGCTGAGACACGAATATTGACCGATTTTTAGTGTAACCTTGAAATGTGACCTTGACCTTGAAGGTACAAACCCGGATATGGTGTGTGACACATCCTCCCATGGTCCTTTATAATTGTGTGAAGTTTGATGACTTAAGTCGGGGGGCATAAAAATTTGTGCATCCAGTGAATGGATAACATGCAAGATTTTTCTGGTGGTCAGAATTCTTTGGCAGTTGATGGACAGACAAATGAATAGGAAAAATGCTGTGAATTTAATTTACCGAGGTTCAACATCACTTTTGGCAACTTTGGCTACATCATGACTGCAACATAGGTACGAAGTCAAGTTTAGCTCATCAGTTATACAATGCTACAATCTTGAGAGGACATCCACCCCAGGCATTGGTTTCAGGACCTATTTTAACTCAAAAATAAAATAAAATTTAGACAACTGTTTTAAACAACACAATGGCAATACAAAGCAGCATACCAAAAGTTAATGAAACTCGATGATTAGTTCACATAATCATCAATCAAAGTATCAATGACATTGTAGCTTACCTTCACTTTATGCTGAATTTATGAGATTAATGTTAAAATTATCTCACTAATGTTTCATTCAAGTTAATCATGTATAATTACTGACTTTTTATTTTTGGTCTGAAAAAAAACCCTTTTAAAATAGAAAGAAATATGAGTCAATTTGGCCATTCTAGGCAGCCAACCATGATGGAAATATGACATTCACATCTCATCATCATACTGTCATCCTTCCTTGTTTAAAAAAACTGATCCGAAATGCAACCTGTAGGTGTGCTGAAGAAATCCAAGATGCAACCTACAATGGCCATAATATGACGTTCTCCGGAGAGTTGTGTGCAGCTGTCAGTGACCAGCATAATAAGTACTCAACAGCTAATCATACTAAGGAAGCTGGCGGAGTTTCAAGAAAAGTGATGCTTAAATGCTACTGGAGAGGGGTTCTGAAGAAATCCATGACGGCTGCAAGGGTGGGTGGCTATTTTGGCCAACGATCACCAAAATATGACACTCTTATCAATAGAGATGAGCCGATTAGTAAAATGCCCCATCAGACGAATGCTGATTATTTTAGACAACAATCGGCAGATACCGAATGCCGATGTCAGATGGTTTCTTTATTATTCAAGCTTACTGCAGAAGATGGCTGATTTACAGTAATCAGAATTTAATTTACGTGCCATTAATCTCCATCCACCCAGAAGATAACACACTTTTATTACTCACTTAAATAAGTTAAATAACAGACATAAAAGGGTTAATTTTAGGTCAATGAAGCACCATCAGTGCAGGATATTTTCAATTGAAAATAAACAGCTAACAACTGAGTGGAGAAGTTTTCAAAAGCCGTCATTAAGAACCACACGTTTTAAAGTGGGAGTTTCTTTTCGGTAAACCCATATACGGGATTGTGTCACACGAGTCATGATGTTGCACTGCATTATCTATTTTTATCACGTGCTCCACACATTTCAACATGAGAAAAATTCAGTGGCTTCGTGTTGATAAATCCCACCACGAATGGCCCGATATTAAACACATTACACCCACACCTCTAACAGTTAACACAGATTACTAATATGGAGGAATTATCTGTCCAATATGGGCATATAGAATGCCATTATATATTTAATGAGACGATGAGAGTGGTTGAAAGAAATATTGCGACATTTTGCATAATGCATTACAGTTTGGGCAGTGAAAAATGTCCGCATTCACATGATGGATAAAAAACAACTCGGCACAGAGTTACACAATCAAAATCTTTAATATAATATTCTGCCTTTTCTTGCACAAACCATCACTTACCTGATATCAGTAACAGACGAGTGACATACCGATTGCTTGCCACTAGTTGTCCCATGAAGGGGAAGAAAGTTCATTACAGATCATCCATAACACTTTCACTGAGTTTCAGACAATCGGTGAGGGCCGATGTTGAACCATCGAGTGCTGATGGTGAACAGATGGGTGCTTATCGGCCGTGTGGTGATGTTACACCGATTAATTGTCTCATCTCTATTTATAAACTCTTCATACTAAGTTACCTTGCTAAATTTAAATGAAAGTGTCAATGACACTGTAGCTCAACTTGACAAACTTGAACTTGGTAAATTATAAGTGAAATGGAAAAATTGAAGATCATTGGGACCAATGTTGGTGAAATTTAAAATTAACAGCATTGTGTGTGTACAACGTTAGAGTAATCCATTCCTTTTTAAATGTAAACTGTAAGTCACCATGGCTAAAGGAAGAATGTTGATACACAAATGCAGTAAGTTCAGAGGTTATTGTAAACGGCAACTTTTTTCACAGAAATGAATGCTAATCAACAGCTCTTATCTAAAAGTCTTGCCTAATGAGCACACCAAGTTCAAAAACAATCCTATGAAAAATGTGGCCTGTAGGCCATGTCAAAGAATGTTGATGCCCAAAGGCAATAAATTCAAAGATTGTTGCTAACAGAAACAGCTTTTGATGGAAATGAAAAGAAAATCCAAAGGCTCTTAGCTTTGTCACCCTGCATAAGCATACAAAGTTTCAAAACAACCTGATAATGAATGTGCCCTCTGAGGCATGCCAAAGGAAGATGTCAATTGACAAATGCACTAAGTAGAAGGTCATTGCTTGTGGCAATGTTTTTTGTTTATTTTTTTTTTGGAGGGGGGGGGGGTGGGGGGGGGGGGGTATGGAAATTCATAAATATACTCTGCAGAGAGTGCAAAAGGGATAAGTTGATGCACAAATGCAGTAAGTTCAAAGGCTGGTGATAATGACAATAATTTTTTATGGAAATGAAAAAAAGCAATAGCTCACATCTAGAGGTCAACCCGAATACACATACCAAACCAAATTTCAAAGTGATCCGATTATAAATGTGCCCTTAAGGGTGTGTTAAAGGGAAATATTGAGGTCTGACTAAACTAAGTTCAAAGATCAGAGCAAACATTTTTGGACAGAAATGGAAGAAAATAGACAGCTCCCATATAGATATCACACCAAACAAGCACACCAAGTTTGCAAGCGATCCAATCATAAATGTACCCTGCAGGGAGTGTCAAAGGGAAATATTGATGCTTAATTGCACTAAGTTTTTACTAAGTTCATCGAAGGTCATTGCCAGTGGCAACATTTTTTTGATGGAAATCGACAAAAATCGATAGCTTCCATCTAGAGGTAACCCCAAACAAGCATACAAAGTTTCAAACCGATCTGATCATAAATGTGCCCTGTAGGGCATGCCAAAGGAATATATTAATGCCTGACTAAACTAAGTTCAAAGATTGTTGCCAGCGGCAACATTTTCTGACGGACGGAAATGGAAGAAAATCGATAGCTCCCATCTAGATGTCACCCCAAACAAGCATGCCAGGTTTCAAAGCAATTCAATCATAAATGTGCCATGTAGGGTGTGCAAAAGGGAAATATTGAGGTCTGACTAAACTAAGTTCTAAGAATGTTGGCCGTTGCAATATTTTTTGAGGAAAATTGACGAAAATCGATAGCTCCCATCAAACAAGCATGCCAGGTTTCAAGGTAATCCGATCATAAATGTGCCCTGTAGTGTGTGCCAAAAGGAAATATTGAAGTCTGACTAAACTAAGTTCTAAGAACGTTGGCCATGGCAACATTTTTTGACGGAAATTGACGAAAATCGACAGCTCCCATCTAGAAGTCACCCCAAACAAGCATGCCAGGTTTCAAAGCAATCCGATCATAAATGTGCCCTGTAGGGTTTGCCAAAGCGAAATATTGTGGTCTGACTAAGCTAAGTTCTAAGAACGTTGGCCGCGGCAACATTTTTTGACGGAAATTGAAGAAAATCGATAGCTCCCATCTAGAGGTCACCCCAAACAAGCATACCAAGTTTCAAAGTGATCTGATCATAAATGCGACCTGTGAGGTGTGCCAAAGGAAATTGTGGATGTCCGTAGTAACATACTAACGTACGTACACCGACGGACGAGAAGTGATGGCAATAGCTCAACTTGACTTTGTCATGTTGAGCTAAAAATGTGAGCTGTAGCCTGTACTGAAGAAATTGAAGATGGCTGTTGTGGTGGTCAGCCAGCCGTTACTACAATACACATTCTGATCTTGGTATGAATCTAAACATGCAAATGAAAATTGGTTATCAGGAAAGGACTGATGGGTGAATTAAATGTGGACAGTGTTCTAAAGAAACAGAAGATGTTAGCTGTGGTGGCCATTATGCTAAGCTGACCATTACAAAAATAGTATGTTCTAATCTGCTCAACATACCAAGTCATCCGCAAACATTTCAAGAAAACTGATGCATAATTGCAGCCTGTTGCCCATGCTGAAGAAATCCAAAATGGCTGCTGTGGCAGCTTTGAAATGACAATCCAAAACATTTGTATGGACAGGCAGATGGATGGACAGACAGATGGAAGGATGGACGGATAGAGGTCTCAACTAGATACCCCTTATCCTCCTTCGGAGGTTGTGGACATAATAGTACACTGGATAATGGATTATTCTTATAATCTGTATATTTCATGATGAGAAAATGGATATTCTGTTCAGCTGAAATACTTGATTGAGAATGAGGGGTATGCAGAGTTACCAACAGAACATATGAATACATTTGAAAACCTCATCTCAGCATTTTATATTCACCAAAATAAAACTACAGTCGTTATATTTATTTATGTATTAAGGTTTAATGACACTTTAACATTCAAGGTCATATTGAATCAGTGACAGTTTTACGGGTGGAGAAAGCCGGAGTACAAAAAGAACCACCGAGCAACGTCAAGCAGCTGCCAGCTCCCTGACATCGTAACTCCACACTGCAGCACAGGCAAGGTTAGATTGGTTGAAGACGTGCACCATTGACAGGAAGTACGCCTTAGTACACAGCATCATCGTGCCCCCCATGTGGACAATCGGGATTAAGAGCTTTGCCCAAGGACACGACACAGGAGTCCGAATTGAGTGCTCAGACGGTCACCCATCCAAGGACTAACCGGGCGTGACGTTGCTTAACTTCGGTGATCTGACGAGAACCGGTTATTTATTTATTGGTGTTTAAGGTCACATATTTCTGCACAATGGCTAACCATGACCGTGACAGTTTTACGGGTGGAGGAAGCCGGAGTACCCAGAGAGAACCACCGAGCAACGGCGAGCTACTGTCAGCTCCCCAACATACCAACTCCACACAAGCAGGGTTAGCATTGGTTGAAGACAGGTGCACCATCGACGTGCAGTACACCTTAGTACAGTGTCACCGTGCCCCCAAGTGGACAATGGGGGTGAAGTGTCTTGTCCAAGGACACAACACGGTTGCCGCAGGTGGGATTCGAACCAAGGACCTCTCGGCTTGCAGCCTGCACCTCTACCAACTGAGTCACCGCGCCTCGTATGAGAACCGGTTAATGCAATGCCACCGCAACCCCAACTACAGTCATTAAGAACTGTGAAAAGATTCTTAATAACCTACCTAAAATTTAAAACTTACATTTTTTTCTATTGTATCTCTCTTTTGCTTAGCAACTTTGGGAGAGAATTCTTTCCTCCTTCTTCTGAAAGACATTGGTGCTGAAATATAAAAAAAATAATTATAGTCACATATTCTTTCTGCATAGTTAAAATATGATAAATTTAAAGTAATTTGTATATTTTTTATACTTACCAATGGCCCAGACTAGCTGTTGCAAACTCAAAGTTATCAAGAGCCAAACACATATTTTGAACCCCCCAATCCCCAAAATTAAAAGTCCTATCTGGTCCTCCATACTTTTACTCTCCGCACATGCGCAGGCGTCAGGAAGTGACTGGAATTGGCGCGAACATCATTCTTTGTAGAAGAGCGTACTACATAATAACTCAGCAGGGAGGTATGAGTGCCCACTCATGGGAGGGACATACCCGTCTGGGCCATTGGTAAGTATAAAAAATATACAAATTACTTTAAATTTATCATATTTTTATACTATAAACCAATATAACATAATAACTCACACCAAACCATACCGGTTTGAAGAGAATAACCTTCTCTAACAAACTGTATCATGTCCAATAGGACAACTAACTCAGCCTAGCTGATGCAGCTAAAGGTCTTCCTGTACGTGAAGACCATTAAAAGCTGATAACTGAGGCCCTATAAGCTCACTAAGGAGACTTACAACGCTAGCCATAGCTTATAAGTCTTCATCTTCGTAAAGACAGATATACCGGTGTAAGTTTCGACCCTGAAGGCTCACTTAATGGAGACTTACAATTATCGTCGTGCAAGGTAGGGAATGAAGAGCCGCTATATAAACAGCCCTGAATTCCCAAAGAGACCTGAGTCCCAAGAGATAATGTAACAATAAGACTCAAGTCTATGACACCTAGGAAAAACAAACCGAAAAGCACAGAATCGTTTTCGGTTTTATTCCAAAAAGACAGCGGACAGAGCCTAACCCAAGAGACTACTGTAACTGTACAGAAGGCTACTATGGCATACACAATAACATAATTGTCTTGACGCCAAGGCATATCTCAGCCTATCCATGCACTATCCATCCAGATTCAGGATGAGAAACAGGTGATAATAAAAAACTGGAGAATAGTTTCGCCAACGTCTAATGCTTTTCTTCAATAGGAAAACTTATACCTCCAAAAGGAAAGCCTCTCTTGGAAGATCTGTTGAACAAGTATTCTTGTAAGTGGAGCTTGCTCGGGCTGATAGCTGCAGACTACATTCTCATCCACTGATCTTCTGCAATTTATCCACTTTTTGCGAGGTTGATAACCTACTGCCAAGTGACAAGCAACCGAAATCTATTCTTGAAAACTTCATTTGTTCCCTTCAATAAGAGAGCCTTTACCTCCACTACGAGCAACTCTCTTTGAAAGGAACTTCCATGATTAACGTCCAATTTCTCGTGAAGTTGATAATCTTCCGTCAACTGGCAAGCAATAGAGGTCATGACCATCACCTGTAGGCCTTATGAAATAGCACACTCCATCATTTCCGAGCATATATTAAATGACGCAGATAGGGACATATTTTCATCCTGGGCCTGCTCATCTAAACGTAGACTTATATTTAGATGGAACAATATTCTTAAGAGCTTAAGACTTTTCATAGTCTTAAAGTGCCCTTCTGTGAGAGATATAGACTCACACTCCATATCCCTCTCACCATCCAAATGTTCCATCCGCAAATATGGTCAACTCCATCCGACTGAAAGGATGACTGGACCAACGCAGCACCGTCTGACAGCTCACCATCAGAGTCTGTTAAACAGTAGTACTAGTCTCAAATGACTAGCTATCAACCCAAACCTGCGAAGTCAGATAGCTAGTCTGTGGTCAATGTGCTTCATAAATGAAGCAAGGGAAGATGCCATAACTGCCACTGAATCCGGCTGCAGTGTGGAAGAAGCATCCCGAACCGCAAGCGTGAACAGGCATCCCAACTCACTAAAGATCCCGACTGCTGACGGAAAGGAGAAAGTTCTCCAGCTCGCAGTCTGCTCCAGACCTCGCTGAGCGTTCCGTTAGAAACTTGTAGGCATCTATCCCTTATCATGCATATCCATGGAGAAGAGGAAGCCGTAACCACAGCAAACCCGGCTGAAGTGCGGAAGAAGCATCCCGACTCGATACATCGGACGGATGCTCCTCCTCATTGAAGTTTCTTACAACACAAAACAATCGTCCCCAACTGTTAACAGAACAAAAAAATTCTCTGCACTCGCGATCTGTCCCCAGATCTCGCAGAGTATCCCGCTTAGAAACTTCTAGACTAATCCTCTTCCGTGCACTTCCATGTAAGCAGAAAAAGCCAAAACTGCCACCGGCCCCGGCTGCAGTGTGGAAGGAACGTTCGACACGTGTTCCGACTCAATATGTTTTCTCACAACAGACACAGTCGACCCCGACTGTTAATGCGACGGAGAGGGTTCTCCAAACAGAGATCTGACCCCAGATCTAGTCGAGTATCCCGTAGAGAAACTTCTGGCTTCTTCTACATGCACAATTGACCAGACCGACCCAGCACTGTCCGACAGCTCAAAACTGGAGTCTGCTCTTGCATTAGCTGGGATGCTGCTAATAGCTGCGCAACTGCGACAGCAAGTCCGTTCCCGAGGCTTGAGGAGCAGCGGTCTTCTGTTTTTTCCACCGCTTGTTGCTCCTGGGTCGAAGATAAAGAGATAGATCTCTTCTCCGAGCGTCCCGTTGATCGATGCCTCGGATCGCTAGCTATCGGAGGTCTGACTTCAGGAAGGAAGCAGTGACTGAAGCCGAACCCGGCTACAGACAAGACAGAGTGTCCCGAGCGGTGGGCGGACGTATGCTCCGACTCGTGCAAGTTTCTCATAACAACATTTGGCCCCAAATGTTGTTAGGTTAGAGAGGGGCCTCTCCCGCTCATGGTCTATTAGACCTCGCCGAGCCTCCCAACAAGAAACTTGATGACTTCCTCCCTATTTACTCATTTCCGTCATCGCTGGGTTAGCTTATTTATATTTAAGTGCTCGCTCTACCCACATCCACACATCCTTCGACTGTAATGGACTTACCAAGTGTCACAGCTCCCACGGACAGAGTAACTGCTTCACCGGTCAAGCTAGCTGCTTGCAAGAGATTAAGAATACTAACTAGAGGTCTTATCCCTTGTATATCATGAGCACTGCAGCTAGCTCTATTTGCTCAACAGAGCACGGAGACGGTAGCACACTTGGATGGGTGTCACAATATCATCACCATGTTCATGTTCCTCTGAAATGGAAACTCAAAAAATAGGCCGATGAAATCATCAGATGTGTACCCATACGCGCAACTAGTAGAAAGCTGTATGACGGAGGGCCACCACGGATGCCGACATTATGTACACCATACATGGTATGGGTACAAACAGAAACGTATCTGACCCCAGATCTAGTCGAGCATCCCGTAGAGAAACTTCTGGCTTCTTCTTGGAGGAGTGTCTAATTTGATGGATAAAGAGTAATCTCCGGATCAAATTATCAGATTTACATAAAAAACTATACAGCACAGCACATCAGTAACCTGAATAAATATATAAAGTAACGTGACAATCGGATTGATATTTTTTGAGTTATCTCATGCCAAAGGGATTGGAGGAATTTTCAATTTGAAGGATAAAGGGTTAATATCTCAGGATCAAATTATCAGATTTACACCGAAAACTATACAGCTCAGTACATCAGTAACCTGAACACAAATATAAAGTAACTTGACAATCCAAGCAATATTTTTCAAGTTATCGAATGCAAAAGGGATTGGAGGAAATTTCAATTTGAAGGATAAAGGGTTAATATCTTGGGATCAAATCATCAGATTTACACCAAAAACTACAGCATGGCAAATCAGTAACCTGAACACAAATATAAAGTAACTAGACAATCCAAGCAATAATTTTCAAGTTATGGAATGGACAGACAGACAGACGGACAGACAGATGGACAAAGGATGGACGAACGACAGATGGCCACCCCGGATGCCAGCATTATGTGTACCATACATAGTATGGGTACACATAAAAATGAATTATAACACGGTGAGAGGCCTGGCCTCAGAACCTCACTACCAACAACGCACCGCGACACCTGTCTCCAACATTAGTCATCCCAGTGAACACAAGTATGACAAGAGTCTGCAGAAGTGCATCGACTAAAGTCGAAATCACTCCTCCAAATTCCAAAACAAAATATATAATTAAGATACATGAATAATAGCAATCCAAATTAAATTAAAAATATTTAAAAAAAAAAAATTTTTTTTGGAAAAAAATGCCTAAGTTCCCAAAGGGAACATTAAGAGCCCCAAGGGCATCCCGAAAGAGCCTAAGTGTGGACAAAATCCAAATTTATTGAGCTACACTACCAGAATAATAATCCATGTATCCTACAGTAATTCTACAGTAATAGAATATAAAATACTACCTATATATGAGGACGTTGTCAATGTAAACAACGTCAATGAAAAAAACGGAAACAAGACATTAGGCACACAAAAAGGCCCAAAGTCAGAAACCAATTTAAATGTTACCAGATGCAAAGCTAGATCATCATACGAAGAAAAAACGATACATCAGATAGAAGATGCAAGACTAAACGACCTAACACCCCTAGGGTGAGGACGTAACCATGGGGAAAAACAGAATAATATTCTGTAATACATGTTAAACTCTCAAGAAATTTAATAAATAAACAATTTCAATAAAAAATAGCCAAAAAGCTTAAGAGTTTAACAGGAAGGGTTCGTGGAAGGATAGGGAAGGAATACTTAACAAACAGTGGAATAATCATGATCAAAAATGATGACGTCAGGTGTATGTCCCGAAATTGGGAAAAATGAAATAATTTTATAATTATTATAAAGTTACAGCCCTGACTGTCTAAAACCACTGTTGAACACTTCCATCATCCAATAACAGCCTTGGATCCACCAATTCTTGTATTGATTTGTGTCTGGCATCCTTAAAAAAGGAGATTTTAAAGCACAGATGTCAGTTCATTGTTGCTGACTTTAGGGCCAAACAAAAAATGATGTTTGCACCAATTCTGGTCACTTCCTGACGGCTGCGCATGCGCGGAGAGTAAAAGTATGGAGGACCAGATAGGACTTTTAATTTTAGGTTTTGCAAGCAAATTTTGGGATTGGGGCTTCAAAATTTGTGTTTGGCCCTTGATAACTTTGAGTTTGCACCAGCTAGTCTGGGCCATTGGTTTATAGTATAAAAATATTAACCTTTCACCTAATTTACTGGGATCAAAGGGCCACCGATATTCACAAACTCACCATTCAAATTTTATTATTTCTTTAATTTTTTACTGTAAATCACTGCTTATGACACTTCACTGGAAGGTCATGAGGTAAGTTTTTGAGTCAAAACTAGAGCTAGCTGCCAGGTGTGGCTAATCCCCCTGAGAAAAACACAAATACATTGGCCCAGTGGAACTTTCATCATAGCCAACCCGCATGTCAAGTCTGGTTTTGATCGGCCCAGCGGAACTTCAAATAGAGAGCGGAAATGAGGAAAAATTTGTAAGTTAAAGGTCACTGCGACCTGAACCTTAGCACAATGACCACAAAATAAATTGGGTTCTTCCTCTCAACATACCCATCCCAAACATCAAGTTTGGTTTTGATTGGCACAGCAGAAATTTAATTAGAGAGTGAAAACAAGAAAAATTTGTCAGTTAACCCTTTACCCAACGTAACGGCCAAAACCGGCCAGCGCTACTCTCAAAAATCGCCAATGAATTTTCATTATTTTTTCATTTTTTGTCTCAAAAACATAGGTTATGACCCCTCGTTGGAATGAGCTTGTCGAGCTCGTTCCAATGAGGGGTCATAACCTATGTTTTTGAGACAAAAAATGATAACAATTAGTTATTCAAGATTTTTTTTTTGCAAGTGTCGTCTGCTTTTCATGTTAGGTAATGGGTTAAAGGTCACTAAGACCTGGACCTTTGGCACAATAACCCCAAAATAAATTGGGTTCTTCCTCTCATTATAGCCAACCCACACGTCAAGTTTGGTTTCGATTGGCATAGCGGAAATTTAATTAGAGAGTGGAAACCAGAAAAATTTGTAAGTTAAAGATCACTGTGACCTGGCCTTGGCACAATGACCCCAAAATAAATAGGGTTCTTCCTCTCAACATATCCAACCCACATATTTCATATATATTTCAAGTTTGGTTTTGATCAGCTCAGTAAAAATTTAATCAGAGAGCAGAAACCAAAACATTGCAGTAACTTGATTGTTTGTTTATTGGGTTTAATTATACTTTCAACAGGCAAGGTCATATCATGTCACACAGTTTTATGGGTTGGGAAAGCTGGAGTACCCAGAGAGAAGCACCGAACATCAGAGGTCAACTGTCAGACTCTCCGACTAACTAACCCCATACAAGCAGAGTTACCAACATTTGAAGGCAAGCAGGGTCCTGTGGTTTGAGAAAAGAAAACTGCAGGTTTTATTAACTGTTTAACTTCCACATCACTTGAACTGCCAATACAAGAGGCTGAGCATAGTTATAAGTAACATCCATCGGGAAACCTTCCTCACCACAGACGTCTTATATATGTCAACAATGATGTCTAGATGATTATTAGTTAACTGGGCTGGCTCCACACATATTCTCATGAGACTTAAAGTTCCCTGCTTTTAAGTTGCTGCGGACAGGACTGCACAAGAATTTCATGGGGAGAAAGACTGCTCAAATGCTGCAGTTAATGCAGGGATTATTAGCATATATCTGAGCGGTGTCAACATAATTAGAACAAGTGCAATGCCGATTGCCAGAGATCAGACAATAATTCCCCACGGTTGGGGGTGTCACCAAATTGTGGACTTATGTCTGATGAATGAAGATTGAAAGCACAGCATATATGATAAATTTAAAGTAATTTGTATATTTTTTATATTTACCAATGGCCCAGACTTAGCTGGTGCAAACTCGATATAATTCAGGGCCAAACACAAATTTTGAACCCCCCAATCCCCAAAATTTGCATATAAAACCGAAAAATTAAGTCCTATCTGGTCCTCCATACTTTTGTTTACTGCGCATGCGCAGTAACCAGGACGGTACCGAAATTGGCGCCAAGCATCATTCTTTCTACCGTGCCTGCTAAATGTTATAATCAGTGGTGAGGTATGAGTGACCACTCATGGGAGGGCCATCCCCCGTCTGGGCCATTGGTAAGTATAAAAAAAATACAAATTACTTTAAATTTATCATATTTTTATACTAATAACCAATGGCCCAGACATAGCTGAATAGTAAAAATGCTGGAGGGCCTAGGACTTAGAGGAAAATGCAATCTCTCAATTACTTCGATAAAGAATAGCTCCTCCAGGAGAATAGAAGACAGGGGAATTACATATGTCCTTCTCTTATAAAAAAAAAAGAGAATGACATAACACCAACAATGTAATTGAGAATTACATAATTTCTCCATTTAAGGCTATAAAAAAAAGAACCTCCGTTTCTCAGGCCCGTGCGCATGGTCATTTTTGGTGCGCATGCAACCTTTTTATGACACCAAAAAAATCTTCCAAAAAAATTTGAGATATTGTGCTCATTTCGGTAAATCGATATCGATGCGTTCGCAAATTTTAAATTAACACACTTCAAGCTTTTTCTACATCATACCTTAATAAAGTGGGTGGGTTTTAGCAATATTCACGATAGAAAGTGTTTTATTCTGTAAAAGGTAAGTCATAATGACAGCAAGAAGGAAGGTGTCTTTCAGTCTGACAACAAACAGTCACAAAGGGGAATGGTCGATTCGCACCACGTTTGATTCGCACCAAACCTCAGAAAGTCTGCAAAGTCAGGCGCTATGTTGAATGGAACACAGTCTCCTGGCATTTATTTTTAGTAACATTTGTATTGTAAATGGCCGTCATTGGGAATTTGTGTACTGTTATTTGAAACCGTTACGAGTTTCCCAGTTAATTTAAATAAATGCATTTGAGATGCAGGATAATTGGATAACTAATAGTAACCATTGCTTGATATAAAAGTAAGTCATAGTTGAAAATAAATTGCATATAGGCAGGTATGTGCGGTCGAATTGGTTAATAAAAACATGCAAACATTCGTTTTGTATTTCATTTTCAGATTAAAAAAAAATATGATTTATGGATGAACTGCCCGTTCAAATGGGTTGTGATAATTTTGAATATAATGGGGAAAAATTGCGACTCACGATTTTATTAGGCAGGTTGTGAAAGGATTTTTTTTTTTTGTAAAATAAATCTCTGAAAGTTGGCACTTCGACATTTGATTTGTCCCAGAGACGTTTCAACCCGAGACGTTTCACCTACGAGGCGTTTCGTGACTTTCGTCTTGTCTTATAATTTTCACGTTTCACTGAAAAAACAAACATTCAAACCCCACTTCATTTACGACCCAACGCCCCTGTGGTGAATAACCAATATATTTGCGAAATTTTGCGTGGTCCACCTGGCGTTTGGATGGGGGTCAAATTACCACAAACAACCTCTCGGGGAGAAAATAAAAAGAAAAAAAAAAACCTGCCCGCCCGCATGCTTTTTTGGAAAAAATGGCCTGAGAAACAGACAATCAACTTTGTATGGCCTAATGCCAATTCGATGAAGGAAACCAATTATAAAGCTTGTCCAGAGAATGATATGCTTTATACTTATTTAAAAGTGTCCGAGGATTGTATAGAAACGCTTGTTTGACACGTGACATATACAAATGCTTCACAGTGAGCTACACTTTAAAAACAGTACATAAATGAGACATAGTTATTGCTTCACACCAAGCTACACATTAAAACCACCCAGCACCGACGCTGGACTTCTGTCTCTGGAGGAAGTATTCCCTTGCGTTTCACTATAAAGACAGATAACATAAGGGAAAAACCGTCCCCCCTCCCTTTCCCCTTGTTCTGAAGGAAAATTCCTCAAAACAAAGAGGGCAGCGGAACGTCGTCAGTGCTCGAGCAAACTGCCTAAGACATCTTCTAGATGTAAGATTAATGGACGACATTCTGAGCAACAGAAAGAGGACCTAAAGATCTGAGGTCACCGGAAATAGACTCTAAATTTCTAAGGTAAAACTTGGTAAATGAAGAGGGCTGTGTCATAAGATCAGTAATGGCTACGCTGTTAGAATAAGCCCAAGAAGCAGACAGTGCTCTAACCCCATGCGCTGAAATCTTGCTGACAGAACGTTGAACCGAAGATAGACTTTCAGAGGCAATATGTATTGCCAGCTGAATCCATCTAGCGACAGAATGAACAGATATATCTTTCCTGTTAGGAATCAAGGAAAGAAAGAATCTTTTTCTTCCCTTTCTAATAAAACTCAAAAGGCGTTTATAAATGCGCATTGCTCTAACTGGACACAGCAAAGGTCTACGGTTGTCCAAGGACGGTAAGCCTTAATGATAATAGGCTCCAGCCACTTATCCGGAATCTGATTCTTAGCCAAAAATCCCACTTCCGTAGTGAGCGTAACAGAATTACCCACACTACGGTAATGGGAATCATCAACAGATAATGCATGAAGTTCACTCACTCTTCTGGCAGATGCAAAGGCTAAGAGAAAAGCCGTTTTATAGGCCAAGAATTTGAACTCTACATCGTTTAACGGCTCAAACAGAGCTTCTTGACGCTTCAACAGAACCCAAGCCAAATTCCATTTAGGAATTAATCTGAGGGTTCTAGGTCTATTAATAGAGAAATTTCTAACTAGCTTGGAGAAAGAAGAATCTGATCCATAGCCAAGTTATCATGATGAGCATAAGTGTCGGATAACATTGACCTATAGCCCTTAATTGTGACATCAACCTCCAACGTCTGGCATCCCAATGTCCACAAGTAGGACAAGAATCTGTAGGAGTGCATCGACTACAGGCAAGAAAACAAGATGTAAATCCAAGGAAGACTTCCTTGCCTTGCATTTAGAGCAGTAAGCTTTCATAATTAATTACAATCCAAAAATGGAGTCGATAGCACTCCTACAAGTTCAACAACAAAAATACATGATAAGGATACATGAAAATAGCAACGAAATTAATTTCGAAACAATTCTAAAAAAAATTTCGAAATTTTTTTTTTGAAAATGCCTAAGTTCCCAAGGGAACATCATGAGCCCAAGGGCATCCCAATAGAGCCTAAGTGTGGACAAACGCCAATTTTTTTTAGCTAAACTTCCGGAATCATAATCAATGTATCCTAGAATAATTCTAAAATATTATAATACTAAATACTACATGTTAAGGGCGTTGCCAAATGTAAACAACATCAACAGAAAAAAACGAAAACAAGACAACAGGCACACAAAAAGACCCAAAGTCAGTAACCGATTTAAATGCTACCAGATGCAAAGCTAGATCTTCATACGAAAAAAAACGATACATCGGATAGAAGATGCAAGACCAAAAGGACCCAACACCCTTAGGGTAAGGACATAACCATGGGGATAAACAGAATAAACATTCTGTAAGGCCTAAAAAAATAAAAAAAATCTGTTTCTCAGGCCCTCCCGCATGGTCCTTTTGGCTGCTGCATGCTCTCTTTTTATAACCAATTTAAATTTCAAAAAAATTTAAAATTAAATGGTTTATGTCTGATATTTTACCCAAGTTAAAAAAATTGATGAATTTGTCCCTTGAGTGCAAGAAGGCTTTGCAATGCTTTAGCATTGCAAAGCCTTCATGCACTCAAGGGATGAAATACACCACCACCCATGCTATTCTGTAGATTATGAGGCCTAAAACTTGAACCAAGAACATGAACTTTTGATGGCAAAGAAGTAATAACTGAAATAAAAAATAAAATAAACAAGAGGCCCCACGGGGCCTGAAGCGCTCATCTTGTACAGAACACAATTTAAACAGAGTCCAAGAATGAGTCTACATTAAGCAAGCCATCTCCATAGCCTACATTGTCAATCCTTGAGTCCCTCAGGAGTGACAAAAATAATCTGGGCATCATGCCTTTTCTTCAGTCGATCATAAGTAAAATGCAGAGCTACCCTATGAAGCCCCTTGATACAACCTATGTGGATTAATCTTAGTACCTCTAGAGGGTACTGAATACAAAATTTTTAATTCTTCAGCAAAATGGCCAATTCTGGCTCCCATAGAGAGCCCAAATATTAACCCAGGCTCTTGATTTGAACACAGTTAAATCTGACTTCCCTAGAGATGTTGTGTACCGAATATGAAAGCATTCTGACTGTTGGATCTGAAGAAGAGAAATTGTAAAGAAATTTCTTCGAATTTCACTAAGTTCAAATTTGGGCTACCATAGCGAGCCCAAATATTGACGTATGGATCCGATTTGAACAAACTTGAATCTGACCCCCCTAGAGATGTTGTATACCAAATGTGAAAGTATTCTGACAAGTGAATCTGAAGAAGAAGATTTTTGAAGAAATTCCCTCATATTGTACTAAGTTAAATTTTATGTTCCCATATGGAGCCCAAATATTAACCTAGGCACTCGAATTGAACAACCTGGAATCTGCACCCCCTAGAGATGTTGTATACCATATATAAAAGCATTCCAACTGGTGGATCTGAAGAAGAAGATTTTTAAAGAAATTTTCTCATATTGCACTATGTAAAAATTTGGGCTACCATAGTGAGCCCAAATATATACCTAGGGATTTGATTTGAACAAACTTGAATCTGAACCCCATAGAGATGTTGCATACCAAATATCAAAGCATTCTGACTGATGGATCTGAAGAAGAAGATTTTTTTAAATTACCCTCCATATTGAACAAAGATAAAATTTGGGCTTCCATAGGAAGCTCAAATATTAACCTAGGGACTTGGTTTGAACGTAAGTAAGTCATAGTTGAAAATAAATTGCATATAGGCAGGTATGTGCGGTCGAATTGGTTAATAAAAACATGCAAACATTCGTTTTGTATTTCATTTTCAGATTAAAAAAAAATATGATTTATGGATGAACTGCCCGTTCAAATGGGTTGTGATAATTTTGAATATAATGGGGAAAAATTGCGACTCACGATTTTATTAGGCAGGTTGTGAAAGGATTTTTTTTTTTTGTAAAATAAATCTCTGAAAGTTGGCACTTCGACATTTGATTTGTCCCAGAGACGTTTCAACCCGAGACGTTTCACCTACGAGGCGTTTCGTGACTTTCGTCTTGTCTTATAATTTTCACGTTTCACTGAAAAAACAAACATTCAAACCCCACTTCATTTACGACCCAACGCCCCTGTGGTGAATAACCAATATATTTGCAAAATTTTGCGTGGTCCACCTGGCGTTTGGATGGGGGTCAAATTACCACAAACAACCTCTCGGGGAGAAAATAAAAAGAAAAAAAAAAACCTGCCCGCCCGCATGCTTTTTTGGAAAAAATGGCCTGAGAAACAGACAATCAACTTTGTATGGCCTAATGCCAATTCGATGAAGGAAACCAATTATAAAGCTTGTCCAGAGAATGATATGCTTTATACTTATTTAAAAGTGTCCGAGGATTGTATAGAAACGCTTGTTTGACACGTGACATATACAAATGCTTCACAGTGAGCTACACTTTAAAAACAGTACATAAATGAGACATAGTTATTGCTTCACACCAAGCTACACATTAAAACCACCCAGCACCGACGCTGGACTTCTGTCTCTGGAGGAAGTATTCCCTTGCGTTTCACTATAAAGACAGATAACATAAGGGAAAAACCGTCCCCCCTCCCTTTCCCCTTGTTCTGAAGGAAAATTCCTCAAAACAAAGAGGGCAGCGGAACGTCGTCAGTGCTCGAGCAAACTGCCTAAGACATCTTCTAGATGTAAGATTAATGGACGACATTCTGAGCAACAGAAAGAGGACCTAAAGATCTGAGGTCACCGGAAATAGACTCTAAATTTCTAAGGTAAAACTTGGTAAATGAAGAGGGCTGTGTCATAAGATCAGTAATGGCTACGCTGTTAGAATAAGCCCAAGAAGCAGACAGTGCTCTAACCCCATGCGCTGAAATCTTGCTGACAGAACGTTGAACCGAAGATAGACTTTCAGAGGCAATATGTATTGCCAGCTGAATCCATCTAGCGACAGAATGAACAGATATATCTTTCCTGTTAGGAATCAAGGAAAGAAAGAATCTTTTTCTTCCCTTTCTAATAAAACTCAAAAGGCGTTTATAAATGCGCATTGCTCTAACTGGACACAGCAAAGGTCTACGGTTGTCCAAGGACGGTAAGCCTTAATGATAATAGGCTCCAGCCACTTATCCGGAATCTGATTCTTAGCCAAAAATCCCACTTCCGTAGTGAGCGTAACAGAATTACCCACACTACGGTAATGGGAATCATCAACAGATAATGCATGAAGTTCACTCACTCTTCTGGCAGATGCAAAGGCTAAGAGAAAAGCCGTTTTTTAGGCCAAGAATTTGAACTCTACATCGTTTAAACGGCTCAAACAGAGCTTCTTGACGCTTCAACAGAACCCAAGCCAAATTCCATTTAGGAATTAATCTGAGGGTTCTAGGTCTATTAATAGAGAAATTTCTAACTAGCTTGGAGAAAGAAGAATCTGATCCATAGCCAAGTTATCATGATGAGCATAAGTGTCGGATAACATTGACCTATAGCCCTTAATTGTGACATCAACCTCCAACGTCTGGCATCCCAATGTCCACAAGTAGGACAAGAATCTGTAGGAGTGCATCGACTACAGGCAAGAAAACAAGATGTAAATCCAAGGAAGACTTCCTTGCCTTGCATTTAGAGCAGTAAGCTTTCATAATTAATTACAATCCAAAAATGGAGTCGATAGCACTCCTACAAGTTCAACAACAAAAATACATGATAAGGATACATGAAAATAGCAACGAAATTAATTTCGAAACAATTCTAAAAAAAATTTCGAAATTTTTTTTTTGAAAATGCCTAAGTTCCCAAGGGAACATCATGAGCCCAAGGGCATCCCAATAGAGCCTAAGTGTGGACAAACGCCAATTTTTTTTAGCTAAACTTCCGGAATCATAATCAATGTATCCTAGAATAATTCTAAAATATTATAATACTAAATACTACATGTTAAGGGCGTTGCCAAATGTAAACAACATCAACAGAAAAAAACGAAAACAAGACAACAGGCACACAAAAAGACCCAAAGTCAGTAACCGATTTAAATGCTACCAGATGCAAAGCTAGATCTTCATACGAAAAAAAACGATACATCGGATAGAAGATGCAAGACCAAAAGGACCCAACACCCTTAGGGTAAGGACATAACCATGGGGATAAACAGAATAAACATTCTGTAAGGCCTAAAAAAATAAAAAAAATCTGTTTCTCAGGCCCTCCCGCATGGTCCTTTTGGCTGCTGCATGCTCTCTTTTTATAACCAATTTAAATTTCAAAAAAATTTAAAATTAAATGGTTTATGTCTGATATTTTACCCAAGTTAAAAAAATTGATGAATTTGTCCCTTGAGTGCAAGAAGGCTTTGCAATGCTTTAGCATTGCAAAGCCTTCATGCACTCAAGGGATGAAATACACCACCACCCATGCTATTCTGTAGATTATGAGGCCTAAAACTTGAACCAAGAACATGAACTTTTGATGGCAAAGAAGTAATTACTGAAATAAAAAATAAAATAAACAAGAGGCCCCACGGGGCCTGAAGCGCTCATCTTGTACAGAACACAATTTAAACAGAGTCCAAGAATGAGTCTACATTAAGCAAGCCATCTCCATAGCCTACATTGTCAATCCTTGAGTCCCTCAGGAGTGACAAAAATAATCTGGGCATCATGCCTTTTCTTCAGTCGATCATAAGTAAAATGCAGAGCTACCCTATGAAGCCCCTTGATACAACCTATGTGGATTAATCTTAGTACCTCTAGAGGGTACTGAATACAAAATTTTTAATTCTTCAGCAAAATGGCCAATTCTGGCTCCCATAGAGAGCCCAAATATTAACCCAGGCTCTTGATTTGAACACAGTTAAATCTGACTTCCCTAGAGATGTTGTGTACCGAATATGAAAGCATTCTGACTGTTGGATCTGAAGAAGAGAAATTGTAAAGAAATTTCTTCGAATTTCACTAAGTTCAAATTTGGGCTACCATAGCGAGCCCAAATATTGACGTATGGATCCGATTTGAACAAACTTGAATCTGACCCCCCTAGAGATGTTGTATACCAAATGTGAAAGTATTCTGACAAGTGAATCTGAAGAAGAAGATTTTTGAAGAAATTCCCTCATATTGTACTAAGTTAAATTTTATGTTCCCATATGGAGCCCAAATATTAACCTAGGCACTCGAATTGAACAACCTGGAATCTGCACCCCCTAGAGATGTTGTATACCATATATAAAAGCATTCCAACTGGTGGATCTGAAGAAGAAGATTTTTAAAGAAATTTTCTCATATTGCACTATGTAAAAATTTGGGCTACCATAGTGAGCCCAAATATATACCTAGGGATTTGATTTGAACAAACTTGAATCTGAACCCCATAGAGATGTTGCATACCAAATATCAAAGCATTCTGACTGATGGATCTGAAGAAGAAGATTTTTTTAAATTACCCTCCATATTGAACAAAGATAAAATTTGGGCTTCCATAGGAAGCTCAAATATTAACCTAGGGACTTGGTTTGAACAATCTAGAATCTGACCCTCATAACAATGATGTATACCAAATATTAAAAGATTCTGACTGGTGGTTCTAAAGAAAAAGATTTTTAAAGAATATTCCCCATATTACCCTATGTTAAAACTTCAGGCTCCTGTAGAGAGCCCAAATATGAACCAATGAGCTATATTTGAACAAACTTTTATCTGACCCCCCCCCCCCCCCCCCCCCCCCCCCCCCTATGAATGTTGTATACCAAATATCAAAAGATTCTGATGATTGGTTCTGGAGAAAAGATTTTTTAAAATTTTTTCAAATATGCTGACTCAGCATTTTTTCGATGCCCATTACAGAACACCCTAACAAAACCGATGGCAATTTTTTTTTACCATTCAATTCTACTGGTCATAAGGATACTTCATACCAAATAAAAGCTCTCTGTTCCGTGGGGTTTGGGAAATATGGGTTTTTGAAAATATTTCTATTTTTAGCTCCCAGGGTTCCCATTGGGATGCAGGAATTTTTTTTTTTGCATGGGTCAAGTACTTATGACCCAATACTACCACAAACCAAATTTGGTTCATACCGGACCATCAGTTCAGAAAATAGAAATTTTGGGCGGGGCCAAAAATCTTACCCCTCCTATTACAAAGCCAAATATTACTTTACGAACTTCGTTTGAACAAACTTGATTCTACACCTCATATGGAAGCTCCATAGCAAATATCAAGTCATTGCACACGCTGGTTCTTGAGAAGAAGATTTTAAAAATATTTTGGAGCATTTTCCCCCACTCCCTCCCTATGGGGCCGGGCATACTGAGTTGAACAAAAATGAAATGCCCCTTTGGGACCATCACTCACACAAACTTTCACTTGAATTGGCCCAGTGGCTTTGGAGGAGCAAACCAAAACATGGTGTTGACGGACGACGGACGGGAAGCGATTAGATTAGCTCAGCTTGACTTTGTCAAGATGAGCTAAAAACCGCTCGCCCGCATGCAATTTTACAAATAATGGCCTGAGAAACAGAAGATCTACTTTATGTGGCCTAACACACGTTAAACTCCCAAGAAATTTGATAAAAAAATTCAATAAAAACAGCCAAAAAGCTTACGAGTTTAACAGGAGCGTTCATGGAAGGATACGTAAGGAACACTTAACAAACAGTAGGTAAATCATTAGCAAGAATGATGACGTCAGGCGCATGTTCCGAAAATGGGAAACATAAAATAATTTTTATAATTATTGTAAAGTTACAGCCCTGAATGTCTCAAACCACCATTGTTCACTTCCATCATCCATTTATAGCCTTGAATCCACCAATTCTTTCATTGGTTTGTGTCTGGCATCCTAAAAAGGAGATTTAAAGCGCAGATGTCAGATCATTGTTTACTGACTAAAGGTCAAACAAAGAATGATGCTTGGCGCCAATTTCGGTATCTTCCTGGTTACCACACATGTGCAGTAAACAAAAGTATGGAGGACCAGATGGGACTTCAATTTTTCGGGTTTGTATTCAAATTTTGGAGATTGGGGGATTCAAAATTTGTGTTTGGCCCTCAATTATATCGAGTTTGCACCAGCTAAGTCTGGGCCATTGGTCATTAGTATTAAAATATCTCTGAACAACAGGTTGTGATATAAAAATTAAAAAGATATGAAAAAACAAAGGTTACACATCAGTGATGCTGTGTAGAGTTTTTTACCAAACATGTAAGGCTTGTCATTATATAAATATGTCCAACAAGTAGTTGAAGACTAAACTGAAATGGTCAGACTAGGCTGGTTTTTGTAACTGACTTGTACTCCAATCTCATTATAATGAGGAATTCAACCAATACACCTTAGTTTATTAAATCTAAATGAGCTCTAACAAACAAGATATGATTGCTTAGATTGCACTCACAGAGTGACCTCAATGAGCTCATACAATGAAAACTTGATTCAGATTTGTTGGAACACTGATCTAATCTTTAGAGAGAATTCTAGATTATTTGGCCAACTGAGGAGCTGTGTTGAAACTGTTGGGTGACTTGTTAGTAGCCATAATAGGTATCACTGTGATCAGGAATAGAACAAATCAGATTTTACTTGTCAAATATTCAGAACATAAACGCCCATGTGCAGAGCTTTCAGCCACAGGCCTTTATCAATGCAGAACAACCAGAGGGTTACATTAATACATCTTCACAGTACAGAAACAATCTTCAGAGAGCAGAAACCAAAACACTGCAGTAACTTGTTTGTTGGTTTATTGGGGTTTAAAAAAACTTTTACAAACTTGGGTTTGTAAAACTTTTCAATTTTATATATTGTATTTCATGTAGGGAGTGTGAATCTGCAGTGTATGTAGGAAAGAGCAAGCGCCGTGTAAAGGATCGTATGACTGAACATACGGGAGACGGGATAACTGCTATACTATAGTTTACAGGATAGCATTGGGAAATAAATAGTACTTGACCACGAGACGTTCCAAATTCTTTTGCCGATGCAAGTATTGTCAAAAGCTACCAAACATTTGTCAATTTACAATGATATGTACTCGATGTAACATGAAAGGGTTAAGGTGTTGGGTTGTTGAATGAACAGTTATTTCGGTCACTTGAGCTGTCACGTCGCGGATAAATGTTTGTAACAAACTGCCATCAGTCGAGTGCACTGCAGATTGCTTTCTGCGTGGGCAGCAGTGAGCATGTGCCTGTCAATGTAACATTTTCTTCTAAAGGCAAATTTGACATTCTTCTCTTTGATGAGGTGTTGTTAATTGCAGATTATAATGCTGAAAAAATCCCTTAGTGTGAGTAATAGTTCTTCCAAAATAAATCGGTTGTTTGGTACTTTACCATGATGTTTCAGAAAAACCATGTTTTAATTTTGCTGAACTGTTTAAAAGTAATGAACGTATGTCATAAAAAGCTTAATTTAAAATCTGGTATTTTAAAATTCGTTTTTCAATGGTCAATGTCAGACAATGAGGGGGCTCTTGGTCAATGAGGCATATAATCAATTCTTACCACACCCCATTCATGACTCCCAACATATTCCTGCCAGAAATTTTATTGTGATTAATAGGTAAATTTAAATGTGGAGCTGTTTGTGACATTTGTCTTAGAAGTGAACAGAAAAAGATATATTCTAGTTATATATATTCAATCTATGATCACATCAAATTCAAACAACTCGAGGTAAAAGGCTCTTTGCTAATACAGTTAACTATGCCTAACTACAATTTACAAACTGGTTGGAAAATTCTAACCAATATGAATGATAATCATCAGATTCATCCCTTACTTCACGCACATGGGAACAAATAGCACACACAAACTTTGTTTCAGGTGCACGGCATGCCGCGTGCCTGATTTTCAAACAGCAAGGCATGGTTTTTGTGACAGGGCAATGCAGGGTGACCACAGTTATGATGCATCATCACTATTATGTGGGACCATTGCAGTGATATAAATTATTAATGATTCATTTGCACATCGGCGATTTCCATTGGCACTCGTTGGTGTTTGTTTGTTTACTTTTTTGCAGAAGTTAGGTGGCAGTGTTTTGAACTGTTTTCTCACCATTCCTTACTGGTTTTGCATCGCAGACAATGCAATTTTAATTTTTTTTTTTTGGGGGGGGGGGTGGGGGGGCGGGGGGGGGGGGGGGGGGGGGAAGGGTTGGAACAGAATCAACTGCATTTGAATGACAGGACACAACATAATTATATATACAAATATGAACTGAAAAAAAGCTAAGTTTGTTTAATTTGAAAAACTTATGCACAAGAAAAAAAAACCTGCATGATATGTTATTTATCTTTTGCTGCTACACATCCATATAAAAAATTATTGAAATTTGAAATGTTGTTTAGAAGTTCTAGGCAGAAAACTAATTACCACGCAATTTCCAACAAAAATTACCACTAGTTGGCCATCTTGAATTTTTTTTTTCAACAAAAATGTAATGCGCATTAATTTTAAATAATGTCTATTCATTGCTGAAAATTTGAAACAAAAGTGTCAAAGCATCTCTAAGATACAGGTGGTAACAGAACACACCAACATAATGTATACAAAAATGGTTGAAAAAAAACTTAAGTTTGTCTAATTTGCATAATTTAAGGAGCGAGAAAAATCTGTGTATGTTATTTATCTTATGCTGTTACACCTAACTACCAAAAAATGATAGAATTGGAAAGGTTGTTTAGAAGTTCTAGGCAAAAAAAACTAATTACACACAATGTGCAACAAAAATGGCCACCAGTCAGCTATTTAAAAAAAAAACTTACCACGCATCATCTTATCCATAATGTCTGATTAATGTTGAAAATTTGAAATGCCAATATTCAACGGAGTTTACAAGTGGTAACAGGTAAGAGGGACAGACTGAATTGACTTTTTTTTGGCATATCATGGCAGCAAGGTGATTATCTGTGAGCACATTGTGGCCCATGTTTTAAACTGTAATCTTTTGCTGTATTTTTCAAGTGGATAATTGAACAAGAAGGCCCCCAGGGGAACTGAGGGCGCATCACGTCTGACATGGTAGCCTAAATATCAACCCAGAGAATGATTTTCACAAGTTGGCATCTGCTTCCTCCTAAGAAAAGCTGAAAACAAATATCCAAATTTCTGACCAGTGGATCTTAAAAAAGATTTTTTAAAGAATATTCCTCATATTGAACTAAGTCATAAATTCGAGCTCCCAACAGGAAGCCCATATATGAACCCAGGGACTTGGCTTTAACAAACCTGAAACTCACACCCCTAAGGATTCTGCACACCAAATATCAAAACATTCCG